>JALAZF010000121.1:5183333-6479166 GCA_022829125.1 Lathyrus tuberosus
TTCACCATAACACTAAAATGTATGGATCATCTCATAGTAGGAGGAACCTCGCACCCGACCAGACATGGCACAACTCCGTACAATTATGGAGAACCTACGTCAACATAACGAATCTCTATAGGAAAGTGTCCACACACCGCAACAGTCACAAAACACTAAGGAGGAAGAGGAGGAGGAGCTCCTTGATCCTCAACCTCTCCCAGAAATAATTTGGGGCGATCAAGTCCAAGAAAACTTCAAACCACCACCTTTGTTGTCCTTCAATGGCAAAAGTGATCCTCAAGAGCACATAATATTAATTAACAATCAAATGGAAATAGTTGGGGCTTCCGACTCCTTGAAATGCAAACTTATGGCGGGTACATTCAAAGATGTGGTATTACGCTAGTATATGAGTCTGCCTACACTATCAATTACCGGGTTCCAGAATCTAACTAGGAAGATGGTACAACAAGTCTCTGCCAGCAAACATAGAAAGGTGACTACTGTACATCCCAAAAATTAGTTTGACCAGCCAATGTATAAGATCGAAAGAAGCCTATTGTACGTCCCAAAATTCATGGAGGTCGTGTTAGTGATAAAGCCGAGCATGAAAGAGTTAGACAGGTTGGATGAACTCAATCACATATACAAGTCAGATCTGATTAGGAGCATTAAAAACAAGGGAACCGGAGTGGGCCTCGTGCATATAAGTCAGATTCGATGTCAATATCAGGGTATCATCTGAAGAGTCGCAATGAACGATTAAAGAAGCTCCATGATGGCAGGGGAGTTGCAATCATTGATGGGAAAAATGTTACCTGACAATTATAGGGCCGACAGACGTTATCTAAGACTGTGTTTATGAAGGACAATGAAAGAACTAAAGGGGGTGGATGGTGAGAGAATCGAGCAATATAAATAGGAGATTTTTTGGAGGTAGAAGGGGACAGATACATACATAACAGACACCTTAATCAGTCATTTTTAGGCTCACATTGACTTATAAAAAGGAAGTCAACCTTTTAGTGTTTTTTAGAAAGAACATTTGGCGCCCACAGTGGGGCCTCGGTAAAACTTGCCCAGACCACACAAAAACCATAATCAAAATCGCTAGTAGACCAACTGCGTGATTTCCAGATCATCTCCTAACCAAAGTGATCCACGTCTGCCACCAGATATAACCTAATTGTTTGTTGTGGTGGAGACTCTTTGTCAACAAAATGAAACCTTGCAAGACAATGTTCAAGTTTTGCAAACATAAAGCCAACAAGAAGGGGACGATGAAAATGAGCCTCTAGATTCCCAACCTTTATCCGAAACTATCTGGGATGATCAAGTCCCAGAGAAATTCAAACCACCAACGCTGGTGTCTTTTGATGGTAAAATCAACCCACATGAGCATACTAATGTGATCAATAATCAGATGGCAATAGTAGGGGCTTCCGACTCCCTTAAGTGTAAAATCATGGCAGAGACTTTTAAAGAAGGAGATTTACGATGGTATATGAGTCTAACGAGATTCTCGGTCATTAGCTACCAGGACTTAACCAAGAAGATGGTACAACACTTTTCAGCAAGCAAGCATAGGAAAATGTCGACTACCATTTTATTTAATGTCTGACAAGGGTACTCGGAATCTCTTAGGGAATATCTGGAAAGATTCAATGAGGAAAAAATTAAAATATCTCATCCGAATCAGGAAATGTTTGTCAGAGCATTTCATCACGGCCTCAAAGTCGGGCAGTTCAATGAATCCTTAGCGTAAAAGTCAGCATCCAACATGGATAAGGTTATTATCCGAGCGGAATTCTACATCAAAAGAGAGAAAAGTAACATGGAAAAAAGATCTCGGGATGCCAGAGAAAAAATGCGAGCTAAGGAAGAAGGATCTGGGCACAAGAAGGAATACTCCAAGCTCAGACCTAGAGACCAGCCAACGACTAGACCATCCCGATGTCCATTTAAAAAGGAGCAGGAGTACACGCCACTAAACGCCATACGGGAGGATATTTTAAGAGAAGTTTATCACCTCAAATTAATTCCCATACCGGGACGTCTAAAAGGGGTGCGTGTTATGATGGGAAAAGACGAGAACGCATAGTATGTGTACCATAGACTTCGCGGACACTACACAGAAAATTGTCATCAGTTAAAGAAAGAAATCGAGATCTTAATTCTAATAGGTCGGCTATTGTCACATGTTAAGATGTAAGAGGAAAACTAGGAAAGAGAAGTCCTCCTCGGGAAGACCCCAACTCAGAAAACCATACGCAGAAGAAAGGAAAGAATAAAGAAGAAGTCCACGAAGCCCGGGTAACCTGTCGTATGCTAAATACCATTACAGGGGAGTTCACGGGAAGAAGAGAAACTAGTTCATCTAGAAAAAGATATGCTCAGTCAGTGATGCATATTGGATAGAAGCCAACTTCAGAGGGGGAGGAAAACTCGGTCATGGTCAGTTTCTCTATAAGAGACTCGATAGGAGTGATGGCTCACGAAAGCGACCCGGTGGTGATCAAAGTGTGGATTTGGGACTGGAACATGAAGCTAGTCTTAGTAGATCCAGGAAGTTTAGCAGATGATTTGTATTGGGATGCATTCAAGGGAATGAATTTTGATTCCACCGAGTTGTTACCATTTAAAGGAACTTTTGTTGGATTCTCCGGATAACACGTAAAGGTGCTAGGGCATTTACCCGTAATGACGACTTTTGGCAATACAAACCATGTTAAAAGTATCAAGGTGAGGTATTTAATTGTCAATGTTGCATCCCCATACAACATTATTATTGGCAGGCCCTCAGTAAGATTGTCGAGGAGGAATAATCAAGGGATATCAAAGAAATGTTATAAAGATAGTCTGAGACTTAAAAAGAAAAATTACGTTGAAAAGCCAATCAAAGATGATAAGTTAAAAGTTGTTAGTTCTGTATTTGTAAGGGTTGGCAGTAATTTTGTAAAACAAATATTAGCAGCAATATTGTAATAGAGAATAGGATGTATAATCTTGCTAAGAAGAACAGGTACAGCCAGATGTCCTATTAAAGAGACTTAACATGTTGTGTTGAAGTTATTCAACAACTGGAACAACATGTCCTATCGAGATGTCCCATGCAGGTTCATTCGACATCGCGCCAGAACTGAAGAGAATATAGAATTCTGTTATATTCTAACAGATGTAGAAGTTTCAAGAAATAATATGCAAATTCCAGGTGGCGCTGAATTAAAAGATTTGAAGATTCAAGTCTGAATTTGAGAAGAATATGGGAAAATATGCACTTTCTAAATATGGAGATATTTTAGGAAGTTAGTGATTTGAAGACCTGATTTGTAGCAGAAGTTTCTGCTGATTCGTAGCAGCTCATATGCTAGGTTTTTGTAGGCCCAAATCCAGTTGGGAATAGGTTATAAATAGATGTTTTGTATCCTAATTGAGTAACGAACCAAAGATGTAAAGTTCTATCATTAGGGTTGGTTCCTGTACCACTCGACCTGTGAATTGGACAGTTTGTAAGTGTGATCCTCGAAACTGTTAAGTAAGAGGAGTATTGTTCTTGGAGGAAGCTTTTAAGTAACTCTAAGTTGTGTGTTGGAAGGGTGTCTTCCGTGCTGAATTGTTGTGTAAGTAAAGAGTCGTTGATGCAGTGGCTGAGATGTCATCTGCTAGACATCATTGCGATGATTGGGAGTGAGAAGGGTTTCTCATATCTAGAGAGGATCTAGGTAGAAGGGTCATTGGGTAGTGATTAAGTGATAAGTTGTAAACGGGTTGTTTAGCTTTGAATTGATACTACTAATAGTGGACTTCATCCCTGGCTTGGTAGCCCCCAGATGTAGGATAGTTAGATCCGAACTGGGTTAATAATTCTGTGTGTCTTGCTCTTATTTCTTTTCAGTACCATGTTTATTGGATTATACCTTGACATTTATGATCATGTCAGACCAGATGTCGAACGGCATATTCTAGGACATCTGAATTCTGCACATGCACCAGAATTTCAATTGGTATCAGAGCAGGTCATTCTGTTCTGTATCTGGATGAGATCCCAGGGAAGATACTTTCTGGTTCATGGTCAAGGTAGAAGCTTTCTACTGAAAAGATGTTTGAACTTGGAGTAGTTCATATAGTTGTGAGAATAGTCCCTAGAAGTGGAGGATGGACTGTTCGTGACAGACAGTGGCATGTGCTGAAGGCTTGAAGGTTTGGTTGAAAAGCTGCTGTGTGGTGTGATTTATGTTGACCAAGTGCACATGGAGTGGCGTGGGTTATTAGTAGAGGAATTTTCTGGTGTGTGTTCCGTTGCCTATATATATCTGATGGAAAATTCCTGGTTGTTCTTATTGCTGGGGGAGATTCTACAACATCTACGAAAGAAGTGGCTAGTTCTTTTGTTGATGTGTCTTATAAGATGTTCTGACATCTTATTAGGGCAAGCAGGATCTGTTTCCTTGGTAGTTCCGCTGCATGAGGTTCTGATTAAAGAGCTCTAGAAGTATGGGATTCTGGAGTTATGATTGAAGGAAGATTGTAGCTGTCAACCGGTGTGATATCACGTAGCACTCCAAAGTCGGGAGCAGAGGGGTGTCTTTGTGATGGTTGAATCTTGGTGCATGGGAGAGTGGCTTCATCATGTATGCTGAAGTCAGATTGAAGGGTAAGGTGAATTATCAAACTCATGCTCTAGGGGTTTAATGATTTCTTGTTGATTAAGTTGTTAAAGACACTTGATATGATGATCAAGTCCAATCAAGGCAACTGAGTCATGTTCTGGAGTCTTCTAGTTATTCTTCAGACTAGGAGGTGCTTCCTGGAAGCATAGGGGTGAAGACCGTGGAGGGGATTTATTTTCACCTTTCACAAAAACAGCAAGGAAGGATGCATCTCTATTGACCCTAAGAGTGAATCCAGTCTGGTTGAAGATTTGTTGAGGTAAAGAAGACTTGTTCAGAGAAAGTCTTAGTTACTTGAGTCGAGAGTGGCAGCCTTGATATCTCAACATTGTCATTGAAAAAGATACTTGCAACAAGACTGAATACTTTATAAGTGTTCATGACATGATCTGGTGGAGCTCAGCTACAGCAGTGAAGAAGGGTTACTGTATAAGGATTTAAGATCAATTGCTATTTGTGAAATCCACAAGTATTTGATTGATTATCCTTGAGGTTCAAGATTGGGGATGTTCTGACATCTTTTCATCAGAGGATCGAAGAATCATGGGAGGGGTTCTACATTCGTTCAAAAGTCTCCTAGGTGTTGACCTGGGATTATTCTCTTAGCATCTATGGATGACTTGTCCAGATGGTGGTCATGGTATTCTTCGTGCAAAGGAGTGCTGGTGGTCTGAGATAGAGAAAAGTTGATCAGATGAGATCATGTGGTACAAATGATGATTGTGTTCAACTTGTGAGTTGAACAAAGAGTGAGCTCTTGAAAACATGAAGATGCGTCTTATGCTTTCCTTTCTTCAAAGTACGAAGAAGCACATGTTATTCGTGATAGGGGGAGAGTGTCTAAATTTTATGCAGCTGGATGTGTGATGGAAGTTTGTTATGACTTCTGTTTAGGTAGCTGCATTAAGTGTGCTAGGATGTGCTTTGTGCAGTTGTGATCCTTATTACATTTGTTTAGCATAAAGGGAACAGAATTGAAACAGAATTTTATTACACTAGGGAAAGCATTCAAGATTAGAAAAAGCAACATTCAAAGAGCCTAAAGATTATCCCAACCCCCCGCATCTAGAAATGCTTTCCAATCTTCATCCCACTCATCATCAGAAGCTTGAAGTTGCACTTGTCTTTTCTTGGTGGCTTTCATCCTTGTTTCTGTTGCCTTTCTGGTTCGTGTTGTTCCTGAAGTTGCCTCAGCTGTGGACAGTGTCTTGGTCTTCAACTTTTGTGGATCTAGTTTCTTGTCTTCCTGCTTGTGTCTCTTTTCTGCATCCTTGGTAGACTGACTCATGACTCTACCTGTGATGCGATGTTAGAAACAAGGAGGCTTGGTGTCTTATACTGCCTAGAGAGTCCTTGTTTGTATCGCCTGACCAGTCAAAGTGGTCTTTGGCATGGGAACTCGCTTTCTTGGGAACCTGTTTATCTTTGCCTTGTCCCATTGGATGTCAGAACTTTGTGCTTGGTGCCTTGGTAGGATAAGAGGCTGACCAATCGTGGCTAAAAGGATGGAGTGTGAGCCTAGGCCTTGTCTAGTTGTCTGATGTGATTCCTTGAGTGTGCTTTCGGTAAAGCTGCTGGTGCTAGGTAGTTGTGACTAACTGAATAAAATACTGAAGATGTGTTCTTTTGGCTCATGCTAATGTCCTACATATTGCTGCAACATCATTGTTTGTTGTGTATCCTGGGTGAAGGTCCGGGACTGTGGAAGAAGCAGCCTTATTGTCTGAAGTGGCAGTTCTGACATAATGTGGATTAGAATGGGCAGATTCTGATCTTGATGCCAAGTGGTTTGGTCTGGGAATACATGACTACTTTCATGATGAAGACTTAATCAAGTGCTTGTGGATATTAGGGGGAGTTAAGGCTGTGGACTATGGTTCTTTTCAAGTGTGCAGATTTTTGTGAAGCTTGTGCAGAGAGGTTGTTATTGTGAGGTCATGATGTCAAAGAGCAGGTTGATTGTTCAGAAAGTAGGATGTGATCCTAGTTGGCTGGTGCAGGTGATCAAGGGTGTCTCAGGAGAAGTCTATATATAGCTGTTAGTCTATATATACCTCATTGTGGAGGAGTGGTTTCCCGTAGAATAAGGAAACTATATGTTTTGAGGTGTGTCAAACCAAGTGTACATGACACTTTGTCTATCCTAAATCACACAACTCTGTGTGGACAGTTTTCCTAGTCCTGCCCCTGTTGAGTAAGGAGTCCAAGGGACTTGGAGTTTTTCCCAGAAGAAGTCAACACTTACATGTGGGGATGTGTTGCTGTAATGCAAGCTGACTGTGGTACTTGCAAGAGTGTAATGTCGGATGCAATGTTTCGACATCATTGTTCTGTCTCAGTTGAGAATCTTGGTGTCAGGGAGACTTGTATGATTGGGCAAAACATGTCTTGTGGGAGAATGAGAAATACTGCAACATTGTGCAGTATTCAATGTTAGGCTGTGCATTTATGAGTTGTTTTTGCCAAACAAGGAGCTATGTTGGACGGTGTTGACAGGAGGCTGTAAAACACGTGGGTTTTGACCAGTCTTGCATGTTTATTGGCACGAGAATAGGTCTATTAAAAGCAGTAAAGGCTAGGGTGGACGGTGTGCATTGAATCAGGGTGAGTTCTGCCCCTCAAAAGGCGTTACTTTCCAGGGTTGTTAATACCAAAGTAACGGGTCAACTATTTATAAGGGGCAGTCGTTTCTCCTCTTCAGAACTGTGAGTGTTTTTCCTTTCCTGTCTCTAATGGCCTTTGTTCGTATATGGGTGAGCATTTCCTGGAGCTGGTTTTGTGATGGAATTCTTTGCCAAATTTTGGGTAAAAAGGGGGAGAAATGGAGTTTTGCGCAGATGCTGAGAAATGGTGTGTGGGGTCCTGCAGTACAGGTGCATCAGAAATGTCAAGAAGGAAGTCATACCCATCATAATGGTTGGAGTGTTTTTGTGACTTGTGTCCTGAGTTATGAACACAGTTGTGACTTGTGTTCTGAGTTACCCAGGTTGGCAAATTGGCGCTTCTGTCGACTAGGGGTGACTGACCAATCAAGGTGGGCAGATCTCTTATGCCACCATTGGTCTTTCTATGTAGCTGGATCCTTCTTAGGAGGAAAAAGAAATATGTAGAAAGCTCCTCAGATTCCTGATTTGAGGGGGAGTATTGGATATCCTCTTCCTCATGTACACCAAGTGAGTTCAGGACTTTCTGAAGGTGTCAATCAAGATCTGCTGCAAAAGGAAGCTGAAGTGAAGATGTCAAGCAAGATGCTATGACAACGTAAGACCCTTTCCTTGTTGTTGTGTTTAAAGCCACTGATGGCTTCTGTTTAAGTTCAGTAGTTACTGGTGACTACTATTGCTGCAAACTGTGATGTAATTTTTTAGTTATTTGTTTTAGTCAAAATTTGCCAAAGGGGGAGATTGTTAGTTCTGTATTTGTAAGGGTTGGCAGTAATTTTGTAAAACAAATATTAGCAGCAATATTGTAATAGAGAATAGGATGTATAATCTTGCTAAGAAGAACAGGTACAGCCAGATGTCCTATTAAAGAGACTTAACATGTTGTGTTGAAGTTATTCAACAACTGGAACAACATGTCCTATCGAGATGTCCCATGCAGGTTCATTCGACATCGCGCCAGAACTGAAGAGAATGTAGAATTCTGTTATATTCTAACAGATGCAGAAGTTTCAGGAAATAATATGCAAATTCCAGGTGGCGCTGAATTAAAAGATTTGAAGATTCAAGTCTGAATTTGAGAAGAATATGGGAAAATATGCACTTTCTAAATATGGAGATATTTTAGGAAGTTAGTGATTTGAAGACCTGATTTGTAGCAGAAGTTTCTGTTGATTCGTAGTAGCTCATATGCTAGGTTTTTGTAGGCCCAAATCCAGTTGGGAATAGGTTATAAATAGATGTTTTGTATCCTAATTGAGTAACGAACCAAAGATGTAAAGTTCTATCATTAGGGTTGGTTCCTGTACCACTCGACCTGTGAGTTGGACAGTTTGTAAGTGTGATCCTCGAAACTGTTAAGTAAGAGGAGTATTGTTCTTGGAGGAAGCTTTTAAGTAACTCTAAGTTGTGTGTTGGAAGGGTGTCTTCCGTGCTGAATTATTGTGTAAGTAAAGAGCCGTTGATGCAGTGGCTGAGATGTCATCTGCTAGACATCATTGCGATGATTGGGAGTGAGAAGGGTTTCTCATATCTAGAGAGGATCTAGGTAGAAGGGTCATTGGGTAGTGATTAAGTGATAAGTTGTAAACGGGTTGTTTAGCTTTGAATTGATACTACTAATAATGGACTTCATCCCTGGCTTGGTAGCCCCCAGATGTAGGATAGTTAGATCCGAACTGGGTTAACAATTCTGTGTGTCTTGCTCTTATTTCTTTTCAGTACCATGTTTATTGGATTATACCTTGACATTTATGATCATGTCAGACCAGATGTCGAACGGCATATTCTAGGACATCTGAATTCTGCACATGCACCAGAATTTCAAAAGTGAACTTAGTTGATATCGATCCAATAGAGAATCCACAGGAGAATAGGCTGACGACCATTGGAAATAGAAAGAAGATACAAAGTGGTATCCAATCACCTCAGACAACTCAAATTGGCGCTAATTGGTTCTCGGAGGATGAAGACGGGAGGATCAGAGTCAACCTAAACACAATTTGTCACTGTCTAATACATGACCTGTTAAGCGCACCGTGGATGCTTTATCAGTGGGGGGAGGATGTTTTGAGTTCACTACCCGTTGTAGCTAGAAAAATGAAGTTTTTAATATGGGTTGTCGATTACTTCACTAGATGGGGAGAGGCAAAGATAACAAGTAAAATCATTCTGTCTAGAATAAGAAGAGAACTAGATGAGATCAAAAAGGTTTGGGCCGAGAACATACATGAAATTTTGTGGTCTTATCATACTATACTTCATTTAACTACTCAGGAGACTCCTTTTGAGATGGTTTATAGAGCTGATGCAATGCTACCGGTTAAGATCAATATGCCAACTTGGAGACGTCTTTATTTTGATGAAAGCGTCAGCTCGGAAGGCCTAGAAAACTCAGCAAATTTATTGAATGAAATTAGTGAAATAGCCATCATGGAATTTGCAGCCGAACAAATAATTTCTAGGAGGTTTGATATCAAAGTAAGGCAAAAAGGATTTCACAAAGGAGACCTAGCAGTAAAGAGGGTGACTGACCCTGCGAGTAAAAGGCAAGTTAGTTCCGAATGGGGAAGAACCCAACCGTATCCGTTAGAGGTTGAATAAGGGGGGTTTACAAGTTAGAGAGTTTAGAGGGTGTTGAAATACCCGGAACCTAGAATGTAACTAGTCTTAAATTTTATCTCAACTAGACTATGTAATAAAAATTATGGGGATGCACTTTTTTCCCTTGTAAGAGAAATGGATTTTAATGAGGCAGCCAAAGCTAAAACAAATGTCTTTATAAAGCAGATCTTAGGACACGATCCAGGATGAAGTCCAAGCAACTTGAAGTCTCTAGTATAATCGGCTACGGTCGGGCTAAGTAATATGAAATCTCTGGATTAATAAAGTCCAAGAAACTTGAAGTCTCTGGCATAATCTGCTGTGGTTGGGCTAGTAATATGTAACTCTAGCATAAATGAAGTCCAAGCAACTTGAAGCCTCTGTCATAATCGGTTGCGGCTGGGCTAAGTAATATGAAACCTCTGGCCTAAATGAAGTCCAAGCAACTTGAAGCCTCTGGCATAATCGGCTGCAGCCGGGCTAAGTATTATGAAACCTATGGCCTAAATAAAGTCCAAGCAACTTGAAGCCTCTGGCTTAATCGGTTGTGTACATCTCGGATAACTTATTGGGCCTAATTTATACCCGGGTTCCGAAGAACCAGCCCTTAAAATCCATCCTCAATCTCGCAGACAAAACACTTAAGTCGTCTTAATGAACATAAGTGGCCGATCTTAGACAAGGAGATATGAGACTTAATTCCCAATAAGTAGTCTCCTACAGACAAGGGAGCATAGGTTGTAATGGTCAATAAATGGGTTTTATAGGCAAAAATCATACAAAAAGTCCTACATAAACCAACAATCATTTGACACAATGACCGACGATTCCGATATGAGTTCTCCATAGAAGGTCCTCATTGGCCATTGTTGATGAGGTTAAAAATGAGTCTCACTGGTACCTTACCGGTGAGGTACAATTTTGTTTTTGTGTGAACATCGACTAAAATTGAGGAAAATAAGAATAACTTAAAAAAAACCACTTCCTTTCTTCCTACCGAAAGGTATATGAAAGTTAATTCATGATTTATAGTGGATTTAATGGAAAAATTGAAAGTTTAAATAAAAATTATAGATGAAGGTGGATTTATAGTTCAGTGTGAGAAAGAGGAAGAAGAAGAAAAAGTGGGGGTTTGCCAAATTTTATTAATCTTTGTATTAAGTTATTCTCCTAAAGAAAATTTAAAATTGTTCTCACCACTTATTACCGAAAACTTAAGTCAATCTTTACAAATTAATTTTATTTAACTCTAAATATTTGAATTTGATCAACTATATAACATAATTTTGTTGGGGCTATTCGGGAGATTAACACGAGAGAGCATTTTTACTCTGGGGACTTTTTTTTTATGAGTAACACACATTTGTGGGAGACATATCACATACTCACCCAAAATCTTAAGGTGATAGGTGTGTGGATTCTCCCATTTATAAATATTCAAGTCTCCACATTTCTAACTAATGTAAGACTTCCCCACACGGCTCACACTTTTATTATTCTCAACAAATTTAATAAATAATATTACTATTACTTTGTTTCAGTCCCGTATAGTAGATTTCTAGAAGCACGCCTGAACCCATAATAAATGTAAGAAATCAATTATAGAAATAATCAGATATATAAGAAATTTAAACAATATGCTTATGTTTTTTTAAAGTACATTTTTTATTGTGTTGCAGTTGGATAGTTGATCAGAAAATAATTTTCTTACAATAAACATAAGTATTTAATATTGTGATAAATTAAATATTACTCCAGCAAGGTATAGTTTTCTTGATCATTATCATAATCATCATGTGGAGAAGGAGCAGAAAAGATGCCACCCCATTGAGGAAAGTAGATTAAGGTAACAGGAAGAGTACACACTATCATCATTAAGCCCATCAGTGATATGCTTGTTTGCTTTGATAAGTCGTCACTTGAGAATAGCAGAATTTGAGTTACAACTGCTCCTATTGTTCCACCACTGCCTGTCATTCCTGATATTACCCCTAGTGACCTACAAATTCCAATGTATATAAACATTTATATAACTAGTAATATTAAATATATGTGTAAATGTTTACTACATTATTCAAGATCACCAAAAACAATTATCATATAAAATGGTATTCAAAATATCTGTAAAATGGTTATTATTAATTTCATATTTGAATAATAGTAAAAAAAATTAAAATAAATTTCTTAATCGATAAAAAAATTCAAGATGTGTTGATGAATTCTAAGATTTTATTGATGATCCAAAAAAAACTAAAGAAATGTAGATTTCGTTTCTCTAATAAAAGTTCAAGAAACGTCAATTTGAAAAAAAAATATATTTTAAAATAAGAAATAAAGGTACTACAATTTAAACATCTCTTAAAGAGTGTAATTTATTCAAGAAAATATAATATTTTCTTATATCAATTAATTTGAGAGAACTAAGAAGAGTAAAAAGTTTATAAGCTTTGTTCTTGTATTAAAATTGCTAGAATAATATTCCAATTAACATGGCGTGCAACATATTAAGGTATGTGGTTAGAAAGAAACAATATCCTCTATATTACGAAGGTAACAAATGTGAGGAAGGTGGTGTTGGGAAATAAGTGTGAGTTGTGTGGAGAAACAAGTGTGAGTTCTAAGTCCCACATTGCTTAGAAAAGTGGAGGTTAAGCACTTTATAAGTAAAAGAACCCATATATCTATTATCTTAAGGTTTTGAGTGAATATGCGGTGTCTCTCTCACTTGTTTGGGTGAGTCTTTGACCTTTAGGTAAATGTTAGACCCAATGTGTATGCTTCTCCCTCATGATGACCCATCAGTGGTATCAGAGCCTTCCTGACATGTTGGTCAGGCGGCGTGTTTCGTTGAAGTTCCCATGACGAGATAAGGGTATCTGTCAATGGCGGTACAAGCATGTGGATGAAAGAGCTTTCGCTTGGGGGAGCATAGTGGATAGACTCACACTTGAGGGGGAGATTGTTGGGAAATACGTGTGAGTTGTGTGGAGAAACAAGTGTGAGTTCTAAGTCCCACATTGCTTAGAAAAGTGAAGGTTAAACACTTTATAATTAAGAGAACCCATACACCTATTACCTTAAGGTTTTGGGTGAATATGTGGTGTCTCTCTCTCACTTGTTTGGGTGATTCTTTGACCTTTAGGTAAGTGTTTGACCCGATGTGTATGCTTCCCCCTCATGATGCAAGTCAATGCTGACTTCTGTAGGGAACTAGACAGTGAATTAAGCTTAATATGAGAGCTCAATCTCAAAAAATTTGATTTGACAGAGAAGCCATTGGGATCACACCACCATACAGTGGGGCAAACGCCATTCAGAATGGTGATCAAAGTATCAAATTCATACCTTGATGAACTCGAAAAAAACCGCACATTGATGGATCCCACAAAATTCCATATCCAATCACCATTAATCTAAAAGCCAACATCATTAATTTTAAACGAGGCCCCTACAAAGAGTCAAATAGAATAGAAAATTGTCTACACAAATATTCTAGCTCAATCCAACAATCCCTCTAAAATTCAATATTAGTTCCATCCCCACTTTGCACTCAATGTAGTTACCAAACCAGTTAACATTTGCACCTCAAGGTCCCAAAGTAATCCTAAATCCCGCCACCATAAGGAAGATTTTGTCTTGTTGAAAGGAGCGGGTGGATCAAGAGATGAAGCCTTAATGTCACTATATTTGAATGAAAGTACCTTGTGCCAAACTGACTCTTCCTCTGTTAAAATCTTCCAGACCTATTTACCTAAAAGCACACAATTGAACATTTCACAGTGTTTTACCCCAAGACCCAATCAGGATTTAGATTACAAATTGTGCACCAAGCCACCCAATTTATCCTCCTATGATTCTCTTCTCCATTCCACAAGAAGGCACGCTGGATTTTTATGATCTCATGGATAACAACCCTTGGAGCTTTTCAAAAAAAGAGAATGAGAAGATAGGGATTGCATTCAAGACTGAGTTAAGCAATGTCACCCTTCCTCCCAACGAGACTACTTTCTCATGGCAAGAAGTCAATATATTCCTTAACTTTGAAATGACTCATTCCCCCAATGACCTCCTTCAGCCACATACATCTATATTTTTGTCTAATCATGAATTCTTGAATGTGCATTTTTTCCCAAACCTGGGCTTGTACCTCACACCTTTTATCATAGGTTTTAACATTAACAACGTCAACTTTATTAACCAACAAGTTATCCAACAAGTTGAGGTAACAAACAACTTCATCAACCTACAAATCAAGTTTCCCAAACACTTAGGTGTTCCAAATTCTTAACCTATTCTAAAGAAGTTTAAGATTCTCTTTAAAGAATAATAATTTCCTCCATTGGATATTTGTAACAGACCAAACATCTTCAACCAAAGATAAGAAATTAGAATGTTCAAACCTAGAAGAGAAGAACTTGAAATGCTTGGGTCCCCAATTCAATATATTGGCTTTAATTGAGATTAGATAATGATCAGAGAAACTTCCATTGCCAATAAATTGTCCCTTTAAACACCACAACTCCATTAGACCATTAGAAACTAAGAAATGATCCAATCTAATCATTGAATCACCTGCTAAATTAAAATAGGAAAATTTGCTACCTAACACGAGAGATCCTCCCAGTCTAAATCCTTAATGAAATATGAAAATTCAACCAATTTTGAGTGGCTGATGTTGGATCTTGCACCTTTTCTTTCGCTAACTCTCTTGATTACAGTGAAATCACCTCCAAATTCCCCATTCTTAATTAGGAAGAGAGGATTTCAATCTGATAAGCTCAACCTATATCCTTTTTTTGCTTTGTATAAAACACGATGAATACACATTTCCCACATAAATAATCGAGCCATTCCAAAGCAATTAAACACCTATAAAACATTCTCCCTCAAAAACTAAACAGAGTTTCAAACAAATTAGAATCCCACAAGATAATCATACCTCCAAATTTTCCTTTAGCCCTTTTTGCATTCCACATAACATCTTTACTACCCTAAAACGTTTTCACAATTGATTCTTACATTTTTTGGATTTTCCTTTCTTTTAACAAGCAGATATCCACTTTCCCCTCATAGATTAAATTTTGGATTACCTGTCTTTTTTCTATATTTCATGCTCCTCTGATGTTATAAGATAGAACATTCATTTTAAATCTAAATTGAAATCATCCTTCATTTTGATTCTCTCTCTATCCCTTATTTCAAGGCACTTGATTTCCGAAATGTAAGATGCTTCATCATCACCTCCTCTAATACCAAGATCAAATGCTTTCTTCCAGATATTTAAAGCTACCCCAAATTTGAGGTAGATTCACAGCAAAGAGAAGATCCCTTAGAGAATTTTTTCTGAAGAAGTAGACAGATATTTCAATTTAGATTGCCCAGCTATTTTCATCGATTTAGGAAGAATTAATTATGAAAAATAAGAGGGTTTAACAATGTATGTATCTTTCGACTTTTGGAAAATCGGAACAAAGCTATCTGGAACCTTCATCGTATCTCCCATTTTAGATAAAAATTTACATTTCCTCTTTGGTTGGGCCACTAGGATAGGAGAATTGTCTGGCCCACTATTGACTGCTTGTAACCCTGGATCAGCTAACGGGCCTAATTGAGTTGGGCTTATATGAATGTTTTCACTGGACCCACATGAGATAAAGGGCTTTGCATGTAAGGAATTGACTGCAACTTCATTCTCCTGATCTATTCTAGCATCTCCCTAGCACTTAATTCAAGATGAATAGAACTCACAACTACTCTCTCTGCCCCAACTTTTTGACATTTATCTTTCCTAAAACAAGTTTCACATTTTTGACAAAGAGACAAAGCCTTTTCAGCTGTCCTTCCCCCTAATAATACTTCTTTATTCCTATCGAAATCAGAGGGAATGACTTCATCTCTCACCTCTACTTGGTCATCATATTCCCCGTACCATTCATGAAAATCATCTTTAGAATCCTCCAACGATAAGATTTCTGAATCAATAACTTCAGGAATATGGATTCTCAGAGGATCTTGGTAGTCTTCTTCTAACTTTAGATTGAAAAAGAAATCATTGATCCGAGCTTTAATGTCTTCAGAGATCACATTTGAGTGTCTATTCCTTAGTAGGATTAAGGCAACACCCAATTTAACACACTCGTGTATTATCATCAACACATTACTATTCACCTATAGGTGCCACCAAAGATTCAGAAAAAATTGGTTCCATGCATGACATGGAATGTCATATCACAGAATCCATAGAACTCACACATCGTCACATCCAACGGAAATCAAGGTCTAACCTCTCTAAATCATTGTCATAACCAATCGCTACATTCTTTTATCAATGCCTACATTTCACCTTCAACTATATCCTTCATCAGGCACATGTTAGCACCAAGAGGCGTGACTTGAATTGAAACGGAACCCTCCTTGTTAAAAATATCTTGAATATTATACGATATTCCCGGGGTTTCTACAAAATCGATGAACACTTTCTTGACTCTATTGATCTCTATCTCTCTCCCTGACCTGATAAATCACTTTGCGTCTAACTTTCTCTTTACTCTTGTGGATTTTTTAGGACAACACCTCTGCGTAAGAGTTGATTCTGGGAGCTCTATGAAAATCTTTGGTAGATGGAGCGTTCTCCTTAACCTGATTTTTTCCTTTCTCCAAGTTCAAGCCATGATCCGTAGGTTTATCACCATCACTTACTTATTGCCTTCTTTGAAATCTAGGTATGTTGACATAAAGCTTTCTACTACCAATAAAGATATCATCCAACTTGGTAGTAAGCAAGTCTTCATCTCTAATATCGAAAAACCTGACATAATCGTATCTTCTTCCTCTTACATCTCGCTTAGAAGGAATAACAACATCGTCAATCTCACCATAGTTCAGAAATGTTTCATACATGTCCTTTGCTCCAAACTCCTTCGAAAATGATGAGAAGAAGAATGAAGATCTTCTTCTGTTATTTCTTGTATCATGATAACGTTTACCTTCATTATCTCATTGAATTTTTGGTTGTTTAAGAATCCACTTGCGCCTTGTGACCAGTCTCCAATCCGAAGCTGAATAGTTCACTATGCTCAAGCTGAAGTTGAAAAACGTTTTCAAGAAACGTTAAAGAGAAAGGAGAGCTTCTCTCTCCTCATAGATGTTATAGATATCTTCTTTGAACAACGACTTCTTTCTAAAGTAATCATATATTTTTATGTGTTTTCGAAAGTTTTCTACGTAGGACTATTTATTTGGTTAAAATGTTTGGCTATGCTATTAAATGCCAACATAAAATATCATTCTGATTTTTTGACAAGGAGTTTATTTATTTATTTATTTGATAGTTATTAAAATGTTAATTAAATTACTATTAATAATTCTTTTTAAAAAAGAAATGTCAATAGTTATTTAAAAAAAATATGCATCAATGTTGGAAGAAGCTTTATTACATTCCCAAATTGCATCGATGTTGGAAGAAGCCTTATTACATTCCCAAGTTGCTTGCTTAACTTAATATTATAACAAAATTTTACAAAATTAACATTATTTTAAAATTATTGTTTATTTAAGAATATTATATAAAAAAAATAAAAAAAGTTATGTAAAAAATATATGTTAAATATATGTTAAAATAAACACACAAAAAATATTTATTTTGCTTCTTAAAACAATACCTTAAAAATGTGCTAATGCTTTTATGTTGAATCTTCAAGTTCATATTATTTATTAGGGATTATAAAATGGGTTGGGTTCGTAGGGCCAATTTGTTTGGCATGTCCCGCTTAACCCTTTGAACAAGCAGATCGGGTCAGAATAGGTTTTGCTCGCAGTCTTTTTTGTTAATATTTTTACTTAAAATGAAAATTGGGCAGTGCATCGAAGAGGTTAAATCACTATTTTTTCTCTTTAATGGTAAAAAATTAAACGTTATCTCTTCTTATATTAATATAATTTTATTTAATCCTTTCGAGATTATGTTCCTTTTCATTTGTTTTATCTATCATGCTTATCCCTCCATTCCATTGTCGTTCTATTCGACCATCCAAGCCACCGCATCTATTTTGTTCTTCTTCCTCTCCATAAACACACATTTAAGATAAGTTTCAACTGAATTTTTCTATTTTTTGATATTACTTGCAGAGCGAGACGAATACTTAAACATATAAATAAATTTTATAGAGATGACACATTTTCAAACGAGTTTTATAATTATTACAGTTCTAGTATATTATATTTATACTATTCTAATCTTAAGACAAACTTACGAAAAACCTTGATCATTTTCGTGTTAAGGATATGACTATGCCTTTGAAGTTTCTGCATCTTTACTTGTTAATGTATAGAAATTAGATTGATTATTGACCTTGGTATGCCTGTTTTTTTCCCAATATATTGATTATTGGACTTTTACTGACAGCAAGTTATCGTGTATCTATCAATGGATGATATTTTTTTACAAAAATAATATGTCACATAACATTAACATAGCTCTTGTAATTATAATTTATTTGTGTACAAATCATTATCTTTTTAAAATTATAAGTTAGCACCATTAACATAGACTCTTCTGTTGTTATTGTTCTCTTTCTATTTTTATTCATATTTTGTTATTTATTCCTTTTATTGGAAACTCATTTCAATTTTCTTAATATTCTATTATTTGTCCTCTTAGATAATGATTAAATTTTTTATAAATTATATAATAAATTAAACTGTAAAAAAGATATCAGATTGGTCTGCAAACCCGCTAACTTGCTAATATACGAGACAAACTTGAATTTTGAGTTTAAATATCTAAGTTGATCCACTCACCTCATTTTTTAAACGAATTTAAACAAGATAGATTTTAAACAAAATGAACTGTATGCTTTGTCACCCCTACTATGTATTTGGACTTATTTACTACTTGCTGAAAATAAGTCTATTTATACTTTGTTTTCCTCAATAAAACACGTTGATTTTTATTAACTTATTTTTTCATTAAATAAGTCTATTTATTTGGACTTATTATATTTATGCTTCAATATAATTTTTAAAATATAAACTCAATTGGACATTCATATGTTCTTTTTAAAATATAAATTCTATGACACGTTCATATATTGTCTAATCATTAATCATGTCGTTTGCCAAAGAGATTCATATATAATATATTCATCGAAAAGGAAGTCGAAAAAGACAAATAATTCACAGTCGTTAATGCTAAAAGAAATTACAAGCTCTTATTTTTTCCTGCTAAAAGAGACAATTGATTACCTCTTTAATCCTTCTAATAAAATTATTTTAAATATTATTTTTTAAATGAACATTTCGGTGTTTTTGAATTTAATTGTGTATTAGTACTTTAATCTAATATTATTCATTATTAATGTTTTATTATTATTTTATAGATTTAATAAACATACATTATCAATATAAAAAAAATATGATTGTCTAATAAAAAATTACTAATTTATTAAATCATCCAAGTCATTATAAAATATTAGTATGATTTGGTGGCAGGTACATTATTTATTAGATAAGAGTATAAAGTTATTTTACTTCAGCAATATATCTCATATTTTCTTTTTTTTTTATAAATAAATTTAATTTTAAATTTATTTATAGTAAAAGTATAATATCCAACCATAACTCAGTGGATGACAAAAAATTTATCTATTTTGATCGGTTTATAAAAAAAGTATCTTATTTATATTTGTTCTGTTTCAAAATTAATACTAATATAATATAATATTTATTTTTTATTGTTATATCTTTATTTATTAATTTTTAATGTATTTAATTATTAGTTTAATGGTAGTGTACTGTTAGTGTAAAAAAATATTACACATACATCCAATCAAAATATTTTAAAGTGTCAAATTATATAAGTAATTTAAAATTTACAGGATGATTTGGCGGGATACATGGTTGTTATTGGTTGACAGTGTAAAAATAATTTACACTGTTAGTGCACCTTCTATTTTCTCTTCAATTATTTTATTATTATAATTGAAAAATATATTTTTATAAATAATGTTGATTTTATTATTAAAATTAATATTATTTAGATAAGCACTTATTATTTTGAATGGTGAAGAAACAGGAGAAGAGGTTGAACCATGAAAGGTGAAATGTACGCATATGAGGTGTTACCGCCGACGAGAATGGTCGAAACTCGGATGATTTCTCGTGGCTCATAGGCTGGTGTTTTTCCATGGTGGATGACTAGATTCTTTTTCTCATGCCATACGTAGAAACTGGCATGTTACTTAAGAGAATTAGAATCAAATGTCGACATCTCCGGTATCACTATCATGGGGTCCGGTGATGCTCTATAGTTTTGTCGTGCTTTTCCTTACATGTAATAATACAATCGGTTAACAATATCAATCGTGTGAAAGAGGTTTTGTCTTCCTCTCATATTTTGTCCAATTTTTTTAACTGTTTGAAGATATTTTTAACAATTTTTTTTTTAATAAAAATTGTACATCTCAAAATTCCTAAAACCAGTCCTTTAAGGTCGAGTATGAAGGAGCAAACAAATCGGGTTGCATAAATTTAAGCAAGTCGGATCTCAATCAAGAGGAACATTATTACATGACATGAACAAGTCGGTGCAGGGCCCATAATAACTTTGGTAGGTGAGTAGGTCGGATTCGGTCTCCTGAAGGTGTTAGAAGGCGACATGAAGAATCACATACGACAGTTACAAAACATCTCCATGATTGCATGGGAGTTACAGAAAATGATGGATGAGACGTTACATGTGAGTTAAAAAGGACGACGAATGTTATCAAAGACCACTTTAACACAAGATCTGAGAGGCATTCCTTAAATGACCCTCAGGAGCATTACAAGTATAAAAAGGGACTTCCCGCCGAGAAAAAAGACAGAAAACCAATACCTCCTACAAACAGGATGATTGTGTTCTCACATAACCCGCCTCAGGGAGATTATCCAAATAGTGTTTATCAGGAACATTTGGCGCACCCCGTGGGGTCTAGGTAAAACTTTCCTAGGCCTCACAAAATAATACACTTTCACCATAGCACTAAAATGTATGGATCATCTCATAGTAGGAGGAACCTCGCACCCCACCAGACATGACACAACTCCTTACAATTGTGGAGAATCTGCGCCAACATAACGAATCTCTACAGGAAAGTGTCCACACACCGCAACAATCACAAAACACTAAGGAGGAAGAGGAGGAGGAGCTCCTTAATCCTCAACCTCTCTCAGAAATAATTTGGGGCGTTCAAGTCCAAGAAAACTTCAAACCACCACCTTTGTTGTCCTTCAATGGCAAAAGTGATCCTCAAGAGCACATAATATTAATTAGCAATCAAATGGAAATAGTTGGGGCTTCCGACTCCTTAAAATGCAAACTTATGGCGGGTACGTTCAAAGATGTGGCATTATGCTAGTATACGAGTCTGCCTACACTATCAATTACCGGGTTCTAAAATCTAACTAGGAAGATGGTACAACACTTCTCTGCCAACAAACATAGAATGGTGACTATTGTACATCCCGAAAATTAGTTTGACCAGCCAATGTATAAGATCGAAAGAAGAAGCCTATTGTACATCCCAAAATTCATGGAGGCCGAGTTAGTTATAAAGCCGAGCATGAAAGAGTTTGACAGGTTGGATGAACTCAATCACATATACAAGTCAGATCTGGTTAGGAGCATTGAGAACAAGGGAACCGGAGCGGGCCTCGTGCATATAAGTCGGACTCGATGTCAGTATCAGGGTATCATCTGAAGAGTCACAATGAACAATTACAGAAGACTCCATGATGGCAGGGGAGTTACAATCATTGATGGGAAAAATGTTACCTGACAATTATTGGGGCAGCAGACGTTATCTAAGACTGTGTTTATGAAGGATAATGAAAGAACTAATGGGGGTGGATGGTGAGAGAATCGAGCAATATAAATAGGAGATTTTTGGAGGTAGAAGGGGACGGATACTTACATAACATA
This sequence comes from Lathyrus tuberosus, assembly GCA_022829125.1. Lineage (NCBI taxonomy): Eukaryota > Viridiplantae > Streptophyta > Magnoliopsida > Fabales > Fabaceae > Lathyrus > Lathyrus tuberosus. Next base: position 5,205,209 of record JALAZF010000121.1, read on the forward strand.
CACCTTAATTAATCATTTTTAGGCTCTCATTGACTTATAAAAAGGAAGTCAACCTTTTAGTGTTTTTTAGAAAGAACATTTGGCATCCACAATGGGGCCTCGGTAAAACTTGCCCAGACCACACAAAAACCATAATCAAAATCGCTAGTAGACCAGCTGCGTGATTTCCGGATCATCTCCTAACCAAAGTGATCCACGTTCGCCACCAGATATAACCCAATTGTTTATAGTGGTGGAGACTCTTTGTCAACAAAATGAAACCTTGCAAGACAGTGTTCAAGTTTTGCAAACAAAAAGCCAACAAGAAGGCGACGATGAAAAGGAGCCTCTAGATTCCCAACCTTTATCCGAAACTATCTGGGATGATCAAGTCCCAGAGAAATTCAAACCACCGACGCTGGTGTCTTTTGATGGTAAAATCAACCCACATGAGCATATAAATGCGATCAATAATCAGATGGTAATAGTAGGAGTTTCCGACTCCCTTAAGTGTAAAATCATGGCCGAGACTTTTAAAGAATGAGCTTTACGATGGTATATAAGTCTAACAAGATTCTCGGTCATTAGCTACCAGGACTTAACCAAGAAGATGGTACAACACTTTTTAGCAAGCAAGCATAGGAAAATGTCGACTACCATTTTATTTAATGTCTGACAAGGGTACTCGGAATCTCTCAGGGAATATCTGGCAAGATCCAATGAGGAAAAAATTAAAGTATCTCATCCGAATCAGGAATTGTTTGTCAGAGCATTTCATCACGACCTCAAAGTCGGGCAGTTCAATGAATCCTTAGTGCAAAAGTCAACATCCAACATGGATGAGGTTATTATCCGAGCGTAATTCTACATCAAAAGAGAGAAAAGTAACATGGAAAAAAGATCTCGGAATGCCAAAGAAAAAATGTGAGCTAAGGAAGAAGGATATGGGCACAAGAAGGAATACTCCAAGCTCAGACCTAGAGATCGACCAACGACTAGACCATCCCGATGTCCATTTGAAAAGGAGCAGGAGTACACGCCACTAAACGCCATACAAGAGGATATTTTAAGAGAAGTTTATCACCTCAAATTAATTCCCATACCGGGACATCCAAAAGGGATGTGTGTTATGATGGGAAAAGACGAGAACGCATAGTGTGCGTACCATAGACTTCGCGGACACTACACAGAAAATTGTCATCAGTTAAAGAAAAAATTGAGATCTTAATTCAAATAGGCCAGCTATTGTCACATGTTAAGATGTAAGAGGACAACCAGGAAAGAGAAGTCCTCCTCGGGAAGACCCTAACTCAGAAAGCCATACGGAGAAGAAAGGAAAGAATAAAGAAGAAGTCCACGAAGCCCGGGTAACCTGTCGTATGCTAAATACCATTGCAGGGGAGTTCACGGGAAGAAGAGAAACTAGTTCATCTAGAAAAAGATATGCTCAGTCAGTGATGCATATTGGATAGAAGCCACCTTCAGAGGGGGAGGAAAACTCGATCATGGTCAGTTTCTCTAGAAGAGACTCGATAGGAGTGATGGCTCATAATTGGTCACTGTCTAATGCATGACCTGTTAAGTGCACTGTGGATGTTTTATCAGCGGAGGGAGGATATTTTGAGCTCAGTACTCGCGGTAGCCAGAAAAATGAAGTTTTTAATATGGGTTGTCGATTACTTCACTAGATGGGGAGAGGCAGAGACCACAAATAAAATCATTCTGTCCAGAATAAGAAGAGAACTAGATGAGATCAAAAAGGTATGGGCCGAGAACATACATGGAATTTTGTGGTCTTATCATACTATACTTCATTTAACTACTCAGGAGACTCCTTTTGAGATGGTTTATAGAGCTGGTGCAATGCTACCGATTGAGATCAATACGCCAAATTAGAGACGTCTTTATTTTGATGAAAGCGTCAGCTCGGAAGGCCTAGAAAACTCAGCAAATTTATTGCATGAAATTAGTGAAATGGCCATCATGGAATTTGCAGCCGAACAAATAATTTCCAGGAGGTTTGATATCAAAGTAAGGAAAAAAGGATTTCACAAAGGAGACCTAGCAGTAAAGAGGGTGACTGACCCTGTGATAAAAGGCAAGTTAGGTCCGAATGGGGAAGAAACCAACCGTATCCGTTAGAGGTTGAATAAGGGGGGTTTACAAGTTAGAGAGTTTAGAGGGTGTTGAAATACCCGGAACCTAGAATTTAACTAGTATTAAATTTTATCTCAACTAGACTATGTAATAAAAATTATGAATAAAAATTATGGGGATGCACTTTTTTCCCTTGTAAGAGAAATGGATTTTAATGAGGCAGCCAAAGCTAAAACAAATGTCTTTATAAAGCAGATCTTAGGACATGATCCAGGATGAAGTTCAAGCAACTTGAAGCCTCTTGTATAATCGGCTACGGTCGGGCTAAGTAATATGAAATCTCTGGCCTAAATAAAGTCCCAGAAACTTGAAGTCTCTGGCATAATCGGCTGTGGCCGGGCTAAGTAATATGAAACCTCTAGCATAAATGAAGTCCAAGCAACTTGAAGCCTCTGTCATAATCGGTTGCGGCTGGGCTAAGTAATATGAAACCTCTGGCCTAAATGAAGACCAAGCAACTTGAAGCCTCTAGCATAATCGGCTGCGGCCGAGCTAAGTAATATGAAACCTATGGCCTAAATAAAGTCCAAGCAACTTGAAGCTTCTGGCTTAATCAGTTTTGGTCGGGCAAAGTAATATGAAACCTTTGGCCTAAATGAAGTCCAAGCGATTTGAAGGCTCTGGAAAAATTAAAGGTCAGTGAAATTTTTTGGTTAAAACAGATCTGACTAAATCATAAAGAAAGGCCTTCGGTCGAACTCTGATTATCATTGCCAAAGTCGTTGGCCTATTAATCTTAGTTTTATAGGAAATCTGAGTTATGTTGTGAAGGTAAGAAAAGTACACGAGAAGAGGGGTTGAATTGTGTTTTCCATTTTGTTAAATCTATGTCTGATCAGAGTTCAGAATCTAAATTGGTGTTCAGATTATGATTATACTTAGCAGCGGATGTTAACAAAAGCAAATAAATAAAAACAGAAGACACAAAGATTTATACTGGTTCATCTCCAACTGAGAGTAGTCCAGTCCCCTTGCTTCACAAGATATTTTCACTATAACTAAATCATGATTACAATCGCTTATGCATTCTGCATAAGTGTTTTACGCTGCTCAGACCCTAGGTTCGAGACTTCCTGCTTAAGTCTTTCATACTCAAGACTTCTACTCCAAGTCCCATGAAATGAGCCTCCTTGCTTAAAACCCCAGGTTTAAGACTTATTGCTCCCAATTTCATGAATAGAGCCAACCTGCTCAAGCCACACTGGCCCAAGACTTCGTTGTTTGTATCCCTGCGACACAAGAATTATGCTCAATTAATCCACTTGATTATGACTTTCATTGCTCAAGAACATAACATGAGACTTACATGGCTCAAGCATCTTCTCAAGAGACTTCCTTGCTTGTATCCCAATGATACAAGACTTTTACTCAATCAATACACTTGATTAAGACTTTCAATGCTCATGCATATAGCAAGAGACTTACATGGCTCAAGCATCTTGGCGAGAGACTTAATCTAAACTGCTAAACAAGTTTAACATAATAGAGAACAAGGTGTACATGATACTAATATCAGAGGTACGGGAAATTATCATAATAAAGACCTAAAGCTCTTAATATTTCTAAGATATTCAATGTGTAAGAAATATTAAGACTTTTACAAATACAACCTACAAAAGAAAATCTGCATAAATTATAGAGTTGATAATTGCTGATCTTGTTACTCCTTCTTCTGGTTAATCCTTGTTGAAGATTCGGTTTGAACCTTCAACCAGTTATATAACAGTTGCAGTAGACTAGCCGTTGGATGAGATAACTTGATCAATGTATTTGCTTTGCTCCATAGTACAAGAGCCGTTGAAGATAGATACACCGAAAGATCTTGATTCATTGTGTAACATGTTTAATAGTTGAGTCTTCAAGAAGATCCTGTACTATAGAGCCGTTGGAGAGGATATCCGTAAAGCATGTCAACCTTTCTTGAGCCTTGTAAACTCAGACTCTAGCTGGCAAACTGATTTGACAATGCAGCTTGCTTTATACAGTACGAACATTTTCAACTTTATCACCAACTCTGAACGATACTAGAAACCAATTTACATTCACCAAGTGTAAAGACAACTACGTTGCTTCTTCTAATGCTGAGACCTTCAACTTCAGAGTCTATGCCAGACATCACTTAGTAAGTGTTCTTAAGATTCTGGATCACCAGAAGCTAGTAATCCAGCTTCTCTCAAGTGTGCCTTTTGTCACGCCCTAATTTTTAACCCTAAGATTCCACCTTATTTGCATCATTTTGGCATAACATCAATCATCTCATGTGTGTGTTTTATGCATTACTAATTCCTTTGAAACACAAAATTATGTTCCTTGAGTTGCTTTGACTACAAGCTAGGGTTTTTGCACCAAGAGCTCAAGAAGTTGATCAATAAAGGACTTGTGTGATCCTTAACCTTTCAACATGATCAAAATTCTCCTTTCATCAACAATCAAGTGCAAAGTTTCATAGACTCAAGTTCAACAGGCTCCAAGCCATCTGATGCACCAAATTAGGGTTTTGACCAAAATTAACCCTGAGTTGACTTTTTTGAGCAAGGCATGATCTCACACCTCAAGACATGGTTTAAAAGCCTCAAGTATATCATCTTGGTCCATTTATATGTTGGGATTGGTTCAAGAAATCTTAATTCATTGATGATTGAATAATTCTAGTTCAATTGAGAAAAGTCAACTATTGATCAAAGTCAAAGTTTGACTTTTGACATTTTTGGTCAAATATGGATTCCACAAGTCAAGGATCATGAAAATATGAAGGATGATTGAGCTTGATCATGATCAACCAAAGAAATCATTCAAAGATCAAGATTTGAGAAAATTGGGGTTTTGAAAAATTTTCTAAGTACAAATCTTCATGGTCAAATGACCTACTTTCCAAGAGTGTAACTTCTTACTCAAGCATCCAATGAAAGCACTTGAAAGCTACTTTGAAAGATGGTATTTGATACTATAAATTCGTAAAAATTTCAAGCCAAAAGCCTTCTTGGATTGGGAGTTATTGATGTTCAAAGCTGGAGTTTCAAGTTGTTTGAAAATTTAAAACACTTAGAAATTTTTCTAAGTTTTCAGCATGGTCAAGTACATGACTTTGAGGATTCCTTGTGGACAATTCAAGCCACCTCTTTTGATGCTTAATTGCTGCAATTAAAGACCAAATTTCATACTTCATTTTGGTGGAATAATGGGTCCAAAAGCCTTTACCAATTAAAAGTTATGATTGACCAAAGTTGGGATTTCTTCATGATCAATCTAGTTCAAGATGAACCAAATCTGCCTAAGTCCTAACCAGTTTGTTGTGCACGAATTGGTTGAGGTTTTTGGCTACTTTGCAAGCTCCTTTTCAGAAAGTGATCAACTAGGAAATTGTTCCTCTCCATGACATCTCAACAATGATACTAAATTCTGCCACAATTGATCTTCTTTCACCATAGACAACCTTGGTCCAATGTGCTATCTTGACATAACTTTGGACATTGCATAAAAGCACCTTTTGATCACCAACCACTTTCCATGATTCAAGGAAAGCTTGATCTGAACCAGAACCAACTTGTACAACTTGTCAAACTCATGAAAACTTGTGAAGCAATATCAACTTAGGAGCTAGGAAAGTGAAAAACACTTTTGTACTTGATTGTCCAACTTTATGGCTTTGATCATGTCCACCAGATAATGCTATCATCCATTGATCCTTTGCTGAACCATTTCACTATAAAAAGAGCACCATATCAGATGCAAAACACACACCAAGAGCATTAAAACCTCAGCATAGCAACCAAGCACACATTGAATCATTTTTCAAAGTGTTCTTCATTTCATTACAAAACCAAAATTTCCAAAACTTGTTACAAGCACTAAACACTCAATCTTTTCACCCAAACACATCACAAATACCTCACATGACTTGCTGAAACTCACCAAAGCCCTTCACTCCATCCCAAACCAGAAGTCAACCTTCATTGGCCACCATTATAAAAGACTAGAACAAAAGTTCAAAGAAAAAAAACTCACCAATTTCACTATAAAGAGCATGACAAAAGTTTCAAGTTAAAAAATTCAACAATTTCACTATAAAGACCATAACAAACATTTAAAGTGAAAAAACTCACCAATTCCACTATAAAGACCATAAAAAAAGTTCAAAGTTAAAAATCGCAACAATTTCACTATATTGACCATGACAAAAGTTTCAAGTTAAAAAACACTACAATGTCACAATAAAAACCATAACAAGAGTTCAAAGTTAAAAAACTCAGCAATTTCAATATAACAACCAAAACAAAAGTTGAAAGTTAAAAATATCACCAATTTCCCTTTAAAAACAATAACAAAAGTTCCAAGTTAAAAACTCAACAATTTCCCTATAAAGACCATATCAAAAAAGATCAAACAAAAAAACTCGTCAATTTCATTCTAAAAATCATAACAAAAGTTTCAAGTTAAAAAAAAACTCATAAATTTCATTATAAAGAGCATAACAAAAGTTCCAAGTTAAAAAACTTATCAATTTCACTATAAAGACCATAACAAAAGTTCAAAGTTAAAAAACTCATCAATTCCACTATAAAGACCATAGCAAAAGTTCAAAGTTAAAAAACTCATCAATTTCACTATAAAGACCATGACAAAAGTTTCAAGTTAAAAAACTCAAGAATTTCACTATAAAAACCATAACAAGAGTTCCAAGTTAAAAATATCACCAATATCACTATAAAAAGATCATAACAAAATTTCAAAATTAAAAAATCCACTAATTTCACTATAAAGACCATGACAAAAGTTCAAAGTGAAAAAGACTCACCAATTCCACTATATAGACCATAACAAAAGTTTAAAGTTAAAAAAACTCACCAATTTCACTATAAAGACCATAACAAAAGTTCAAAGTGAAAAAACTCACCAATTTCACTATAAAAACCATAACAAGAGTTCAAAGTTAAAAACATCATCAATTTCACTCTAAAAACCATAACAAAAAAGTTCCAAGTTAAAAAACTCACAAATTTTACTAGAAAAAGCATAAAAAAAAGTTTCAAGTTAAAAAACTCACAAATTGGGATGGAGGACCAAAACTGCTTAAAAACAAAATAGGGGACTAAAATCGTGAAAAAACCAAAATAGGGGAACCAAAATTGCAATTAAGCCTATCAAAGAAATTTTTTATCACGGATCACTATAAACAAAATAGATATTTTATTTTAATCAATAATTATTTTAATTTAAAAGATAAAATTCTTATTTTTAAATATTAAATATTCATTTTTTTTTATCTCACGAGTCCCTGTTTTTCTTTATATTTTAATTTAATTGAATTTACATAATCATTGTTCATTTTAAAATTAATAGCTAATTTCAAATTTAAATATATATATATATATAAATACATTTTATATCGTATCAAATTTACATATAAATTTAAATAATTTTATCCGTGCGGGAGCACGGGTATCGTACTAGTTTCACTCTAAAAACCATAACAAAAAAGTTCCAAGTTAAAAAACTCACAAATTTTACTAGAAAAAACATAAAAAAAAGTTTCAAGTTAAAAAACTCACAAATTTCACTATAAAAAGCATGACAAAAGTTTCAAATTAAAAAACTCAACAATTTCACTATAAAAACCAAAACAGAAGTTCAAAGTTAAAAAACTCACCAATTTCCCATTAAAAACAAGGGTTAAATATGTTTTTGGTCCCTATTAAAAAAATAGCGTGTTTTGTTCCCTACAAAATAATTATGCACGTAATTTTAGTCCCTACTGTTAAACCAATATGTATTTTTGAATGATTATTTTGCATATATGTTTAGAACGTTATAAAAAGTTCCTAAAAAAAAAAACTCAAAATTTGATTTATAAGTCGAGAATTTCATTACTTTTAGCATTATCTTTTCAAATTTAAAAAATTCATATTTAATTCTTCTCATTTTTAAAAATTATATAATTTGGTAAAAAAATATTTTATAGTAATCTAAACATGTATGAAAAAAAATTATTAAAACATTTAAAAGTTTAGGGGTAATAAAATAGTTTTCAAAATTTTAGAAAATAGCAAGGACTAAAACAGCTTGCATAAAATTTGTGTAGGGATCAAAATATGTTCTTTTTTTATAGGGACTAAAAATGAAGTGTGAGATATTTATAGGAACCAAAAACATATTTAACCCTAAAAACAATAACAGAAGTTCAAAATAAAAAATTTACCAATTTCCCTATAAAGACTATAACAAAAGTTCAAAGAGAAAAAACTCACCAATTTCACTATAAAGACCATATCAAAAGTTCATAGTGAAAAAACTCACCAATTTCACTCTAAAAATCATAACAAAAGTTCCAAGATAAAAAAACTCACAAATTTCACTATAAAGAGCATAACAAAAATTCAAAGTTAAAAAAAAACTCACTAATTTCACTATAAACACCATAACAAAAGTTCAAAGTGAAAAACTTATCAATTCCACTATAAGGACCATAACAAAAGTTCAAAGATAAAAAACTCACCAATTTCACTATAAAGACCATGTCAAAAGTTTCAATTTAAAAAACTCGACAATTTCACTATAAAAACCATAACAAGAGTTCCAAGTGAAAAAATTAACTAATTTCACTATAAAGACTATAACAAAAGTTCAAAGTGAAAAAACTCACAAATTTCACTCTAAGAACCATAACAAAAGTTCCAAGTTAAAAATCTAATAAATTTCACTTTAAAAAGCATAAATAAAGTTTCAAGTGAAAAAACTCATCAATTTCACTATAAAGACCATAAAAAAGTTCAAAGTGAAAAAACTCACCAATTTCACTCTAAAACCCGTAACAAAAATTCCAAGTTAAATAAACTCACAAATTTTACTAGAAAAAGCATAACAAAAAAGCCAAGTCTAAAAAACTCACCAATTTCATTATAAATACCATAAAAAAATTTCAAGTTAAAAAGCTCACAAATTTCACTATAAAGAGCATGACAAAAGTTTCAAGTTTAAAAACTCAACAAATTCACTATAAAAACCAAAATAGAAGTTCAAAGTTAAAAAATTCTGCAATTTCCCTTTAAATACAATAACAGAAGTTCAAAATAAAAAATTCACCAATATCCCTTCTTGTACCTAACAAAGGGGGAGATTTAACCACTCCAAATTTTACCTACATATTGTTTCTTTTACCGCCGCCAGGGATGTTCATCGATGATGATGGGTTGGATTAAAAGGCTCAGGTTTTTCACAAAAAATGCCTCGGTGTGTATTTATCATACCAATAGACTAAGTAGATACAATGCAAATTCTAGAAAATAACACTTGTACGACTAATCTCATAAGAAATGAAAGTGAACAATACTGAGGTATCTAGAGATTGAGTACAAGTAGTTGGCTTCCCTTTTCTTCATCAAATGTCATTCTGCAAGGGAACTTCAATGTTGATCACTTTTGTTCATTCTTTTTCTGGTGACTCTGCTTTTCTTTTTCATACTGGCATTGGTAAGGTAGCAATTCAAAACTGAAAGAAACAACAGTAGCAAACTGATTCATTATTTCAAAGCAAAAAGAAGTACAAAAGGGAAGAGAATTATTTATAGATAAATATTACTCTTCCTTGGATCATAGTACAAAAGCAAAATAACTGATTTAGAACTAAAAATGAAAACTCAAACTTTGATGGGTTGTCTCCTATGAAGCGCTTCTTTAAGATCATTTTATTGACTCTTTCGTCTAAAGCTCTGCGAGCATCAGAGATACCTTCTCCGATGCTATTTCACCTCATGAATAGATCTTTAACCTTTGTCCATTAACAGTAAAAACGTGCAAATCTCCAAGATCTTATACTTCTATCGTGCCATTTCCAAACAATTTATTCAGAAAAAAAAACAAAATCAATTTCCTTGACTAGTAAATTTCAAAGATGTTTTGCAATCTTTGAAAAGTTCTTTATAAATCTTCGATAAAAATTGGCATGTCCAAGGAAACTTCTCATTCCTTTTACATTCACTGGAGGGGGTAATTTTTCAATCACCTTAATTTTGTCTTGATCTACCTCTATAACCTTAGATGAGATTTTATGCCACAATAAGATACCTTTTATTACCATAAAATGACATTTTTCCCAGTTTAAAAGAAGGTTCATTTCGGTACATCTCTCAAGAACAACATTGAGGTGTGCAAGAGAACTATCAAAATTATTATGAAAAACAGAAAAGTCATTCATAAATACCTCAATTGAAGACTCAATCATATCCAAAAAGATAGAAAGCATTCACCTTTTAAAAGTAGTGGGAGCTGTCATACCACAAATTTTACCCCTTAGATGTCTTTCTTTTCTTCTCATCATTTTAAGTCAATCATGCATGCATAGCTAACCATTTATGAGTTTTTGTTTTGCCTGTTCACTTGTGAAATCAGGTTTTTCTAAGAAGAGTTCAGAGGGCATAAGACCATTGATTTTAACTTCAGAGAACTCTTGTAAGGGTTTTTGTGCTTCATGAAGAGGTGAAAGAGGTTGTGTCCTTATACTTATGTTCAAGGCATCCAGGACATGGTCAATTGCTCAAGCATGGGAATAGATTCATTCTAGAGCATGATTATATCTTTTAAGTGATTTCCAAAGGCTTTTTATTAAGGTCCCAAGTTTTGCGCTATGTATTTTTAAGACAAGCCCATAAAATCATGTGTTTGATTCAAGCAAGGGTGTGACTTAGATTTGTTGTAAATTGATTTAAGGAAGGATCATTCATGCCCCAAAGGAAAGATGTGCTATCTTTGAGTCATATTCGAGTTTTGAGGCCAAGATTAATGGATGAGCTTTATTGTATAATTTAACTTGTGAGCAAGATGTGCTTAATTTGAATTGCATTGGAAGTGAATTTCAAATCATGTTTAGAGTTGGTGCGTGGGCTACAATTCTATTTGGTTTCCTTGTCTTCAAAGTTTATTTTGCAAGTTGACTTTTGATCATAATTGTTTAACCCAAAGAGTCATTTGTTTTGATCATGAAAATTCAAGTTGGTTTTGATTGGAGTTCTTTATTTAAACCATGGCCATGTTATGTACAATTGAGTCACTCTTATAAACACTTGTATCATATAAATCAAGTTTTGGTCAGACGAATCACAAGCCAGAAAATAATTTCTTTTTCACTGATGGAGTTTGATTTAAAAAGAGTCCCAAATTTGCTACAAGTGTTAATACAAGAGTGATAAAATTCAGTGACTTCAATGGTTAGAATTACAAAAGGATTACATTGTTGAAGCATCAGAATAAGTACAACTGGTGATGATCATTGATTTATAAGACAAGGAAATGATTGTGGACTTCATGTTTATAACCTTGCGTTACCACACATCCAAGTTCCTACATTCCTATACTAATCCCTAATTAAACCTAGCACGAAAGTGAGAGCTCCCTACCAAGGCAGCCAAATCCGCTGTAGTGAATAAAACCTTCGCTCTAATCCAAACATTCTCATTTTCATCTTTAGATGTGTGACCTTAAACCTATTGCAGTATACATGAGCAACACTGTCATCAAAAGAAAAACAGTTACCAAACATCAAAAGTTGTTACAAGAAAACTGTCATGTTGTCAAAACCAGGACAAACTTGTCATACAATCCACATTTCCACCTAAAATTGGTGAGTCCCAAACTTGTGCCAAATACAAAATATGATGTAACATGCTGCTGTTGTCTTGCGGAATCTTGTGCAAATCCAACTCCAAGTATGAAGCGCAATGTGCAACCAATTTAGGATGCATTCCAACACTAATTAATTCACCATCACCAACACCTTCCATCAAAATTCACAGCATTAACCATACAACCCTAAAACTACCATCTCAATCAATGCAAATTCTCAGTTTTGCTCAAGGCAAAAGTCACAATACAAAAATATTTTCATGTCAACCTCATGTCAGTTTCTAATTCCTAAAAACCATTCAGTCCTAAACCAAATTCAAATTATGTCACAAACAAGTCTTCACGAATCATTCCAATCAAGACATTTCAATTCACAATTTCATTTTCACAAACCAATACAAAGCCTACTATGACATACTGTTACAATAATAAGAGAATATGTTAACAACCTGTTACATATGTACTCTCCAATTCATCACTCCAAGCAAGTTCAAATGACATATCAGTCAAATTCAATTCGTTGCAAATAATGTCATTAAAAGTCAGTTCTAAGGAATATCAATTCACATGTTCAAATGTCATTTTTCAATGCAAGACGCAAGGGCAACATTTCACAAGCCTCGTGTTACATGTTTTTCAAGGCAAATCACAAGTTCAAGACAATACAATGCCTAACTCTAACGACTTTTGTGTTACAAAACAAGGGTCCACAAATAGAAAAGTAAGGAAGTTTCAACAAGGCATGTGGGACCTAATTGTGACACTACCAGAAAAAATTCTAAGGGAACATTTTCTGAAGTTCGTACACTACACATTCCACTAATTTCAGAGGAGTTTTGCACCTCTGTACCTGATACTTCATCCACAAGTTTTCAAGAAAAACCTAATTCTAATCAGTATAAAAGGGATCACTATTCATTGATTAGACACTGAGAAAACCCTAACGCAGCCAACGTTCTAAAATCACTATTCCTAAACCCTACTAAAAAAAGCTCTTTACAACAAGTTTTTGGAGCTTTCCATTGAAGCTCTAAAACACTTTGAGTTAGATCTTTTTTTTCATACACAGAAGGGAAGAAGGAGGATTCGAGATAGAAGAAGAAAGACATAAGAGCAAGTTACCTGAAGTTTTTTAGAAGTTCGTTGAGGGCGATTCTTCAAGAGGTAGCCTTAAAATCTGGACCCTTTCGCTTGTTTACATTATTCGTTGATCTCTGTGTGATATTGCCGTTTCTTTTGCTTCGATTTGCTCAATTTTTGTGAGTTTCAAAACTACGGTTTCACTTAGGTTTGGTTGCAATCTTTGATTTTTGGTTAGGACTTAAGGAAATCTGGGTTTAGATTTGGAATGTAGGGAAAATTTGGAGGAGGTTTCATGTAGGAAGTTTTGGCTTTTGAAGGTGGCTCGCCGGAGAAGACGGCGGTTTCCACTGCACTTCATCTTCTCCTGCGGCTTGGTTTGGTTTTCTGGTGAAGGTTCTCTTTTGGGATGAGAGTAGGCATGGCAACGGGGCGGGTCGGGGACGGTTTTTAGCTCTCCCAAACCTAAACCTGAATCCCCACACAATCCCCGTTCCCCGCCCCAAACCCAAACGGGGATGGAGAATTAAAACCCAAACCCGTCTCAAACGGGTTCGGGTATCCTCGCCCTGCCACCATCCATTTAGTAAAGTCAATTTTTTTAATAGAAAATATTTTTTTTCGAAAATCAAATTACATTTCAAATAACAAAAACAAAATCTCAAAAAAAAAATTCTTACATACATTTCAAATATTTTAAATAATTAATACAAATCAAAATATCAAAACATTGACCACATAGTTAATATTTCAAATTAACTAAATTAAATAATAATGTAAATAATAAAATAAACAGGGCTGGTTCGGGGACGGGTTCTGGGTGGGTAGTAATGTCCCCATTACCTGACCCGTTCCCATATTTTTTAATCGGGGAAAACCTAAACCCGAACCCAAACCCAATCAAAGCCGGTTTTCCCCGTCAACTTCGGAGCGGGTTCGGGTGGGTACCCGCAGGTATGAGTTTTGTTGCCATGCCTAGATGAGAGAAGGTACATGGAGAGAGAGAAAGACTTTGTAAAATGAACATTGATCCAACCATCTCTTTGTTTTATTACTGATTTTGTTTTTTTTCACAAAAGAAAAATAATGGAACGTGTTTGGTCTCCACCAGTGACATGTGTCACCGTTTTGCTTTTTTTTTTTGCATGAGTTGTATGTGATGCGCCACTGAGGGTCCACCGTGATCCCTCTGTTAGCTGTTGTTGTGATTGGTTTTGTGGATCAGATCTTAGATCTGATGGATGTCTGGAGAGATCCATGGTAGAGTCCACTCAGAATCTCGCCACTGGATGATACAGGCTGTAAGTTTTTAGGCTCATCTTGAATTTCTATTCGCACCCCCAGGGGAGGCCCATTTAGGTTTCTTTTCTGTTTCTCCTTGCTATTTGCACCCCTGCCTCTTTTGTTTTTCAATTAGTTGTTTTTTTAGTTTAGTTGGTTTTTTTAACTTAATTTAGGTTAATTAATTTAGATTACTTAACTTAGTTTAATTAATTTTAATTTCTCTAGATTTATTAATTAGGGTTGAATCAATTAATTAATTCTTAATTAATTAGTTTAATTTATTTAGGTTAATTATTCTCTAATTAGATTTTAATTACTAACTAGAAACCATTTGTTTGTTTTAGTTAGACTTAATTAGTTAATTATTAATTAGAATTAATTAGTTAATTATTTACTTAGTCTTCTTAGACTTAATTAGTACCATCTACTTAGGCTTAGTTAAATAGTCTTGATTAGATTTTTACTTTGTTTATCTCTAACTTCATTAGGTTTTGTTGTTCTAATTCATTTCTACTTTAATTTTCGTGTTGAGCTTAACCTTTGATATATAGTGTGATATATCTTGTAAGTTTTATTTTGCTATAGCTTTTTCTATGTGTTTTGCTTTTAATCTTGCATTTGTCATTTTCTCGTTTGCCCCTCTGTGGCTTACCCCATTCCAAAGGAAGGTTACTTTGTTGACTTATAAGTTATCTCCTCAATTGATTTAGTCATTCGCTTTTCATCTCCTTGACCTCTTTAGGATCATTTCCATTGGCCTTATTAGAGCCACTTCTTCCTTCTTTAATCTAGTTGTAGGTTAGGATTTTTGAACCCTATGTGAGTACTATCATCATAGATATTTAATTTCCTTTTTTAGCCTTATTAGAGCCATTTTGTTTTACAACTTAGAGTTAGGATTGGAGTTTTTTAACTCTATGTGGGTACCATCATGATGTGTACTCACTTTCCCCTTTTGACTTTGTTTAAAGTCAATCTTTAGGTTAATATTTCAACTTAGACTTAGAGAGTTTATTAACTCTATGTGAGTACCATATTTATAAGTACTCATTCCCCCTTGGAACCTTGATCATTATCAAGAGTTCCTCATCCCTAGTTAGGTGAACTACGAATGCTATGATTCTTTGAGTCAAGATACGTAGGCACGAGATGCGATGTCTTAGCGAGCATACTTAGTGTATATACCCTTAGGTCTTTACCTTAGAACTCCCCTTAGCAAGCAAACAATAACATAACACAAATACTAACATGAGATTCTTGCAGAGTACTACAAATACTTAGGATGCTAACACCTTCCCTAGGTATAACCAACCCCCGAACCTAGATCTCTAGCTTTGTTTTTACATTGCAATTAGAGTTTTCGATCTTTTCCATTTCCTTTGGATAAATCAAAGTTCGGTGGTGAATTTCAAAGATTTGTGATTCAAGCTAATTAATAGCTTGATATCTGATTCTCACCGCAACAGAAATGGCGACTTCACTGGGGACTTTCATGTTCCCCTAAGAGGGTTAGGCCGACCTTGTTTGTATTTGTGTTTGCTATATGTTTTCTTGCTTATATATTTGTATATTTGTATACATATCTGTTGTGTTTGGGTTTTCTGTATGCATGGTTATTACTTTGAGTGGTGAGGATATGTCCTATACCTGGACTTGTGTGCACCTATTATAGGATGATGGTACATTCAAGGAGACTTTGAGGGAGTCGATTCCCAAAAAAGTTGACTTGAGAAACCATCACTCAGTGGAGGCCCTCTTGGAAGTAGTCGTGTTGAACGAGTTATTTGTGAAAACGTTACTACTTTCTGTCATACCCCAAATTTTGACCACTAAGATTTCCCATCATTGTGCAAAACATCATCACAATATGGATGAACCATTAGTCTCCCCAAAGATGGGTGAGCCTTCACTACAATCAGAATTAGGGCTTCAAGCTCTCTCTGAGTGCTTAGACAAAGGATCAATCAAGGAATGACATGATCTTTAACTTGTCTAAACCTCTCAAACATCCACAATGGATCAAGAGGACTCCCACCTCAAGGATTAAGCACAAGGCTGCAATATTCTGAGTGGATCAAGTCTCAAGATCGCCAGTGTCACCAAATTAGGGTTTTGGTCGACCAGGGCCTCCAGATGGGAATTTTCCTCTGGGCATGAGCCAATGCTTCAAGGCATAACCTAATATACCCCATGGAACCTCATGGACCCAATCATCAAGTCAATTTAGCCTCAGGGGATGCATTCACCAAAAATCAGGAATTAGGGTTTCTTGACCTGATTCACCCCTAAGTTGACTTTTGGGACAAAACATGAGCCAAGGCCTCAAAGGAGGATTTAAGGGTCTCTAATAGACTACATTGATCCATTTGCAACAATGGATTGAGCCAAGAAGCTTGAGCAACAAGTTTCAAATTCATCAGAACCACAATTAGGGTTTCGCGAGAAAAGTCAACAATGCCTTTGACTTTTGACCAGGACATGCTCCCAAACCCTAGGACATGATTCAATACACCATATAACACCTATGAAATCAATACATAAAGTTTGATTTAGGTCAAGGACTTGATTTCATAGAGGATCGCACAGTTTGGAATTCATCTGGCAAAAAGTTAATTGTGCACAAAAGTCAACTTTGACTTTTTGAGTTTTTTTCACAATTATGGTTCCCTAACCATAAAATGATGTTAATGTGTGTTTGGAATCAACATTCATCAAGAAAAATCAAGAAAAGTCGGATAACTTGTAAAAGGGGTAACCATAAAAACTTAAAAAAATTTTCTAAGTTATGAAACAAAGTGGCTAGGGTACTAATTTTGGAGGATCATAACTCCTAAACCACAAAGCCATTTTTCCCCATCCAAAGCTGGATTTGTAGCTCTCATGGCCCTCTACAAAAGCTTCAACTACAACTCATTCCAATTTCTCATGGATTTTAAGTTATGGAATGATCAAAATCACAAAAAGTGAAAATGTCACTTTTTTCCAACACTTAGTGAAATTTTCACTAAGTCAGAATCTGTCTTACTTTTTTCCAAATGTAGGGGCATTTTTCACTTGGATCCAAAAAGTATCAAAACCAATTATGATCAAACAGTTGTTGTATCATATGAGGGATTTCCAAAATGGCCAAGAACTCCATCAAACTCAACTTGAGCCATGAGATATGACAATGGCAATATGCCTTGCTGAAAACTGTCAAAGCAAGGCAGATTTGTGCATTTTGCTCGATTTTCCAAATTTGTACAAATGACAAACACACTTATCCATCTGAATACCTCAAGGGGAGACCAAGGAGGAACTATCTCTGATCCCAAGCCTCCCAAATCCTTGGAACTGAAAATAGCATGCCAAACCTAGAAAACCCTAAAGAGGGGACAAGACTCCAATTTTGTTTTGGAGCATTCAATGGATGCACCAAGGTGGCATGAACTGAGCCATTTCCAACTAAATTCAGTCAAGACTTATCCAAGTCCAAGGGAACCAGCAGCCTGTGCCCTAACCTCTAGTCAATGGCTAGAGGAGACTTGGATTCTCATTGATCAACATTGGCCAAACCTATGCAGCAGTTGCCATTCACTATTCCTTGCAAAACAAACTTGCTCTACTATAAATAGAGCTCATTTGTGATCAGTTTGAGTACACCAAAGCCATCAAACAGATGCTTTCCTCAAAATCTCCATCTTCACTCCAAAATTGCCTTCCAAAGCAAGTCAATATTGGGTTTTGAGTTTGAGAGATATTCCAATCAAACCAATCACACACACACACCTCATAAACATCATATAGAAGTGATCCAAACACTCACCCAACATCTGGAACACCAAAATCACAAAATCACAAGTCAATTGCTCAAGTTCTTGACAGATTTGCAGTTGGGGTACCATCTCAAGTTCCAGATCATTTCCATTCATTCCAAGCATCCAGACACACTCCATAGCACCTAGGGAAGCTGTCCATATCCTTGGAACCAAGCTGTAACACCTCTAACACAAAACACGATCACCAGCTGCAAGAGGTGAGCATGAGCTCTTCTAACTCTATGATCCATGCATTTTTTTACTGCACAATAATTTGGCCATATGTTCATACTCATGCATAGAGTGTTTTCCCTCAATCAATTACTTTGTTTGAATCGTGTATGGAATTTCTGAACCTTCATGTATATTTTAGGGTTCTTGAGGCTTCTCTTTGATTTCTTATTCCATGTTTAAAATAAATGAAATTAAAGACTATAGACATGACCGTGAGGTGAAAACGAGTAGATTGATATGTAGATTGCATGACATCATCAAGTATTCAGTGAGATTGGATAGAAAACGCAAATATGCAGAAACCGAGGGTGGCGCGTGTTCTTGCCATGTTCTTGGCGCCCTTTTTGAAAATTCAAATATTTGAATTTTGTGATTTTATTTAATTGATTCAAAAATTAATTTCTCTCTGAATTTTAATGATTTTGAGTTGATTCTTTTTTTTATAATTCACAAAAATGTTAAAATATTTTATTTTCCCAAAAAATCCCAAAAATATTATTTATTTCATGTACTTGATATTTTTGTAAAGAATTAATATTTTAATTGTTTTTTGACATTTAAAATATTTTCTCCTTCTTGATTTTTCAAATTTTAGTTATTTCCAATCGTTTTGTGGATAGAAACATGATTTTTGAAACATTAATCCAAGATCACAATTTGTTTCCACACATGTTTAACAATTTTGATAATTTTAATTGAATTTTTATTCAATTAAAATACATTTTGAAAACAAATTAGGGTTTTTGATTAATTCAACCCTCATCAAACTTTTTCAAACACTTTGGGTCTCTAAAAGAGTGTAAGACCCAACCCATTTTTGAAACCAAAATATTTGGGCCTCAGTCATTGTATAAGACCCCTTGTACTTTCAAAAACCTCGGCGCGATCGCCGTTTTCAAAATAAATAACCTTGGGCCTCTCCTTGAGCTATAAGCCCCACCACTTGTACAAAAATAAATCATTGGGCCTCTAATAGAGTGTAAGACCCAAACCCTTATTTTAACCAAAACTTTTTGGGACTCAATGCATTGTATAAGACCCAGTATGTTAAATAAATCCCGGCGCGATCGCCAATTCAAAAAACAAATCATCTGGGCATACCCTCGTGTTATAAGCCCCATCCCTTTTCTTTAAACACCTTTGGGCCTCTCCTTGAGCTGTAAGCCCCAACAATCTTTTCAAAGCACTTTCTCCTTTGATTTTGAATATAATATTGTTATCAAAGCTTTCTTTGTTGAACAAACTAACAAAACAACATGAAAGCTCTACAACCGAGTAAGTGTTTACCCACTTTCATTTATCCACTTTCATATATATATATATATATATATATATATATATATATATATATATATATATATATATATATAACTGTATTGTGGGGCTGCTCACTGTAAGTCTTCTTTCACAAACTTTTATATACTTGTCAAATATCAACTATGTAATACTAGTCTAGTTATTTAGAGTTTTCCCCGACAACTACGTCTAGCACTAGGTAAAGCCATGTTGGTCACTCTTAAATACAAACAAAACTAGATCCCCATAGGATTACCAGACACAGTCTTCCCTCCTCTTGGGGTTAAAGAATATGGAGACGTGAAAAGCAGCATTCTCGATGAACCCTTTCTCAGACTGTCACCCTTAGACATTGTCAAAGAGACTCTACTCCCCAGAGATGATCTTTTCTCCGTGAATGGCATCTCTTGAGTTTCTTCCAAATTCTCGGACTTTCCTCGCTTGATCTATTCTCGGTGAATGGCATGTCTTGAACTTCTCAGGGTTTGGGACCCACAGGCTTCCTAAAAGCATCCCCGCCTCCTCTTGGGCATAGTACAAGGACCCTTCGGCTTCTTAAAAGCTCTCATGCCTTCTCTTGGGATTAGTACAAGGACCCAGAGACCTCTATAGGTATAGGAACAGAACCTAGTCATTAATTTGCTAGAGTTGTCTTTCTAAGTCAAGTGTCAGACCTGTTAATGGGTTGACCTTCAACCTTTAACATACCAACCTTCTCTTGGGCATTATACAAAGATCATTCACTACCTGAGAATCGATTTCTCAAAACACCACTAGACTTGGACAGTCTCAATACCCTTTGGATTCCCCATTTCCTTAAAGAACAGGAAATAACCCTGATCCTCTGATCAGTGCCAAAGCATAACAATACCTTTAATAGTTCCCTTCATAAGAACTAATTTTCTCTTTCATCCAACATACTGGACCTGTCACTAAACTGAAACAGTCACCAGCACAATAGCCTTCTTTTAGGCTTTGTATAATGATCCTTCCTCAGTGAAGTTAGCCTCCTCTTGGGCTTTATACAATGATTCTCCCCAGCGGAGGTAACCTTAAAACACTCTCTTGTTGAGTATAAAAGACTCTCTTGTTGAGTCAAAGCTTCTCAGCCTCCATCTCGGGCTTCGTACGAGATACAAAAAACACTCTCTTGTTGAGTATAAAAGACTCTTTTGTTGAGTCAAAGCCTCACAGCCTCCATCTCGGGCTTCGTACGAGATACGAAATCACTCTCTTGCTGAGTATAAAAGACTCTCTCGTTGAGTCAAAGCCTTTTAGCCTCCATCTCGGGCTTCGTACGAGATACAAAAACACTCTCTTGTTAAGTCAGTCACTTGTTAGCACTCTCTTGTTGAGTCAACCCCTTTTAGCCTCTCTCTCGAGCTTTGTACGAGACACATAAAAGCACCCTCTTGTTGGGTCAATAGCCTCCTCTTGGGCTTTGTATAAGGAAAACCCCGGTTGAGTCAATAAACCTTTTAGAATAAAAATATGTGCCTTGCTCACAGTATACAAACATCAACAACTCCTTTCCCTTCATCTAATTGCTGTAAGCGGCAAGCCTCTGGATTATTTACATCCACGCCAATGTCCCTCTTTTAGCATGAGAAATTCCTAAGGAAAGATGACATTGCTCTAAACTGAGTTAAAGTATTCTCCTTCAGGTTAAAAAATCCCCTATAAAGGAAATTATGGCATTGCTGGATTCACATATCCCAGTTGAAATAATTCTCCTTTATAATCAGTCACCTAACAGTTGTGACAAACAGACCAAATATCCCCCTTTAGAGATGACAAATTCTCTCTAAAGTCAAAACCCTTTAACTTCACATCTTGGGCTTTGAACAAGATACAAACCACATTTCACTTCACGTCTTGGGCTTTGAACAAGACACCAAAACAACCTCTTTTCCTCCCATAGAATAGGAGGAACTACGATCGCTCTGATTTCCCTGTTACGTTAAACGGGAATACGTAGGCATAAGATTGAAAAAGTCCTAGCGAGCACACTAATCAAAAACCCAAAATCCCGTACCTTCATACATCAATCGAAAAGCATCAGTCCTAACATCCTACCAATAGTCTAAACACTGTGTTCTTAAGAAAATAACCTAAGAGAGACCCACAATCTTAATAGCATCTATAAACCAACAGTCATCTGTTTAAACTTAGTTTGCAAGCAGGGTTAATTGGAGACATCTATTTCCCTTCCTTCATCAGCTTCAATAGGATAAAAAATGAATCGAACTGTAGTACCCCAAAGCGATAGTGCTTCACAACCAAGCAAAAAATTTGCGCTATAGAAAAATGGCGACTTCACTGGGGACTCAACGAGATCTTGTTCTCTTCCCATCTCTTAGGTATAAAACTCTGAGTTCACAAAGTATCACAGAAATGGCGACTCTGCTGGGGAGTCATTGTCTGTATAGGATCATAAGACTAGAGGTCTAGGATGATTAAGACAAATATATATACTCCTTTTCCTAATTGATATCTGTGTTTATTTTTCTGCTAATGGGAATGCGTGTGATGCCGCATATGGAAAGATTGAGTATACACCTAAGATAGGTGATGACAATGCGGGTAATCTTACTGGGAGTGAATTCCAGTTAAGAGCCCCCGATCGACCATCAAACTCAGTGGAGACTCCCTTTGCAGATACATTGCCTATACGACTTCGGTTGTTGAAAGTAGTGTGGTCGACTGGGTTATCTGAGAAGCTGAGGTTTTTAGTAGACTTAAGCCATTTTGTAGTGCGAAAGCTATCGGAAATAGTTGTCACGCGATACTCCCCTCATCTGAGATCACTCCAGGATACATCAGCTCGCTGGCGATCTGCTTGCTGTTGTTATCCCAGAGGGGTCAATGATTTTGCGGACAGGTACAAAAAATCACCAGTATAAACCTTTTGGGGGGGGGGGGTAAAGCCTTGACTTCATGACACCGACCTTTTGACCCCATGTTTTTTCTATGTTTTTGTGTGCTGCATTCATGCATTCATTTAAAAAACATTAAAACAAAGAAAATCTTCTCTTCTAGTCCCGCCTTTTCAAATTAAACTAAGACAATGATTGCAAATGTCAGAGAGAAGGAGATTGCGCTGATGGATTTCGGTAGAAGGAAAACTCATAAGTACACCTTCAAGGTTCCAAAACTAGAGGATTTAAGAGGATTGGCTAGGATGATAACCAACCATGAGGCTTTCAGAGCCAAGTATTGAGGGCTGCTGTCCTTGTTAAGGGTCCATATAATTGAAGGAATCCTGTCCACGCTAATCCAGTTCTATGATCCGGTTTATCACTGTTTCACATTCTCGGATTATCAGCTTGCACCAACGTTGGAGGAGTATTCTCACCTGACTGATTTACATATTACTGATCAAGCTCCCTTTTCTGGATTGGAAGAAATTCCAAAGGATCAGACCATTGCAAGAGTAATTTATTTGGACGTGTCAGAAGTCAGGACTCACATGACCACTAAGGGTGGCATCCAAGGTTTGCCAGCCCAGTTCTTGATAAAGAAAGCCCTATACTTTACTAGTATATGGAACGTGGCCGCTTTCGAGAGCATCTTTGTTTTGCTCACCTACGGGTTATTTTTGTTTCCCAACATCGATAACTCCGTAGATGTCAACGCCATTAAGATTTTCCTGATTGGAAACCCCGTTCCGACCTTACTCACATATGCGTATCATTCGGTACACTTAAGGAATTTATACAGCGGAGGAATGATGACATGCTGTGTACCCCTGCTTTATAAATGGTTCACTTCCCACTTACCCAAGTCTGCTGCATTTTGGGATCAAAAGAATACTTTACGTTGGTCGCAGAGAATCATGTCTCTTACCAACTATGACATCGATTGGTATAATCGAATCTACGACGGGATCAGAATCATTGACCGTTGTGGAAATTTCCCAAATGTACCCCTTATAGGAACTAAGGGGGGAATCAACTATCATCCAGTGTTAGTTCTTCGTTAATTTGGATACCCAATGAGGCATGTCCCGCGCAATGCTCATCTGGAAGGTCTTTTCTTCAAGGAAGAAGAAAATGACAGGGCACTAAAGACAGAAATAGTGCATGCCTGGAAACACGTTCATAGGTGTAATACCCCAAAATTTGCTCTCCCCTTTTGTCATCATAGCATGGCATTATCATTTATCATATCATATCCACCTCATTAACATTACATTGCATTTAACATAGAAAAATGAAGCATGGCATCCTTCTTACCATCAGGGCATGTGATCAGGTGGAAGGTGGACAATCAAGGAATCATTCAAAGCACAAAAAGGTCAATCAAGTTGGCTCTAGGCAAGCCAAGAGGTCTCTCATGTCTCATACTATCTCAATTGATCTTCCAAAACCTCAAGGAAGTGAGATTCAATGGGAGATTGAAGCATCACATCTTTCACTATGCAAGAGGTTCAAAAATTGAAGGAAAACCCTCAAAAGAGATAGCTCATTGATTCAAAATCATTCTCAAGTGGCATTTCTCATCATCCTTTAAGAGGATACACAACATACTCTGAGGAATTTGGATTTGGAAGATGTGCAATTTCCTCCTAACCAGAGAGGGTCAAAATTAGGGTTTCTAATAAAATCAGGATATCTCTGATTTTTTGGACAAAGCTTGTTGTCATGATATTCTACATGTTCTTAAGTGTATGTGTATGGAAAATTGCCTCTCAATTGGTTTTGGAAGTGTTTCAATTGGAAGAAAGATAAAAAATCAGGGAATTTGGGGCCAAGTCAAATAATCAGAGGAAAAAGTCAACTCTTGACTTTTTGAGGCCAAATTCATGAAATTCATGTTACATATGTCCAATGTACAAAATTTGGTCAAGAAATTCCAAAGGAATCATGAAAAAATCAAGATGTAAAAAGTTGCCATTTTTGGATGAAGTAGGGTTGCTAAAAATAGCAAGTTTTGGCCATTTTGCATCAGAGTTTGAACCAAGGCCATTTAAATTTGGAGCACCAAATGAAAATTCCACTCTGCCTCAATGAAAGGCCTTGCTTTAAGCTTCAAATCCATGTGTGGAACATCTCCATTGGATAAAAATTGAGTGAGATATGAGTGATCAAAGTTAGAGCAAAGTAGGTTCAAAACTAGGTCATGACCAAGAACTTTCAGGTCACGCGCGTGTCATTTTCACAAACACATGGTGGGCCAAATGTATTGATCAATTACTCATGGTTAGAGGCCTCAAATGAAAAATCTTTCAACATGAAAGTTGTTCCTCTATGTGAGATCTTCAAAAGTGGTGTTTATGATTTTTTCATTTGATCAAAGGTTGAGAAGTTATGATGGGTCCAATTTACTATGATCATGCTGAAAACCTAAGTGCCATGTTGCTTTGTCAAACGACCATATGCCACGCCCTTATATCAGTTCCAAATTTGTGTGTTCCAATCCCTTTTTCAACCTATTCCAAGCCTCAATTCAATTCATTTCTCATACCAAAGTTGTTCTATTATGATTCTTCTTTCCAATGACCTCAAAAACACATCAAACCACCCATTGGGTAGAGACAAAATCATCACCAAAATCACCATATCTCCATTGTTCCAAACTGCCATAAAAAACCAGAAAAAACAAATGTTGTTGATGTTGTTATTATCAAGCTTGCACGTGCATTACTCATACCATTCATCCATTGCCCTTTTAAACCAAACACTTTTCATGAACACCACATCACGTGCCTCACTATACATGGAAATGGAAGGAGAAAGCTTGTAGAACAAGTTTATGTTGTTGCAGCATATATGAGTTTTCTTTATTCAATTAATCTCCACCATAACACTCTAAACATCCACCTCACCTTAGCACAGCCATTGATAACTCGTCCCCTAACTAACTTGACTCAGTTAGTTAGGATGGACTCACTTTAACCATGATAACTCACCACAACTCACTCACTTAACCACCTCTGGTTCACTTCTAACTCACACTATAAAATCAAATCTCACTCACATTTCTCATAACAACACTCATTTCTCTCACTCACTTCAGAATTTTTCTCTCACTCTCTCTGATTTTGCTCATTTTCTTCTCCACGATCTCAACTCCATTGTGCTTCCATTGCTCATTGTTTTGGTGTGGTTGAATCAAGAACAACTAGAGCAACTCCATTTATGCAAGTTTAGCATCACTGCAAATCCATATCCATCATCATTTTTCAAAAGTTGAAAGCCTTTATTTGGCCAAGTGAAGCTCAAGGAAGGAGCAGTTTCCTCTGGTATTCTTGTGTACTCAAAGCTTCATCAACTTCAGGTTTGAGTTCTTGAACTTTGATTGCACGTTTTCTCTTCATTATCACTTGTTTCTTGTTGGTTTCAGCTCAATAGGAGCATTCCTAACTCTGGCTAGTTGATAGGCCTTTTAAAGGCGTAGTTGCAAAACTTAGGGCACAAATTCATCTCCTCTGTTCTTGCTATGAGTGCATGATATGTTGTTTTTGGGAGTGAATTCTTAACCTACATAAGCTCAGCTTCAATTTGGTATCATATTTGTGGATTTTTGTGAGATGTGAGAGTTGCAGGTGGTGGTTCTCGCCGGAGAAGGTGACCGGAGGTCCCTCTCCGGCCGGTAGCTTCGTTCTAGGGTTTTTCTTGCCAGTTGGAATTACAGCCGTTTGATCTTGTTGATCCAACGCGTGAAACATTGCCAGCGCATTAATAGAAGCATGCACCTCACGTGCCTATTTTCTGAATTCACTTATGCAACGTGTGGTGCAGTGCATGTTAATGAATGTGTTCCCTCGCGCGTGTGTGTTGATTATGACTACTTTGACTATTTGGTTGACCAGACTTAATCCAATGACGATTATTGCTTTGACATTTTGTTGACTGAGAGTGTAAGCTTGTTAGTGTGTTCTGCACGTAATTGGACTTAAGCCAAATTACTATTTGCACCTCTCATTTCCAAAGCCCAAACATGTAGAACTGAATATTTGCTATGCTTGCACCTCCCTCTCTCATTTCATTTCTTTTATTTTTATTTGTTTTGTGCACATTTCATTTCTAATTTTTAAAATTTCAAAATTACATAAGAAAATTCTACAAAAATTCATGAACATTCTCAAGACATTTAGAAAATTTTTGACATTTTTATCTCATGATTTTATGACATTTTTACCCCTGTTCCATAATTTTCTTTGAATTTCCATTTGTGTGCTTTCTAATTGTGATACATGAATTTGTTTAATTTTGTTCTTGCTCATTACCAACTATTTTGACATGATTCTTTTTGCATTGATTCACTAATACATTGAAGCATGTTAGATGATTTTTGTTTGATTTTTTAGGTCACTTTATCATATGTCTTGATGCCTATATTTGCACCACTTTGCATGATGTTTCAATTTGACCTAATTGCTTTGTTTGAAGTCATTTTGCTTTGAATTTTGATATGCTATTTTGATATGTGATTCATCTCTGATTAGTGAACTCCAATACCATGTTTTCATAATTTTCATGAGGACATTTGATTTTTGCTTGATGCATTTCATTTAAAGCATTATGACATGTTATATCATTGTAATCTTTAGTGCATGTTTGCATGAATTCTTTTGTGCACATTTGTATGAGCATTTGCATATGTTATGAGCCATTCATATGATATTATAGGTCTTTGATACACATTATAGGTCATCTTTACATGTTCATTTCAATTTGAACTTTGTGCATCATTAACATGTATTGTTTGCACTTTCTTTTTGAACTTTCATTTCAATTCTTCTTATATTACTTCTTGAATGTCTTGAAGTTACCTCATAAATACTTTTGAGATGTTTATAAACCCTTTTCCATTTATTTTCAATTCTGGTTGTTGATTTACATGTTCCATTTATGCATGTCCTCTTCATTTCTTTCCATCTTTCATCTACCCCTTCTTCTTGTAACATGTTTAAATGCTAATGGGTGATGATTGTTGCTTATTCACTTGCACTTGTATGATAATAACCATTGGTTTCCATATGATGTACATTCTGATTGTGGCTCTAGGATTTGGTTTCTCATTTAATTCTTTTGAGTTTTATGATGCATTACATGTTCTTTTACTTCTTATACTTCTTATACATGTTTACTAACCATGTAGGGGCTTTGGTAAGTTTCAATTGAGTGTGGATAAGGAATCCACATTCAACTTCTATCCTTTCTTTTTTACAATTCCATTTTGTGTTTTGTTAAGCACTTATGTGCTTTCTTTTAATAACTCATTACTTTCCCTTTTTGAATTACAATTCATCTTCTACTTTGGAAGTGAATTGTTTAATTCTTTCTTTCTTTAGACTTTAGGTTGAAACCTCACAAACCTTTAGGATCACTCCCTTTAATCTTCAATTAGGATTGAGTCTTAGTCCATATAGGTTTTACCTTTTCTCCTCTCTTGAGTCTCTTTTCTCATCTCAAAGAAAATTCAAAACATATAATAAAGGTAGGCATTTATTGCATTTAGGCCTTTCATATAAAGAAAAGATTATAAGGGGTCTTCTCTTGTAATCTTAGAATGTGTAGCATATAGCCCATCTTGGGTCAATGTGTTAAACATTTGATCTTGTATGAGGGACTTAACTGCAATACTTGTTGAAGGTGCAAATAATAAAAAACACTTCTTCACTTCATAATCAACAAAAACACTTAATAAACACAAGTATGCTAGTGTGTTTGAACCTTGACAATTGGAACTAAGTGTGGGGGTCTTCTTCACTCTTAGTGTGCATTCTTACCCATTCCATCTTGGAATGTGAGAACGTACACATTCCGATGGCTAAGATCCAGATACACTGTCATATGCAAACAAATGAAAAGACTCTTAAAAGACAGAAACAAACAATAACGTCTTTCCTTCGGGAATTCTTTTCTCATCTCACTCACTCTCAACGTATGAACGTGCTCCTACTCGTTCTCTTGCAAGATGGTAACGCACTCGGACCAGCGAGCCTGCAACACCTGAGCTAGAACGTAAGCCGTTCTCTAAAAAAAACACAATCCATCCCTAGTGAGGGGAACTACGTCGCTCTGATTCTCATGCTCCCGATGAGATACGTAGGCAGTGGGGTAGGGCCCATGCGAGCACTTCTTTTATTTTCCCTACATTTGTTCTCCTTCCTTCCTTTCTTTCTTTCAGTTCCTTTTCCGGTATCCTTTCTTTACACCCTTTGATCGAAACAAGCAAGCGTGGATCCCATCGGGTACGATGGACGCGAGGGGGTGCTAATACCTTCCTCTCGCGTAACCGACTCCCGAACCCATTTCTCTTGGTTGCAAGACCATGCTTTTCCTTTCTCTCAGGTTTACGCGGTGTTTCCTTTCCCTCTCTTGGGATAAATACACATTGCTGGCGACTCTGTTTCGGTGCCACTTTCGCGTTTGTACTTGGATGAAAATCCCGGGAGCGACAGCTGGCGACTCTGCTGGGGATGAGAGGTTGACCTATTGCTGGTCCATCCTAAGCAAGTCAATCCTAGCGCTTGTCTGCTTTTCTTTCATTGGGGGTTTACTGTTGTGCTGTATTTACTATTTTATTGTATGGTTATTTACTGTTTTACTGTACATTACTGTATTTACCGCATTTTAGCATTACATATCATATATTATATTGTGTTGCACTGTTTTGTCTGTTTGGCGGGATGGGTGTTCTGAGAGATAAGCCCACTACCAAGGCTTGAGTACATACATAGGTATTAGAGTGGATAGTCATGACGCTTGCGTGGTGGTGACCACGTATTGTTGTTCATGAGACCCACAACCAGACGAGGTTCTATCAGGAGCTTTCTGCTACTGCATGTTATGCAGGCCAGTGGTTATTCTCTTGAGGAACTGTCGACTCTGGTGACCATTCCCGAGGACTCAGTTGCGGCACTCCTCCCGAGTTGTGACAGTGGCAGACCACATTCCGTGGCAAACCCATTGCACATTCTCGATCCGAGGACCCAATGCTGGGAACTTGCTATAGGACATCCCTTTTTGAAAGAGAATCAGCGGAGGCACTCCTCGATTGGCGGTAGTACTGTACCCTGAGGGATGAATGTACTATTGCTTCTCGACCTCAGTGCCAGAAGCTGAGGACCTTTTTGTTTTGGAGAATCAGTTGAGGCCTCCTCGATTGATGATGATGCCAAACCAGAAATGGTGAACGTATCATCATTTCTCGACCTGAGAGCCCGGGATACTGAACATCCTAGTACCCACATGTGAGAAGGGCGGGTTGTTTACAGGTTTGCAGGTAACCATGACCTCCTACATACCCGGTTTTCTATCATCATTGCCCAAAAGGAAGTTTCATCCTATTGTATTCAGATGGTTCTTATCTTTGGTTCTATATTAGTCTCAGAGCTACACTGACACCGTTCACAGTTCAGCACAGACACCTGATTACCTGATCACATTGCCCTTTGCATTGCATTATCATATCCTAACATACATGTTTATTCATTTCCAGGTGCATATATTACCCTTGATTCCAGTCATCGGGTCCCTGCAAAGATGAACACTAAAGAGAGGAAGAATATCATCAGCTATAAGTTCCTTACGCCTACTTTGGGCCCTATTGTTGTGCTGAAGGGAATGGCGAGCCCGGCAGCACGAGAAGCTTTTGAAGAGAAATATGGGTGGATTTTATCTATGGTTCGTAATGTCAGTGATTATGAAGCCAGAGGTCTCCATACGTTGATGCAGTTCTATGATCCGCCTCTGAGATGTTTTGTATTTCCAGACTATGTGTTGGTTCCTACCCTGGAGGAGTATTCCAACATGTTGGGGATTGCTATCAAGGAGGAGCCCCCTTTCTTTGGATCAGTGGGGGATCTTGACTTTGGGAAGTTGGCTGGTGCTCTTTATTTGAGCAAATCAGAGCTAAGTGACAATGTCTCCAACAAAGGAAAGATTCGTGGTTACAAGCTGGAATATCTGATTAAGAAGGCCCAGGAAGCAGCTAAAGGCGAGAATTGGCTTGTTTTTAATGCTTTGCTAGCCCTTTGTATATACGGCATAGTGTTGTTTCCCAACGAGCCGGATTTTATTGATACGGACGCTATACGAATATTCATGATGAAGAACCCGGTGCCAACGCTACTGGGAGATCTTCACTACTCGTTGTACAACCGAAATGAAAAGAAAAGAGGAGGGATAATTCGTTGTTGTGCACCCTTGTTCTATAAGTGGTTTGCGGGCCGTTTACCACAATCAGGGGCTTTTGTGGATTCCAAAGATTCTCTAGAGTGGAAACAGCGTTTAATGGGATTGGTGGCCAAGGACATCGTATGGATAGATCATGGGCTGATTGGTAAGAATATTATCCACAGCTGTGGTAAGTTCCCTAACGTTCCACTGATAGGAAGACTGGGTGGGATTAACTACAATCCTTCTTTGGCCATTCGACAATTTGGGTATGCCCTGACAGGTCCGCCTATTAAGAGAGATGTGGAGGAGTCCCTCTATTTTCATACATCAGAAGGATGGGAAGCAGCACAGAAAGCTTCTGAAAGCTGGGGTAGCATACTGAAAAAGGGGAAAGTTACTCTAGGAAAGCCTAACAACCGGGTTTATCCAGCATATGAAGAGTGGGTGAAGAAAAGAGTTGAAGATTTTCTCTTGCCTTTTGGTAAGGCACCTCTTTTGTATCCGGAGAATGAGAAAGCAAGAAGCACTGCTACTGTGGAAGAAGTTGACAAGTTGCAAGCCTTGGTGAAAAAGCTCCAAGGAGAGAATTCCGAGTTGAGTAGCCGTCTTCAGAATGCTCTACATGCCAACAAAGAGCTAGAGCGGAAAGCCCAAGATGCTGAACAAATCCTAACTGCAAAAGAAAAAGACTTTGCTGGAAGAGCCCAACATTTCCGGAAGATTAGTAAAGGTGCTGATGATGCTACTCAAGCCCACAAGCAAACCAAACAGGCGTTAGCACAGACCAAAGAAAAGTTAACAAAGTTTCAGCACGCTTGGGACGAAGTTAGGATAGAGAATGCTGAATTACAGGAACAGTTGCAGATTAAGGACGAAGAGCTTGAAAAGGCGCATGAGCAGAGGAGAAAGTATCGGGAAAGCCTCGGTAAGAGTCAAGAACAGCTAGAAGAAGCTAGAGGTGAGCTGAGGAATACCAAGAAAGAGCTTGAAGAAGTCATGATAGAAAGGGAGATACTCAAGACGCAAGCCGGCATAAAGAGACACAAAGGAGTGTGTGATGACGATGCTCTGATGCTGCACATGGGTTCTTTAACTGAAGCTCTTGAGAAAAGGGATGTCTTGATCAAAGAAATGATTGAAAAGCCGAACCACCAGCGTACCCGTATACTTTTTGAGGAGATCAAATACTCAAGTGATAAGCTGAAGGGTGTGGAATTGTCAGACTGATGTTCTTTTCCTTATATTTTGTTATTAATGGTTACCATCAGGCTTGTTGATGGATCCATTTTTCCTTGTATTGCATTTGCGGATGAGCCTTTCTTAAATGTACTGGAATACTTTGTTGAATGAGTATGAGCAGTTTTATTCAGAATTATTCCTTATCAGATAGCTGCACACAAGCACATGACCACGACACGTCTCTTTATATCACAATTTCTGGTCTTCAGATTTCTGTGGTGGGATTGGAATCAGGGTATAAAGCACCTCGGAAATGACAAACATGGCATTGCATGGCATTGCATATCATTTTGCATTTTTTGTTACTTGCTTTTCAGGTACTCGTTGCGGGGTCTCTAACCTTTATTTGGTTTCAGGCAGTATAGCGGAGAGTCATATTCACTGATATTCGACGCGAAGGAATCAAGTAAGAATCATGGATCAAGTGCAAAGTGATTTGGCGGAAATGAGGGCGCGTATGGACCAGTTCATGACCCTCATGACTGGCATGGCGCAAAATCAGGAGAGACTGAGGCTTCTGGTAGAGCGTCCCGACAACGGGCCCGAAGGTGATCATCATGACAATTCACAGGGACATGGCATTCCTCCTCCCGGTGGCAACCCTCCTCCTGGTGGTAACAATCGGGGTAATGGAAATGGTAGGCATGCTGGTGTTACTCTTGAAGATACTCTAGAAGACCAATTTACTCTGCTGGATGCTGATGTGGGTAATCAAGGGGATCGAAGGTATGATGAGTTAGCAGAGAAGATCAGGGCCATAGAATGCAAGAACTCTATGGGTATTGATGTTACCAGCTTGGGGCTGGTCTCAGGAGTCAGAATTCCCCCTAAATTCAAACCTCCCACTTTTGATAAGTATCACGGCAATGCGTGTCCCCAAACGCATCTTCAAGCTTACTTTGGGAAGATTTCAGCCCATACGGATGACGAGAAGCTATGGATGCACTATTTTCAGGACAGTCTGGCTGGGGCGTCCTTGACCTGGTACATGAAGTTGAATAGAGCTGCTGTGAAGAATTGGAAAGATCTGGCAGAAGCGTTCCTGAAGCAATACCAATATAATATTGACATGGCGCCCAACCGCACCCAATTGCAGGGATTGTCTCAAAATGCCAAGGAGAGTTTCAAAGAATATGCACAGAGGTGGAGGGAAATGGCTGCCCAGGTTCAACCTCCCTTGTCAGACAGAGAAATGGCAGATATGTTCATGGGCACCTTGCAAGGGGCCTATCTGGATAGATTAGCTGCTTGTCCGTCAACTGGATTTGCTGATATTGTGATTGCGGGAGAAAGAATAGAAAGTCTGCTAAAGCTTGGAAAGATCCAGGATGTGAGTGGGGCTGGCTCTTCGGGGACGAAGAAACCGTTTGCTAGTAACCAGAAAAGAAGAGAAGGTGATACGAATGCTGTGTTTAGAGGACGAGGTAGAGGGCGTTCTCGAGCTTATTATCAGGTAGATGCTCTGACAATCCCCACACCGTCTGTTCAGAAACAACAACCCCAACAACAAGTTCAACAGCAACAACCTTTTTTCCAGCAAAGGTCTAGACAGAGGGATCGTAAGATGGATCCTCTCCCTATGACTTATGCCGCGCTGTTGCCCCGGCTACTCGAGTTAAAGTTGGTAGAACTCCGTACTATGAAAGCTCCGGTTGCTGGAAACCTGCCACCTAACTTCGATGCTAATGCTCGTTGTGAGTTCCACTCAGGTGCTCAGGGGCACTCCATTGAAAAATGCTGGGCTTTCCATCATAAAGTACAAGATTTGATTGATGCTAAAGCCATCAATTTCTCTCCCGCTCCTAATATTACTCAGCATCCCATGCCTGATCATAGCGCAGCAAATGTGTACGCTATTGAAGATGGGAGGAGGTTGAATTTGGTGTTAGACGTTCATCAAGTGAAAACTTCTTTGTTGGTTGTAAAAGATCGTTTATTGAAGGGACAGGTGTTCCCGGGCTGTAATCAAGATTGCTCTGAGTGTATGAATCAGGAGAACGGCTGTGATAAGTTGAAGATGGGTTTACAGAATCTGATCGATGAAGGATGTCTACAGTTCGACAGAGTCGTGAAAGACACTGATGAAATATCAACCGTGACCATCTATTACACTCCCGCTGAGATTCAAATGCCGGTCAATGCAGTTCCCGTGGCGAGTGTTGCGCCAGAAGGGCCCAGTCCTGTCACTATCACGGTGCCAGGACCAATTCCGTTCACATCTACGAAAGCTATCCCATGGCACTATGGGGCAGATGTATATTACGAAGGTAAAAAGCAGGAAGTTGAGCCGTCAGTCAGCCCAAATATTGATAATATAGGGGGTGCAGGGGGCTTTACAAGGAGTGGAAGGTTGTTCGCTTACCAAACCTTGAGAAGTGATAAGGAGGTAGAAGCAGCAGCAAAGGCTAAGGGTAAACAGGTGGTTGAAAGTGCGCCTACACCTGAAGCAGAGACAAAGATTATTTTTGATAAGGAAATGGAAGAATTTATGAAGATAATCAAGAAAAGCGATTATAAGATTGTGGACCAACTGAATCAGACCCCTTCAAAGATTTCAATCTTGTCACTATTGATGTGCTCTGATGCGCACCGGCAGGCGTTGTTGAAAGTGTTGAAGAGTGCATACGTGCCACAAGAAATTACTGTTAATCAGCTCGAGGGCGTAATCTCCAATGTTAATGTTAGCCATGGCTTGGGCTTTACAAGTAGAGATTTGACTGTTGAAGGAAGAAACCATAATAAGGCTTTGCATATCACGATGGAGTGTAAGGGCGCAGTGTTATCTCATGTACTGGTAGACACTGGTTCATCACTTAATGTCTTGCCCAAGAAGGCATTGATGAAGCTGGAAGTTGATGGTTTGATCTTAAGGCCTAGTGAATTGGTGGTCAGAGCATTCGATGGAACTAGACGATCTGTGTTTGGTGAGGTGGAATTGCCCGTACAAATTGGACCACAGGTATTCAAATCCACGTTCCATGTAATGGACATACAACCTGCATATAGCTGCCTATTGGGACGCCCTTGGATTCACGGAGCCGAGGTTGTTACTTCTACTCTACATCAAAAGCTGAAGTATGAGTTTGAAGGGCAGGTTGTGACAGTGTGTGGGGAGGAAGACATCTTTGTGAGTCACTTGTCCACATTCAAGTACATTGAAATGGATGGGGAAATTCATGAGATGCTGTGCCAATCATTTGAAGCAGTCAATATTGACGATGCACCTGAGTCTTCTTCTGTACCAGTTGGGGCTGGTACCTCCATTTCATCTTACAAACAAGCTGTCGAAGTCGTCAGGGCAGGCAACGCCCAAGGTTGGGGCAGGTTGATAGAGACCCCAGTGAAGGAAGACAAATTTGGTATTGGTTATCATCCCTCTACAACTTCAGATGCGGGGAGCAGGGGACCCATTACTTTCAATAGTGGGGGAATTATCTACATGGACCAGTCTTGTGCAGCCACGGAGGATAGTGTTGACAGTGATTGTGACCTGGACAACTGGGTACGCCCTCATGTTCCGGGACAACAAGTGCAAAACTGGTTCGTTGAAGAAGTCATCCGGGTTACTCTTCAGACAGAGTAATTTTTCTTTGTTTTTTCTAACCATAATGCATGTCAAAATCTTGCGCTCTGCCCAAGGCGTATAGATTCATTTGTAGGGCCACCATGGTTGCATTTGCAATGTTTAATCATTAATAAAGGACGTTTTGCAATCAAATTTTGTTCTCTGTCTTTCAGTTTTTATTTTTGCACAAAAAATATAAAATGGCAATGTTTCATTTTCTTCTGTTTTGCTTAAAAATAAATTCTAAAATAAGGCATGAACCCGTTCATGCAGACTTGATCCTCCGGATACCACTGATAACGATTTTGATATGGCCATGTATGACTTTGACAATCCGATTTATCAAGCCGAAGAAGGGGATGGGAAAGATTGTGAACTTTCTGAAGAACTGGCCAGATTGTTGAAACAAGAGGAAAGGGTCATCCAGCCTCATCAGGAGACTGTAGAAATCATCAATATTGGTACTAAGGACGCCAAGAAAGAGATCAGGATTGGTGCCAGCTTGCAAGCAGATGTGAAGCAAACTTTGATGGAAATGTTGCGCGAGTATGTTGACATCTTCGCCTGGTCGTATCAAGACATGCCGGGGTTGGATACAGATATTGTTGTGCACAGGCTGCCATTAAGAGAAGAATGTCCGCCAGTCAAGCAGAAACTTCGTCGGACTCACCCCGACATGGCTTTAAAGATTAAGGAGGAAGTCCAGAAGCAGTGGGATGCTGGGTTTCTTGTTGTGACAAAGTATCCTCCATGGGTAGCCAACATCGTGCCAGTACCGAAGAAAGATGGAAAAGTGAGAATGTGTGTGGATTATCGAGATCTTAATAAAGCTAGCCCGAAAGATGATTTTCCACTACCTCATATTGATGTGCTGGTCGATAATACAGCTCAGTTTTCAGTGTTCTCATTTATGGACGGTTTCTCCGGGTACAACCAGATCAAGATGGCACCTGAAGACATGGAGAAGACCACGTTCATTACTCCGTGGGGTACATATTGTTATAAAGTAATGCCTTTTGGGTTGAAAAACGCAGGGGCAACGTACCAGCGGGCGATGGTGACATTGTTTCATGACTTGATTCATAAGGAGATCGAATGTTATGTAGATGATATGATTGCCAAGTCGAGAACAGAAGAGGAACATCTGGTCAACCTGAAAAAGCTGTTTGAAAGGTTGAGAAAGTTCCGTCTGAGATTAAATCCAAACAAGTGCACGTTTGGGGTGCGTTCTGGAAAGTTGTTAGGTTTCATTGTGAGCGAAAGAGGAATCGAGGTTGATCTTGCCAAGGTGAAAGCAATACAAGAAATGCCTGAACCGAGAACAGAAAAAGAGGTTCGTGGTTTCTTGGGTAGATTGAACTACATTGCGAGGTTCATATCTCACCTAACCGCCACGTGTGAGCCAATATTTAAATTGTTAAGGAAAGATCAAACGGTCAGGTGGAATGACGATTGCCAATTGGCATTCGATAAGATAAAAGAATACTTGCAGGAACCTCCGATTCTAATGCCTCCAGTTGAAGGGAGACCGCTGATAATGTATCTGACAGTGCTTGAAGGTTCCATGGGTTGTGTTCTCGGTCAACATGACGAGACAGGTAGGAAGGAGCATGCTATTTACTACCTGAGCAAAAAGTTCAATGATTGTGAGTCCCGATACTCAATACTTGAAAAGACATGTTGTGCGCTTGCATGGGCCGCTAAGCGATTGAGGCAATATATGGTTAGGCACACAACCTTGTTGATTTCAAAAATGGATCCTATCAAGTACATTTTCGAGAAACCAGCATTGACAGGCAGAGTTGCACGGTGGCAAATGGTCTTGACAGAGTATGACATTCAGTACACTTCACAAAAGGCCATCAAAGGAAGTATCTTGTCTGACTATCTTGCGCAACAGCCGATTGATGATTACCAACCCATGAAATTTGACTTCCCTGATGAAGACATCATGTTTCTCAAAGCTAAAGACTGTGAGGAACCGCTCCCGGAGGAGGGGCCAGACCCTGAATCCAAATGGAGTCTGATGTTTGATGGGGCTGTCAATATGAATGGGTGCGGAGTTGGAGCAGTTCTTATCACGCCGGAAGGTGTTCATATGCCTTTCACTGCCCGAATAACTTTCGGATGCACCAACAATGAAGCAGAGTACGAAGCTTGTATAATGGGGATCGAGGAGGCGATTAATCTACGGATTAAAACCCTTGATATATTCGGTGATTCAGCTTTGGTAATCAATCAAGTGAAAGGGAGTTGGTACACGCACCAAGCAAATCTAATGCCGTATAGAGATTATACGAGGAGATTGCTGACATTTTTCACAACAGTGAAACTGTACCATATTCCTCGAGATGAGAATAGGTTCGCTGATGCCTTGGCCACTTTGTCTTCCATGATCAAAGTGCAAGGATGGAACCATGTACCTAAGATTGAGGTATCCCGCCTTGACAGACCAGCATTTGTGTTTGCGGTAGATGCAACGTCTGATGACAAGCCATGGTTTCATGACATTAAGTGTTTCTTGAAAAGTCAAGAGTACCCGTCCGGGGCATCGTCCAAAGACAGGAAGACGTTGAGAAGGTTAGCTGGTAGTTTCTTCCTGAACAAAGATGGCGTGCTGTATAAAAGAAATTTTGACACGGTCCTGCTTAGATGTGTGGATAGACATGAAGCAGACTTGTTGATGATTGAAGTGCACGAAGGCTCTTTCGGTACTCATGCCGGAGGGCAGGCAATGGCTAAAAAGTTGTTAAGGTCGGGATATTATTGGTTGACTATGGAGTCAGATTGTTGCAAATATGCCCGCAAATGCCATAAATGCCAGATCTATGCAGACAAGGTGCATGTGCCTCCAAATCCGTTGAGTATCATGTCGTCGCCTTGGCCGTTTGCCATGTGGGGCATTGATATGATCGGAAAGATTGAGCCTACAGCTTCTAATGGTCATCGTTTCATCTTGGTGGCAATTGAT
The DNA here is from genome assembly GCA_022829125.1 of Lathyrus tuberosus. NCBI lineage: Eukaryota > Viridiplantae > Streptophyta > Magnoliopsida > Fabales > Fabaceae > Lathyrus > Lathyrus tuberosus. The sequence goes on from JALAZF010000121.1 coordinate 5,243,558, forward strand.
TACTTCACCAAATGGGTTGAAGCCTCATCCTATGCCAATGTTACAAAACAAGTGGTCGCTCGTTTCTTAAAACGGGATATCATTTGCCGATATGGAGTTCCCGAAAGAATCATTACTGATAATGGTTCTAATTTGAACAATAAGATGATGGCTGAGTTATGCCGGGACTTCAAAATCGAACACCACAATTCTTCTCCGTACCGCCCAAAGATGAATGGCGCGGTCGAAGCGGCCAACAAAAATATCAAGAAGATTGTACAGAAGATGGTTGTCACGTACAAAGATTGGCATGAGATGTTACCATTTGCTTTGCATGGGTATCGAACGTCGGTACGCACGTCCACTGGGGCAACCCCATTCTCACTTGTATATGGTATGGAGGCAGTGCTACCGATTGAAGTAGAGATTCCGTCCCTCAGAGTCATGATGGATGTTAAGCTAGATGAAGCTGAATGGGTACGAGCCAGATTTGATCAGTTGAGCCTTATTGAGGAAAAGCGATTGGCGGCTGTATGTCATGGGCAACTATACCAGCGCAGAATGAAGCAGGCATTTGACCAGAAGGTGCGTCCTCGGGTTTATAAAGTCGGAGATGTGGTACTCAAAAGGATCCTTCCTCCCAATACAGATCACAGGGGCAAATGGACTCCTAATTATGAAGGTCCGTTCGTGGTTAAAAAGGTCTTTTCGGGCGGAGCTTTATTGCTTACAACCATGGATGGCGAAGACTTTTCATCCCCTGTCAACTCGGACGTAGTCAAAAAATACTTCGCATGAATAGACCCGCTGGATAATAAAAATAAAAAATCCAGGCAAAAAAGGGCATCCCGGCGAACCAAAAACAGAATAAGGTTCGGGCAAAAATTAGGGATATAATTGAAAAAAAATTGTACACCCGGTAAGTTGAAAACCCGAAAGGGCAACTTAGGCAAAAAAGGGTATCCTGGTGGATCGAAAACCTGAAAGGGCGGTCCACACAAAAGAGGGATTTAGGCGAATGACTACAGTCTGAGTTATCTGTACCCATTACCGTTTGAACAACTGACGTTCTGAAGAATAGGAGTCGGTCTGATCATTCCTCAGAAGGCAAGGTCGGGGAGTTTTGAAGACATACTGGTCATAACAGAATGGAAACTCAGTGGAATTCCGTTTTCACATTGCCATTAGGATAGTTTCTTTTCTCAATTTTCAGCGATCACCTATTTCCAGGGATTGCTTCCAGATGTAATTGCCTATTCTGGGCTCTCAGTCAATAAATTGAATTTCAATAAAAAGCTTTCTATTTTTGTTTTACTGCTTTGTTTGCAAAAACGTCCTAATTGTTGATAAAACATTGCATTTGAAAACATGGCAGCCTTGCAATAACATGCGCAGAAAAAATATTTGAAATTACTTCGAATGTTGAATACTCCCGGATGGTGGATTCTAGCCACGCAATATTCGGGGCATGTGGGCATATTCTTTTGTTGCAGGTAGCAGGTGCAGATGATTTTAAGCACAAGACTAGCAATAAATCACCCCACGCAAAAGACTGGGGCAATTATGGGTAAGGAGATCGGCGTTCATCGGGTCGATCTCGGTGAATTAAGTTCAACTGGGTACCGTTGTATCTTATTAAGTCGATTCTCTCATTCAGTACTTCCAACAGCTACAAGCTTTTCTATGTCGATAACGGTCACAGGTTCCCCAAAAGGGTGGTCTCGTCGACACCGAAACTGATGGTCATTATCCCCAGCGAAGTCACAAGAGTTGGAAGAGGCTAGATCTTCTGTAAAATCCTCTTATGACATCCGCTTCGGGGACAAATTGTTGGTTTTCTTAAGCATGGGGCATGTTGTTTCCCCAGCATGAAGTGTTGATCACCCCCCAGTAGAGTTTGATGGTCATTATCCCCAGCGAAGTCACAGGAGTTTGAAGAAGCTAAATTTTCTGTAAGATCCTCTTATGACATCCTCTTCGGGGACAAATTGTTTGGTTCCCCAGCATGAAGTGTTGATCATCCCCAGTAGAGTTTGAGGACAGTTGGTCTTCTGTAAAATCCTCTCAAAAGGCATTCCCCAACACGAGACGCTTTAAAGCAGTTTTCTCCAGCAGAGTTTGTTATAAACCCGTCATCCCTAACGGAATTGTCTAAAGGGAAGCTCGCCTAACATGGGGCATTGTAGTACTTATCCTAAGCTCGACAGTCACATTCTTCAGCAGACTACTGTGGATTTGCTTTGGGTTTCCCCAACAGATCTCTAAGGACTCTTTCTAGCAAGTTGCAGTGGAATGTTCTAACCAGGATTTGCATATCCCTGGCAGAGTAGCCCTGATACCCAGCAAGATCGTATCTCTGGTCATGGTATCCCCACAGAGGTCAGCATCGAATCTTGTCAGCAACTTCCAGCTGAGTTGTTGTTCTCTCCGCAGAGGTTTATCAGATCGACAGAATCTATTCCTCAACAAGGATGGTACAGCCTTTCCCCAGCCGGGTCAGAAGGTTGATAATCCCTATAAAGGATCTTGGGTTGAATAAATCCCCAAGCAGAGTTTTAATGGCTCATTTCCCCAGCAGGACGTCATTTAAAAATTCTCATCCCCAGCGGAATCGCTGTGACCAGAATTCATTCCCCCAAACAGATGGAATAATTCCTGGCAGAGTCGTCATTCCCTCATATCTTAAAGTCCAATTTATTTTTGGCAAGCTTGACAATTCGAAGCAGACGGATTGTTCATCCATTCGCCAGCAGAGATATTATCCTTTTAGGAGTCTCCGAGATTAAATCATTGATTGTTGTTCCTCAGCAGAGTCAGCATAGATGTCTGACACAGATGCAGAGAGTAATGCAATTTTGCATATGCTAAAAGTCCAACAGTGGATTGGCAAAAGTCCATCTTCGGGTGGCAAAGCAGCCAAAAGTCCAACAGTGGATTGGCAAAAGTCCGTCTTCGGGTGGCAAAAGTCCAACAGTGGATTGGCAAAAGTCCGTCTTCGGGTGGCAAAGCAGCTAAAAGTCCAACAGTGGATTGGCAAAAGTCCGTCTTCGGGTGGCAAAAGTCCAACAGTGGATTGGCGAAAGGTCCATCTAAGGGTGGCAAATTCTTAAAGTCCAACAGTGGATTGGCAAAAGTCCGTCTTCGGGTGGCAAAAGTCCAACAGTGGATTGGCAAAAGTCCGTCTTCGGGTGGCAAAGCAGCTAAAAGTCCAACAGTGGATTGGCAAAAGTCCGTCTTCGGGTGGCAAAAGTCCAACAGTGGATTGGCGAAAGGTCCATCTAAGGGTGGCAAATTCTTAAAGTCCAACAGTGGATTGGCAAAAGTCCGTCTTCGGGTGGCAAAAGTCCAACAGTGGATTGGCAAAAGTCCGTCTTCGGGTGGCACGAAGCTGCAAAGTCCACCAGTAGTGTGGCAGGCCAGTAGTCGTCTGGAATTGCATAAAAGACATTATCAAAGTCCACCAGTAGTGTGGCAGGCCAGTAGTCGTCTGGAGTTGCATAAAAGACATTATTAAAGTCCACCAGCAGTGTGGCAAGCCAGTAGTCGTCTGGCGTCATTCAAAAGACAGATCTCTCCGACGTTTCATCGAAGATTCAATCCAGCAGTCTCGTTGGGTTTATATCCCTTTTCTTCTTCACCCAGAGCAAATTTTTGGTTATTTTTGGTATTCAATCACTATATACCTTGAAAGTCCGAAAGCATTTGCTTTCAGGCATTCAGGTCTACAGCGCTTGAATAGGGGCAGCTGTAATACCCCAAAATTTGCTCTCCCCTTTTGTCATCATAGCATGGCATTATCATTTATCATATCATATCCACCTCATTAACATTACATTGCATTTAACATAGAAAAATGAAGCATGGCATCCTTCTTACCATCAGGGCATGTGATCAGGTGGAAGGTGGACAATCAAGGAATCATTCAAAGCACAAAAAGGTCAATCAAGTTGGCTCTAGGCAAGCCAAGAGGTCTCTCATGTCTCATACTATCTCAATTGATCTTCCAAAACCTCAAGGAAGTGAGATTCAATGGGAGATTGAAGCATCACATCTTTCACTATGCAAGAGGTTCAAAAATTGAAGGAAAACCCTCAAAAGAGATAGCTCATTGATTCAAAATCATTCTCAAGTGGCATTTCTCATCATCCTTTAAGAGGATACACAACATACTCTGAGGAATTTGGATTTGGAAGATGTGCAATTTCCTCCTAACCAGAGAGGGTCAAAATTAGGGTTTCTAATAAAATCAGGATATCTCTGATTTTTTGGACAAAGCTTGTTGTCATGATATTCTACATGTTCTTAAGTGTATGTGTATGGAAAATTGCCTCTCAATTGGTTTTGGAAGTGTTTCAATTGGAAGAAAGATAAAAAATCAGGGAATTTGGGGCCAAGTCAAATAATCAGAGGAAAAAGTCAACTCTTGACTTTTTGAGGCCAAATTCATGAAATTCATGTTACATATGTCCAATGTACAAAATTTGGTCAAGAAATTCCAAAGGAATCATGAAAAAATCAAGATGTAAAAAGTTGCCATTTTTGGATGAAGTAGGGTTGCTAAAAATAGCAAGTTTTGGCCATTTTGCATCAGAGTTTGAACCAAGGCCATTTAAATTTGGAGCACCAAATGAAAATTCCACTCTGCCTCAATGAAAGGCCTTGCTTTAAGCTTCAAATCCATGTGTGGAACATCTCCATTGGATAAAAATTGAGTGAGATATGAGTGATCAAAGTTAGAGCAAAGTAGGTTCAAAACTAGGTCATGACCAAGAACTTTCAGGTCACGCGCGTGTCATTTTCACAAACACATGGTGGGCCAAATGTATTGATCAATTACTCATGGTTAGAGGCCTCAAATGAAAAATCTTTCAACATGAAAGTTGTTCCTCTATGTGAGATCTTCAAAAGTGGTGTTTATGATTTTTTCATTTGATCAAAGGTTGAGAAGTTATGATGGGTCCAATTTACTATGATCATGCTGAAAACCTAAGTGCCATGTTGCTTTGTCAAACGACCATATGCCACACCCTTATATCAGTTCCAAATTTGTGTGTTCCAATCCCTTTTTCAACCTATTCCAAGCCTCAATTCAATTCATTTCTCATACCAAAGTTGTTCTATTATGATTCTTCTTTCCAATGACCTCAAAAACACATCAAACCACCCATTGGGTAGAGACAAAATCATCACCAAAATCACCATATCTCCATTGTTCCAAACTGCCATAAAAAACCAGAAAAAACAAATGTTGTTGATGTTGTTATTATCAAGCTTGCACGTGCATTACTCATACCATTCATCCATTGCCCTTTTAAACCAAACACTTTTCATGAACACCACATCACGTGCCTCACTATACATGGAAATGGAAGGAGAAAGCTTGTAGAACAAGTTTATGTTGTTGCAGCATATATGAGTTTTCTTTATTCAATTAATCTCCACCATAACACTCTAAACATCCACCTCACCTTAGCACAGCCATTGATAACTCGTCCCCTAACTAACTTGACTCAGTTAGTTAGGATGGACTCACTTTAACCATGATAACTCACCACAACTCACTCACTTAACCACCTCTGGTTCACTTCTAACTCACACTATAAAATCAAATCTCACTCACATTTCTCATAACAACACTCATTTCTCTCACTCACTTCAGAATTTTTCTCTCACTCTCTCTGATTTTGCTCATTTTCTTCTCCACGATCTCAACTCCATTGTGCTTCCATTGCTCATTGTTTTGGTGTGGTTGAATCAAGAACAACTAGAGCAACTCCATTTCTACAAGTTTAGAATCACTGCAAATCCATATCCATCATCATTTTTCAAAAGTTGAAAGCCTTTATTTGGCCAAGTGAAGCTCAAGGAAGGAGCAGTTTCCTCTGGTATTCTTGTGTACTCAAAGCTTCATCAACTTCAGGTTTGAGTTCTTGAACTTTGATTGCACGTTTTCTCTTCATTATCACTTGTTTCTTGTTGGTTTCAGCTCAATAGGAGCATTCCTAACTCCGGCTAGTTGATAGGCCTTTTAAAGGCGTAGTTGCAAAACTTAGGGCACAAATTCATCTCCTCTGTTCTTGCTATGAGTGCATGATATGTTGTTTTTGGGAGTGAATTCTTAACCTACATAAGCTCAGCTTCAATTTGGTATCATATTTGTGGATTTTTGTGAGATGTGAGAGTTGCAGGTGGTGGTTCTCGCCGGAGAAGGTGACCGGAGGTCCCTCTCCGGCCGGTAGCTTCGTTCTAGGGTTTTTCTTGCCAGTTGGAATTACAGCCGTTTGATCTTGTTGATCCAACGCGTGAAACATTGCCAGCGCATTAATAGAAGCATGCACCTCACGTGCCTATTTTCTGAATTCACTTATGCAACGTGTGGTGCAGTGCATGTTAATGAATGTGTTCCCTCGCGCGTGTGTGTTGATTATGACTACTTTGACTATTTGGTTGACCAGACTTAATCCAATGACGATTATTGCTTTGACATTTTGTTGACTGAGAGTGTAAGCTTGTTAGTGTGTTCTGCACGTAATTGGACTTAAGCCAAATTACTATTTGCACCTCTCATTTCCAAAGCCCAAACATGTAGAACTGAATATTTGCTATGCTTGCACCTCCCTCTCTCATTTCATTTCTTTTATTTTTATTTGTTTTGTGCACATTTCATTTCTAATTTTTAAAATTTCAAAATTACATAAGAAAATTCTACAAAAATTCATGAACATTCTCAAGACATTTAGAAAATTTTTGACATTTTTATCTCATGATTTTATGACATTTTTACCCCTGTTCCATAATTTTCTTTGAATTTCCATTTGTGTGCTTTCTAATTGTGATACATGAATTTGTTTAATTTTGTTCTTGCTCATTACCAACTATTTTGACATGATTCTTTTTGCATTGATTCACTAATACATTGAAGCATGTTAGATGATTTTTGTTTGATTTTTTAGGTCACTTTATCATATGTCTTGATGCCTATATTTGCACCACTTTGCATGATGTTTCAATTTGACCTAATTGCTTTGTTTGAAGTCATTTTGCTTTGAATTTTGATATGCTATTTTGATATGTGATTCATCTCTGATTAGTGAACTCCAATACCATGTTTTCATAATTTTCATGAGGACATTTGATTTTTGCTTGATGCATTTCATTTAAAGCATTATGACATGTTATATCATTGTAATCTTTAGTGCATGTTTGCATGAATTCTTTTGTGCACATTTGTATGAGCATTTGCATATGTTATGAGCCATTCATATGATATTATAGGTCTTTGATACACATTATAGGTCATCTTTACATGTTCATTTCAATTTGAACTTTGTGCATCATTAACATGTATTGTTTGCACTTTCTTTTTGAACTTTCATTTCAATTCTTCTTATATTACTTCTTGAATGTCTTGAAGTTACCTCATAAATACTTTTGAGATGTTTATAAACCCTTTTCCATTTAGTTTCAATTCTGGTTGTTGATTTACATGTTCCATTTATGCATGTCCTCTTCATTTCTTTCCATCTTTCATCTACCCCTTCTTCTTGTAACATGTTTAAATGCTAATGGGTGATGATTGTTGCTTATTCACTTGCACTTGTATGATAATAACCATTGGTTTCCATATGATGTACATTCTGATTGTGGCTCTAGGATTTGGTTTCTCATTTAATTCTTTTGAGTTTTATGATGCATTACATGTTCTTTTACTTCTTATACTTCTTATACATGTTTACTAACCATGTAGGGGCTTTGGTAAGTTTCAATTGAGTGTGGATAAGGAATCCACATTCAACTTCTATCCTTTCTTTTTTACAATTCCATTTTGTGTTTTATTAAGCACTTATGTGCTTTCTTTTAATAACTCATTACTTTCCCTTTTTGAATTACAATTCATCTTCTACTTTGGAAGTGAATTGTTTAATTCTTTCTTTCTTTAGACTTTAGGTTGAAACCTCACAAACCTTTAGGATCACTCCCTTTAATCTTCAATTAGGATTGAGTCTTAGTCCATATAGGTTTTACCTTTTCTCCTCTCTTGAGTCTCTTTTCTCATCTCAAAGAAAATTCAAAACATATAATAAAGGTAGGCATTTATTGCATTTAGGCCTTTCATATAAAGAAAAGATTATAAGGGGTCTTCTCTTGTAATCTTAGAATGTGTAGCATATAGCCCATCTTGGGTCAATGTGTTAAACATTTGATCTTGTATGAGGGACTTAACTGCAATACTTGTTGAAGGTGCAAATAATAAAAAACACTTCTTCACTTCATAATCAACAAAAACACTTAATAAACACAAGTATGCTAGTGTGTTTGAACCTTGACAATTGGAACTAAGTGTGGGGGTCTTCTTCACTCTTAGTGTGCATTCTTACCCATTCCATCTTGGAATGTGAGAACGTACACATTCCGATGGCTAAGATCCAGATACACTGTCATATGCAAACAAATGAAAAGACTCTTAAAAGACAGAAACAAACAATAACGTCTTTCCTTCGGGAATTCTTTTCTCATCTCACTCACTCTCAACGTATGAACGTGCTCCTACTCGTTCTCTTGCAAGATGGTAATGCACTCGGACCAGCGAGCCTGCAACACCTGAGCTAGAACGTAAGCCGTTCTCTAAAAAAAACACAATCCATCCCTAGTGAGGGCAACTACGTCGCTCTGATTCTCATGCTCCCGATGAGATACGTAGGCAGTGGGGTAGGGCCCATGCGAGCACTTCTTTTATTTTCCCTACATTTGTTCTCCTTCCTTCCTTTCTTTCTTTCAGTTCCTTTTCCGGTATCCTTTCTTTACACCCTTTGATCGAAACAAGCAAGCGTGGATCCCATCGGGTACGATGGACGCGAGGGGGTGCTAATACCTTCCTCTCGCGTAACCGACTCCCGAACCCATTTCTCTTGGTCGCAAGACCATGCTTTTCCTTTCTCTCAGGTTTACGCGGTGTTTCCTTTCCCTCTCTTGGGATAAATACACATTGCTGGCGACTCTGTTTCGGTGCCACTTTCGCGTTTGTACTTGGATGAAAATCCCGGGAGCGACAATAGGAAATGACGAGAGTCTCCCAGAATGTGTCTCGATGGAGCCTTATCTCCACTAGGTACAAACTAGAGCTCTCAAGCTGAGGATACCTTACCCTCGTCAGGAGGTTCTTCCATTAAGGGACTCTGGCCTTTATTTCATGTTTGAGACGGAAAAACTTCAGGTTACTCTCAGTAAAGTTCAACAGGAGAAGAGGTCTTGGAGGAACAAGTACCGTATTCTCAATGTGGAATGTAAGAAAATGCAGTAGCTATTAAGAGAAAAGGATGCTCTGATTGAGATTTTAGAGCAACATGCTGTAGAAAATCAGGATGACCAAAGGCATTTGCTCGCTCCTTTCACTTGGAAAAGGAATGACAACCTGACATCGGTCCTAGAGCCCCGGTCAAAAAAAAGGAAAGCGCCAGAACCAACACCTGAGCTCTCTTCAGAGAGAACTCAGGATCCATTAGTTTATATTTCCTTTTTTAGTACTTTGTAATCTACTGTATTTCCATTTCTGCAATCCTTTGAATCCAATAAAACGGGGTTTCCCCACTGTTTGATATTTGCAATCCAATTGTTGAAGTTTACTTTGAATAAACAAAAATAATTAATAATCATTGCATTCATCATTCTCATAAACACATTCTTCTTACCTACAAATCTCACGTTTGCGTCTCGATTCTAGAGTCAAACTGTCTCATTCGTACAATACTCGGGCCAATCGTCAGAAAAAGATGGATGATCTCGAGGAAGAGAACAGAGAGTTGAGAGAAGAGATCGACACTCTGAAAGAGGATCTGAGAAAGATTCATAACGACATGCAAGCTCTAGCAGAAGCTCAGATGCAACAACAAAGGACTGTGATCTCAGAGATCACATCTATGCCCATAGTGGAGAAGTATGATCCTAGGTACAAGATGCGGAAAGATCGTCCCTGGGGCATGCCTATCAACTATATCCCGAAAGGATATGTTCCGCCGATCACTGAAGATCCGGAAACCACAGCAGGAACCGCTGGGCCTGAAGGTTACAAACTTCGGGAAAACGAAGATGCCAGGGGCATGGCAGTAACTCCTGAAGGTTACAAACTTCGGGTGACACCGAGAGTCTCGGCCATAATGACTATACCACCACCCGTGGAACACACTGTCCCGGAAGGATAGATTCCACAGATACCTTCTGGTGGAAACGACAACATGTTCGACAGAATGAATGAGTTCCAGAAACAATTCCTGGAGATGCAGAAAGAACTACAGGCTCTTCACGGTCAGGATCTATTTGGAAAGGACGTCACGAACCTTTGTTTGGTCCCTAATGTGAAAGTTTCGCACAAGTTCCAGGTACTCGACTTTGAAAAGCACAAGGATAACTCTTGCCCTCAAAGCCATTTGGTGATGTACGCTCGGCGAATGTCAGCTCAAACAAAGAATCAGGAGGTACTAATTCACTACTTTCAGGATAGTTTAACTGGTGCCGCATTAAAATGGTACATGGGTTTAAACCGCGCTACGATCGTCACGTTCAGAGATCTTGGCGCTGCTTTCGTTCAACAATATAAATACAATTTGGACATGGCACCGGACATAGATCAACTCAGATCAATGTCACAAAAGGATAAGGAAACCTTTAAAGAATACGCTCAGAGATGGCGTGAAATTGCAACTCACATTTCTCCACCTCTGGAGGAAAAAGAGATGACAAAGATCTTCTTAAAGACCTTAAGTTCACTTTACTACGACCGAATGGTCGCCAGTGCGCCCAGTGACTTCACCGAGATGGTGGGCGTGGGAGTTCGTCTTGAGGAAGCCGTCCGAGAAGGACGTTTAGTAAAAGACGATGGATCATCAAGTAGTACGAAACAATATGGTAGTACTCTCTCTAAGAAAAAAGAGTAAGATATCGGGAATATCTCTCTCGAAAAGCAAAGGCGACGATATCAACCAGTAGCAGCTGTAACTCCTGCTATCAATCCGTGTCTGTTCCTACGTATCAACCTCAGGTTGCGCAGAGTCAACCGAATCAACAGTAATATCAGCAAAGGACACAACCGCCTCTTCAGCAGGCTCGCCCTCAGTACAACAACAACCGTACAACGCGACCACCAGGGTTCGACCCTATACCGATGTTGTACGCGAAACTGTTTCCATTATTACTGGTCAAGGGGCACATCCAAACTAAGTCTCCTCTTACAGTACCGGAAAATCCGCCTTTTTGGTTCAAAGCAGATCAGACTTGTCCTTACCATCAAGGAGGACCAGGGAATAACATAGAAAACTGTCTCAGTTTCAAATCCGACGTACAAAAGCTTGTTAGGAGCGGGGTATTATCTTTCAAGGATATGAATCCTAATGTTCTCACAAACCCGCTGCCTCAACATGAGAAAGCTGCAGTCAATTTGATAGAGGGAGAATCTAACAACACCTATCAAATTCATGATGTACTCTTGTTAAGGGCCAACTTGGTCAAGATGCATTGTAGACAGAGCGGATATGACCATGTGCCACCTCATAATTATCACCAGTGTGATATCTGCTCTAAAAACAATCAAGGATGTTCTGTGGTGCAAGCAGCTCTACAGGAACAATTGGATCTCGGATGGATCCAAGAGCATCGAGTTTGTGGAGTCAACGTGACCTATACGAATTCCAACATCATTCAGAACCACGACATCCGTGCAATGAATTTCAACTTGGTGGCGATGCACTCAAGGCAAAGCCAGTATCATAATCTGCCACGACACGATTATAATTCCTGTCTGACTTGCTCGGTAAACAAACAGGGATGCTCTTTTGTACAAGAGGCCCTCCAGCTTCAGATGGATCTTGGATGGATCCAGGACTACCATGATAGAAATCCTTATCAGATTAACATGATTCAAATCTTTGATCGTCTGATGAATACCATCTTGGTGGAGTTACATGCCAGGCAGGTCTAACTCGGTTTTCTCACTTCACATGATTATCTGAGCTGTAAAGGATGTTGTGAGAGTAACCAAGGATGCGCTCTCGTTTAAAGAACTTTACAACACTTGTTAAACCACTGGTGGCTTCCAATCTATATGGATGAAGACACGCAACAAATCAGTGTGCTTAATGGAAACCCTACTCGGCGTCAAAGTCAGGATGTCCGATCTATGGAAACAAACCTGGTAAGGTTGTACTGCATTCAAAGCGGGTGTGGTCAGGTGCCACCACACAACTATGAACGTTGTAGAGTCTACTCAGAGAATAACCAAGGATGCTACCTTGTGCGGGCAGCCCTTCAAGGTCAGTTGGATCGTAAAGAGATTCACCCGTGTTCGAGTCCCAAGCCATTCAACGGGACGCCGGACTACTTCGCTGATCAAATCAGAGACATTGTCATAATCTTTGATCATCAATAGAACAAGGATGTTTGTACCATCATCCCGCTACTGGACGAATCAGAGGTTCTTAGCCAAGAACTGATTGAAGTTACTTACGACAGTAAGAAAAATCAGAAGGCTCCTGTAGTTATCTATCTACCGGGACTGTTACCGTATGAATCAGCTAAGGCGATCCCTTACAAATACAGTGCAACAATAATTGAGAATGGAAAGGAAATTCCATTACCCTCCTTCGTGAATATTGCAGACATCAGCCGAGTAACACGGAGCGGTCGAATCTTCAACCGAGGAGTTGGAGAACCTAACAGAGAAAAGGAACTTCAGACAGAAGCTCCTGATCAACCAGTCAGTCAATCCAGTAATCCCGACTTTTCAAAAAACAATGATGAGATGTTGAAGCTCATCCAAAGGAGTGAATACAACATTATTGATCAACTGTTACAAACTCCTTCAAAGATCTCAGTGTTATCACTTTTACTCAGTTACAAAGCCCACAGAGAGGCTCTACAGAAAGTCTTAGAGCAGGCCTTTGTGGAACAGGATGTGTTAGTACGATAGTTCGATAACATCATCTCTAACATCACTTCCTGCAACAACTTAGGATTCAGTGATGAGGATTTGCCAGAGGGGGGTAAAAGCCACAATATGGCACTCAATATCACAGTTAACTACGAGGACGTTGCTTTAGCCAGCGTACTGGTAGACACAGGATCGGCCATCAATGTTATGCCGAAGTCCACTTTAACGCGACTATCATTCAAAGGGTCCCCGATGAGGGGCAATGAGGTCATCGTCAAAGCAATTGACGGGTCTCAAAAAGCAGTTATCGGCGAAGTTGACCTTCCCATAACTATCGGTCCTCACACTTTCCTAATCACTTTCCAGGTCATGGATGTCTGGGCAGCGTACAACTGTTTATTAGGAAGACCTTGGATACACCAGGCTGGGGCAGTCACTTCGACGCTGCATCAAAAACTGAAGTTCCTCAAGAACGATCAACTCGTCACGGTCTGTAGAGAACAAGCCTTGATCGTGAGTAAACTGTCATTATCTACTTGTATAGAACCCGAGGAGGTTGTTGGGACTCAATTCCAAGCACTTTTGGTGAGCAGTAAGAATCAATTAGAGAAGGGAACCTCGATTTCCTCATACAGAGATGCTCTCAAAGTGATCGAGAATAACAATACAAAAGGATGGGGACAGCTTGTCATTCCTTCTAATAACAAAACAAAGAAGGGTCTTGGTTTTTCTGCAACCTGCACCCAGACTGCTACTAGCGATGAAAGTCTTCATCCCATTCAGGACTTCTTCCATAGTGGAGGTTTCCTTCACCCAGTGCCTCAAACAGTCCATACTATCAACAAGGGAGATCCCTCCGATACGGATGAGGATTGGAAGTCCTATCTCAACAAGGATGGTTATATGTCTCAGGAAGAGGTGCCTATGCCATTTTTCTATCCCGCACAGAGTCCGAGATTTATACCAAGGTCAGATGTCGAAATGATATACGGAGATTGTGATCCGGAAGGATGCCGTGCTCCACCAAACTCATTAGAGGAGGACATTCTGATGAAAGACAACTTTGAACATGACTATTATGGCCCAATGGATGGCCTGCCTATCTGGCAGCCGTACTCGGGAGACTTGGGGCAAGAAAGTCAACCGAACAATGACAATCAGCTGAGCGTCATTGGAAAGAATACTTACGTCCCCACCATGCCATGGGATAATTACTCGGGGCATTCTGAAAATATCTAGCACGACGATGAATTTGCAAAGCTCGTAGGGCTAGAGTTCATCAACTACGCTTTTCCCGAGGTCAACGTCATCGAAAGGGATGACTCCTCCAGTTCCAAAGAAGTGTGGGACACCTTAGGACAACCAAGTGGAAAATACGACTTCATGGTCAAATACACCGCTCCTGAAAGCTCTCGTATCAGGATCGAAGACATCCAACCAACTGGGTGGGGAGATCCACCTGAGAGCACAAATACTATGCAAAATACAACTGAGGAATCCTCCTACGGCGACTCTGCATGGGAGACAGATTCCAATGATCCTGCTGCGCTAGAAATCAACGTCATTTCTAAAGACAAATCAAGGACAGCGCCAGACTTTGTGATTCACCGAGGAGTTCGCCGCCAATGGATTGCTGTCGATGTTTCGAAGATTATTCATAAGTCAAAGTAATTTCCATCTTTAACCTTTTACCCTGCCCAGGTGAAACAGATGTTTTGATAGGGCTCGCTGTCATACCCCAAATTTTGACCACTAAGATTTCCCATCATTGTGAAAATCATCATCACAATATGGAGGAACCATCATACCTCATCAGTCTCCCCAAAGATGGGTGAGCATCCACTACAATCAAATTTAGGGTTTCCAGCCCTCTCAAAGTTCTTAGACAAAGGATCAATCAAGAAATGACATGATCTTCAACTTGTCTAGCCTCTCAAATATCCACAAGGGATCAAGAGGACTCCCACTTCAAGGATTAAGCACAAGGCTGCTCCCTTCCAGGTGGATCAAGCCTCAAGATCGCCAGTGTCACCAAATTAGGGTTTGGTCGACCAGGGCCTCCAGATGGAAATTTTCCTCTGGGCATGTGCCAATGCTTCAAAGCATATCCTAAAATACTCCAGGGAACCTCATGGGCCCAAGCATCAAGTCAATTTGACCTCTGGGGATGCACACATCAAAAATCAGGAATTATGGTTTCTTGACCTAATTCACCCCTAAGTTGACTTTTGGGACAAATCATGAGCCAAGACCTCAAGAGAGGATTTGAGGGTCTCCAACATACCACATTGATCCATTTGTAACAATGGATTAGGGTTTTGAGGAAAAAGTCAACTGTAGCTTTGACTTTTGACCAGGACATGCTCCCAAACCCTAGGACATGATTCAATAAACCCTATAACACCTATGAAATCAATCCATCAAGTTTGATTTAGGTCAAGGACTTGATTTCATAGAGGATCGCACAGTTTGGAATTCATCTGACAAAAAGTCAACTGTGCACAAAAGTCAACTTTGACTTTTTGAGATTTTTCACAAAAAATGGTTTTTTAACCCTAAAATGATGTTAATGTATGATTTGAATCATCATTCATCAAGAAAAATCAAGAAAAGTGGGATAGCTTGTAAAAGGGGTAACCATAAAAACTTGGAAAATTTTCTAAGTTATGAAATAAAGTGGCAAGGGTACCAACTTTGGAGGATCATAACTCCTAAACCACAAGGTCATTTTTCCCCATCCAAAGCTAGATTTGTAGATCTCATTACCCTCTACAAAAGCTTAAAACTGACCTCCCTCCAAATTCCTCATGGATTTTGAGTTATGGAATGATCAAAATCACAAAAAGTGAAAATGTCACTTTTTTCCAACACTTAGTGAAATATTCACTAAGTCAGAATCTGCCTTCACTTTTTTCCAAATGTAGGGGCATTTTTCACTTGGATCCAAAAGGTATCAAAACCAAATATGATCAAACAGTTGTTATATCATATGAGGGCTTTCCAAAATGGCCAAGAACATCACCAAATTCCACTTGAGCCACGAGATATGACAAGGGCAATATGCCTTGCTGAAAACTACCAAGGCTAGGTAGAATTTTGAATTTTTGCTCGATTTGGCAAAATCAGATAATTCCAAGCCTTGTCATCACTTTGGACACATCTGAGGATCAAATCTAAAGGGGAGAAACACTGAGCCAAGCCTCCAAAGTCCTTGGAACAAGAAGTAGCATGCCAAACCTAGAATTGCCTAAAAGAGGGACAAGACTCCAATTTTGGATGTGAGCATTCAATGCATACACCAAGGTGGCATGGACTGAGCCATTTGCAACTGAATTCAGTCAAGACTTATCCAAGACCAAGGGAACCACAACCCTGTGCCCTAACCTCTAGTCAATGGCTAGAGGAGACTTGGATTCCAAAGTACAACCATTGGCCATACCTCAGCTGCAGTTGCCATTCACTATTGATCCCAAAACAAACTTATTCTATTATAAATAGAGCTCATTTGTACTCAGTTTGAGTACACCAAAGCCATCAAACAGATGCTTTCCTCAAAATCCCTCTCTTTAGGCCAAAATGCCTTCTTTAGCAAGGTAACTCTGAGTTTTTGAGTTAGAGAGCATTTCCATCACAACTCATGATCCTAACACCTCATAAACATCATATGTAGGTGATCCATACTATCAAAGGTGACCTGTAACACCAAAATCACAAAGTCACCTCTCAAAACCTCAAAATAGGCCTTTTGTGCATTTTTTAAGCCATGTCTTGATTCGGTCACTTTCCAAACTAGATAAAACCTCAAACACACTCCAAATAACATCCTTGAACTGTCCCAAATGGTTCCCCCCATCTGGAACACCATTTGAGAGAGTTGATATTTTGGTCATTTTAATCCCTTTTGCAAGAAAGGGTCAGTTTGTGTTTTTGCTGGTTCCAGCTGATTCCAACCATCCTAAAAGCTTCTAAGGGATCATTTGAGAGTGTCCAAAGCATCAAACCATTTCTGGAATAATAAGTTTTACAGATTGCACAGAAAACTCCAAAAGCTCAAAAAGAGGTAAGTATCATGACTTGAACTTTCCAAAATATGCATTGCTTTGAAGTCCACTGATCATACACACCTCATACATGTTATATATGTTGTGTTTGAACCAATTCATCATGTAATTCATGCCTGTATCAAAGTGTAGCATAGAAAATGCAATTATAGGCCTTTTTAAAAACCACTATCGGGTTTTGAGGAGGGAGTATGATCTGAAAAAAATACCACCACCATTGGATTCCTTGTGAAATTCTAGGCCAGATGCATATAAATTTTGTCCCCAACCATTGAGAAATGAGAAAGTTATGGATCTTCCCGTTTCTTGGCAAAACTTGCCTTGCCTTGCCTTGACCAGGCCTAGAAAACAAGGCATGCCTTGTATATTTGTGGTTTCACTTCAAGCAATGGATGTATCACCACCCCAGTGGTAAGGCGCGCGCCCTATAACCTTGAGTTCATGGGTTCAAACCCCACCCATGCCATTTTGTGTTTTCTCACATTTTTGCTATTTTTTCCAATATTTTCATGTTTTATTAATTAATTGGAAAATTAATAACTCCTTCAATTTTAATTATTTTTTATTGGTTCTTTTTGCAAAAAATCACAAAAATGTTGAAATATTTTATTCCACAAAAAAATTAAGTTTATATTATTTATTTAATATAATTAGTATTTTTGTGAATAAATTCCTTTTTAATGTTTTTTAACATTTTAAAAGTGAATATTTACTTTGAAAATCAAAACCAAGTGAGTTTTAATTCACCTTGTGATTAATCCCTCATTTCTCAAACCTTAAACAAAAATCACAAATGGTTTATTCAAGCTTATTTGGTATTTTATTTGATTTTCTTTAAATATTTACTTTTAAAGAATAACAAATTAGGGTTTCTTTGATTTTCACCCTTATCAAACAATTTCAAACACTTTTGGGCCTCTAATAGAGTGTAAGACCCAATCCTTTGTAATTACAAACCTATTTTTGGGCCTCACTTATTGTATAAGTCCCGTTGTATTTCAAAATGTTCGACGCGATCATCGTCCATTGAAAAACAAACCCTGGGCCTCTCTCGAGCTATAAGACCCATTCAAAATCATTGGGCCTCTATTAGAGTGTAAGACCCAACCCCCTTTGAAAACCAAACCATTTTGGGACTCAATGCATTGTATAAGACCCACCGCGTTTTCGAAAATCTCGGCGCGATCGCCATTTTCAAACAAATAACCCTGGGCTTCTCCTTGAGCTGTAAGCCCCACCACTTGTACAAAAATAAATCTTTTAGGCCTCTATTAGAGTGTAAGACCCATCCCCTTGTACAAAAAACCTTTCTTGGACCTCAGTCACTTGTATAAGTCCCTCTGTACAAAACGACAGTGCGATCACTGATAAACCTTGGGCCTCTCCTTGAGCTGTAAGCCCCAACGTCTTTTCAAAATACCTTCTCCTTTAATTTTGAATATACTGTTGTTTTCAATCTTTCTTTGTTGAACAACTAACCAAACAACATGGAAGCTCTACAACCAAGTAAGTGTTTATATGCTTTCTTTATCTGCTTTCATATACATACAAACTGTATTGTGGGGCTGTTTCACTGTAAGTCTTCTTTCATAAACTCATACCAACCGTGTAATACTAGTATAGATATTTAGAGTTGACCCGGCAACTGCGTCTAGTACTAAGCCCTGTTGATCACTCTTAAATAGACAAAACTAGATCCCCATAGGATTTCCAGACACAGTCTTCCCTCCTCTCGGGGTTAAACAATATGGAGACGTGAAAGGCAGCATTCTCGGTGAACCCTTTCTCAGACTGTCACTCTTAGAAATTGTCAAAGAAACTCTACTCCCCATAGATGATATTTTCTCCGTGAATGGCATCTCTTGAGTTTCTTCCAAATTCTTGGACTTTCCTGGCTTGATCTATTCTCTGTGAATAGCCTGTCTTGAATTTCTCGGGGTTTGGGGACCCCCAGGCTTCCTAAAAGTATCCCCGCCTCCTCTTGGGCATTGTACAAGGACCCTACGGCTTCTTAGAAGTATTCACAGCCTCCTCTTAGGCTTCGTATAAGGATTCTTCCTTCGGGAAGAGAGCCTCCTCTTGGGCTTTGTACAAATTGTCCCTCGGCTTCTTAAAAGTTTCCAGCCTCCTCATGGGCTTCGTACAAATTGTCCCGACGACCTCCGAGAGGTATAGGAACAGAAATTAGTCATCTTAATAGAACAATCTTTCAAAGAGTCTAGATCTTTCTACTGTGAACGTACTACTACTGTTTCTTTAAGCATAGTACAAAAGATAAAACTTTAGACTTGGACAGTCTAATCTCCTTGAGTCTCGAAGGCATTCTCAAGTAGGGAAAAACACCAGTAGACTCGAACAGTCTCCAATACCCTGTGGATTCCCCATTTCCTTAAAGAATAGGAAATAACCCTGATCCTCTGATCAATCCCAAAGCATAGCCTTACCTTTAATCAGTCTCTTTATAAGAACTGATTTTCTCTTTTAACCAACCTACTGGACCTGTCACTCAACTGAAACAACAATCCTTTTAGCCTCCATCTCGGGCTTCATACGAGATACAAAAAGACTCTCTTGTTGAGTCAATACTCCTTTTAGCCTCTATCTCGGGCTTCGTACGAGATACAAAAATGCTCTCTTGTTGAGTATAAAATACTCTCTTGTTGAGTCAACCTTTTATCCTCCGTCTTGGGCTTCGTACAAGACACATCTAAAAGCACTCTCTTGTTGAGTAAACTCCTTTTATCCTCCCTCTCAGGCTTCGTACGAGACACAAAAGCATCCTCTTGTTGGGTCAATAGCCTCCTCTTAGGCTTTATATAAGAAAAACCCCGGTTGAGTCAATCAACCCTTTAGCATCAAAACTGTAGCTCGTTCACAGGATACAAACATTAACAACTCCTTTCATCTAATCGCTGTAAACGACAAGCATCTGGATTATTTACATCCATGCAACTGTCCCTCTTTTAGCATGAGAAATTCCTAAGGAAAGATATCATTGCTCTACACTGAGTTAAAGTCTTCTCCTCCAGGTTAGAACCCCCTATAAAGGAAATTATGGCATTGCTAGGATTCACATATCCCGGTTAAAGTAATCCTCCTTTATAGTCAGTCACCCAACAATTGTGACAAACATACCCCCTTTAGAGATGACAAATTCTCTCTGAAGACAACACCTTTTCAGCTTCATGTCTTGGGCTTTGAACAAGACACCAAAACACCATTTCCTCCCATAGAATAGGAGGAACTACGATCGCTCTGATTTCCCTGTTTCGGTAAACGGGAATACGTAGGCATAAGATTGAAAGAAAAATCTTAGCGAGCATACTAATCC
The DNA here is from genome assembly GCA_022829125.1 of Lathyrus tuberosus. Classification (NCBI taxonomy): domain Eukaryota; kingdom Viridiplantae; phylum Streptophyta; class Magnoliopsida; order Fabales; family Fabaceae; genus Lathyrus; species Lathyrus tuberosus. The sequence goes on from JALAZF010000121.1 coordinate 5,263,848, forward strand.
AAAGCCCCAAATCCCGTACCTTCACATATCAAATGAAAAGCATCAGTCCTAGCATCCTAACAGAATTCCCCATGAACATTCCCGGTGTTTCGTTCTAAACAAAGTAAGAAGAAAAAGGCCCAATTACTATACAACATCCGTAACCTAACAGACCGCTGTTTAAACTCAGTATGCAAGCAGGGTTAATTAGAGACATCTATTTCCCTTCCTTAGCCAGCTCAATAGGATAAAAAATGAATCGACCTGTAGTAACCCCTGAGCGACAGTGCTTAAGAACCACGTCCAAAATCGCTCGCTACAGAAAAGTGGCGCCCACCGTGGGGCATTTTCTTTTCTTTTCTTTCTTTCTTTGGGGATTTCACTGGGATAGGACTTTTTTTGACTTCACTAGGATCTTAGGTCAAAACCTTTAAAGTTGGGAAGGTACCACAGAATGGAGACTCCGCCGGGGAGCCATTTTTGTCAGGAACATAGGATTCATAGCTCTTTAAAGTCTAGGGCTTTAGGACAAATATATATACTGCTTTTCCTAATTGATATCTATGTTTATTTTTCTGCTAATGGGAATGCGTGTGATGCCGCATGTGGAAAGATTGAGTATACACCTAGGAAAAACCTCTTTTAGTAGTGCGGAAACTATTGGAAATTGTTGTCACGCGATACTATCCTCTTCTGATGGTTCTTCGAAAAACATTACCTAGTACGGTTCCCGGCCCGCTGGTGTTTTCTCGACAAGAACTGATGATTTTGAGAGACAGGTACAAAAATCACTAGTATAAACCTTGGGGGGGGGGGGGTAGAGCCTTGACTTCATGACACCGACCCTTTGACCCCATGTTTTTTCTATGTTTTTGTGTGCTGCATTCAGGCATTCATCTAAAAAAAACATTACATCAAAGAAAAACTTCTCTTCTAGTCTCTCTTTTTCAAATTAAACTAAGACAATGATTGCAAATGTCAGAGAAAAAGATTGCACTCATGGACTTCGGTAGAAGGAGAACTCATAAGTATACCTTCAGGGTTCCAAAACTAGAAGATTTGAGAGGATTAGCGAGGATGATCACTAACCCTGAAGCTTTCAGAGCCAAGTACGGAGGTCTGCTACCTCTGTTAAGAGTCCATGTGATTGAAGGAATCATGGAGGCACTCATTCAATTTTACGATCCGGTCTATCACTGTTTCACGTTCCTGGATTACTAGCTTGTACCAACGCTGGAGGAGTATTTTCACCTAACCGATCTACACATTACTGATCGAACTCCATTTTTTGGACTGGAAGAAATTCCAAAGGATCAGACCATTGCAAGAGCAATCTATTTGGATGAGTCAGAAATCAAGACTCACATGACCACCAAGGGTGGGCTCCCAGGTTTTCCAGCCCAGTTCCTGACAAAGAAGGCTCTGTACTTTTCTAGTATAGGGAACACGACTGCTTTTGAAAGCATCTTTGTCTTACTCACTTACGGGTTATTTCTGTTTCCCAACATTAATAGTTTCGTCAATATCAACGCCATTAAGGTTTTTCTCATTGGAAACACTGTACCAACTTTGGTCGCGGATGCGTATCATTCTGTACACTTAGGAAATTTGTACAGCGGAGGGATGATCACATGTTGTGTACCCCTGCTATACAAATGGTTTATTTCCCATTTACCCAAGTCTGCTGCGTTTTGGGATCATAAGAGTGCCTTGTGTTGGTCGCAGAAAATCATGTCTCTTACCAACTCTGATATAGATTGGTGCAATAGGATTTATGATGGGATCAGGATCATTGACCGTTGTGGAAACTTCCCCAACGTACCCCTCATAGGAACTAAGGGAGGAATCAACTACCATCCAGTATTGGTTCGTCGTCAATTTGGATACCCGATGAGGCATGTCCCGCGTAATGCTCATCTGGAAGGCCTTTTCTTCAAAGAAGGAGAAAATGACAGGGCACTAAAGATGGAAATAGTGCACGCTTGGAAACATGTTCATAAGAAAGGACGAGAGTCTCTAGGAAAACCGGATTGTGTCTCGGTGGAGCCTTATCTCCACTGGGTACAAACTAGAGCTATCAAGCTAAAGATGCCTTATCCTCGTCACGGAGTTCTTCCGCCGAGGGAATCTGTCATGTACTTCATGACTGAAACGGACAAACTTCAGGTTACTCTCAACAAAGTTCAACAGGAGAGGAGGTCTTGGAAGAACAAGTACCGCATTCTCAATGTGGAGTGTACCAAAATACAGCGACTGCTGAAAGATAAGGATGCTCTGATCGAGATTTTAGAGCAGCATGCTGTGGATAATCAGGATGACCAAAGGAATTTTCTCGTTCCTTTCACTTGGCAAAGGAATGACAACCCGACAACGGCCCGAGCCCCTGTCCAAGAAAAGGAAAGTACCAGAATCAACACCCGGTTTCCCCCAAGAGAGGACTCGGGACCCGTTAGCTTAGGTTTCTGTTTCCGCACCTTGTAATCTACTGTATTTCTATTTTCGCAATCTTTTGAATTCAATAAAACGGGATTTCCCCACTGTTTGATATTTGCAATCTAATTGCCGAAGTTTATTTTGATTAAACAAAAAAAAAACAATTAATATAATCATTGCATTCATCATTCTCACGTCACGTATTCTTCTTACCTACGAATCTCACGTTTGTGTCTCGGTTCTAGAGTCAAACTGTCTCATTCATACAATACTCGGGCCAATCGTCAGAAAAAGATGAATGATCTCGAGGAAGAGAACAGAGAGTTGAGAGAAGAGATCGACGCTCTGAGAGAGGATATGAGAAAGCTTCATAACGACATGCAAGCCATGGCAGAAGCTCAGCTACAAAGGAATGTGATCTCGGAGATCACCTCAACGCCCATAGTGGAGAAGTCCGATCCTAGGTACAAAATGCCAAAAGATCGTCCCTGGGGCATGCCACTTAACTATATCCCAGAAGGATATGTTTCGCCGATCAATGAGGATCAGGGGACTGCAGCAGGAACCGCTGGGCCTGAAGGTTACAGACTTTGGGAAAGCGAAGATGCCAGGGGCATGACAACAACTCCAGAAGGTTACAAACTTTGGGAGGCACCGAGAGTCTCGGCCATAATGACTTTACCACCGCCCGTGGTACACACTGTCCCGGAAGGACAGATTCCACAAATACCTTCTGGTGGAAACGACAACATGTTAGAAAAATTGAATGAGTTCCAGGAACAGTTCCTGGAGATGCAGAAAGAACTGCAGGCCCTTCGCGGTCAGGATTTATTTGGAAAGGACGCCGCGGACCTCTATTTGGTCCCTAATGTGAAAGTCCCGCACAAATTCCAGGTGCCCGACTTTGAAAAGTACAAGGGTAACTCTTTCCCTCAGAGTCACTTGGTGATGTACGCTCGGTGAATGTCAGCTCAGACAGAGAATCAGGATTTACTGATTCACTACTTTCAGGATAGTTTAACCGGTGCCGCCCTAAGATGGTACATGGGTTTAAACCGTGCTACGATTAGCACTTTCAAAGATCTTAGCAATGCCTTCGTCCATCAATATAAATACAATCTGGACATGGCACCCGACAAAGATTAACTCAGATCAATGTCACAAAAGGACAAGGAAACCTTTAAAGAATACGCTCAGAGATGGCGTGAAATTGCCGCTCAAATTTGTCCACCTCTTGAGGAAAAAGAGATGACAAAGATCTTCTTAAAGACCTTAAGCTCATTTTATTATGACAGAATGGTTGCCAGTGCGCCCAGTGACTTTACCGAGATGGTCGGTATGGGTGTTCGTCTTGAGGAAGCCGTCTGAGAAGGACGTCTAGTCAAAGACACTGGATCATCAAGTAGTACAAAGCGATACGGTAGTGCTCTCCCTAAGAAAAAAGAGCAAGATATTTGGAATATCTCTATCGGAAAGCAAAGGCGACGTTATCAGCCAGTAGCGGCTGTGACTCCTGCTATCAATCTTGCGCCTATTTCTACGTATCAACCTCAGGTTGCGCAGAGCCAACCTAATCAGCAAAGGACTCAACAGCCTCTTCAGCAGGCTCGTCCTCAATACAATAACAACTGTGCAACGCGGCCACCAGGATTTGATCCTATACCCGTATCATACGCAGAACTATTTCCGTTACTACTGGCTAAGGGGCATGTCTAGACTAAGTCTCCTCTTACAGTACCGGAAAATCCGCCTTTTTGGTTTAAGGTGGATCAGACTTTCCCTTACCATCAAGGAGGACCAGGGCATAACATAGAAAACTGTCTCAGTTTCAAATCCGACGTGCAAAAGCTTGTTAGGAGCGGGGTCTTATCTTTCAAGGATACAAATCCCAATGTTCTCACAAACCCGCTGCCTCAACACGAGAAACCTACAGTCAATTTGAGAGAGGGAGAGACTAACAACGTCTATCAAATTCATAATGTACTCTTGTTAAGGACCAATCTGGTCAAGATGCATTGCAGACAGAGTGGATATAGCCATGTGCCACCTCATAACTATCATCAGTGTGATATCTGCTCTAAAATCAATCGATGATGTTTTGTGGTGCAATCAGCTCTACAGGAACAGATGGATCTCGGATGGATCCAAGAGCACCAAGTTCGTGGAGTTAACATGGTTTACACGAATTCTAACTTCATTCAGAACCACGACGTCCGTGCAATGAATGTCAACTTGGTGGCGATGCACTCCAGGCAAAGCCAATATCATAATCTACCGCAACATGATTATAGTTCCTGTCTGACTTGCTCGGTAAACAAACAGGGATGCTCTTTTGTACAAGAGGCCCTCCAGCGTCAGATAGATCTTGGATGGATCCAGCCTAGGGTTGGGAATAGGATGGGCCGAGCTAGGCTTTGCCAAGCCTGAGTCTGACCTGCTAAAAAATTCAAAGCCTAAGCCTGGCCTGTAGCCTATCATAGGTTTATTTTTAGGCCTAAGCCTGGCCTTTTCGAAAGCCTGATTGGCCTACTAGCCTATTTAAAAGCCTACTTCATTTTAACATTTGTAAATAAGAAACTCAACTAATGTTAAATAGACTAACAAATTATAAAATAAATGAGATTAAATGTTTGTTTTCATTGTCTCATTCAAGTTTACCTATTAGCATAAGTTTGGTGATACTATTTATTAGGGAGAACTTATGAAAAGGCTTATGACAACAACTTATGAAATTGTTTATAATTTTTTTTCAAATTATTTTCATAAGTTCTTCAAGATAACTAAGTTTTATTTTCATATTTTAATTCAAAGTACAAAATAGAATATAATAAAAATAATAAATTTATTGAGTTTTTCTTAAATAGGCCAGCCTGATAGGCTTAAAAGGCTTTTCTTACGGCCTGTGGCCTAGCCTCTTTAGATAAATAGGCTTACAAAAAAGCCTAGGCCTATTCTATTTAAGAAAAAGCCTGGCCTGGCCTGGGCCTATGTAGGCTACGCCGTAGGCCCCTGTTAGTTGGCCTGGCCTATTCCCACCCCTAGATCCAGGACTACCATGATAGGAATCCCTATCAGATCAACATGATTCAAATCTTCGATATTCGCTTGTTGAATACCAGCCTGGTGGAATTACATACTAAACAGGTCCGGCTCGGGTTCCTGGTATCACATGATTATCAGAGCTGTAGGGCGGGTTGCAAAAACGATCAAGGTCGTGCCCTTGTCCAGGAAACCCTTCAGCACTTGTTGAACCACTGGTGGCTTCCAATCTATATGGATGAAGACACCCAACTAATTAGTATTACCAACGGGAACCCTACTCGGCATCAAAGTCGGGACGTTCGATCTGTGGAAACTGACCTAGTGAGGTTACATTGTATTTAAAGTGGGCATGGCCAGGTGCCACCACACAACTATAAACGTTGTAGAGTCTGTTCGGAAAGTGACCAAGGATGTTACCTTGTGCGAGCAGCTCTTCAGGGTCAGGTGGATCGTAGAGAGATTCGCCCATATCCAGGTTTCGGACTAATCAATTGGGTGCTAGACTACCTCGCTGATAAAATTGAGGACGTTGTCATAATCTCTGATCACCAGAAGGCTAGGGATGTTTGTACCATCATCCCTCTACTTGACGAATCGAGAGTTCCCAACCAGGAACAGATCGAAATTGCTTACGATGGTCAGAAAAATCAGAAGGCTCCCATAGTCATCTATTTACCGGGACCATTACCGTATGAATCAACTAAGGCTATCCCTTACAAATACAGTGCAACAACAGTCGAGAATGGAAAGGAAATTCCATTACCCTCCGTCGTGAATATTGCAGACATCAGTCGAGTAACACGGAGCGGTCGAATCTTTAATCGAGGAGTTGGAGAACTTAACAAAGAAAAGGAACCTCAGAAAGAAGTTCCCAATCCACCGGTCGGTCAATCCAGTAATCCCGACCTTTCGAAAAATGATGATGAGATGCTGAAGCTCATCCAAAGGAGTGAATACAACATTGTTGATCAACTGTTACAAACTCCTTCAAAGATCTCTGTACTGTCACTTTTACTCAATTCAGAAGCGCACAGGGAGGCTCTACAGAAAGTCTTGGAGCAAGCCTTTGTATAACAGGATGTAACAATCAAACAGTTCGATAACATTGTCTCTAACATCACTTCCTACAATAACTTGGGATTTAATGATGAGGAATTACTTGAAGAGGGTCGCCGTCATAACTTGGCGCTTAATATCACGGTCAGCTGCCAGGGCGATGCTTTAGCCAGCGTACTGAAAGATACAGGGTCATCCCAGAATGTTATGCCGAAGTCCACTTTGATGCAATTATCCTTCAAAGGACCCCCGATGAGAACCAGTGAGGTCGTCGTCAAAGCATTTGACGGGTCCAGAAAAACGGTTATCGGCAAAGTCGACCTTCCCATAACTATTGGTCCTCACACTTTCTAAGTCGTTTTCCAGGTCATGGACATCCGGGCAACTTACAGTTGTTTATTAGGAAGACCTTGGATACATCAGGCTGGGGCGGTCACCTCGACCCTCCACCAAAAGTTAAAGTTCGTCCAGAACGATCAACTCGTCACAGTCTGTGGGGAACAAGTCTTGCTCGTGAGTAACTTATCATCATCTACTGGTGTAGAACCCGAGGAGGTTATTGGAACTCAGTTCCAAGCACTGTCGGTGAGCAAGGAAAATCAATCCGAAGAGAGAACTTCCATTTCCTCATACAAAGATGCTATCAAAGCGGCCGAGAGTACCAATACAACAGGATGGGGACAGCTAGTCATTCCCACTGACAATAAAACAAGGAAGGGTCTTGGTTTTTCTGCAACCTGTACCCAGACAGCTACTACCAGCAATGAAAGTCTTCATCCCATTCAAGACTTCTTCCACAGTGGAGGTTTCCTTCACCCAGTGTCTCAAGAAGTGCATACCATCAATAAAGATGATTCTTCTGATATGGAGGAAGAATGGGAGTCTGATCTTAACAAGGACGGTTATATGTCTCAGGAAGAGGTACCTACGCCCTTTTGCTTTCCTACACAGAGTCCGAGATTTATACCCAGGTCAGATGTCGAAATGATATACGTAGATTGTGATCCGGAAGGATGCCGTGCTCCACCCAACTCATTAGAGGAGGATACTCTGATGAAGGACAACTTTGACCACAACTATTATGGTCCAATGGACGGCCTGCCTATCTGGCAGCCGTATCCCAGAGAGTTGGGGCAAGGAAATCAGTCGAACAATGAAAATCAGCTGAGCATCATTGAAAAGAATACCTGCGTCCCCACCATGTCATAGGATCAACCAAGTGGGAAATACGACTATATGGTCAAGTACACTGCTCCCGAAAGCTCTCGTATCTGGCTCGAAGACATCCAGCCAACTGGATGGGGAGAACTACTTGAGAGCACAAATGCTATGCAAAATGCAACAGAGGAATCCTCCTACGACAATTCTGCCTGGGAGACAGATTCCAATGATCCTGCTCCACCATAAATCAGCATTATTTCTGAAGACAAATCAAGGAAGGTACCAGAGTTTGTGATTCACCAAGGAGTTCGCCACCAATGGGTTACTGTCAATGTTTCGAAGATCGTTCATAAGTTAAAGTAATTGCCATCTTTAACCTTTCGCCTCGCCCAGGTGAAATGGATGTTTTGATAGGGCTCACTTTCTGTAAATTTCCCTCTTCGCTTTGCCCAAAGCGACAAAGTTTTGTTTTATAGGGCTGTAATTTCAAGAATCGACTTGTTCATGAATAAAATAACGTTGTTCTGTAATTCCCGCATTTATTGCTGTTTCCTCTTTTCTCTTTTTTCAGAAAATGGTAATCCTAAAAAACAAATCAATAATAATAAACAAGCAGTTTTTCAAAGAAATACACTACACACACTCTTACATTCTCTCTATCTCTTCTAAACACAAATCACACCGTCATGCAGATTGCTTGTTTTAAACCCCGTTGAAACATACGATCCGATGCCTTCTCCCAACTTTGAGTTCCCGGTATTTGGGGCTGAAGAAGAAGTTGACGACGAAATTCCGAAAGAGATCTCCCGATTACTCAGTCAGGAGGAAAGGTCCATTGAACCTCATAAAGAGCCGTTGGAACAGTAAACTTAGGTTCGGGAAAAGAGAGAAAAGAAATCAGGATTGGGGCACTGCAGTCCAACTGCCAGAGAGGGTTTGGTAAAGCTTCTCAAAGAATTCCCCGATGTATTTGCTTGGTCCTATCAGGATATCCCAGGGTTGGATACCAGCATCGTGGAACATCATTTACCGTTGAGATCGGAATGTCCGCCAGTAAAACAGAGGTTGAGACGGACTCACCCGGACATGGCCATCAAAATCAAAGAGGAGGTACAGAAACAGATTGACGTGAGTTTCCTCGCCACATCAGAATATCCTCAATGGTTAGCCAACATCGTACCCGTTCCAAAAAAGGACGGAAAAGTCAGAATGTGTATGGATTACAGAGATCTAAACAAGGCTAGTCTAAAGGACGACTTTCCTTTACCACACATTGACATACTGGTTGACAGTACAGTAAAGTTCAAAATTTTCTCCTACATGGATGGATTCTCGGGCTATAACCAGATCAAAATGGCGCCGAAAGACCTAGAGAAAACTTCGTTCATTACCCCCTAGGGTACCTTTTGTTACAAGGTGATGCCTTTCGGTTTGAAGAACGCCGGGGCGACCTATCAAAGGGCCATGACTACTCTTTTTCATGACATGATACACAAAGAAATCGAGGTATATGTCGATGATATGATTGCCAAATCTAAGACAGAAGAAGAGAATGTGACCCATCTGTCAAAGCTATTCGAGCGGTTAAGAAAGTACAAACTCCGCTTGAATCCCAACAAGTGCACCTTCAGTGTCTGTTTGGGAAAACTTTTAGGGTTCATCGTCAGCCAAAAAGGAATTGAGGTTGATCCTGACAAGGTCAAGGCCATTCGAGAAATGCCTTCTCCGAAAACTGAAAAACAAGTCAGAGGATTCCTGGGACGGTTAAACTACATCTCCAGATTCATATTCCTCATGACCGCGACATGTGCGCCGATTTTCAAATTACTTAAAAAGAATTAGGATTGCGTTTGGACAGAAGACTGCCAAACCACCTTCGACAGTATTAAGGAATACCTGTTGAACCCTCTGATTTTATCACCCCCAGTGGAAGGAAGACCACTGATTATCTACCTCACAGTCCTAGAGGACTCAATGGGATGTGTACTTGGCCAACAAGATGAAACCAAAAGGAAGGAGTCTGCCATCTACTATTTGAGCAAGAAATTCACCGACTGCGAGACTCGGTACACTATGCTTGAGAAAACTTGCTGCGCTTTGGCTTGGGCAGCCAAACGTCTGCGCTAGTACATGATTCGTCACACTACTTGGTTGATTTCCGAGATAGATCCAATCAAGTATATCTTTGAAAAACCTGCTCTCACGGGAAGGATTGCCTGTTGGCAGATGTTGTTGTCAGAATACGACATCGAATACCACGCTCAGAAAGCCGTTAAAGGAAGTGTTTTAGCCGATCATTTGGCTCATCAACCGATTGACGATCAGGAATCAATCAGGTTTGACTTCCCGGACGAAGATGTCATGTATTTGAAAATGAAAGATTGCGATGAACCGCTACCCAGTGAAGGGCCAGAACCAGGTTCCCAATGGGGGCTTATCTTTGACGGAGCTGTCAATCATTACGGAAACGGAATTGGGGCAATCATTGTCACCCCTCAGGGTACCCACATTCCTTTCACCGCCAGACTGACATTTAAGTGCACAAACAACGAGGCCAAATACGAAGCTTGTATTATGGGTCTCGAGGAAGCGATTGATTTGAGGATCAAAAACTTGGACGTATATGGCGACTCAGCCCTGGTTATCAATCAGATTAAAGGAGACTGGAACACATACCAATCAGGATTGATTCCTTACAAAGACTACGCGAGAAGGTTGCTACCCTACTTCAACAGAGTTGAGTTTCATCACATCCCTCGTAAGGAGAATCACCTGGCTGATGCATTAGTCATTCTCTCTTCCATGATTAGTGTAGGTCAATGGAATGACATACCTAAGATCGACATAATACGCCTTGAACGACCCGCTTACATCTTCACAATTAAAGCAGTCATAGACGACAAACCTTGGTATCATGATATCAAATGCTTCCTTCAGAAACAAGAGTACCCGCCTGGGGCACTAAGGAAGGACAAGAAAACCCTCAGAAGGCTGGCAGGCAGTTTCTTCCTGAGCGGTGATACATTCTATAAGAGAAATTTTGACATGGTCTTGCTCCGATGTGTAGACAGACCAGAAGCAGACATGTTGATAAAAGAAATTCACGAAGGGTCCTTTGGCACTCATGCCAACGGACAGACAATGGCGAGAAAAATTCTAAGAGCAGGGTACTATTGGTTGACAATGGAATCCGACTGCTACAAGTACATAAGGAAGTGTCACAAGTGTCAGATATACTCGGAGAAAATTCATGTACCGCCAACGCATCTCAAAGTTATTTCTTCCCCATGGCCTTTTTCCATATGGGGAATCGACATGATTGGCTTGATTGAGCCCAAAGCTACAAATGGACATCAGTTCATCCAGGTAGCCATTGATTACTTCACTAAGTGGGTCGAAGCAGCGTCGTACGCTAAGGTAACCCGAAAAGTGGTGGTCCGATTTATCAAAAACAATATCATCTGCCGTTATGGTGTTCCAGGCCAGATCATTACCGATAATGGATCCAACTTGAACAATAAGATGATGAAAGAGTTATACGCAGAGTTCAAGATCGAAGACCATAACTCATCTCCATACCGACCAAAGATGAACGGAGCGGTAGAAGCGGCTAACAAGAACATCAAGAAGATTGTTCAAAAGATGGTTGTAACCTACAAAGATTGGCACGAGATGCTACCCTTTGCTCTTCACGGTTATTGCACATCTGTCCGCACTTCAACAGGGGCAACCCGTTTCTCTTTAGTATATGGCATGGAAGCAGTGCTTCCCATAGAAGTAGAGATCCCATCAATCCGGGTATTGATGGAAGCTAAGCTTACAGAAGCTGAATGGTGTCAAAGTCGACACGACGAACTCAACCTGATCGAAGAGAAACGAATAACGACACTATGCCATGGTCAGTTGTATCAGCAAAGAATGAAGATGGCGTTTGACAAAAAGGTTCGACCTCGCGTCTTCAGGAAAGGAGACCTTGTGCTCAAGAAGATACAATCATTTCTCACTGATTCTCGGGGCAAATGGACTCCGAATTATGACGGCCCCTACGTGGTCAAGAAAGCTTTCTCAGGCGGTGCCTTGAGACTTGCAACCATGGACGAAGAGGAATTTACCTACCCCACAAATGTTGATGTAGTCAAGAAATACTTCGCCTAAAAAAAACGTCTCGGTGGATTGAAAACCCGAAAGGGAGGTCCAGGCAAAAATTAGAGACATGATCAAAAATCATTCCCCTCGGCAGCAGTTACATCATCCGTCAGGAAAACTCCAGTCGCGGTCATCTTCGACAGAAGCTCAGGATACCCCGAAGTCAAAGTTGGTAGAAGGATAGTGGTCGTTATGTTTCAATGTAGCCCTTTTCCCTTAAATTACCATTTTCTAACTTTGTAAATACTCTATGGAATCACGCGTTTGGCTGATTTCCATCCTATCAATAAAATTTGAGCCCTTGTGCTTTTGTTTGTAATTCTGATTTATTTTAGCTTTACAGGACGACATTTTAACATGATCAATGATTATTGAAATAAAACAAAAATGAATTTACTTGTAAAATTTTTCTGCTTTGAATAAATATGGCAATTTCTTTTGACGGTTGAACATCGAAAGAACATCGATCGCTTCTCCAAAGGTGTTCGAGCCTCAAAGTGCAGAATCAAAGTACTCCTTCTAAACCAGTATGCCTAAATGAAGGATCAACTATGTCAGATGCGAATGCTCCATCTGACCTCTTCGGCCGAGTTCCTATCTCCTAAGCCCGACCAGCGTCGCTCCCAACAGGGATCGTTTCTACTAAGCAAGGCAGAATTGCTATCTTGAACCAGCGGTACTTCTTCGCCCCGCGATGGTCGAGTATCCAGTCATGTTCATCTATTAGTCTGTATGGCGCGTCAGTTTTGTCAGCATATACATACATACATCATGCATTATTGATTTGCATTCACATTCATATTGCATCACTATCACTCCAGTCGGTCTTGTCCCGTAGGGGTGACAGTCTTCTCAATCGAGTTGTCAAGTTCTTTCCTCGTCAGGAAAGGTTGCGTTTGAACAATCTCTCTCCTCTAGTTTATTTCTGGATCAGAATTGGCCCTTGACCACTTTGATAACTTGAACCTCTGAAGACCAGAGAACCTAACCGATGTCACTCTTCGCTATTGAAGATGATATTTTCGCTTTCCCGGATTAAGGAAAATCCCTAGAGGAAGCCTCTTAAGCAGAGATTCGTCAATACAGCAGTTTTTCTCTGAAAAAAAAACCGCTGGTGAAAAGGTCATCAACACCTCAAAATTGGATCACATCATATGGCGTTTCTCCGGGAAGATCCCGAAAAAAGTATGATGTAATATCCCCAAGCGTGAAAGCAGTCTCTCAAGAAAATCATTTTCCCCAGTAGAGTCGGAAAATGGCGTCTCCAAGCAGAGAAGTTTGTACACCTCTACAGCTCAGACGACTGGGTTCCCCAGCTAGTCTGACATTAAAACTTTTTCCCATCAAATGGCATCTCCCCAGGAAAATTCGGCGAGAAGTTTGAGGAAAACCGCTACGTATAACGTCCCTTATCAAGAAAGTTTATTGACAAAAGAAACTGAGACCAGTTCCTTGGTGGGAAACCAGGATCGAGGGGAAGTTTACATCAGAAACTAAGACCAATTCCTTGGCAGGAAACCAGGATCGAGGGGAAGTTTATTTCAGAAACTAAGACCAGTTCCTTGGTAGGAAACCAGGATCGAGGGGAAGTTTATTTCAGAAACTAAGACCAGTTCCTTGGTAGGAAACCAGGATCGAGGGTAAGTTTTTACCTTTTCTAAGCATTATTGCTTAGCAAAAGAAGAAGGATGCACAAGCTGCCATTCTTAACCACCATCAAAATTTTGGGTATTCCGATATTTAATCCTCTTGCACCCCGAATGCCCGAATACCTTCGCCATTCACACCTTCGGGTCCAAGAAGATTAAATAGGGGCATCTGTCATACCCCAAATTTTGACCACTAAGATTTCCCATCATTGTGAAAATAATCATCACAATATAGAGGAACCATCATACCTCATCAGTCTCCCCAAAGATGGGTGAGCATCCACTACAATCAAATTTAGGGTTTCCAGCCCTCTTAGAGTTCTTAGACAAAGGATCAATCAAGAAATGACATGATCTTCAACTTGTCTAGCCTCTCAAATATCCACAAGGGATCAAGAGGACTCCCACTTCAAGGATTAAGCACAAGGCTGCTCCCTTCCAGGTGGATCAAGCCTCAAGATCGCCAGTGTCACCAAATTATGGTTTGGTCGACCAGGGCCTCCAGATGGAAATTTTCCTCTGGGCATGAGCCAATGCTTCAAAGCATATCCTAAAATAATCCATGGAACCTCATGGGCCCAAGCATCAAGTCAATTTGACCTCAGGGGATGCACACATCAAAAATCAGGAATTAGGGTTTCTTGACCTAATTCACCCCTAAGTTGACTTTTGGGACAAATCATGAGCCAAGACCTCAAGAGAGGATTTGAGGGTCTCCAATATACCACATTGGTCCATTTGTAATAATGTATTGATCCAGGAAGCTTAGGCAGCAAGTCTCAATTTCATCAGTACCATAGTTAGGGTTTTGAGGAAAAAGTCAACTGTAGCTTTGACTTTTGACAAGGACATGCTCCCAAACCCTAAGACATGATTAAATACACCCTATAACACCTGTGAAATCAATCCATCAAGTTTTATTTAGGTCAAGAACTTGATTTCATAGAGGATCACACAATTTGGAATTCATCTAACAAAAAGTCAACTGTGCACAAAAGTCAACTTTAACTTTTTGAGATTTTTCACAAAAATGGTTTTTTAACCCTAAAATGATGTTAATGTATGATTTGAATCATAATTCATCAAGAAAAATCAAGAAAAGTGGGATAGCTTGTAAAAGGGGGTAACCATAAAAACTTGGAAAATTTTTCAAAGTTATGAAATAAAGTGGCAAGGGTACCAACTTTGCAGGATCATAACTCCTAAACCACAAGGCTATTTTTCCCCATCCAAAGCTAGATTTGTAGATCTCATTACCTCCCTCCAAATTCTTCATGGATTTTGAGTTATGGAATGATCAAAATCACAAAAAGTGAAAATGTCAGAATCTGCCTTCACTTTTTTCCAAATGTAGGGGCATTTTTCACTTGGATCCAAAAGATATCAAAACCAAATATGATCAAACAGTTGTTGTATCATATGAGGGATTTCCAAAATGGCCAAGAACATCACCAAATTCCACTTGAGCCATGAGATATGACAAGGGCAATATGCCTTGCGGAAAACTGCCAAGGCTAGGCAGAATTTTGCATTTTTGCTCGATTTGGCAAAATCAGATAATTCCAAGCCCTGTCATCACTTTGGACACATCTGAGGATCAAATCTAAAGGGAACAAACACTGAGCCAAGCCTTCAAAGTCCTTGGAACAAGACGTAGCATGCCAAACCTAGAATTGCCTAAAAGAGGGACAAGACTCCAATTTTGGATTGGAGCATTCAATGCATACACCAAGGTGGCATGGACTGAGCCATTTGCAACTGAATTCAGTCAAGACTTATCCAAGACCAAGGGAACCACAACCCTGTGCCCTAACCTCTAGTCAATGGCTAGAGGAGACATGGATTCCAAAGTGCAACCATTGGCCAAACCTCTGTTGCAGTTGCCATTCACTATTGATCCCAAAACAAACTTGCTCTACTATAAATAGAGCTCATTTGTGCTCAGTTTGAGTACACCAAAGCCATCAAACAAATGCTTTCCTCAAAATTCCTCTCTTTAGGCCAAAATGCGTTCTTTAGCAAGGTAACTCTGAGTTTTTGAGTTAGAGAGCATTTCCATCACAACTCATGATCCTAACACCTCATAAACATCATATGTAGGTGATCCAAACTATCAAAGGTGACCTGTAACACCAAAATCACAAAGTCACCTCTCAAAACCTCAAAATAGGCCTTTTGTACATTTTTCAAGACATGTCTTGATTCATTCACTTTCCAAACCAGATAAAACCTCAAACACACTCCAAATAACATCCTTGAACTGTCCCAAAATTTTCCCCCCATCTGGAACACCATTTGAGAGAGTTGCTATTTTGGTCATTTTAACCCCTTTTGCAAGAAAGGGCCAGTTTGTGTTTTTGCAGGTTCCAGCTGATTCCAACCATCCTAAAAGCTTCTAAGGGATCATTTGAGAGTGTCCAAAGCATCAAACCATTTATGGAACAAGAAGTTTGGCAGATTACACAGAAAACTCCAAAAGCTCAAAAAGAGGTAAGCATCATGACTTAAACTTTCCAAAATATGCATTGCTTTGAAGTCCACTGATCATACACACCTCATACATGTTATATATGTTGTTTTTGAACCAATTCATCATGGAATTCATGCCTGTATCAACGTGTAGCATAGAAAATGCAATTATAGGCCTTTTTCAAAACCACTATCGGGTTTTGAGGAGGGAGTATAATCGGAAAAAAATACCACCACCATTGGATTCCTTGTGAAATTCTAGGCCAGATGCATATAAAATTTGTCCCCAACGATTGAGAAATGAGAAAGTTATGGACCTTCCTGTTTCTTGGCAAAACTTGCATTGCCTTGCCTTGACCAGGCCTAGAAAACAAGGCATGCCTTGTATATTTGTGGTTTCACTTCAAGCAATGGATGTATCACCACCCCAGTGGTAAGGTGCGCGCCCTATAACCTTGAGGTCGTGGGTTCAAACCCCACCCATGCCATTTTGTGTTTTCTCACATTTTTGCTATTTTTTCCAATATTTCCATGTTTTATTAATTAATTGGAAAATTAATAACTGCTTCAATTTTAATTATTTTTTATTGGTTCTTTTTGCAAAAAATCACAAAAATGTTGAAATATTTTATTCTACAAAAAAATTAAGTTTATATTATTTATTTAATATAATTAGTATTTTTGTGAATAAATTCCTTTTTAATGTTTTTTAACATTTTAAAAGTGAATATTTACTTTGAAAATCAAAACCAAGTGAGTTTTAATTCACCTTGTGTTTAATCCCTCATTTCTAAAACCTTAAACAAAAATCACAAATGGTTTATTCAAGCTTATTTGGTATTTTATTTGATTTTCTTTAAATATTTACTTTTAAAGAATAACAAATTAGGGTTTCTTTGATTTTCACCCTTATCAAACAATTTCAAACACTTTTTGGCCTCTAATAGAGTGTAAGACCCAATCCTTTGTAAATACAAACCTATTTTTGGGCCTCACTTATTGTATAAGTTCCGTTGTATTTCAAAAAGTTCGACGCGATCATCGTCTATTGAAAAACAAACCCTGAGCCTCTCCTCAAGCTATAAGTCCCATTCAAAATCATTGGGCCTCTATTAGATTGTAAGACCCAACCCCCTTTGAAAACCAAACCATTTTGGGCCTCAATGCATTGTATAAGACCCACCGCATTTTCGAAAATCTCGGCGCGATCGCCATTTTCAAACAAATAACCCTGGGCATCTCCTTGAGCTGTAAGCCCCACCAATTGTACAAAAATAAATCTTTTGGGCCTCGATTAGAGTGTAAGACCCATCCCCTTGTACAGAAAACCTTTCTTGGGCCTCAGTCACTTGTATAAGTCCCTCTGTACAAAACGACAGTGCGATAACTGATAAACCTTGGTGTAGCGAGCGATTTTGGACGTGGTTCTTAAGCACTGCCGCTCTGGGTTACTACATGTTGATTCATTTTTTGTCCTATTGAAGCTGATGAAGGAAGGGAAATAGATGTCTTTAACTAACCCTGCTTTGCAAACTGAGGTCAAACAGTCAAAACTGTTGGTTTACAGATGCGATCAATGTGGGGGGCCTCTCTTAGGTTATTTTGGTTGAATTTAGACTTTTGGTAGGGAATACAGACTCAGATATTTTGGTGGATATGTGAGGATTTGTGACCAGAGGTTTTTGATGTGGTGTGCTCGCTAAGATTTTTCTTTCAATCTTATGCCTACGTATTCCCGTTTACCGAAACAGGGAAATCAGAGCGATCGTAGTTCCTCCTATTCTATGGGAGGAAATGGTGTTTTGGTGTCTTGTTCAAAGCCCAAGACGTGAAGCTGAAAAGGTGGTTTATATATTGTTCAAAGCCCAAGATGTGAAGCTGAAGGGTCTATTTGTATCTTGTTTGAAGCCCAAGATATGAAGGTAAAAAGGTGTTGTCTTTAGAGAGAATTTGTCATCTCTAAAGGGGGTCTGCTTGTCACAACTGTTGGGTGACTGAATATAAAGGAGGATTACTTTAACCGGGATATGTGAATCCTAGCAATGCCATAATTTCCTTTATAGGGGGTTTTAACCCGAAGGATAAGACTTTAACTCAGTGTAGAGCAATGCTATCTTTCCTTAGGAATTTCTCATGCTAAAAGAGGGACAGTGGCGTGGATGTAAATAATCCAGAGGCTTGCCGCTTACAGCGATTAGATGAAAGGAGTTGTTGATGTTTGTATCCTGTGAACGCGACACAGTTTTGATGCTAAAAGGTTGATTGACTCAACCGGGGTTTCCTTATAGAAAGCCTAAGAGGAGGCTATTGACCCAACAAAAGGGTGTTTTTTGTATGTTTCTTGTACGAAGCCCAAGACGGAGGCTAAAGGGGTTGACTCAACAAGAGAGTCTTTTGTACTCAACAAGAGAGTGATTTTGTATCTCGTACGAAGCCCGAGATTGAGGCCAAAGGATGATTGACTCAACAAGAGAGTCTTTTTGTATCTCGTACAAAGTTCGAGATAGAGGCTAAAAAGATTATTGACTCAACAAGAGAGTCTTTTTGTATCTCGTACGAAGCCCGAGATAGAGGCTAAAAAGATTATTAACTCAACAAGAGAGTCTTTTTGTATCTCGTACAAAGCCCGAGATAGAGGCTAAAAGGATTATTGACTCAACAAGAGAGTCTTTTTGTATCTCGTACGAAGCCCGAGATAGAGGCTAAAAGGATTGCTGTTTCAGTTGAGTGACAGGTCCAGTAGGTTGTTTAAAAGAGAAACTCAGTTCTTATAAAGAGACTGATTAAAGGTAAGGCTATGCTTTGGGATTGATCAGAGGATCAGGGTTATTTCTGGTTCTTTAAGGAAATGAGGAATCCAGAGGGTATTAGAGACTGTTCGAGTCTCCTGGTGTTTTTCCTACTTGAGAATGCCTTCGAGACTCAAGGAGATTAGACTGTCCAAGTCTAGAGTTTTATATGTTGTACTATGTTTAAAGAAACAGTAGCAGTACATTCACGGTGGAAAGATCTAGACTCTTTGAAAGACTGTTCTATTGAGATGTCTAATTTCTGTTCCTATACCTCTAGGAGGTCGTCGGGACAATTTGTACGAAGCCCAAGAGGAGGCTGGAAACTTTTAAGAAGCCGAGGGACAATTTGTACGAATCACAAGAGGAGGCTCTCTTCCCGAAGGAAGAATCCTTATACGAAGCCTAAGAGGAGGTTGTGAATACTAATAAGAAGCCGTCGGGTTCTTGTACAACGCCCAAGAGGAGGCGGGGATGCCTTTAGGAAGCCTGTGGGTCCCCAAACCCCGAGAAATTCAAGACAAGCTATTCACAGAGAATAGATCAAGCCAGGAAAGTCCGAGAATTTGGAAGAAACTCAAGAGATGCCATTCACGGAGAAAAGATCATCTCTGGGGAGTAGAGTTTCTTTGACAATGTCTAAGGGTGACAGTCTGTGAAAGGGTTCACCGAGAATGCTGCCTTTCACATCTCCATATTGTTTAACCCCAAGAGGAGGGAAGACTGTATCTGGTAATCCTATGGGGATCTAGTTTTGTCTATTTTAGAGTGATCAACAGGGCTTAGTGCTAGATGTAGTTTCCAGGGAAACTCTAAATATCTATACTAGTATTACACAGTTGATGTGAGTTTATGAAAGAAGGCTTACAGTGAAACAGCCCCACAATACAGTTATATGTATATGAAAGCGGATAAAGAAAGCATATAACCACTTACTTGGTTGTAGAGCTTTCATGCTGTTTGGTTAGTTGTTCGACAAAGAAAGATTGAAAACAACAGTATATTCAAAATCAAAGGAGAAAGTATTTTGAAAAGATGTTGGAGCTTACAACTCAAGGAGAGGCCCAAGGTTTATCAGTGATTGTACTGTCGTTTTGTACAGAGGGACTTATACAAGTGACTGAGGCCCAAGAAGTTTTATGTACAAGGGGTTGGGTCTTACACTCTCTCAAGAAGCCCAAAAAGTTTTAAAGAAAAGAAATGGGGCTTATAATGCAGGGGGACTTATACAATGTCTGAGGCCCACAATATTTGGTTAAAAGGGGATTGGGTCTTACACTCTAATAGAGGCCCAAAAGATTTATTTTTGTACAAGTGGTGGGGCTAACAGCTCAAGGAGAGGCCCATGATCATTTGTTTGAAAATGGCGATCGTGCCGAGATTTTTGAAAACGTGGTGGGTCTTATACAATGCATTGAGGCCCAAAATGGTTTGGTTTTCAAAGGGGGTTGGGTCTTACACTCTAATAGAGGCCCAAAATATTTTGAATGGGTCTTATAGCTCGAGGAGAGGCCCAAGGTTTTTTTTTCAACGGACGATGATCGCGTCGAACTTTTTTTGAAATACAACGGGACTTATACAATAAGTGAGGCCCAAAATAGGTTTGTATTTACAAAGGATTGAGTCTTACACTCTATTAGAGGCCCAAAGTGTTTTTAAAATGTTTGATGTGGGTTGAATTAATCAAAACCCTAATTTGTTCCCAAAATGTATTTTAATTGAATAAAAAATTCAATTAAAATGATCAAAATCGTTTAACATGTGGAAAACAAATTGTGATCTTGGATTAATGTTTCTAAAATCATGTTTTGACCTACAAAATGATTGGAAATCATAAAAATTTGCAAAATCAAGAAGGAAAAAATATTTTAAATGTCAAAAACAATTAAAATATTAATTCTTTGCAAAAATATCAATTATATCAAATAAATAATATTTTTGGGATTTTTTGGGAAAATAAAATATTTTAACATTTTTGTGAATTATTAAAAAAAGAATCAACGCAAAATCATTAAAACTCAAAGAGAAATTAATTTTTGAATCAATTAAATAAAATCACAAAATTCAAATATTTGAATTTTCAAAAAAGGGCGCCAAGAACAACCAAGAACACACGCGTGTTGTGAGTTTTGCCCAGATTTGCATTTTCTCTCCAATCTCACTAAATACTTGATTATATCATGCAATCTACATATCAATCTACTCGTTTCAACCTCACGATCATGTCTATGGTCTTTAATTTCATTTATTTTAAGCATGGAATAAAAAATCAAAGAGAAACCTCAAGAACCCTAAATTCTGCATGAAGGCTGAGAATTTTGATACACGATTCAAACAAAGCAATTAATTGAGGGGAAACATTCTATGCATGATTATGAACATTTGGCAAAAGTATTGTGCGAGGAAATATGTATAGATTAAGAGATGACCAAGTTTAGGCTTACTTGAAGGTTGTGACAGCAAGGGCAATGTGATTTTTGAGTTGAAGGTGTTACAGATGAGTTGTGATGATCTGAACAGCTTCCCTACACCCTATGAAGTGTGTTTGAATGCTTGGACTTGACTGGAAATGGCTGGATCACTTCATGGTATCTCAGCTGCAACTTGGTTAAAACCTTGAGCAACTGGCTGGTGATTATGAGAAATCAGTGTTCTAGATGTTGTTTAAGTGTTTGGATCACTTCTATATGATGTTTATGAGGTGTGTGTGTGATTGGTTTGATTGGAATTGCTCTCAAACTCAAAACCCGATAGTGACTTGCTTTGGAAGGCAATTTTGGAGTGAAAGAAGAGATTTTGAGGAAAGCATCTGTTTGATGGCTTTGGTGTACTCAAATTGATCACAATTGAACTCTATTTATAGTAGAGCAAGTTTGTTTTGCAAGCAATAGTGAATGGCAACTGCAACAGAGGTTTGGCCAATGGTTACACTTTGGAATCCAAGTCTCCTCTAGCCATTGACTAGAGGTTACGGCACAGGGCTGTGGTTCCCTTGGTCTTGGATAAGTCTTGAATGAATTCAGTTGCAAATGGCTCAGTCCATTCCACCTTGGTGTATGCATTGAATGCTCCAATCCAAAATTGGAGTCTTGTCCCTCTTTTAGGCAATTCTAGGTTTGGCATGCTACTTCTTGTTCCAAGGACTTTGGAGGCTCGGCTTAGTGTTTGTCCCCTTTAGATTTGATCCTCAGATGTGTCCAAAGTGATGACAAGGCTTGGAATTATTTGATTTTGCCAAATCGAGCAAAAATGCAAAAATCTGCCTAGCCTTGGCAGTTTTCAGTAAGGCATATTGCCATTTTCATATCTCTTGGCCCAAGTGGAATTTGGTGATGTTCTTGGCTAATTTAGAAAGCCCTCATATGATACAACAACTGTTTGATCATATTTGGTTTTGATACCTTTTGAATCCAAGTGAAAAATCCCCCTACATTTGGAAAAAAAGTGAAGGCAGATTCTGACTTAGTGAAAATTTCACTAAGTGTTGGAAAAAAGTGACATTTTCACTTTTTGTGATTTTGATCATTCCATAACTCAAAATCCGTGAGGAATTTGGAGGGAGGTCAGTTTTAAGCTTTTGTAGAGGGTAATGAGATCTACAAATCAAGCTTTGGATGGGGATAAATGGCTTTGTGGTTTAGGAGTTATGATCCTCCAAAGTTGGTACCCTTGCCACTTTGTTCATAACTTAGAAAATTTTCTAAGTCAAAGATACAGTTGACTTTTTCCGCGAAACCCTAACTGTGGTTCTGATGAAATTGAAACTTGCTGCTCAAGCTTCCTAGATTAATCCATTGTTACAAATGGATCAATGTGGTATGTTGGAGACCCTCAAATCCTCTCTTGAGGTCTTGGCTCATGATTTGTCCCAAAAGTCAACTTAGGGGTGAATTAGGTCAAGAAACCCTAATTCCTGATTTTTGATGTATGCATCCCCTGAGGTCAAATTGACTTGATGCTTCGGCCCATGAGGTTCCATGGAGTATTTTAGGATATGCTTTGAAGCATTGGCTCATGCCCAGAGGAAAATTTCCATCTGGAGGCTCTGGTCGACCAAACCCTAATTTGGTGACACTGGCGATCTTGAGGCTTGATCCACCTGGAAGGGAGCATCCTTGTGCTTAATCCTTAAAGTGGGAGTCCTCTTGATCCCTTGTGGATATTTGAGAGGCTAGACAAGTTGAAGATGATGTCATTTCTTGATTGATCCTTTGCCTAAGAACTCTGAGATGGCGGGAAACCCTAAATTTGATTGTAGTGGATGCTCACCCATCTTTGGGGAGACTGATGAGGTATGATGGCCCATCCATATTGTGATGATGATTTACACAATGATGGGGAATCTTAGTGGTCAAAATTTGGGGTATGACAGATGCTCCTATTTAATCTTCTTGGACCTGAAGGTATGAATGGCGAAGGTATTTGGGCATTCGGGGTGCAAGAGGATTAAATATCGGAATACCCGAAATTTTGATGGTGGTTAAGAATGGTAGCTTGCACATCCTTCTTCTTTTGCTAAGCAATGATGCTTAGAAAAGGTAAAAACTTCCCCTCGATCCTGGTTTCTTGCCAAGGAACTGGTCTTAGTTTCTAAAATAAACTTCCCCTCGATCCTGGTTTCCTACCAAGGAACTGGTCTTAGTTTCTGAAATAAACTTCCCCTCGATCCTGGTTTCCTACCAAGGAACTGGTCTTAGTTTCTGAAATAAACTTCCCCTCGATCCTGGTTTCCTACCAAGGAACTGGTCTCAGTTTCTGAAATAAACTTCCCCTCGATCCTGGTTTTCTACCAAGGAACTGGTCTTAGTTTCTGAAACAAACTTCCCCTCGATCCTGGTTTCCTACCAAGGAACTGGTCTCAGTTTTTGAAATAAACTTCCCCTCGATCCTGGTTTCCTACCAAGGAACTGGTCTTAGTTTCTGAAATAAACTTCCCCTCGATCCTGGTTTCCTACCAAGGAACTGGTCTTAGTTTCTTTTGTCAATAAACTTTTGACAAGGGACGCTATTCGTAGCGATTTTCCTTAAACTTCTCGTCAAATTTTCCTGGAGAGATGCCATTTGATAGAAAAAATTTTGATGTCAGACTCGCTGGGGAACCTACTCGTCTGAGCTGCAGAGGTGTACAAACTTCTCCGTTGGGGACGCCATTTGCCGGCTCTACTGGGGAAAACGAGTCTCTTGAGAGACTGCTTTCACGCTTTGGGGATATTGCATCATACTTTTCTCGGGATCTTCCCGGAGAAACGCCATATGATGTGATCCAATTTTGAGGTGCTGATGACCTTTTCGTCAGCGGTTTTTTTGGAGAAAAACTATTGTATTGCCGAATCTCTGATTTAGAGGCTTTCTCTGGGGATTTTCCTTAATCCAGGAAAGCGAAAATATCCTCTTCAATGGCAAAGAGTGACATCGGTTGAAGGTTCTCCGGTCTTTCAGAGGTTCAAGTTATCAAAGTGGTCAAGGGCCAATTCTAATCCAGAAATAAACTGGAGGAGAGAGATTGTTCAGATGCAACATTTCCTGACGAGGAAAGAACTGACAACTCGATTGAGAGGACTATTATCACTAGGGGATAAGACCGACTAGAGTGATAGTGATGCAATATGAATGTGAATGCAAATCAATAATGCATGATGTATGTATGTATATGCTGACAAAACTGACGCGACATACAGACTAATAGATGAACACGACTGGATACTCGGCCATCGCGGGGCGAAGAAGTACCGCTGGTTTAAGATAGCAATTCTGCCTTGCTTAGGAGAAACGGTCCTTGTTGGGAGCGACGATGGTCGGGCTTAGGAGATGGGAACTCGGCCGCAGAGGTCAGATGGAGCATTCGCATCTGACATAGTTGATCCTTTATTCAGGCATACTGGTTTAGAAGGAGTACTTTGATTTTGCACATTGAGGCTCGAACACCTTTGGAGAAGCGATCGATGTTCTTTCGATGTTCAACCGTCAAAAGAAATTGCCATCTTTATTTTAAAAGCAGAAAAAATTTTAACAAGTAAATTCATTTTTGTTTCGTTTCAAGAATCGTTAATCATGTTAAAATGTCGTTCTGTAAAGCTAAACAAACAAGAATTGCAAACAAAAGCACAAGGGCTCAAATTTTATTGATAGGATGGAAATCAGCCAAACGCCTGATTCCATAGAGTATTTACAAAGTTTGAAAATGGTAATTTACAGGGAAAAGGGCTACGTTGAAACATAACGACCACTATCCTTCTACCAACTTTGAATTCTGGGCATCCTGAGCTTCTGTCAATGATGACCTTAACTGGAGCTTTCCTAACGGATGATGTAACTGCTACTGAGGGACTTGCCCCTTTGTTGAACATAGTTACTTGCCGTTATCCCTAATTTTGTCTGGATTGTACTTTGAGATTTCCAATCCACCGGGATGATTTTTGACTTTGTCTCTAATTTTTTCCTGGACCGCCCTTTCGGGTTTTCAATCCACCGAGACGATTTTTTTAGGTGAAGTATTTCTTGACTACATCAACATTTGTGGGGTAGGAAAATTCCTCTCCGTCCATGGTTGCAAGTCTCAAGGCACCGCCTGAGAAAGTTTTCTTGACCACATAGGGGCCGTCATAATTCGGAGTCCATTTGCCCCGGGAATCAGTGAGAAATGATTGTATTTTCTTGAGCACAAGGTCTCCTTTTCTGAAGACACGAGGCCGGACCCTTTTGTCAATCGCCATCTTCATTCTTTGCTGATACAACTAACCGTGGCATAGTGCCGTTATTCTCTTTTCTTCGATCAGATTCAATTTGTCGTGTCGACTTTGACACCATTCAGCTTCTGTAAGCTTAGCTTCCATCAATATCCGGATTGATGGGATCTCTACTTCTATGGGAAGCACTGCTTCCATGCCATATACTAGAGAGAAAGGGGTTGCCCCTGTTGAAGTGTGGATAGATGTGCGATAACCGTGAAGAGCAAAGAGTAGCATCTCGTGCCAATCTTTGTAGGTTACAACCATCTTCTGAACAATCCTCTTGATATTCTTGTTAGCCGCTTCTACCGCTCCGTTCATCTTTGGTCGGTAGGGAGATGAGTTATGGTGTTCGATCTTG
Organism: Lathyrus tuberosus; assembly: GCA_022829125.1. Lineage (NCBI taxonomy): Eukaryota > Viridiplantae > Streptophyta > Magnoliopsida > Fabales > Fabaceae > Lathyrus > Lathyrus tuberosus. Next base: position 5,289,661 of record JALAZF010000121.1, read on the forward strand.
AACTCTGCGCACAACTCTTTTATCATCTTATTGTTCAAGTTAGATCCATTATCAGTAATGATCTGGCTCGGAACACCATAACGGCAGATGATATTGTTTTTGATAAATCGGACCACCACTTGTCGGGTTACATTAGCGCACGACGCTGCTTCGACCTACTTAGTGAAGTAATCAATGGCTACCAGAATAAACCGATGTCCGTTTGAAGCCTTAGGCTCAATCAAGCCAATCATGTCGATTCCCCATATGGAAAATGGCTATGGGGAAGAAAGAACTTTGAGATGCGTTGGTGGTACATGAATTTTGTTGGAGTATATCTGACACTTGTGACACTTCCTCATGTACTTGTAGCAGTCGGATTCCATGGTCAACCAATAGTACCCTGCTCTTAGAATTTTTCTCGCCATTGTATGTCTGTTGGCATGAGTGCCAAAGGACCCTTCATGAATTTCTTTTATCAGCATGTCTGCTTCTGGTCTGTCTACACATCGGAGCAAGACCATGTCAAAATTTCTCTTATAGAGAGTATCATTGCTCAGGAAGAAACTGCCTGCCAGCCTTCTGAGGGTTTTCCTGTCCTTCCTTAGTGCCCCAGGTGGGTACTCTTGTTTCTGAAGGAAGCATTTGATATCGTGATATCGTCTATGACTGCTTCAATCATGAAGATGTACGCGGGCCGTTCAAGGCATATTACGTCGATCTTAGGTAGGTCATTCCATTGACCTACACTAATCATGGAAGAGAGAGTGGCTAATGCATCAGCCATGTGATTCTCCTCACGAGGGATGTGATGAAACTCAATTCTGTTGAAGAATGGTAACAACCTTCTTGCATAGTCTTTGTAAGGAATCAATCCTGATTGGTATGTGTTCCAATCTCCTTTGATTTGATTGACAACCAAAGCTGAGTCGCCATATACATCCAAGTTCTTGATCCTCAAATTAATCGCTTCCTCGAGACCCATGATACAAGCTTCGTATTCGGCCTCATTGTTTGTGCAGTTGAACGTAAGTCTAGCGGTGAAAGGAATGTGGGTACCCTGAGGTGTTATGATGATTTCCCCAATTCCATTTCCGCAATGATTGACAGCTCCGTCAAAAATAAGTCCCCATTGGGAATCTGGTTCTGGCCCTTCACTGGGTAGCGGTTCATCGCAGTCTTTCATTTTTAGATACATGACATCTTCGTCTGGGAAGTCAAACCCGATTGATTCTTGATCGTCAATCGGTTGATGAGCCAAATGATCGGCTAAAATACTCCCCTTAACGACTTTTTGATCATGGTACTCTATGTCATATTCTGATAACAACATCTGCCAACGGGCAATCCTTCCCGTGAGAGCAGGCTTTTCAAAGACATAATTGATTGGATCCATTTCAGAGATTAACCAAGTGGTGTGACGAATCATGTACTGGCGAAGACGTTTGGCTCCCCAAGCCAGAGCGCAGCAAGTTTTCTCGAGCATAGTGTGCCGAGTCTCGCAGTCGGTGAATTTCTTGCTCAAATAGTAGATGGCAGACTCTTTCCGTTTGGTTTCTTCTTGTTGGCCAAGTACACTGCTCATGGAGTCTTCCAGGACTGTGAGGTAGATGATCAGTGGTCTTCCTTCCACTGGAGGTGATAGAATCGGAGGGTTCAACAGGTATTCCTTAATACTGTAGAAGGCGGTTTGGCAGTCTTCTGTCCAAACGCTGTCCTGATTCTTTTTAAGTAATTTGAAAATCGGCGCACATGTCGCGTTCATGAGGAATATGAATCTGGAGATGTAGTTCAAACGTCCCAGGAATCCTCTGACTTGTTTTTCAGTTTTCGGAGAAGGCATTTCTTGAATGGCTTTGACCTTGTCAGGATCAACCTCAATTCCATTCTGGCTGAAGATGAACCCTAAGAGTTTTCTCGAGCGGACACCGAAGGTGCACTTGTTGGGATTCAAGCAGAGTTTGTACACTCTCAATCGCTCGAATAGCTTTGACAGATAGGTCACATACTCCTCTTCTATCTTAGATTTGGCAATCATATCATCGACATATACCTCGATTTCTTTGTGTATCATGTCATGAAAAAGAGTAATCATGGCCCTTTGATAGGTTGCCCCTGTGTTATTTAAACCGAACGACATCACCTTGTAACAAAAGGTACCCCAGGGGGTAATGAACGAAGTTTTCTCCATGTCTTTCGGCGCCATTTTGATCTGGTTATAGCCCGAGAATCCATCCATGAAGGAGAAAACTTTGAACTTTGCTGTACTGTCTACCAGCATGTCAATGTGTGGTAAAGGAAAGTCGTCCTTTGGACTAGCCTTGTTTAGATCTCTGTAATCTACACACATTCTGACCTTTCTGTCCTTTTTGGGAACGGGTACGATGTTGGCTAACCATTGAGGATATTCTGATGTGGCGAGGAAACCCGCGTCAATCTGCTTCTGTACTTCCTCTTTGATTTTGATGGCCATGTCCGGGTGAGTCCGTCTTAACCTCTGTTTTATTGGCAGACATTCTGATCTCAACGGTAGATGATGTTCCATGATCCTGGTATCCAACCCTGGCGTATCCTGATAGGACCAAGCGAATACATTGGGGAATTCTTTGAGAAGCTTTACCAAACCCTTTCTGGCAGTTGGACTGAGCAGTGCCCCAATCCTGATTTATTTTCTCTCTTTTTCCGAACCTAAGTTTACCGTTTCCAACGGCTTTTTATGAGGTTCAATGGACATTTCCTCCTGTCTGAGTAATCGGGAGATCTCTTCTAGAATTTCGTCGTCATTCTCTTCTTCAGCCCCAAATACCCAGAACTCAAATTTGGGAGAAGGCATCGGATCATATGTTTCAACGGGGTTTAAAACAAGCAATCTGCATGACGGTATGATTTGTGTTTAGAAGAGATAGAGAGAATGCAAGAGTGTGTACAGTGTATTTCTTTGAAAAACTGCTTGTTTATTATTATTGATTTGTTTTTTAGGATTACCATTTTCTGAAAAAAAGAAAAAAGAAAACAACAATAAATTCAGGAATTACAGAACGACGTTATTTTATTCATGAACAAGTCGATTCTTGAAACTACAGCCCTATAAAACAAAGCTCTGTCGCTTTGGACGAAGCGAAGAGGGAAATTTACAGAAAGTGAGCCCTATCAAAACATCTGTTTCACCTGGGCAGGGTGAAAGGTTAAAGACGACAATTACTTTGACTTATGAACAATCTTCGGAACATCGACAACAACCCATTGGCAGCGAACTCCCTGGTGAATCACAAAGTCTGGCACCTTCCTTGATTTGTCTTCAGAAATGACGCTGATTTTTGGCGGAGCAGAATCATTGGAACCTGTCTCCCAGGCAGAGTTGTCGTAGGAGGATTCCTCTGTTGCATTTTGCATAGCATTTGTGCTCTCAGGTAGATCTCCCCATCCAGTTGGCTGGATGTCTTCGAGCCTGATACGAGAGCTTTCGGGAGCAGTGTACTTGACCATATAGTCGTATTTCCCACTTGGTTGTCCCAAGGTGTCCCACACTTCTTTGGAACTGGATGAGTCATCCTTCTCGACGACGTTGACCTCTGGAAAAGCATAGTTAATGAATTCAAGTCATGCAAACGTTGCAAATTCATCGTCGTACTGGACATTTTCTGAATGACCTAATTATTGATCCCATGACATGGTGAGGACGCAGGTATTCTGTTCAATGATGCTCAGCTGATTTTCGTTGTTCGGCTGATTTTCTTGCCCCAAGTCTCCTGGATACGGCTGCCACATTGGCAGGCCATCCATCGGGCCATAATAATTATGGTCAAAGTTGTCCTTCATCAGAGTGTCCTCCTCTAATGAGTTTAGTGGAGCACGACATCCTTCCAGATCACAATCTCCGTATATCATTTCGACATCTGACCTGGGTATAAATCTCAGACTCTGTGTAGGAAAGCAAAAGGGAGTCTGTGTTTTGTCCTGAGACATATAATCGTCCTTGTCAAGATAGGACTCCCATTCTTCCTCCATATCAGAGGAATCATCTTTATTGATGGTATGCACTTCTTGAGGCACTGGGTGAAGGAAACCCCCACTGTGGAAGAAGTCTTGAATGGGATGAAGACTTTCATTACTGGTAGTAGCTGTCTGGGTACAGGTTGCAAAAAAACCAAGACCCTTCTTTGTTTTATTATCAGTAGGAATAACTAGCTGTCCCCATCCTGTTGTATTGGCACTCTCAACTGCTTTGATAACATCTTTGTACGAGGAAATAGAGGTTCCCTCTTCGGATTGATTGTAGCCTTCTCGTGTTGAGGCAGCGGGTTCGTGAGAACATTCGGATTCGTATCTTTGAAAGATAAGACCCCGCTCCTAACAAGCTTTTGTACGTCGGATTTGAAACTGAGACAGTTTTCTATGTTATGCCCTGGTCCTCCTTGATAGTAAGGGCAAGTCTGATCCACCTTAAACCAAAAAGGCGGATTTTCCGGTACTGTAAGAGGAGACTTAGTCTGGACATGCCCCTTAGCCAATAGTAACGGAAATAGTTCTGCGTACAATACAGGTATAACATCAAATCCTAGTGGCCGCGTTGTACGGTTGTTATTGTATGGAGGACAAGCCTGCTGAAGAGGCTGTTAAGTCCTTTGCTGATTAGGTTGGCTCTGCGCAACCTAAGGTTGATACGTAGAAATAGGCGCAGGATTGATAGCAGGAGTCACGGCCGCTACTAGCTGATAACGTTGCCTTTGCTTTCCGAGAGAGATATTCCCAATATCTTGCTCTTTTTTCTTAGGGAGAGCACTACCATATCGCTTTGTACTACTTGATGATCCAGTGTCTTTGACTAAACGTCCCTCTCGGATGGCTTCCTCAAGACGAACTCCCATACCGACCATTTCGGTGAAGTCACTGGGTGCACTAGCAACCATTCTGTCGTAATAAAATGAGCTTAAGGTCTTTAAGAAGATCTTTGTCATCTCTTTTTCCTCAAGAGGTGGACAAATTTGAGCGGTAATTTCACGCCATCTCTGAGCGTATTCCTTAAAGGCTTCTTTGTCCTTTTGGGACATTGATCCAGATTGTATTTATATTGTTGGACGAAGGCAATGCCAAGATCTCTGAAAGTGCTAATCGTAGTACAGTTTAAACCCATGTACCATTTTAGTGCGGCACCGGTTAAACTATCCTGAAAGTAGTGAATCAGCAAATCCTGATTCTCTGTCTGAGCTGACATTCACCGAGCGTACATCACCAAGTGACTCTGAGGGAAAGAGTTACCCTTGTACTTATCAAATTCGGGCACCTGGAATTTGTGCGGGACTTTCACATTGGGGACCAAACAGAGGTCAGTGGCGTCCTTTCCAAATAAATCCTGGCCGCAAAGGGCCTGCAGTTCTTTCTGCATTCCCAGGAACTGTTCCTGGAACTCATTCATTCTTTCGAACATGTTGTCGTTTCCACCAGAAGGTATCTATGGAATCTGTCCTTCCGGGATAGTGTGTACCACGGGCGGTGGTATAGTCATTATGGCCGAGACTCTCGGTGCCTCCCGAAGTTTGAAACCTTCAGCAGTTGCTGTCATGCCCCTGGCATCTTCACTTTCCCGAAGTTTGTAACCTTCAGGCCCAACGGTTCCTGCTGCGGTTTCCTGATCCTCATTGATCGGCAGAACATATCCTTCTGGGATATAGTTAAGTGGCATGCCCCAGGGATGATCTTTTGGCATTTTGTACCTAGGATAAGACTTCTCCACTATGGGCGTTGAGGTGATCTCCGAGATTACAGTCCTTTGTAGCTGAGCTTCTGCCATGGCTTGCATGTCGTTATGAAGCTTTCTCATATCCTCTCTCAAAGCGTCGATCTCTTCTCTCAACTCTCTATTCTCTTCCTCGAGATCATCCATCTTTTTCTGACGATTGGCCTGAGTATTGTACGAATGAGACAGTTTAACTCTAGAACCGAGACACAAACGTGAGATTCGTAGGTAAGAAGAATACGTGATGTGAGAATGATGAATGCAATGATTATATTAATTATTTTTTTTTGTTTAATCAAAATAAACTTTGAAAATTAGATTGCAAATATCAAACAGTGGGGAAACCCCATTTTATTGAATTCAAAGGATCGCGAAAATAGAAATACAGTAGATTACAAGGTGCGGAAATAGAAACCTAAGCTAAGGGGTCCCGAGTCCTATCTGGGGAGAAACCGGGTGCTGATTCTGGTACTTTCCTTTTCTTGGACCGGGGATCTTGGGCCTTTGTCGGGTTGTCATTCCTTTGCCAAGTGAAAGGAGCGAGCAAATTCCTTTGGTCATCCTGATTATCCACATCATGTTGCCCCAAAATCTCAATTAGAGCATCCTTATCTTTTAGCAGTCGCTGCATTTTGGTACACTCTACATTGAGGGTGCGGTACTTGTTCTTCCAAGACCTCCTCTCCTATTGAACTTTGTTGAGAGTAACCTGAAGTTTTTCCGTTTTAGTCATGAAGTACATGATAGATTCCCTTGGCGGAAGAACTCCGTGACGAGGATAAGGCATCTTTAGCTTGAGAGCTCTAGTTTGTACCCAGTGGAGATAAGGCTCCACCGAGACACAGTCCGGTTTTCCTAGAGACTCTCGTCCTTTCTTATGAACATGTTTCCAAGCGTGCACTATTTCCATCTTTAGTGCCCTGTCATTTTCTCCTTCTTTGAAGAAAAGACCTTCTAGATGAGCATTACGCGGGACATGCCTCATCGGGTATCCAAATTGACGACGAACCAATACTGGATGGTAGTTGATTCCTCTCTTAGTTCCTATGAAGGGTACGTTGGGGAAGTTTCCACAACGATCAATGATCCTGATCCCGTCATAAATCCTATTGCACCAATCTATATCAGAGTTGGTGAGAGACATGATTTTCTGTGACCAATGTAAGGCACTCTTATGATCCGAAAAAGCAGCAGACTTGGGTAAATGGGAGATAAACCATTTGTATAGCAGGGGTACACAACATGTGATCATTCCTCCGCTGTACAAATTTCCTAAGTGTACAGAATGATACGCGTCCGCGAGCAAAGTTGGCACAGGGTTTCCAATGAGAAAAACCTTAATGGCGTTGATATCGACGGAGCTATTAATGTTGGGAAATGGAAATAACCCGTAAGTGAGTAAGACAAAGATGCTTTCAAAAGCAGTCATGTTCCCTATACTAGCAAAGTATAGAGCCTTCTTTGTCAGGAACTGGGCTGGCAAACCTGGGAGCCCACCCTTAGTGGTCATGTGAGTCTTGATTTCTGACTCATCCAAATAGATTGCTCTTGCAATGGTCTGATCCTTTGGAATTTCTTCCAGTCCAAAAAATGGAGCTTGATCAGTAATGTGTAGATCGGTTAGGTGAGAATACTCCTCCAGCGTTGGTGCGAGCTGGTAATCCGGGAATGTGAAACAGTGATAGACCGGATCGTAAAACTGAATGAATGCCTCCATGATTCCTTCAATCAAATGGACTCTTAACAGAGGTAGCAGACCTCCGTACTTGGCTCTGAAAGCTTCAGGGTTAGTGATCATCCTTGCTAATACTCTTAAATCTTCTAACTTTGGAACCCTGAAGGTATACTTATGAGTTCTCCTTCTACCGAAGTCCATGAGCGCAATCTTTTTCTCTGACATTTGCAATCATTGTCTTAGTTTAATTTGAAAAAAAGAGACTAGAAGAGAAAATTTTTCTTTGATGTAATGTTTTTTTAGATGAATGTAGGAATGCAGCACACAAAAACATAGAAAAAACATGGGGTCGAAGGGCCGGTGTCATGAAGTCAAGGCTCTACCCCCCCCCCCCCCCCCCCCCCAAAGGTTTATACTAGTGATTTTTGTACCTGTCTCTCAACATCATCAGTTCTTGTCGAGAAAACACCAGCGGGCCGGGAACCGTGCTAAGTGATGTTTTTCGAAGAACCATCAGAAGAGGGTAGTATTGCGTGACAACCATTTCCAATAGTTTCCGCACTACTAAAAGAGGTTTTTCCTAGGTGTATACTCAATCTTCCCACATGCGGCATCACACGCATTCCCATTAGTAGAAAAATAAACACAGATATCAATTAGGAAAAGCAGTATATATATTTGTCCTAAAGTCCTAGACTTTAAAGAGCTATGAATCCTATGTTCCTGACAAAAATGGCTCCCCGGCGGAGTCGCCATCCTGTGGTACCTTCCCAACTTTAAAGGTTTTTGACCTAAGATCCTAGTGAAGTCAACAAAAATCCTATCCCAGTGAAGTCCCTAGTGAAGTCATCATTCTTCGGTTTCTACCTGAGAGATAAAAAAGAGGGCCCCACGGTGGGTGCCATTTTTCTGTGGCGGCCACCGCCATGAAAATGACTTGTCCAAGGATTTCACCTTAAATTGTAAGAAAGAAAGATGAGAATCAGCCCCACGGTAGGTGCCATTTTTCTGTAGCGAGCGATTTTGGACGTGGTTCTTAAGCACTGCCACTCTGGGTTACTACAGGTCGATTCATTTTTTGTCCTATTGAAGCTGATGAAGGAAGGGAAATAGATGTCTCCAACTAACCCTGCTTTGCAAACTGAGGTCAAACAGTCAAAACTGTTGGTTTACAGATGCGATCAATGTGGGGGGCCTCTCTTAGGTTATTTTGGTTGAATTTAGACTTTTGGTAGGGAATACGGACTCGGATATTTTGGTGGATATGTGAGGATTTGTGACCTGAGGTTTTTTGATGTGGTGTGCTCGCTAATATTTTTCTTTCAATCTTATGCCTACGTATTCCCATTTACCGAAATAGGGAAATCAGAGCGATCGTAGTTCCTCCTATTCTATGGGAGGAAATGGTGTTTTGGTGTCTTGTTCAAAGCCCAAGACGTGAAGCTGAAAAGGTAGTTTATATCTTGTTCAAAGCCTAAGATGTGAAGCTGAAGGGTCTATTTGTATCTTGTTCGAAGCCCAAGATATGAAGCTAAAAAGGTGTTGTCTTTAGAGAGAATTTGTCATCTCTAAAGGGGGTCTGTTTGTCACGACTATTGGGTGACTGACTATAAAGGAGGATTACTTTAACCGGGATATGTGAATCCTAGCAATGCCATAATTTCCTTTATAGGGGGTTTTAACCTGAAGGAGAAGACTTTAACTCAGTGTAGAGCAATGCTATCTTTCCTTAGGAATTTCTCATGCTAAAAGAGGGACAATGGTGTGGATGTAAATAATCCAAAGGCTTGCCGCTTACAGCGATTAGATGAAAGGAGTTGTTGATATTTGTATCCTGTGAACGCGGCACAGTTTTGATGCTAAAAGGTTGATTGACTCAACTGGGGTTTCCTTATACAAAGCCTAAGAGAAGGCTATTGACCCAACAAGAGGGTGTTTTTTTGTATGTGTCTTGTACAAAACCTAAGACGGAGGCTAAAAGGGTCGACTCAACAAGAGAGTCTTTTGTACTCAACAAGAGAGTGATTTTGTATCTCGTACGAAGCCTAAGATGAAGGCCAAAGGATGATTGACTCAATAAGAGAGTCTTTTTGTATCTCGTACAAACCCCGAGATAGAGGCTAAAAAGATTATTAACTCAACAAGAGAGTCTTTTTGTATCTCGTACGAAGCCCGAGATAGAGGCTAAAAAGATTATTGACTCAACAAGAGTGTCTTTTTGTATCTCGTACAAAGCCCAAGATAGAGGCTAAAAAGATTATTGACTCAACAAGAGAGTCTTTTTGTATCTCGTACGAAGCCCAAGATAGAGGCTAAAAGGATTGTTGTTTCAGTTGAGTAACAGGTCCAGTAGGTTGGTTAAAAGAGAAAAATGGTTCTTATAAAGAGACTGATTAAAGGTAAGGCTATGCTTTGGGATTGATCAGAGGATCAGGGTTATTTCCTGTTCTTTAAGGAAATGGGGAATCCAGAGGGTATTGTAGACTGTCCGAGTCTCCTGGTGTTTTTCCTACTTGAGAATGCCTTCAAGACTCAAGGAGATTAGACTATCCAAGTCTAGAGTTTTATCTGTTGTACTATGTTTAAAGAAACAGTAGTAGTACGTTCACGGTAGAAAGATCTAGACTCTTTGAAAGACTGTTCTATTGAGATGACTAATTTCGGTTCCTATACCTCTAGGAGGTTGTCCGGACAATTTTTACGAAGCCCAAGAGGAGGTTGGAAACTTTTAAGCCGAGGGACAATTTGTACGAAGCCCAAGAGGAGGCTCTCTTCCCGAAGGAAGAATCCTTATACGAAGCCTAAGAGGAGGTTGTGAATACTTCTAAGAAGCCGTAGGGTCCTTATACAACGCCCAAGAGGAGGCGGGGATGCTTTTAGGAAGCCTGTGGGTCCCCAAACCCCGAGAAATTCAAGACAGGCTATTCACAGAGAATAGATCAAGCCAGGAAAGTCCGAGAATTTGGAAGAAACTCAAGAGATGCCATTCACGGAGAAAAGATCATCTCTGGGGAGTAGAGTTTCTTTGACAATGTCTAAGGGTGACAGTCTGTGAAAGGGTTCACCGAGAATGCTGCCTTTCACGTCTCCATATTGTTTAACCCCAAGAGGAGGGAATACTGTATCTGGTAATCCTATGGGGATCTAGTTTTGTCTATTTTAGAGTGATCAACAGGGCTTAGTGCTAGACGTAGTTTCAGGGGAAACTCTAAATATCTATAATAGTATTACACAGTTGATATGAGTTTATGAAAGAAGACTTACAGTGAAACAACCCCACAATACAGTTATATGTATATGAAAGCGGATAAAGAAAGCATATAACCACTTACTCGGTTGTAGAGCTTCCATGGTGTTTGGTTAGTTATTCAACAAAGAAAGATTGAAAACAAAAGTATATTCAAAATGAAAGGAGAAAGTATTTTGAAAAGATGTTGGGGCTTACAGCTCAAGGAGAGGCCCAAGGTTTATCAGTGATTGTATTGTCGTTTTGTACAGAGGGACTTATACAAGTGACTGAGGCCCAAGAAGTTTTCTGTACAAGGGGTTGGGTCTTACACTCTCTCAAGAGGCCCAAAAAGTTTTAAAGAAAAGAAATGGGGCTTATAACTTGAGGGTAGGCCCAGATGATTGGTTTTTTTATTGGCGATCGCGCCGAGGTTTTCTTTTAACGCAGGGGGACTTATACAATGTCTGAGGCCCACAAAGTTTTGGTTAAAAGGGGATTGGATCCTACACTCTAATAGAGGCCCAAAAGTTTTATTTTTGTACAAGTAGTGGGGCTTACAGCTCAAGGAGAGGCCCAGGGTCATTTGTTTGAGAATGGCGATCGTGCCAAGATTTTTGAAAACGCGGTGAGTCTTATACAATGCATTGAGGCCCAAAATGGTTTGGTTTTAAAAGGGGGTTGGGTCTTACACTCTAATAGAGGCCCAAAATATTTTGAATGGGTCTTATAGCTCGAGGAGAGGCCCAAGGTTTGTTTTTCAACGGACGATGATCGCGTCGAACTTTTTTTTGAAATACAACGCGACTTATACAATAAGTGAGGCCCAAAATGGGTTTGTATTTACAAAGGATTGGGTTTTACACTCTATCAGAGGCCCAAAGTGTTTTTAAAAGGTTTGATGAGGGTTTAATTAATCAAAACCCTAATTTGTTCCCAAAATGTATTTTAATTGAATAAAAAATTCAATTAAAATGATCAAAATTGTTTAACATGTGGAAAACAAATTGTGATCTTGGATTAATGTTTCAAAAATCATGTTTTGACCTACAAATTTTGTACCCTTGCCACTTCGGATAGGGAGAAATGTCTTTGTGGTTTAGGAGTTATGATCCTCCAAAGTTGGCACCCTTGCCACTTTGTTCATAACTTAGAAAATTTTCTAAGTTTTTATGGTTACCCCTTTTACAAGTTATCCCACTTTTCTTGATTTTTATTGATGAATGATGATTCAAATCATACATTAACATAATTTTAGGGTTAAAAAACCATTTTTGTGAAAAATCTCAAAAAGTCAAAGTTGACTTTTGTGCACAGTTGACTTTTTGTCAGATGAATTCCAAACTGTGCGATCCTTTAGGAAATCATGTCCTTGACCTAAATCAAACTTGATAGACATGTTCCATGGGTGTTATAGGGTATATTGAATCATGTCCTAGGGTTTGGGAGCATGTCCTGGTCAAAAGTTAAAGATACAATTGACTTTTTCCGCGAAACCCTAACTGTGGTTCTGATGAAATTGAAACTTGCTGCTCAAGCTTCCTGGATCAATCCATTGTTACAAATGGATCAATGTGGTATGTTGGAGACCCTCAAATCCTCTCTTGAGGTCTTGGCTCATGATTTGTCCCAAAAGTCAACTTAGGGGTGAATTAGGTCAAGAAACCCTAATTCCTGATTTTTGATGTATGAATCCCCTGAGGTCAAATTGACTTGATGCTTAGGCCCATGAGGTTCTGTAATACCCCAAATTTTGACCACTAAAGTTTCCCATCATTGTGCAAATCATCACCACAATATGGATGTACTTTTATGCTTCATCAGTCTCCCTAAAGATGGGTGAGCATCCACTACAATCAAAATTAGGGTTTCAAGCCCTCTCTGAGCTTTAGACAAAGGCTCAATCAAGAAATGACTTGATTTTCAACTTGTCTAATCTCTCAAACATCCTCAAAGGATCAAAAGGACTCCTACTTCAAGGATTAAGCACAAAGCTGCTCCCTTCTATGTGGATCAAGTCTCCAGATCGACAGGATCACCAAAATTAGGGTTTTGGTTGACCAGGGCCTCCAGATGAAAAATTTCATCTGGGCACAAGCCATTGATCCAAAACATAACCTAATATACTCCATGGAACCTCATGGACCCAAACATCAAGTCAATTTGACCTCAGGGGATGCATTCATCAAAAATCAGGAATTAGGGTTTCTTGACCTAATTCACCCCTAAATTGACTTTTGGGACAAACCATGAACCAAGACCTCAAGAGAGGGTTTGAGGGTCTCTAATGAACTATATTGATCCATTTGGAACAATGGATTAATCCAAGAAGCTTGAGCAACAAGTCTCAATTTCATCTGCACCACAATTAGGGTTTTAAGGGAAAAGTCAACTGTAACTTTGACTTTTGACCAAGACATGCTCCCAAACCCTAGGACATGATTCAATATGCCCTATGACACCCATGGAACATGTCCATCAAGTTTGATTTAGGTCAAGGACATGATTTCCTGAAGAATTGCACAGTTTGGAATTCATCTGATAAAAAGTCAACTGTGCACAAAAGTCAACTTTGACTTTTTGAGATTTTTCATCAAAAAGGATTTTTAACCCTAAAATGATGTTAATGTATGATTTGAATCATCATTCATCAAGAAAAATCAAGAAAAGTGAGATAACTTGTAAAAGGGGGTAACCATAAAAACTTAGAAATTTTTCTAAGTTAAAAATAAAGTGGCAAGGGTACCAACTTTGGAGGACCATAACTCCTAAACCACAAGGCCATTTTTTCTCATCCAAAGATGGATTTGTAGCCCTCATTATCATCTACATAAACTTCAACTACAAGTCATTCCAATTCATTAAAGATTTTGAGTTATGGAGTGATCAAAGTGGCTGAAAAGTGAAAATGTCACTTTTTCCAACACTTAGTGAAATTTTCACTAAGTCAGATTTTGCCTCACTTTTTGCCAAATGTAGGGGGATTTTTCACTTGGAATCAAAAGAGATCAAAACCAAACTTGTTCAAACAGTTGTTATATCATGTAAGAGCTTTCCAAAATGGCCAAGAACATTGCCAAATTCAACTTACACCATGAGATATGACATTGGCAAGTTACCTTGCTGAAATCTGTCAAGGCAAGGCAGAATTTGCAACTTTGGTCGATTTGCCAAAATCAGCCAAATTCAATTGCTCCTATCCACTTGGACACCTCAGAGGATTGAATCTAAAGGGGGCAATCACTGAGCCAAGCCTCCAAAGTCCATGGAACAAGAAATAGCATGTTGAACCTAGAATGGCCAAAATAGGGACAAGACTTCAAATTTGGAATGAGGCATTCAATGGAACCATCAAGGTGGCATGGACTGAGCCATTCTCATCTGAAATTAGTCAAGACTTATCCAAGACCAAGGGGACCATAGCTCTGTGCCCTAACCTCTAGTCAATGGCTAGAGGAGACTTGCATTTCCATTGGCCAACATTGAGGAAACACCTGCTGCAGTTGCCATTCACTGTGGATCCCAAAACAAACTTGCTCTACTATAAATAGAGCTCAATTGTGATCAGTTTGAGTACACCAAAGCCATCAAACAGATGCTTTCCTTAAAATCTCTTCTTTCACTCCAATTTTGCCTTCTAAGGCAAGTCACTATCGGGTTTTGAGTTTGAGAGCAATTCCAATCAAACCAATCACTCACACACCTCACATACATCACATATGAGCTGATCAAACACTTAGATCACTTCTGAAACACCAATTTTACAAAATCACCAGCTGGTTGCTCAAGGTTTTAACCAAAGTGTAGCTGAGGTACCACAAAATGATCCAGCCAATTTCAATCAAGTCCAACCATCCAAACACAATCCATAGGGTGTAGGGAAGCTGTTCAGATCATCACAACTCATCTGTAACACCTCCAAATCAAAAATCACTTTGAACTTGCTGTCACGACCTAAGGGTAAGCACATACTTGGTCATCTCTCAATCTATGCATATTTCCTCGCACAATAATTTGACCATATGTTCATAATCATGCATGGAATGTTTTCCCTCAATTAATTGCATTGTTTGAATCGTGTATCAAAAATCCTAGCCTTCATGCAGAAATTAGGGTTCTTGAGGTTTCTTCGTGATTTATTGTTATATGTTTAATTTAAATGAAATTAAAGTACATAGACATGATCGTGAGGTTGAGACGAGCATAATGATATGTGGATTGCATGATATAATCAAGTATTCATGGAGATTGGATAGAAAATGCAAATCTGAGAAACCAAGAACACGCGCGTGTTCTTCAGCTTGTTCTTGGCGCCATTTTTAGAAATTCAAATATTTGAATTTTGTGATTTTGTTTAATTGATTCAAAAATTAATTTCTCTCTGAGTTTTAATGATTTTGAGTTGATTCTTTTTTTAATAATTCACAAAAATGTTAAAATATTTTATTTTCCCAAAAAATCCCAAAAATATTATTTATTTCATATAATTGATATTTTTGTAAAGAATTAATATTTTGATTGTTTTTGGCATTTTAAATATTTTTTCTACATTGATTTTGCAACTTTTAATGCTTTCTAATTATTTTGTAGGTCAATACTTAATTTTTGAAGCATTAATCCAAGATCACAATTTGTTTTCCATGTGTTAAACAATTTTTGATCATTTTAATTGAATTTTTATTCAATTAAATACATTTTGAAAACAAATTAGGGTTTTGGATTAATTCAACCCTCATAAATCATTTTCAAAACTTTTTGGGCCCCTTGAGAGAGTGTAAGACCCATCCCCCCTTGTACAAAAATTTTTTGGGCCTCACTCATGGTATAAGTCCCTCTGTACAAGTAAACGGCGCGATCGTCGCCTTTTTTAAAATAAACCTGGGCCTCTCCTTGAGCTATAAGACCCATTCAAAAACACTTTGGGCCTCTATTAGAGTGTAAGACCCAATCTTTCTTTTAACCAAACATCTTGGGCCTCACTTATTGTATAAGTCCCTCTGCGTTAAAAGAAAAAATCGGCGCGATCGCCATTTTTAAACAAAAAATCATCTGGGCCTACCCCGTGTTATAAGCCCCACTCTTTTTTCTCTAAACTTTTTGGGCCTCTTGAGAGAGTGTAAGACCCATCCCTTTGTACAGAAAACCATTTTTGGGCCCCAGTCACTTGTATAAGTCCCTCTGTACAAATTCAACAGTGCGCTCACTGATAAAACCCTGGGCCTCTCCTTGAGCTGTAAGCCCCAAACCTTTCTTTTTCAAAGCACTTTCTCCTTTGATTTTGAATATACTGTTGTTTTCAATCTTTCTTTGTTGAACAACTAACCAAACAGCATGGAAGCACTACAACCGAGTAAGTGGTTATCGCTTTCGTTTACTGCTTTCATATTATAAACTGTATTGTGGGGCTGCTCACTGTAAGTCTCCTTTCATAAACTCATATCTACTGTGTAATAATAGTATAGATATTTCGAGTTTCCCCGACAACTACGTCTAGCACTAGGTAAAGCCGTTTCGTTTATTCGTAGAAATAGACGCCTAGATCCCCAATAGGAGCACCAGATACAGTCTTCTCTTCGGCTGTCCTCCTTAGGAATCGTCAAGAAACTCTACTCCCCAAGATGAACGTATTATAGGTGAATGGCATCTTTGAGTTTCTTCCAAATTCTCGAACTTTCCTGACTCGATCTATTCCTCGTGGATAGCTTGCCTTGAATGTCTCGGGGTTTGGGCGCCCACTACGGTCATAATCTTGGACCTTAACTAAGGAACCCTCTTTAAAAGCTAAAAGTCGCTGGATAGTAAACCTCACACGTTTACCAGTGGTTTTTATCTTTAAAAGAGTTATCTCTCCAAATGGAAAGGAGATGATAGACCCACGGGCTTTTTAAAAGCATCGGCCTCCTCGTGGGCATTGTTCAAGGACCCACAGGCTTCCTGAAAGCAACCCAGCCTCCTCTTGGGCTTAGTACAAGGACCCTACGGCTTCTTAGAAGTATTCCCAACCTCCTCTTAGGCTTCGTATAATGATCTCTTCCTCCGGGAATGATAGCCTCCTCTTGGGCTTAGTACAAGGACCCGTCGGCTTCTTAAAAGATTCCAAGCCTCCTCTTGGGCTTCGTACAAATTGTCCCGACGACCTCCTAGAGGTATAGGAACAGAACCTAGTCATCCTCATAGAACAGTCCTTTCATAGAGTCTACTACTGTTTCTCAAAGCATAGTACAAAAGATAAAACTCTAGACACGGACAGTCTAATCTCCTTGAGTCTCAAAGACATTCTCAAGTGACCCCTTCGTTAAATAGGAAGGAAACCCGCAGACTCGGACAGTCTCAATACCCTTTGGATTTCCAGTTTCCTCAAAGAAAAGGAAACAACCCCGATCCTCAGATCTAACCCATGCGTACAGTGATGCTCATATAAGAACTGATTTTCTCTTTCAAAATCAGTATACTGGACCTGTTACTTAACTGACACAGTAACCTTAGCCTTCTCTTGGGCTTTGTACAATGATCCTCCCCAGCGGAGTCAAACATTGTTTAGCCTCTCTCTCGGGCTTTGTACGAGACACATAAGAGACTCCCTCGTTGAGTCAATCACCTCTTTCGCCTCCATCTCGGGCTTTATACGAGATACAAAAAGGTTCTTATTGAGCCAAACGAACAACAGCCTCCATCTCGGGCTTCGTACGAGATAAAAAAAAACACTCTCTTGTTGAGTATAAAAGATCCTCTTGTAGGATCAACCCCTTTTAGCCTCTCTCTCGGGCTTTATACGAGACACCAAAAGATTCCCTCGTTGGGTCAAAATCTTTTAGCCTCTCTCTCGGGCTTTGTACGGGACACAAAATAGCCTCCTCTTAGGCTTTGTATAATGATTTTCCTAGCGGAAATTAGCCTCCTCTTAGGCTTTGTATAAGAAAACCACTGGTTGATTCAATCAACCTTTTAGCATCAAACCTGTGCCTCGTTCACAGTACACAAACATCAACAACTCCTTCCCCTTCATCTAATCGCTGTAAGCGGCAAGCCTCTGGATCATCTATATCCACGCCACTGTCCTTCTTTTAGCATGAGAAATTCCTAAGGAAAGACGGCGTTGCTCTATACTGGGTTAAAGTCTTCTCCTTCAGGTTAAAATCCCCTATAAAGGAAAATTATGGCATTGCTAGGATCCGCGTATCCCGGTTAAAGTAATTCTCCTTTATAACCAGTCACCCAACAGCTGTGACAGACAAACCCTTCTTTAGAGATGACAAATTCTCTCTAAAGTCGAGGCCCTTCAGCTTCCCGTCTTGGGCTTTGAACAAGACACATAGACTTTTCAGCTTCACGTCTTGGGCTTTGAACAAGACACAAATAGACCTCTCGCTTCACATCTTGGGCTTTGAACAAGATACAAACCACCTTTCGCTTCACGTCTTGGGCTTTGAACAAGACACAAAAAACACCCATTTCCTCCCATAGAATAGGAGGAACTACGAACGCTCTAATTTCCCTGCTTCGGTAAACGGGAATACGTAGGCATAAGATTGAAAGAAAAATCATAGCGAGCGCAATCAACAAAAAACCCAAATCCCATATCTCCATCAATCAAAAGCAGTAATCAGTCCTAACATCCTAATCCTTGTTCCCCGCCAGAAACCTTCTGCTCAGGTAAAAAGAAAGAAAACAGTATTGGCGAAAATACAAATAACCAGTACAAAGGCCCCCCACATTGATAGCATTCGTAACCTAACAGACCGCTGTTTAAAATCAGTATGCAAAGCAGGGTTAATTGGAGACATCTATTTCCCTTCCTTATTCAGCTCACAATAGGATAAAAAATGAATCGGCCTATAGTCAAAGCTCAAACCGCAGAGAGCGACCAGCGCTTAAGAACCGCGTCCAAAATCGCTCGCTACAGAAAAATGGCGCCCACCGTGGGGCTTCTTTCTTTCTTTCTGTTTTCCTTGTGTGAATACCACAGATTGGGGCTTCCGCCGGGGAACCCATTTTCTGTCAGGAACTTAGGATTCTTAGCTTTATAAGTCTAGGATGTTTAGGACAAATATATATACTGCTTTTCCTAATTGCTATACATGTTTATTTTTCTGCTACTGGGAATGCGGGTGATGCCGTATGTGGTGAGAACGAGTATACACTTAAGATAAGTGATGGCGACAGGGTCGACCATCAACCTCAGTGGAGGCTGACCAACGCAACCCATTCACTCTTCTAGCCAATGGGCCGGTTGTTAAGTCTGAGAAGCTGAGGAGCCAAACCCTTTCGTAGTGCGGAAACTATCGGAAATAGTTGTTACGCGATACTACCCTCATTTGAGGCTGGTGATCTATTCTCGGTGAATGGCACTTACTCTAAGATTACTCTACAACTCGCTGGTGATCCGCTTGTTGTTTTGCTTTCCTAGGAGGAGCTGATGATAATAAGTACAGGTACAAAAATCACCCTAGTATAAACCTTTGGGGATGGGTAGAGCCTTGACTTCATGACGACGACCCTTTAACCCCATGTTTTTTCTATGTTTTTGTGTGCTTCATTCATGCATTCATTTAATAAAACATTAAAACATTCAAAAAACTTCTCTTCTAGTCTCTCTGTTTTTCAAATTAAACTAAGACTGTGATTGCAAATATCAGAGAATAAGATTACGCTAATGGATTTCGGTAGAAGGAGAACTCACCAGTATACCTTCAAGGTTCCAAAGCTAGAGGATTTGAGAAAGTTAGCGAGGATGATCGTTAACCCAGAGGCTTTCAGAGCCAAGCACGGTGGTTTGCTACCACTGTTAAGAGTCCATGTGATTGAGGGGATCATGGATGCGCTCATTCAGTTTTACGATCCGGTTTATCACTGTTTCACATTCCCGGATTACCAGCTAGCACCAACGCTGGAGGAGTATTCTCACCTGACTGATTTACATATCACTGATCGAGCTCCATTTTCTGGACTGGAAGAAATTCCAAAGAATCAGACTATTGCAAGAGCAATTCATTTGGACGAGTCTGAGATCAGGACTCACATGACTGCTAAGGGTGGCATCCAAGGTTTGCCAACCCAGTTCTTGACAAAGAAAGCCCTATATTTTGCCAGTATAGGAAACGTGAGTGCTTTTGAAAGCATCTTTGTCTTACTCACCTACGGGTTATTTTTGTTTCCCAACATCAATAACTTCATCGATATCAACGCTATTAAGGTTTTTCTCATTGGAAATCCTGTGCCGACTTTGCTCGCAGATGCGTATCATTCTGTACACTTGGGAAATTTGTACAGCGTAGGAGAGATCACATGTTGTGTACCTTTGCTTTATAAATGGTTTATATCCTATTTGCCTAAGTCTGCTGCTTTTTGGGATTGCAAGAGTGTCTTACGTTGGTCGCAGAAGATCATGTCTCTCACCAACTCTGATATAGATTGGTGTAATAGGATTTTTGAGGGAATCAGGATCATTGACCGTTGTGGAAACTTCCCCAATGTACCCCTCATAGGAACTAAAGGAGGAATCAACTACCATCCGATATTGGTTCTTCGTCAATTTGGATACCCGATGAGACACATCCCACTGGGTGTTCATCTGAAAGGTCTTTTCTTCAAAGAAGGAGAAAACGACAGAGCACTAAAGATGGAAATAGTGCAAGCTTGGAAACATGTTCATAAGAAAGGACGAGAGTCTCTGGGAAAACCGGACTGTGTCTCGGTGGAGCCTTATCTCCACTGGGTACAAACTAGAGCTCTCAAGCTAAAGATGCCTTATCCTCGTTACAGAATTCTTCCGCCGAGGGAATCTGTCATGTACTTCATGACGGAAACTAAAAAGCTTCAGGTTACTCTCAACAAAGTTCAAAAGGAAAGAAGGTCTTGGAAGAACAAGTACCGCACCCTCGACATAGAGTGTATCCAAATACAGCAACTACTGAGAGAGAAAGATGCTCTGATTGAAATTTTGGAGCAACATGCTGTAGAGAATCAAGATGACCAAAGGAATTTGCTCACTCCTTTCACTTGGCAAAGGAATGACAACCCGACAACGGCCCAGGAGCCCCGATCAAAGAAAAGGAAGATACCAGAATCAGCACCCGATTTCTCTTCAGAGAGGACTCGAGACCTATTAGTTTAGGTTTCTGTTTCTGCACTTTGTAATCTACTGTATTTCCATTTCTGTAATCCTTTGGAATTCAATAAAAAGGGGTTTCCCCACCGTTTGATATTTGCAATATAATTGTCGAAGTTTATTTTGATTAAACCAAAAAACAATTAATATAATCATTGCATTCATCATTCTCACATCGCGTATTCTTCTTCCCTACGAATCTCACGTCTGTGTCTCGATTCTAGAGTCAAACTGTCTCATTCGTACAATACTCGGGCCAATGTCAGAAAAAGATGGATGATCTTGAGGAAGAAAATAGAGAGTTGAAAGAAGAAATCGACGCTCTAAGAGAGGATATGAGAAAGCTTCGTAACGACATGCAAGCCATGGCAGAAGCTCAGCTACAAAAAACTGTGATCTCAGAGATCACCTCAACGCCCATAGTGGAGAAGTATGATCCTAGGTATCAGATACCGAAAGATCGCCCTTGGGGCATGCCTGTTAACTATATCCCAGAAGGATATGTTCCGCCGATCACTGAAGATCAGGGAATCGCAACAGAAGCCGCTGGGCCTGAAGGTTACAAACTTCGGGAATGCGAAGATGCCAGGGGCATACTCAAGACTCCTGAAGGTTACAAACTTCGGGAAGCGCCAAGACTTACTGCCGTAGTCACGGTACCACCCCCTGTGGTGCACACTGTCCCGGAAGGACAGGTTCCACAGACACCTTCTGGTAAGAAGGAAACTATGTTTGACAGAATGGAGGAATTCCAAGAGCAGTTCTTGGAAATGCAGAAGGAACTGCAAGCCATTCGCGGTCAGGATCTATTTGGAAAGGACGCCGCAGACCTCTGCTTGGTCCCCAATGTGAAAGTCCCGCACAAATTTCAAGTGCCCGACTTTGAAAAATATAAGGGTAACTCTTGCCCTCAGAGCCATCTGGTGATGTACGCTCGGCGAATGTCAGCTCAGACGGAGAATCAGGACCTACTGATTCACTACTTTCAGGATAGTTTAACCGGTGCCGCACTCAAATGGTACATGGGTTTAAACCATACTACGATCAGTACATTCAGAGATCTTGGTGCTGCCTTCGTCCAACAATACAAGTACAATTTGGACATGGCACCCGACAGAGATCAACTCAGATCAATGTCACAAAAGGACAAGGAAACCTTTAAGGAGTATGCTCAAAGGTGGCGTGAAATTGCCGCTCAAATTTGTCCACCTCTTGAGGAAAAAGAGATGACAAAGATCTTCTTAAAGACCTTAAGCTCATTTTACTATGACCGAATGGTTGCCAGTGCGCCCAGTGATTTCACCGAAATGGTCGGCATGGGTGTACGTCTTGAGGAAGCTGTCCGAGAAGGATGTTTGGTAAAAGACACTGGATCGACGAGCGGTTCTAAAAAATACGGTAGTGCTCTCCCTAAGAAAAAAGAGCAAGATATTGGGAATATCTCTCTCGAAAAGCAAAGGCGACGTTATCAGCCAGTAGCAGCTGTTACTCCTACTATCGGCCCCGCGCCTGTTCCTATGTATCAACCTCAGGTTGCGCAGAGCCAACCTGACCAACCAAAGACACAACAACCTCTTCAGCAGGCTCGTCCTCCATATAACAACAACCGTACAACACGGCCACCAGGATTTGATCCTATACCTATAACGTACGCAGAGCTGTTTCCGTTACTGCTGGCTAAGGGGCACATTCAGACTAAGTCTCCCCTTTCAGTTCCGGAAAATCCGCCTTTTTGGTTTAAAGCGGATCAAACATGCCCTTATCATCAAGGAGGTTCAGGGCATAACATTGAGACTTGTCTCAATTTCAAATCCGACGTGCAAAAGCTTGTTAGGAGCGGGCTCTTATCTTTCAAAGATACGAATCCCAATGTTCTCACGAACCCGCTGCCTCAACACGAGAAAGCTGCAGTCAATCTGATTGAGAAAGAGACTAACAATGTCTATCAAATTCACGATTTACTCTTGTTGAAAACCAATCTGGTTAAGATGCATTGTAGACAGAGTGGATATGGCCATGTGCCACCTCATAATTATCACCAATGTGATATCTGCTCTAAAGACAACCAAGGATGTTCTGTGGTGCAAGCAGCTCTACAAGAACAAATGGATCTCGGATGGATCCAGGAACACCGAGTTCGTGGAGTTAACATGGTCTACACGAATTCCAACGTCATTCAGAACCACGACATCCGTGCGATGAATGTCAGCTTGGTGGCAATGCACTCAAGGCAAAGCCAGTATCATAATCTTCCGCGGCACGATTACAGTTCCTGTCTGACTTGCTCGGTAAACAAACAGGGATGCTCTTTCATACAAGAGGCCCTCCAGCGTCAGATGGATCTTGGATGGATCCAAGATTACCATGATAGGAATCCCTATCAAATCAACATGGTTCAGATCTTCGATATTCTCGTGATGAATACCAGCCTGGTAGAGTTACATGCTGAGCAGGTCCGACTCGGATTCTTAATATCACATAATTACCAAAGCTGTAAAGCGGGTTGCAAAAATGATCAGGGTTGTACCTTTGACCAGGAGGCACTTCAGCACTTGTTAAATCATTGGTGGATGCCAATCTACATGGATGAAGATACTCAGCAGATTAGTATCAATAACAGGAATCCTACTCGTCGTCAAAGTCAGGATGTCCGATCAGTGGAAGGTAACCTAGTGAGGTTACATTGTATTCAAAGTGCGCGTGGCCAGGTGCCACTACACAATTATGACAGTTGTAGCATCTGTTCAGAAAGTAACCAAGGGTGTTACCTTGTGAGAGCAGCTCTTCAGGGTTAAGTCGATCATGGAGAAATTTGTCCATATCCAGGTTCAGGACCCATCATTTGGTCGCCGAACTACCTTGCCGAGCAAGTTGAGGATGTTGTCACGATCTCTGGTCATCACAGGACCAGGGATGTTTTTGCCATCATCCCTCTACTTGAAGAATCTAGAGTTCCCAACCGGGAACGGATCAAGGTTACTTATGATGGTCAGAAAAATCAGAAGGTTCCCATAGTCATCTATATGCCGGGACCACTACCGTATGAATCAACTAAGGTTATCCCTTACAAATACGGTGCAACGACAGTTGAAAATGGAAAGGAAATTCCATTACCCTCCGTCATTAATATTGCAGACATCAGTCGTGTAACACGGAGTGGTAGAATCTTCAACCGAGGGGTTGGGGAAGCTAATAAAGAAAAGGAACTTCAGACAGAAATTCCTGATCCACCAGTCGGTCAATCTAGTAATCCCGACTTTTCAAAAGACAAAGATGAGATGCTAAAGCTCATCCAAAGGAGTGAATACCACATTGTTGATCAACTGTTATAGACTCCTTCAAAGATCTCGGTATTATCACTGTTACTCAGTTCAGAAGCCCACAGGGAGGCTCTACAGAAAGTCTTGGAGCAAGCCTTCGTGGAACAAGATGTAACGATTAGACAGTTCGATAGTATTGTCTCTAACATCACTTCCTGTAATAATTTGGGATTCAGTGATGAGGAATTACCCGAAGAGGGTCGCCGTCATAACATGGCGCTCAACATTACAGTTAACTGCTAGGGCGATGCTTTAGCCAGCGTACTGGTAGACACAGGGTCAGCCCTGAATGTTATGCCAAAGTCCACTTTGACGTAATTATCATTCAAGGGCGCTCCGATGAGAGTCAGTGAGGTCGTCGTCAAAGCATTCGACGGATCCAGAAAAACGGTTATCGGCGAAGTTGATCTTCCCATAACTATTGGTCCTCACACTTTCCAAATCACGTTCCAGGTCATGGACATCCGAGCAACATACAGTTGTTTATTAGGAAGACCTTGGATACATCAGGCTGGAGCGGTTACTTCAACCCTCCACCAAAAGCTAAAGTTCGTCAAGAACGATCAACTTGTCACGGTTTGTGGGGAACAAGCCTTGCTTGTGAGTAACCTATCATCATCTACTTGTGTGGAACCCGAGGAGGTTATTGGAACTCAGTTCCAAGCACTATCGGTGAGCAAGGACAATTATTTCAAAGGAGGAACCTCGATTTCCTCATACAACGATGCTATCAAAGCGGTCGAGAGTACCGATACGACCGGATGGGGACGGCTTGTCATTCCTATTGACAATAAAACAAAGAAGGGTCTTGGTTTTTCTACGACCTGTACCCAGACAGCTGCCAACGATGAAAGTCTTCATCCCCTTCAAAACTTCTTTCACAGTGGAGGTTTTCTTCACCCAGTGTCTCAGACAGTTCATGCTATCAATGAGGAAGATCCCTTTGACACAGATGAAGAATGAAAGTCCTACCTTAACAAGGACGGTTATATGTCTCAGAAAGAGGTGCCTATGCCTTTTTGCTTTCCTACAGGAAGTCCGAGATTTATACCAAGATCAGATGTCGAAATGATATACGGGGATTGTGATCCGGAAGGATGCCGTGCTCCGCCAAATTCATTAGAGGAAGACACTCTGATGAAAGACAACTTTGATCACAATTACTATGGCCCGATGGATGGCCTGCCAATGTGGCAGCCTTACCCAGGAGACTTGGGGCAAGAGATTTAGCCGAACAATGAAACTCAGCTGACCGCCATTGAACAGAATACCTGTGTCCCCGCCATGTCATGGGATCAACACTCAGGTCATCTTGAAACTACTCAACATGACGATGAATTTGCAATGTTTGCAGGACTAGAATTCATCAACTATGCTTTTCCCGAGGTCAACGTCATCGAGAGAGATGACTCCTCCAGTTCCAAAGAAGTTTGGGACACTCTGGGAGAACCGAGTGGAAAATGCGACTTTATGGTCAAGTACACTGCTCCCGAAAGCTCTCGTATCAGGTTCGAAGACATCCAGCCAACTGGATGGGGAGATATAGCTGAGAGCACCAATGCTATGCAAAATGCAACAGATGAATCCTCCTACGACAATTCTGCCTAGGAAACAGATTCCAATGATCCTACTCCACCAGAAATCAGCGTCATTTCTGAAGACAAATCAAGGAAGGTGCCAGACTTGGTGATTCACCGAGGAGTTCGCTGCCAATGGGTTGCTGTCGATGTTCCGAAGGTCGTTCACCAGTCAAAGTAATTTCCATATTTAACCTTTCACCCTGCCCCGGTGAAACAGATGTTTTGATAGGGCTCATTTTCTGTAAATTTCCCTCTTCGTTTTGCCCAAAGTGACAGAGTTTTGTTTTATAGGGCTGTAGTTTCAAGAGTCGACTTGTTCATAAATAAAATATCGTCGTTATGTAATTTCCGCATTAATTGCTGTTTTCTCTTTTTGCTTTTTCAGAAAATGGTAATCCTAAAAAACAATTCAAAAATAAAAACAAGCAGTAAAATCAAAACACTGCACACACTTGCATTTTCTCTATCTCTTCTAAACACGAATCATCACGTCATGCAGATTGCTTATTTTAAACCCAGTTGAAACATACGATCCGATGCCTTCTCCAGACTTTGGGTTCCCGGTATTCGAGGCTAAAGAAGAAAATGACAATGAAATTCCAGAAGAGATCTCCCGACTACTCAGACAAGAGGAAAGGTCCATTGAACCTCACAAAGAACCGTTGGAAACGGTAAACTTGGGTTCAGGGAAAGAGAGAAAAGAAATCAGGATTGGAGCACTGCTCAGTCCAACTGCCAGAGAAGATCTGATAAAGCTTCTCAAAAAATTCCCCGATGTATTCGCTTGGTCCTATCAGGATATGCCAGGGTTGGATACCAGCATCGTGGAACATCACTTACCATTGAGATCGGAATGTCCGCCAGTAAAGCAAAGGTTGAGACGCACTCACCCGGACATGGCCATTAAAATCAAGGAGGAGGTACAGAAACAGATCGACGCGGGTTTCCTCGCTACATCTGAATATCCTCAATGGTTAGCCAACATCGTACCCGTTCCCAAAAAGGACGGAAAGGTCAGAATGTGTATTGATTACAGAGATCTAAACAAGGAAAGTCCAAAGGACGACTTTCCTTTACCACACATTGACATGCTGGTAGACAGTACAGCAAAGTTCAAAGTTTTCTCCTTCATGGATGGATTCTCGGGCTATAACCAGATCAAAATGGCGCCGAAAGACATGGAGAAAACTTCGTTCATTACCCCATGGGGCACCTTTTGTTACAAGGTAATGCCGTTCGGTTTGAAGAATGTCGGGGCAACCTATCAAAGGGCCATGACTACTCTGTTTCATGACATGATACACAAAGAAATCGAGGTATATGTCGATGATTTGATTGCAAAATCAAGAACAGAGGATGAGCACATTGAACATCTGTCAAAATTGTTCGAACGTCTAAGAAAATTCAAGCTCCGCTTGAATCCCAGCAAGTGCACCTTCGGTGTCCGTTCGGGGAAATTACTAGGGTTCATCGTCAGCCAGAAAGGAATTGAGGTTGATCCTGACAAGGTCAAGGCCATTCCAGAAATGCCTTCTCCGAAAACTGAAAAACAAGTCAGAGGATTCCTGGGACGTTTGAACTACATCTCCAGATTCATATTCCTTATGACCGCGACATGTGCGCCGATCTTCAAGTTACTCAAGAAGAACCAGGATTGCGTTTGGTCAGAAGATTGCCAAACCGCCTTCGACAGTATCAAGAAATATCTGTTGAATCCTCCGATTCTATCACCTCCAGTGGTAGGAAGACCACTGATCATTTACCTCACAGTCCTAGAGGACTCGATGGGATGTGTACTTGGCCAACAAGACGAAACCAAAAGGAAAGAGTCTGCCATCTACTATCTAAGCAAGAAATTCACCGACTGCGAAACTCGGTACACAATTCTTGAGAAAACTTGTTGCGCTTTGGCTTGGGCAGCCAAACGTCTTCGCTAATACATGATTCGTCACACTACTTGGTTAATCTCCGAAATGGATCCAATCAAGTACGTTTTCGAAAAACCTGCTCTCACGGGAAGAATTGCCCGTTGGCAGATGCTGTTATCAGAATATGACATAGAGTACCATGCTCAGAAAGCCGTTAAAGGAAGTATTTTGGCCGATCATTTGGCTCATCAACCGATTGACAATCAAGAATCAAACGGGTTTGACTTCCCAGACGAAGATGTCATGTATCTAAAAATGAAAGATTGCGATGAACCGCTACCCAGTGAAGGGCCAGAACCAGGTTCCCAGTGGGGACTTATCTTTGACGGAGCAGTCAATCATTATGGAAACAGAATTGGGGCAATCATTGTTACCCCTCAGGGTACTCACATTCCTTTCACTGCTAGACTTACGTTCAAATGTACGAACAACGAGGCCGAATACGAAGCTTGTATTATGGGTCTTGAGGAAGCGATTGATTTAAGGATCAAAAACTTGGATGTATACGGCGATTCAGCCTTGGTTATTAACCAGATAAAAGGAGATTGGAACACATACCAATCAGGATTGATTCCTTACAAAGACTATGCAAGGAGGTTGTTACCCTTCTTCAACCGAGTTGACTTTCATCACATCCCTCGTGATGAGAATCACATGGCTGATGCATTAGCCACTCTCAATTCCATGATTAGTGTAGGTCGATGGAATGACATACCTAAGATTGACATCATGCGCCTTGAACGGCCCGTTTACATCTTCGCGATTGAAGCAGTCATAGACGACAGACCTTGGTATCACGATATCAAATGCTTCCTTCAGAAACACGAGTACTCATCTGGGGCGCTCAGAAAAGACAGGAAAACCCTCAGAAGATTGGCTGGAAACTTCTTCCTGAGCGGTGACACTCTTTATAAGAGAAATTTTGACATGGTCTTGCTCCGATGCGTCGACAGACCAGAGGCAGACATGCTTATGAAACAAATTCACGAAAGATCCTTTGGCACTCACGCCAACGGACACACAATGGCGAGAAAAATTCTGAGAGCAGGGTACTATTGGTTGACAATGGAATCCGACTGCTACAAGTACATGAGGAGGTGTCACAAGTGTCAGATATACTCCGACAAAATTCATGTACCGCCATCACATCTTAAAGTTCTTTCTTCCCCATGGCCTTTTTCCATATGGGGAATCGACATGATTGGCATGATTGAACCTAAGGCTTCAAACGGACATCGGTTCATCCTGGTAGCCATTGACTATTTCACCAAGTGGGTCGAAGCTGCGTCATTCGCCAATGTAACCCGACAAGTGGTGGTCCGATTTATCAAAAACAATATAATCTGTCGTTATGGTGTTCCAAGTGAGATCATTACTGATAATGGATCTAACTTGAACAATAAGATGATGAAAGAGTTGTGTGCAGAGTTCGAGATTGAACACCATAACTCATCTCCCTACCGACCCAAGATAAACGGAGCGGTAGAAGCGGCTAACAAGAACATCAAGAAGATTGTTCAAAAGATGGTTGTAACCTACAAAGATTGGCACGAAATACTACCCTTTGCTCTTCATGGTTATCGTACATCTGTCCGCACTTCAACAGGGGCTACCCCTTTCTCTCTAGTATATGGCATGGAGGCAGTCCTCCCCATAGAAGTAGAGATCCCATCAATCTGGGTATTGATGGAAGCTAAGCTCACCGAAGCTGAATGGTGCCAAAGTCGACACGACGAATTGAATTTGATCGAGGAAAAACGAATCACGGCACTATGCCACGGTCAGTTGTATCAGCAAAGAATGAAGAGGGCGTTTGACAAAAAGGTCCGACCTCGTGTCTTCAGGAAAGGAGACCTTGTGCTCAAGAAGATACAATCATTTCTCACTGATTCTCGGGGAAAATGGACCCCAAATTATGATGGCCCCTATGTGGTCACGAAAGCTTTCTCAGGCGGCGCCTTGAGACTTGCAACCATGGACGGAGAGGAATTTGCCTACGCCACGAATGTTGATGTAGTCAAAAAATACTTCGCCTAAACTAAAAAAAAAAACGTCTCGGTGGATTGAAAACCCGAAAGGGCGGTCCAGGTAAAAGTTAGAGACATGAAAAAAATCATCCCGATGGATTGGAAATCTCATAGTACAATCCAGGCAAAAGTTAGGGATAATGGCAAGTAACTATGTTCAACAGAGGCGAGTCCCTCAGCAGCAGTTGCATCATCTATAGGAGGAAATCTCCAGTCATAGGTCATCTTCGACGGAAGCTCAGGATGTCCCGAACTCAAAGTTGGTAGAAGGATAGTGGTCGTTATGTTTCAACGTAGCCCTTTTCCTTGTAAATTACCATTTTCTAACTTTGTATATACTCTTTGGAATCACGCGTTTGGCTGATCTCCATCTTATCAATAAAATTTGAACCCTTGTGCTTTTGTTTGTAATTCTTTACTTGTTTTAGCTTTACAGAACGACGTTGTTTAAACTTAATCAGCGATTCTTGAAATAAAACAAAAATGAATTTACTTGTTAAAACTTTTTCTGCTTTTAAATTAAAGACGGCATTTCTTTTGACTGTTGAACATCAGAAGAACATCGATCGCTTCTCCCAAAGTAAGCGAACTTCAAAATGCAGAATCAAAGTACTCCTTCTAGGTCAATATGCCTGAATGAAGGGATCAACTGTGCCAGAGACCTTGTTTCGTCTGACACACCTCGGTCGAGTTCTCATCTCCTAAGCCCGATCAACATAGCTCCCAACGGGACTATCTCTCCTAAGCAAGGTGGAATTGCTATTTTGAACCAACGGTACTTCTTCGCCCCGCGATGGCCGAGTATCCAATTGTGTTCATCCATTAGTCTGTATGTCGCGTCTGTTTTGTCCGCATATACATACGTACTTCATGCATTTTATTTGCGTTCGCATTTTGTATTGCATCACTATCACTTGAGTCGGTCTTGTCCCCTAGTGATAACAGTTTTCTCAATCGAGTTTGTCAGTTCTTTCCTCGTTAGGAAGTGTTGCGTCTGCACAATCTCGCCACCAGTGTATCTTTAGATCAGAGTCAGTCCTTGACCACTTTGATAACTTGAACCTCTGAGAAACAAGAAAACTTTCAACAAATATCACTCTTCACCATTGAAGATGATATCCTTGCTTTCCCGGATTAAGGAAAATCCACAAAGAAAGCCTCGTGATCAGAGATTCGGCAGCACGCCAGTTTTGCTCCGAAAAGACCGCTGATGAAAAGATCATCGGCACCACAAAATTTTCTCCGGGAAGATCCCGAGAAAAGTATGATGAAAGATCCCAAACAAAAATAGTCTCTCAAGAGACTCGCTTTCCCCAGTAGAAACAAATGGCGTCTCCAACAGAGAAGTTTTTACAACTCTACAACTCAGACGACTGGGTTCCCCAGCAGGTCTGACATCAAAACTTTTTCCACTCAAATGGCATCTCCCCAGGAAAATTCGGCGAGAAGTTTGAAGGAAAGCTGCTATGAATAGCGTCCCTTGCAAAAGAAAGTTTATTGACAAAAGACACTAAGACCAGTTCCTTGGTAGGAAACCAGGATCGAGGGGAAGTTTACTTCAGAAACTGAGACCAGTTCCTTGGTAGGAAACCAGGATCGAGGGGAAGTTTAAATCAGTAACTGAGACCAGTTCCTTGGTAGGAAACCAGGATCGAGGGGAAGTTTAAATCAGAAACTAAGACCAGTTCCTTGGTAGGAAACCAGGATCGAGGGGAAGTTTAAATCAGAAACTGAGACCAGTTCCTTGGCTAAAAACCAGGATCGAGGGGAAGTTTACCTTTTCTAAGCATCATTGCTTAGCTAAAGAAGATGAATGCGTAAGCTACCATTCATAACCACCATCAAAATTTCGAGTATTCCGATATTTAATCCTCTTGCACCCCGAATGCCCGAATCCCTTCGTCATTCACACCTTCGGGTCCAAGAAGATTAAATAGGGGCATCTGTAATACCCCAAATTTTGACCACTAAAGTTTCCCATCATTGTGAAAATCATCACCACAATATGGATGTACTTTTATGCTTCATCAGTCTCCCCAAAGATGGGTGAGCATCCACTACAATCAAAATTAGGGTTTCAAGCCCTCTCTGAGCTTTAGACAAAGGCTCAATCAAGAAATGACTTGATTTTCAACTTTTCTAATCTCTCAAACATCCTCAAAGGATCAAAAGGACTCCTACTTCAAGGATTAAGCACAAAGCTGCTCCCTTCTATGTGGATCAAGTCTCCAGATCGACATGATCACCAAAATTAGGGTTTTGGTCGACCAGGGCCTCCAGATGAAAAATTTCATCTGGGCACAAGCCATTGATCCAAAACATAACCTAATATACTCCATGGAACCTCATGGACCCAAACATCAAGTCAATTTGACCTCAGGGGATGCATTCATCAAAAATCAGGAATTAGAGTTTCTTGACCTAATTCACCCCTAAATTGACTTTTGGGACAAACCATGAACCAAGGCCTCAAGAGAGGGTTTGAGGGTCTCTAATGAACTATATTGATCCATTTGGAACAATGGATTAATCCAAGAAGCTTGAGCAACAAGTCTCAATTTCATCTGCACCACAATTAGGGTTTTAAGGGAAAAGTCAACTGTAACTTTGACTTTTGACCAGGACATGCTCCCAAACCCTAGGACATGACTCAATATGCCCTATGACACCCATGGAACATGTCCATCAAGTTTGATTTAGGTCAAGGACATGATTTCCTGAAGAATTGCACAGTTTGGAATTCATCTGATAAAAAGTCAACTGTGCACAAAAGTCAATTTTGACTTTTTGAGATTTTTCACCAAAATGGATTTTTAACCCTAAAATGATGTTAATGTATGATTTGAATCATCATTCATCAAGAAAAATCAATAAAAGTGAGATAACTTGTAAAAGGGGTAACCATAAAAACTTAGAAATTTTTCTAAGTTAAAAATAAAGTGGCAAGGGTACCAACTTTGGAGGACCATAACTCCTAAACCACAAGGCCATTTTTTCTCATCCAAAGATGGATTTGTAGCCCTCATTATCATCTACAAAAACTTCAACTACAAGTCATTCCAATTCATTAAGGATTTTGAGTTATGGAGTGATCAAAGTGGCTGAAAAGTGAAAATGTCACTTTTTCCAACACTTAGTGAAATTTTCACTAAGTCAGATTTTGCCTCACTTTTTGCCAAATGTAGGGGGATTTTTCACTTGGAATCAAAAGAGATCAAAACCAAACTTGTTCAAAAAGTTGTTATGTCATGTAAGAGCTTTCCAAAATGGTCAAGAACATTGCCAAATTCAACTTACACCATGAGATATGACATTGGCAAGTTACCTTGCTGAAATCTGTCAAGGCAAGGCAGAATTTGCAACTTTGGTCGATTTGCCAAAATCAGCCAAATTCAATTGCTCCTATCCACTTGGACACCTCAGAGGATTGAATCTAAAGGGGACAATCACTGAGCCAAGCCTCCAAAGTCCATGGAACAAGAAATAGCATGTTAACCTAGAATGGCCAAAATAGGGACAAGACTTCAAATTTGGAATGAGGCATTCAATGGAACCATCAAGGTGGCATGGACTGAGCCATTCTCATCTGAAATTAGTCAAGACTTATCCAAGACCAAGGGGACCATAGCTCTGTGCCCTAACCTCTAGTCAATGGCTAGAGGAGACTTGCATTTCCATTGGCCAACATTGAGGAAACACCTGCTGCAGTTGCCATTCACTGTGGATCCCAAAACAAACTTGCTCTACTATAAATAGAGCTCAATTGTGATCAGTTTGAGTACACCAAAGCCATCAAACAGATGCTTTCCTTAAAATCTCTTCTTTCACTCCAATTTTGCCTTCTAAGGCAAGTCACTATCGGGTTTTGAGTTTGAGAGCAATTCCAATCAAACCAATCACTCACACACCTCACATACATCACATATGAGTTGATCAAACACTTAGATCACTTCTGAAACACCAATTTCACAAAATCACCAGCTGGTTGCTCAAGGTTTTAACCAAAGTGCAGCTGAGGTACCACAAAATGATCCAGCCAATTTCAATCAAGTCCAACCATCCAAACACAATCCATAGGGTGTAGGGAAGCTGTTCAGATCATCACAACTCATCTGTAACACCTCCAAATCAAAAATCACTTTGAACTTGCTGTCACGACCTAAGGGTAAGCACATACTTGGTCATCTCTCAATCTATGCATATTTCCTCGCACAATAATTTGGCCATATGTTCATAATCATGCATGGAATGTTTTCCCTCAATTAATTGCATTGTTTGAATCGTGTATCAAAAATCCTAGCCTTCATGCAGAAATTAGGGTTCTTGAGGTTTCTTCGTGATTTATTGTTATATGTTTAATTTAAATGAAATTAAAGTACATAGACATGATCGTGAGGTTGAGACGAGCATAATGATATGTGGATTGCATGATATAATCAAGTATTCATGGAGATTGGATAGAAAATGCAAATCTGAAAAACCAAGAACACGCGCGTGTTCTTCATCTTGTTCTTGGCGCCATTTTTAGAAATTCAAATATTTGAATTTTGTGATTTTGTTTAATTGATTCAAAAATTAATTTCTCTCTGAGTTTTAATGATTTTGAGTTGATTCTTTTTTTAATAATTCACAAAAATGTTAAAATATTTTATTTTCCCAAAAAATCCCAAAAATATTATTTATTTCATATAATTGATATTTTTGTAAAGAATTAATATTTTGATTGTTTTTGGCATTTTAAATATTTTTTCTACATTGATTTTGCAACTTTTAATGCTTTCTAATTATTTTGTAGGTCAATACTTAATTTTTGAAGCATTAATCCAAGATCACAATTTGTTTTCCATGTGTTAAACAATTTTTGATCATTTTAATTGAATTTTTATTCAATTAAATACATTTTGAAAACAAATTAGGGTTTTGGATTAATTCATCCCTCATAAATCATTTTCAAAACTTTTTGGGCCTCTTGAGAGAGTGTAAGACCCATCCCCCCTTGTACAAAAATTTTTTGGGCCTCACTCATGGTATAAGTCCCTCTGTACAAGTAAACGGCGCGATCGTCGCCTTTTTTAAAATAAACCTGGGCCTCTCCTTGAGCTATAAGACCCATTCAAAAACACTTTGGGCCTCTATTAGAGTGTAAGACCCAATCTTTCTTTTAACCAAACATCTTGGGCATCACTTATTGTATAAGTCCCTCTGCGTTAAAAGAAAAACTCGGCGCGATCGCCATTTTTAAACAAAAAATCATCTGGGCCTACCCCGTGTTATAAGCCCCACTCTTTTTTCTCTAAAATTTTTGGGCCTCTTGAGAGAGTGTAAGACCCATCCCTTTGTACAGAAAACCATTTTTGGGCCCCAGTCACTTGTATAAGTCCCTCTGTACAAATTCAACAGTGCGCTCACTGATAAAACCCTGGGCCTCTCCTTGAGCTGTAAGCCCCAAACCTTTCTTTTTCAAAGCACTTTCTCCTTTGATTTTGAATATACTGTTGTTTTCAATCTTTCTTTGTTGAACAACTAACCAAACAGCATGGAAGCACTACAACCGAGTAAGTGGTTATCGCTTTCGTTTACTGCTTTCATATTATAAACTGTATTGTGGGGCTGCTCACTGTAAGTCTCCTTTCATAAACTCATATCTACTGTGTAATAATAGTATAGATATTTCGAGTTTCCCCGGCAACTACGTCTAGCACTAGGTAAAGCCGTTTCGTTTATTCGTAGAAATAGACGCCTAGATCCCCAATAGGAGCACCAGATACAGTCTTCTCTTCGGCTGTCCTCCTTAGGAATCGTCAAGAAACTCTACTCCCCAAGATGAACGTATTATCCGTGAATGGCATCTTTGAGTTTCTTCCAAATTCTCGAACTTTCCTGACTCGATCAATTCCTCGTGGATAGCTTGCCTTGAATGTCTCGGGGTTTGGGCGCCCACTACGGTCATAATCTTGGACCTTAACTAAGGAACCCTCTTTAAAAGCTAAAAGTCGCTGGATAGTAAACCTCGCACGTTTACCAGTGGTTTTTATCTTTAAAAGAGTTATCTCTCCTAATGGAAAGGAGATGATAGACCCACGGGCTTCTTAAAAGCATCGGCCTCCTCTTGGGCATTGTTCAAGGACCCACAGGCCTCCTAAAAGCAACCCAGCCTCCTCTTGGGCTTAGTACAAGGACCCTACGGCTTCTTAGAAGTATTCCCAACCTCCTCTTAGGCTTCGTATAATGATCTCTTCCTCCGAGAATGATAGCCTCCTCTTGGGCTTCGTACAAGGACCCGTCGGCTTCTTAAAAGATTCCAAGCCTCCTCTTGGGCTTCGTACAAATTGTCCCGACGACCTCCTAGAGGTATAGGAACAGAACCTACTCATCCTCATAGAACAGTCCTTTCATAGAGTCTACTACTGTTTCTCAAAGCATAGTACAAAAGATAAAACTCTAGACACGGACAGTCTAATCTCCTTGAGTCTCAAAGACATTCTTAAGTGACCCCTTCGTTAAATAGGAAGGAAACCCGCAGACTCGGACAGTCTCAATACCCTTTGGATTTCCAGTTTCCTCAAAGAAAAGGAAACAACCCCGATCCTCAGATCTAACCCATGAGTACAGTGATGCTCATATAAGAACTGATTTTCTCTTTCAAAATCAGTATACTAGACCTGTTACTTAACTGACACAGTAACCTTAGCCTTCTCTAGGGCTTTGTACAATGATCCTCCCCAGCGGAGTCAAACATCGTTTAGCCTCTCTCTCGGGCTTTGTACGAGACACATAAGAGACTCCCTCGTTGAGTCAATCACCTCTTTCGCCTCCGTCTCGGGCTTTATACGAGATACAAAAAGGTTCTTATTGAGCCAAACGAACAACAGCCTCTATCTCGGGCTTCGTATGAGATACCAAAAAAAAACACTCTCTTGTTGAGTAT
The DNA here is from genome assembly GCA_022829125.1 of Lathyrus tuberosus. NCBI lineage: Eukaryota > Viridiplantae > Streptophyta > Magnoliopsida > Fabales > Fabaceae > Lathyrus > Lathyrus tuberosus. The sequence goes on from JALAZF010000121.1 coordinate 5,326,169, forward strand.
AAAAGATCCTCTTGTAGGATCAACCCCTTTTAGCCTCTCTCTCGGGCTTTATACGAGACACCAAAAGATTCCCTCGTTGGGTCAAAATCTTTTAGCCTCTCTCTCGGGCTTTGTACGGGACACAAAATAGCCTCCTCTTAGGCTTTGTATAATGATTTTCCTAGCGGAAATTAGCCTCCTCTTAGGCTTTGTATAAGAAAACCACTGGTTGATTCAATCAACCTTTTAGCATCAAACCTGTGCCTCGTTCACAGTACACAAACATCAACAACTCCTTCCCCTTCATCTAATCCCTGTAAGCGGCAAGCCTCTGGATCATCTATATCCACGCCACTGTCCTTCTTTTAGCATGAGAAATTCCTAAGGAAAGATGGCGTTGCTCTATACTGAGTTAAAGTCTTCTCCTTCAGGTTAAAATCCCCTATAAAGGAAAATTATGGCATTGCTAGGATCCGCGTATCCCGGTTAAAGTAATTCTCCTTTATAACCAGTCACCCAACAGTTGTGACAGACAAACCCTTCTTTAGAGATGACAAATTCTCTCTAAAGTCGAGGCCCTTCAGCTTCCCGTCTTGGGCTTTGAACAAGACACATAGACTTTTCAGCTTCACGTCTTGGGCTTTGAACAAGACACAAATAGACCTCTCACTTCACATCTTGGGCTTTGAACAAGATACAAACCACCTTTCGCTTCACGTCTTAGGCTTTGAACAAGACACCAAAAACACCCATTTCCTCCCATAGAATAGGAGGAACTACGAACGCTCTGATTTCCCTGTTTCGGTAAATGGGAATACGTAGGCATAAGATTGAAAGAAAAATCTTAGCGAGCGCAATCAACAAAAAACCCAAATCCCATATCTCCATCAATCAAAAGCAGTAATCAGTCCTAACATCCTAATCCTTGTTCCCCGCCAGAAACCTTCTGCCCAGGTAAAAAGAAAGAAAACAGTATTGGCGAAAATACAAATAACCAGTACAAAGGCCCCCCACATTGATAGCATTCGTAACCTAACAGACCGCTATTTAAACTCAGTATGCAAAGCAGGGTTAATTGGAGACATCTATTTCCCTTCCTTATTCAGCTCACAATAGGATAAAAAATGAATCGACCTGTAGTCAAAGCTCAAACCGCAGAGAGCGACTAGCGCTTAAGAACCGCGTCCAAAATCGCTCGCTACAGGTTCCATGGAGTATTTTAGGATATGCTTTGAAGCATTGGCTCATGCCCAGAGGAAAATTTCCATCTGGAGGTCTTGGTCGACCAAACCCTAATTTGGTGACACTGGCGATCTTGAGGCTTGATCCACCTGGAAGGGAGCAGCCTTGTGCTTAATCCTTAAAGTAGGAGTCCTCTTGATCCCTTGTGGATATTTGAGAGGCTAGAAAAGTTGAAGATCATGTCATTTCTTGATTGATCATTTGCCTAAGAACTCTGAGAGGGCGGGAAACCCTAAATTTGATTGTAGTGGATGCTCACCCATCTTTGGGAAGACTGATGAGGTATGATAGTCCATCCATATTGTGATGATGATTTACACAATGATGGGGAATCTTAGTGGTCAAATTTGGGGTATGACACTTGGACCTCTCCTTGAGCTGTAAGCCATAACGTCTTTTCAAAATACCTTCTCCTTTAATTTTGAATATACTGTTGTTTTCAATCTTTCTTTGTTGAATAACTAACCAAACAGCATGGAAGTTCTACAACCGAGTAAGTGTTTATATGCTTTCTTTATCCGCTTTCATATACATATAAACTATATTATGGTGATGTTTCACTGTAAGTCTTCTTTCATAAACTCATACCAACTGTGTAATACTAGTATATATATTTAGAGTTTCCCCGGCAACTGCGTCTAGTACTAAGCCCTGTTGATCACTCTTAAATAGACAAAACTAGATCCCCATAGGATTACCAGACACAGTCTTCCCTCCTCTTGGGGTTAAACAATATGGAGATGTGAAAGGCAGCATTCTCGGTGAACCCTTTCTCAGACAGTCACTCTTAGAAATTGTCAAAGAAACTCTACTCCCCAAAGATGATCTTTTCTCCGTGAATGGCATCTCTTGAGTTTCTTCCAAATTCTCGGACTTTCCTGGCTTGATCTATTCTCTGTGAATAGCCTGTCTTGAATTTCTCGGGGTTTGGCGACCCACAGGCTTCCTAAAAGTATCCCCACCTCCACTTGGGCGTTGTACAAGGACCCTACGACTTCTTAGAAGTATTCACAGCCTCCTCTTAGGCTTCGTATAAGGATTTTTCCTTCGGAAAGAGAGCATCCTCTTGGGCTTCGTACAAATTGTCCCTTGGCTTCTTAAAAGTTTCCAGCCTCCTCTTGGGCTTCGTACAAATTGTCCCGACGACCTCCTAGAGGTATAGGAACAGAAATTAGTCATCTTAATAGAACAATCTTTCAAAGAGTCTAGATCTTTCTACCGTGAACGTACTACTACTATTTCTTTAAGCATAGTACAAAAGATAAAACTCTAGACTTAGACAGTCTAATCTCCTTGAGTCTCAAAGGCATTCTCAAGTAGGGAAAAACACCAGTAGACTCAGACAGTCTCCAATACCCTCTGGATTCCCCATTTCCTTAAAGAACAGGAAATAACCCTGATCCTCTGATTAATCCCAAAGCATAGCCTTACCTTTAATCAGTCTCTTTATAAGAACTAATTTTCTCTTTTAACCAACCTACTGGACCCGTCACTCAACTGAAACAGCAATCCTTTTAGCCTCCATCTCGGGCTTTGTACGAGATACAAAAAGACTCTCTTGTTGAGTCAATACTCCTTTTAGCCTCTATCTCGGGCTTCGTACGAGATACAAAAATGCTATCTTGTTGAGTATAAAAGACTCTCTTGTTGAGTCAACCTTTTAGCCTCCGTCTTGGGCTTCGTACAAGACACATCTAAAAGCACTCTCTTGTTGAGTCAACTCCTTTTAACCTCCCTCTCAGGCTTCGTACGAGACCCAAAAGCATCCTCTTGTTGGGTCAATAGCCTCCTCTTAGGCTTTGTATAAGAAAAACCTCGGTTGAGTCAATCAACCTTTTAGCATCAAAACTGTGCCTCGTTCACAGGATACAAACATCAACAACTCCTTTCATCTAATCGCTGTAAGTGGCAAGCCTCTGGATTATTTACATCCACGCCACTGTCCCTCTTTTAGCATGAGAAATTCCTAAGGAAAGATAGCATTGCTCTTCACTGAGTTAAAGTCTTTTCCTTCAGGTTAGAACCCCCTATAAAGGAAATTATGGCATTGCTAGGATTTACATATCCCGGTTAAAGTAATCCTCCTTTATAGTCAGTCACCCAATAGTTGTGACAAACAGACCCCCTTTAGAGATGACAAATTCTCTCTGAAGACAACACCTTTTTAGCTTCATGTCTTGGGCTTTGAACAAGACACCAAAACACCATTTCCTCCCATAGAATAGGAGGAACTAAGATCGCTCTGATTTCCCTGTTTCGGTAAACGGGAATACGTAGGCATAAGATTGAAAGAAAAATCTTAGCGAGCACACTAATCCAAAGCCCCAAATCCCGTACCTTCACATATCAAATGAAAAGCATCAGTCCTAGCATCCTAACAAAATTCCCCACGAACATTCCCGGTGTTTCGTTCTAAACAAAGTAAGAAGAAAAAGGCCCCATTACCATGCAACATCCGTAACCTAACAGACCGCTGTTTAAACTCAGTATGCAAGCAGGGTTAATTGGAGACATCTATTTCCCTTCCTTGACCAGCTCAATAGGATAAAAAATAAATCGACCTGTAGTAACCCCAGAGCGACAGTGCCTAAGAACCACGTCCAAAATCGCTCGCTACACTCGCTTTCTGTAGATATCCCTCTTCGCTTCATCCAAAGCGACAGAGTTTTGTTTTATAGGGCTGTAGTTTCAAGAATCGACTTGTTCATAAATAAAATAACGTCGTTTTGTAATCTCCGCATTAATTTCTGTTTTCTCTTTTCGCTTTTTTTCAGAAAATGGTAATCCTAAAAAACAATTCAAATAATAAAAACAAGCAGTTTTCCAAAATACACTGCACAGACTCTTGCATTCTCTGTATCTCTTCTAAAAACAATCATCACGTCATGCAGATTGCTTGTTTTAAACCCCGTTGAAACGTACGATCCGATGCCTTCTCCCAACTCTTAATTTTCGGTATTTGGGGCTGAAGAAGAAGCTGACGACGGAATTCCAGAAGAGATCTCCCGACTACTCAAACAGGAGGAAAGGTCCATTGAACCTCACGAAGATCCGTTAGAAACAGTAAACTTAGGTTCGGAAAAAGAGAGAAAAGAAGTCAGGATTGGGGCATTGCTCTGTCCAACTGCCAAAGAGAGTTTGACAAAGCTTCTCAGAGAATTTCCCGATATGTTTGCTTGGTCATACCAGGACATGCCAGGGTTGGATACCAGCATCGTGGAACATCATTTACCATTAAAATCGGAATGTCCGCCAGTAAAACAGAGGTTGAGACGAACTCATCCGGACATGGACATCAAAATCAAAGAGGAAGTACAGAAACAGATTGACGCGGGTTTCCTCGCTACATCAAAATATCCTCAATGGTTAGCCAATATCGTACCCATTCCAAAAAAGGATGGAAAAGTCAGAATGTGTGTTGATTAAAGAGATCTGAACAAGGCTAGTCCAAAGGATGACTTTCCTTTACCACACATTGACATGCTGGTAGACAGTACAACAAAATTCAAAGTTTTCTCCTTCATGGATGGATTCTCGGGCTATAATCAAATCAAAATGGCGCCGAAAGACATGGAGAAAACTTCCTTCATCACCCCGTGGGGTACCTTTTGTTACAAGGTAATGTCGTTCGGTTTGAAGAACGCCGGGGCAACCTATCAAAGGGCCATGACTACTCTGTTTCATGACATGATACACAAGGAAATCGAGGTATATGTCGATGATATGATTGCCAAATCTAAGACGGAAGAGCAGCATGTGACCCATTTGTCAAAGCTATTTGAGCGATTGAGAAAGTACAAACTCCGCTTGAATCCCAACAAGTGCACCTTCGGTGTCCGTTCAGGGAAACTTTTAGGGTTCATCGTCAGCCAAAAACGAATTGAGGTTGATCCTGACAAGGTTAAGGCCATTCAATAAATGACTTCTCTGAAAACTGAAAAACAAGTCAGGGGATTCCTGGGACGTTTGAATTACATTTCCAGATTTATATTCCTCATGACCGTGACCTGCGCGCCGATCTTCAAATTACTTAAAAAGAATCAGGACTGCATTTGGACAGAGGACTGCCAAACTGCCTTCAACAGTATTAAGGAATATCTTTTGAAACCATCGATTCTATCACCTTCAGTGGAAGGAAGACCACTGATCATCTACCTCACAGTCCTAGAGGACTCAATGGGTTGTGTGCTTGGTCAACAAGACGAAACAAAAAGAAAAGAGTCTGCCATCTATTATTTGAGCAAGAAATTCACCGACTGGGAGACTCGGTACACTATGCTTGAGAAAACTTGCTGCGCTTTGGCTTGGGCAGCCAAACGTCTTCGCCAGTATATGATTTGTCACACTACTTGGTTAATCTCCGAAATGGATCCAATCAAGTATATCTTTGAAAAGCCTGTTCTCATGGGAAGGATCACCCGTTGGCAGATGTTGTTATCAAAATACGACATCAATTACCACGCTCATAAAGCCGTTAAAGGAAGTGTTTTAGCCGATCATTTGGCTCATTAACCGATTGACGATCAGGAATCAATCGGGTTTGACTTCCCAGACGAAGATGTCATGTATCTAAAAATGAAAGACTGCGATGAACCACTACCCAGTGAAGGGCCAGAACCAGGTTCCCAACGGGGACTAATTTTTGACGGAGCTGTTAATCATTACGGAAACTGAATTGGGGCAATCATTGTGGCACCTCAGGGTACCCACATTCCTTTCACTGCCCGACTGACATTCAAGTGTACAAACAACGAGGCCGAATATGAAGCTTGTATCATGGGTCTCGAAGAAGCGATCGACTTAAGGATCAAAAACTTGGATGTATATGGCGATTCAGCTCTGGTCATCAATCAGATCAAAGGAGATTGGAACACATACCAATCCGGATTGATTCCTTACAAAGATTACGCGAGAAGGTTGTTACCATTCTTCAACAGAATTGAGTTTCATCATATCCCTCGTGATGAGAATCACATGGCTGATGCATTAGCCACCCTCTCTTCCATGATTAGTGTAGGTTAATGGACCGACTTACCTAAGATCGACATAATGCGCCTTGAACGGCCCGCTTACATCTTCGTAATTGAAGAAGTCATAGATGACAAAGCTTGGTATCACGATATCAAATGCTTCCTCCAGAAACAAGAGTACCCACCTGGGGCACTAAGGAAGGACAGGAAAACCCTCAGAAGGCTGGCAGATAGCTTCTTTCTAAGCGGTGATACACTCTATAAGAGAAACTTTGACATGGTCTTGCTCTGATGTGTAGACAGACTAGAAGCAAACATGCTGATAAAAGAAATTCATGAAGGATCCTTTGGCACTCATGCCAATGGACACACAATGGCGAGAAAAATTCGAAGGGCAGGGTACTATTGGTTAACCATGGAATTCGACTGCTACAAGTACATGAGGAAGTGTCACAAGTGTCAGATATACTCCGACAAAATTCAAGTACCGCCTACACATCTCAAAGTTCTCTCTTCCCCATGGCCTTTTCCATATGGGGAATCGACATGATTGGCATGATCGAACCTAAAGCTTCGAATGGACATCGGTTCATCCTAGTAGCCATTGATTACTTCACCAAGTGGGTCGAAGTAGCGTCGTACGCTAATGTAACCCGACAAGTGGTGGTCCGATTTATCAAAAACAATATTATCTGCCGTTATGGTGTTCCAAGCCAGATCATTACTGATAATGGATCTAACTTGAACAACAAGATGATGAAAGATTTGTGCGCTGAGTTCAAGATCGAACACCATAACTCATCTCCCTACCGACCTAAGATGAATGGAGCGGTAGAAGCGGCTAACAAGAACATCAAGAAGATTGTTCAAAAGATGGTTGTAACCTATAAAGTCTGCCATGAAATGCTACCCTTTGCTCTTCACGATTATCGCACATCTGTCCGCACTTCAACAGGGGCAACCCCTTTCTCTCTAGTGTATGGCATGGAAGCAGTGCTCCCCATAGAAGTAGAGATCCCATCAATCCGGGTATTGATGGAAGCTAAGCTAACAGAAGTTGAATGGTGTCAAAGTCGACACGATGAACTGAATATGATCGAAGAAAAGAGAATAACGGCACTATGCCACAGTCAGTTGTATCAGCAAAAAATGAAGAAGGCATTCGACAAAAAGGTTCGACCTCACGTCATCAGGAAAGGAGACCTTGTGCTCAAGAAGATACAATCATTTCTCACTGACTCCCGGGGCAAATAGACTCTAAATTATGACGGCCCCTATGTGGTCAAGAAAGCTTTCTCAGGCAGTACCCTGAGACTTGCAACCATGGACGGAGAGGAATTTGCCTACCCCACAAATGTTGACGTAGTCAATAAATACTTCGCCTAAACTAAAAAAAAACATCTCGGTGGATTGAAAACCCGAAAGGGTGGTCCAGGCAAAAATTAGAGACATAATAAAAAAAATCATCCCGGTGGATTGGAAATCTCAAAGTACAATCTAGGAAAAAGTTAGGGATAATGGCAAGTAACTACGTCCAACAGGGGCAAATCCCCTAGTAGCAGTCATGCCATCCATCAGAAAACTCCAGTCAAGGTCATCTTCGACGGAAGCTCAGGGTGCCCCGAATTCAAAGTTGGTAGAAGGATAATGGTCATTATGTTTCAATGTAGCCCTTTTCCCTTAAATTACCATTTTCTAAACTTTGTAAATGGTATATGGAATCACATGTTTGGCTGATTTCCATCCTATCAATAAAATTTGAGCCCTTGTGCTTTTGTTTGCAATTCTTATTTATTTTAGCTTTACAGAACGACATTTTAACATGATTAACGATTCTTGAAGTAAAAAAAAATGAATTTACTTGTCAAACTTTTCTGCTTTTAAAACAAAGATGGCAATTTATTTTGACTGTTGAACATCAAAAGAACATCATCGCTTCGCCAGAAGTAAGCGAACTTCAAAGTGCAGAATCAAAGTACTCCTTATAAACCAGTGCGCCTGAACGAAGGATCAGTTATGTTAGATGCGAATACTCCGTCTGACATCCTCGGCCGAGTCCTCATCTCCTAAGCCCGATCAACGGTTGTTCCCCCCACAGGGACTATCTCTCCTAAGCATGGCAGAATTGCTATCTTGAACCGATGGTACTTTTCATCCCCCGCAGTGGCCGAGTATCCAGTCATGTTCATCCACTAGTCTTTATGTCGCGTCAGTTTTGTCAGCATGAACATACATACATCATGCATTATTGATTCATATTCATATTCATATTGCATCACTATCACTTTGGTCGGTCTTGTCCCCAAGTGATAAAAGTCTTCACAATCGAGTTGTCAGTGCTTTCCTCGTCAGGAAATGTTGCACCTCAACAATCTCTCTCCTCCAGCTTATCTCTGGATTAGAGATGGCCCTTGACCACTTTGATAACTTGAACCTCTGAAAGGCAAGAAGACATTCGACAAACATCACGCTTAACTATTGAAGATGATATTTTTGTTTTCCCGGATTAAGGAAAATCCCCAGAGAAAGCCTCGCAATTAAAGAATCTCAGCAACACATTGGTTTTTCTCTCCAAAAAGTCAATGTTAATGAAGTCATCAGCACCTCAAAATTGGATCACATCACATGGCATTTCTCCGAGAAGATCCCGAGAAAAGTATGATGTAAATACCCAAACGACAGCCGTCTCTCAAGAGACCTGATTTCCCCAGTAGAGCCGACAAATGGCATCTCCAACAGAGAAGTTTGTACACCTCTACAACTCAGACGACTGGGTTCCCCAGCAACTCTGACATCAAAATTTTTCCATCAAATGGCATCTCCCCAGGAAAATTCGGCGAGAAGTTTGAGGAAAATCGCTACACATAGCGTCCCTTGTCAATAAAGTTTATTGACAAAAGAAACTGAGACCAGTTCTTTGGTAGGAAACCAGGATCGAGGGGAAGTTTATATCAGAAACTTAGACCAGTTCCTTGGTAGGAAATCGGGATCGAGGGGAAGTTTATATCAGAAACTTAGACCAGTTCCTTGGTAGGAAACCAGGATCGAAGGGAAGTTTATATCAGGAGCTTAGACCAGTTCCTTGGTAGGAAACTAGGATCGAGGGGAAGTTTTTACCTTTTCTACGCATCATTGCTTAGCAAAAGAAGAAGGTCGCATGAACGGCCATTCTTAACCACCATCAAAATTTTGGGTATTTCGATATTTAATCCTCTTGCACCCCGAATGCCCGAATACCTTCGCCATTCACACCTTCGGGTCCAAGAAGATTAAATATGGGCATCTGTCATACCCCAAATTTTGACCACTATGATTTCCCATCATTGTGCAAATCATCATCACAATATGGATGAACCATTAGTCTCCCCAAAGATGGGTGAGCCTTCACTACAATGAAAATTAAGGTTTCAAGCCCTCTCTGAGTGCTTAGACAAAGGATCAATCAAGGAATGACATGATCTTAAACTTGTCTAAACCTCTCAAACATCCACAATGGATCAAGAGGACTCCCACCTCAAGGATTAAGCACAAGGCTGCAACATTCTGAGTGGATCAAGCCTCAAGATCGCCAGTGTCACCAAATCAGGGTTTTGGTCGACCAGGGCCTCCAGATGGGAATTTTCCTCTGGGCATGAGCCAATGCTTCAAGGCATAACCTAATATACCCCATGGAACCTCATGGACCCAATCATCAAGTCAATTTAGCCTCATGGGATGCATTCACCAAAAATTAGGAATTAGGGTTTCTTGACCTAATTCACCCCTAATTTGACTTTTGGGACAAAACATGAGCCAAGGCCTCAAAGGAGGATTTGAGGGTCTCTAATAGACTACATTGATCCATTTTTAACAATGGGTTGATCCAAGAAGCTTGAGCAACAAGTTTTAAATTCATCAGAACCACAACTAGGGTTTCTCGAGAAAAGTCAACAGTGCCTTTGACTTTTGACCAAGACATGCTCCCAAACCCTAGGACATGATTCAATATACCCTATAACACCTATGAAATCAATCCAACAAGTTTGATTTAGGTCAAGGACTTGATTTCATAGAGGATCGCACAGTTTGGAACTCATCTGACAAAAAGTCAACTGTGCACAAAAGTCAACTTTGACTTTTTGAGTTTTTTCACAATTCTAGTTCCCTAACCCTAAAATGATGTTAATGTGTGATTGGAATCAACATTCATCAAGAAAACAAAGTGGCTAAGGTACCAAGTTTGGAGGATCATAACTCCTAAACCACAAGGCCATTTTTCCCCATCCAAAGCTGGATTTGTAGCTCTCATGGCCCTCTACAAAAGCTTCAACTACAACTCATTCCAATTCCTCATGGATTTTAAGTTATGGAATGATCAAAAGCACAAAAAGTGAAAATGTCACTTTTTTCCAACACTTAGTGAAATTTTCACTAAGTCAGAATCTGTCTTACTTTTTCCAAATGTAGCGGCATTTTTCACTTGGATCCAAAAAGTATCAAAACCAATTATGATCAAACAGCTGTTGTATCATATGAGGGCTTTCCAAAATGGCCAAGAACTCCATCAAACTCAACTTGAGCCTTGAGATATGACAATGGCAATATGCCTTGCTGAAAACTGTCAAAGCAAGGCAGATTTGTGCATTTTGATCGATTTGCCAAATTTGTCCAAATGACAAACACACTTATCCATCTGAACACCTCAAGGGGAGACCAAGGAGGAACCAACTCTGATCCCAAGCCTCCCAAGTCCTTGGAACTAAAAATAGCACGCCAAACCTAGAAATCCCTAAAGAGGGGACAAGACTCCAATTTTGTTTTGGAGCATTCAATGGATGCACCAAGGTGGCATGGACTGAGCCATTTCCAACTGAATTCAGTCAAGACTTATCCAAGACCAAGGGAACCAGCAGCTTGTTCCCTAACCTCTAGTCAATGGCTAGAGGAGACTTGGATTCTCATTGATCAACATTGGCCAAACCTATGCAGCAGTTGCCATTCACTATTCCTTGCAAAACAAACTTGCTCTACTATAAATAGAGCTCATTTGTGATCAGTTTGAGTACATCAAAGCCATCAAACAGATGCTTTCCTCAAAATCTCCTTCTTCACTCAAAAATTGCCTTCCAAAGCAAGTCACTATCGGGTTTTAAGTTTGAGAGTTATTCCAATCAAACCAATCACACACACACACCTCAGAAACATCATATAGAAGTGTTCCAAACACTCACCCAACATCTGGAACACCAAAATCACAAAATCACTAGCCAATTGCTCAAGTTCTTGACAGATTTGCAGTTGGGGTACCATCTCAAGTTCCAGATCATTTCCATTTATTCCAAGCATCCAGACACACTCCATAACACCTAGGGAAGCTGTCCATATCCTTGGAACCAAGCTGTAACACCTCTAACACAAAACACGATCACCAGCTGTAAGAGGTGAGCATGAGCTCTTCTAACTCTATGATCCATGCATTTTTTGCTGCACAATAATTTGGCCATATGTTCATAATCATGCATAGAGTGTTTTTCCTCAATCAATTGCTTTGTTTGAATTGTGTATGGAATTTCTGAACCTTCTTGCAAATTTTAGGGTTCTTGAGGTTTCTCTTTGATTTCTTATTCCATGTTTAAAATAAATGAAATTAAAGACTATAGACATGGTCGTGAGGTGAAAACGAGTAGATTGATATGTAGATTGCATGATATCATCAAGTATTCAGTAAGATTGGATAGAAAACGCAAATCTGTAGAAACAGAGGGTGGCGCGTGTTCTTGCCATGTTCTTGGCACCCTTTTTGAAAGTTCAAATATTTGAATTTTGTGATTTTATTTAATTGATTCAAAAATTAATTTCTCTCTGAATTTTAATGATTTTGAGTTGATTCTTTTTTTTATAATTCACAAAAATGTTAAAATATTTTATTTTCCCAAAAAATCCCAAAAATATTATTTATTTCATGTACTTGATATTTTTGTAAAGAATTAATATTTTAATTGTTTTTTGACATTTAAAATATTTTCTCCCTCTTTATTTTTTAAATTTTAGTGCTTTCCAATCATTTTGTGGATAGAAACATGATTTTTGAAACATTAATCCAAGATCACAATTTGTTTCCACACATGTTTAACAATTTTGATCATTTTAATTGAATTTTTATTCAATTAAAATGCATTTTGAAAACAAATTAGGGTTTTTGATTAATTCAAGCCTCATCAAACTTTTTCAAACACTTTGGGCCTCTAATAGAGTGTAAGACCCAACCCATTTTTGAAACCAAAATATTTGGGCCTCAGTCATTGTATAAGACCCCTTGTGCTTTCAAAAACCTCAGCGCGATCGCCATTTTCAAAACAAATAACCTCGGGCCTCTCCTTGAGCTATAAGCCCCACCACTTGTACAAAAATAAATCATTGGGCCTCTAATAGAGTGTAAGACCAAAACCCTTTTCTTAAGCAAAACTTTTTGGGCCTCAATGCATTGTATAAGACCCAGTATGTTAAAGAAATCTCGGCGCGATTGCCAATTCAAAAAACAAATCATCTGGGCCTACCCTCGTGTTATAAGCCCCATTCCTTTTCTTTAAACACCTTTGGGCCTCTCCTTGAGCTGTAAACCCCAACAATCTTTTCAAAGCACTTTCTCCTTTGATTTTGAATATAATATTGTTATCAAAGCTTTCTTTGTTGAACAAACTAACAAAACAACATGGAAGCTCTACAACCGAGTAAGTGTTTACCCGCTTTCATTTATCCGCTTTCATATATATAACTGTATTGTGGGGCTGCTCACTGTAACTCCTCTTTCACATCCTTTTATATACTTGTCAAATATCAACTGTGTAATACTATTATAGTTATTTAGAGTTTTCCCTGGCAATTACGTCTAGAACTAGGTAAAGCCCTGTTGGTCACTCTTAAAAGCATGTCTTGAACTTCTCGGGGTTTGGGACCCACAGGCTTCCTAAAAGCATCCCCACCTCCTCTTGGGCGTTGTAAAAGGACCCTTTGGCTTCTTAAAAGCTCTCATGCCTTCTCTTGGGATTAGTACAAGGACCCAGAGACCTCTACAGGTATAGGAACAGAACCTAGTCATCAATTTGCTAGAGATGTCTTTCTGAGTCAAGTGTCAGACCTGTTAATGGGTTGACCTTCATCCATTAACATACCGGCCTTCTCTTGGGCATTATACAAAGATCATTCACTACCTGAGAATTGATTTCTCAAAACACCAGTAGACTTGGACAGTCTCAATACCCTTTGGATTCCCCATTTCCTTAAAGAACTGGAAATAACCCTGATCCTCTAATCAGTGCCAAAGCATAACAATACCTTTAATCGTTCCCTTCATAAGAACTGATTTTCTCTTTCATCCAACATGCTGGACCTATAACTAAACTGAAACAGTCACCAGCACAATAGCCTCCTCTTAGGCTTTGTATTATGATCCTTCCTCAGTGAAGTTAGCCTCCTCTTGGGCTTTGTACAATGATTCTCCCCAGCGGAGCTAACCTTAAAACACTCTCTTGTTGAGTATAAAAGACTCTCTTGTTGAGTCAAATCCTCTCAGCCTCCATCTCGGGCTTCATACGAGATATAAAAAACACTCTCTTATTGAGTATAAAAGACTCTCTTGTTGAGTCAAAGCCTCTCAGCCTCCATCTTGGGCTTCGTACGAGATACGAAATCACTCTCTTGCTGAGTATAAAAGACTCTCTTGTTGAGTCAAAGCCTTTTAGCATCCATCTCGGGCTTCGTACGAGATACAAAAACACTCTCTTGTTGAGTCAGTCACTTGTTAGCACTCTCTTGTTTAGTCAACCCCTTTTAGCCTCTCTCTCGGGCTTCATACGAGACACATAAAAGCACCCTCTTGTTGGGTCAATAGCCTCTTCTTGGGCTTTGTATAAGGAAAACCCCGGTTGAGTCAATCAACCTTTTAGCATAAAAATTTGTGCCTTGCTCACAGTATACAAACATCAACAACTCATTTCCCTTCATCTAATTTCTGTAAGCGGAAAGCCTCTGGATTATTTACATCCACGCCACTGTCCCTCTTTTAGCATGAGAAATTCCTAAGGAAAGATGGCATTGCTCTAAACTTAGTTAAAGTCTTCTCCTTCAAGTTAAAAAAATCCACTATAAAGGAAATTATGGCATTGATGGATTCACATATCCCAGTTGAAGTAATTCTCCTTTATAATCAGTCACCCAACAGTTGTGACAAACAGACCAAATATCCCCCTTTAGAGATGAAAAATTCTCTCTAAAGTCAAAACCCTTTAGCTTCACATCTTGGGCTTTGAACAAGATACAAACCACATTTTGCTTCACGTCTTGGGCTTTGAACAAGACACCAAAACAACCTCTTTTCCTCCCATAGAATAGGAGGAACTACGATCGCTCTGATTTCCATGTTACGTTAAACGGGAATACGTAGGCATAAGATTGAAAAAATCTTAGCGAGCACACTAATAAAAAACCCAAAATCCCGTACCTTCATACATCAATCGAAAAGCATCAATCCTAACATCCTACCAATATTCCAAACACTGTGTTCTTAACAAAATAACCTATGAGAGACCCATAATCTTAATAGCATCTGTAAACCAACATTCATCTGTTTAAACTCAGTTTGCAAGCAGGGTTAATTGGAGACATCTATTTTCCTTCCTTCATCAGCTTCAATAGGATAAAAAATGAATCGAACTGTAGCACCTCAAAGCGATAGTGCTTCGCAACCACACAAAAAATTCGCGCTACACTTTCGACCTAGGAGCCCATGACACTGATGACCTTTAGTCACCCTTTCACCTTACTTTGGCCTTTTTAGGACGTAGTACGATGGTTATGAGGGAGTAGTCCCAAAATAGTTGATATGAGATACTACACTCGGACGAGACTCTCTTGAGAATATTATTGACTACCAAGTTATTTGGAAAATCGATAATATCCGAAAGATGGGTTGTTGACTATGGGAACTTTTTAGAACCCTATTCTGCAGATTGAAAACCCGTAGTACACACCTCTTGGGAGGGGTAGACCATGGCTCCATGCTCGTGACCTGTGAACCTAGGCCCTTTGTCTGTGTATTTGTAAATATGTGTATATGTGAACTTGTGTTTGTTTGTGTTTGTGCATACATGCATACATGAGCATCATTTCATTTAAGTTTTGTGGAATTTGAACCTTTGTTTGTAAACATCATAGGGTTATCATGCATAGTGAAAGGAAGCACACCGTGAAGTATACTTCAAGAGTCTTAACTTGGACGACCTAAGGAGATTGGGGACCTTGCTGACAGATCCAGAAGGGTTCAAGAGCAGATATGGGAAGCTATTGTCGTTATTGAGGATGAAGATTGATAATGGGCTCCTTTCCACTCTATTTCAGTTCTACGACCCAGTTTACCATTGTTTCACTTTCCCTGATTACCATCTTGTACCTATTCTTAAAGAATACTCCTGCTTATGGGCTTACCTATTCTCGACAAGTCTCCTTTTCCAATCTTCGAGAAAGACCCCAAGGAACAAGAGATTGTTAAGGCCACACATTTGGAGTTATTTGATATTCGAAACAATATGACTACCAAAGGAGGAATTTTTGGTTTGACTACAGAATTTTTGGTTGGGAAAGCCCAGTATTATGTCGACCATTTGAGCATGGATTCGTTCGAGGCTATCTTTGCCTTGCTCATATATGGTATCTTTCTGTTTCCTAGCTTCGAAGACTTTGTAGACCTCAATGCCATCAAAATCTTCTTAAAGAGGAACCCTGTACCTACTTTGCTAGCTGACACCTACAATTCTGTTCATTTGAGGAATTTTCATAATTGAGGGATGATAACTTGTTGTGTTCCTTTGTTATACAAGTGGTTTATTTCAAATTTGCCTAAGGCCAACACTTTTTGGGACCCTAAGAAAGGTTGTTGGTCAAAGAATATCATGGATCTCACCCACTCTGACATTGATTGTACAATCGTGTCTACGATGGAGTGATGATTATTGACAGTTGTGGAGATTTCGGGAATGTGCCTCTTCTTGGCACCAAAGGAGGGATTAGCTATAACCCAGTCTTAGCTCGTCGACAGTTGGGATATCCTTTGAAGGAGAAGCCTCTCGGTGTTCACGTGGAAGAAATCGTTTTCAAAGAGGATGGAAAGCATGAGGAGCTAAAGAAGAAGATCTTGAGTGCTTGGGTTCGTAGGCATAAGAAGGGTAAGAATGACATATGGAAGTCTAATTGGTCTCTTTGGAACCCTATCAACAATGGTTTCGAAAAAGAGCTATTGAGTTAAAGATGCCCTATTCCCGACAAGAGCCTATGGTCCTGGAGGAGGAACCTATCTTAATCTTCATGTATGAAGCGGAAGAGTTAAGGATTGCTTTGAACAAAGCCCAACAAATAGGAGACGCTTGGAAGCATAAGTACTAAGTGGTTGTGGAGGAGAATGCAGAACTCCAAAGGCAACTATAGGCGAAGAATGAGGAAGTACTCTCTTGCAAGAGGAGGAAAGTGCAAGAGGATCCATGTTCCTTAAGCCCTCAGTCGACCCCATGGAAGCTGATTGTAGACAAACTGATTCTTGAAAAGGCTCAAATGGAAGAAGAGATCAAGAAGCTCAATATGAGACTATTAGGAGAATCTCCTTAGGTTTTTTGTTAGCTTTTATTTAGCTTTCTATTAAGACTCTTGTAAGAAATGCTAGTGGTTGTAATCCATTTTAATGATTAATGAGAATGAGTCTATTGGTATCCCTTGATGTTTATAAATACCTAAATTCCACGAAACTTTTGCATCGCATTCTCGCATTTTTCTTTTTATTTCAAGGAACTAAAAATTATTTTGCAGACGCTATAAAATGGATTTTGGAAAGAAGAAAATACCATAGTACACCTTCATGAGCCCGAAGCTGGAAAGATTGAAGGAACTAGGAAGTCTGATAGAGGATCCTCTAGCGTTCTCAGATAAGAATGGGAGGATTCTTCCGCTGTTAGGTCTCTGAATGGCTGATGGACTGCTGGCTACGCTCATCCAACTCTATAATCCTATATATCATTGCTTCATTTTTTCTGATTTCCAACTATTGCCCACTTTGGAGGAGTACTCTGCCTTGATTGGGCTTCATGTCACTTCTCAGCCTCCATTCTCAAGATTGGAAGATATGCCAAGCGAGAAGGATATTTCCAGCGTTACGCGCCTGAGGTTGTCTGATGTTCAAGCCCACATGACAATCAAAGGAGGACTCCTTGGACTGTCGACCAAGTTTTTGTTTGAGAAGGCTCAATATCTCGCTGATAATAAGAACACAGAGGCTTTTGAAGCAACTTTTGCATTATTGGCTTATGGACTATTTCTGTTCCCTAATATTGACGACTTCGTCAATATTAATGCCATCCAGTCTTCATGCTTAAGAACCCGGCCCCTACCTTATTCGCTGATGCATATCATTCTGTTCACTCAAGAATTCTTCAAGAAGGTGGTCAGATAACTTGTTGTGTTGCTCTCCTCTATAGGTGGTTTATTTCACACCTACCGAGGTCTGTAGCTTTCTAGGATTCAAGGGATGGTTTCACTTGGTCTAAGAAGGTCATGTCGCTCACCCACTCAGAGATCGAATGGTATGATCCGATATATGGAGGAATTGACATGTTCCACAGCTGTGGAGATTTCCCTAATGTGCCTCTTCTTAGCACTAAGGGGTGTGTCAGCTACAATCCTATTCTTGCCCGTCGCCAACTCGGGTACCCAATGAAAGAAGAGCCCGACCCTGCTTATTTGGGAAGACTTTTCCTTGAAGATGGAGAGAATCTTAGGCTAATGGCCAGAATCATGTATGCCTTGCATCACGTGAATAGGAAAGGGATGACTGCACTAGGATATCATGATTGCTCTGTTTATGAAGCTTATCTGTTGTGGTAGCGAGAAAGAGCTCTCACGATAATAGCACCCTATTCTTGTCAGGAATCCATACCTTCAACTGCTGCTAATGAGGAAGGAAAGTTGAAGATGGCACTGGAAGAGCTTACTGCTGAGAAAGCAAGGATGCAGAAGTAGATTGATGAGCTTAAGAAGGAACTTCATGGAGGATAAGGGTCTTCGTCACGAGGATTAGACTTCTAATTTCTTTATTTCTGTTATCTTGTATCTTAACTTTGATGTAATGGTTCTTGAGGATGTACTGTCGGTTTTGTAAAACTTTCAGTCTTTTAATTAATGCAATGGATCTTTTGGTTATTTAATCTGCATCCTCTACTATTATAATGTTTAAAAGTTTTAATTTTTAGTTCCTTGATTGCTTTGTTTTCATTTGCATTTGCATCGTTTATGTCTTTGCATGTGCATTCTTTCTATCGTGGCTCATCTCGTCATCTTGTTACTAGCAGTTCACACTGAATATCCAACGCCGATACAGCACTAGAGCCCAAGCTAGAAGGAGGATGGTGGTACAAAACCAAGAGATTGATCATGTCAACAATGAACTAGAGGACCTACGCGGGGATGTAGGGAAAATCATGGAGATACTGAATGTTATGCGTGCAAAGATGGATACTCAGACCAATATTATTTCAGAGATTTCCAATACAGTTGTGGAACCTCAGCCAACAACTGTTACTACACCAAATGTGGCTCCATACAGTCTCATACGTGGTTTTGTGCCACCACCTGGTGCAATCCATACTATTCAGCAAGTCCAACAGACTGTCCCTTTGGTTACTGAAGCTCCTCGTGTGGTTCCCACTTTTACACCAGCTGCTGTGCATACCTGTGTACAACTGTATTTGAATGAGCCTCAGCTAGTATTTGATGTCCCTGATATGTCAGAAGATAGGGACGAACGTCATGAGAAGCTCAGAGAAAATGTGGAAATTATTGATAAAAGATTAAGAGCAATGGAAGGAGACCAAGTCTTTGGTGCTGCTTCTAGAGAAATGTGCCTTGTGTCTGGTCTAGTCATTCCACCAAAGTTTAAAACTCTTACTTTTGATCACTATGAGGGAACTACTTGCCCAAAGAGCCATCTAATCATGTACTATCGAAGAATGGCCGCTCACGTTGACAATGATAAACTGATGATCCATTGTTTCCAAGACAGTTTGAGGGGTGCTGCATCGAAGTGGTATTTGAGTCTAGATCAGTCTCGCATCAGAAGTTTCCAAGATATATCCGATGCTTTTATCAAACACTATAAATACAACATGGACTTGGATCCCAACCGAAGGCAACTGTTAAGCATGTCCCAAAAGAGTTCTGATTCGTTCAAGGAATACGCTCAGAGATGGAGGGAAACTGCTTCACAAGTAGAGCCTCCTTTGACCGAGAAAGAACTGGCATATTGGTTTATCGACACTATGCGCCTCAAATTTTATGAAAGAATGGTGGGAAGTGTAACTGCTAATTTTGCTGATATTGTCGCTGTAGGCGTGAAGGTGGAATTGTGACTGAAGAGTGGAAAAATGTCAAGTACTGCTGGTAGTTCAAGCTCCCACAAAGACAACACTAAGAAGCCTTCCAGTAGTTTTCACAAGAAAAAAGAGGGTGAAACTAATGTTGTGGTATCAAGCAGAAGAAGAAATCAGCCCTGGAAACAACAACAACATTATGCTCAACAACAAGGTTATTCTGTTTAGTTTACTCAACAACCATATGTGGCTGATGTTGCACCCGCTTTTAATCAGTAAGTTCCAGCATACCGGCATGTGCAACCTACCCCTGTTTATCAACCAGTTGATGTGCAACCACCTCCTGTTTATCAACCACCTCCTATTTATCAATCCGCCCAAGCTCCACCTAATTATCAACAAGCAGCCAATGCTCCAGCAGCAACAGAGGACACAATCTCCTCACCCAAATGCCCTTCACATAAGGCAGGTTGGGAAACCTTCATTTCCTACAATCCCGATGACATACACAGAACTGTACCCTTCCTTGGTGCAACAAGGCTTGATCACTACAAGACCACTAGGCTCTCCTTCGGAGAAGAAGTTGCAATTTCATAACCCAAATGTCCACTGTACGTTTCACCAAGGTGCTCCTGGCCATGATCTAGAGGAATGCCTTGCACTAAAACATGTCGTGAAGAACTTGATGGAAAAGAAGATTTTGTCCTTTGGGGATTCTTAGCCAAATGTGAAAAGTAATCCATTGCCTACTCATGGGGCAGTGAATCCCATCAAAGATGAATATGATGAGGTGTTGGAGATGGATGTTTCCGAGATTAAGACTCCTCTCCAAGTATTCCATTCAAAGCTGTTTGAGGCCAGTTTGGTGAAGGTTCACCACAATGATTGTGAAGACTGTAATGCCAGTGCCAAAGGATGCGTGATGGTTCAGGATGATATTCAAAGTTTGATCAATGATGGTTTTCTACAAGTGAGTAGTAAATTGAAGAAGGATGAAGTTGCTGTGATTGAGCCCATCTTCAACTTGCTAGAATCAAGACATAAAGTGCCCATCTTTAATTTGCCAAGGTCAAGTTTTGTAGTGCCTATTTTCAGTTCACCAAAGTCGGTGTTCAACATACCAGAATCTGTTGTGGCTTCTGCAATCAATCAACCGAAGCCGATAATTATTCAAAAGCCCAGTCCTTTTCCTTTCGGAGATTCTAAAGTCGTACCTTGGAAGTACGATGTGACAGTGATTGATAAATAATCTGGAAATGTTATTCCAAGAGAAGGGTTGGAAAGTGTTAATGAAGTAGTGACTAATATAGCTGGGGCAGGTAAGATGTCACGAAGTGATCGAATTTATACTCCCCATTCAATGAGGCTCCGCCTAAATAAACTGTCGCTATTGTACCTGCCAAAGACAAAGAAAAAGAAGTGGTTACAAATGATGAAGATGCTGAGTTCTTAAGGATCATAAAAAAGAGTGACTACAAAGTCATTGACCAGCTTCACCAAACTCCTTCCAAGATCTCAATTTTGTCTCTTTTAACGAGTTCAGCTGCTCATCGAGCTGCATTGTAAAAGTTGTTAGCTCAAGCCCATGTCGCCCAAGATATTACTATTGGCCAGTTTGATAGTGTGATTGCAAATATTACTGCCTGTAACACCCTCAGCTTCAGCAAAGAGGAGTTACCAAGAGAGGTTCAGAATCATAACCATGCTTTGCACGTGTACGTGAAATTTCAGGACGACGCATTGGCAAGAGTACTCGTGGATACCGATTCCTCTTTAAATGTTTTACCCAAGAGGACTCTTGCAAAGTTGGGTTATAAAGAGACTCAAATGAGACCTACTTCTTTGATAGTCAAGGCTTTTGATGGCTCACGTAGATCTATAATGGGTGAAGTTGAGCTACTAATCTTAATTGGCCCGCATGTATTTGACATCACATTCCAAGTGTTGGATATAAACCCTGCTTATAGTTGTTTACTTGGAAGGTCGTGGATCCACATTACTGGTGTTGTAACTTCAAAACCAGAAAATGAAGTTTGTGATTGATGATAAGCTGGTTATTGTGCATGGTTAGGAGGACTTGATGGTTAGTAATTTGTCTTTGTTTAGTTATATAGAGGCTAATGATGATGCCTTGGAAACTTCTTTCCAAGCACTCGAGATAGCCAACCCTGTAATGTTGGAGGTTGAGGAGCCAGTGGGCAAGATTAATCCAACTTTCATATCTTTCAAGAGTATCAGATCAACAATGGAAGAAGGCATTCCCGCAGGTTGGGGTGAGGTCATCGAAGTAAAGAAGAGACGGGATCGTCAAGGGTTGGGTTACAAACCAACTCGTGGTGGGGCATCTACCTCTGCAGTATGACGTCCAAAGACCATCCAAGAGGTGTTCATCAACAAAGGATTTCAAGTCAAAGTTGTGATCGAAGAACAAGAAGACGAAGACGTTAGTCACTTGGCATTTCAGTGTGATACCGCGCTGGACAATTGGGAAGCTGTTGAGATCCCTGTGTTTTTTCCTTTTCCAGAGTAATATGTTTGTCATTTGTTGTTGTCTTCAAGTCCATAGCCATGCCCAAAGCTATTGGATTACTTTGTAGGGCCACCGCTTTCAAATGATTATTAATCAATGAAGATGTTTGGTTAAATTCTCTTTGTTTTATTTATTGTTTTTTGCTTTTATTTTAAAAAGAATGGCAATCTTTTCAAAAACACCAAAAAAAAATTTCTTCTTTGCATTTACTTTTGTGCATTTAATAAAATAAATCACTCCAACATGCAGAACTATCCCTAAACCTGTTGTATCCGATGACCTTACTTTCACTATTGACTTTGACTCACCCACCTACCAAGCTGAAGATGAGGGGGAAGAAGACTACGAGGTTCTAGATGAGTTGGCAAAGATGTGCGAGTATGAGTACACAGACCTTCAGCCACACGAGGAACAGGTTGATACCATTAATCTCGACACTGACGAAGACAAGAAAGAGGTCAAGATTAGGGCAACATTAGGGACAGAGATCAGACAGAGGTTGGTAAAGCTTCTCGAAGAGTATGTTGATGTGTTCGTATGGTCGTATCAGGACATGCCTGGTTTGGACGCTAGTTGTTCACAAGCTACCGCTCAAGCCTTAAGCGCCCACCAGCAAAGAAAAAGCTTAGAAGAAGTATACCTGATATGGCTCTGAAGATCAGGGATGAGGTTAAAAGAAAACTTGATGTAGGTTTTCTGGCAGTTTCAAAGTACCCCGAATGGGTAGCCAATATCGTTTCGGTGATCAAGAAGAATGGTAAAATAAGGATGTGTGTAGACTATATGGATCTCAACAAAGCAAGTCTGAAGGACGACTTCCCTCTACCACATATTAACACCTTGGTGGATAATACTGCTCGGTTCGCAGTCTTCTCATTTATGGATGGTTTCTCTGGTTACAACCAGATCAGGATGGACCCTTCTGACATGGAGAAGACTATTTTCATTACTTCTTGGGGGACCTATTGCTATAGGGTCATGCCTTTTGGTTTGAAGAACGCTGGGGCAACATATCAAAGAGTAACGGCCACTCTTTTTCATGATATGATGCACAAGGAAATTGAAGTGTACGTCGATGATATGATTGCTAAGTTACAAAATGAGGAAGACCATTTAGATCATCTATTGAAGCTGTTCAAGAGACTACGAAAGTATCAGTTGAGGCTGAACCCTGCCAAGTGTACCTTTGGTGTAAGATCTGGAAAACTCCTTGGTTTTATCGTTAGTCAGCGAGGAATTGAGGTGGACCCTGATAAGGTTAGAGCTATCCAAGAGATGCCAGCTCCCCAAACTAAAACATAAGTCAGATGCTTTCTTGGACGCCTGAACTACATTTCCAGGTTTATATCCAACATGACTCCTACTTGTGAACCCATCTTCAAGTTGCTCCGCAAAGACCTGATTATTGAGTGGAATTCAAATTGTCAACAAGCCTTCGACAAGATCAAAGGTTATCTGCAAGAGCCTCATATCTTGATCCCACCTGTCTCGGGCAGACCGTTCTTCATGTATTTGACTGTAACGGAAAGATCTATGGGTTGCGTGTTAGGAAAACACGATGAAACCGGAAGCAAGGAGCACGCCATATACTATTTAAGCAAGAAGTTCACTGATTGTGAAATCGGTATTCACTCTTAAAGAAGACTTGATGTGCTCTAGCATGGGTCGCCCGACGTTTGATGCAATAGATGATCTGTCATACCACTTTGTTGATCTCAAAAATGGATCCAATAAAGTACATCTTTGAGAAACCTGCTCAAACAGGGAGACTTGCCCGTTGGCATATGCTGTTGTCCAAATATGTCATCTAATACGTCACCCAGAAATCTATAAAAGGGAGTGTCTTGTCAGATTACCTTGCCGATCAGCCTGTGGAAGATTATGAACCTCTCAAGTTTGATTTTCCAGACGAGGACATTATGTTGGTGAAGAAAGATTATGAAGAGCCAGGTCCAGAACCAGGTTCTCGATGGAAAATGATGTTTGATGGTTCTTCCAACTACAGTTGGCATGGCATAGGTGCCGTTTTGATGAACCCTAATGGTGGTTATACACCATTCACAACGAGGTTAGATTTTGAATGTACAAACAATGTTGCTGAGTATGAGGCATGCATTCTAGGGCTTGAGGTAGCTATTTATCTTAGAATTAAGATCCTGGAAGTCATGATTTGATTGATAATGTAACACCCCAAATCTACCCATCGAATATTAATAAAATCAGAGTGCAAAAATTTCATCATACATGGGATGCCACATTTACTTCACATAAAACAACATACATCAATTACAATTTCACAAATACATAACACTTATAACCTGGATGAACATGTAACAACATAACTCAACTTTTAATCAACTAAACATCTGAATAATAATTTCTCAACTTACAATAGCATCGCAACTTTTATTCAACTGAAAGCAACTTTGTAATACCAATATTCAACTTCAATTCACTTAATACTTTTATTCGACTAAAACAACTTCAAAACAACATGGAACTTTATAAATTCAACTTAAACTTTAACAACCTAAAGTAATAACAATAATCAACATCAAACGTTCATCCCCCCGAGTGCTACGTATCAGGGCGACAACCACTGACTCGAACTAAGGGTAACCGACTATTCCTCTTAATTACCTGCACGTTGCCAACATAGGGACAACATTCAAACAGAAGGGGTGAGATATCGAATTTTATAAACGAAGTATGATAAATAATACATAGATAGGAATCATACAATTATCACCACTTCACATCAACAACGTCACAACAATCCACAACAACTTGAAAAATGCAACTTTAATGCGACTCGACTATGTTATGCATGTGGTACCATTTGGAGTAAAACTCCCAACTTAAAATTGCCAGTTTATCGAGGCATCAAGGCATAAGCCTTCAACTTTTAACTTTCAACTTGTGCCAATCCAGGCCAACGTGGTGTGAGCAACGACTCTGACATAAAATGCAATGTATGCTTTATGACATGCACAACTCATTAACATAGACAACTCAACAACATCCACAACATAATCAACTTAAAATAACATAACAACTTATACAACGTTGGCTATCAAGCCTACAACTTAAAACTTGTCCGTATACCGGAACAAAACAATATAACTCATCTATACCTGCAAATCAACTTTTTCCGACATAATTTCAACAAAAAAAATAACGAAAATCATCTACTAAACTACCCGACATACCCCGTCAATTTTCGTTAAATTCCGAGCGACTAAATTTTCCGCCTAAATCGGCTAAACCGACTAAAACTGCATTATTTTCACTTCTGCGATTAGTACGACTTATGGAAAAATTTTGTTTTCTGTTAATACTACCACTAAAATAAATTTCAAGCTTCTGTCATGGATTTTAATCAGTTCAGTTCCTGTCAAAAATTCTTTCTGTTTATAATAAAAACCTGTTATTCATACTTATCTGTTATGCTGGCATACTGATAACATTATATCCTGTGCAGTTCAGCTACATCACACCATCAGTCCTATTTCATTAATTCAATTCATTTTATTAAGTAGAACATGACATTGATTTTGTGTTACTTGATTATAAAAATTGATGGAATGGTATCATGAAGTATATATATTTTTCATTTATTTGAAATAGTATTTTAATATGAATTAATCAAAAGTGCTTCCACTTTTTCATGGGTGGCTGACGCCACCCTTATTCCAAAACACTTAATGGCTTGCACCATACTAGATAGGGTGGCTGGCGCCACCAACATGTGGCCCACGCCATTGTGATTTCTCTTTTACTTTGGGTGGCCTGCGCCACCCCTATGTGTGTGGTGGGTGGCCTGCGCCACCCGTGCATCTACAGTAACCAATTTTTGTCCCAACCAAATTTTTCCAGAAACAACAATTTCACTGCAATGTTTACAAAATCAATCCAACGATAAAATTTAACAATATCGACTCATCAGTATTAACTCAGAAACAACAACATTACAACAGCAGAATCACAATTCAACAACATCAATATCAATTTCCACACAAACAACAACAACTTATCAGAAAATCAATGGAAAACAGTCATATAATCCCCAACCCTTATATCATTCATCATAACCCAGTTATAATAGTCGAACCCACCCTTACCTTGGAATGACGGTCTCTCTATAATTATCCGGCCGAATCCGCTTCGCCGCAGCTTCCAACTTTTGCTCTGCAATTTTCTACGACCATTCTCCATGACTTTTCTTTCTCTTCTCTGCAGCCTCTTTTCTTCTCTTTCAAAACCCTTATTTTCCTTCTTTCGTACAACCTTCCCTTTTTCTTACTGCTACTCCTCGTTTCTTTTTAATTCAACCACACAAAATAGTAATCTTATTGGGCCTACTAATCATACCTCCTTATTTGCTATTTCTCGCACAACAACTAAACCCAATTTAATTAAATAAATATTCCAATTTAATAATATTATTTCTAATATTATTTCTCCGATTAAACTGACAAATTATTCGACTATCCACTGAACAACTCAAACAACATAATAATCCAATTCCTCCTCTTAGAATAATACCGAAAAATTCCCAACTTCGACAATTTCCAATAAATAATTCCTTTAATAATTTAATTAAATAAATAATTAAATTCGGGGCGTTACAACTCTCCCCCACTTAGGATATTTTCTTCCTCAAAAATTTATCCGCCACAACCATCCTCAACGCAAATTCCGGATCCAACTCTCTGATCCTCAATTCGCGTTCGGCAACACTTCGACTACTACTTTCCCGATATAACAACAACTCAACCTGATATAAATCCAATGCCAATCATTCGACATCTCTACGACTTACTTGTTAACAATTTACCAACTACCTCATAAATCTCTCGACTTATCAACACGTAAAGTAGTAACAACTATAACATGCTTATACGTGGAGATACAACCTCGCCTCGTCATCTTAGCAACATAATCGCTACTAATTTATCAACTACTTCCACAATACATTGGAATATCAACTTTTAAGGTAGCAACAACCATAATACACTTATACGTGGATATTCAACGTTACATCTTCATACTAACAACATCTTTCGCATAAATCGAATACACAACTTCATCCCCATCAATGTACATGCCAATTATCAACAACCACCAACAACTCTCTTCACCTCATCGTATCACTCTTATAGTGACATTAACATAGCCAACATAATCAACTTCGTCATGTTATGAAATATTACTTCTTACTTACGGTAACCAGCAACAACATCATGACAACGGGAACACAATCACTATAACGTCAACTTAACCGCTTAACTCAACGAATATGTGCACCGCTCACCGTCAACCAACAACCATAATAACATACTTACAGAATCAGCAAAGTTTACGAGAAAGCACAGTACTCTGGCACATCACGCTTCAGCTGCGCGACTCTGATTATCCATCTTAAGTCACCGTCTTATTAAAGTCCCCGTCAACCATGTGGGTTACAAGTCTTAATCTAGTTCGGACTCCCTTTAACATCCACCATAAAATCGTTGTTCACTTGCTATCCTCAATCCTTCACCTTGCGACGCTAACTCGCCTATAAACTAATTATTTCGGCTTGTTCAATACTCCTTAACTCTTTTCTGGCTACTCCTCTATTAATTCACACCCACTGGCGAACAACTATTCGCATGCTATAACATCCATCGCTTTACTCACCATCAAGATAGCGAGGTATGTCTATACCACCCAACACGATTTCGTCCACTATCAATAAGAGATTAAGGGTGATCAGTTCCTCAATTTGTCAATAGACAGCCGACAACCATAATGGTGGCATAAATCATCATGACCCAACTACAATAGCATCCTTTACCTTGTGCTCAAGATTACCTAAGCATACTGCTCCACCATTCCTCTAAGGCTTACAAACGTGTTCTTAATTTCTTTATTTCCAACTTCGTCAGCGATACACAACGTCCCAAAATCCAACACATATTCTCCTATACAATTTAGTTGTACAACACAATCATTAAATATTCTTCTTGTACCAGAATCGCTACCACATCAAGTACCATCCAAATCGGTCCACTTCCACCGAAACATTTACCCAAGTTAAAAGCTTTACCAACAATAACAAACCTTCATCTTTCTTCTTACTTTCATAACTTCAATGATCCATATAGTTTCACACTTGATTCTCATTCCAATCACAATCTCAACAATACCATCCCATCATCTGGTTGGTGATAGAACTTCCAAAAATTTCCGACTCATGTCGACACATCTCGCCACTAACACACAATCCACTTTACTATTTAACCTTCCTCAAATATTTCTATACTTTAATCATTTTCAACCATTATACGCCGCACTTCCATGTGCTCCTCTGACACTCTTACCTTCTTCCCATCACCAAACGTTTTTATACTTGACTGCATCTTACTATTTCCAGCAAGAATTGTCTAACTTCCAACACGATTATCTTCTTCATTACAAACCTCCCAGACACAACATTATATTCCAAAATGAAGGGAATTTCATGTAGATTCCAGAACTTCAAGAATCACTCGAATCCAAATTACGAGTAAAAAGTGATCATCCTTGCAATGGGACTGGTCAAGAGATCCAGTATGCAGAATTCTACAAATATCAGCACCAGACCCACACATTCAAACGCGTTTTTCTCCCTCTTCAAAAACTCGCTGAAGGCCAAATTTATATGCCAACGGTATGGAATTTCGTAAGCTTTCCGAAAAGTCCAGAATCGCTTCCATCCGAGTTACGAGTAGAAAGTTATGCTCTTTTTACTGAAGGTTATTCCATAAAGAAGAAAATTATAAAAAAAAACCGAAATTGGTGAACATGAGTTCTACCTCTTTCTCTTACTTCCAAACTCTTCGCATTTCCAACTATGACTCGCAGTTCAAAAGATTCCAACAACTCCAACGACTTCTACAACCTTTTTCAATCACTTACCAATAATCCCACAGCAAGGTCTACAGCAATCCGTCACTTAATCAGTGATCCAACATCGACATCTTACGCAAGGCTACTTAAACAACGACTCCACAGTTCACCAACAACGCTGGATATAGCAACTTTCTAAATTCCATCTTATAACAATCATCCCTTTTTCCAAGACACTCCAACTTGTTAAACAACCAAAATCTTAAATCCATGTTACCTTCGAATTCGGAAAACAACAAAGCTTCAACAACACTTGCACTGTCGCCATCAGTAGCATACAGAACCTACATCTTACAACTGAAGCATATCCGAGAAGCACAGCTCCTCCCCCACTTAGCATTCAAACCAACTCCTGTAAACAATCGACTAGGAAGCAAACAAGTACCGACAGTGTTTCACACACTTGTCGTGTACAGAGGAATAAACAACATTAGACAACATTGGCCGGACAGACCGACCTGCTCTAATACCACTAATGAAACACCCCAAATCTACCCATCGAATATTAATAAAATCAGAGTGCAAAAATTTCATCATACATGGGATGCCACATTTACTTCACATAAAACAACATACATCAATTACAATTTCACAGATACATAACACTTATAACCTGGATGAACATGTAAAACATAACTCAACTTTTAATCAACTAAACATCTGAATAATAATTTCTCAACTTACAATAGCATCGTAACTTTTATTCAACTGAAAGCAACTTTGTAATACCAATATTCAACTTCAATTCACTTAATACTTTTATTCGACTAAAACAACTTCAAAACAACATGGAACTTTATAAATTCAACTTAAACTTTAACAACCTAAAGTAATAACAATAATCAACATCAAACGTTCATCCCCCTGAGTGCTACGTATCAGGGCGACAACCACTGACTCGAACTAAAGGTAACCGGCTATTCCTCTTGATTACCTGCACGTTGCCAACATAGGGACAACATTCAAACAGAAGGGGTGAGATATCGAATTTTATAAACGAAGTATGATAAATAATACATAGATATGAATCATACAATTATCACCACTTCACATCAACAACGACACAACAATCCACAACAACTTGAAAAATGCAACTTTAATGCAACTCGACTATGTTATGCATGTGGTACCATTTGGAGTAAAATTCCCAACTTAAAATTGCCAGTTTATCGAGGCATCAAGGCATAAGCCTTCAACTTTCAACTTTCAACTTGTGCCAATCCAGGCCAACGTGGTGTGAGCAACGACTCTGACATAAAATGTAATGTATGCTTTATGACATGCACAACTCATCAACATAGACAACTCAACAACATCCACAACATAATCAACTTAAAACAACATAACAACTTATACAACATTGACTATCAAGCCTACAACTTAAAACTTGTCCGTATACCGGAACGAAACAATACAACTCAGCTATACCTGCAAATAAACTTTTTTCGACATAATTTCAACAAAACAAATCAACGAAAATCATCTACTAAACTACCCCGACATACCCCGTCAATTTTCGTTAAATTCCGAGCGACTAAATTTTCCGCCTAAATTGGCTAAACCGACTAAAACTGCATTATTTTCACTTCTGCGATTAGTACGACTTATGGAAAAATTCTATTTTCTGTTACTACTACCGCTAAAATAGATTCCAAGCTTCTGTCATGGATTTTAATCAGTTCAGTTCCTGTAAAAAATTCTCTCTGTTTATAATAAAAACCTATTATTCATACTTATCTGTTATGCTGGCATACTGATAACATTATATCATGTGCAGTTCAGCTACATCACACCATCAGTCCTATTTCATTAATTCAATTCATTTTATTAAGTAGAACATGACATTGATTTTGTGATACTTGATTATAAAAATTGATGGAATGGTATCATGAAGTATATATATTTTTCATTTATATGAAATAGTATTTTAACATGAATTAATCAAAAGTGCTTCCACTTTTTCATGGGTGGCTGACGCCACCCTTATTCCAAAACACTTAATGGCTTGCACCATACTAGATAGGGTGGCTGGCGCCACCAATATGTGGCCCACGCCATTGTGATTTCTCTTTTACTTTGGGTGGCCTGCGCCACCCCTATGTGTGTGGTGGGTGGCCCGCGCCACCCGTGCATCTACAGTAACCAATTTTCATCCCAACCAATTTTTTCCAGAAACAACAATTTCACTGCAATGTTTACAAAATAAATCCAACGATAAAATTTAACAACATCGACTCATCAATATTAACACAGAAACAACAACATTACAACAACAGAATCACAATTCAACAACATCAATATCAATTTCCACACAGACAACAACAACTTATCAGAAAATCAATGGAAAACAGTCATATAATCCCCAACCCTTATATCATTCATCATAACCCGGTTATAATAGTCAAGCCCACGCTTACCTTGGAATGACGGTCTCTCTATAATTATCCGGCCGAATCTGCTTCCCCGCAGCTTCCAACTTTTGCTCTGCAATTTTCTACGACCATTCTCCATGACTTTTCTTTCTCTTCTCTGCAGCCTCTTTTCTTCTCTTTCAAAACCCTTATTTTCCTTCTTTCGTACAACCTTCCCTTTTTCTTACTACTACTCCTCGTTTCTTTTTAATTCAACCACACAAAATTGTAATCTTATTGGGCCTACTAATCATACCTCCTTATTTGCTATTTCTCGCACAACAACTAAACCCAATTTAATTAAATAAATATTCCAATTTAATAATATTATTTATAATATTATTTCTCCGATTAAACTGACTAATTATTCGACTATCCACTGAACAACTCAAACAACATAATAATCCAATTTCTCCTCTTAGAATAATACCGACAAATTCCCAACTTCGACAATTTCCAATAAATAATTCCTTTAATAATTTAATTAAATTCGGGGCGTTATAGATAATACCTCTTTGGATTGATCCTTTGGTCGTGAATGGTTACCAAGATCGAAGAGAGTTATCCCCAATATCCTCCATGGATGAGTATTTGAATGATGAAGATTTTTATCTCCTCAGCAAGCTACTATAGCTTTTTACCTCCCTAAGTGAGATGGGTGTATTCCATAGAGAACCTCTGGACGACTGTATTCCCCAGATTCAGTGTGACTCCTTACCTTCTCATTGGAGTGGTTATTTTTATCAATTTCCCTTTTGAGTCTCCAGTTCCTTGTCTCTTTTTAGAGTCGGCTCTTGCATATCATCGAGAATTTGTATCATACAATATCATGCGCATTCAGCATTTTCCCTGGTTTCTTGAGATCGTGGGTTATCACCAGTGTCCTGTCTAAGTCTGGTTATTACTAGCTTTTTGTCGAACTTTGGTTATTGTCCGTATCCCCAGTAAGTCTAGTCGTTATTAGCAATCCCCGGTGAACTGCCATTTGTTGTTGACACTTGTCACATAGTTTAATTTCTTGTTGCTATGGGTCGGGTTATTACCAGTATTCTTGTGAAGTGCAATTATGCCACACAGTTTGCAAGTTTAACCATCCCCGGCACCTTTAAGCTCGTTGCCTCTGGTATCTTTTTATTTGTTATTACCAAAATCCCGTTGAAGTCTAGTAATTACTGGCATCGTTGGAATTCCAATTATTATCGGTCTTAGAATCTTCGGTTATTACTAATTCTCTTTAAAGTCCCGTGATTACTGGCATTGTCTTAAAATCCAATCATTATTGGTACCCAAAGTCCAGTGATTACTGGTATTGTTTTAAAATCCAATCATTATTGGTATCCAAAGTCCAGTGATTACTGGCATTGTTCAAAACCAATCATAATTGGTTTGTTATATATGTATTTCTCTTTACCATCTTTCTCTTTTCATGTCCAGTCATGACTGACATCGTTTCGTTAGAAGCTGGTCATAACCTTTACTTGCGAACTAAGTCCAAATTATTGATGGCACATACAGAAGAGTTTAATTAACCTGTATTTTTCCGATGGCTCTTAGAAGGTCATATATGAACCTTCATTCTAGGGAGTTTCCAGAAGTTTGGATGTTATTCTTATTTGAAAACTCCAATAACGTTTGTTTTGATTGATGTCTTCATAAAGAATCGTCATAACCCTTTTGGGATGATCTTCTAATAAGAAGACTCCATTGTTTGGTTTTTGTGGATGATCTTCTCATAAGGAGGCTCCTAATCTTACCTTATTTCCTTGGATGGTCTTCTCATTAGAAAGACTCCAGTTTTGTCAACCGTATTCTTCTCCTTTTAGGTCATATATGAACCCGAAGTCCATTGACTACTGACATTGTTTTCAAACCCAATCATTATTGGTACCTAAAGTCCAGTGATTACTGGCATCGTTTGTCAAAATCCAGTCATTATTGGCACTCCTATTCAATTTTGTTTGATACCGAAGTTTGGTTATAACCGAAATTCCCTTGAAAGTCCAGTAATTGCCAGCATAGACCTGTCAAAAGCCAGTTATTACCTTTGTTTTTGGTCTAAGTCCAGTTCTTTTGGCGTGTAGAGTTCTTTTTCTGTGTATTTTCTGGTGTTCCTCGAAGATCCCGTTTGAACTCTTCATTTTAAGGAACTCCCAGAAAATATTTTTGTTTGATTCCTCTTATCAGAAGTCAACCTTTTTGTTCAAATTGATCCCTAGTAGAGATCATGCTTCTTTTTGGTTTTATCCCCAGTAAAGAGTTTGTCTACCTTTTTGTTCTAGCGTCATCCGCTCACATCTGAACCTGTTGATTAACCTCTCTGGATACTCCCCAGTGGGACCGTCTGTCTTGATTATATCTCTAGTGAGAATCTTTGCTTCTAAAGTGGTATCAGGCCATATTTGAACCTGGTACTCGCTTACTTTAGATTTCATCAGTTTGTTTCTTTTCCCCAGCGTTTTCTTGGTCATCCCTGTAGCGAACGATTTTGGACGCGGTTCTTAAGCGCTGGTCGCTCTCTGCGGTTTGAGCTTTAAACTACAGGTCGATTCATTTTTTATCCTATTGTGAGCTGAATAAGGAAGGGAAATAGATGTCTCCAATTAACCCTGCTTGCATATTGAGTTTAAACAGCGGTCTGTTAGGTTACGGATGCTATCAATGTGGGGGGGGGGGGGGGGGGCTTTGTACTGGTTATTCGTATTTCGCCAATACAGGTTTCTTTCTTTCTAGGGCTTAATGTTTCTGGCGGGGAACAAGGGTTAGGATGTTAGGACTGGTGCTTTTGAATTACTGCTTTTGATTGACGAAGATATGGGATTTGGGTTTTTTTGTTGATTGCGCTCGCTATGATCTTTTCTTTCGATCTTATGCCTACGTATTCCCGTTTACCGAAATAGGGAAATCAGAGCGTTCGTAGTTCCTCCTATTCTATGGGAGGAAATTGGTTTTTGGTGTCTTGTTCAAAGCCCAAGACATGAAGCGAAAGGTGGTTTGTATCTTGTTCAAAGCCCAAGATGTGAAGCTAAAAGGTCTATTTGTGTCTTGTTCAAAGCCCAAGACGTGAAGCTGAAAGACCTCGACTTTAGAGAGAATTTGTCATCTCTAAAGAGGGGAGAAGGAGAATTACTTTAACTGGGATACGCGGATCCGAGCAATGCCATAATTTCTGAAGAAAGGGTTTTAACCTGAAGGAGAAGACTTTAACTCAGTGTAGAGCAATGCCATCTTTCCTTAGGAATTTCTCATGCTAAAAGAGGGACAGTGGCATGGATATAGATGATCCAGAGGCTTGCCGCTTACAGCGATTAGATGAAGGGAAAGGAGTTGTTGATGTTTGTGTACTGCGAACGAGGCACAGCTTTGATGCTAAAAGGTCGATTGGATCAACCAGTGGTTTTCTTATACAAAGCCTAAGAGGAGGCTAATTTCCGCTAGGAAAATCATTATACAAAGCCTAAGAGGAGGCTATTTTGTGTCTCGTACAAAGCCCGAGAGAGAGGCTAAAAGTTTTTGACCCAGTGGGGCATATCGTTATACAAAGCCTAAGAGGAGGCTAGCAAAGAGTTGACTCAGTTGGAGAATCTTTTATACTCAGTAAGAGAGTGTTTTTGTATCTCGTACAAAGCCCGAGAGAGAGGCGAAAAGGTTGTTTTGACTCCACTGGGGAGAATTTTGGTATCTCGTACGAAGCCCGAGATGGAGGCTATTGTAACTGTTTCAGTTGAGTGACAGATCCAATATACTGATTTAAAAGAGAAAATCAGTTCTTATATGAGCAACACTGTACTCAGGGATTTAATTTGAGGATCAGGGATATTTCCTTCTCTTTGAGGAAACGGGAAATCCAAAGGGTATCGAGACTATCTGAGTCTGCGGGTTTCCTTCCTATTTAACGAAGGGTGCTTGAGAATGTCTTTGAAACTCAAGGAAGTTAGACTGTCCGTGTCTAGAGTTTTATCTTTTGTACTATGCTTCGAGAAACAGTAGTAGACTCTATGAAAGGACTGTTCTATGAGGATGACTAGGTTCTGTTCCTATACCTCTAGGAGGTCGTCGGGACAATTTGTACGAAGCCCAAGAGGAGGCTGGGAACTTTTAAGAAGCCGACGGGTCCTTGTACGAAGCCCAAGAGGAGGCTATCATTCCCGGAGGAAGAGATCATTATACGAAGCCTAAGAGGAGGCTGTGAATACTTCTAAGAAGCCGTAGTGTCCTTGAATAATGCCCAAGAGGAGGCCGATGCTTTTAAGAAGCCCGTGGGTCTATCATCTCCTTTCCATTAGGAGAGATAACTCTTTTAAAGATGAAAACCACTGGTAAACGTGCGAGGTTTACTATCCAGCGACTTTTAACTTTTAAAGAGGGTTCCTTAGTTAAGGTCTAAGATTATGACCGTAGTGGGTACCCAAACCCCGAGACATTCAAGGCAAGCTATCCACAAGGAATAGATCAAGTCCGGAAAGTTCGAGAATTGGGAAGAAACTCAAAGATGCCATTCACGGAGAATACATTCATCTTGGGGAGTAGAGCTTCTTGACGATTCCTAAGGAGGACAGCCGAAGAGAAGACTGTATCTGGTGCTCCTATTGGGGATCTAGGCGTCTATTTCTACGAATAAGTGAAACGGCGTCACCTAGTTCTAGACGTAGTTGCCGGGGAAACTCGAAATATCTATACTATTATTACACAGTAGATATGAGTTTATGAAAGGAGACTTACAGTGAGCAGCCCCACAATACAGTTTATAATATGAAAGCAGTAAATGAAAGCGATAACCACTTACTCGGTTGTAGTGCTTCCATGCTGTTTGGTTAGTTGTTCAACAAAGAAAGATTGAAAACAACAGTATATTCAAAATCAAAGGAGAAAGTGCTTTGAAAAAGAAAGATTTGGGGCTTACAGCTCAAGGAGAGACCCAGGGTTTTATCAGTGAGCACACTATTGAATTTGTACAGAGGGACTTATACAAGTGACTGGGGCCCAAAATGGTTTTCTGTACAAAGGGATGGGTCTTACACTCTCTCAAGAGGCCCAAAAAGGTTTAAAGAAAAAGAGTGGGGCTTATAACACGAGGGTAGGCCCAAATGATTTTTCGTTTAAAAATGGTGATCGCGCCGAGGTTTTCTTTTAACGCAGAGGGACTTATACAATAAGTGAGGCCCAAAATGTTTTTGGTTAAAAGGGGGATTGGGTCTTACACTCTAATAGAGGCCCAAAGTGTTTTGAATGGGTCTTATAGCTCAAGGAGAGGCCCAAATGATTTTTATTTTTAAACGGGCGACGATCGCGCCGTTTACTTGTACAGAGGGACTTATACAATGAGTGAGGCCCAAAAAGTTTTTGTACAAGGGGGGATGGGTCTTACACTCTCTCAAGAGGCCCAAAGAGTTTTAAAGAAAAATAAATGGGTCTTACTACTCGAGGGTAGGCCCAGATGATTTTTGAAAAGGCGACGATCGCGCCGTTTGTTTTTTGACGGTATCGGGACTTATACAATAAGTGAGGCCCAAAGATGATTTGGTAAAAAAAAGGATTGGGTCTTACACTCTAATAGAGGCCCAAAGTGTTTTGAAAATGATTTATGAGGGTTGAATTAATCCAAAACCCTAATTTGTTTTCAAAATGTATTTAATTGAATAAAAATTCAATTAAAATGATCAAAAATTGTTTAACACATGGAAAACAAATTGTGATCTTGGATTAATGCTTCAAAAATTAAGTATTGACCTACAAAATAATTAGAAAGCATTAAACGTTGCAAAATCAATGTAGAAAAAATATTTAAAATGCCAAAAACAATCAAAATATTAATTCTTTACAAAAATATCAATTATATGAAATAAATAATATTTTTGGGATTTTTTGATAAAATAAAATATTTTAACATTTTTGTGAATTATTAAAAAAAGGATCAACTCAAAATCATTAAAACTCAGAGAGAAATTAATTTTTGAATCAATTAAACAAAATCACAAAATTCAAATATTTGAATTAAAAAAAAAGGCGCCAAGAACAAGCTGAAGAACATGTGCGTGTTCTTGGTTTCTCAGATTTGCATTGTCTATCCACTCTCCATGAATACGTAATTATATCATGCAATCCACATATCATTATGCTCGTCTCAACCTCACGATCATATCTATGTACTTTAATTTCATTTAAATTAAACATACAACAAGAAATCACGAAGAAACCTCAAGAACCCTAATTTCTGCATGAAGGCTAGGATTTTTGATACACGATTCAAACAATGCAATTAATTGAGGGAAAACATTCCATGCATGATTATGAACATATGGCCAAATTATTGTGCGAGGAAATATGCATAGATTGAGAGATGACCAAGTATGTGCTTACCTCCAAGCCGTGACAGGAAGTTCAGAGTGATTTTTGATTTGGAGGTTTTACAGATGAGTGGTGATGATCTGAACAGCTTCCCTACACCCTATGGATTGTGTTTGGATGGTTGGACTTGATTGAAATTGGCTGGATCATTTTGTGGTACCTCAGCTGCACTTTGGTTAAAACCTTGAGCAACTAGCTGGTGATTTTGTGAAATTGATGTTTCAGAAGTTATGTGAGTGTTTGTTCAGCTCATATGTGATGTATGTGAGGTGTGTGAGTGATTGGTTTGTGCAGAATTGCTCTTAAACTCAAAACCCGATAGCTACCTTGCTAAGAAAGGAATTTTTGCCAAGAGAAAGAGATTTTGAGGAAAGCATATGTTAGATGGCTTTGGTGTACTCAAACTGACCATAATTGAGCTCTATTTATAGTAGAGCAAGTTTGTTTTGCAAGGAATAGTGCATGGCAGCTGGTAAGTAGGTTTGGCCAATGTTGTCCAATGAGAATCCAAGTCTCCTCTAGCCATTGACTAGAGGTTAGGGCACAGAGCTTTGGTCCCCTTGGTCTTGGATAAGTCTTGACTGATTTCAGATGAGAATGGCTCAGTCCATGCCACCTTGATGGTTCCATTGAATGCCTCATTCCAAATTTGAAGTCTTGTCCCTATTTTGGCAACTCTAGGTTCAACATGCTATTCCTTGTTCCTTGGACCTTGGAGGCTTGGCTCAGTGATTGTCCCCTTTAGATTCAATCCTCTGAGGTGTCCAAGTGGATTGGAGCAATTGAATTTGGCTGATTTTGGCAAATCGACCAAAGTTGCAAATTCTGCCTTGCCTTGACAGATTTCAGCAAGGCAACTTGGCAATGTTGTATCTCATGGTGTAGGTTGAATTTGGCAATGTTCTTGGCCATTTTGGAAAGCTCTTACATGATACAACAACTGTTTGAACAAGTTTGGTTTTGATCTCTTTTGATTCCAAGTGAAAAATCCCCCTACATTTGGCAAAAAGTGAGGTAAATTCTGACTTAGTGAAAATTTCACTAAGTGTTGGAAAAAGTGACATTTTCACTTTTCAGCCACTTTGATCACTCCATAACTCAAAATCCTTAATGAATTGGAATGACTTGTAGTTGAAGTTTTTGTAGGTGATAATGAGGGCTACAAATCCATCTTTGGATGAGAAAAAATGGCCTTGTGGTTTAGGAGTTATGGTCCTCCAAAGTTGGTACCTTTGCCACTTTATTTTTAACTTAGAAAAATTTCTAAGTTTTATGGTTACCCCTTTTACAAGTTATCTCACTTTTCTTGATGAATGATGATTCAAATCATACATTAACATCATTTTAGGGTTAAAAATCCATTTTGGTGAAAAATCTCAAAAAGTCAAAGTTGACTTTTGTGCACAGTTGACTTTTTATCAGATGAATTCCAAACTGTGCAATTCTTCAGGAAATCATGTCCTTGACCTAAATCAAACTTTATGGACATGTTCCATGGGTGTCATAGGGTATATTTAATCATGTATTAGGGTTTGGGAGCATGTCTT
This sequence comes from Lathyrus tuberosus, assembly GCA_022829125.1. Classification (NCBI taxonomy): domain Eukaryota; kingdom Viridiplantae; phylum Streptophyta; class Magnoliopsida; order Fabales; family Fabaceae; genus Lathyrus; species Lathyrus tuberosus. Next base: position 5,365,511 of record JALAZF010000121.1, read on the forward strand.
GGTCAAAAGTCAAAGTTACAGTTGACTTTTCCCTTAAAACCCTAATTGTGGTGCAGATGAAAATGAGACTTGTTGCTCAAGCTTCTTGGATCAATCCATTGTTCCAAATGGATCAATATGGTGTATTAGAGACCCTCAAATCATCTCTTGAGGTCTTGGCTCATGGTTTGTCCCAAAAGTAAACTTAGGGGTGAATTAGGTCAAGAAACCCTAATTCCTGATTTTTGATGAATGCATCCCCTGAGGCAAAATTGACTTGATGCATGGGTTCATGAGGTTCCATGAAGTATATTAGGTTATGTTTTGGATCATTGCCTTGTGCCCAGATGAAAATTTCCATCTGGAGACCCTGGTCGACCAAAACCTTAATTTGGTGACACTGTCGATCTTGAGACTTGATCCACCTAGAAGGGAGCAGCCTTGTGCTTAATCCTTGAAGTGGGAGTCCTTTTTGATCCATTGTGGATGTTTGAGAGATTAGACAAGCTGAAGATCATGTCATTTCTTGATTGATCCTTTGTCTAAGCACTCAGAGAGGGCTTGAAACCCTAATTTTGATTGTATTGGATGCTCACCCATCTTTGGGGAGGCTAATGAAGCATGATGGTACATCCATATTGTGATGATGATTTTCACAATGATGGGAAATCTAAGTGGTTAAAATTTGGGGTATTACAGATGCCCCTATTTAATCTTCTTGGACCCGAAGGTATGAATGACGAAGGGATTCGGGCATTCGGGGTGCAAGAGGATTAAATATCGGAATATCCGAAATTTTGATGGTGGTTATGAATGGTAGCTTACGCATTCATCTTCTTTAGCTAAGCGATGATGCTTAGAAAAGGTAAACTTCCCCTCGATCCTGGTTTCCTACCAAGGAACTGGTCTTAGTCTCTTTTGTTAATAAACTTTCTTGACAAGGGACGCTATTCATAGCGGATTTCCTCAAACTTCTCGCCGAATTTTCCTGGGGAGATGCCATTTGAGTGGAAAAAGTTTTGATGTCAGACTTGCTGGGGAACCCATTCGTCTGAGTTGTAGAGGTGTACAAACTTCTCTGTTGGAGACGCCATTTGTTTCTACTGGGGAAAACGATTCTCTTAAGAGACTGTTTTCATTTGGGATCTTTCATCATACTTTTCTCGGGATCTTCTCGGAGAAACGCCATATGATGGGGTCCAATTTTGTGGGGCCGATGACCTTTTCATCAGCGAGGCTTTCTCTGTGGATTTCTCTGATCACGAGGCTTTCTCTGTGGATTTTCCTTAATCCGGGAAAGCAAGGATATCATCTTCAATGGCGAAGAGTGATGTTTATTGAGAGTTTTCTCTGGCTTTTCAGAGGTTCAAGTTATCAAAGTGGCCAAGTGCCGACTCTGATCTAAAGATACACTGGTGGCGAGATTGTGCAGACGCAACACTTCCTGGCGAGGAAAGAACTGACAAACTCGATTGAGAAAACTGTTTATCACTAGGGGACAAGACCGACTCAAGTGATAGTGATGCAATACGAAATGCGAACGCAAATCAAAATGCATGAAGTATGTATGTATATGCTAACAAAACAGACGCGACATACAGACTAATGGATGAACACAATTGGATACTCGGCCATCGCGGGGCGAAGAAGTACCGTTGATTCAAAATAGCAATTCAACCTTGCTTAGGAGAGATAGTCCCGTTGGGAGCTATGTTGATCGGGCTTAAGAGATGAGAACTCGGTCGAGGATGTCGGACGAAACAAGGTCTCTGACACAGTTGATCCCTTCATTCAGGCATACTGGCTTAGAAGGAGTACTTTGATTCTGCACTTTGAAGTTCGCTTACTTCGGGAGAAGCGATCGATGTTCTTCTGATGTTCAACAGTCAAAAGAAATTGCCATCTTTATTTTAAAAGTAGAAAAAGTTTTAACAAGTAAATTCATTTTTGTTTTATTTCAAGAATCGCTGATTAAGTTTAAACAACGTCGTTCTGTAAAGCTAAAACAAGTAAAGAATTACAAACAAAAGCACAAGGGCTCAAATTTTATTGATACGATGGAGATCAGCCAAACGCGTGATTCCAAAGAGTATATACAAAGTTAGAAAACGGTAATTTACAGGGAAAAGGGCTACGTTGAAACATAACGACCACTATCCTTCTACCAACTTTGAATTCGGGGCATCCTGAGCTTCTGTCGAAGATGACCTTTGACTAGAGATTTCCTCCGATAGATGATGTAACTACTGCTGAGGGACTTGCCTCTGTTGAACATAGTTACTTGCCATTATCCCTAACTTTTGCCTGGATTGTACTATGAGATTTCCAATCCATCGGGATGATTCTTTTTTTTTCATGTCTCTAACTTTTGCCTGGACCGCCCTTTCGGGTTTTCAATCCACCGAGACTTTTTTTTTTTTTTAGTTTAGGCGAAGTATTTCTTGACTACATCAACATTCGTGGGGTAGGCAAATTCCTCTCCGTCCATGGTTGCAAGTCTCAAGGCACCGCCTGAGAAAGCTTTCGTGACCACATAGGGGCCATCATAATTTGGGGTCCATTCGCCCCGAGAGTCAGTGAGAAATGATTGTATCTTCTTGAGCACAAGGTCTCCTTTCCTGAAGACACGAGGTCGGACCTTTTTGTCAAACGCCCTCTTCATTCTTTGCTGATACAACTGACCATGGCATAGTGCCGTGATTCTCTTTTCTTCGATCAGGTTCAGTTCGTCGTGTCAACTTTGACACCATTCAGCTTCGGTGAACTTAGCTTCCATCAATACCCGGATTGATGGGATCTCTACTTCTATGGGGAGAACTGCCTCCATGCCATATACTAGAGAGAAAGGGGTAGCCCCAATTCCGTTTCCGTAATGATTGACAGCTCCGTCAAAGATAAGTCCCCACTGGGAACCTGGTTCTGGCCCTTCACTGGGTAGCGGTTCATCGCAGTCTTTCATTTTTAGATACATGACATCTTCATCTGGGAAGTCAAACCCGATTGATTCTTGATTGTCAATCGGTTGATGAGCCAAATGATCGGCTAAAATATTTCCTTTAACGGCTTTCTGAGCGTGGTACTCTATGTCATATTCTGATAACAGCATCTGCCAACGGGCAATCCTTCCCGTAAGAGCAGGTTTTTCGAAAACGTACTTGATTGGATCCATTTCGGAGACCAACCAAGTAGTATGACGAATCATGTACTGGCGAAGACGTTTGGCTGCCCAAGCCAAAGCGCAACAAGTTTTCTCAAGCATTGTGTACCGAGTCTCGCAGTCGGTGAATTTCTTGCTTAGATAGTAAATGGCAGACTCTTTGCATTTAGTTTCGTCTTGTTGGCCAAGTACACATCCCATTGAGTCCTCTAGGACTGTGAGGTAAATGATTAGTGGTCTTCCTTCCACTGGAGGTGATAGAATCGGAGGATTCAACAGATATTCCTTGATACTGTCGAAGGCGGTTTGGCAATCTTCTGACCAAACGCAACCCTGGTTCTTTTTCAATAACTTGAAAATCGGCGCACAAGTCGCGGTCATAAGGAATATAAATCTAGAGATGTAGTTCAAACGTCCCAGGAATCCTCTGACTTGTTTTTCAGTTTTCAGAGAAGGCATTTCTTGAATGGCCTTGACCTTGTCAGGATCAACCTCAATCCCTTTCTGGCTGACGATGAACCCTAGTAGTTTCCCTGAACGGACACCGAAGGTGCACTTGTTGGGATTCAAGCGGAGCTTGAATTTTCTTAGACGTTCGAACAATTTTGACAGATGTTCAACGTGCTCATCCTCTGTTCTTGATTTTGCAATCAAATCATCGACATATACCTCGATTTCCTTATGTATCATGTCATGAAACAGAGTAGTCATGGCCCTTTGATAGGTTGCCTCGGCATTCTTCAAACCGAACGGCATTACCTTGTAACAAAAGGTACCCCATGGGGTAATGAACGAAGTTTTCTCCATGTCTTTCGGCGCCATTTTGATCTGATTATAGCCCGAGAATCCATCCATGAAGGAGAATACTTTGAACTTTGCTGTGCTGTCAACCAGCATGTCAATGTGTGGTAAAGGAAAGTCGTCCTTTGGACTTGCCTTGTTTAGATCTCTGTAATCAACACACATTCTGACCTTTCCGTCCTTTTTGGGAACGGGTACGATGTTGGCTAACCATTGAGGATATTCAGATGTAGCGAGGAAACCCGCGTCGATCTGTTTCTGTACCTCCTCTTTGATTTTGATGGCCATGTCCGGGTGAGTGCGTCTCAACCTTTGCTTTAATGGCGGACATTCCGATCTCAACGGTAAGTGATGTTCCACGATGCTGGTATCCAACCCTGGCATATCCTGATAGGACCAAGCGAACACATCGGGGAATTCTTTGAGAAGCTTTATCAAACCCTCCCTGGCAGTTGGACTGAGCAATGCTCTGATCCTGACTTCTTTTCTCTCTTTTTCTGAACCCAAGTTTACCGTTTCCAACGGTTCTTTGTGAGGTTCAATGGACCTTTCCTCTTGTCTGAGTAGTCGGGAGATCTCTTCTGGAATTTCGTTGTCATTTTCTTCTTCAGCCTCGAATACCGGGAACTCAAAGTTGGAAGAAGGCATCGGATCGTATGTTTCAACGGGGTTTAAAACAAGCAATCTGCATGACGTGATGATTCGTGTTTAGAAGAGATAGAGAAAATGTAAGTGTATGCAGTGTATTTATTTTACTGCTTGTTTTTATTATTGAATGTTTTTTAGGATTACCATTTTCTGAAAAAGAAAAAAGAGAAAACAGCAATTAATGCGGAAATTACAGAACGATGTTATTTTATTAATGAACAAGTCGAATCTTGAAACTACAGCCCTATAAAACAAAACTCACTCGCTCTGGGCAAAGCGAAGAGGGAAATTTACAAAAAGCGAGCCCTATCAAAACATCTGTTTCACCTGGGCAGGGTGAAAGGTTAAAGATGGCAATTACTTTGACTAACGAACGACCTTCGGAACCTCGACGACAACCCATTGGCGGCGAACTCCTCGGTGAATCACAAAGTCTGGCACCTTCCTTGATTTGTCTTCAGAAATGATGCTGATTTCTAGTGGAGTAGGATCATTGGAATCTGTCTCCCAAGCAGAATGGTTGTAGGAGGATTCCTCTGTTGTATTTTGCATAGCATTTGTGCTCTCAGCTGTATCTCCCCATCCAGTTGACTGGATATCTTCGAGCCTGATACGAGAGCTTTCGGGAGCAGTGTACTTGACCATAAAGTCGTATTTTCCACTTGGTTGTCCCAAAGTGTCCCAAACTTCTTTGGAACTGGAGAAGTCATCCCTCTCGATGACGTTGACCTCAGGAAAAGCATAGTTGATGAATTCTAGTCCTGCAAACATTGCGAATTCATCTTCATGTTGAGTAGTTTCCGAATGACCTGAGTGTTGATCCCATGACATGGCGGGGACACAGGTATTCTGTTCAATGATGCTCAGCTGAGTTTCATTACTCGGCTGACTTTCTTGCCCCAAGTTTCCTGGGTAAGGCTGCCACATTGGCAGACCATCCATCAGGCCATAGTAATTGTGATCAAAGTTTTCTTTCATCAGAGTGTCTTCCTCTAATGAATTTGGCGGAGCACGACATCCTTCCGGATCACAATCTCCGTAGATCATTTCGACATCTGATCTTGGTATAAATCTCGGACTTTCTGTAGGAAAGCAAAAAGGCATAGGCACCTCTTCCTGAGACATATAGTCGTCCTTGTTAAGGTAGGACTTCCATTCTTCATCTGTGTCAGAGGGATCTTCCTCATTGATAGCATGAACTGTCTGAGACACTGGGTGAAGAAAACCTCCACTGTGGAAGAAGTTTTGAAGGGGATGAAGACTTTCATCGTTGGCGGCTGTCTGGGTACAGGTCGTAGAAAAACCAAGACCCTTCTTTGTTTTATTGTCAGTGGGAATGACAAGCCGTCCCCATCCTGTCGTATCGGTACTCTCGACTGCTTTGATAGCATCTTTGTATGAAGAAATTGAAGTTCCTTCTTTGTACTGATTGTTCTTGTTCACCGATAGTGCTTGGAACTGAGTTCCAATAACCTCCTCGGGTTCCACACAAGTAGATGATGATAAGTTGCTTACAAGCAAGGCTTGTTCCCCACAAACTGTGACAAGTTGATCGTTCTTGACGAACTTTAGCTTTTGGTGGAGGGTTGAAGTAACCGCTCCAGCCTGATGTATCCAAGGTCTTCCTAATAAACAATTGTATGTTGCCCGGATGTCCATGACCTGGAAAGTGATTTGGAAAGTGTGAGGACCAATAGTTATGGGAAGATCCACTTCGCCGATAACTGTTTTTCTGGATCTGTCGAATGCTTTGACGACGACCTTGCTGACTCTCATCGGAGGGCCCTTGAATGATAATTGCATCAAGGTGGACTTCGGCATAACATTCAGGGCTGACCCTGTGTCTACCAGTACGTTGGCTAAAGCATCGCCCTGGCAGTTAACTGTAATGTTAAGCGCCATGTTATGACGACGACCCTCTTCAGGTAATTCCTCATCACTAAATCCAAAATTATTGCAGGAAGTGATGTTAGAGACAATGCTATCGAATTGTCTGATTGTTACATCCTGTTCCACAAAGGCTTGCTCCAAGACTTTCTGTAAAGCCTCCCTGTGGGCTTCTGAACTGAGTAACAGTGATAATACTGAGATCTTTGAAGGAGTCTGTAACAGTTGATCAACAATGTTATATTCACTCCTTTGGATGAGCTTTAGCATCTCATCTTTGTCTTTTGAAAAGTCGGGATTACCAGATTGACCGACTGGCGGATCAGGAATTTCCGCCGGAAGTTCCTTTTCTTTATTGGATTCTCCAACCCCTCGGTTGAAGATTCGACCACTCCGTGTTACACGACTGATGTCTGCAATATTCACGACGGAGGGTAATGGAATTTCCTTTCCATTCTCGATTATTGTTGCACCGTATTTGTAAGGGATTGCCTTAGCTGATTCATACGGTAGTGGTCCCGGTAGATAGATGACTATGGGAACCTTCTGATTTTTCTGACGATCATAAGTAATCTCGATCCGTTCCCGGTTGGGAACTATAGATTCGTCAAGTAGAGGGATGATGGCAAAAACATCCCTGATCTGGTGATGACCAGAGATCGTGACAACATCCTCAACTTGATCGGCAAGGTAGTTCGGCGACCAAATGATGGGTCCTGAACCTGGATATGGACGAATTTCTCCTCAATCGACCTGACCCTGAAGAGCTGCTCTCACAAGGTAACACCCTTGGTTACTTTCCGAACAGACGCTACAACTGTCATAGTTGTGTGGTGGCACCTGGCCACGCCCACTTTGAATACAATGTAACCTCACTAGGTTACCTTCCATTGATCGGACATCCTGACTTTGACGACGAGTAGGATGCCTGTTATTGATACTAATCTGCTGAGTATCTTCGTCCATATAGATTGGCATCCACCAGTGATTTAACAAGTGCTGAAGTGCCTCCTGGACAAGGGTACAACCTCGATCGTTTTCGCAACCTGCTTTACAGTTTTGATAATCATGTGATATTAAGAATCCGAGTCAGACCTGCTCAGCATGTAACTCTACCAGATTGGTATTCATCACGCGGATGTCAAAGATCTGAACCATGTTGATTTGATAGGAGTTCCTATCATGGTAGTCTTGGATCCATCCAAGATCCATCTGACGCTGGAGGGCCTCTTGTATGAAAGAGCATCCCTGTTTGTTTACCGAGCAAATCAGACAGGAACTGTAATCGTGCCGCGGAAGATTATGATACTGGCTTTGCCTTGAGTGCATCGCCACCAAGTTGACATTCATCACACGGATGTCGTGGTTTTGAATGACGTTAGAATTCGTAGAGACCATGTTAACTCCACGAACTCGGTGCTCCTGGATCCATCCGAGATCCATTTGTTCCTGTAGAGCTGCTTGCACTACAGAACATCCTTGGTTATCTTTAGAGCAGATATCGCACTGGTGATAGTTATGAGGTGGTACATGGCCATATCCACTCTGTCTACAATGCATCTTGACCAGATTGGTCCCCAATAAGAGTACATCGTGAATTTGATAGACATTGTTAGTCTCTTTCTCAATTAGATTGACTGCAGCTTTCTCGTGTTGAGGCAGCGGGTTCGTGAGAACATTAGGGTTCGTATCTTTGAAAGATAAGAGCCCGCTCCTAACAAGCTTTTGCACGTCGGACTTGAAATTGAGACAAGTCTCAATGTTATGCCCTGAACCTCCTTGATGATAAGGGCATGTTTGATCCACCTTAAACCAGAAAGGCGGATTTTCCGGAACTAAAAGGGGAGACTTAGTCTGGATGTGCCCCTTGGCTAGCAGTAACGGAAACAGTTCTGCGTACGTTACAGGTATAGGATCAAATCCTGGTGGCCGTGTTGTACGGTTGTTGTTATATGGAGGATGAGCCTGCTGAAGAGGTTGTTGTGTCCTTTGTTGGTCAGGTTGGTTCTGCGCAACCTGAGGTTGATACATAGGAACAGGCGCGGGGCCGATAGCAGGAGTAACAGCTGCTACTGGCTGATAATGTCACCTTTGCTTTCCGAGAGAGATATTCCCAATATCTTGCTCTTTTTTCTTAGGGAGAGCACTACCGTATTTTTTAGTACCGCTCGTTGATCCAGTGTCTTTTACCAAACGTCCTTCTCGGAAGGCTTCCTCAAGACGTACACCCATGCCGACCATTTCGGTGAAATCACTGGGTGCATTGGCAACCATTCGGCCGTAGTAAAATGAGCTTAAGGTCTTTAAGAAGATCTTTGTCATCTCTTTTTCCTCAAGAGGTGGACAAATTTGAGCGGCAATTTCACGCCACCTTTGAGCATACTCCTTAAAGGTTTCCTTTTCCTTTTGCGACATTGATCTGAGTTGATCTCTTTCGGGTGCCATGTCCAAATTGTACTTGTATTGTTAGACGAAGGCAGTACCAAGATCTCTGAATGTACTGATCGTAGTACGGTTTAAACCCATGTACCATTTGAGTGCGGCACCGGTTAAACTATCCTGGAAGTAGTGAATCAGCAGGTCCTGATTCTCCGTCTGAGCTGACATCCGCCGAGCGTACATCACCAGATGGCTCTGAGGGCAAGAGTTACCCTTGTATTTTTCAAAGTCGGGCACTTGGAACTTATACGGGACTTTCAAATTTGGGACCAAGCAGAGGTCTGCGGCGTCCTTTCCAAATAGATCCTGACCGCGAATGGCTTGCAGCTCCTTCTGCATTTCCAGGAACTGCTCCTGGAATTCATCCATTCTGTCAAACATAGTTTCCTTCTTACCAGAAGGTGTCTGTGGAATCTGTCCTTCCGGGACAGTGTACACCACAGGGGGTGGTACAGTGACTACGGCAGTAAGTCTTGGCGCCTCCCGTAGTTTGTAACCTTCAGGAGTCTTGAGTATGCCCCTGGCATCTTCGCTTTCCCGAAGTTTGTAACCTTCAGGTCCAACGGCTTCTGTTGCGATTCCCTGATCTTCAGTGATCGGCGGAACATATCCTTCCGGGATATAGTTAACAGGCATGCCCCAAGGACGATCTTTCGGCATCTGATACCTAGGATCATACTTTTCTATGATGGGCGTTGAGGTGATCTCCGAGATCACAGTTCTTTGTAGCTGAGCTTCTGCCATGGCTTGCATGTCGTTACGAAGCTTTCTCATATCCTCTCTCAGAGTGTCGATCTCTTCTTTCAACTCTCTGTTTTCTTCCTCAAGGTCATCCATCTTTTTCTGACGATTGGCCCGAGTATTATACGAATGAGACAGTTTGACTCTAGAATCGAGACACAAACGTGAGATTCGTAGGTAAAGAGAATACGCGATGTGAGAATGATGAATGCAATGATTATATTAATTGTTTTTAGGTTTAATTAAAATAAACTTCGACAATTAGATTGCAAATATCAAACAGTGGGGAAACCCCTTTTTATTGAATTCCAAAGGATTACAGAAATGGAAATACAGTAGATTACAAAGTGCAGAAACAGAAGCCTAAACTAATGGGTCCCGAGTCCTCTCTGAGGAGAAACCGGGTGCTGATTCTGATATCTTCCGTTTCTTTGACCGGGGCGCTTGGGCCGTTGTCGGGTTGTCATTCCTTTGCCAAGTGAAAGGAGTGAGCTAATTCCTTTGGTCATCTTGATTCTCTACAGCATGCTGCTCCAAAATTTCAATCAGAGCATCTTTCTCTTTCAGTAATTGTTGTATTTGGATACACTCTACGTCGAGGGTGCGGTACTTGTTCTTCCAAGATCTTCTTTCCTTTTGAACTTTGTTGAGAGTAACCTGAAGCCTTTCAGTTTCCGTCATGAAGTACATGACAGATTCCCTCGGCGGAAGAATTCAGTAATGAGGATAAGACATCTTTAGCTTGAGAGCTCTGGTTTGTACCTAATGGAGATAAGGCTCCACCGAGACACAGTCCGGTTTTCCCATAGACTCTCGTCCTTTCTTATGAACATGTTTCCAAGCTTGCACTATTTCCATCTTTAGTTCTCTGTCACTTTCTCCTTATTTGAAGAAAAGACCTTCCAGATGAACACCCAGTGGGATGTGTCTCATCGGGTATCCAAATTGACGAAGAACTAATATCGGATGATAGTTGATTCCTCCTTTAGTTCCTATGAGGGGTACGCTGGGGAAGTTTCCACAACGGTCAATGATTCTGATTCCCTCATAAATTCTATTACACCAATCTATATCAGAGTTGGTGAGAGACATGATCTTCTGCGACCAACGTAAGACACTCTTGCAATCCCAAAAAGCAGCAGACTTGGGCAAGTGAGAGATAAACCATTTGTAAAGCAAAGGTACACAGCATGTGATCTCCCCTCCACTGTACAAATTTCCCAAGTGTACAGAATGATACGCATCTGTGAGCAAAGTCGGCACAGGGTTTCCAATGAGAAAAACCTTAATAGCGTTGATATCGACGAAGTTATTAATGTTGGGAAACAAAAATAATCCGTAAGTGAGCAAGACAAAGATGCTTTCAAAAGCAGTCCCGTCCCCTATACTAGCGAAGTATAGAGCCTTCTTGGCCAGGAACTGGGCTGGAAAACCTTGGGTGCCACCCTTAGTGGTCATGTGAGTCCGGACCTCAGACTCGTCCAGATGAATTGCTATTGCAATAGTCTGATTCTTTGGAATTTCTTCCAGTCCAGAAAATGGAGCTCGATCAGTGATATGTAAATCAGTCAGATGAGAATACTCCTCCAGTGTTGGTGCAAGCTGGTAATCCGGGAATGTGAAACAGTGATAAACCGGATCGTAGAACTGAATGAGCGCATCCATGATTCCCTCAATCACATGGACTCTTAACAGTGGTAGCAAACCACCGTGCTTGGCTCTGAAAGCCTCTGGGTTAACGATCATCCTCGCTAACTTTCTCAAATCCCCTAGTTTTGGAACCTTGAAGGTATACTGGTGAGTTCTCCTTCTACCAAAATCCATTAATGCAATCTTTTTCTCTGATATTTGCAATCACAGTCTTAGTTTAATTTGAAAAACAGAGAGACTAGAAGAGAAATTTTTTGAATGTTTTAATGTTTTTTAGATGAATGCATGAATGCAGCACACAAAAACATAGAAAAAACAAGGGGTCAGAGGGTCGTTGTCATGAAGTCAAGGCTCTACCCATCCCCAAAGGTTTATACTAGGGTGATTTTTGTACCTGTACTCATTATCATCAGCTCCTCCCAGGAAAGCAAAACAACAAGCGGATCGCCAGCGAGTTGTAGAGCAATCTTAGAGTAAGTGCCATTCACCGAGAATAGATCACCAGCCTCAAATGAGGGTAGTATCGCGTAACAACTATTTCCGATAGTTTCCGCACTACGAAAGGGTTTGGCTCCTCAGCTTCTCAGACTTAACAACTGACCCATTGGCTATAAGAGTGAATGGGTTGCGTTGGTCAGTTTCCACTGAGGTTGATGGTCGACCCCGTCGCCATCACTTATCTTAAGTGTATACTCATCCTCACCACATGCGGCATCACACGCATTCCCAGTAGCAGAAAAATAAACACGTATAGCAATTAGGAAAAGCAGTATATATATTTGTCCTAATCATCCTAGACTTATAAAGCTATGAATCTTAAGTTCCTGACAGAAATGGGTTCCCCGGCGGAAGCCCCAATCTGTGGTTCCCTGCCTAAGAGATGGACCAGCATAGGTCAATCTTTCTCTTCGGTAGAGTTCCCATTTTCCGTAGAAAACGGGGATGATGCCCTAAGGCAGAAAAGGAGACTCCCCAGCAGAGTCGCCATTTGTGTAATTTTTCATACAAGAGAAGTAGAAAGAAAGGAACGGGCCCCACGGTGGGTGCCACTTTTCTGTAGCGAGCGATTTTGGACGCGGTTCTTAAGCGCTGGTCGCTCTCTGCGGTTTGAGATTTAAACTATAGGTCGATTCATTTTTTATCCTATTGTGAGCTGAATAAGGAAGGGAAATAGATGTCTCCAATTAACCCTGCTTGCATATTGAGTTTAAACAGCGGTCTGTTAGGTTACGAATGCTATCAATGTGGGGGGGCCTTTGTACTGGTTATTCGTATTTCGCCAATACAGGTTTCTTTCTTTCTAGGGCTTAATGTTTCTGGCGGGGAACAAGGGTTAGGATGTTAGGACTGGTGCTTTTGAATTACTGCTTTTGATTGACGAAGATATGGGATTTGGGTTTTTTTGTTGATTGTGTTCGCTAAGATCTTTTCTTTCGATCTTATGCCTACGTATTCCCGTTTACCAAAACAGGGAAATCAGAGCGTTCGTAGTTCCTCCTATTCTATGGGAGGAAATTGGTTTTTGGTGTCTTGTTCAAAGCCCAAGACATGAAGCGAAAGGTGGTTTGTATCTTGTTCAAAGCCCAAGATGTGAAGCTAAAAGGTCTATTTGTGTCTTGTTCAAAGCCCAAGACGTGAAGCTGAAAGACCTCGACTTTAGAGAGAATTTGTCATCTCTAAAGAGGGGAGAAGGAGAATTACTTTAACTGGGATACGCGGATCCGAGCAATGCCATAATTTCCGAAGAAAGGGTTTTAACTTGAAGGAGAAGACTTTAACTCAGTGTAGAGCAATGCCATCTTTCCTTAGGAATTTCTCATGCTAAAAGAGGGACAGTGGCATGGATATAGATGATCCAGAGGCTTGCCGCTTACAGCGATTAGATGAAGGGAAAGGAGTTGTTGATGTTTGTGTACTGCGAACGAGGCACAGCTTTGATGCTAAAAGGTCGATTGGATCAACCAGTGGTTTTCTTATACAAAGCCTAAGAGGAGACTAATTTCCGCTAGGAAAATCATTATACAAAGCCTAAGAGGAGGCTATTTTGTGTCTCGTACAAAGCCCGAGAGAGAGGCTAAAAGTTTTTGACCCAGTGGGGCATATCGTTATACAAAGCCTAAGAGGAGGCTAGCAAAGAGTTGACTCAGTTGGAGAATCTTTTATACTCAGTAAGAGAGTGTTTTTGTATCTCGTACAAAGCCCGAGAGAGAGGCGAAAAGGTTGTTTTGACTCCACTGGGGAGAATTTTAATATCTCGTACGAAGCCCGAGATGGAGGCTATTGTAACTGTTTCAGTTGAGTGACAGATCCAATATACTGATTTAAAAGAGAAAATCAGTTCTTATATGAGCAACACTGTACTCAGGGATTTAATTTGAGGATCAGGGATATTTCCTTCTCTTTGAGGAAACGGGAAATCCAAAGGGTATCGAGACTATCTGAGTCTGCGGGTTTCCTTCCTATTTATCGAAGGGTGCTTGAGAATGTCTTTGAAACTCAAGGAAGTTAGACTGTCCGTGTCTAGAGTTTTATCTTTTGTACTATGCTTCAAGAAACAGTAGTAGACTCTATGAAAGGACTGTTCTATGAGGATGACTAGGTTCTGTTCCTATACCTCTAGGAGGTCGTCGGGACAATTTGTACGAAGCCCAAGAGGAGGCTGGGAACTTTTAAGAAGCCGACGGGTCCTTGTACGAAGCCCAAGAGGAGGCTATCATTCCCGGAGGAAGAGATCATTATACGAAGCCTAAGAGGAGGCTGTGAATACTTCTAAGAAGCCGTAGTGTCCTTGAATAATGCCCAAGAGGAGGCCGATGCTTTTAAGAAGCCCGTGGGTCTATCATCTCCTTTCCATTAGGAGAGATAACTCTTTTAAAGATGAAAACCACTGGTAAACGTGCGAGGTTTACTATCCAGCGACTTTTAACTTTTAAAGATGGTTCCTTAGTTAAGGTCCAAGATTATGACCGTAGTGGGTACCCAAACCCCGAGACATTCAAGGCAAGCTATCCACAAGGAATAAATCAAGTCAGGAAAGTTCGAGAATTGGGAAGAAACTCAAAGATGCCATTCACGGAGAATACATTCATCTTGGGGAGTAGAGCTTCTTGACGATTCCTAAGGAGGACAACCGAAGAGAAGACTGTATCTGGTGCTCCTATTGGGGATCTAGGCGTCTATTTCTACGAATAAGTGAAACGGCGTCACCTAGTTCTAGACGTAGTTGCCGGGGAAACTCGAAATATCTATACTATTATTACACAGTAGATATGAGTTTATGAAAGGAGACTTACAGTGAGCAGCCCCACAATACAGTTTATAATATGAAAGCAGTAAATGAAAGCGATAACCACTTACTCGGTTGTAGTGCTTCCATGCTGTTTGGTTAGTTGTTCAACAAAGAAAGATTGAAAACAACAGTATATTTAAAATCAAAGGAGAAAGTGCTTTGAAAATGAAAGATTTGGGGCTTACAGCTCAAGGAGAGGCCCAGGGTTTTATCAGTGAGCACACTGTTGAATTTGTACAGAGGGACTTATACAAGTGACTGGGGCCCAAAATGGTTTTCTGTACAAAGGGATGGGTCTTACACTCTCTCAAGAGGCCCAAAAAGGTTTAAAGAAAAAGAGTGGGGCTTATAACACGAGGGTAGGCCCAAATGATTTTTCGTTTAAAAATGGCGATCGCGCCGAGGTTTTGTTTTAACGCAGAGGGACTTATACAATAAGTGAGGCCCAAAATTTTTTTGGTTAAAAGGGGGATTGGGTCTTACACTTTAATAGAGGCCCAAAGTGTTTTGAATGGGTCTTATAGCTCAAGGAGAGGCCCAAATGATTTTTATTTTTAAACGGACGACGATCGCGCCGTTACTTGTACAGATGGACTTATACAATGAGTGAGGCCCAAAAAGTTTTTGTACAAGGGGGGATAGGTCTTACACTCTCTCAAGAGGCCCAAAGAGTTTTAAAGAAAAATAAATGGGTCTTACTACTCGAGGGTAGGCCCAGATGATTTTTGAAAAGGCGACGATCGCGCCGTTTGTTTTTTGACGGTATCGGGACTTATACAATAAGTGAGCCCCAAAGATGATTTGGTCAAAAAAAAGGATTGGGTGTTACACTCTAATAGAGGCCCAAAGTGTTTTGAAAATGATTTATGAGGGTTGAATTAATCCAAAACCCTAATTTGTTTTCAAAATGTATTTAATTGAATAAAAATTCAATTAAAATGATAAAAAATTGTTTAACACATGGAAAACAAATTGTGATCTTGGATTAATTCTTCAAAAATTAAGTATTGACCTACAAAATAATTAGAAAGCATTAAAAGTTGCAAAATCAATGTAGAAAAAATATTTAAAATGCCAAAAATAATCAAAATATTAATTCTTTACAAAAATATCAATTATATGAAATAAATAATATTTTTGGGATTTTTTGATAAAATAAAATATTTTAACATTTTTGTGAATTATTAAAAAAAGAATCAACTCAAAATCATTAAAACTCAGAGAGAAATTAATTTTTGAATCAATTAAACAAAATCACAAAATTCAAATATTTGAATTTAAAAAAAAGGCGCCAAGAACAAGCTGAAGAACACGCGCGTGTTCTTGGTTTCTCAGATTTGCATTTTCTATCCAATCTCCATGAATACGTAATTATATCATGCAATCCACATATCATTATGCTCGTCTCAACCTCACGATCATGTCTATGTACTTTAATTTCATTTAAATTAAACATACAACAAGAAATCACGAAGAAACCTCAAGAACCCTAATTTCTGCATGAAGGCTAGAATTTTTTATACACGATTCAAACAATGCAATTAATTGAGGGAAAACATTCCATGCATGATTATGAACATATGGCCAAATTATTGTGCGAGGAAATATGCATAGATTGAGAGATGACCAAGTATGTGCTTACCTCCAAGCCGTGACAGCAAGTTCAGAGTGATTTTTGATTTGGAGGTGTTACAGATGAGTGGTGATGATCTGAACAGCTTCCCTACACCCTATGGATTGTGTTTGGATGGTTGGACTTGATTGAAATTGGCTGGATCATTTTGTGGTACCTCAGCTGCACTTTGGTTAAAACCTTGAGCAACCAGCTGGTGATTTTGTGAAATTAATGTTTCAGAAGTTATGTGAGTGTTTGATCAGCTCATATGTGATGTATGTGAGGTGTGTGAGTGATTGGTTTGTGCAGAATTGCTCTCAAACTCAAAACCCGATAGCTACCTTGCTAAGAAAGGCATTTTTGCCAAGAGAAAGAGATTTTGAGGAAAGCATCTGTTAGATGTCTTTGGTGTACTCAAACTGACCACAATTGAGCTCTATTTATAGTAGAGCAAGTTTGTTTTGCAAGGAATAGTGCATGGCAGCTGGTAAGTAGGTTTGGCCAATGTTGTCCAATGAGAATCCAAGTCTCCTCTAGCCATTGACTAGAGGTTAGGGCACAGAGCTTTGGTCCCCTTGGTCTTGGATAAGTCTTGACTGATTTCAGATGAGAATGGCTCAGTCCATGCCACCTTGATGGTTCCATTGAATGCCTCATTCCAAATTTGAAGTCTTGTCCCTATTTTGGCAACTCTAGGTTCAACATGCTATTCCTTGTTCCTTGGACCTTGGAGGCTTGGCTCAGTGATTGTCCCCTTTAGATTCAATCCTCTGAGGTGTCCAAGTGGATTGGAGCAATTGAATTTGGCTAATTTTGGCAAATCGACCAAAGTTACAAATTCTGCCTTGCCTTGACAGATTTCAGCAAGGCAACTTGGCAATGTTGTATCTCATGGTGTAGGTTGAATTTGGCAATGTTCTTGGCCATTTTGGAAAGCTCTTACATGATACAACAACTGTTTGAACAAGTTTGGTTTTGATATCTTTTGATTCCAAGTGAAAAATCCCCCTACATTTGGCAAAAAGTGAGGCAAATTCTGACTTAGTGAAAATTTCAGTAAGTGTTGGAAAAAGTGACATTTTCACTTTTCAGCCACTTTGATCACTCCATAACTCAAAATCCTTAATGAATTGGAATGACTTGTAGTTGAAGTTTTTGTAGGTGATAATTAGGGCTACAAATCCATCTTTGGATGAGAAAAAATGGCCTTGTGGTTTAGGAGTTATGGTCCTCCAAAGTTGGTACCTTTGCCACTTTATTTTTAACTTAGAAAAATTTCTAAGTTTTATGGTTACCCCTTTTACAAGTTATCTCACTTTTCTTGATTTTTCTTGATGAATGATGATTCAAATCATACATTAACATCATTTTAGGGTTAAAAATCCATTTTGGTGAAAAATCTCAAAAAGTCAAAGTTGACTTTTGTGCACATTTGACTTTTTATCAGATGAATTCCAAATTGTGCAATTCTTCAGGAAATCATGTCCTTGACCTAAATCAAACTTGATGGACATGTTCCATGGGTGTCATAGGGTATATTTAATCATGTATTAGGGTTTGGGAGCATGTCTTGTTCAAAAGTCAAAGTTACAGTTGACTTTTCCCTTAAAACCCTAATTGTGGTGCAGATGAAAATGAGACTTGTTGCTCAAGCTTCTTGGATCAATCCATTGTTCCAAATGGATCAATATGGTGTATTAGAGACCCTCAAATCATCTCTTGAGGTCTTGGCTCATGGTTTGTCCCAAAAGTCAACTTAGGGGTGAATTAGGTCAAGAAACCCTAATTCCTGATTTTTGATGAATGCATCCCCTGAGGAAAAATTGACTTGATGCATGGGTTCATGAGGTTCCATGAAGTATATTAGGTTATGTTTTGGATCATTGCCTTGTGCCCAGATGAAAATTTCCATCTGGAGACCCTGGTCGACCAAAACCCTAATTTGGTGACACTGTCGATCTTGAGACTTGATCCACCTAGAAGGGAGCAGCCTTGTGCTTAATCCTTAAAGTGGGAGTCCTTTTTGATCCATTGTGGATGTTTGAGAGATTAGACAAGTTGAATATCATGTCATTTCTTGATTGATCCTTTGTCTAAGCACTCAGAGAGGGCTTGAAACCCTAATTTTGATTGTATTGGATGCTCACCCATCTTTGGGGAGGCTAATGAAGCATGATGGTACATCCATATTGTGATGATGATTTTCACAATGATGGGAAATCTAAGTGGTCAAAATTTGGGGTATTACAATCCCCAGTGGGTTTTTACCTTTGGTGTGTTGAACTATTTCCTTTGTTCTTGCTTCGTTTTCATCTGGCATTATCATGACATCATATCATCATAGTAGAGTTCATGGCATGTCAGCATTTGCATAGTTTCCGTCGTCCTTAGCATAGCATTGCATCTAAGGGCAAAATTTTTGGTTTGCTATATTTAAATATCTTTCACCATGATTTAGTGAGGATCATCATCACTCACGTTATCAGGTGAAGATATTTAAATAGGGGCAACTGTCATACCCCAAATTTTACCCCTTAGATGTCTTTTTTTTGCTCATCATTTTAAGTCAATCATGCATGCATAGCTAACCATTTATGAGTTTTTGTTTTGCCTGTTCACTTGTGAAATCAGGTTTTCCTAAGAAGAGTTTAGAGGGCATAGGTCCATTCATTTTAACTTCAGAGAACTCTTGTAAGGGTGTTTGTGCTTCAAGAAGATGTGAAAGAGGTTGTGTCCTCATACTTATGTTCAAGGCATCCAAGACATGGTCAATTGCTCAAGCATAAGAATATATTCATTCTAGAGCATGATTATATCTTTCAAATGATTTCCAAAGGCTTTTCATTAAGGTCCCAAGTTTTGCGCTATGTATTTTCAAGACAAGCCCATAAAATCATGTGTTTGATTCAAGCAATGGTGTGACTTAGGTTTGTTATAAATTGATTCAAGGAAGGATCATTCATGCCCTAATGGAAAGATGTGCTATCTTTGAGTCATATTCGAGTTTTGAAGCCAAGATTAATGGATGAGCTTCATTGGAAGTGAATTTCAAATCATTTTTAGAGTTGGTGTGTGGGCTACAATTCTATTTAGTTTCCATGTCTTAAAAGATTATTTTGCAAGTTGCCTTTTGATCATAATTGTTTGACCCAAGGAGTTATTTGTTTTGATCATGAAAATTCAAGTTGGTTTTGATTGGAGTTCTTTATTTAAACCATGACCATGTTATGTACAATTGAGTCACTCTTAGAAGCACTTGTATCATATAAATCAAGTTTTGGTCAGACGAATCACAAGCCACAAAAGAATTTATTTTTCACTGATGGAGTTTGATTTTAAAAGAGTCCCAAATTTGCTACAAGTGTTAATACAAGAGTCATAAAATTCAGTGACTTCAACGGTTAGAATTACAAAAGGATTACATTTTTGAAGCATTAGAATAAGTACAATTGGTGATGATCTTTGACTTACAAGACAAGGAAATGATTGTGGACTTCATGTTTATAACCTTGCGTTACCACACATCCAAGTCCCTACATTCCTATACTAATCCATAATTAAACCTAGCATGGAAGTGAGAGTTCCCTACCAAGGCAGCCAAACCCACTGCAATGAATAAAACCTGCCCTCTAATCAAAACATTCCCATTTTCATCTTTAGATGTGTGACCTTAAACCTATTGCATTATACATGAGCAACACTGTCATCAAAAGAAAAAAAGTTACCAAACATCAAAAGTTGTTACAAGAAAACTGTCATGTTATCAAAACCAGGATAAACCTGTCATACAATCCACATTTCAACCTTAAATTGGTGAGTCCCAAACTTGTGCCAAATACAAAACTTGATGTAACATGCAGCTGTTATCTTGCGTAATCTCGTGCAAATCCAACTCCAGGTATGAAGCGCAATGTGTAGCCAATTTGGGATGCATTCCAACACTAATTAATTCACCATCACCAACACCTGCCATTAAAATTCACAGCATTAACCATACAGCCCTAAAACTACCATCTCAATGAATGCAAATTCTCAGTTTTGCTCAAGGCAAAAGTCACAATACAAAAATATTTTCATGTCAACCTCATGTCAGTTTCTAATTCCCAAAAACCATTCAGTCCTAAACCAAATTCAAATTATGTCACAAACAAGTCTTCACGAATCATTCCAATCAAGACATTTCAATTCACAATTTCACTTTCACAACCAATACAAAGCCTACTATGACATACTGTTACAATAATAAGAGAATATGTTAACAACCTGTTACATATGTACTCTCTAACTCATCAATCCAAGCAAGTTCAAATGACATGTCACTCAAATTCAATTTTTTGCAAATAATGTCATTAAAAGTAAGTTCTAAGGAATATCAATTCATATGTTTAAATGTTATTTTTCAATGCAAGACGCAAGGGAAATATTTCACAAGCCTCATGTTACATGTTTTTTAAGGAAAATCACAAGTTCAAGACAATACAATGCCTATCTCTAACGGTTTTTGTGATACGAAACAAGGGTCCACAAACAGAAAAGTCAGGAAATTTCAACAAGGCATGTGGGACCTAATTGTGACACTACCAGAAAAAATTCTAAGGGAACATTTTCTGAAGTTCGTACACTACACATTCCACTAATTTCAGAGGAGTTTTGCACCTCTGTACCTGATACTTCATCCACAAGTTTTCAAGAAAACCCTAATTCTAATCAGTATAAAAGGGATCACTATTCATTGATTAGACACTGAGAAACCCTTAACGCAGCCAACGTTCTAAAACCACTATTCCTAAACCCTACTCAAAAAAGTTCTTTACAACAAGTTTTTGGAGCTTTCTATTGAAGCTCTAAAACACTTTGAGTTAGACCTTTTTTTTCATACACAGAAGGGAAGAAGGAGGATTCGAGATAGAAGAAGAAAGACACAAGAGCAAGTTACCTGAAGTTTTTTAGAAGTTCGTTGAGGGCGATTCTTCAAGAGATAGCCTTTAAATCTGGTCCCTTTCGCTTGTTTACATTATTCATTGATCTCTGTGTGATATTGTCGTTTCTTTTGCTCCGATTTGCTCAATTATTGTGAGTTTTAAAACTATGGTTTCACTTGGTGTTAGTTCTTCGATTGGCTGGAATTTTGGTAAAACAAAGTATGTTCAATGTTGATGTCAAGGTGGTGATGTTGCAACATTGAATCTTAACACTGGGCTGTGTTAAGTGTTTAAATTGCTG
This sequence comes from Lathyrus tuberosus, assembly GCA_022829125.1. Classification (NCBI taxonomy): domain Eukaryota; kingdom Viridiplantae; phylum Streptophyta; class Magnoliopsida; order Fabales; family Fabaceae; genus Lathyrus; species Lathyrus tuberosus. Next base: position 5,386,940 of record JALAZF010000121.1, read on the forward strand.
AAGTTTGGATGTCTGATGTCACATGTGATGTTGTGACATTAGATCTGCAGAATTAATAACATCAGGTTGTGATGTTGTTAGGGTTTGCGTGTTAGTTGGAATTGTGGAGAGCAGCTGTCTCATTGGATGCGAATATCTTGGGTTAGATATTTTCCGCTGCATAGGAGATTTGATGCAGATTTGTAGGAGATTTAAAAGGTTGAAGATTTGAAAAGATTTTAGGAGAAAATCTATTTTGAATATTCAGTTTTAAATAAAAAATCAGGTCAGATATTATAGCAGGTCCAAGTCCAATTCAAAGAGCTATATAAAGCGCACCAGTTCTAAAGAAAAATGACGAAGAAAGTGAGCCAAAGACTGATTGTCGTTTATGTCTTTGTTTATGATTTGTAAACCATTCTAGTGTGAATTGGTATTATTGGCTTGAGTTGTTCTTGATCAAAGATGTGAAGCAGAATCAAGTAGTGCTATTCAAAGTGTGTGATCTTAGAATTATCTCACTGAAGTGTTTTAGGGATTGAGTAGTGTTCTCATATCTAAGTGGTTTCTTAGGTAGAAAGTCACTAGTAGGAATTAAGTTTAGGAGATTGTCAACTGGGTTGTTGAGTCTGTAAATTAATTCTACAAGTAGTGAATTTCATCCCTGGCTTGGTAGCCCCTAGACGTAGGTAGTTAGACCGAACTTGGTGAACAATTCATTGTGTTGATTTATTACTGTTATTGCTGTCCAATTGCAGAGTGTGTTGTTGTGACATCGCACCTTAACATCACACGTCTGATACCAGAATTTCAATTGGTATCAGAGCGGGCATCCTGTCTGTCTCTGGGTGAGATCTAGGGAAGTTACTTTCTGGTGTAAAGATGGACAAAGAAGTTGGAGGATTCGTCAACAAACCCCCTATTTTGGATGGATCAAATTATGACTATTGGAAGCCAAGGATGACTACTTTCTTGAAATCCTTGGATAGCAGGGCATGGAAGGCTATTATTAAAGAGTGGAAAGCACCTGTTGTGTGTGAGAAAGATGATGCTGACAAAGATAAAGAAGGCACCTCAAAGCCAAAGCCTGAAGAAGAATGGACCAAGGAAGAAGATGAGCTTGCCCTTGGAAATTCCAAAGCTCTAAATGCAATTTTCAATGGAGTGGATAAGAATATCTTCAGGTTAATCAATACTTGTGAAGTTGCTAAGGAAGCGTGGGATATTTTGAAGGCTACATATGAAGGAACATCTAGAGTGAAGATGTCTAGACTTCAGCTTCTAACTTCAAAGTTTGAAAGTATGAAGATGAAGGAAGATGAGACTATTCATGACTTCCACATGAGTGTTCTTGAGCTGGCCAATGCATCTAGTGCTCTTGGAGAGAAAATGTCAGAAGAAAACTTGTAAGGAAGATTCTTAGGTCCCTTCCTAAGAGGTACAAGATGAAAGTGACTGCTATTGAAGAAGCTCAAGACATCAGCAAGATGAGAGTTGATGAGCTCATTGGATCTCTTCAAACTTTTGAGCTTGGTTTGAATGAAGAAGAACCAGAAAAGAAGCCCAAGGGTATTGCTTTGGTCTCCACTCCTACAGAAGCTAAGGAAGTCAAAGATGATGATTCTCAGGAAGATCTATCTCAAGCCATTGCTATGTTGGGAAGGCAGTTCAACAAAGTGTTAAAAAGGTGGAACAATAACTACAAGCCTAGTGTCAAGAACATCTCTTCTGACATCAGCAAGCCAAAAGAGAAAGATGAAGAGAAGACTGCCCAGGATAAAGGTGTTCAGTGCTTTGAATGTGAAGGGTATAGACATGTCAAGAAAGAATGTCCCATATTCTTGAAGAAGCAGAAGAAGGGCACGTCAGTTTCCTGGTCTGAATCTGATAGTGAAAGTGAAGGTGAGTCAGCAAGGCATGTTAGAGCCTTAACAGGAACTGTTGTGTCTGATGATGATAGTGATGGAGAAATAACGTATGAGGAGTTAGCATCTACTTATCAAGAGCTGTGTTTAAAAAGTGCTGAGATTTGTCAAGAAAACAAGTGTCACAAGCAACAGATTGCTCAGCTTGAAAATGAAAAAGCTGATCTGGAAAATGAAGTTGTACTAGTTAAGTCTCAACTGGATCAGATGACAAAATCCATTAGGATGATGAACAGTGGTACAACTACTCTTGATAAGATTCTTCAGTCAGAGAAAGCTGCTGGAGATAAATCAGGTATAGGATATGTGGCAAGCACTTCAGGAACAAAGAAGGAGGTGTCTCAACCATTGTCTCAACATCAACCTAAGAGACAGGGTCCTACACCAAAGAAGGTTGTTCAGCCCCAGAATGTTGAGAAGAAGAATGGTCCTCATCAGAGGAAAATGCAGCTCCACGAAGTCAGTCAGTATATGCCTCCACAATATCACAAGAGCATGGAGGTCGTTGGGTCCAATCAGAACAGGTTTCATCATCAGGGTAACTGGCATGGAAATGAATACAACAATGTTGTGCCTCATTACTATGGAAGAAGGAAGCCTCATCACCATAGGAGACAGCCTAAGAGACAGCATCCTCAGTACCGAAGAAGACAATTCAACTATGGAATAAGGAGACAACAGTATGGGTGACAGCCACAGCATTATCATCAAAGTGGAAGAAGATTTAATCACTTTAGAGACGACAGAGTCAGATGCTTCTATTGTGGCAGGATTGGACATATGCAGTCCTAGTGCTTCAAGCTTCATGGTTATCCAAATTCTGCTCCTCAACCCAGACAGAAAGAGGTCAGGCCTAAGGTGGTGAAGCAATGGGTTCCTAAAGTTACCAGCTTGATAGCTCACACTTCCTTAAGGGTCTCTACCAAAGAAGACTGGTATTTTGACAGTGGGTGTTCAAGGTACATGACTGGAGTAAAGAATCTACTGGTAGATGTGAAACTTGAGTCTTCTGGCTATGTTACATTTGGTGATGGGATAAAAGGAGAGATAAAGGGGATTGGTAAACTAAACTGTGCTAGTGCTCCCAGACTGGAGAATGTTCTTCTTGTTAAAGGACTAATAGCAAATTTGATTAGTATTAGTCAACTTTGTGATCAAGGATTCAAAGTAGACTTCACAAAGTATGAATGTATGGTCAAAGATGATAAAGGAGAAGTCATTATGAAGGGAGTCAGGTCTAAGGACAATTGTTATCTTTGGGTGCCTCAAAACTCAAATTCTTCCACATGTGTGCTTGCTAAAGAAGATGATGTCAAAATCTGGCATCAGAAGTTGGGACATTTTCACCTAAAGGGAATGAAGAGAATTATCTCCTCAGAAGCAGTCAGAGGGATTCCCAAACTTAGTATTGCGGAAGGAAAGGTGTGTGGAGATTGTCAAAAAGGAAAGCAGACAAAGATGTCTCATCTGAAGCTTCAACATGACACCACCTCCAAGGTATTGGAACTTCTTCATATGGACTTGATGGGATCTATGCAAGTTGAAAGTCTGGGTGGAAAGAAATATGCTTATGTAGTTGTGGATGACTATTCAAGATACACCTGGGTGAACTTCATCAAAGACAAATCAGAGGTGTTTGATGTCTTTAAAGAGCTCTGTCAAAGACTCCAAAGAGAAAAGGAGATTAAGGTTATCAGAATAAGAAGTGATCATGGAAGAGAGTTTGAGAATAGCAAGTTTGAAGAATTTTGCTCTGCTGAAGGTATAAGTAATGAGTTTTCATCGCCTATCACTCCTCAGCAAAATGGAGTTGTTGAGAGGAAGAACAGAACTATCCAAGAGTCTGCTAGAGCAATGATTCATGCCAAGAAACTTCCTTATCATTTCTGGGCTGAAGCCATGAACACTGCCTGCTGCATTCACAACAGGGTTACCCTGAGAAGAGGCACTTCATCCACTCTGTATGAACTATGGAAGGGAAGAAAACCTAATGTTAAGTACTTCCATATTTTTGGAAGTAGATGCTATATTCTGGATGATAGAGAGCAGAGAAGAAAATTGGATTCCAAAAGTGATGAAGGAATATTTTTGGGTTACTCTACTAACAACAGAGCATACAGGGTGTTTAACTCTAGAACCAAGGTGGTGATGGAGTCAATCAATGTGGTGATTGATGACAGTGACAAGCAGGAAGATGATGATGTCCCAGATGCTGTTGAGACATCAGTTGGTGAAGTTGCACCAGAAGCTGAAGACAGAAGCCAAACTCCTAGTGTTGCTACTGCTGAGCCTGAAGCTGAGCAACCTCATAAGGAGCAACCTCATAAGGATCCCTCCATCAGAGTGCAGAAGGACCACCCAAAGGAGCTCATTATAGGTGATCCAAACTCTGGTGTAAGGATTAGGTCAAGAGATGTTATAGCTAGTCCATGCTTTGTCTCCAAAATTGAGCCAAAAAATGTCAAGGAAACATTGACTTATGAGTTTTGGATAAATGCAATGCATGAAGAGCTGGAGCAGTTCAAGAGGAATGAAGTATGGGAGCTTGTTCCTAGGCCTGATGGAGTTAATGTGATTGGCACCAAGTGGGTCTACAAGAATAAATCTGATGAACAAGGAGTGGTCACCAGAAACAAGGCCAGACTAGTTGCTCAGGGATACGCTCAGGTTGAAGGAATTGATTATGATGAGACCTTTGCTCCTGTGGCAAGACTGGAGTCTATCAGACTGCTCTTAGGCGTGGCTTGTAATTTCAAATTCAAGCTCTTCCAGATGGATGTTAAAAGTGCCTTCTTAAATGGCTACTTGAATGAAGAGGTATATGTTGACCAACCAAAAGGATTTATTGATCCAACATTTCCTGACCATGTGTACAAACTAAGGAAAGCTCTCTATGGTTTGAAGCAAGCACCAAGAGCTTGGTATGAAAGACTTACTGAGTTCCTGGTTGTGAATGGCTACAGAAAAGGGGGGATTGACAAGACCTTGTTTGTTAAAGAGGAAGAAGGGAAACTGATGGTAGCTCAAATCTATGTTGATGACATAGTGTTTGGTGGGATGTCGGATGCCATGGTTAAACAGTTTGTGGAACAGATGCAGTCTAAATTTGAATTGAGTCTTGTTGGTGAACTAAACTATTTTCTTGGCCTACAAGTTAGAGAAATGGAGGACTCTATATTTATTTCGCAGAGCAAGTATGCAAAGAACATAGTAAAGAAGTTTGATTTGGAGAACGCTAATCACAAGAGAACTCCTGCACCTACTCATCTAAAATTATCCAAGGATGAACATGGTGTCAGTGTGGATCAAAGCTTATATAGAAGCATGATTGGGAGTTTATTGTATCTCACAGCTAGCAGACCTGACATTGCTTTTTCTGTTGGAGTTTGTGCTAGATATCAATCTGAACCTAAGGCCAGTCACTTGAATCAAGTGAAAAGGATCTTGAAATATGTTAATGGCACCAGTGACTATGGGATGCTATATACTCATGGATCTGGGACTGAGTTAAGAGGAAATTGTGATGCTGACTGGGTTGGAAGTGCAGACGATAGGAAAAGCACTTCAGGAGGTTGTTTCTTCATGGGGAATAATCTGATATCATGGTTTAGCAAGAAGCAGAACTGTGTGTCACTCTCTACTGCTAAGGCTGAGTACATAGCAGCAGGAAGTAGTTGTTCTCAACTTGTTTGGATGAAGCAAATGCTGACTGAATACAATGTCAAGCAAGATGTCATGACCTTGTACTGTGATAATTTGAGTGCAATCAATATTTCCAAGAATCCTATTCAGCATAGCAGGACTAAACATGTTGATATAAGGCATCATTTTATAAGAGAGTTGGTTGAAGACAAAGTTGTTGTTTTAGAACATGTAGCTACAGATAAACAGTTAGCAGATATTTTCACTAAATCCTTAGATGCAAACCAATTTGAAAGATTAAGAAGTAAATTGGGAATTTGCATTTATGAAGATTAAAGGTAATGGAGAGTGTATTGTGCAGTTGTGTACTTTATTGAAAATTGATTCAACTGCTGAAAGCATTAGGGATGGCAACGGGGCGGGGCGGGGGCGGGTTTAACTATACCCGCACCCGCACCCGCCTCCATGTAACACACCCGCCCCCGCCCCCAAACCCAACCGGGGGTAAAAATTTACCACCCAGACCCGCCCCCGGTAGTGAACGGGTGCACCCGCACCCGCCCCGCCCCCACCCGCAAAAAAATAATTTCTTTTTAATTGCAATAAAAATTAATAATTTTAATTAAAAAATTGATTATTTTAATAACTTAATTAATTATTTAATTAAAATTTTAATTAGTAAATAAATATTAACTTGATAAATTTGATTATTTTAATTATAATAGGGGTATTAATAATTTAATTAAAAATATAATTAATAAATGAATATTAAAATAAGTATAATAAGGGAATTAAAATAAAATGCATTATCCGGGGGCAGGGCGGGGGCGGGTTCGGGCGTGTCTTAGTGTCTACCCACCCCCGCACCCGCACCCGTAGTTAAGAACCGGGTTTCACCCGCACCCGCACCCGCACCCAATTAAATCGGGTTTTCCCCGTTAATTTCGGGGCGGGTCCGGGTTTGTTTGCCATCCCTAGAAAACATACAAGATTGGAGTTCATAAAAAGTTACAAACAAAGAGTCTACAGATTGTCCCAACCCCCTGAATCTAGAAAAATTTTCCAGTCTTCATCCCATTCATCATCAGAAGCATGTCGTTGCACTGGAAGTTTCTTACTGGTTCTCATTTTTGTTTCTGATGTCCTGCCAGCCCTTGTTGCTCCTGAAGAAGTTCTAGCTGGTGTCTGTGTTTTGCTATTCCTCTTCAGTGGATCTAGTTTCTTGTCCTCCTGCTTGAGGGTCTTAGTTGCATCTTTGGAGTGTGACTGGCTCATTCTTGGTTGCTGAGTGGTACTGCTAGAAGAAAGGCTTGTGTTTATATTGAAAAAAAAGGAGCATCGTTTGTATCGACTGGACAGTCAATGTGTTGGAACTTGTGATATTTGACCATGACTTTATGTCAGGGCATAGTGTTTGGTGTTTGTCCAATTGTGGCTAAAAAGCGGGAAAGTTAGCCTAGGTATGTGAAGTGCAGTCCAAAAAGTGTTGTGATGCAGAGAAATGCAGAAATTAAGGGGGAGTAATTGCTGCTATGCTGGTTATTGCATTGAGGGGGAGTGCTCATTGCTGCTAATAATGAAATATGTTTGAAGAGTGTAGCTGTTGAACTTAGTGATGCAGCAGATACAACAGAGTTTTGTGAAGTGAATTGTAGATGCTGCTGCTGCTTGGAGTTTAAAAATCATTGATTGAAGTTTTTCCGCTGCTGAAGTCTCTGAAGGTGCAGAGATTGTTTTAGCCAAAATTAGCCAAAGGGGGAGATTGTTAGTTCTTGGATTGGCTGGAATTTTGGTAAAACAAAGTATGTTCAATGTTGATGTCAAGGTGGTGATGTTGCAACATTGAATCTTAGCACTGGGCTGTGTTAAGTGTTTAAATTGCTGAAGTTTTGATGTCTGATGTCACATGCGATGTTGTGACATTAGATCTGCAGAATTAATAACATCAGGTTGTGATGTTGTTAGGGTTTGCGTGTTAGCTGGAATTGTGGAGAGCAGGTGTCTCATTGGATGTGAATATCTTGGGTTAGATATTTTCCGCTGCATAGGAGATTTGATGCAGATTTGTAGGAGATTTAAAAGGTTGGAGATTTGAAAAGATTTTAGGAGAAAATCTGTTTTGAATATTCAGTTTTAAATAACAAATCAGGTAAGATATTATAGCAGGTCCAAGTCCAATTCAAAGAGCTATATAAAGCGCACCAGTTCTAAAGAAAAATGACGAAGAAAGTGAGCCAAAGACTGATTGTCATTTATGTCTTCGTTTATGATTTGTAAACCATTCTAGTGTGAATTGGTATTATTGGCTTGAGTTGTTCTTGATCAAAGCTGTGAAGCTGAATCAAGTAGTGCTATTCAAAGTATGTGATCTTAGAATTATCTCACTGAAGTGTTTTAGGGATTGAGTAGTGTTCTCATATCTAAGTGGTTTCTTAGGTAGAAAGTCACTAGTAGGAATTAAGTTTAGGAGATTGTCAACTGGGTTGTTAAGTCTGTAAATTAATTCTACAAGTAGTGAATTTCATCCCTGGCTTGGTAGCCCCCAGACGTAGGTAGTTAGACCGAACTGGGTGAACAATTCATTGTGTTGATTTATTACTGTTATTGTTGTCCAATTGCAGAGTGTGTTGTTGTGACATCGTACCTTAACATCACACGTCTGATACCAGAATTTCAATTGGTATCAGAGCAGGAATCCTGTCTGTCTCTGGGTGAGATCTAGGGAAGTTACTTTCTGGTGTAAAGATGGACAAAGAAGTTGAAGGATTCGTCAACAGACCCCCTATTTTGGATGGATCCAATTATGACTATTGGAAGCCAAGGATGACTACTTTCTTGAAATCCTTGGACAGCAGGGCATGGAAGGCTATTATTAAAGAGTGGAAAGCACCTGTTGTGTGTGAGAAAGATGATGCTGGCAAAGATAAAGAAGGCACCTCAAAGCCAAAGCCTGAAGAAGAATGGACCATGGAAGAAGATGAGCTTGCCCTTGGAAATTCCAAAGCTCTAAATGCAATTTCCAATGGAGTGGATAAGAATATCTTCAGGTTAATCAATACCTGTGAAGTTGCTAAGGAAGCGTGGGATATTTTGAAGGCTACACATGAAGGAACATCTAGAGTGAAAATGTCTAGACTTCAGCTTCTAACTTCAAAGTTTGAAAGTCTGAAGATGAAGGAAGATGAGACCATTCATGACTTCCACATGAGTGTTCTTGAGCTGGCCAATGCATCTAGTGCTCTTGGATAGAAAATGTCAGAAGAAAAGCTTGTAAGGAAGATTCTTAGGTCCCTTCCTAAGAGGTACAAGATGAAAGTGACTGCTATTGAAGAAGCTCAAGACATCAGCAAGATGAGAGTTGATGAGCTCATTGGATCTCTTCAAACTTTTGAGCTTGGTTTGAATGAAGAAGAACCAGAAAAGAAGCCCAAGGGTATTGCTTTGGTCTCCACTCCTACAGAAGCTAAGGAAGTCAAAGATGATGATTCTCAGGAAGATTTGTCTCAAGCCATTGCTATGTTGGGAAGGCAGTTCAACAAAGTGTTAAAAAGGTAGAACAATAACTACAAGCCTAGTGTCAAGAACATCTCTTCTGACATCAGCAAGCCAAAAGAGAAAGATGAAGAGGAGACTGCCCAGGATAAAGGTGTTCAGTGCTTTGAATGTGAAGGCTATGGACATGTCAAGAAAGAATGTCCCACATTCTTGAAGAAGCAGAAGAAGGGCATGTCAGTTTCCTGGTCTGAATCTGATAGTGAAAGTGAAGGTGAGTCAGCAAGGCATGTTAGAGCCTTAATAGGAACTGTTGTGTCTGATGATGATAGTGATGGAGAAATAACGTATGAGGAGTTAGCATCTACTTATCAAGAGCTGTGTTTAAAAAGTACTGAGATTTGTCAAGAAAACAAGTGTCACAAGCAACAGATTGCTCAGCTTGAAAATGAAAAAGCTGATCTGGAAAATGAAGTTGTACTAGTAAGTCTCAACTGGATCAGATGACAAAATCCGTTAGGATGATGAACAGTGGTATAGATACTCTTGATAAGATTCTTCAGTCAGAGAAAGCTGCTGGAGATAAATCAGGTATAGGATATGTGGCAAGCACTTCAGGAACAAAGAAGGAGGTATCTCAACCATTGTCTCAACATCAACCTAAGAGAGAGCGTCCTACACCAAAGAAGGTTGTTCAGCCCCAGAATGTTGAGAAGAAGAATGGTCCTCATCAGAGGAAGATGCAACTCCAAGGAGTCAGTCACTATATGCCTCCACAATATCACAAGAGCATGGAGGCCGTTGGGTCCAATCAGAACAGGTTTCATCATCAGGGTAACTGGCATGGAAATGAATACAACAATGTTGTGCCTCATTACTATGGAAGAAGGAAGCCTCATCACCATAGGAGACAACCTAAGAGATAGCATCCTCAGTACCGAAGAAGACAATCCAACTATGGAATAAGGAGACAACAGTATGGGTAGCAGCCACAGCATTATCATCAAAGTGGAAGAAGATTTAATCACTTTAGAGACGACAGAGTCAGATGCTTCTATTGTGGCAGGATTGGACATATGCAGTCCTCGTGCTTCAAGCTTCATGGTTATCCAAATTCTGCTCCTCAACCCAGACAGAAAGAGGTCAGGCCTAAGGTGGTGAAGCAATGGGTTCCTAAAGTTACCAGCTTGATAGCTCACACTTCCTTAAGGGTCTCTACCAAAGAAGACTGGTATTTTGACAATGGGTGTTCAAGGCACATGACTGGATTAAAGAATCTGCTGGTAGATGTGAAACTTCAGTCTTCTTGCTATGTTACATTTGGTGATGGGATCAAAGGAGAGATAAAGGGGATTGGTAAACTAAACTGTGCTAGTGCTCCCAGACTGGAGAATGTTCTTCTTGTTAAAGGACTAACAGCAAATTTGATTAGTATTAGTCAACTTTGTGATCAAGGATTCAAAGTAGACTTCACAAAGTCTGAATGTATGGTCAAAGATGATAAAGGAGAAGTCATTATGAAGGGAGTCAGGTCTAAGGACAATTGTTATCTTTGGGTGCCTCAAAACTCAAATTCTTCCACGTGTGTGCTTGCTAAAGAAGATGATGTCAAAATCTGGCATCAGAAGTTGGGACATTTTCACCTAAAGGGAATGAAGAGAATTATCTCCTCAGAAGCAGTCAGAGGGATTCCCAAACTTAGTATTGAGGAAGGAAAGGTGTGTGGAGACTGTCAAAAAGGAAAGCAGACAAAGATGTCTCATCCGAAGCTTCAACATGACACCACCTCCAAGGTATTAGAACTTCTTCATATGGACTTGATGAGACCTATGCAAGTTGAAAGTCTGGGTGGAAAGAAATATACTTATGTAGTTGTGGATGACTATTCAAGATACACCTGGGTGAACTTCATCAAAGACAAATCAGAGGTGTTTGATGTCTTTAAAGAGCTCTGTCAAAGACTCCAAAGAGAAAAGGAGAGTAAGGTTACCAGAATAAGAAGTGATCATGGAAGAGAGTTTGAGAATAGCAAGTTTGAAGAATTTTGCTCTGCTGAAGGTATAAGTCATGAGTTTTCATCACCTATCACTCCTCAGCAAAATGGAGTTGTTGAGAGGAAGAAAATAACTATCCAAGAGTCTGCTTGAGCAATGATTCATGCCAAGAAACTTCCTTATCATTTCTGGGCTGAAGCCATGAACACTGCCTGCTACATTCACAACAGGGTTATCCTGAGAAGAGGCACTTCATCCACTCTGTATGAACTATGGAAGGGAAGAAAACCTAATGTTAAGTACTTCCATGTTTTTGGAAGTAGATGCTATATTCTGGCTGATAGAGAGCAGAGAAGAAAATTGGATTCCAAAAGTGATGAAGGAATATTTTTGGGTTACTCTACTAACAGCAGAGCATACAGGGTGTTCAACTCTAGAACCAAGGTGATGATGGAGTCAATCAATGTGGTGATTGATGACAGTGACAAGTAGGAAGATGATGATGTCCCAGATGTTGTTGAGACATCAGTTGGTGAAGTTGCACCAGAAGCTGAAGACAGAAGCCAAACTCCTAGTGTTGCTAATGTTGAGCCTGAAGCTGAGCAACCTCATAAGGATCCCTCCATCAGAGTGCAGAAGGACCACCCAAAGGAGCTCATTATAGGTGATCCAAACTCTGGAGTAAGGACTAGGTCAAGAGATGTTATAGCAAGTTCATGCTTTGTCTCAAAAATTGAGCCAAAAATTGTCAAGGAAGCATTGACTGGTGAGTTTTGGATAAATGCAATGCATGAAGAGCTGGAGCAGTTCAAGAGGAATGAAGTATGGGAGCTTGTTCCTAGGCTTGATGGAGTTAATGTGATTGGCACCAAGTGGGTCTACAAGAATAAATCTGATGAACAAGGAGTGGTCACCAGAAACAAGGTCAGACTAGTTGCTCAGGGATACGCTCAGGTTGAAGGAATTGATTATGATGAGACCTTTACTCCTGTGGCAAGACTGGAGTCTATTAGACTGCTCTTAGACGTGGCTTGTAATTTCAAATTCAAGCTCTTCCAGATGGATGTTAAAAGTGCCTTCTTAAATGGCTACTTGAATGAAGAGGTATATGTTGATAAACCAAAAGGATTTATTGATCCAACATTTCCTGACCATGTGTACAAACTAAGGAAAGCTCTCTATGGTTTGAAGCAAGCACCAAGAGCTTGGTATGAAAGACTTACTGAGTTCCTGGTTGTGAATGGCTACAGAAAAGGGGGGATTGACAAGACCTTGTTTGTTAAAGAGGAAGAAGGGAAACTGATGGTAGCTCAAATCTATGTTGATGACATAGTGTTTGGTGGGATGTCGGATGCCATGGTTAAACAGTTTGTGGAACAGATGCAGTCTGAATTTGAAATGAGTCTTGTTGGTGAACTAAACTATTTTCTTGGCCTACAAGTTAGAAAAATGGAGGACTCTATATTTATTTCGCAGAGCAAGTATGCAAAGAACATAGTAAAGAAGTTTGGTTTGGAGAACGCTAATCACAAGAGAACTCCTGCACCTACTCATCTAAAATTATCCAAGGATGAACATGGTGTCAGTGTGGATCAAAGCTTATATAGAAGCATGATTGGGAGTTTATTGTATCTCACAGCTAGCAGACCTGACATTGCTTTTGCTGTTGGAGTTTGTGCTAGATATCAATCTGAACCTAAGGTCAGTCACTTGAATCAAGTGAAAAGGATCTTGAAATATGTTAATGGCACTAGTGACTATGGGATGCTATATACTCATGGATCTGGGACTGAGTTAAGAGGATATTGTGATGCTGACTGGGCTGGAAGTGCAGATGATAGGAAAAGCACTTCATGAGGTTATTTCTTCATGGGGAATAATCTGATATCATGGTTTAGCAAGAAGCAGAACTGTGTGTCACTCTCTACTGCTGAGGCTGAGTACATAGCAGCAGGAAGTAATTGTTCTCAACTTGTTTGGATGAAGCAAATGCTGACTGAATACAATGGCAAACAAGATGTCATAACATTGTACTGTGATAATTTGAGTACAATCAATATTTCCAAGAATCCTATTCAGCATAGCGGGACTAAACACATTGATATAAGGCATCATTTTATAAGAGAGTTGGTTGAAGACAAAGTTGTTGTTTTAGAACATGTAGCTACAGATAAACAGTTAGCAGATATTTTCACTAAAGCCTTAGATGCAAACCAATTTGAAAGATTAAGAAGTAAATTAGGAATTTGCATTTATGAAGATTAAAGGTAATGGAGAGTGTATTGTGCAGTTGTGTACTTTATTGAAAATTGATTCAACTGCTGAAAGCATACAAGATTGGAGTTCATAAAAAGTTACAAACAAAGAGTCTACAGATTTTCCCAACCCCCTGAATCTAGAAAAATTTTCCAGTCTTCATCCCATTCATCATCAGAAGCATGTTGTTGCACTGGAAGTTTCTTGCTGGTTCTCATTTTTGTTTCAGAGGTCCTGCCAGCCCTTGTTGCTCCTGAAGAAGTTCCAGCTGGTGTCTGTGTTTTCCTCTTCCTCTTCAATGGATCTAGTTTCTTGTCCTCCTGCTTGACGGTCTTAGTTGCATCTTTGGAGTATGACTGGCTCATTCTTGGTTGCTGAGTGGTACTGCTAGAAGAAAGGCTTGTGTTTATATTGAAAAATAAGGAGCATCGTTTGTATCGACTGGACAGTCAATGTGTTGGAACTAGTGATATTTGACCATGACTTTATGTCAGGGCATTGTGTTTGGTGTTTGTCCAATTGTGGCAAAAAAGGGGGAGAGTTAGCCTAGGTATGTGAAGTGCAGTCCAAAAAGTGTTGTGATGCAGAGAAGTACAGAAATTAAGGGGGAGTAATTGCTGCTATGCTGGTTATTGCATTGAGGGGGAGTGCTCATTGCTGATAATAATGAAATATGTTTGAAGAGTGTAGCTGTTGAACTTGGTGATGCAGCAGATACAGTAGAGTTTTGTGAAGTGAATTGTAGATGCTGCTGCTGCTTGGAGTCTCAAAATCATCGATTGAAGTTTTTCCGCTGCTGAAGTCTCTAAAGGTGCAGAGATTGTTTTAGCCAAAATTAGCCAAAAGGGGAGATTGTTAGTTCTTGGATTGGCTGGAATTTTGGTAAAACAAAGTATTTTCAATGTTGATGTCAAGGTGGTGATGTTGCAACATTGAATCTTAACACTGGGCTGTGTTAAGTGTTTAAATTGCTGAAGTTTGGATGTCTGATGTCACATGCGATGTTATAACATTAGATATGCAGAATTAATAACATCAGGTTGTGATGTTGTTAGGGTTTGCGTGTTAGCTGGAATTGTGGAGAGCAGCTGTCTCATTGGATGCGAATATCTTGGGTTAGATATTTTCCGCTGCATAGGAGATTTGATGCAGATTTGTAGGAGATTTAAAAGGTTGAAGATTTGAAAAGATTTTAGGAGAAAATCTGTTTTGAATATTCAGTTTTAAATAACAAATCAGGTCAGATATTGTAGCAGGTCCAAGTCCAATTCAAAGAGCTATATAAAGCGCACCAGTTCTAAAGAAAAATGACGAAGAAAGTGAGCCAAAGACTGATTGTCGTTTATGTCTTCGTTTATGATTTGTAAACCATTCTAGTGTGAATTGGTATTATTGGTTTGAGTTGTTCTTGATCAAAGCTGTGAAGCAGAATCAAGTAGTGTTATTCAAAGTGTGTGATCTTAGAATTATCTCACTGAAGTGTTTTAGGGATTGAGTAGTGTTCTCATATCTAAGTGGTTTCTTAGGTAGAAAGTCACTAGTAGGAATTAAGTTTAGGAGATTGTCAACTGGGTTGTTGAGTCTGTAAATTAATTCTACAAGTAGTGAATTTCATCCCTGGCTTGGTAGCCCCCAGACGTAGGTAGTTAGACCGAACTGGGTGAACAATTCATTGTGTTGATTTATTACTGTTATTGTTGTCCAATTGCAAAGTGTGTTGTTGTGACATCGCACCTTAACATCACACGTCTGATACCAGAATTTCACTTGGGTTTGGTTGTGATCTTTGATTTTTGGTTAGGACTTAAGGAAATCTGGGTGTAGATTTGGGATGTAGGTAAAACTTGGAGGAGGTTTCATGTAGGAAGTTTTGGCTTTTGACGGTGGCTCGCCGGAGAAGATGGCGGTTTCCACTGCACTTCATCTTCTCCGACGGCTTGGTTTGGTTTTCCGGTGAAGGTTCTCTTTTGGGATGAGAGAAGGTACATGGAGAGAGAGAAAAACTTTGTAAAATGAACATTGATCCAACCGTCTCTTTGTTTTCTTACTGATTTTGTTTTTTTTTTCACAAAAGAAAAATAATGAAACGTGTTTGGTCTCCACCAGTGACATGTGTCACCGGTTTGTTTTTTTTTTTTGCATGAGTTGTATGTGATGCGCCACTGAGGGTCCACCGTGATCCTTCTGTTAGCTGTTGTTGTGATTGGTTTTGTGGATCAGATCTTAGATCTGATGGATGTCTGGAGAGATCCATGGTAGAGTCCACTCAGAATCTCGCCACTGGATGATACAGGCTGTAAGTTTTTGGGCTCATCTTGAATTTCTATTCGCACCCCCAGGGGAGGCCCATTTAGGTTTCTTTTCTGTTTCTCCTTGCTATTTGCACCCCTGCCTTTTTTGTTTTTCAATTAGTTTTTTTTTAGTTTAGTTGGTTTTTAAACTTAATTTAGGTTAATTAATTTAGATTACTTAATTTAGTTTAATTAATTTTAATTTCTCTAGATTTATTAATTAGGGTTGAATCAATTAATTAATTCTTAATTAATTAGTTTAATTTATTTAGGTTAATTATTCTCTAATTAGATTTTAATTACTAACTAGAAACCATTTGTTTGTTTTAGTTAGACTTAATTAGTTAATTATTAATTAGAATTAATTAGTTAATTATTTACTTAGTCTTCTTAGACTTAATTAGTACCATCTACTTAGTGTAGCGCAAATTTTTGCGTGGTTGCGAAGCACTATCGCTTTGGGGTACTACAGTTCGATTCATTTTTTATCCTATTGAAGCTGATGAAGGAAGGGAAATAGATGTCTCCAATTAACCCTGCTTGCATACTAATTTTGAACAGATGACTGTTGGTTTACAGATGATATAAAGATTGTGGGTCTCTCTTAGGTTATTTTGTTGAAAAAAACATTGTCTAGGCTATTGGTAGGATGTTAGGACTGATGCTTTTTGATTGATGTATGAAGGTACGAGATTTTGGGTTTTTGATTAGTATGCTCGCTAAGATTTTTTCCAATCTTATGCCTACGTATTCCCTTTTAATGAAACAGGGAAATTAGAGCGATCGTAGTTCCTCCTAGTCTATGGGAGGAAAAAGGTTGTTTTGGTGTCTGGTTCAAAGCCCAAGACGTGAAGCTAAATGTGGTTTGTATCTTGTTCAAAGCCCAAGATGTGAAGCTGAAGGGTCTATTTGTATCTTGTTCGAAGCCCAAGATGTGAAGCTAAAGGGGTTTAACTTTAGAGAGAATTTGTAATCTCTAAAGAGGGGTATTTGGTCTGTTTATCACAACTGTTGGGTGACTGATTATAAAGGAGAATTACTTTAACTAGGATGTGTGAATCCAGTAATGCCATAATTTCCTTTATAGGGGACTTTTAACCTGAAGGAGAAGACTTTAACTCAGTTTAGAGTAATGCCATCTTTCCTTAGGAATTTCTCATGCTAAAAGAAGGATAGTGGCATGGATGTAAATAATCCAGAGGCTTTCCGCTTACAGAAATTAGATGGGGGAAAAAGGAGTTGTTGATGTTTGTATACTGTGAGCAAAGCACAGATTTTGATGCTAAAAGGTTGATTGACTCAACCGGAGTTTTCTTATACAAAGCCTAAGAGGAGGCTATTGACCCAACAAGAGGGTGCTTTTATGTGTCTCGTACGAAGCCCGAGAGAGAGGCTAAAAGGGCTGACTCAACAAGAGAGTGCTAACAAGTGACTGACTCAACAAGAGAGTGCTTTTATATGTGTCTTGTACGAAGCCTAAGACGAAGGCTAAAAGGTTTTGACTCAACATGAGAGTCTTTTATACTCAACAAGAGAGTGATTTGTATCTCGTACGAAGCCCGAGTTGGAGGCTAAAAGGTGATTGACTCGACAAGAGAGTCTTTTATACTCAACAAGAGAGTGATTTTCTATCTCGTACGAAGCCCGAGATGGAGGCTAAAAGGTTTGACTCAACAAGAGAGTCTTTTATACTCAACAAGAGAGTGGTTTTGTATCTTGTACGAATCCTGAGATGGAGGCTAAAAGGTTAGCTCCGCTGGGGAGAATCATTTGTACAAAGCCCAAGAGGAGGCTATTATTTTGGTGATTGTTTCAGTTTTGTGACAGGTCCAGTATGTTGGATAAAAGAGAAAATCAGTTCTTATAAAGGGAACGATTCAAGGTATTGTTGTGCTTTGGAATTGATCAGAGGATCGAGGTTATTTCCTGTTCTTTAAGGAAATGGAAAATCCAAAGGGTATTGAGACTGTCCAAGTTTACTGGTGCTTTGAGAAATCGATTCTCAGGTAGTGAATGATCTTTGTATGATGCCTAAGAGAAGGCTGATATGTTAAGGGATGAAGGTCAACCCGTTAACTAGTCTGACACTTGACTCAGAAAGACAGCTCTAGCAAATTGATGACTAGGTTATGTTCCTATACCTGTAGAGGTCTCTGGGTCCTTGTACTAAGTCCAAGAGAAGGCATGAGAGCTTTTAAGAAGCCGAAGGGTCCTTGTACAATGCCCAAGAGGAGGCGGGGATGCTTTTAAGAAGCCTGTGGGTCCCCAAACCCCGAGAAGTTCAAGACATGCCATTCAGCGAGAATAGATCAAGCCAGGAAAGTCCGAGAATTTGGAAGAAACTCAAGAGATGCCATTCACTGAGAAAAGATCATCCCGGGGGAGTAGAGTCTCTTTGAAAATTTATAAGGGTGACAGTCTGAGAAAGGGTTCACAGAGAATGCTACCTTTCACGTCTCCATATTGTTTAACCCCAAGAGGAGGGAAGACTGTGTCTGGTAATCCTATGGGGATCTAGTGTTGTTTGTATTTAAGAGTGACCAACAGGGCTTTACCTAGTGCTAGACGTAGTTGCCGGGGAAAACTCTAAAAACCTATACTAGTATTACACAGTGGATATTTGACAAGTATATAAAAGTTTGTGAAAGAAGACTTACAGTGAGCAGCCCCACAATACAGTTATATATATGAAAGCGGATAAAGAAAGCGGGTAAACACTTACTCGGTTGTAGAGCTTCCATGTTGTTTTGTTAGTTTGTTCAACAAAGAAAGCTTTGATAACAATATTATATTCAAAATCAAAGGAGAAAATGCTTTGAAAAGGTTGTTGGGGCTTACAGCTCAAGGAGAGGCCCAAGGTTTTATCATTGATTGCACTGTTGAATTTGTACAGGGACTTATACAAGTGACTGAGGCCCAAAAGAGGTTTTATGTACAAAGGGATGGGTCTTACACTCTCTCAAGAGGCCCAAAGGTGTTTAAAGAAAAAGAATGGGGCTTATAACACAAGGGTAGGCCCAGATGATTTTTTTTTAACTGGTGATCACGCCGAGATTTCTTTAACGTAATGGGTCTTATACAATGTATTGAGGCCCAAAAAGTTTTGGTTAAAAGGGGGTTTGGGTCTTACACTCTATTAGAGGCCCAAAAGTTTATTTTTATACAAGTGATGGGGCTTACAGCTCAAGGAGAGGCCCAAAAATGGTTTTTGTTTGAGAACGACTGTTGTACCCCAAATTTTACCTCTTAGATGTCATAACATCTTGCATAGACATTTAGGATCAATCATATATGCACTATTTTAACTAACCCATATCTTGCAGTTTGTTTTTCTTATGTTTGGAATTAGGGTTTACATAGAGAAATTCAAAGCCTCCTAAGGTATTCTCTGGCTCCATACAATCATCATAAAGCCTCACTAATTGTTTGGAACCAAAATCTCAAAACTTTGAATCAAGTCAAGTCAATAAAGGATCACCAGACCAAAATGTGGAATTAGGGTTTCAATATGAGGAATCACTGGAGAATTTTGCCCTATCAAGTCAAGATTTGCTTGGTTCATCAACCATTTGAGTTTACCTATATCCAAGAGGTCTCACTCAACAAGAATTCAAGGTCATCTGGCTTTCATCATGATTGGTTTGAGCCACAATCTCACCCTGCCTCCAAATTAGGGTTTCTGTAAGACATATGGATCGTTGGCCTCAATTTTCATCAGGAGGCGCCCTCAAACCCTAAACCATGACTCCATGAGTTAGTAAACACCCCTAAAGGTCTTCTATGAACTTTGGATATGAAGAAAGAAGTGAGATCACAAAGGTTTATCTCAGTGCATTCACAATCAAAGTTAGGGTTTTGACCGAAACCCTAATCTTTGGGATTTTAATCCAAATGGAATCTCTTTTGCCTCAAATCATCATAACATGTCTTATTGATGATTTAAAGTGTCAAGATCAAGATTCAATAAGTTTCTTGCAAAGGAAGTAAGTTTATGATCATAAAACTTTTCATATGTGGAAATTCCCTCTCTTGTGATAACTTGAAATGGTCATAACTTCCAAACCACACATCCAAATTGAGTGACTCAAAGCCCAAATGGAAGCTCTTTCCAAGATCTTCAAAGTGCTAAATATGACTTTTCTCCAAAAAAATGCATGGTTTTTGAGTTATGAAGCTTGCAAGCCAAACTGCCCAAAGACTTGGTAAATTTTCAGCATTTTTTGCCCTAATGAACAACCAAATTCAACCCAGTTTTTCATAAACTTCCAGGCCTCAACTCAAAAACTTTTTGACATGAAAGTTGTAGAGGGCAACGAGAGCTTTCCAAAGAGTACTAGAACTCCTCCATCCATCAAGGGAGTTGGGAGTTTTGAAGAGTCCAAGATGAGGGTCTCATTCCTTAACATTCAAGAAACTAACTTTTGGATTTTGATTCTAACACTTCCCTAATCACTAATTTCCATCATTTCTGAGTTTTAATGATGTAGTTAACATGTAAACCAGCCTCTCCATGAAATTTAAATTGATAAGCATTAAAAAATGAGTTTATTTTGGTTGATGCAAGTGGGAGGGAGAGAGAAACTTTTCCAAAAGTGGAAATAACATTGTTTATTCCTTGAGCCTTTCACTTATCAGTTCTCAACAGTTTGCTCAGACAATTCAGAGATATTTGGAAGATTTCCTTCTGCAATTGGATGCTTCACACGAAAACTACAAGGGTAGTGTTTGCATTTTTGGAAAATGGCCATGCTTTGAATCCTCACACTTTCCCTATAAATAGCAGTCCATACTGCTTGTATTTCTCACCAACATTGTTCACAAAAACACTTGAAAATATCTCTGAGTTTAAATTTCTATAAGTGGAGAAGGAGGGAAGAGCACCTAGTTAGCTTGCCACCAGTTCAAAAGAGGGAAAACATTTCTTTGATTGAGGGTGCAGTGGACATATTCCACTTGGTAAGTGTTTTCTTCCTACTTCATATTCATGCTCATTGTACATATTTATGATCATATCACTGTCATATGTACCACTATAACATGCTTTTGTGTTCATCTCCATTCATCCATAATGTAAATAATGAGCATTTGAGTTTTGCTTAAGCTTCTATCCATAGAACCATCATGAAGAAAGATAAGTTGGTATTTCTGCTTTTTTGCTATACCTGAAGTATCATGAAATGATAATGCCATTGTGTTGGTCCCTAACTGATTGTTGAGCACATGTAAATTCATTGTGGTGTGACTATGCTAACATTTGAATGCAAGAAATGTTAGCAGGCCTATGACTGTCTTTTGTGTGTTTGGTTGTTATTATGATAAGAGTTAAGATCCATGAATATAGCTCGTTCCGGTTAATTTGAGACACTCGCATTTTTTTATGACTTGTGAATTTTATATTTGAACTGTTTGCTTTTATGTTGGTATGTTTCCAAGGTTGTAATAACTGGTCAAGACTTTGTTAGCACAAGAGCTTAGTTGTCCTTCACTAAGGGTAAATTGTGCCATAGACTGTCATCATGGTGTGTAGTTAGTTTTGTATGTGTATGAACTCATGTTATTGCCTTGTGTCCAAGAGGAATGTGCAAACTTGTAGTATACCATATGTGTTAGTTATGTGGAATAGACATTTATTACTGTAAGTTTACATATTTTCATCCTTGACATAGAAGGCTTGCTTGTGCATTGATGCTTGTTGAGTTTTGTCTTTAAGCATGGAATTGTGTTTTTGAGTCATAAGTGTTATCGTTCGTATTCATTCATATGATTACTTATATCCTGGTATGCACACAAGTCATGACATGTCATGCCAATTGTTTTGAGCTAGGTTGACTTAGGTACTTGTGACTGATGTATGAACTACTTGAAGTTCTGCCTGCTGCCATGCTGTGTGCTTAATTGGTATGTACATAATGATGATATACTTATGCAAGTTGAGTACAGTCCTTGATATGTATGTCTGATTTGCTTTTGGAGTATTATGTCAAGGTTACTTAGTCCATTTGTTTTGCACATAACTGTCTGGCTGCTATGTCATATATTCCTAGCATGTTAATTTTGAGTGTCTACATGTTGGGATCAAGGTTGGTCAATGCTGTAGTTTTCTTGTTGCCAGCATATCATTTTTGAACTCAAGCTAGGTATGTCCCTAGGCCACTAATTGTTGATCTGCATTTAAATTATGTGCATAAACTGTTGAGTTACCAACTGTTGTATGTTCAAATTGTGCATGTCCATTTCTTGCTCCCTGCCTCTTGCCTTGTTTGCTTATTACCATATGCACGAATTGATGCTAAGTTAATTTGATCCTGTTTGTTTTCTTTCCTGCACTGATTTTTGCCAATCCTCTCATGTTTGTGGAACTTGTCTTGAAATGCCTCTACCTGCCATATCATTTACTCATAACTATGTCATCACTTGATTGTTCTTATTTTGCCTTAGTGCCATGTTTGGTCTGAACTCACTAAAAACCCTAAGACCTGTACTTGAATTTTTCTAATTTCCAAGACTTGCATCCACATGTCACATTTAGTTTGTTCTATCATGACCATGTGCTTACACTTAATACCATTAATATTGGAACTATATGAAAGGTAAGTGAATAGCTGGTTAGTTTGTTGAATAAAGCTGTTATCTTGAGTATGTTTGCACTACCATGATTCAAAGATGTAATCTTGAATACATCTGCATCCACTACATGACCCTATGCATAGACAAGGTGGCTGTAGGCACTGACACTTGTGGTTTTTTTTAGCCTTTTGTTGCCTATGTTATGACTTGAAATCCTGAGCCATCCTTCAAGTGCCTCAGTTAATATATTTGTTTGCTAACACAACAATCATCTGTTACTATTCTTCATTAACTCATTAATTCTATTGTTCAAAGAATCATATTTGCCCTGCCTGCTATGCTGTTGTAGTTCATTATTTTGCATCTTCCACTAGTTGAGATAACTTGGTGAGCATTGATGGTAAGTTCAGTTATGTATGATATTGATTATTCCTATACAAAGGCTTGTTTTACTTTGTGTTTAAATTGGTTAGATTACTGACCAATACATGACCTGCATTAAATCATACCTCTCTTTGACATGTTAAAGCAACTTGTGACTTGTGGTAGTTTGACAAAATGCTTGTTTCACTTATCCATCAACTACTAATGCTAGGTTGTTATGATACTGTTGTGGACATTTACATGTGAAATAGCTGATACTCTTTTTTACATTATTTATGTACTAACCATGGCTCAAAATTCTTCATCTCATGCTAATGACCTGAAAATTTGGTGGTACAGTATAAAGACCCTTGTTTGAACTTGCACTGATAGGAACATTCAGTTCTTTTGTTTTCTGAATATGCCATGTCTAAAGGTTTGATCCAATGGATGAAGGATTTGTTTGATTGTTTGGATTGACATAATAGGGTGTTAGTTTCATTTATGCACAACTTATTTCCATTGAGCATGCTTTTGATTTAGATAATAAGAAGTTCTTTAAATCTTTCTCACATTGGATGGAAAGGCTGTTGCTTTGAATCATCAATCTTGGTCAGTGTTTGATGACCATGTGGGAGGAACGAAACTACCTTATTGCTTTCCCTCTTTTTGGCTGTTATGTTAAAATGTTGGGAGTCAGGGCTGTGTCACGAGCCATAATTCATTTTTGTTGGCTATTAATGGAATGAGTCATGAAAAGTTTGTGTTCACTTTGAGCTCACTCAGATTCGCTTCAAGGTTTATAACATTCTTGAGTTATATTTATAACTGGATGTACCAGCCACCCCAGTGGCAAGCACACACTAGCACGCGCCCATTTCACCTATAGGACTGGGGTTCGAATCCCCCTCGCCGCGGTCCTTTTGTTTTCTTTTCTGAAAATGCGTTGTTTTCATATATATTATGCCTTGGTTATATGTTGTTAACATGCACACACTGGGCGCGATGGCAAGCATTTTGGGCTGTACACGTAAGGTCCTGGGTTCAACACCCATGGGAACCACTCTCCTCTTTTTTATCACTTGTTTTTTTATATATTTCTATGGTTTATATGTAAATTTCAAATGTTCATAATTTAATCATTTTTCACTCGTTCTTTTTGCTAAACGTTCATAAAAGAATCTATTTTTTAACTATAAAAAGATATTTTAAAAAATGTTTAATATTGAGACATTTATTCATAATGAAAGTGGAAAGATCGTTTTAGGGTTTTTGTTACTTTTCTTGATGGTGTTTAATTCTTAATTATGATATCTTGCTTGTATAACATCTATATGTTTGATTTTGATCTTGCATGATTGTTATAAGCCTTGTTCAAATTGAATGCTTTGTTGTTAATACCACCTTTTTTATGCGCACATCTTTTGTAATTTTACTGTTTCGTAAAAATTGCTATCCCCCCATTCCAAAGGAAATTCCCTTTCAATTGACTCGTAAGTCAATAAACAAGTCAACCCTTGACCTCATAGTCATAGGTGTTCACATCCTCCTTGACCTTATAGTCATAGGATCCCCTCTTGACCTCAGTGTCATAGAGTCATCTCTCAAACCTTTGACCTCATAGTCATAGGTAGGCTTTGATCTCATAGTCATAGCCATTCTCCCTTGGCCTCATAGCCAATTATATTGCAACTTACAACAAGTTAGAGTTCTTGAACTCTATGTGAAACTCATCACGATGAATATTCACTTCTCCCATTATAACTTAGACTTAGAGATTTTCTTAAACTCTAAATGAGCTCATACTCAATTCCCCTTGGAACTTTAGTCATAGTCAATGATTCCTCAAATTCACCCTTAGTCAGGTGAACTACGGTTGCTCTGATTCTTTAGTTAGATACGTAGGCACAAGATGCGACGTCTTGGCGAGTAAACTTAGTGTACGTACCCTTAGCTCTTTACCTTTATCATTAGCAAAAAAACATAACATAACACAAACTAAACAAGAGGTTCCTGTAGAGTACTACAGATATTAAGGGTGCTAATACCTTCCCTTAGTATAACCAACCCCCGAACCTTAGATCTTCCCCCTTTAGGTTTTTTTCGATCTTGAACCTTTCCTTTGGACAAATCAAAGTCGGTGGTGAATTCAAAGAAATGTGATGCAAGTTAATTAATAGCTTGTTATCCGATTCTCACCGCAACAACGACGATCGCGCCGTTGTTTTTAAAAATGTAGAGAGGGACTTATACAATAAGTGAGGCCCAAAAAGGTTTATGTACAAAAAGGGTTGGGACTTACACTCTATTAGAGGCCCAATGATTAAAGATGGGTCTTATAACTCAAGGAGAAGCCCAAAGATTTTTTGTGAAAAAGGCGACAATCGTATCGAACCTTTTGACGGTATCGGGACTTATACAACACACTGAGGCCCAAAAAGGTTTGTATTTACAAAGGGTTGGGTCTTACACTCTACCAAGAGGCCCAAAGAGTTTTGAAAAAGATTTGTGATGGTTGAATTGATCAAAACCCTAATTTGTTTTCAAAATATTTTTTAATTGAATAAAAATTCAATTAAAATGATCAAAATTGTTAAACATGTGTGAAAACAAATTGTGATCTTGGATTAATGTTTCAAAAATTATGTTTCTATTCACAAAATGATTAGAAATCACTAAAATTTGAAAAATCAAGAGGGAGAAAATATTTTAAATGTCAAAAATAATTAAAATATTAATTCTTTACAAAAATATCAAGTATATGAAATAAATAATATTTTTTGGATTTTTTGGGAAAATAAAATATTTAATATTTTTGTGAATTATATAAAAAAAAGAATCAACTCAAAATCATTAAAAATCAGAGAGAAATTAATTTTTGAATCAATTAAATAAAATCACAAAATTCAAATATTCAAATGTTCAAAAATGGCGCCAAGAACATGGCAAGAACACGCGCTACCCTCTGTTTCTGCAGATTTGCGTTTTCTATCCAATCTCACTGAATACTTGATGATATCATGCAATCTACATATCAATCTACTCGTTTTCACCTCACGATCATGTGTATGGTCTTTAATTTCATTTAGTTTAACCATGGAATAAGAAATCAAAGAGAAACCTCAAGAACCCTAAAATTTGCATGAAGGTTCAGAAATTCCATACACGGTTCAAACAAAGCAATTGATTGAGGGAAAACACTCTATGCATGATTATGAACATATGGCCAAATTATTGTGCAGCAAAAAATGCATGGATCATAGAGTTAGAAGAGCTCATGCTTACCTCTTGCAGCTGGTGATCGTGTTTTGTGTTATAGGTGGTACAGCTTGGTTCCAAGGAGATGGACAGCTTCCTTAGGTGCTATGGAGTGTGTCTGGATGCTTGGAATGAATGGAAATGATCTGGAACTTGAGATGGTACCCCAACTGCAAACTGTCAAGAACTTGAGCAATTGGCTAGTGATTTTATAATTTTGGTGTTCCAGATGTTGTGTGAGTGTTTGGATCACTTCTATATGATGTTTATGAGGTGTGTGTGTGATTGGTTTGGTTGGAATAGCTCTCAAACTCAAAACCCGATAATGACTAGCTTTGGAAGGCAATTTTGGAGTAAAGAAGGAGATTTTGAGGAAAGCATCTGTTTGATGGCTTTGGTGTACTCAAATTGATCACAAATCAGCTCTATTTATAGTAGAGCAAGTTTGTTTTGCAAGGAATAGTGAATGGCAATTGCTGCATAGGTTTGGCCAATGTTGATCAATGAGAATCCAAGTCTCCTCTAACCATTAACCAGAGGTTAGGGCACAGGCTGCTGGTTCCCTTGGTCTTGGATAAGTCTTGACTGAATTCAGATGGAAATGGCTCAGTCCATGCCACATTGGTGCATCCATTGAATGCTCCAAAACAAAATTGGTGTCTTGTCCCCTCTTTAGGGATTTCTAGGTTTGACATGCTATTTTTAGTTCCAAGGACTTGGGAGGCTTGGGATCAGAGTTGGTTCCCCCTTGGTCTCCCCTTGAGGTGTTCAGATGGATAAGTGTGTTTGTCATTTGCACAAATTTGGCAAATCGAGCAAAATGCACAAATCTGCCTTGCTTTGACAGTTTTCAGCAAGGCATGTTGCCATTGTCATATCTCATGGCTCAAGTGGAATTTGATGGGGTTCTTGGCCATTTTGGAAAGCCCTCATATGATACAATAAATGTTTGATCATAGTTGGTTTTGATACTTTTTGGATCCAAGTGAAAAATGTCCCCACATTTGGAAAAAAAGTGAAGGCAGATTCTGACTTAGTGAAAATTTCACTAAGTATTGGAAAAAAGTGACATTTTCACTTTTTGTGATTTTGATCATTCCATAACTTAAAATCCATGAGGAATTGGAATGAGTTATGTTTGAAGCTTTTATAGAGTTCCATGAGAGCTACAATCCAGTTTTGGATGGGGAAAAATGGCCTTATGGTTTAGGAGTTATGATCCTCCAAAGTTGGTACCCTAGCCACTTTGTTCCATAACTTAGAAAAATTTCTAAGTTTTTATGGTTACCCCTTTTTCAAGTTATCCCACTTTTCTTGATTTTTCTTGATGAATGATGGTTCCAATCACACATTAACATCATTTTAGGGTCAAAGAACCATAATTGTGAAAAATCTCAAAAAGTCAAAGTTGACTTTTGTGCACAGTTGACTTTTTATCAAATGAATTCCAAACTGTGCGATCCTCTATGAAATCAAGTCCTTGACCTAAATCAAACTTAATGGATTGATTTCATAGCTGTTATAGGGTGTATTGAATCATGTCCTAGGGTTTGGGAGCATGTCTTGGTCAAAAGTCAAAAGCACAGTTGACTTTTCTCGCGAAACCCTAATTGTGGTTCTGATGAAATTGAAACTTGCTGCTCAAGCTTCTTGGATCAATCCATTCTTGAAAATGGATTAATGTGGTTTATTAGAGACCCTCAAATCATGTCTTGAGGTATTGGCTCATGTTTTGTCCCAAAAGTCAACTTAGGGGTGAATTAGGTCAAGAAACCCTAATTCCTGATCTTTTGTGAATGCATCCCCTGAGGTTAAATTGACTTGATGATTGGGTTCATGATGTCCCTTGGAGCATCTTAGGTTATGCTTTGAAGCATTGGCCCATGCCCAGAGGAAAATTTCCATATGGAGGCCCTGGTCGACCAAACCCTAATTTGGTGACACTGGCGATCTTAAGGCTTAATCCACCTGGAATGCTGCAACATTGTGTTTGGTTCTTGATGTAGGAGTCCTCTTGATCCATTGTGGATGTTTGAGAGGTTATACAAGTTGAAGATCATGTCATTCCTTGATTGATCCTTTGTCTAAGAGCTCTGAGAGGGCTTGAAACCCTAATTTTGATTGTAGTGAAGGCTCAACAATCTTTGAGGAGATTGATGGTTCATCCATATTGTGATGATGATTTGCACAATGATGGGAAATATTAGTGGTCAAAATTTGGGGTATGACAGATGCCCCTATTTAATCTTCTTGGACCCGAAGGTGTGAATGGCGAAGGTATTCGGGCATTCGGGGTGCAAGATGATTAAATATCGGAATACCCAAAATTTTGATGGTGGTCATGAATGGTAGCTTACGCATTCACCTTATTTTGCTAAGCGATGATACTTAGAAAAGATGAAACTTCCCCTCGATCCTGGTTTCCTACCAAGGAACTGGTCTAAACTTCTTTTGTAAACTTCCCCTCGATCCTAGTTTCCTATCGAGGAACTGGTCTCAGTTTCTGATATAAACTTCCCCTCGATCCTGGTTTCCTACCAAGGAACTGGTCATAGTTTCTTTTGTCAATAAACTTTCTTGACAAGGGACGCTATGCGTAGCGGTTTTCCTTAAACTTCTCGCCGAATTTTCCTGGGGAGATGCCATTTGATGGGAAAACTTTTGATGTCAGACTTGCTGGGAACCCATCTGTCTGAATTGTAGAGGAGTACAAACTTCTCAGTTGGAGATGCTATTTGTTGACTCTATCTGGGGAAAACGAGTCTCTTGAGAGACTTCTTTCGCTTAGGGATGTTACATCATACTTTTCTCGGAGATCTTCTCGGAGAAATGCCATATGATGTGATCCAATTTTGAGGTACTGATGACCTTTTCGTCAACGGATTTTTTGGAGAAAAACTGCCGTATCGTTGAATCTCTGATTAAGAGGCTTTCTCTGGGGGTTTTCCTTAATCTGGGAAAGTGAAGATATCATCTTCAATGGCGAAGAGTGACATTTGTCGAATGTTTTCTTGTTTTTCAGAGGTTCAAGTTATCAAAGTGGTCAAGGGCCAACTCTAATCAAGAGATAAATTGGAGGAGAGGGATTGTTCAGACGCAACATTCCCTGACGAGGAAAGACCCGACAACTCGATTGTGAAGACTTTTATCACTAGGGGACAAGACCGACTAGAGTGATAGTGATGCAATATGAATATGAATGTAAATCAACAATGCATGATGCATGTATGTATATGCTGACAAAACTGACACGACATACAGACTAGTAGATGAACACGACTGGATACTCGGCCACAGTGGGAGATAAAAAGTATCGCTGGTTCAAGATAGTAATTCTACCTTGCTTAGGAGAAGTAGTCCCTGTGGGGGAACAACCGTTGATTGGGCTTAGGAGATGAGAACTCGGCCGAGGATGTCAGATGGAGTATTCGCATCTGACATAACTGATCCTTCGTTTAGGCGCACTGGTTTAGAAGGAGTACTTTGATTCTGCACTTTGAGGCTCGATTACTTCTGGCAAAGCGATCGATGGTCTTTCAATGTTCAACAGTCAAAAGAAATTGCCATCTTTATTTTAAAAGCAGAAAAGTTTGACAAGTAAATTCATTTTTGTTTTATTTCAAGAATCGTTAATCATATTAAAATATCGTTCTGTAAAGCTAAAACAAATAAGAATTTCAAACAAAAGCACAAGGGCTCAAATTTTATTGATAGGATGGAAATCAGCCAAACGCGTCATTCCGTGGAGTATTTACAAAGTTAGAAAATGGTAATTTAAGGGAAAAGGGTTACATTGAAACACAACGACCAATATCCTTCTACCAACTTTGAATTCGGGGCATCCTAAGCTTCTGTCGAAGATGACCGTGACTGGAGTTTTTCTTCTGATGGATGGCATTACCGCTGAGGAGTTGAATTGATCAGACGCAGTTACTTGCCACGAATCCCTAATTTTTGCCTGGATCGTATTTTGAGATTTCCAATCCACCGAGATGATTTTTTGATTATGTCTCTAATTTTTTCCTGGACCGCCCTTTCGGGTTTTCAATCCACCGAGACGTTTTTTTTTATTTAGGCGAAGTATTTCTTGACTACATCGACATTTGTGGGGTAGGAAAATTCCTCTCTGTCCATGGTTGCAAGTCTCAAGGCACCTCCTGAGAAAGCTTTCTTGACCACGTAGGGGCCGTCATAATTTGGAGTCCATTTGCCCCGAGAATCAGTGAGAAATGATTGTATCTTTTTTAGCACAAGGTCTTCTTTCCTGAAGACGCGAGGTCGAACCTTTTTGTTAAACGCCTTCTTCATCCTCTGTTGATACAACTGGCCGTGGCATAGTGCCGTTATTCGTTTCTCTTCGATCAAGTTGAGTTCGTCGTGTCGATTTTGACACCATTCAGCCTCTGTTAGCTTCGCTTCCATCAATACTCGGATTGATGGGATCTCTACTTCTATGGGGAGCACTGCTTCCATGCCATATACTAGAGAGAAAGGGGTTGCCCCTGTTGAAGTGCGGTCAGATGTGCGATAATCGTGAAGAGCAAAGGGTAGTATCTCGTGCCAGTCTTTATAGGTTACAACCATCTTCTGAACGATCTTTTTGATGTTCTTGTTAGCCACTTCTACCGCCCCGTTCATCTTGGGTCGGGAGGGAGATGAGTTATGGTGTTCGATCTTGAACTCTGCGCACAACCCTTTCATCATCTTATTGTTCAAGTTAGATCCGTTATTTGTAATGATCTGGCTCGAAACACCATAACGGCAAATGATATTGTTTTTGATAAATTAGACTACCACTTGTCGAGTTACATTAGCGTATGACGCTGCTTCGACCCATTTGGTGAAGTATTCAATGGCTACTAGGATGAACCGATGTCCGTTTGAAGCCTTGGGCTCAATCATGCCAATCATTTCGATTCCCCATATGGAAAAAGGCCATGGGGAAGAGAGAACTTTGAGATGTGCAGGCGGTACATGGATTTTGTCTGAGTATATCGGACACTTGTGACACTTCCTCATGTACTTGTAGCAATCGGATTCCATGGTCAACCAGTAGTACGATGCTCTCAGAATTTTTCTCGCCATCGTGTGTCCGTTGGCATGAGTACCAAAGGATCCTTCATGAATTTCTTTCATCAGTATGTCTGCCTCTGGCCTGTCTATGCATCGAAGCAAGACTATGACAAAGTTTCTCTTATAGAGGGTATCGCCGCTCAGAAAGAAGCTGCCTGCTAGCCTTCTGAGGGTCTTTCTGTCTTTTCTGGATGCCCCAGGTGGGTACTCTTGTTTCTGAAGGAAGCATTTGATATCGTGATCCCAAGGTTTGTCATCTATGACTGCTTCAATCGTGAAGATGCAACCGAGCCGTTCAAGGCGCATTATGTCGATCTTGGGTAAGTCGTTCCATTGACCTACACTAATCATGGAAGAGATAGTGGGTAAGGCATCAGCCATGTGGTTCTCATCACGAGGGATGTGATGAAACTCGATTCTGTTGAAGAAAGGTAACAACCTTCTTGCATAATCTTTGTAAGGAATCAATCCTGATCGGTATGTGTTCCAATCTCCATTGATCTAATTGATAACCAGGGCTAAGTCGCCGTATACATCCAAGTTCTTGATCCTTAAGTCGACCGCTTCTTCGAGACCCATAATACAAGCTTCGTATTCGGCCTCGTTGTTTGTGCACTTGAATGTAGGTCTGGCAGTGAAAGGAATGTGGGTACCCTGAGGTGTTATGATGATTGCCCCAATTCCGTTTCCGTAATGATTGACAGCTCCGTCAAAGATTAGGCCCCATTGGGAACCTGGTTCTGGCCCTTCACTGGGTAGCGGTTCATCACAGTCTTTCATTTTTAAATACATGACATCTTCGTCTGGGAAGTCAAACCCGATTGATTCCTGATCGTCAATCGGTTGATGAGCCAAATGATCGGCTAAAATACTCCCTTTAACGAATTTCTGAGCGTGGTATTCGATGTCGCATTCTGATAACAACATCTGCCAACGGGCAATCCTTCCCGTGAGAGCAGGCTTTTCAAAGACATGCTTGATCGGATCCATTTCTAAGATTAACCAAGTAGTGAGACGAATCATGTACTGGCGAAGACGTCTGGCTGCCCAAGCCAAAGCGCATCAAGTTTTCTCAAGCATAGTGTACCGAGTCTCGTAGACGGTGAATTTCTTGCTCAAATATTAGATGGCAGACTCTTTTCTTTTTGTTTCGTCTTGTTGGCCAAGCACACAGCCCATAGAGTCTTCCAGGACTGTTAAGTAGATGATCAGTGGCCTTCCTTCCACTGGAGGTGATAGAATCGGTGGGTTCAACAAATATTCCTTAATACTGTCAAAGGCGGTTTGGCAGTCCTCTGTCCAAACGCAGTCCTGGTTCTTTTTAAGTAATTTGAAAATTGGCGCGCATGTCGCGGTCATGAGGAATATAAATCTGGAAATATAATTCAGACGTCCCAGGAATCCCCTGACTTGTTTTTCAGTTTTCGGAGAAGGCATTTCTTGAATGACCTTGACTTTTTCAGGATCAACCTCAATTCCCTTATGGCTGACGATGAACCCTAAAAGCTTCCCTAAACGGACACCGAAGGTGCATTTTTTGGGAATCAAGCGGAGTTTGTACTTTCTCAACCGCTCGAATAGTTTTGACAGGTGGGTCACATGCTCCTCTTCTGTCTTTGATTTGGCAATCATGTCATCAACGTATACCTCAATTTCCTTATGTATCATGTCATGAAACAGAGTAGTCATGGCCCTTTGATAGGTTGCCCCGACATTCTTCAATCCGAACGGCATTACCTTATAACAAAAGGTGCCCCATGGGGTAATGAACGAAGTTTTCTCCATGTTTTTCGGCGCCATTTTGATTTGATTATAGCCCGAGAATCCATCCATGAAGGAGAAAATTTTGAACTTTGCTGTACTGTCAACCAGCATGTCAATGTGTGGTAAAGGAAAGTCGTCCTTTGGACTAGCCTTGTTTAGATCTCTGTAATTGACACACATTCTGAATTTTTCGTCCTTTTTTGGAACGGGTTCGATATTTGTAACGCCCCGATTTATTTAACCGTATTTAATTATTCCATTTATGTGAAATTTTGTGAATTGTGTGATTTATTGTGTTTCATGTTAATGCATCATGTTTGGGCATTGAGAGTTTTGTGGCATAAATGTGTCACATTTTGAACTAACAGCCACTGGTGGAAGTTAGTGTTATTTTTGGTTATGTCACGTTTTGCACTTGAGTTCCACTGGTGGAAGTTAGTGTTATTTTTGGTTATGTCACGTTTTGCACTTGAGTTCCACTGGTGGAAGTTAGTGAGTTTTTGGCCTTTTTGTTATGTGTTGCCTTATATTTAGGAATCTTAATATTATGTGAAGTGATATGAAGAGCATGAATTTAATTTAGTGTTATTTGAGCACGACAGGTGGATTTTTTTGAATTGTGTAAATTAAATGAGTTTTACCTGTTAATTGGATAATTTCTCTGATAGGTAAAATATTTGCAATAAATTATAATTTCTTTTCAACTTTTATTTCCCTAAATATATTTCATCCCTGTTTAAGTTTTATCGCATTTTGAGAGCGTTTGGGAGATATTTGAGCTGAGGGGTATTTTGATCTTTTTGGGGGGTAGATATTTTATAAAAAGAAAGAAAAGAGAGAAAAGATAGTAAGGAAAAGAAAAAGAAAGAAGAGAAAGAGAAGAGAAGAGAAAAGAGAGGAAAGAAAAGGGAGAAGAGGAAAAGTGGAAAAATCGAGAATTCATCCGTTTAAAGCGCGAATAATCGGGTAAGGGTGAGAAGTTTCAATTATATTTCGATTGTGTATGTATATGTGTATGTTTTCTTGGAATGTTTGCTTGTTTTTCATAGTTTTCATTTCTAGGTTGAAAATGGTAGAAATGAATAGAAATCGATGTTTTCACGGACGAAAGTCGGAATAAATTGCGTAGTTGTGTCGAGTAATGTTAGGTCGTGATCGAGTATGCTTGTTTTATCGAATTTGGTTGATTTTGTAAGTTTTTACATTTTTGGAGATTTGAGGGTTTAAGATTCGGATTGAAATCGAAAGTCGTCGAATTCACGTTTGATGGTTCCAAATTACTACTATATGTTTGGTATGAATGAGTATGTGTTTGTTTCGAAAAAAAAATTGAATCGGTCGGATTTTCGGACAAAATTGCTCAAACCCGTAGCAGCCCGCAGGGAATTTTCTGGTTTTTGGCAAAACTTCAAAAATTCATAACTCTTGAACCGTAAGTCGGTTTTGACCCCCGTTCGAAGCGTTGGAAAGCTAACGAGATGTTCTTTCTAGGAAAAATAGTTTTGAGGTCTGTATATGGTTCAATTATAGCAGAAAATTGAAACCGTATTGTTGTGTTAATTTTTACCGTCGTGAATGCGTGCGATTGAGGTGTTATCGTGCAATATGCTTTTGTTATATAACGTATAGCTTGTGTGTACTGTTTTACGATGTGTTGTGGGTAGCCTTATGGCGTGAATCCTAGATTGTGGAAATTATTGTGAATTGTGGCCTTTTGGCAAATAAATGCATTGTTTAAATTAAATGTAAATGCATGTTAATTTTGAAAGAGTTCGTTGCCGTTTGGGTGGTAAAGCGATGCTCGTTGCCGTTTGGTGTAATTGATGTGAATTGGTGTGAATGCATATGATAATATGCTTGTTGTTGTGATTTGTGGTTAATGATGAATGCATTGTTTGAATTGATTTTCAATGCATGATTATTGATGTTGAAATGGTTCACATGGTTGTATATATGTATGCCTTGGATTGTCATGAGTCATTTGTATGCCAAGCATCATGATATGCATTGTTGTGACGTCCTGAGAGACGGTTTGGTTCTAGAGGGAATCCTCTATAACATCGTGTGCCTATATGAGGACCTAAAGCGATGGTTATAGACGATCGTGTGCCCATGTGGGGACCTAAAGCGATCGGATTGTGTGCTCATGTGGAGACCTAAAGCAATCCATAACGTCGTGTGCTCATGTGGAGACCTAAAGCGACGGGTGAACATCGTATGCCCGACGGGGTGTTACTTGAGCGACCCTCAGTAACGAGCGATGGTTCCAATAGTTCCTGAGTGAACTGGTGATGAGACATGAAATGTTGGAAGTCGGTACCGCATGGCATTTGTATAGAGTCGTTGTGTCGGTCTCTGTGCATTTGCATAAATCATGGATTCATTATGTGTGAGAATTGTGAATGGATGCATTATGTGTGGAAACTCATGAATGGATTGATTGTGTGAATATGTTATTATGTGGGCATAACTGATATATGCTATGTGTTCGGATTGTCGGAAATATGTTATGCATCTGTGGTTTGTTGCTCTATGAGGCAATTGCAGATTTGTGTCTTGGAGGCTTTTGTGAAGATTTGTTCTCCATCTGTTTGTCGGTCTTAGTGTCTGCTCTGATACGTAGCACGGGAGTCGGGGAACGATTATGTTATATTTGTATACATTTGTAGGATTTATTTTGTATTATCTTGTTTGTATTTTGGATGTTAACAAACAATTTATTTTGTAAAACAAGTCGGTTATGGATCTTTCCGCTTTATTCCATAAGTGACCTTTCCTTTTGTTGGAAAAAGTTTCCCCTTTGAGGGTATTCTATTTTGTGCTATGTATTATAAATATATGAGCAGGGATGATGTTTTGCTTATTTAAATGTGGCATCCTTGTTTCTGTCGGAAAAATAAATTTTTAGTTACTCTGATTTTATTTATGTATTATTTATTCGCGATGGGAATTGGGGTGTTACATTAGTGGTATCAGAGCAGGTCGGTCCGTCCGGCCAAGTTGTTGAGTCAGTTGGCGTGACAGTTGAATACTGTCGATGTTGTTTGTCCCCTAGTACGTGATAAGTGTGTGGAACACTGTCAGTACTTTCTGGTTTTCTAGTCTTTTGTCTTTAGGAGTTAGAATGAGATAAGTGGGGGAGAAGCTGGTACTTCTCCAAGTTGCTTCAGGTGTGGAGTGTTGGCTCAGTGTGTTGTGAATTGCAAGATTGTAAGTGCTCTTTGGACATTGTGGTTCCCGGTTCCGTAGGGAATGCGGAGGTAAGGTTTATGTTAACTGAGGATTTGTGCCTTAGGTAGTTTTGTGCAGGATGCAAGGGATGCTATTATAGTTTGGTGAAGACGGTTTATGCCCCATCATGATTGTCGGCTGTCTATTGGCAAATTGAGGAACTGATCACCCTTAATCTCTTGTTGATAGCAGACGGAAATTATGTTGGATGGAATAGGCATGTCTTTCCAGCTTTGATAGTGTGTACAATGAATTTTTTGGAATTAAGGAAGTGCTTACGGATTGTTTTGTTGAGTCGACGAAGATTTTTATATCTGAAGGTGAGGCGGATTAGAGGTTTTGGGATGTTGGTTAAGTTGGGAAGTCATTGAGAGAGAATGATTGAGTATTATTAATGGTTGTTCTCAGAAAGTAGAGTGTGAACTCAAATTGGGCGAAGGCGAGGATTTGAGGTTTGGATCTGCTAAGTAAGTAGAAGAACTTCTAGGAAATGAGACGCAGATGTTGGTCATGTTTGTGATAATAGTGTTCTGGAAATTGTCAGGAAGTCACAGTGATGGGCCGTCAGTTGGGCATGGTTTTCAGATGTGTTTTTGGATGGAACGTTAAGGTGTTGTCTTAGAGAGCTCCAGTATTGTTAGTAACAAAAAGGAATGATGTTTGAATGGAATAACAAGCAGGATGTGTATAATGGTATTGAGACTATGGAAAGTAAACTTAGAGGTTTGGTGAGTTTTGGAGTTTTTAAAGTTATAGGGCATTAATGGAAATCTTGAGAAAACCCTTAGGTGTGGATGTAATATTGGGGAGTTCTTTTTGGTTGGTTGTTGCTACATGTTGGAATTTGTGGAATTGGACGACCAGGAGAAAAAATTGTGTATGGATTACTGACAGTTGATTAAGGTAACGATTGAGAATGAGCAAACCTTACCCTGTTTCAGTTCTGATTAGATTCGCCAGGTGTTCGCACGGCGAAGGTCACAGCGAAGGCTCGCGAGAGCTTCGCACTGCGAAGGGGGACGCGAAGATTCGCTGGATGATTCGCACTGCGAGCGATGAGAATTTTCTAGGCTATTTTGCTTCTGACTTGGTTCGCTGGTACACTCGCACTGCGAATGAAGTAGCGAAGGATTCGCTGGGTTGTTCGCATTGCGAACATGACAGATCTTTCCAAATTGTTTCGTTCATAACTTTGGCTTCGTTTATCCGATTTAAACATTCTTTATATCGTTGTGGAGCTATGAAAGAGTTTTATGTTTTGGAGAGTGGAAATATTATTTATGGAATGGATTTTTGGTCGAGTATTGGGATTAATCGGAATTACGTGAATTACGTAAAATGGAACTGTTAAAACGTTAAAAGCTTCGAGCCATGCGTCTGGAGTGTTTGTGGAGGGGATGAATCGTATCTTCCATATTTAATTGGATAAGTTTGTAGTGGTTTTGATTGAGGATATTAGGATTTGGTATGAAACTCAGAGGAAGAACAGGTAGAGTGTTTGAGATTTGAACTACAAGTGTTGAAAAGAGATGAAGTGTTATGCTAAGTTATTCAAGAGAGAATTTGGGTTAAAAAAGGTTAGTTTTCTTGGATATGTTATTTCTGATGAGAGTATGGTTAAGGATTCATCGGAAATAGATGCAGTTCTACAATGAGAAGCTCCGAAGTTGGTTAAGGTGATTAGAAGCTTTTTGGACATTAGTTGGTTATTATTGGAGGTTATGGAGGGTTTTTCCAATTTAGCGTTTCTGTTACTTCGGTGGACTTGCAAAGGGTGAGTCGTTTGCTTTGGATGTTCATTGAGAGGAAAGTTAAGAGGGTTAAAGTGGAATTTGTCTACGACTCCAGTTTTGATTCTGCGTGATCCTGATGAATCGTTGTGAGGTATTGTGATGTGTCTTTGATGAGTTTAGTCAGTGTGTTAATGCAAGAGGGTAAAGTCGTGGCTTATGCTTTACTACCATTGAGGATTCCTAAAAGGATTTATACTATTCAGGATTTGGAATTGGTTGCGGTGGTTTGGTGTTGGAAATTTGGAGGTATTGTCTTTATGGTTCTAAGGTTCGGAGTGTTTGGTAATCGCAAGAGTTTAGAGTACTTGGTGGATCTGAAAGAATAGAGTATGAGACAACGAGGATGGTTAGAATTTATGATGAGTTATGATTGTAGTTGGAATTAGCCTGTTGGTAAAGCTAAGGTTGTGTCTGACGAGTTAAGCCGAAAGTTTTTATGTAAGTCTGTTTTGATGGTCAGAGAATTAGAATGATTTGAGCAATTCATAGACTTGTGTCTGGTGTGAGAGATAACACAGTAGAGTGTGAAGTTGGATATATTAAAAGTGAATAGTGATTTTTGGTGAATATGAGAAAGAGTTAGACTTTGGACGTGAGATTGATAGTTTTGATGGTTACGAGTAATCAGAGTGCGCAGCGGAAGTGTGTGTGGCACGTTTTGTATTTGCGTGTGTGACTTATAAGAATTCATAAGTTGAACATTGGGAACATATAGGAATGGTAAGACTAATGGACATTTCAGTATGGAAGTGTTAGGCGAAAGGTTTAAAGATTAATCAGGTACTAATATGTAGTTGGGTGTTTTGGTTGTATGTTTGATTGGTGAATCGTAGCATTGTTGTAATGTTGTTGTATGACAAGGATGTTTGGTATTCTGGTTTTGTAGAGGTTGTTTGATCGATGTTGTGTCGTGGAACTTGTGTTCTTGTTGTGTTCTGGTTCAAGAGTGAACATGTGTGTGTTCGTAACTTGGGTATTCCTTTGAGTCGTGAGTTGGTCGTCAAGTGCATTGTATGGGCTTTGCATCTTGTCGTTGTTGTGGTCGTTGTCGTGTCGTTGTTGTAGTTGCTGTTAGCAAGGTGGTTTGTCAGTTTGTGGTATTCGTAGTGTGCCTTTAGTTGGCATGTTGGTTTGTTGGTCGGATGCGAGAGTCGTATCCCGGGTTGTTCGTATCAGTATATTTTTTAGGGCGAAAATTTCTAAGTGGGGGAGAATTGTAACGCCCCGATTTATTTAACCGTATTTAATTATTCCATTTATGTGAAATTTTGTGAATTGTGTGATTTATTGTGTTTCATGTTAATGCATCATGTTTGGGCATTGAGAGTTTTGTGGCATAAATGTGTCACATTTTGAACTAACAGCCACTGGTGGAAGTTAGTGTTATTTTTTGTTATGTCACGTTTTGCACTTGAGTTCCACTGGTGGAAGTTAGTGTTATTTTTGGTTATGTCACGTTTTGCACTTGAGTTCCACTGGTGGAAGTTAGTGAGTTTTTGGCCTTTTTGTTATGTGTTGCCTTATATTTAGGAATCTTAATATTATGTGAAGTGATATGAAGAGCATGAATTTAATTTAGTGTTATTTAAGCACGACAGGTGGATTTTTTTGAATTGTGTAAATTAAATGAGTTTTACCTGTTAATTGGATAATTTCTCTG
Organism: Lathyrus tuberosus; assembly: GCA_022829125.1. Classification (NCBI taxonomy): domain Eukaryota; kingdom Viridiplantae; phylum Streptophyta; class Magnoliopsida; order Fabales; family Fabaceae; genus Lathyrus; species Lathyrus tuberosus. Next base: position 5,426,228 of record JALAZF010000121.1, read on the forward strand.
ATAGGTAAAATATTTGCAATAAATTATAATTTCTTTTCAACTTTTATTTCCCTAAATATATTTCATCGCTGTTTAAGTTTTATCGCATTTTGAGAGCGTTTGGGAGATATTTGAGCTGAGGGGTATTTTGGTCTTTTTGGGGGGTAGATATTTTATAAAAAGAAAGAAAAGAGAGAAAAGATAGTACGGAAAAGAAAAAGAAAGAAGACAAAGAGAAGAGAAGAGAAAAGAGAGGAAAGAAAAGGGAGACGAGGAAAAGTGGAAAAATCGAGAATTCATCCGTTTAAAGCGCGAATAATCGGGTAAGGGTGAGAAGTTTCAATTATATTTCGATTGTGTATGTATATGTGTATGTTTTCTTGGAATGTTTGCTTGTTTTTCATAGTTTTCATTTCTAGGTTGAAAATGGTAGAAATGAATAGAAATCGATGTTTTCACGGACGAAAGTCGGAATAAATTGCGTAGTTATGTCGAGTAATGTTAGGTCGTAATCGAGTATGCTTGTTTTATCGAATTTGGTTGATTTTGCAAGTTTTTGCATTTTTGGAGATTTGAGGGTTTAAGATTCGGATTGAAATCGAAAGTCGTCGAATTCACGTTTGATGGTTCCAAATCACTACTATATGTTTGGTATGAATGAGTATGTGTTTGTTTCGAAAAAAATAATTGAATCGGTCGGATTTTCGGACAAAATTGCTCAAACCCGTAGCAGCCCGCAGGGAATTTTCTGGTTTTTGGCAAAACTTCAAAAATTCATAACTCTTGAACCGTAAGTCGGTTTTGACCCCCGTTCGAAGAGTTGGAAAGCTAACGAGATGTGCTTTCTAGGAAAAATAGTTTTGAGGTCTGTATATGGTTCAATTATAGCAGAAAATTGAAACCGTATTGTTGTGTTAATTTTTACCGTCGTGAATGCGTGTGATTGAGGTGTTATCGTGCAATATGCTTTTGTTATATAACGTATAGCTTGTGTGTATTGTTATATGATGTGTTGTGGGTAGCGTTATTGCGTGAATCCTAGATTGTGGAAATTATTGTGAATTGTGGCCTTTTGGCAAATAAATGCATTGTTTAAATTAAATGTAAATGCATGTTAATTGTGAAAGAGTTTGTTACCGTTTGGGTGGTAAAGCGATGCTTGTTGCCGTTTGGTGTAATTGATGTGAATTGGTGTGAATGCATATGATAATATGCTTGTTGTTGTGATTTGTGGTTAATGATGAATGCATTGTTTGAATTGATTTTCAATGCATGATTATTGATGTTGAAATGGTTCACATGGTTGTATATATGTATGCCTTGGATTGTCATGAGTCATTTATATGCCAAGCATCATGATATGCATTGTTGTGACGTCCTGAGTGACGGTTTGGTTCCAGAGAGAATCCGCTATAACATCGTGTGCCTATGCGAGGACCTAAAGCGATTGTTATAGACGATCGTGTGCCCATGTGGGGACCTAAAGCGATCGGATTGTGTGCTCATGTGGAGACCTAAGGCAATCCATAACGTCGTGTGCTCATGTGCAGACCTAAAGCGACGGGGTGAACATCGTATGCCCGACGGGGTGTTACCTGAGCGACCCTCAATAACGAGCGATGGTTCCAATAGTTCCTGAGTGAACTGGTGATGAGACATGAAATGTTGGAAGTCGGTACCGCATGGCATTTGCATAGAGTCGTTGTGTCGGTCTCTGTGCATTTGTATAAATCATGGATTCATTATGTGTGAGAATTGTGAATGGATGCATTATGTGTGGAAACTCATGAATGGATTGATTGTGTGAATATGTTATTATGTGGGCATAACTGATATATGCTATGTGTTCGGATTGTCGGAAATATGTAATGCATCTATGGTTTGTTGCTCTATGAGGCAATTGCAGATTTGTGTCTTGGCTTTTGTGAAGATTTGTTCTCCATCTGTTTGTCGGTCTTGGTGTCTGCTCTGATACGTAGCACGGGAGTCGGGGAACGATTATGTTATATTTGTATACATTTGTAGGATTTATTTTGTATTATCTTGTTTGTATTTTGGATGTTAACAAACAATTTATTTTGTAAAACAAGTCGGTTATGGATCTTTCCGCTTTATTCCATAATTGACTTTTCCTTTTGTTGGAAAAAGTTTTCCCTTTGAGGGTATTCTATTTTGTGCTATGTATTATAAATATATGAGCAGGGATGATGTTTTGCTTATTTAAATGTGGCATCCTTGTTTCTGTCGGAAAAATAAATTTTTAGTTACTCTGATTTTATTTATGTATTATTTATTCGCGATGGGAATTGGGGTGTTACAATATTGGCTAACCATTGAGGATATTCTGACGTGGCGAGGAAACCCGCGTCATTCTGTTTCTGTACCTCCTCTTTGATTTTGACGGCCATGTCCGGGTGAGTCCGTCTCAACCTCTACTTTACTGGCGGACATTCCAATTTTAATGGTAAATAATGTTCCACGATGTTGGTATCCAACCTTGGCATGTCCTGGTAGGACCAAGAAAACACATCGGGAAATTCTCTAAGAAGCTTTGTCAAACTCTCTTTGGCAGTTAGACTGAGCAGTGCCCCAATCCTGATTTCTTTTCTCTCTTTTTCTGAACCCACGTTGATCGTTTCCAATGGCTCTTTGTGAGGTTCAATGGATCTTTCCTCTTGTTTGAGAAGTCGGGAGATCTCTTCTGGAATTTCGTTGTCAACTTCTTTTTTAGCCCTAAATACCGGGAACTCAAAGTCGGGAGAAGGCATCGGATCGTATGTTTCAACGGGGTTTAAAACAAGCAATCTGCATGACGTGATGATTTGTGTTTAGAAGAGATAGAGAAAATGCAAGTGTGTGCAGTGTTTTTTTTTTTGAAAAACTGCTTGTTTATTTTGAATTGTTTTTTAGGATTACCATTTTCTGAGAAAAGCGAAAAGAGAAAACAACAATTAATGCGGAGATCACAGAACGACGTTATTTTATTTATGAACAAGTCGATTCTTGAAACTACAGCCCTATAAAACAAAACTCTATCGCTTTGGGCGAAGCGAAGAGGGATATTTACAGAAAGTGAGCCCTATCAAAACATCCGTTTCACCTGGGCAGGGTGAAAGGTTAAAGACGGCAATTACTTTGACCTATGAACAATCTTCGGAACATCGATAACAACCCATTAGCGACGAACTCCTCGGTGAATCACAAAGTCTGGTACCTTCCTTGATTTGTCTTCAGAAATGACGCTGATTTCTGGAGGAGCAGGATCATTGGAATTTATCTCCCAGGCAGAGTTGTCGTAGAAGGATTCCTCAGTTGTATTTTACATAGTATTTATGCTCTCATGTATATCTCCCCATCCAGTTGGCTGGATATCTTCAAACCTGATACGAGAGCTTTCGGGAGCAGTGTACTTGACCATGAAGTCAAATTTTCCACTTGGTTGTCCTAAGGTATCCCACACTCCTTTGGAACTGGAGGAGTCATCTCTTTCGATGACGTTGACCTCGGGAAAAGCGTAGTTGATGAATTCTAGTCCGGAAAGCTTTTCCAATTCATCGTTGTACTGGATATTTTCTAAATGACCTGAGTGTTGATCCCATGACATGGTGGGGATGCATGTATTCTGTTCAATGACGCTCAGCTGATTTTCATTGTTTGGCTGATTTTCTTGCCCCAAGTTTCTTGGGCACGGCTTCCAGATAGGCAGGCCATCCATTGGGCCATAGTAGTCGTGGTCAAAGTTGTCCTTCATCAGAGTGTCCTCCTCTAATGAGTTTGGTGGAGCAAGGCATCCTTCAGGATCACAATCTCCATATATCATTTCGACATCTGACCTCGGTATAAATCTCGGACTCTGTGCGGGATAGTAAAAGGGCGTAGGCACCTCTTCCTGAGACATATAACCGTCCTCGTTGAGATAGGACTTCCATTCCTCGTCTGTAACGGAGGGATCTCCCTCGTTGATGGTATGGACTATTTGAGGCACTGGGTGAAGGAGACCTCCACTGTCGAAGAAGTCCTGAATGGGATGAAGACTTTCATCGTTAATAGCTGTCCGAGTGCAGGTCGCAGAAAAACCAAGACCCTTCTTTGTTTTGTTATCGGTAGGAATGACAAGCCGTCCCCATCCTTTTGCATTGTTATTCTCGATCACTTCGAGAGCATCTCTGTATGAGGAAATCGAGGTTCCCTTCTCTGACTGATTCTCCGTGTTTACCGAAAGTGCCTGGAACTGAGTTCTAACAACCTCCTCGGGTTCTACACAAGTAGATAATGACAAGTTATTCACGAGCAATGCTTGCTCCCCACAGACCATGATGAGTTGATCGTTCTTGACGAACTTCAGTTTCTGGTGAAGTTTCGAAGTGACTGCCCCAACCTGGTGTATCCAAGGTCTTCCTAATAAACATCTGTACGCTGCCCGGACGTCCATGACCTGGAAAGTGATTAGGAAAGTGTGAGGACCAATAGTTATGGGAAGGTCGACTTCGCCGACAACTGCTTTCCGAGACACGTCAAATGCTTTGACGATGAACTCACTGCCCCTCATCGGGGATCCTTTGAATGATAGTCGCATTAAAGTGGACTCCGGAATAACGTTGATGGTCGATCCTGTGTCTACCAGTACGCTGGCTAAAGCATCATCCTGACAGTTAACTGTGATATTGAGCGCCATGTTGTGACTTTTGCCCCCCTCTGGCAAGTCCTCATCACTGAATCCTAAGTTGTTGCAGGAAGTGATGTTAGAGATGATGCTATCGAACTGTTGTATTGACACATCCTGTTCCACAAAGGCCTGCTCTAAGACCTTCTGTAGAGCCTCTATGTGGGCTTCGGAACTGAGTAAAAGTGATAGCACTGAGATCTTTGAAGGAGTTTGTAACAGTTGATCAACAATGTTGTATTCACTCCTTTGGATGAGCTTCAGCATCTCATCATTATTTTTTGAAAGGTCGGGATTACTGGATTGACCGACTGGTGGATCAGGAGCTTCTGGCCGAAGTTCCTTTTCTCTGTTAGGTTCTCCAACTCCTCGGTTGAATATTCGACCGCTCCGTGTTACTCGACTGATGTCTACAATATTCACGACGGAGGGTAATGGAATTTCCATTCCATTCTCAATTATTGTTGCACTGTATTTGTAAGGGATCGCCTTAGCTGATTCATACGGTAATGGTCCCGGCAGATAAATAACTATAGGAGCCTTCTGATTTTTCTGACTGTCATAAGTAACTTCAATCAGTTCCTGGCTAAGAACTTTTGATTCGTCTAGTAGAGGGATGATGGTACAAACATCCTTGTTTTGTTGATGATTAGAGATTATGACAACATCTCTGGTTTGATCAGCGAAGTAGTCCGGCGTCCAGTTGATTGGCTCGGGACTCAGACACGGGTGAATCTCTTTACGATCCAACTAACCTTGAAGGGCTGCCCGCATAAGGTAGCATCCTTGGTTATTCTCCGAGCAGACTCTACAACGTTCATAGTTGTGTGGTGGCACCTGGCCACGCCCGCTTTGAATGCAGTGCAACCTTATCAGGTTTGTTTCCATAGATCGGACATCCTGAATTTGACGTCGAGTAGGGTTTCCATTAAGCACACTGATTTGTTGCGTGTCTTCATCCAGATATATTGGAAGCCACCAGTGGTTTAATAAGTGTTGTAAAGTTCTCTGAATGAGAGCGCACGCTTGGTTACTCTCACAACATCCTTTATAGTTCTGATAATTATGTGAAGTGAGAAAACCGAGTTGGACCTTCCTGGCATGTAACACCACCAAGCTGGTATTCATCAGACGAATATCAAAGATTTGAATCATGTTGATCTGGTAAGGATTTCTATCATGGTAGTCCTGGATCCATCCAAGATCCATCTGACGCTGGAGGGCCTCTTGTACAAAAGAGCATCCTTGTTTATTTACCGAGCAAGTCAGACAGGAATTATAATTGTGCCGCGGCAGATTATGATACTGGCTTTGCCTTGAGTGCATCACCACCAAGTTGACATTCATTGCACGGATGTCGTGGTTCTGAATGATGTTGGAATTCGTATAGGTCATGTTGACTCCACGAACTCGATGCTCTTGGATCCATCCGAGATCCAATTGTTCTTGTAGAGCTGATTGCACCACAGAACATCCCTGATTGTTTTTAGAGCAGATACCACACTGGTGATAGTTATGAGGTGGCACATGGTCATATCCACTATGTCTACAATGCATCTTGACCAAGTTGGCCCTTAATAAGAGTACATCATGAATTTGATAGATGTTGTTAGACTCTCCCTCTATCAAATTGACTGTAGCTTTCTCGTGTTGAGGCAGCGGGTTCGTGAGAACATTTGGATTCGTATCTTTGAAAGATAAGACCCTGCTCCTAACAAGCTTTTGTACGTCGGATTTTTAAACTGAGACAGTTTTCTATGTTATGCCCTGGTCCTCCTTGATGGTAATGGCAAGTTTGATCCGCTTTGAACCAAAAAGGCGGATTTTCCAATACTGTAAGAGGAGACTTAGTTTGGACGTGCCCCTTGACCAGTAATAATGGAAGCATCTCTGTGTATAACATGGGTATAGAATCAAACCCTGGTGGTCATGTAGTATGATTGTTGTTGTATGGAGGACGAGTCTGCTGAAAAGACTATTGTGTTCTTTACTGAAGTTGTTGTTAGTTCGGTTGGCTCTGCGCAACCTGAGATTGATATGTAGGAACAGGCGTGGGATTGATAGCAGGAGTTACAACTGCTACTGGTTGATATCGTCGCCTTTGCTTTCCGAGAGAGATATTCCTGATATCTTGCTCTTTTTTCTTAGGGAGAGCGCTACCGTATCGTTTCATACTACTTGATGATTCAGCGTCTTTTACTAAACGTCCTTCCCGGACTGCTTCCTCAAGACGAACCCCCATACCCACCATCTCGGTGAAATCACTGGGCGCACTGGCAACCATTCTGTCGTAGTAAAATGAGCTCAAGGTTTTTAAGAAGATCTTTGTCATCTCTTTTTCCTCAAGAGATGGACAAATCTGAGCGGCAATTTCATGCCATCTCTGAGCGTACTCCTTAAAGGTTTCCTTGTCCTTTTGTGACATCGATCTGAGTTGATCTCTGTCCGGTGCCATGTCTAAATTATATTTATATTGTTGAATGAAAGCAGCGCCAAGATCTCTGAACGTGTCGATCGTAGTGCGGTTTAAACCCATGTACCATTTTAATGCGGCACCAGTTAAACTATCCTAAAAGTAATGAATTAGTAGCTCCTGGTTCTTTGTCTGAGCTGACATTCGTCGAGCGTACATCACCAAGTGGCTATGAGGGAAAGAGTTACCCTTGTACTTTTCAAAGTCGGGCACTTGGAACTTGTGTGGAACTTTCACATTGGGGACTAAGCAGAGGTCCACGGCGTCCTTTCCAAATAGATCCTAACTGCGAAGGGCGTGCAGTTCTTTCTGCATCTCCAGGAATTGTTCCTGGAATTCATTCATTTTGTCGAACATGCTGTTGTTTCCACCAGAAGGTATATGTGGAATCTATCCTTCCGGGACAGTGTGTACCACGGGCGGTGGTACAGTCATTATGGCCGAGACTCTCGGTGTCTCCCGAAGTTTGTAACCTCCAGGAGTTGCTGCCATACCCCTGGCATCTTCGCTTTCCCAAAGTTTGTAACCTTCAGGCCCAGCGGTTCCTGCTGCAGTTCCCTAATCCTCAGCGATCGGCGGTACATATCCTTCTGGGATATAGTTGATAGGCATGCCCCATGGACGATCTTTCGGCATTTTGTACCTAGGATCATACTTCTCCACTATGGGCGTTGATGTGATCTCTAAGATCACAGTCCTTTGTTCTTGCATCAGAGCTTCTACTAGAGTTTGCATTTCGTTATGAAGCTTTCTCAGATCCTCTTTCAGAGTGTCGATCTCTTCTCTCAACTCTCTGTTCTCTTCCTCGAGATCATCCATCATTTTCTGACGATTGGCCCGAGTATTGTACGAATGAGACAGTTTGACTTTAGAATCGAGACGCCAACGTGAGATTCGCAGGTAAGAAGAATGTGTTTATGAGAATGATGAATGCAATGATTATTAATTATTTTTGTTTATTTAAAGTAAAATTCAAAAATTGGATTGCAAATATCAAACAGTGGGGAAACCCCGTTTTATTGAATTCAAAGGATTGCGGAAATGGAAATACAGTAGATTACAAAGTGCTGGAAAAGGAAATCTAAACTAATGGGTCCTGAGTCCTCTCTGAAGAGAGCTTAGGTGCTGGTTCGGGTGCTTTCCTTTTCTTTGACCGGGGCTCTTGGGCCGTTGTCGGGTTGTCATTCCTTTGCCAAGTGAAAGGAGCGAGCAAATTCCTTTGGTCATCCTGATTTTCTACAGCATGTTGCTCTAAAATCTCAATCAGGGCATCTTTTTCTCTTAACAGTTGCTATATTTTCTTACACTCCACATGGAGAATACGGTACTTATTCCTCCAAGACCTCTTTTCCTGCTGAACTTTGCTGAGAGTAACCTGAAGTTTTTCCGTCTCAGACATGAAATAAAGGGCAGAGTCTCTTAATGGAAGAACTTCCTGACGAGGGTAAGGCATCCTCAACTTGAGAGCTCTAGTTTGTACCCAATGGAGATAAGGCTCCATCGAGACACAGTCTGGTTTTCCTAGAGACTCTTGTCCTTTCCTATGAACGTGTTTCCAGGCGTGCACTATTTCCGTCTTTAGTGCCCTGTCGTTTTCTCCTTCCTTGAAGAAAAGACCTTCCAGATGAGCATTATGCGGGACATGCCTCATCGGGTATCCAAATTGACGACGAACTAATATTGGATGATAGTTGATTCCTCCCTTAGTTCCTATAAGGGGTGCATTTGGGAAATTTCCACAATGGTCAATGATCCTGATCCCTTCGTAGATTCGATTGTACCAATCGATGTCAGAGTTGGTAAGAGACATGATTCTCTGCGACCAACATAAAGTATTCTTTTGACCCCAAAATGCAGCAGACTTGGGCAAATGGGAAGTGAACCATTTGTATAGCAGGGGTACACAACATGTGATCATCCATTATACAAATTCCTTAAGTGTACCGAATGATACACATCTGCGAGTAAGGTCGGTACGGGGTTTCCGATCAGGAAAATCTTAATGGCGTTGATATCTACAAAGTTATCGATGTTGGGAAACAAAAATAACTCGTAGGTGAGCAAAACAAAGATGCTCTCGAAAGCGGCCACGTTCCCTATACTAGCAAAGTATAGAGCTTTCTTTATCAAGAATTGGACTGGAAAACCTTGGATGCCACCCTTAGTGGTGATGTGAATCCTGACTTCTGACTCATCCAAATAAATTGCTCTTGCAATGGTTTGATCCTTTGGAATTTCTTCCAGTCCAGAAAAGGGAGCTTGATCAATAATATGTAAATTAGTCAGGTGAGAATACTCCTCTAGCGTTGGTACAAGCTGATAATCTGGGAATGTGAAACAGTGATAAACTGGATCGTAGAACTGGATTAGTGTGGACAGGATTCCTTCGATTACATGAACCCTTAACAAGGACAGCAATCCTCCATACTTGGCTCTGAAAACCTCGTGGTTGGTGATCATTCTTGCCAAACCTCTCAAATCCTCTAACTTTGGAACCTTGAAGGTGTACTTATGAGTTTTCCTTCTACCGAAATCCATTAGCGCAATCTCCTTTCTCTGATATTTGCAATCATTGTCTTAGTTTAATTTGAAAAAGAGAGACTAGAAAAGAAGATTATTTTTTTTGTTTTAATGTTTTTTTTTTAAATGAATGTATGAATGCAGCACACAAAAACATAGAAAAAACATGGGGTCAAAGGGTCGGTGTCATGAAGTCAAGGCTCTACCCCCCCCCCCAACCAAAGGTTTATACTGGTGATTTTTTGTACCTGTCAGCAAAATCATTGACCCCTCTTGGGATAACAACAACAAGCGGATCGCCAGCGAGCTGATGTATCCTAGAGCGATCTCAGATGAGGCTAGTATCGCGTGACAACTATTTCCGATAGCTTCCGCACTACAAAATGGCTTAAGTCTACTAAAAACCTCGGCTTCTCAGATAACTCAGTCGACCACACTACTTTCAACAACCGAAGTCGTATAGGCAATGTATCTGCAAAGGGAGTCTCCACTGAGTTTGATGGTCGATCGAGGGCTCTTAACTGGAATTCACTCCCAGTAAGATTACCCTCATTGCCATCACCTATCTTAGGTGTATACTCAATCTTTCCACATGCGGCATCACACGCATTCCCATTAGCAGAAAAATAAACACAGATATCAATTAGGAAAAGCAGTATATATATTTGTCTTAATCATCCTAGACCTCTAGTCTTATGATCCTATACAGACAATGACTCCCCAATAGAGTTGCAATTTCTGTGGCATTTTTTAAGGTTTCTACCTAAGAGATGGGAAGAGAACAAGATCTCGCGGTCCCCAGTGAAGTCGCCATTTTTCTGTAGCACGAATTTTGGCATGGTTGCGAAGCACTATCGCTTTGGGGTACTACAGTTTGATTCATTTTTTATCCTATTGAAGCTGATGAAGGAAGGGAAATAGATGTCTCCAATTAACCCTGCTTGCATACTGATTTTGAACAGATGACTGTTGGTTTACAGATGCTATAAAGATTGTGGGTCTCTCTTAGGTTATTTTGTTAAAAAAAAAACAGTGTCTAGGCTATTGGTAGGATGTTAGGACTGATGCTTTTTGATTGATGTATGAAGGTACGGGATTTTGGGTTTTTGATTAGTATGCTCGCTAATATTTTTTCCAATCTTATGCCTACGTATTCCCGTTTAACGAAACAGGGAAATCAGAGCGATTGTAGTTCCTCCTAGTCTATGGGAGGAAAAAGGTTGTTTTGGTGTCTTGTTCAAAGCCCAAGATGTGAAGCTGAAGGGTCTATTTGTATCTTATTCGAAGCCCAAGATGTGAAGCTAAAGGGGTTTGACTTTAGAGAGAATTTCTCATCTCTAAAGAGGGGTATTTGGTCTGTTTGTCACAACTGTTGGGTGACTGATTATAAAGGAGAATTACTTTAACTAGGATGTGTGAATCCAGTAATGCCATAATTTCCTTTATAGGGGTCTTTTAACCTGAAGGAGAAGACTTTAACTCAGTTTAGAGTAATGCCATCTTTCCTTAGGAATTTCTCATGCTAAAAGAAGGACAGTGGCATGGATGTAAATAATCCAAAGACTTGCCGCTTACAACAATTAGATGGGGGAAAAGGAGTTGTTGATGTTTGTATACTGTGAGCAAAGCACAGATTTTGATGCTAAAAGGTTGATTGACTCAACCGGGGTTTTCTTATACAAAGCCTAAGAGGAAGCTATTGACCCAACAAGAGGGTGCTTTTATGTGTCTTGTATGAAGCCCGAGAGAGAGGCTAAAAGGGTTGACTCAACAAGAGAGTGCTAATAAGTGACTGACTCAACAAGAGAATGCTTTTATATGTGTCTTGTACAAAGCCTAAGACGGAGGCTAAAAGGTTTTGACTCAACATGAGAGTCTTTTATACTCAACAAGAGAGTGATTTGTATCTCGTACGAAGCCCAAGATGGAGGCTAAAAGGTGATTGACTTGACAAGAGAGTCTTTTATACTCAATAAGAGAGTGATTTTCTATCTCGTACGAAGCCCGAGATGGAGGTTAAAAGGTTTGACTCAACAAGAGAGTCTTTTATACTCAACAAGAGAGTGGTTTTGTATCTTGTATGAAGCCCGAGATGGAGGCTAAAATGTTCGCTCCGCTGGGGAGAATCATTTGTACAAAGCCCAAGAGGAGGCTATTGTGCTGGTGACTGTTTCAGTTTTGTGACAGGTCCAGTATGTCGGATAAAAGAGAAAATCAGTTCTTATAAAGGGAACGATTAAAGGTATTGTTGTGCTTTGGAATTGATCAGAGGATCAGGGTTATTTCCTGTTCTTTAAGGAAATGGAAAATCCAAAGGGTATTGAGACTGTCCAAGTCTACTGGTGTTTTGAGAAATCGATTCTCAGGTAGTGAATGATCTTTGTATGATGCCCAAGAGAAGGCTGGTATGTTAAGGGATGAAGGTCAACCCATTAACTGGTCTGACACTTGACTCAGAAAGACAGCTCTAGCAAATTGATGACTAGGTTCTGTTCCTATACCTGTAGAGGTCTCTGGGTCCTTGTACTAAGCCCAAGAGAAGGCATGATAGCTTTTAAGAAGCCAAATGGTCCTTGTACAACGCCCAAGAGGAGGCGGGGATGCTTTTAAGAAGCCTGTGGGTCCCCAAACCCCGAGAAGTTCAAGACATGCCATTCACCGAGAATAGATCAAGCCAGGAAAGTTCGAGAATTTGGAAGAAACTCAAGAGATGCCATTCACGGAGAAAAGATCAGCCCTGGGGAGTAGAGTCTCTTTGACAATTTCTAAGGGTGATAGTCTGAGAAAGGGTTCATAGAGAATACTTCCTTTCACGTCTCCATACTATTTAACCCCAAGAGGAGGGAAGACTGTGTCTGGTAATCCTATGGGGATCTAGTGTTGTTTGTATTTAAGAGTGACCAACAGGGCTTTACCTAGTGCTAGACGTAGTTGCCGGGGAAAACTCTAAATAACTATACTAGTATTACACAGTGGATATTTGACAAGTATATAAAAGTTTGTGAAAGAAGACTTACAGTGAGCAGCCCCACAATACAGTTATATATATGAAAGCGGATAAAGAAAGCGGGTAAACACTTACTCGGTTGTAGAGCTTCCATGCTGTTTTGTTAGTTTGTTCAACAAAGAAAGTTTTGATAACAATATTATATTCAAAATCAAAGGAGAAAGTGCTTTGAAAAGGTTGTTGGAGCTTACAGCTCAAGGAGAGGCCCAAGGTTTTATCATTGATTGCACTTTTGAATTTGTACAGGGACTTATACAAGTGACTGAGGCCCAAAAAAGGTTTTATGTACAAAGGGATGGGTCTTACACTCTATCAAGAGGCCCAAAGGTGTTTAAAGAAAAAGAATGGGGCTTATAACACGAGGGTAGGCCCAGATGATTTGTTTTTTTGAACTGGAGATCACGCCGAGATTTCTTTAACGTACTGGGTCTTATACAATGTATTGAGGCCCAAAAAGTTTTGGTTAAAAGGAGGTTTGGGTCTTACACTCTATTAGAGGCCCAAAGTTTTATTTTTATACAAGTGGTGGGGCTTACAGCTCAAGGAGAGGCCCAAAAATGGTTTTTGTTTGAGAACGATGATCGCGTCGTTGTTTTTAAAAATGTACAGAGGGACTTATACAATAAGTGAGGCCCAAAAAGGTTTATGTACAAAAAGGGTTGGGACTTACACTCTATTAGAGGCCCAATGATTAAAGATGGGTCTTATAACCCAAGGAGAAGCCCAAAGATTTTTTGTGAAAAAGGCGACGATCGTATCGAACCTTTTGACGGTATCGGGACTTATACAACACAATGAGGCTAAAAAAGGTTTGTATTTACAAAGGGTTGGGTCTTACACTCTACCAAGAGGCCCAAAGAGTTTTGAAAAAGATTTGTGATGGTTGAATTGATCAAAACCCGAATTTGTTTTCAAAATATATTTTAATTGAATAAAAATTCAATTAAAATGATCAAAATTGTTAAACATGTGTGGAAACAAATTGTGATCTTGGATTAATGTTTCAAAAATTATGTTTTTATTCACAAAATGATTGGAAATCACTCAAATTTGAAAAATAAAGAGGGAGAAAATATTTTAAATGTCAAAAACAATTAAAATATTAATTCTTTACAAAAATATCAAGTATATGAAATAAATAATATTTTTGGGATTTTTTAAGAAAATAAAATATTTTAATATTTTTGTGAATTATATAAAAAAAAGAATCAACTCAAAATCATTAAAACTCAGAGAGAAATTAATTTTTGAATAAATTAAATAAAATCACAAAATTCAAATATTTAAATGTTCAAAAATGGCGCCAAGAACATGGCAAGAACACGCGCCACCCTTTGTTTCTGCAGATTTGCGTTTTCTATCCAATCTCACTGAATACTTGATGATATCATGCAATCTACATATCAATCTACTCGTTTTCACCTCACGATCATGTCTATGGTCTTTAATTTCATTTATTTTAACCATGGAATAAGAAATCAAAGAGAAACCTCAAGAACCCTAAAATTTGCATGAAGGTTCAGAAATTCCATACACGATTCAAACAAAGCAATTGATTGAGGGAAAACACTCTATGCATGATTATGAACATATGGCCAAATTATTGTGCAACAAAAAATGCATGGATCATAGAGTTAGAAGAGCTCATGCTTACCTCTTGCAGCTGGTGATCGTGTTTTGTGTTAGAGGTGTTACAGCTTGGCTCCAAGGAGATGGACAGCTTCCCTAGGTGCTATGGAGTGTGTCTGGATGCTTGGAATGAATGGAAATGATCTGGAACTAGAGATGGTACCCCAACTGCAAATCTGTTAAGAACTTGAGCAATTGGCTAGTGATTTTGTGATTTTGGTGTTCCAGATGTTGTGTGAGTGTTTGGATCACTTCTATATGATGTTTATGAGGTGTGTGTGTGTGTGTGTGATTGGTTTGGTTGGAATAGCTTCAAACTCAAAACCCGATAGTGATTTGCTTTGGAAGGCAATTTTGGAGTGAAGATGGAGATTTTGAGGAAAGCATCTGTTTGATGGCTTTGGTGTACTCAAACTGATCACAAATGAGCTTTATTTATAGTAGAGCAAGTTTGTTTTGCAAGGAATAGTGAATGGCAACTGTTGCATAGGTTTGGCCAATGTTGATCAATGAGAATCCAAGTCTCCTCTAGCCATTGACTAGAGGTTAGGGCACAGCCTGCTGGTTCCCTTGGTCTTGGATAAGTCTTGACTGAATTCAGTTAGAAATGGCTCAGTCCATGCCACCTTGGTGCATCCATTGAATGCTCCAAAACAAAATTGGAGTCTTGTCCCCTCTTTAGGGATTTCTAGGTTTGGCATGCTATTTTTAGTTCCAATGACTTGGGAGGCTTGGGATCAGAGTTGGTTCCCCCTTGGTCTCCCCTTAAGGTGTTCAAATGGATAAGTGTGTTTGTCATTTGCATAAATTTGGCAAATCGAGCAAAATGCACAAATCTGCCTAGCTTTGACAGTTTTCAGCAAGGCATGTTGCCATTGTCATATCTCATGGCTCAGGTGGAATTTGATGGGGTTCTTGGCCATTTTGGATCATATGATACAACAACTGTTTGATCATAGTTGGTTTTGATACTTTTTGGATCCTAGTGAAAAATGCCCGTACATTTGGAAAAAAGTGAAGGCAGATTCTGACTTAGTGAAAATTTCACTAAGTGTTGGAAAAAAGTGACATTCACTTTTTGTGATTTTGATCATTCCATAACTTAAAATCCATGAGGAATTGGAATGAGTTATGTTTAAAGCTTTTGTAGAGTGACATGATAGCTACAAATCCAGCTTTGGATGGGGAAAAATGGCCTTATGGTTTAGGAGTTATGATCCTCCAAAGTTGGTACCTTAGCCACTTTGTTCCATAACTTAGAAAAATTCCTAAGTTTTTATGGATACCCCTTTTTCAAGTTATCCCACTTTTCTTGATTTTTTTAGATGAATGATGGTTCCAATCACACATTAACATTATTTTAGGGTCAAAGAACCATAATTGTGAAAATTCTCAAAAAGTCAAAGTTGACTTTTGTGCACAGTTGACTTTTTATCAGATGAATTCCAAACTGTGAGATCCTCTATGAAATCAAGTCCTTGACCTAAATAAAACTTGATGAATTGATTTCATAGGTGTTATATGGTGTATTGAATCATGTCCTAGGGTTTGGGAGCATGTCTTGGTCAAAAGTCAAAGGCACAGTTGACTTTTTTCGCGAAACCCTAATTGTGGTTCTGATGAAATTGAAACTTACTGCTCAAGCTTCTTGGATCAATCCATTGTTGCAAATGGATCAATGTGGTTTATTAGAGACCCTCAAATCATGTCTTGAGGTATTGGCTCATGTTTTGTCCCAAAAGTCAACTTAGGGGTGAATTAGGTCAAGAAACCCTAATTCCTGATCTTTTGTGAATGCATCCCCTGAGGTTAAATTGACTTTATGATTGGGTTCATGATGTCCCTTGGAGAATCTTAGGTTATGCTTTGAAGCATTGGCTCATGCCCAGAGGAAAATTTCCATCTGGAGGCCCTAGTCGACCAAACCCTAATTTGGTGACACTGGCGATCTTAAGGCTTAATCCACCTGGAATGGTGCAACATTGTGCTTGGTTCTTGATATGGGAGTCCTCTTGATCCATTGTGGATGTTTGAGAGGTTATACAAGTTGAAGATCATGTCATTCCTTGATTGATCCTTTGTCTAAGAGCTCTGAGAGGGCTTGAAACCCTAATTTTGATTATAGTGAAGACTCAATAATCTTTGAGGAGATTGATGATTCATCCATATTGTGATGATGATTTGCACAATGATGGGAAATCTTAGTGGTCAAAATTTGGGGTATGACACTTAGGCTTAGTTAAATAGTCTTGATTAGGTTTTTACTTTGTTTATCTCTAACTTCATTAGGTTTTGTTGTTCTAATTCATTTCTACTTTAATTTTGTGTTGAGCTTAACCTTTGATGTATAGTGTGATATATCTTGTAAGTTTTATTTTGCTATAGCTTTTTCTATGTGTTTTTCTTTTAATCTTGCATTTGTCATTTTCTCGTTTGCCCCTCTGTGGCTTACCCCATTCCAAAGGAAGGTTACTTTGTTGACTTATAAGTTATCTCCTCAATTGATTTAGTCATTCCCTTTTCATCTCCTTGACCTCTTTAGGATCATTTCCCTTGTTCTTATTAGAGCCACTTCTTCCTTCTTTAATCTAGTTGTAGGTTAGGGTTTTTGAACCCTATGTGAGTACTATCATCATAGATACTTACTTTCCCTATTTAGCCTTATTAGAGCCATTTTGTTTTACAACTTAGAGTTAGGATTGGAGTTTTTTTAACTCTATGTGGGTACCATCATGATGTGTACTCACTTTCCCCTTTTGACTTTGTTTAAAGTCAATCTTTAGGTTAGTCTTTCAATTTAGACTTAGAGAGTTTATTAACTCTATGTGAGTACCATATTTATAAGTACTCATTCCCCCTTAGAACCTTGATCATTATCAAGAGTTCCTCATCCCTAGTTAGGTGAACTACGAATGCTCTGATTCTTTGAGTCAAGATACGTAGGCACGAGATGCGATGAGCATACTTAGTGTATATACCCTTAGGTATTTACCTTAGAACTCCCCTTAGCAAGAAAACAATAACATAACACAAATACTAACATGAGATTCTTGTAGAGTACTACAGATACTTAGGATGCTAACACCTTCCCTAGGTATAACCAACCCCCAAACCTAGATCTCTAGCTTTGTTTTTACATTGCAATTAGGGTTTTCAATCTTTTCCATTTCCTTTGGATAAATCAAAGTTCGGTGGTGAATTTCAAAGATTTGTGATTCAAGTTAATTAATAGGTTGATATCCGATTCTCACCAAAAAAAAAGGCGACTTCACTGGGGACTTTCATGTTCCCCTAAGAGGGTTAGGCCCACCTTGTTTGTATTTGTGTTTGCTATATGTTTTCTTGCTTATATACATATATATATATATATATATATATATATATATATGTATATTTGTATACATATCTGTTGTGTTTGGGTTTTCTGTATGCAGGGTTATTACTTTGAGTGGTGAGGATATGTCCTATACCCGGAATTGAGTGAACCTATGATAGGATAATGGTACATTCAAGGAGACTTTGAGGGAGTCGATTCCCAAAAAAGTTGACTTGAGAAAACATCACTCAGTGGAGGCCCTCATGGAAGTAGTCGTGTTGAACGAGTTATTTGTGAAAACGTTACTACTTTCAACCTAGGTGCCCATGACACTAATGACCTTTAGTCACCCTTTCACCTTACTTTAGCCTTTTTAGGACGTAGTACGATGGTTATGAGGGAGTAGTCCCAAAATAGTTTCTATGCGATACTACACTCGGACGAGACTCTCTTGAGAATATTATTGACTACCAAGTTATTTGGGAAATCGATAATATCTGAAAGATGGGTTGTTGACTCTGGGAACTTTTTAGAACCCTGTTCTGCAGATTTAAAACCCATAGTACACACCTCTTGGGAGGGGTAGACCATGGCTCCACGCTTGTGACCTGTGAACCTAGGCCCTTTGTTTGTGTATTTGTAAATATGTGTATATGTGAACTTGTGTTTGTTTGTGTTTGTGCATACATGCATACATGAGCATCATTTCATTTAAGTTTTGTGGAATTTGAACCTTTGTTTGTAAACATCATAGGGTTATCATGGACAATGAAAGGAAGCACACCATGAAGTATACTTTCAAGAGTCTTAACTTGGATGACCTAAGGAGGTTGGGGACCTTGCTGACAGATCCAGAAGGGTTCAAGAGCAGATATAGGAAGCTATTGTCGTTATTGAGGATGAAGATTGATAAGGGGCTCCTTTCCACTCTACTTCATTTCTACGACCCAATTTACCATTGTTTCACTTTCCCTGATTACCAACTTATACCTACTCTTGAAGAATACTCCTGCTTAATGGGCTTACCTATTCTCGACAAGTCTCCTTTTCCAATCTTCGAGAAAGACCGCAAGGAACAAGAGATTGCTAAGGCCACACATTTGGAGTTAGTTGATATTCAAAACAATATGACTACCAAAGGAGGAATTTTTGGTTTGACTGCAGAATTTTTGGTTGGGAAAGCCCAGTATTATGTCGACCATTTGAGCATGGATGCGTTCGAGGCTATCTTTTCCTTGCTCATATATGGTATCTTTCTGTTTCCTAGCTTTGAAGACTTTGTAGATCTCAATTCCATCAAAATCTTCTTAAAGAGGAACCCTGTACCTACTTTTCTAGCTGACACCTATCATTCTGTTCATTTGAGGAATTTTCATAATGGAGGGATGATAACTTGTTGTGTTCCTTTGTTATACAAGTGGTTTATTTCAAATTTGCCTAAGGCCAACGCTTTTTGGGACCCTAAGAAAGGTTGGTGGTCAAAGAAGATCATGGATCTCACCCACTCTGACGTTGATTGTACAATCGTGTCTACGATGGAGTGTTGATTATCGACAGTTGCGGAGATTTTGGGAATGTGCCTCTTCTTGGCACCAAAGGAGGGATTAGCTATAACCCGATCTTAGCTCGTCGACAGTTGGGATATCCTTTGAAGGAGAAGCCTCTCGGTGTTCACGTGGAAGAAATCTTTTTCAAAGAGGATGGAAAGCATGAGGAGCTAAAGTAGAAGATCTTGAGTGCTTGGGGTCGTAGGCATAAGAAGGGTAAGAATGACACATGGAAGCCTAATTGTGTCTCTTTGGAACCCTATCTCCAATGGGTTCAGAAAAGAGCTATTGAGTTAAAGATGCCCTATTCCCAACAAGAGCCTATGGTCCTGAAGAAGGAACCTATCTCAATCTTCATGTCTGAAGCGGAAGAGTTAAGGATTGCTTTGAACAAAGCCCAACAAACAGGAGACGCTTGGAAGCATAAGTACCAAGTGGTTGTGGAGGAGAATGCAGAACTCCAAAGGCAACTATAGGCGAAGAATGAGGAAGTACTCTCTTGCAAGATGAGGAAAGTGCAAGAGGATCCATGTTCCTTAAGCCCTCAGTCGACCCCATGGAAGCTGATTGTAGACAATATGATTCTTGAAAAGGCTCAAATGGAAGAAGAGATCAAGAAGCTCAACATGAGACTATTAGGAGAATCTCCTTAGGTTTTTTGTTAGATTTTATTTAGCTTTCTATTAAGACTCTTGTAAGAAATGCTGGTGGTTGTAATCCATTTTAATGATTAATGAGAATGTGTCTATTGGTATCCCTTGATGTTTATAAATACCCAAATTCCACGAAACTTTTGCATCACATTCTCGCATTTTTCTTTTTATTTCAAGGAACTTAAAATTATTTTGCAGACGCTATAAAATGGATTTTGGAAAGAAGAAAATACCATAGTACACCTTCATGAGCCCGAAGCTGGAAAGATTGAAGGAACTAGGAAGTCTGATAGAGGATCCTCTAGCGTTCTCAGATAAGTATGGGAGGATTCTTCCGCTGTTAGGTCTCCGAATAGCTGATGGACTCCTGGCTACGCTCGTCCAACTCTATAATCCTATATATCATTGCTTCATTTTTTTTGATTTCCAACTATTGCCCACTTTGGAGGAGTACTCTGCCCTGATTGGGCTTCATGTCACTTCTCAGCCTCCATTCTCAGGATTGGAAGATACGCCAAGCTAGATGGATATTTCCATCGCTACGCGCCTGAGGTTGTCTGATGTTTGAGCCCACATGACAATCAAAGGAGGACTCCTTGGACTGCCGACCAAGTTTTTGTTTGAGAAGGCTCAATATCTCGCTGATAATAAGAACACAGAGGCTTTTGAAGCTACTTTTGCATTATTGGCTTATGGACTATTTTTGTTCTCTAATATTGACGACTTCGTCAATATTAATGCCATCCAATCTTCATGCTTAAGAACCCGGTCTTTACCTTATTGGCTGATGCCTATCATTCTGTTCAGTCAAGAATTCTTCAAGGAGGTGGTCGGATAACTTGTTGTGTTGCTCTCCTCTATAGGTGGTTTATTTCGCACCTACCGAGGTCTGTAGCTTTCTAGGATTCAAGGGATCGTTTCACTTGGTCTAAGAAGGTCATGTCTCTCACCCATTTAGAGATCGAATGGTATGATCCGATATATGGAGGAATCGACATGTTCCACAGCTGTGGAGATTTCCCTAATGTGCCTCTTCTTGGCACTGAGGGGTGTGTCAGCTACAATCCTATTCTTGCCCGTTGCCAACTCGGGTACCCAATGAAAGAAGAGCCTGACCCTGCTTATTTGGAAAGACTTTTCCTTGAAGATGGAGAGAATCTTAGGCTAATGGCCAGAATCGTGTACACCTTGCATCACATGAATAGGAAAGGGATGACTGCACTAGGATATCATGATTGCTCTGTTTATGAAGCTTATCTGTTGTGGTCGCGAGAAAGAGCTCTCACGATAATAGCACCCTATTCTCATCAGGAATCCATACCTTCAACTACTACTAATGAGGAAGGAAAGTTGAAGATGGCGCTGGAAGAGCTTACTGCTGAGAAAGCAAGGATGCAGAAGTAGATTGATGAGCTTGAGAAGGAACTTCATGGAGGATAAGGGTCTTCGTCACGAGGATTAGACTTCTAGTTTCTTTATTTTTGTTATCTTGTATCTTGACTTTGATGTAATGGTTCTTGAGGATGTACTGTCGGTTTTGTAAAACTTTCAGTCTTTTAATTAATGCAATGGATCTTTTGGTTATTTAATCTGCATCTCTATTATTATAATGTTTGCAATTTTTAATTTTTAGTTCCTTGATTGCTTTGTTTTCATTTGCATTTGCATCGTTTATGTCTTTGCATGTGCATTCTTTCTATCGTGGCTCATCTCGTCATCTTGTTACCAGCCATTCACACTGAATATCCAACGCCGATATAGCACTAGAGCCCAAGCTCGAAGGAGGATGGAGGTACAGAACCAAGAGCTTGATCGTGTCAACAATTAACTAGAGGACCTACGCGGGGATGTAGGGAAAATCATGGAGATACTGAATGTTATGTGTGCAAAGATGGATACTCAGACCACTATTGTTTCAGAGATTTCCAATACAGTTATGGAACCTCAGCCGACAACTGTTACTACACCAAATGTGCCTCCATACGGTCTCATACGAGATTTTGTGCCACCACCTGCTGCAATCCCTACAGTTCAACAAGTCCAATAGACTGTCCCTTTGGTTACTGAAGCTCCTCGTGTGGTTCCCACTTTTACACCAGATGTTGTGCATACCCGTGTGCAACTGTATTTCAATGAGCCTCAGCCAGTATTTGATGTCCCTGATATGTCAGAAGATGGGGACGAACATCATGAGAAGCTAGAGAAAATGTGGAAATTATTGATAAAAGATTAAGAGCAATGGAATGAGACCAAGTCTTTGGTGCTGCTGCCAGAGAAATGTGCCTTGTATCTGGTCTGGTCATTCCACTAAAGTTTAAAACTCCTACTTTTGATCACTATGAGGGAAATGCTTGCCCAGAGAGCCATCTAATCATGTACTATCAAAGAATGGCCACTCACGTTGACAATGATAAACTGATGATCCATTGTTTCTAAGACAGTTTGAGGGGTGCTGCATCGAAGTGGTATTTGAGTCTAGATCAGTCTCGCATCAGAAGTTTCCAAGATCTATCTGATGCTTTTATCAAACACTATAAATACAACATGGACTTGGCTCCCAACCAAAGGCAACTGTTAATCATGTCCCAAAAGAGTTTCGATTCGTTCAAGGAATACGCTCAGAAATGGAGGGAAACTGCTTCACAAGTAGAGCCTCCTTTGACCGAGAAAGAACTAGAAGATTGGTTTGTCGACACTATGCGCCTCAAATTTTATGAAAGAATGGTGGGAAGTGCAACTGCTAATTTTGCTGATATTGTCGCTGTAGGCGTGAAGGTGGAATTGCGACTGAAGAATGGAAAAATGTCAAGTACTGCTGGTAGTTCAAGCTCCCACAAAGACAACACTAAGAAGCCTTCCGGTAGTTTTCACAAGAAAAAAGAGGGTGAAACTAATGTTGTGGTATCAAGCAGAAGAAGAAATCAGCCCTGGAAACAACAACAACATTATGCTCAACAACAAGGCTATTCTGTTTAGTTTACTCAACAACCGTATGTGGCTAATGTTGCACCCACTTTTAATCAGTAAGTTCCAGCATACCAGCCTGTGCAACCTTCCCCTGTTTATCAACGAGTTGATGTGCAACCACCTCCTGTTTATTAACCACCTCCTATTTATCAATTCGCCCAAGCTCCACCTAATTATCAACAAGCAGCCAATGCTCCAGCTTACCAACAGCAACAGAGAACACAATCTCCTCACCCAAACACCCCTCACAGAAGACAGGCTGGGAAACCTTCATTTCCTACAATCCCGATGACATACACAGAACTGTACCCTTCCTTGGTGCAACAAGGCTTGATCACTACGAGACCAATGGGCCCTCCTTCGGAGAAGATGTTGCAATTTCATAACCCAAATGTCCACTGTGCATTTCACCAAGGTGCTCCCGACCATGATCTAAAGGGATGCCTTGCACTGAAACATGTCGTGAAGAACTTGATGGAAAAGAAGATTTTGTCCTTTGGGGATTCTCAGCCAAATGTGAAAAGTAATCCATTGCCTACTCATGGGGTAGTGAATGCCATCAAAGATGAATATGATGAGGTGTTGGTGATGGATGTTTCCGAGATTAAGACTCCTCTCCAAGTCTTCCATTCAAAGCTGTTTGAGGCCAGTTTGGTGAAGGTTCGCCACAATGATTGTGAAGACTGTAATGCCAGTACCAAAGAATGCATGATGTGTAACACCCCTCTTTCCCATTTTATAAAAATACATATTAATATGAAAATAATCAGAGTTTACACCAAAAAGTAGGATGTCACATCATTTAAACCAGCAACTAAACTTCTTTTATTAATTATAAAAATATAGTTTTTACAGCGGAATCATACTTCAATTCAAACTATGGCACTAAGGCCTTCATTACAATATTCTCCAACTAACTAGTGGCCTCATAAAAGGTTATTAAATAAGATATGTAACGAAATACAATGGTGTAAAACATAACAAATCCCCAATATCCTGTGTTACGTATCAGAGTGACTCCTAAGACTCGATCAAGCAACATTCACTCCATGCACACTCGAGTACCTGGATTATCTGTACTTCCAAAGAAGCACAAACACAACAAACAACAAATGGGGTGAGAACTACATTCAATAATTAACGGCGTATAATACATGATAAAAGTAGTATTCACCAAACACACAAATCCAATCAACAGATAATAATAATGCAATGTGACTCAACAATGACACAATGCATGTGGTACCAACATCATGGTTCATTCAATCGAACCCGGATAGATCACATACACCCCTACTTGGAAATGATCTATCCCCACCATTCTCCATATCGAAGTACGGATGAATCACATACACTCCTCCTGAGCAATGATTCATCCCACCAACACCATGAAATGCATGACACAATTATGCATATAAAACACATGTACAATATCATAAATATATATACATGTTCACTATCCTCCTGATCACACCTGAATCACACATCAACATCCAACATCATACGATTACTTCACACAACATCAATCAACGGTAAATTAATTAATTAATTCCCTAAAATTATTAAATTAATTATTTTCGTTACCAATTCTATGTTAAGTCATTGCTGGCATCTATACCAACCTCTCAAACCAAGAAATGGAGAAGAAACGAGTTGGAAATCACAAAACAGAAGAAAATAGCAGAAAACCCATGACAGCGCACTGTGACGGCCGCCATAGCCTCTCTTACGGTCGCCACAGCCTCTCTGCCGGTCGCCACACTTCCCCTGCCGGTCACCACGCCTGGAACGTTCGAACCCTCTGCTGTCTTACGTTTACACCCCTTTTTCCGTCCTAAAATCGTTCTACATTGATTTTAAGGTCTATAATTCCACACTACGTTCTGGTCTTGTTATTACTACACAAATTAAATATTCTTCAATCTAAATTTGTAGCCTCCGCTTGCACCCAAAACCCAATATGTACACCAATGTTCATATAAACACAACAACAACAGTATTTTCCACAAGTTCATGACAGAACACAACAATTTCACTCAAATTCATCACAATACATTCATACAAGAATAGATCTACACAAACATCAAACATATATACAAATTCCTATGAGGGAAAGGACCCCTCACTACCCTCTCATGATATTACCACCCATTATGAAATAGATTCTCCCCCCTTACCTCGAAATTGTTCAGAAAATCCTGCGAATCTTGATTCTCCAAATTTCCCTAGCACCCATTTTCTCTTTTGTTCTTGATCTCCCCTAGCTTGTTCTTACGTGAAAAATTCTCCCCTTTTCTTTTTGGCTAAACTCCCCACTAATTCCACATTAAGGACTCACTCTTCCTTATTTTTCTCACTTAACTCCTTGTATTCCTCCCACTAACAATATTATTAATAATTCTTATTTTTACTTAATAATAATATTAATATTAATAATAATAATAATAGTGATAATAATGATAATAGTAATAATAATAATAATACCTTTTATACTACTATTATTAATTACACCCTCTAATTATCCACTATTATGTTATCCACCCAATATTATTTAAATTAATATTCTCCTTATATTATAATTAAATATATATTAACTAACATAATCTAATTAGTTTTGCTCACCACACCACCAATCTCTACACTTTTGGTCACACACCCCTACTACCTTAAAGTCTCACTCTTAAGGCTACTATCCCTTACTATGGGTACATAATTTACAACGAATACACGCCAAAACACACCATCAATTATATCATTTCACAGTTATATCACAAATAATAATCAAAATAAAAACGGGTGTTACAACTCTCCCCCACTTAGAATATTTTCGTCCTCGAAAATTTACAGGATATGAACTACCCCGAACAACCTCTCGCACCCAAATAGTCAACTCTCATGCCATGAAAGGCAACACCACGAATAACACAAAACATCAAACTACCTTATCAACGACAACAACAACAAGATGCAATGCTCACGCAATGCACTCGACGACTAACTCAAGACACAAAGAATAGCCAAGTTAAGAACACACGGGTTCACTATGAATCAGAACATAACATGATCGTTACCATCACCATAGGCAACACTCCCCTAATTCCCCATCATAGGAATTAGTCACTCGCACTCGAACCATCACCATAGGTAACAAGGCAACAACAAAGATAAGAACACAAAAGCCCATAACACAACATCAACGTAACCAAACTATCAATATCGACGTTACCTATGTATGAACAAACTGCGCTACACCATGCTTCTGCAGCGCACTCTGAGTACTCACAACTATCAAATCTACCAAGTTCACATCAACTTCCGACCATCAAAGCAGACATAAGAAAATACTTTCGACTTAACTCATTGGAAATTCCGACCAAACAGGTATTCTCCACTCTTGCGATTACTAAACGCTTCGAACCCAGATCCATTAAAATAATACCTCCGAATATTCAACACAATTACAACCGCGACCAATTCCAAATCTTGAATAGGATAGATGCTTCCATGAATCCCCAATTATCGTAAAACATAAGCTACAACTTTACCATCTTGTATTAACACGTTGTCCAAACTCATCATAACCACCTACTAATACCATAACAGCAACAATACAGCATTCCAACAGCATAAGCTACATGTGTCCAATTAATTTCAACAAGAAAAAAAATCATCTTTTTCACTCCCAGACCGCGCTAAGTGGGATCTGTGAATTCTGCAGGAAAACCCTGCGAAAGACACATGTCCTGCTGCGACTTAACACTTTCCAAACAGTTCTTTAACACCAATTAACCACAGATTTTTCATCCATACTCCACACCCAACCTATGTACATTAACCAAACCAATCAAACAAACTAGTTCATCAATTTCTACTCATACTAACACAATTCTTCATAAACCCTCATCTGAATTAACACAACCAAGTAAACTCATCTTTACTAACCATATAACTTCACTTCTTTCAATACTCGTAAATCAATTCTCAAATACTATACGTGTTCTTCTTCTGATTTTATAACAGATCAGAACATCCACAATGAACACCAGTTCCAACTTATCCAAACAAATATGGAAGATACACTTCATACTCCCTATATACACTTTAAGGTATACTAGCCACTACTATTCTCTATCCGACATCCTTGGTCAAATCGTGGTCTTACATTTCCATTTTCTTCCTCCTTGGATCCTCCCTACAATGCTTCAAGTTTCATGTTAATCGGATTCTCGATTCATCACAAATCAAAACTCAAGTTATCCAGAACACAACTGTGAGTTTCCATACCACTCACCGATCAACTCGCAACCTCATGCTATCATCCTCGAGTCCGCCTTATCTTCCTATATAGGAATCTGCACCGACTAATCAAAATAATCCTTAAGCACTTGGCTCAACTCCAAACAATTTACTGTACACACAATCCCAGTTGGCATGACACGTCTATTCCATCCAACATGATTCCGTCTACTATCAATAAGAGATTATGGGTGATCAGTTCCTCAATTTGTCAATAGACAGCCGACAACCATAACGGTGGCATAAATCATCATTACCCAACTACAACAGCGTCCTTTACCTTGTGCTCAAAGTTACTTAAGCATAATGCTCCACCATCTTTCTAAGGCTTACAAACGTTTTCTTCATTTCCTTATTTCCAACCTCGTCAATGATACAAAAATGCTCAAAATCCAGTACATATTCTCCTATACACGCTTGTCGCACAACACAATTATTAAATATCCTTCTAATACCGGAATTGCTACTACATCAAGTACAATCCAAATCGGTTTCCTCCCATTGAAATCTTTATTCAAGTTAAGAACTTTAACAACACTAACCAATCCTTCGTCTTTCCTTTAATCTGAGAACCTCTATAATCCATATAATTTCACACTTGGGCCTCATTCAAATCACAATCTCAACAGTACCAACTCATCATCTGGTTGGTGGTAGAAACTCTCCAAAACTTTCCCCGACACATGTCGACATCATATCATCAATAACACACAATCCGCCTTACTATCTAACTTTCCTCAAAGATACCTATATTCTAATCATCCTCCACTGGCATACGCCACATCTCTATGTGCTCCTCCGATATCCTTACTGTAACGACCCAGTTTTCATGTGCGTTTTATTTAACCGAGTCGTTTGATTATTATATTATTATTTTATTTTATTTTCGACTCTTATCTGCAAATATGTTAATTTTCAATGTTGTGATATTTTATCGGGTTTTGGGATCGTTTGTGAGATATTTGAGTGTGGGGGTATTTTGGTCATTTTAGGATATTTTTGATTAAGTAAGAAAAATAGAAAATAGTAGAGAGAAAAAGAGAAAGAAAGAAAAGGAAAAGAAAGAAAAAGGAGAGAAAAGAGAAGAAGAAGAGAAATAGTGGAAAACTTGGAAAAATCAAGAGAAATCAACTTCTAGTATCGATTTAATCGGGTAAGGGTGCGAAATTCAATTATTGTATACTTGTATATGATTATGTATGTATATTTGTGATGTTTGTTGGATTGAAATGGAAATATTTTAGTAAACCCATTTTTGGTAAAATTGAGTAGAAATTGATTAAATGTGTAGAAATTTATGTGTTAAGTGTTCATTCTTGTTGATACATGATAGATACTTGTTATTGGACATTGTATTGGCAATTTTCTGGTGTGTAGGTGAGATTTGGGGGGATTTTGGGTTGAACCCGTATGAACAATTATGCAGAAGAATTTTTCTGAGATTTCCAGGTCATACGCGTATGGGGCATGTTCATACGCGTATGAACCTTGGCAATACGCGTATGGTGGGCGAGCCATGAGGGCAATACGCGTATGGGTTGCTTGTTTTCTCGGCCATCTGCCCATTTGCGTAGGATACGCGTAGTATTTTGGGGCAATACGCGTACGGGCTTGGGCATTACGCGTACGGACATTTGCACGTGAACTTTGGGAAAAATGAGTCTCTGCTCATACGCGTATGGCTCAGGGCAATACGCGTATGGACAGGACTTTTGCAAAATGTGACTTTTCAAAATATCGTTTTTCGTTTTCGTTCGTAACTTTTGATCCGTTTGTCCGATTTTTACATTCTTGGTATCGTTGCGTAGCTATTGAGTTGTACTTTCTTATTATGATGATTTCGAAATTGTTAGCCGATTTAATTATGTCGGAAAGTCGGGAATAGTGTCGGTTGTCGACTTTTGTCGTTATACTTGTACGTAATTGATGTGTATTGTGCAAGGTGCTGTTGTATGATGTAAATGTATGTGTTTAGATGATGTTGTGGTGATTTGGGGCCGTATAGAAATTAAATGCATTGTTTTGGGCATAAGTGCAAAGTGTGATTTTATCGATGTAAATGGATATGTGTGTGTGTGCATATTAAATGTTGTGGGTCATTGTATGCCAAACATCATGATATGCATTGTTGAACGTCCTGAGTGACGGTTTGGATTCCAGAGGGAATTCGCTATAACTTCGTGTGCCTATGTGGGGTGTGAGCGATGATTATAGACGATCGTGTGCCCATGTGGGGTGTGAGTGATCGGATCGTGTGCCCGTGTGGGGTGTGAGTGATCCATAAACACCATGTGCCCATGTGGGGTGTGAGCGGTGGGGAACATCGTAGGCCTGACGGGGAGTTACAGTGATGTAACTAGCGATGGTTCCAGCAGATTTCCTGAGTGAACTAGTGATGAGAAATAATGGAAGTCGGTACCGCATGTGCATATGCATAGAGTCGTGCGTCGGTCTCTTGCATTTGCATAAATCATTTATGGTTGATTATGTGTGGATTTGTGGATAAATTAATATATGGATATGTGTTGGTGATGGAAATATGTATTATGTCTTTAATGCCTCGTGTATGATTTATGGCGTGAGTTGTGGTGAGAAACGTATACATGTGTGTATTTTTGTGTTATATATAATTATATGCAATTATATTATGGTTGTTTTTCTCACCCTTCTGCTGTTTTATAATGCTCTATGAGGCATTGCAGATTAGAGTTGCTGGAGGTATTTTTGTGAAGCTTTGCGTCTTCATTCTTTTGTCGGTCGGCTCTGATATGTGACACCGGGTAGTTAGGGAGGTCGTTTGTGATAATTGTATATTATGTATATGTATATCTTTTGGCTTGTGCATGTACAACTTGATGTATGACAAACTTTTCATGATATATATATGTATGTTATTCAGTTTTAGATTTTCCGCTTTTATTCTAAAATCTGAGATGTGGGTGTAAGGAACTAAGTTCCTCTGTTGATTGCTACCCCACTGTTGCATATCTTTATGAGCAGGTGTTGTATGAATTGTTTTCTTTTGATGTGACCCTCCCGGTCTATGCCATGATAATTTAAATATACTCTGACGAAATTTTGAATTTTCTTTTACTGCTTGCTATTAATTGGGGGTATAGATTGGGGGTGTTACATTAAGTGGTATCAGAGCCAGTTGTGCCAGTTTGTGTCAGTCCGTGTCAGTGGTGTCAGTCCTTGTTGGTCGTTGTGGTTGGTTGAGCTGTTTGTTTAACCATAGTTTCTGTTATTGGACATGAACAGAATATGGCTGGTAGGAATGATGCTGCTTTGGTTGCGGCTATGCAAGCTATGGCTCGTGCTGTGCAGGGTGCACCTAATGCTGCGGGTAATGATGAGTTCAGGAAGAACAACCCGCCTGTCTTCAAGGGAAGATATGATCTGGATGGTGCACAGATTTGGCTGAAAGAGATTGAAAGGATTTTCCGAGTGATGGATTGTGATGAAGACCAGAGGGTGAGACTGGGTACTCACATGTTATTGGAAGAAGCTGATGATTGGTGGGTTAGTACTCGACGTGTGTTGGAAGCTGCAGAAGAGGAAGAAATTACTTGGGAAGTTTTTAGCCGGGAGTTCTTGAGGAGGTATTTTCCTGAAGATGTGAGAGGGAAGAAGGAAATTGAGTTCTTGGAGCTTAAGCAAGGTAATATGTCTGTAGTTGATTATACTGCTAAGTTTGTGGAACTTGTGCAGTTTTATCCTCATTATGCAGAAGCGACTGCTGAATTCTCTAAGTGTGTGAAGTTTGAGAATGGCTTACGTCTTGAGATAAAGCAGGCGATTGGATATCAGAGGATTCAGAGGTTTTCTGATTTGGTAGATTGTTGTAGGATTTATGAAGAGGACAGTAAGGCTCGTTCTACTCATTACAAGAGTGTGACCTAGAGGAAAGGGAAGCAACAGTTCCGTGGTGGTCCGTATGTGACACCAGCTGATAAAGGTAAACAAAGAGGGAATTTTGAGAAAAGGTCAGGTGGAGGAGGAATGTCTGGTCCTATGAGGTGTTATAAATGTGGTGAGTTGGGGCATCATCAGTTTGAGTGCAGGAAAGATTTGAGGAAGTGTACTAATTGTGGGGGTGTAGGACATGTTGCAGCGGATTGTGCCAGGAAGAATGTGGTGAAATGTTACAACTGTGGTGAACCTGGTCATATTAGTACCAAGTGTCCGAAACCGAAGCAAGCTCCAGCTGGTGGAAAAGTGTTTGCATTATCGGGGACTCAGACTTCGAGTGCAGATCATCTGATTCGAGGTACTTGTTTTATTAATAGTACTCCTTTGATTGCTATTATTGATACTGGAGCGACTCATTCATTTATTTCGTCTGAGTGCGCGAAGCGTTTGAATCTTGTGTTGTCTGTGATGGGTGGTGGAATGGTTATTGACACTCCAGCAATGGGGTCAGTAACTACGTCTTTGGTTTGTCTAAGATGTCCTTTGACCATTTATGGTAAAGACTTTGAGATGGATTTAGTGTGTTTGCCGTTGGAGGGTTTAGATGTGGTTCTAGGAATGAATTGGTTGCAATTCAATCGAGTTCATATTGATTGTTATCATAAGCTGGTAAGGTTTCCTTCTCTTGAGGAAGACGAAGACTCGAGTTTCTTATCTACCAAAGAGTTGAAGAAACTTTTGGTGGAGGAAGCTCAGTTGTTTGGATTGTTTGCATCTTTAACTGTGGATAGCCAAGTTTCACTTGAGGTGTTTCCTGTTGTGTGTGAATTTCCGGAAGTGTTTCCTGGGGATATTTCAGACTTGCCACCGGAGAGAGAGGTGGAGTTTTCTATAGATCTAGTTCCTGGTACTAGACCTGTTTTTATGGCACCTTATCGTATGTCGGCATCGGAGTTGGTTGAGTTAAAGAAACAGTTGAATGAGTTGTTGGAAAAGAGGTTTGTAAGACCAAGTGTTTCTCCTTGGGGTGCTCCAGTTTTATTGGTGAAAAAGAAGGATGGAAGTATGAGGTTATGTATTGATTATCGCCAGTTGAATAAGGTGACGATCAAGAATAAGTATCCTCTTCCAAGGATTGATGATCTGATGGATCAGTTGGTTGGTGCGTGTGTGTTCAGTAAGATTGACTTGAGGTCGGGGTATCATCAGATAAGGGTGAAGGAGGAAGACATTCAGAAAACGGCTTTTAGGACACGATACGGTCATTATGAATATTCTGTGATGCCGTTCGGGGTTTCTAATGCGCCAGGTGTGTTTATGGAATACATGAATCGTATTTTTCACGATCATCTGGATCGTTTTGTCGTGGTGTTTATTGATGATATCTTAATTTATTCTAAGTCTCGGGAGGAGCATGCAGAACATTTGCGTATTGTTTTGCAGGTTTTGAAGGAGAGGAAGCTTTTTGCTAAACTGTCCAAGTGTGAATTCTGGTTGTCGGAAGTGAGTTTTCTTGGACACGTAATTTCAGGTAATGGTATTGCTGTGGATCCATCTAAAGTAGAAGCAGTTCTACAATGGGAGGCTCCGAGATCTGTTACTGAAATTCGAAGCTTTTTGGGTTTGGCTGGTTATTATCGCAGGTTTATTGAAGGTTTTTCGAAGCTAGCACTTCCTTTGACCCAGTTGACTTGTAAAGGGCAAGCGTTCATTTGGGATATTCGGTGTGAAGAGAGTTTTACTGAGCTGAAGAGAAGATTGACGACAGCTCCGATCTTGATTTTGCCGAATCCTAATGAACCATTTGTGGTTTATTGTGATGCTTCTTTGATTGGTCTAGGTGGTGTTCTGATGCAGGAAGGTAAGGTGGTGGCTTATGCTTCAAGGCAGTTAAGAGTTCATGAGAAGAATTATCCTACTCATGATCTTGAGTTAGCGGCTGTGGTTTTCGTGTTGAAGATTTGGAGGCATTATCTCTACGGTGCAAGGTTTGAAGTCTTTAGTGATCATAAAAGTTTGAAATATTTGTTTGATCAGAAAGAGCTAAATATGAGGCAACGTGGATGGTTAGAATTCTTGAAGGACTACGACTTTGGCTTGAATTACCATCCTGGTAAAGCTAATGTGGTAGCCGATGCATTGAGCCGAAAATCGTTACATATGTCCGCTTTAATGGTTAAGGAGTGGGAACTTTTGGAATCGTTTAGAGACTTGAGTTTGGTTTGTGAAGTGACGTTGGATAGCGTTAGGCTTGGTATGCTAACGATTACTAATGATTTTCTAATGACGGTTAGTGAGAAGCAAAAGCTGGATCTGAAATTTGTGGATTTGATGTTGGTTGGAGGAAAAGATGCGAATAGTGATTTTCAAGTGGATACTAATGGTGTTTTGAGATTCCGAGGTAGGATTTGTATTCCAGATGATGCGGAGTTGAAAAAGATGATTTTGGAGGAAGGACACCGGAGTAATTTGAGTATACATCCGGGAGCGAATAAGATGTACCAAGATTTGAAGAAGATTTTCTGGTGGTCTGGATTGAAAAGAGATGTGGCTCAGTTTGTTTATGCATGTTTGACTTGTCAGAAATCAAAAGTGGAACATCTGAGGCCTAGTGGTTTGTTGCAACCATTGGATATTCCTGAGTGGAAGTGGGATAGTATTTCCATGGATTTTGTGACAGGGTTACCGAATACTCAGCGAGGGCATAATGCTATTTGGGTGGTTGTTGATAGACTGACTAAATCGGCTCATTTTATTCCGATTGACATCAGTTTTTCTTTGGAGCGGTTAGCTGAGATTTACATCAGTGTGATTGTGAAGTTACATGGAGTTCCATTGAGTATTGTTTCTGATCGAGATCCTAGATTTACATCGAGATTTTGGGAAAGTTTACAGAAGGCTTTGGGTTCTAGATTGAGATTGAGTTCGGCTTATCATCCGCAGACGGATGGTCAGACGGAGAGGACGATTCAGTCTCTGGAGGATTTGTTGAGAGCGTGTGTTTTGGAACAAGGTGGTGCGTGGGATAGTTATCTTGCATTGATTGAGTTTACGTATAATAACAGTTTCCATTCTAGTATTGGGATGGCACCGTTTGAAGCACTGTATGGACGAAGGTGTCGCACACCTTTGTGTTGGCACGAATCTGGTGAGAGAACGGTGGTTGGACTAGGATTGGTGCAACAGACGACGGAGAAAGTGAAGTTTATTCGTGAGAAGATGAAAGCTTCTCAGAGTAGGCAAAAGAGTTATCATGATCGAAGACAGAAAGATCTTGAGTTCCAAGAGGGCGATCATGTATTTTTTAGGGTTACGCCGGTAACAGGTGTGGGTCGTGCTTTGAAATCGAAGAAACTTACTTCTCGGTTTATTGGTCCTTACCAGATATCCGCGAGAGTGGGTGTTGTGGCCTATAGGGTGGCGTTGCCGCCGAATCTGTCGAATTTGCACGATGTGTTTCATGTTTCACAGCTTCAGAAGTATGTTCCGGATCTGTCGCATGTGATTCCGATGGATGAGGTTGAGGTAAGGGAGAACCTTACAGTTGAGGCATTACCAGTTAGGGTTTTGGATCGCGAGGTGAAGAGGTTGAGAGGCAAAGAGATTGCACTTGTGAAAGTGGCGTGGGGCGGCACTGCTGAGGGCAATTTGACTTGGGAGTTGGAGAGTCGGATGCGGGAGTCGTATCCAGATTTGTTCGTCTCAGGTATATTTTCGAGGACGGAAATTTCTAAGTGGGGGAGAGTTGTAACGACTCAGTTTTCGTGTGCGTTTTATTTAATCGAGTCGTTTGATTATTTTATTATTATTTTATTTTATTTTTGAATTTTATCTGCAAATATGTTAATTTTCAATGTTGTGATATTTTATCGGGTTTTGGGATCATTTGTGAGATATTTGAGTGTGGGGGTATTTTGGTCATTTTAGGATATTTTTGATTAAGTAAGAAAAATAGAAAATAGTAGAGAGAAAAAGAGAAAGAAAGAAAAGGAAAAGAAAGAAAAAGGAGAGAAAAGAGAAGAAGAAGAGAAATAGTGGAAAACTTGGAAAAATCAAGAGAAATCAACTTCTAGTATCGATTTAATCGGGTAAGGGTGCGAAATTCAATTATTGTATACTTGTATATGATTATGTATGTATATTTGTGATGTTTGTTGGATTGAAATGGAAATATTTTAGTAAACCCATTTTTGGTAAAATTGAGTAGAAATTGATTAAATGTGTAGAAATTTATGTGTTAAGTGTTCATTCTTGTTGATACATGATAGATACTTGTTATTGGACATTGTATTGGCAATTTTCTGGTGTGTAGGTGAGATTTGGGGGGATTTTGGGTTGAACCCGTATGAACAATTATGCAGAAGAATTTTTCTGAGATTTCCAGGTCATACGCGTATGGGGCATGTTCATACGCGTATGAACCTTGGCAATATGCGTATGGTGGGCGAGCCATGAGGGCAATACGCGTATGGGTTGCTTGTTTTCTCGGCCATCTGCCCATTTGCGTAGGATACGCGTAGTATTTTGGGGCAATACGCGTACGGGCTTGGGCATTACGCGTACGGACATTTGCACGTGAACTTTGGGAAAAATGAGTCTCTGCTCATACGCGTATGGCTCAGGGCAATACGCGTATGGACAGGACTTTTGCAAAATGTGACTTTTCAAAATATCGTTTTTCGTTTTCGTTCGTAACTTTTGATCCGTTTGTCCGATTTTTACATTCTTGGTATCGTTGCGTAGCTATTGAGCTGTACTTTCTTATTATGATGATTTCAAAATTGTTAGCCGATTTAATTATGTCAGAAAGTCGGGAATAGTGTCGGTTGTCGACTTTTGTCGTTATACTTGTACGTAATTGATGTGTATTGTGCAAGGTGCTGTTGTATGATGTAAATGTATGTGTTTAGATGATGTTGTGGTGATTTGTGGCCGTATAGAAATTAAATGCATTGTTTTGGGCATAAGTGCAAAGTGTGATTTTATCGATGTAAATGGATATGTGTGTGTGTGCATATTAAATGTTGTGGGTCATTGTATGCCAAACATCATGATATGCATTGTAGAACGTCCTGAGTGACGGTTTGGATTCCAGAGGGAATTCGCTATAACTTCGTGTGCCCATGTGGGGTGTGAGCGAAGATTATAGACGATCGTGTGCCCATGTGGGGTGTGAGCGATCGGATCATGTGCCCGTGTGGGGTGTGAGCGGTGGGGAACATCGTAGGCCCGACGGGGAGTTACAGTGATGTAACGAGCGATGGTTCCAGCAGAGTTCCTGAGTGAACTAGTGATGAGAAACAATGGAAGTCGGTACCGCATGTGCATATGCATAGAGTCGTGCGTCGGTCTCTTGCATTTGCATAAATCATTTATGGTTGATTATGTGTGGATTTGTGGATAAATTAATACATGGATATGTGTTGGTGATGGAAATATGTATTATGTCTGTAATGCCTCGTGTATGATTTATGGCGTGAGTTGTGGTGAGAAACGTATACATGTGTGTATTTTTGTGTTATATATAATTATATGCAATTATATTATGGTTGTTTTTCTCACCCTTCTGCTGTTTTATAATGCTCTATGAGGCATTGCAGATTAGAGTTGCTGGAGGTATTTTTGTGAAGCTTTGCGTCTTCATTCTTTTGTCGGTCGGCTCTGATATGTGACACCGGGTAGTTAGGGAGGCCGTTTGTGATAATTGTATATTATGTATATGTATATCTTTTGGCTTGTGCATGTACAACTTGATGTATGACAAACTTTTCATGATATATATATGTATGTTATTCAGTTTTAGATTTTCCGCTTTTATTCTAAAATCTGAGATGTGGGTGTAAGGAACTAAGTTCCTCTGTTGATTGCTACCCCACTGTTGCATATCTTTATGAGCATGTGTTGTATGAATTGTTTTCTTTTGATGTGACTCTCCCGGTCTATACCATGATAATTTAAATATACTCTGACGAAATTTTGAATTTTCTTTTACTGCTTGCTATTAATTGGGGGTATAGATTGGGGGTGTTACACTTACCTCCTTCCTATTTCCAAACATTTTACACTTGATCTTATCTTACTCGTCTCTAGCAAGAATTGTTCAACTTCAAACACTATTATCTCCTTCAATACAGACCTCCCAAACACAAAATTATATTCCAAAATGAATGGAATTTCATGTAGATTCCAGAAATTCAAGAATCGCTTAAATCTGAGTTACAAATAAAAAGTTATCACCCGTGCAATGGTGGCTGATCCAGAAATCCCGTATACATACTTCCACCAAAATCAGCATCAGACCCAAATATTCAAACGCGTTTTTCTCTCTCTTCAAAAACATGCCGAAGACAAAATTTATATGCAAACTGTAGGGAATTTCGTAAGCTTTCCAAAAAATCTAGATTCGCTTCCATCGGAGTTACGAGTGAAAAGTTATACCCCTTTTTCTGAATGATGTTCCATAAATGCGAAAATGAAAATTGAAATTGATGAACATGAGTTCTACCTCTCTCCCTCTTGCTTCCAAGATCCTCCAACTATCCTTGCTTTTCACCCAACTCTGAAAATCAACCGACTTCAATCCAATTATACTCCAGACATACTAGTCTACCGGTTAATCCATCAAATTATCAATTTCTTTGGGGTGGATCTTTATTCTCAATCATCTATTTAATCCACCGTCAGTAGCCTAGGCACCTCTTAAATAACCTTTATCACACACTTGCACTCATATAAGCTCCATTCTCTAAGAGTTATCTTACTTGTTTAGCAGATAAAAATATCATTTCCTAACTGTCTCCAAACTCTGATCTACACCCCAGAGGCAAGTTGCAATTATCGAGTCGTCCTCCCTCAAAGGCATCTCAAACTTGACCGACCGATAAGAATCATGAGTCCATACTCTCGTCGGTTCGTAACAACATAGTTCCAACATCATTTGCACTCTTACCATCCATATCACCTTGAACCAACTCCTCACACCAGAAACGTCTCCGGGGAGCAAACTTCTCCCCCACTTGTTTCAAACCAACTCCTGGAGACAAACGGTTAGAAAATCAACAAGCAAGTACCGACAGTGTTTAACACACATGTCGCGTACTAAGGAATAAACAACATTAGACAACCTGGTCGGACGGACCGACCTGCTCTGATGCCAATTGTAACACCCCACTTTCCTATTTTATAAAAATACATATTAATATGAAAATAATCAGAGTTTACACCAAAATGTAGGATGTCACATCATTTAAACCAGCAACTAAACTTCTTTTATTAATTATAAAAATATAGTTTTTACAGCGGAATCATACTTCAATTCAAACTATGGCACTAAGGCCTTCATTACAATATTCTCCAACTAACTAGTGGCCTCATAAAAGGTTATGAAATAAGATATGTAACGAAATACAATGGTGTAAAACATAACAAATCCCCAATATCCCGTGTTACGTATCAAAGCGACTCCTAAGACTCGATCAAGCAACACTCACTCCATGCACACTCAAGTACCTAGATTATCTGTACTTCCAAAGAAGCACAGACACAACAAACAACAAAAGGGGTGAGAACTACATTCAATAATTAACGGCGTATAATACATGATAAGAGTAGTATTCACCAAACACACAAATCCAATCAACAGATAATAATAATGCAATGTGACTCAACAATGACACAATGCATGTGGTACCAACATCACGGTTCATTCAATCGAACCTGGATAGATCACATACACCCCTACTTGGCAATGATCTATCCCCACCATTCTCCATATCGGAGTACGGATGAATCACATACACTCCTCCTGAGCAATGATTCATCCCACCAACACCATGAAATGCATGACACAATTATGCATATAAAACACATGTACAATAGCATAAATATATATACATGTTCACTATCCTCCTGATCACACCTGAATCACACATCAACATCCAACATCATACGATTACTTCACACAACATCAATCAACGGTTAATTAATTAATTAATTCCCTAAAATTATTAAATTAATTATTTTCGTTACCAATTCTATGTTAAGTCATTGCTGGCATCTATACCAACCTCTCAAACCAAGAAATGGAGAAGAAACGAGTTGGAAATCACAAAACAGAAGAAAATAGCAGAAAACCCATGACAGAGCACTGTGACGGTCGCCATAGCCTCTCTTACGGTCGCCACAGCCTCTCTTACGGTCGCCACAACCTCTCTGACGGTCGTCACACTTCCCCTTCCGGTCGCCACACTTCCCCTGCCAGTCACCACGCCTGGAACGTTCGAACCCTCTGTTGTCTTACATTTACACTCCTTTTTACGTCCTAAAATCGTTCTACATTGATTTTAAGGTCTATAATTCCCCACTACGTTCTGGTCTTGTTATTACTACACAAATTAAATATTCCTCAATCTAAATTTGTAGCCTCCGCTTGCACCCAAAACCCAATATGTACACCAATGTTCATATGAACACAACAAAAACAGTATTTTCCACAAGTTCATGACAGAACACAACAATTCCACTCAAATTCATCACAATACATTCATACAAGAACAGATCTACACAAACATCAAACATATATACAAATTCCTATGAGGGAAAGGACCCCTCACTACCCTCTCATGATATTACCACCCATTATGAAATAGATTCTCCCCCCTTACCTCGAAATTGTTCAGAAAATCCTTCGAATCTCGATTCTCCAAATTTCCCTAGCAGCCGTTTTCTCTCTTGTTCTTGATCTCCCCTAGCTTGTTCTTACGTGAAAAATTCTCCCCCTTTCTTTTTGGCTAAACTCCCCACTAATTCCACATTAAGGACTCACTCTTCCTTATTTTTCTCACTTAACTCCTTGTTTTCCTCCCACTAACAATATTATTAATAATTCTTATTTTTACTTAATAATAATATTAATATTAATAATAATAATAATAGTGATAATAATGATAATAGTAATAATAATAATAATACCTCTTATACTACTATTATTAATTACACCCTCTAATTATCCACTATTATGTTATCCACCCAATATTATTTAAATTAATATTCTCCTAATATTATAATTAAATATATATTAACGAACATAATCTAATTAGTTTTGCTCACCACACCATCAATCTCTACACTTTTGGTCACACACCCCTACTACCTTAAAGTCTCACTCTTAAGGCTACTATCCCTTACTATGGGCACATAATTTACAACGAATACACACCAAAACACACCATCAATTACATCAATTCACAGTTATATCACAAATAATAATCAAAATAAAAACGGGTGTTACATGATGGTTCAGGATGATATTCAAAGTTTGATCAATGATGGTTTTATACAAGTGAGTAGTAAATTAATGAAGGATGAAGTTGTTGTGATTGAGCCCATCTTCAACTTGCCAGAATCAAGAGATAAAGTGCCCATCTTTAATTTGCCAAGGTCAATTTCTGTAGTGCCTATTTTCAGTTCACCAAAGTCGGTGTTCAACATACCAGAATCCTTTGTTGCTTCTGCAATCAATCATTCGAAACCGATAATTATTCAAAAGCCCAGTCCTTTTCCTTTCGGAGATTCTAAAGTCGTACCTTGGAAGTACGATGTGACAGTGATTGATAAAGAATCTGGAAATGTTATTCCAAGGGAAGGGTTGGAAAGTGCTAATGAAGTAGTGACTAATATAGCTGGGGCAGGTAAGATGTCACGAAGTGGTCGAATTTATACTCCCCGTTTCAATGAGGCTCTGCCTAAAGAAAATGTCGCTATTTTGCCTGCCAAAGACAAAGAGAAAAAAGTTGTTGTAAATGAAGAAGACGCTGAGTTCTTAAGGATCATAAAAAAGAGTGACTACAAAGTCATTGACCAGCTTCACCAAACTCCTTCCAAGATCTCAATTTTGTCTCTTTTAATGAGTTCAGCTGCTCATCAAGCTGCATTGCAAAGGTTGTTAGCTCAAGCCCATGTCGCCCAAGATATTACTATTGGTCAGTTTGATAGTGTGATTGCAAATATTACTGCCTGTAACACCCTCAGCTTCAGCAAAGAGGAGTTACCAAGAGAGTTCAGAATCATAACCGTGTTTTGCACGTGTACGTGAAATGTCAGGACGACGCATTGGCAAGAGTACTCATGGATACCAGTTCCTCTTTAAATGTTTTACCCAAGAGGACTCTTGCAAAGTTGGCTTATAAAGATACTCAAATGAGACCTACTTCTTTGATAGTCAAGGCTTTTGATGGCTCACGTAGATCTGTAATGGGTGAAGTTGAGCTACCAATCTTAATTGGCCCGCATGTATTTGACATCACATTCCAAGTGTTGGATATAAACCCTGCTTATAGTTGTTTACTTGGATGGCCATGGATCCACATTGCTGGTGCTGTAACTTCAACATTACACCAGAAAATGAAGTTTGTGATTGATGATAAGCTGGTTATTGTGCATGGTGAGGAGCACTTGATGGTAAGTAATTTGTCTTTGTTTAGTTATATAGAGGCTGATGATGATGCCTTGGAAACTTCTTTCCAAGCACTCGAGATAGCCAACGCTGTCATGTTGGAGGTTGAGGAGCCAGTGGGCAAGAGTAATCCATCTTTTGCATCTTTCAAGAGTATCAGATCAACAATGGAAGAAAGCATTCCCGCAGGTTGGGGAGTGGTCATCGAAGTGAAGAAGAGACGGGATTGTCAAGGGTTGGGTTACAAACCAACTCGTGGTGGGGCATCTACCTCTATAGTAGGACGTCCAAAGACCATCCAAGAGGTGTTCATCAACAAAGGATTTCAAGTCAATGTTGTGATCGAAGAACAAGAAGACGAAGACGTTAGTCACTTGGCATTTCAGTGTGATACCGCGCTGGACAATTGGGAAGCTGTTGAGATCCGTGTGTTTTTTCCTTTTCTAGAGTAATATGTTTGTAGTTTGTTGTTGTTTTCAAGTCCATAGCCATGCCCAAACCTATTGGATTACTTTGTAGGGCCACTGCTTTCAAATTATTTTTAATCAATGAAGATGTTTGGTTAAATTCTCTTTGTTTTATTTACTGCTTTTTGCTTTTATTTTAAAAAAAATGGCAATCTTTTCAAAACCACCAAAAACATTTTTCTTCTTTGCATTTACTTTTGTACATTTAATAAAATAAATCACTCCAACATGCAGAATTATCCCCAAACCTATTGTATCCGATGACCTTACTTTCACTATTGACTTTGACTCACCCACCTACCAAGCTGAAGATGAAGGGGGAGAAGACTATGAGGTTCTAGATGAGTTGGCAAAGATGTGCGAGTATGAGTACACGGACCTTCAGCTACACGAGGAGCAGGTTGATACCATTAATCTCGGCACTGACGAAGACAAGAAAGAGGTCAAGATTGGGGAAACATTAGGGGCAGAGATCAGACAGGGGTTAGTAAAGATTCTCGAAGAGTATGTTAATGTGTTCGCATGGTCGTATCAGGACATGCCTGGTTTGGACACAAATATAGTTGTTCACAAGCTACTGCTCAAGCCTTGAGCACCCACCAG
Organism: Lathyrus tuberosus; assembly: GCA_022829125.1. Lineage (NCBI taxonomy): Eukaryota > Viridiplantae > Streptophyta > Magnoliopsida > Fabales > Fabaceae > Lathyrus > Lathyrus tuberosus. Next base: position 5,468,713 of record JALAZF010000121.1, read on the forward strand.
TAAAGCAAAAGCTTAGAAGAAGTAGACCTGATATGGCTCTGAAGATCAGGGATGAGGTTAAAAGACAACTTGATGCAGGTTTTCTGGCAGTTTCAAAGTACCCCGAATGGGTAGCCAATATCGTGTCGGTGATCAAGAAGAATGGTAAAGTAAGGATGTGTGTAGACTATAGGGATCTCAACAAAGTAAGTCCGAAGGACGACTTCCCTCTACCACATATTGACACCTTGGTGGATAGTACTGCTCGGTTCGCAGTCTTTTCATTTATGGATGGTTTCTCTGGTTACAACCAGATCAGGATGGACCCTGCTGACATGGACAAGACTATTTTCATTACTTCTTGGGGGACCTATTGCTATAGGGTCATGCCTTTTGGTTTGAAGAACGCAGGGGAAACATATCAAAGAGCGATGGTCACTCTTTTTCATGATATGATGCATAAGGAAATTAAAGTGTACGTCGATGATATGATTGCTAAGTTACAAAATGAGGAAGACCATTTAGATCATCTATTGAAGCTGTTCAAGAGACTACGAAAGTATCAGTTGAGGCTGAACCCTGCCAAGTGTACCTTTGGTGTAAGATCTGGAAAACTCCTTGGTTTTATCGTTAGTCAGCGAGGAATTGAGGTGGACCCTGATAAGGTTTGAGCTATCCAAGAGATGCCAACTCCCTAAACTGAAACATAAGTCAGATGCTTTCTTGGACGCTTGCACTACATTTCCAGGTTTATATCCAACATGACTCCTACTTGTGAACCCATCTTCAAGTTGCTCCGCAAAGACCAGATTATTAAGTGGAATTCAAATTGTCAACAAGCCTTCAAAAAGATCAAAGGTTATCTACAAGAGCCTCATATCTTGATCCCACCTGTCTTGGGCAAACCGTTCTTCATGTATTTGACTGTAACAGAAAGATCTATGGGTTACGTGTTAGGCCAACACGATGAAATCAGACGCAAGGAGCACGCCATATACTATTTAAGCAAGAAGTTCACTGATTGTGAAAGTCGGTATTCACTCTTAAAGAAGGCTTGATGTGCTCTAGCATGGGTCGCCCGACGTTTGAGGCAATACATGATATATCATACTACTTTGTTGATCTCAAAAATGGATCCAATAAAGTACATCTTTGAGAAACCTGCTCAAACAGGGAGACTTTCCCGTTGGCATATGTTGTTGTCCAAATATGACATCCAATACGTCACCCAGAAATCTATAAAAGGGAGTGTCTTGTCAAATTACCTTGCTGATCAGCCTGTGGAAGATTATGAGCCTCTAAAGTTTGATTTTCCAGACGAGGACATTATGTTGGTGAAGAAAGATTATGAAGAGCCAGGTCCAGATGAGGGTCCAGAGCCAGGTTCTCGCTGGAAAATGATGTTTGATGGTTCTTCCAACTACAGTGGGCATGGCATAGGTGCCGTTTTGATGAACCCTAATGGTGGTTATACACCATTCACAGCGAGGTTAGATTTTGAATGTACAAATAATGTTGCTGAGTATGAGGCATGCATTCTAGGGCTTGCGGCAGCTATTTATCTTAGAATCAAGATCCTGGAAGGCAGTGGGGATTCAACCTTGGTTATATATCAAGTTAAGGGAGAATGGGAAACTCAAGATGAAAAGTTGATTCCATATCGCGCCTATATTGTGGAGATGATTCAATACTTTGATGAGATTATTTTCCGCCATGTTCCAAGGTCAGAAAACCATATTGCTGATGCTTTGGCCATATTTGCCTCAATGTAGAAAGTCAGATTTTTTAATGAAGCACCACTCATCCGGATTGAACGCAAGACTGAGCCTGCTTATTGCCAGCTTGTGGAAGAAGAAATAGATGGGAAACCGTGGTTCTATGACATCAAGAATTATCTGAATAATCAGGAATATCCAGCTAATGCTACAGATCTTGACAATAAGACTTTGAGGAGATTGACGTCCAAGTTCTTTCTCAGCAACGATGTGTTTTACAAGAGGAATCATGATATGGTCTTGCTTAGATGTGTTGATAAACGAGAAGCGAACTTGTTGATTCGAGATATTCATGAAGGATCATTTGGTACTCAAGCCAATAGACATGCCATGTCCAAAAAGATTTTGAGAGCTGGATATTACTGGTTGACCATGGAAACCGATTGCATTCAATATGCCAGAAAATGTCATAAGTGCCAGATTTATGCCGATAAGGTGCACGTGCCTCCTACATTGTTGAATGTGTTGTCATCACCTTGGTCGTTCTATATGTGGGGCATCGACATGATAGGGGCAATTGAACCTAAAGCTTCTAATGGTCATAGGTTAATATTGGTGGCTATTGATTATTTCACGATGTGGGTTGAGGTCGCGTCTTACGCCAATGTAACCATACAAGTGGTTGCTCGCTTCATCAGGAAAGAGATTATCTGTCATTATGGAATTCCAAGTAAGATCATAACAGATAATGGGACAAACTTGAACAATAAGAAAATGAAGGAGTTGTGTGAAAGCTTCAAGATTGAGCACCACAATTCTTATCCCTACCGTCCTAAGATAAATAGAGCTGTTGAAGCTACGAATAAGAACATCAAGAAGATTCTACAGAAAATGGTGAAGACTTATAAGGATTGGCACGAGATGTTGCCATTTTCCTTGCATGGATATAAAACTTCAATCCGAACTTTGACGGGGGCAACCCCTTTCTGTTTGGTGTATGGGATGGATGTTGTTCTTCCCATTGAAGTTGAAATACCATCTCTGAGGGTACTGATGGAAACCAAGCTTGATAAAGCGGAGTGGGTTCAAGAAAGATTTCATCAGCTGAACCTTATTGATGAGAAGCATTTGACTGTGATGTGTCATGGTCAGTTGTATAAAAAGAGGATCAAAAGGGAATTTGACAAGAAGGTCCGTATCCATGAATTCCGAGGAGGAGAACTTGTACTCAAGAAAATCTTGCCATCTCAGAAGGATATGCACGGAAAATGGGCGCCTAATTATGAAGGCCCATTTGTGGTGAAGACAGTATTCTCAAGAGGCTCACTAATTCTTACAAAGCTGGATGGTGAACAACTCTCACACCCTGTGAATTCTGATGCAGTAAGAAAATATTATGCCTAAAGAACCCACTAAGTCGAAAACCCGAGAGGGCGAATTAGGCAAGAAAATGGGTATCCCGGTGGATCATAACCTATGAAGGACTTCCAGGAAAAAGTTAGGGAATAAAATAAAAAATAAGAGCTCGCTAGGTTGAAAACCCGAAAGGGCGGTCCTGGCAAAAGTTAAGGACAAAAGGCATTTCACTGCGTCAGATGAGTTGTCACTAATGAAGAGGAATTCAGACAGAAGTTCAAGCTCACAACTCTCATTAGAAGCAAGGCTTTGGATGATTCTTAGTTATTAGGGCTAGTAGTGGTTATTGGATTTAATGTAATCTTTCCCTATTGCCATTTTCATACTGTAATGTTCCATGGAGCTTTGCCGTTTGCAAGCTACCATTCTTGAATAAAATCATATTTTGGACCATTCAATTCTTGTTATTTACCATTCCTCTACTTTTCTTCGTTATGAAAAATGTCATTTATCTGTTAATAATAATTTTGAAAGCGGAAAGTTTTGAAATAAAAACAATTTTTCTTGAAAACACAATGAAAACATAATTTACTTTGGTTTGTGGAATGATTAAGTGAAATCATATGCTCCCCAAGAGGTCTTAATGCGAAAGAAGCACTGATAGACCATCTTGCATGAATTTCCCCAATGAAGCATGATTTGATTGATAATACCTCTTTGGATTGATCCTTTGGTCGTGAATGGTTACCAAGATCGAAGAGAGTTATCCCCAATATCCTCCATGGATGAGTATTTGAATGATGAAGATTTTTATCTCCTCAGCAAGCTACTATAGCTTTTTACCTCCCTAAGTGAGGTAGGTGTATTCCATAGAGAACCTCTAGACGGCTGTATTCCCCAGATTCAGTGTGACTCTTTACCTTGTCATTGGAGTGGTTATTTTTATCAACTCCCCTTTTGAGTCTCCAGTTCCTTGTCTCTTTTTAGATTCGGCTCTTGCATATCATCGAGCATTCGCATCATACAATATCATGCGCATTCAGCATTTTCCCTGGTTTCTTGAGATCGTGGGTTGTCACCAGTGTCCTGTCTAAGTCTGGTTATTACTAGCATTTTGTCGAACTTTGGTTGTTGTCCGTATCCCCAGGAAGTCTAGTCGTTATTAGCAATCCCCGGTGAATTGCCATTTGTTATTGACACTTGTCACATAGTTTAATTTCTTGTTGCTAAGGGTCGGGTTATTACCAGTATTCTTGTGAAGTGCAGTTATGCCACACAGTTTGCCAGTTTAACCGTCACCGGCACCTTTAAGCTCGTTGCCTCTGGTATATTTTTATTTGTTATTACCAAAATCCCGTTGAAGTCCAGTAATTACTGGCATCGTTGGAATTCTAATTATTATCGGTCTTAGAATCTTCGGTTATTACCAATTCTCTTTAAAGTCCAGTGATTACTGGCATTGTCTTAAAATCCAATCATTATTGGTACCCAAAGTCCAGTGATTACTGGTATTGTTTTAAAATCCAATCATTATTGGTATCCAAAGTCCAGTGATTACTGGCATTGTTCAAAACCAATCATAATTGGTTTGTTATATATGTCTTTCTCTTTACCATCTTTCTCTTTTCAAGTCCAGTCCTGACTGACATCGTTTCGTTAGAAGTTGGTCATAACCTTTACTTGCGAACTAGGTCCAAATTATTGTTGGCACATACAGAAGAGTTTAATTACCCTGTATTTTCCTGATGGCTCTTAGAAGGTCATATATGAACCTTCATTCTAGGGAGTTTCCAGAAGTTTGGATGTTATTCTTATTTGAAAACTCCAATAACGTTTGTTTTGATTGATGCCTTCATAAAGAATTGTCATAACCCTTTTGAGGATGATCTTCTCATAAGAAGACTCCATTGTTTGGTTTTTGTGGATGATCTTCTCATAAGGAGGCTCCTAATCTTACCTTGTTTCCTTGGATGGTCTTCTCATTAGAAAGACCCCAATTTTGTCAACCGTATTCTTCTTCTTTTAGGTCATATATGAACCTGAAGTCCAGTGACTACTGGCATTGTTTCCAAACCCAATCATTATTGGTACCTAAATTCCAGTGATTACTGGCATCGTTTGTCAAAGTCCAGTCATTATTGGCACTCCTATTCAATTTTTTTTATACCAGAAGTTTGGTTATAACCGAAATTCCCTTGAAAGTCCAGTAATTGCCAGCATAGACCTGTCAAAAGCCGGTTATTACCTTTGTTTTTTGTCTAAGTCCAGTTCTTTTGGCGTGTATAGAGTTTTTGTTTTCTCTGTCTTTTTCTAGTGTTCCTCGAAGATCCCGTTTGAACTCTTCATTTTAAGGAACTCCCAAAAAATCTTTTTGTTTGATTCCTCTTATCAGAAGTCAACCTTTTTGTTCAAATTGATCCCTAGTAGAGATCATGCTTCTTTCTGGTTTTATCCCCAGTAAAGAGTTTGTCTACCTTTTTGTTCTAGCGTCATCCAGTCACATCTGAACCTGTTGATTAACCTCTCTGGATACTCCCCAGTGGGACCGTCTGTCTTGATTATATCTCTAGTGAGAATCTTTGCTTCTAAAGTGGTATCCAGCCATATTTGAACCTGGTACTCGCTTACTTTAGATTTCATCAGTTTGTTTCTTTTCCCCAGCGTTTTCTTGGTCATCCCCAGTGGGTTTTTACCTTTGGTGTATTGAACTATTTCCTTTGTTCTTGCTTCGTTTTCATCTTGCATTATCATGACATCATATCATCATAGTAGAGTTCATGGCATGTCAGCATTTGCATAGTTTCCGTCGTCCTTAGCATAGCATTACATCTAAGGGCAAAATTTTTGGTTTGCTATATTTAAATATTTTCACCATGATTTCGTGAGGATCATCATCGCTCACGTTATCCGGTGAAGATATTTAAATAGGGGCAACTGTCATACCCCAAATTTTACCCCTTAGATGTCTTTTTTTTCTGCTCATCATTTTAAGTCAATCATGCATGCATAACCAACCATTTATGATTTTTTGTTTTGCCTGTTCACTTGTGAAATCAGGTTTTTCTAAGAAGAGTTCAGAGGGCACATGGCCATTCATTTTAACTCCAGAGAACTCTTGTAAGGGTGTTTGTGCTTCAAGAAGAGGTGAAAGAGGTTGTGTCCTCGTACTTATGTTCAAGGCATCCAAGACATGGTCAATTGCTCAAGCATAAGAATAGATTCATTCTAGAGCATGATTATATCTTTCAAGTGATTTCCAAAGGCTTTTCATTAAGGTCCCAAGTTTTGCGCTATGTATTTTCAAGACAAGCCCATAAAATCATGTGTTTGATTCAAGCAATGGTGTGAATTAGGTTTGTTATAAATTGATTCAAGGAAGGATCATTCATGCCCTAATGGAAAGATGTGCTATCTTTGAGTCATATTCGAATTTTGAGGCCAGGATTAATGGATGAGCTTCATTGTATAACTTAATTTTTGAGCAAGATGTGCTTAATTTGAATTGCATTGGAAGTGAATTTCAAATCATGTTTATAGTTGGTGTGTGGGCTACAATTCTATTTGGTTTCCTTGTCTTCAAAGTTTATTTTGCAAGTTGACTTTTGATCATAATTGTTTGACCCAAGGAGTTATTTGTTTTGATCATGAAAATTCAAGTTGGTTTTGATTCGAGTTCTTTATTTAAACCATGGCCATGTTATGTACAATTGAGTCACTCTTAGAAGCACTTGTATCATATAAATCAAGTTTTGGTCAGATGAATCACAAGCCACAAAAGAATTTCTTTTTCACTGATGGAGTTTGATTTTAAAAGAGTCCCAAATTTGCTACAAGTGTTAATACAAGAGTGATAAAATTCAGTGACTTCAATGGTTAGAATTACAAAAGGATTACATTGTCGAAGCATTAGAATAAGTACAATTGGTGATGATCTTTGACTTACAAGACAAGGAAATGATTGTGGACTTCATGTTTATAACCTTGCGTTACCACACATCCAAGTCCCTACATTCCTATACTAATCCATAATTAAACCTAGCATGGAAGTGAGAGTTCCCTACCAAGGCAGCCAAACTCGCTGCAATGAACAAAACCTGCCCTTTAATCCAAACATTCCCATTTTCATCTTTAGATGTATGACCTTAAACCTGTTGCAGAATACATGAGCAACACTGTCATCAAAAGAAAAAAAGTTACCAAACATCAAAAGTTGTTACAAGAAAACTGTCATGTTGTCAAAACCAGGACAAACCTGTCATACAATCCACATTTCAACCTAAAATTGGTGAGTCCCAAACTTGTGCCAAATACAAAACTTGATGTAACATGTTGCTGTTATCTTGCGGAATCTTGTGCAAATCCAACTCCAGGTATGAAGTGCAATGTGTAGCCAATTTGGGATGCATTCCAACACTAATTAATTCACCATCACCAACACCTTCCATCAAAATTCACAGCATTAACCATACAACCCTAAAACTACCATCTCAATCAACGCAAATTCTCAGTTTCGCTCAAGGCAAAAGTCACAATACAAAAATATTTTCATGTCAACCTCATGTCAGTTTCTAATTCCCAAAAACCATTCAGTCTTAAACCAAATTCAAATTATGTCACAAACAAGTCTTCATGAATCATTCCAATCAAGACATTTCAATTCACAATGTCACTTTCACAAACCAATACAAAGCGTACTATGACATACTGTTACAATAATAAGAGAATAAGTTAACAACCTGTTACATATGCACTCTCCAATCCATCAGTCCAAGCAAGTTCAAGTGACATGTCACTCAAATTCAATTCATTGCAAATAATGTCATTAAAAGTCAGTTCTATGGAATATCAATTCACATGTTCAAATGTCATTTTTCAATGCAAGACGCAAGGGCAATATTTCACAAGCCTCATGTTACATGTTTTTCAAGGCAAATCACAAGTTCAAGACAATACAATGCCTAACTCTAACGGTTTTTGTGATACGAAACAAGGGTCCACAAACAAAAAAGTAAGGAAATTTCAACAAGGCATGTGGGACCTAATTATGACACTACAAGACAAAATTCTAAGGGAACATTTTCTGAAGTTCGTACACTACACATTCCACTAATTTCAGAGGAGTTTTGCACCTCTGTACCTGATTCTTCATCCACAAGTTTTCAAGAAAAACCTAATTCTAATCAGTATAAAAGAGATCACTATTCATTGTCTTAGACACTCAGAAACCCTAACGCAGCCAACGTTCTAAAATCATTATTCCTAAACCCTACTCAGAAAAACTCTTTACAACAAGTTTTTGGAGCTTTACATTGAAGCTCTATAACACTTTGAGCTAGACCTTTTTTTCATACACAAAAGGGAAGAAGGAGGATTCGAGATAGAAGAAGAAAGACATAAGAGCAAGTTACCTGAAGTTTTTTAGAAGTTCGTTGAGGGTGATTCTTCTAGAGGTAGCCTTTAAATCTGGACCCTTTCGCTTGTTTACATTATTCGTTGATCTCTGTGCGATATTGTCGTTTCTTTTGCTCCGATTTGCTCAATTTCTGTGAGTTTCAAAACTAGGGTTTCACTTGGGTTTGGATGCGATCTTTGATTTTTGGTTAGAATTTAAGGAAATATGGGTTTAGATTTGGAAAGTAGGGAAACTTTGGAGGAGGTTTCATGTAGGAAGTTTTGGCTTTTGACGGTGGCTCGCCGAAGAAGACGGCGGTTTCCACCGCACTTCATCTTCTCCGGCGGCTTGTTTGGTTTTCCGGTGAAGGTTCTCTTTTGGGATGAGAGATGGTACATGGAGAGAGAGAGAAAGCCTTTGTAAAATGAACATTGATCCAACCATCTCCTTTGTTTTCTTACTGATTTTGTTTTTTTTTTCATAAAAGAAAAATAATGGAACGTGTTTGATCTCCACCGGAGACATGTGTCACCGTTTTTTTTTTGCATGAGTTGTATGTGATGCGCCACTGAGCGTCCACCGTTATCTCTCCGTTAGTTGTTGTTGTGATTGGTTTTGTGAATCAGATCTTAGATCTGATGGATGTCAGGAGAGATCCATGGTAGAGTCCACTCAGAATCTTGCCACTGGATCATACAGGCTGTAAGTTTTTGGGCTCATCTTGAATTTCTATTCGCACTCCCAGGGGAGGCCCATTTAGGTTTCTTTTTTATTTCTCCTTGCAATCTGCACCCTTGCCTCTTTTGTTTTTCAATTAGCTGTAGTTTTAGTTTAGTTGGTTTTTTAACTTAATTTAGGTTAATTCATTTAGATTACTTAATTTAGTTTAATTAATTTTAATTTCTCTAGATTTATTAATTAGGGTTGAATCAATTAATTAATTATTAATTAATTAGTTTAATTTATTTAGGTTAATTATTCCCTAATTAGATTTTAATTACTAACTAGAAACCATTTGTTTGTTTTAGTTAGACTTAATTAGTTAATTATTAATTAGAATTGATTAGTTAATTATTTACTTAGTCTTCTTAGACTTAATTAGTACCATCTACTTAGGCTTAGTTAAATAGTCTTGATTTGGTTTTTACCTTGTTTATCTCTAACTTAATTAGGTTTTGTTGTTCGAATTCATTTCTACTTTAATTTTCACGTTGAGCTTAACCTTTGATGTATAGCGGGATATATCTTGTAAGTTTTATTTTGCTTTAGCTTTTGCTATGTGTTTTGCTTTTAATCTTGCATTTGTCATTTTCTCGTTTGCCCCTTTGTGGCTTACCCCATTCCAAAGGAAGGTTACATTGTTGACTTATAAGTTATCTCCTCAATTTATTTAGTCATTCCCTTTTCAACTCCTTGACCTCTTTAGGATCATTTCCCTTGGCCTTATTAGAGCCACTTCTTCCTTCTTTAATCTAGTTGTAGGTTAGGGTTTTTGAACCCTATGTGAGTATTATCATCATAGATACTTACTTTCCCTTTTTATCCTTATTAGAGCCATTTTGCTTTATAACTTAGAGTTAGGATTGGTGTTTTTTAATTCTATGTGGGTACCATCATGATGTGTACTCACTTTTCCCTTTTGACTTTGTTTAAAGTCAATCTTTACGTTAGTCTTTCAACTTAGACTTAGAGAGTTTATTAACTCTATGTGAGTACCATATTTATAAGTACCCATTCCCCCTTGGAACCTTGATCATTATCAAGAGTTCCTCATCCCTATTTAGGTGAATTACGAATGCTCTGATTCTTTGAGTCAAGATACGTAGGCACGAGATGCGATGTCTTGGCGAACATACTTAGTGTATATACCCTTAGGTCTTTACCTTAGAACTCCTCTTAGCAAGAAAACAATAACATAACCCAAATACTAACAAGAGATTCCTGTAGAGTACTACAGATACTTAGGATTCTAACACCTTCCCTAGGTATAACCAACCCCCGAACCTAGATCTCTAGCTTTGTTTTTACATTGCAATTAGGGTTTTCGATCTTTTCCCTTTCCTTTTGATAAATCAATGTTCGGTGGTGAATTTCAAAGATTTGTGATTCAAGTTAATTAATAGCTTGATATTCGATTCTCACTGTAACAGGAGCATTGCATAATCCAAATGGCATCCTGCGATGAACAAGTACTCCAAAAGGGCATGTAAAAGCGGTTTTTTCCTGGTCTGTAGAATTTATAATAAGTTGATTGTATCCTGAATATCCATCTTAGAAACAGTAATAATCTTGACCTGCTATCTCTCTAACATCTAATCCATAAAAGGTAAAGGAAACTGATATTTTCTTGTTGTTTGGTTCAATCTCTCATAATCAATGCACATCTGCCATTCGGTAATAGTTCGAGTTGGAATTAACTCATTCTTTTCATTTCGAATGACAATCATACCTCCCTTATGGGGGACTACATGCACTAGACTCACCAAGAACTATTAGAAATCAAATAGATCATACATGCTTCAAGCAATTTTAAGACTTCTTTTCTAACCACTTCTTTCATGGTAGGATTCAATCTTCTTTGTGGTTTAACTACATGCTTGAATTCTTCTTCCAATTTAATCTTGTTTATGAAATAAGATGAGCTAAAACCTTTTAGATCACTAACACTCCAACTGAGTGTTTTCTTGTCATCTCTTAACACTCTCAGTAACTTCTCTTCTTTCAACTTTGACAAGGAATTGCTTATGATCACAGCTTGTAATGAATTTTCACCTAAAAAGTCATATTTCAAGTGCCTTGGAAGTTCCTTCAACTCGGGATATTTTTGGGTAATCGGCTGACTTTGTTGCTCATTTCCACCTAATTCCTCAATTTTTCCTGTTGAATTCTCAACATGTGTTACTTGTAGTTGAAGTAAACATTCTGCTACTTCCATATCAGATTCATCTTCCACCCATTCAACTGAATTAAGAATGACTTGATCCATTGGTGGTGTTGGTGTATTTGAGGAATTTACCTCATTAACAACCTCATCAATCATGTCTATGCTATAAAATAACGATTTTTCTTTTTGGTGCATCATTGCTTCAAACACGTTGAAGACAACTTTTTCCTTATTAAATCTAAATGTTAACTCACCCAATTCGACATCTATATGGGATTTACCGATTTCCAAAAATGGTCATCTAAGAAGTAGTGGTGTATTAGAATCTTCTGGCATGTCTTGGATCACAAAATATGCTAGAAACAATAACCCATCGACCCTCATAAGAACATATTGGATAATTCCATACAAATATGTGATTGATCGATCAACAAGCGTTAGAGTCATTTTTGTCGGTTTTGGCTCTCCATAATTCAACTTCCACGTCATGGAATAGTTAGTGAACCAATGGAATAAGGAATAGTAAACTTATCTGGATCAGTGATCTTGGGTGGAAGCTTTCATTGGATAATTGTGTTGGCCAAAGCGATGTTTTCATCATGCTTCAATTTCCGTTTTCCCAATAAGAGCTCTTTCATGAATTTAGAATAAACAAACATATATTCGAGAACTTCACAAAATGGAATATTAACCTATATTTTGTTCAACATCTCCATATACTTTTTAAGCTGACTCACTTCCATCACCTGCTTGGGTTTCTTCTTTAGAATCGGGTAAGGGAGTTTAATGTAATCAGGTAGCTAAATATTTGGTTCATTCAAGATATGTTTCTTGATTCTTCCAAAGGGAGATTTTTATCAATGAATTGGTCAAAGGTGTATCCTCTAACTTCATCATCACTATTATTCTCACTCTTTTCTCCATCAGAATCTTTCTCAACCTCTTTTTCAACTACCACTTCTTTTCCACTCTTTTTCTCAACTTCGCTCATTTCTTTCTTCTCCTCACTCACTTTTGGATTCTAAGGTACCACTTTGTTTCTCAACTCAATGACCTTGCACGTTTCATTTTTAAGGCTATCCTTGATGTTAATAATAAATCATCCACTTGAACTAGCTCGGGCAGCCATTTGTCGAGACAATTGACTGATTTACATCTCTAAATTATTTATTGAAGCTTTGGTGTTCTTATTCATGGTGATATAATTTTGTGCCATTTCCCTCTGAGTTTTAAACATATCTTCTTGAGTCTTGCTACCCTGTTTGAAACTTGACTGGGTTGCTTTCATGAAGTTGGACAAGGTTTCCTCTAAAGGTGATGGTTTGCGTTGAGGTGCTTAGGGAACCTATTGTAATCCTTGATTAGCTTACAAAGTTTGATTGTTGATCCACTTGAAATTCAGATGATCTTTCCAACCAGGATTGTAGATGTTGGAATAGGTATTGTTCTTTCGAAAGCTAGCATACTGAACTTAAGCACTCTCAACATCTAGAGTGCAGTTCCCATTTTCATGTCCCTCTCCACAAAAATCACAACGAATTGTCTGAACTTCGTTAAAATTTTCTTGGGCTAGTTGGGTTGCAGCTAACTATTTAGAAAGTACTTCTATTTGAGCTAATAATGCTATGTTCGAATCAACTACAAGAATAACCTTCTATTTCACTGCTCGTTCACTTAAGCAATACTCATTTTGACACATATTCTCAATAAGCGTCTTGAACTCATCATCATATGTCTTTGCTCTCAATGTACCTCCAATTGAGGCGTCGAGAAGAATTCTCGTTTGAGTTTTTAGCCCGCTGATAAAGTTTGCCATATGTTTCATAGCACTCATATTATGATTAGAGTACTTACAGAGTAACAAATTAAACTTTTTCCGTGCATCAGATAATGACTCAAACTCTTCGTGATCAAAGTTGGAAATTGCGGCTTTTCTCTCCACAAACTGAGCATTTGAGTAACACTTCTTTAAAACTTGTCCACCAATTCTTTCCTTGTTGGAATAGTACCATTTAGGATGCATTACAATAAATCATTTGCATGACCTATCAAAGAAAAACCAAACAAACATAAGTTTAACTAATCGTTAATGATCTTAGTATTTGGCTTGCACATTGAGCATGTCTTGTAGAGTTTAGCAAAATGCTCCCACAGATATCTGATTGCTTTCTTGTCGAACGGGTTATCCTTCAAACCTAAAAGTACATAATTCTTAATATCCAAAGTTACAGGTTTAGCTGGTAGAACACCTGGTGATATCTGTCCAGCATCAGTCCTCCTGCAATAATCTCCCAATGTTTGTCATATAGGAGTTGTCATCTCTTCTCTTTATTCTTTTAGTTCTTTTGCAACTTGCAGTGTTTCACGCTTTTCTTTTTGAATTGCACACGTTTTTCTTTCAATTCAGAATCCAATGGTATCAGCGTCGAATCTGAACCTCGGATAAACAAACAAATAATACCTTAGTAGCACTGCACCAAACCAACAAAATAAAAGTAGAATAAAAATTGAAACTTTAAAATAAAAATTGAAAAACTGAAAAACTAAAACAAAACAAAAATTTATTCAAAATGTCGCAGAATATTGCCTTGTTGAAATTATCAACAATCCTCGGCAACGGTGCCAAAAACTTGATGGACTAAACTAGCAAGTGTACCAATCTCGTTAAAGAAATAAAATAATTCGTCTCCACAGGGATTGTGAATTAAAACAAGGAAATAACAATGTGATTTAAATTAAATAAATGGGGGAGTTTTCAATAGTGATTTGGTACGAAAACAAGAATGAGAAAATTAACGGAGTAAAGTTCTATGAAAAAAGGCGATTAGATCTTTTTATCGAATCCCCTAATTATACATGTTGATGAATTGTGTATCAAATGAATTACAATTAAGTTATAATCTCACAACAAATTAATAAGACCATTGTACCCAATTCCTTGGTGTGTATCTCACTAATTTATACAAGAATTTCCTAATTCCTTAAGCCAATTCAGAGTTAGATCAGGCATTTCTCAGTTCGTTAATTCAAAATCCACAACTTATAATTACATATTCCTAGTTAATTTCTAAGTTGAATAATTATCCTAATTTAGATTAGTAGACTTATAGTCAATAATCCCTACTCATATGATATCACTTTGTGTGCTCGTCAACACACAAACAATATTAAGCACAAGACGATTAAATAATGATTATAAAATAAAAGATTTCAAATAATGTCAAACAATCATATGATCTAATAAAGTACAATTAGGTTCATCTCAAAAGACCTAATCTAAAATAACTTAGCTACTCATAGTGAAATTAACAATTACCACGAATTGATAAGATTTATTCATCAAAATCAATGGAAAAGATGCTCTCCAATGGCTCCAATGATCTCAAATTCGAAACCCCTAAAAAGTAGCCAAAATCTCCTTTAAAGCTACAAAAAGCGTGTTAGGATTTTATTGCAACGCGATCGCGTTGGTAACCATCGCGATCGTGATGTGACATTATTGTGCCCATAATAAGAGCATCGCGACCGCGAGAAAAATAGAGAAAAAATCACTTTTTTTCTTCCTTTTTCTTCAAATTTTCACTAAGTCCCAACTTCTTCCTCTTGGTTATTTTTTCACACTTCCTCATTTTAGCTTTGATTTTGCTCATAATTCCACTGATTTGTCTAAAATTTCTCGCAAATATTACGTAATAATCGAGTTTCATCACATATTATATGCACTTGTCATGTATTGTTGGTATATACTATTTATATATCATGACCTTTTACTTCTATTGTGGATTGAGTTGAATGTCTCAGGTTCTTAGTGGTTTAACTTGTACGGAGATCGCGATGAGGATGAAGCCGTGACAGAGTATCGACTTTAATTTGTGTTTGGCTGTCTTTAGGCTCAATGTCACTAATGTCTTAACACTCAAAAGTAAACATCTTTGTGTGACGATCAATTTAGGATTTATTTTGATCATGTATTGGGATGACCATATGACCCCGTCCGACCACCAGGAAGGAACCACACTCCTTTTATAACCTTCTAAACACACGAGAGTTATCATTCAGATGATAACAAAGGATCTCAACTATAAATACATCCAATAGGTCTCCACAATTCGCTCCTAATAAATAGAGAGGTTGTTATCCTCTCTCTCTCTCTCTATATATATATATATATAGAGAGAGAGAGAGAGAGAGAGCGAGAGAGATAGAGAGAGAGAGCGAAAATGCGCCAAATAGAGGTAATAAGTTTCAAATTCAATTTTTTTTTACTCTTTTTCCTCGCTTACTGACTTGAGCGTTGAAGTGTTAACCTTGCAACTCCCTCCATTCCACTACATATGATGCTTTGATCCACTGTTGCCACCGCTTCTCAACTCATTTCTGGTTCCAGAACGGAATAGTAGCACCGTCTGTGGGAATCAATTTTTTATTCCTATGATTTTCATGATTTCATGTTTGCTCTCCGATTCATCAACTCATAACCTCTTCATGTCACCTAATCAAGAGCATTCTGAATTGAATTCGAAGATCTATCGCATTTCGATTCAATCAAGCATCATTTCAATTCTGATTCCTCAAATTTCCATATCTCACATTTCTACGATTCCAAGTGATGGCTGGATCTAAAGATACTTGATACGCCGTAGCGCGTGAAACCGCCGCTACGCATGAGGCTACCACTGCTGCTCTAGTGATGATCAATTAGCCATTTTTCCCTCCTTCGCAAGGAATCGTAAATCTTGGAGCGTTGATTCCATTAGATCTATATTTGGTCCAGGCTCCACAAATAATCAAATTTGTTCAAGTAACTCTGATCAATCCTCTTGTTCCACCTCTAGTTTTGCAACCAGAAGCCTTACCTAGCCTCCAGGTGTTACGAGCAAACCTCACAGTGCAAAGCGCTAACAAACTATTGAATAAGTTGTATAACATCGCTCGATAACAAAATTCAAACGTACTCAAAGGAAGGCTATGATGCCTAAAACGCCCCACCTTGCAGAAACACCATTCAAGAGGTCGTGCCAAGGAGGACCAATACGGTTGTCCCAAAGCCATTTGGGGGAAAGAAAGATGAAGCTCTTTGGTAAAGAGATCAACATAGGAGCAGGAAGAATCAAAATCCTCCCCATAGCCTCGAAGGGGACCAGGGTAGTCACGCTCCTTCCCCGAATCAAGTAGAGATTCATTTGGAAAAGATGCAACCAAAGTATTCACTAGAAATAAGATTTTTAGAAAGAAAGATACCAAAATCCATGGAGAAGTCACCTAAGTTAGGAAAATATGATGGAAATGAAGACCTCGACGAGCACGTGCAGCTCGTCAATGATGGGCTAAATTACTTTAGCATTGATGACACATATAAGTGCAAGCTATTTAAATTAACTTTGATCAGACTGGCCAGGTTATGGTTCAATGGCTTGTTAGATGGGAGCATTACATCCTGGATCTATTTTTATAAGCATTTTTCTGCATGCTTCAAAGCCCAAAAGAGATGCCTGGTGACTAAACCCGCCCTAAGCAAGAACGTCTAGGGAAAGAAGGAAAGTTTGCGGTCTTACATAGACTGATTCTCGCAAGTTGATGAAAAGTTGAAGGGGAAGAGAGGGCCTTTAATGTTGGCTCTTCGAAAATGGTCTTCTGAGGGCTATCCATTGAAGTCGAAGATAGGGAGGGAGAAACTAAAGACCATCCAGGAGATGTTAATTATGGTCGAGTCACACATACTCTTAAAGGAGAAGTTGAGCACTCGTTTCAACAATATCGCGTCAACCGAAACCATTTCTAGTCGCCTGGTTAAGAAGGAGTCCCACCAGCACCGAGATGAATTTGACTGAGGTATGCAGGGATGGTATGACAAGTACACCCCCTAATAATATCTCGGGAAAAGATCTATTACGACTACGCCAACACTAAATTTCAGAAGGGATGAATCCAACATCTTTATCCTATCAGGGAGACATCTCGTACTAATAAATCTAAGTATTACCGCTTCCATATGAGTCACAGACATAACACTGATGATTGCGTCCAGCTGAAGGATGCCATCGAAGGGGTGATTAAGATTGGTCAAGTGATTGAGTATGCCAATTAGGCAAAAGAGATAGGGAGGAATTACCCAAAGGTAAATCCCCCTCGAAGACTGCAGATGAACAGATAAGAGGCGAAAGTAGAGAGCCCTGTCATACCCCAATTTTATCTTGGCATTTTAACAACTTTCTTTCATCTGACTTTACTTCCCTTTGTATCATATGCATATTATAACATGTATTCATCATGAATAATACCTAAAATGTCAACTAGAATAAATTTTTGGATCTACAGACAGGTCAGTTGAATTGTTTCTTAATTGTGCGTAAAATCAACAGACGAAAAGTTTCGAAATCGAGCTTGCAGACGTCAACTTTTGTTAATCTATGGTTTGCGTAGTTTAACCTGACGTGCTCGTTTTATTTTTTTTACTACTTTTTAGGTCGCATTTTGATCATCTTGATCCTTTTAACAAGATATATTTTATTTTAAAATTGATCAAAACATGTATGTTTCCGAGAAGTTTTTTTCGCGCTGATCATTTTGGTGCATTCAGTTTAATTTTTTGAGCACTTTTGCGCTTGACTTTTTAGATATCACAGATTGTGATTAAGGGAAGTGAGTGGTGATTCTCATATCAAAGAGGGTGTTCTTTGGAAAAGATTTCATCAGGTAGTAATTAGGAAATAAAGTTGTAAACGGGGGAGTTTAACTTTATAAGTTTACTACAGATAGTGGAGTCTTCTCCCTGGATTGGTATCCCCCAGATGTAGGTGAATTGCACCGAACTGGGTTAACAATTGATGTGTTCTTTTATCACTCTGCAGATTTACATATTCTATCATTGGTCTTGATAAGCATGTTGGAACAGATGTCGTAACATCTGTGATTCTGCAGTTACTGATATTCAAGGTATCAATATGCTATTCTGTTCTTTGTTTAAATGATTATGCAGAACAATGTCTTGACATGTGTTAGGACATCTGTTGTCTGCTATGCCAGAATTTCAATTGGTATCAGAGAAGGCATCCTGTCTGTTTTTGGATGAGATCTTTGGGAGATACTTTCTGGTGTTTAAACACGGAGGAGTTTTGAAGATCAGATCATTCAACTCAGACATACTCAAGGGTATTAATGGATGGGATGAATATTCTGGATCGAAGGTAACACCTAGTGGTTGTTCATGTTGTTGAGGAGGATAAGTGGCTAGTTCTCGTGTTGAGGTGTCTTATAAGATGTTTTTACATCTTATTAGGGAAAGCTGAATTTGTTCCTTGGTGGTTCCGCTGCATATGTTTCTGATGGAAGAGCTCTGGAATTTATGGGGTCTGGAGTTGTTACTGAAGACAGATGGTGGAATATCTCAATCGTCGGCCTCTATATTTGAAGATATCTGCATCTTTTTATTCCAAAGTCAGGAGTGATGGAGTGGAGAAAGTTATTGGTAGATGTCTGGTATGGTGACTTGGTACGTGGAAGCTTGGTTCCATTGTGCAGTTTGAATTCAGTTGAACAGGAGGGGAGTTGAGATTAGGTTTATCAAGTTCATGCTCTAGGAATTTGATAAATTATTGAATGGCTAAGTTGTCAAAGATACTTGAGAATACTCTCAAGTCCACTCATAAAGGCATCTCAGTCGTGCATCTGGAGTCTTCTAGTTATTCTTCTGACTAAAAGGTGTTTCTGTGAAACATAAATCTGAAGAAAGTGGAGGTGATTTATTTTCACCAACCAAAAGTGCAAGGAAGGATTCATCTCTCTTAATCCTAAGGATGGATCCAATCTAAATAGAGTTTTTAGAACTGTTGAGGTAAATAGGGTTCGTTCAGAGAGAATCTTAATTACTTGAGTCAAGGGTGGCATCCTTGGTATCTCAACAATTTGTTTGTCAAAGAAGATACTTGCAAAAGATTGAATACTTGATAAGTGTTCATGAAGTGATTTGGTGGAGTGTGGCTTCAACAGTTAAACATGATTATTGAACAAGGATTTAAGATCAATTGCTATTTGTGTTACTCATAAGTATTTGATTGATTATTCTTATATGTGGAGTTCAAGATTACTGATGTTCAACACGATGTTAAAACATCTCTTCATCTGGGTTTGTGCAGAATAATGGGAGGGGTACTGCATAGGCTTTTGGATCTTTTTTTTAGGTGTTAACCTAAGAATCTGGTTTAGTTGGTGTGGCAGAAGCATCTGATCTCTGGAGAGTTTCCTGGCAAGAAACTGGTCTACACAATAGTGATGTGGAAGATGAAGAAGAAGACATCATAATCTTGATGGATATTTCTTGGATCAGTTTATTTCTGATCTAGGAGTATTGGAGTGCATCAGGTGTGTTCGAGTTGTTACAAGAAGCATCTGGTGTTTATCTGGAAAGTGTCCTGGCAAAAGACTTGTCCAAAATGGAGTGCTGGTGATGGCATAACTTGGATCAGTTTATTTCTGATCTAGGTACTTAGGAGCATGGGATCTTGCTCATCTTGGAGGTCAAGGTTAAGTGGCAGTTATCTCTGACTTTCTACAGACTTCTCTACTAAGGAAAGTGGCATTCTTTGGTATGGCTATGGTGTAGTCTATGACTACTTCTCTTCTGAAGAATCAGACGTGGCAGGTGTGAATTCTTTGGAACTTCAAAGCAGGATGGAGGTTGTCTACTCAAACCTGGTTGTTGAATCAAGTCTATAAGAGCATGGAACTCTTTTTTCTGTAATAGGGAGGAGGTTCTTCTAAGTGGCAGAAGGAGGAGCTGAATTTAGCAGCTGGATATCATATCAGAATGTTCTGACATTAAGCTTAACATCAGGATCTCAGCTGGTGTTGTGGCACATCAGCTTAAGATAGGTTGATCTACAGAAGAATCACTACTACGAAAAACCCATTTAACAACAGTTGGAAATGACATATAATGATGGGGTCGAAGGCGTTGTTATGTAGAGTGTTGTTGTATATGAGGTACGTACAATGACGGTCTGGGAACCGTTGTTGTATTCCAGTTTGCGCGCACCATTTCACGACGGTTAGTTTAGTCAACCGTTGTGATATACTAAATTGTGATCTGGTTCGATTCTCAGCAGCAACATTTTTTATTTATATTAGCATTTGACATACAACTACGGATAGGTTTATAACCGCTGCCAAAAACAGACTATTTTAAATATAAAATTTATCTGCGTATCAAATTATTCCCATAATTTATTCTGTCAAAACAGCTTCTGTTTACATGCAAACACAATATGTGCATCAAACACAATTCTTCCTATATTGTATCCTTATAAATGAATCAGAGAATTTACATCAAAAGAAATTTACATCAAAAGCTAAATGAATCAGAGAATTAAACTGTTAACATTGTTTAAATCAAAAGCCAATATTATTGATTTCATTATGTGCATCAAAAGACAAAACTATTGTTCACATTATGTGCATCAAAAGAAAAAAATATGTGCATTAAAAAATGTTGCTGATATATCATACAGCAGGAGCAGAACCCTTAAGCTGATTGTGGATATACGCCCAACGTTTACGAAGATCCACAAAGTCCTCAAGGGGGAATGGGGTTTCGTCGTTAAACATCTACATAAGAGCAAAAAATTGAAGATACACCATGCATGATAATAATTCAATAGTCAACTTATATATTAATATATGTAAACAGTTTATGGCATATATTACCGTATCCCATGAATCAACAGTGCCGACAAGGACGATGTTTAACATATGTTTCATGATAAAATACCCACACTCGTAACTCCCACGTTGTTTCCTCGTCTACAAATTACATGAATATAAAAACATGAATACAACCACACATGCATGAATGTAAATGAAATAAACAAGTAATCGGGCCACTTACTTTAGGAGTAAGGTATGTGGGCTTTTTTCTAACATTCCTCAATATATTAACTTGCTCCACAATACTGCACATTGAAAATTGAATTAAACATATTACATGATAAACTAATTACAATTAATGCTAAAGAAAATGATATTAAACAAAGACACTTACGTTAATACAAGATCTTTCATTGGTTTGTGGAGTGGATCGTGCAAGGAACACAGTAATGTCACCGTATTTGTCCTAAACGATATTACGATCAATTGCCAATGACCACTGAATGAACACGAGAATATATATATATATATATATATATATATATATATATATATATATATAATTAGTTGTTACTAAAACAAAACTAAATATAGAATATAGAAATAAATTACAACAATACTAACCTACATAGGAATGGTGCAAGGTAACATTATTTTCCTCCGTCATTTAGCTGGCTTTTCAAGTACTTTTCTCTGATAGTTTTATCATTATACGCCCAAGCAATAAAACTTAGTTCCAAGATTCCATATGTACTTGATTTATTCAATTCTATACAAACACAGTGAATGTACCTAAATGGTCAAAGAAAATGAATAAATTAAGGGAGAAAATACAAAAAATTATAATGTTCTATAATGACATGTATATTCGACTATATACTTACGTGCACCAAACTTGCAAAATAGATAACTCAATCCACTTATATCCTGCGAGAAAATCCCTCACATCTTCAGGAGTGTAATACACTAAATCCAATTTTGGGCAATGTTCTAGCGTGAGGGGCTGCGCAAGGTCTGTTGTTGAAATGTAGTAGTATAAACTTGTTATTTCATTTGGACTAGGGTCCAATATCCCATTGAGGTTATCTACAGGTGGGGGAGGGGCTGTACAATTACTCCCTTTTGTAGAAGCGTGATTTATGACACTTCTACTTGGAGTTTGATCATCACCAACGCAACGACGATCTTCATTAGTTCGTTGTTTGAGACTTTCACTTAATCTCTACATCATAACATTCAATTAGAACATAAAACAAAAATAAGCACAATATATTCAATTAGAACATATAATATATATCATACAAAAATAAGCGCGATTTACGACACATACTGAATACATCTCTTGTAACCTTTCCACTTCTTTCTCCCTTTTTTCCCTCTCCTCCTCAAACAACCTCCTTTGCTCCGCCAATTGTTTCTCAACATTATCAATCTTTTATCGTTGAGCAAGAAATTCAGCGGTTTCGGTGCTTCTTCTTTGAGATCCAAAGTATGATCTCAAGCCGACACCATCTCCAACACCACGGGCACGGCCTCCATGCTCAACTGTTCTGATAGCTTCGACTAATATGTCATGTCGTGCTTCCGGAACAAATGTGCCTTCACGGGCCGCCACAACCAAGTTATCCTACACAACATGAGCAACTTACATAAGCAAACGCATTTAAATAACAACTCATCATGAGCAATTTACATAAGCAAACGCATTTAAACAAAACATATACTTACAATTTTCTCAGCAACTACTCTTGAAGCCTCAGAGGTGTACTCTCCATTAGGTCTTAATCGAGCCCTCTTCCAGTTCTCATGTCTTGAAGGTGGAGATGGAATGTCACAATCTCCTCCTTCTTGTAGTTTTTCATGCAGGATCCTCTTCTCAAGTTTCCTGTACCCCCCACGAGACAATCTATGGGGGTACATGTTTTTCGCCTTGTTCTGAATTCCTACTTCGCTTTTAGCCTGTTATTAACATAGTGAAAAATGTGTATGATTAGTATCTATAACTCATTAGCATAACATTATAGGTTACATAAGACTAGTACTAACCTTGAATTCCTCAGAACGGCGTTTCTTCGCAAACTTGTGCCACACCTTCTTTGATAAAAAACTATACCGAATCCATGGAGGTTGAAGACCGCTCTTAGGCTTCGTAATGTAGTCAGCCGTGAGCCGTGACTTAAATCCCCTCCAACGAACACCGGCATAAGTTATCCACTTTCTTTTCAATTTTGAGTCATCGGTAAACTCAAAATTCAACTACATAAATCAATATATAAGTATGAATTAGAAACTATAGGTAGTGATATCAAATATATGAAAATTATAGTATGAAATACCTTAACGTCTGTCCATATGCTGTCTTTGACATTACCATCCACTTCTCTCCAATCATCAATCAGTATACTGACTTTGCTACGTGCAAGGAACACAACATAACTCCTAAAAGTAGCATAATGTGGACAATCCACTAATCTATAGTACGAATCAAACTCGATCGGAATTTTTGCACCAGATGAGTTGCGGACTGCTGTGAATTGGGGCATCATTGTGACACCTCTTTGTGATCTTTTCGTTTTACTTTCAGTTGTTTGAGTTTCATTGTCTAACCTTTCATTTGTTTGAGGTTCTTCGCTGGTTTCTGATGAAGAACTCGACAAGGTCGACATCTAAGTTCAAAAACAACAACAACAACATGAACAACAATGGCAAAAGAGTTTACTGTAGATGCATGGGGAAAATATTTTATGTACCCTAAATGTGATGACGAGGTAAACGATGTTGGTGTTGGTGTTGTTGTTGTCTTCCTTCCTTACGACAACGACGGTGTTGGTATGTGCGTAATCTTCTATTTTCTTCACTATCGTGACGATGATGACGAAAATGACAACAAATGGATACTGATGATGCAAGCTTTGGTGGAATCGTGTATTGTTTCACAATATTGAAGGTTAGGGTTTAGGGTTGAAATCGTGTAACGTTTCATCTGGTTTCTATTTTCAATGGAATCGAAATAAGGATACTGAAGAGACAATGAGACTACCTAGTTTGGAGACTATTGAAACACTACTACGACAGTCAAGAATTTACACCATTATGATATATTATTTACATAATGAAATTTCATATTAAAGCGCCAGAGTTATTTTTAGAACTAAAAATTAAAAAACATACAAAATATATCACAACGGTGTATATAAACAACCGTAGTCATAACTTTTAATTTTTTTAATTATAAGTAAATAAAAAAGTAAAGGCGCACTTTAACATAAAAGGAATAATATATATGAATGCGCTGAGGTTCGAACACATGAAAGCTTGAAGGTATCACTACGGTTGATTTATCAACCATTGTTATATACAGATAATCACCACGGTTGGTTTATCAACCGTTGTTATATACAGATAAGTTTTATTCAATAAACAAATAAAATACAACCGCGCCTTAGTTTAGATATGTCACAACGGTGTAGGGATGAAGCGTTGTGAGCATGGCGTCGTTGTTTACGCGTTTTGTAGTAGTGAATGGATGTTATGGATGCTTCAAAAAGGTCTATCTCATGCAGTTTGCGGGAGCTGTGGATGGAGAAGATGTTACATGTCTAAGACTTGGTGGATCCAAGATGGCTTGCTATGGAGCTAGTAGTTCATGTAACTTGAAGATCACATTTCATTGGTGGATCAGTGTATCTTGTGGGAGTTCTGAAAAATGGGTGAGATCGCTCAAAAGGTGGTATTTGGTGGTTCTCATGTATGGATTCGAGAAATCAAGATAATCAAACAGTGGCATTTGATTACTCTTGAGGAGTGTCTTGGAACAAATTACTCTTAGACAGAAGGGTGATTGGTTGAAGACTTAAGGAGGTATTGACTATTTTCTATCTTGGAGCTTGTGGCATAATTTCTCAGCTTATGGAAGATTACTTTTTTTGGTGGATGAGAGTTTATTTCTCTCATTGGTTACTGGAGTTCTTATTGATCAAGCTGGTGGCACAGTGTTGTTTGAAGATCTTCTGTTGGATTACTATGCAGATAGTAAGTCCAGTGGTGGAACATATCTAGAACCATGTTGGTTGGTGTCTATGCTATGTGAAGGATGTCCTAACTGATGCTAGAACATCTTCTAGGTTGGTTATCCTTGGAGTAGGATGCTAAGCTCTGAGTGTGGAACTTGACACTCACATCTTGTCTAAGAGGTATTTATCTTTTCATACGGGAGAATCATGGGTAATGGATTGTCTTGGAAGTCTGATGTGAATGGGAAATGCTAGAAGTGGATCAGTTTGGTGCTTGTGGAGCAAATGGGCTAAGGATTTCTGGAGCATGTGTTTGATGTTCTTCAAGTATGAAGAATATCTGGGCGAGCTAGCAAACTAAAGGGCTCTGTATGTCTCTTTGAGGAATGTGAAGTATTCCAGATTCAATTGGGTCGTATCTCAGGGAACAAGGAGATCTATACATGAGAATTTAGGAGAAATTCGTGTGGTGTATAGATGGTTTCTGGACGAGAGAGATCAATGGAGATTTGGTCTCAATCCAAGAGTTTGTTAGTTATGGTACAAAGATGCGTTCCTAGTACTCTCACTATATGATCATGAAGTTGTCATGGGATATCATGTGGTGATTTTAGGGTGGTTCTTGCTGAAGAAGCATCTGTTGAGAAAGATAGGGGAAGAACTTATATCTGTTAAATGTACTGGTGTGGTACATGGTTTGCTTAGAGGTCAAGCATTAGGTGAATGTGTTCAACAGGTGTGTTGAACAAAGGTTGCGCTCTTGAAGACATGAAGATGCGTCGTATGTTTTCCATTCATCAACATAACTGCTCATTGGAGGAGCACTGGTTGTCTTAGATATGGGGAGTTGCTCCTAGATCTACGATATAATGCTGCAGGAGTGCAGTTCAAGTTTGTTTTGAATCAAGCAAGCTGTGATTATTTTTGAAGATGAAATGTCAAGAAGGATGTCTTGACATTGCTCTGTTGTTGCAGGGTGTGGGGGTTTTGATCAATATATAAGTTTTTGGTAGACAATGTCTGACATGATGTCAAGACATTGTTAAGGACATGCTTTTAAAGTAACTGGTCTTTTGGTCAGTGTGCCTTGGATAGTGGAGAACATGCGCGTGCAAAACATGTTCATCGTTACTTGCATTATTTTTGGATGGTTTTCCTTGAAAAAGAAACAGTCAAAGCATTCTTGGCCGGTGCACATTTGTTTTGGTGAAGTTACATCCTTCTATTAATAATTTCATTGAATGGACCATCGTTATTTTTAATGGTTTGTTACTTTCTAAGGAAATTTCTTGGGTATTTAAGGGAGTCTTTGGATCAGTTTGTATCAGGCTGTGTTTTCCTAGTGATGTGTTCAAAATGTCTTTTGTTCTAGTCTGGATAAGTATTGGTTGGGTATGGGAATGTCTTGGCTACTTTTGTCAATTTTTGGCTAAAAAGGGGGAGTGTGAGTCACTAGTACAGGGAATGCGTGTGTTGTTCTTACAGTTGCTTTGCAAGGATGTTGAGCTGGATGTTTTATCATCTTGTATGTGCTTTCTTTGTGTCTTGTGACTTGAGTTATAGAACAGGTTGTGTCTTGTGACCTGAGTTACACAATCTATGTACTCAGAACCTCTGAGTTCACAACTGTTCTCTAGAGGGGGAGTGTGTTTGAAATAAGTGTCCTTCAATCTTATATTTCAGACTTCCTGAAACTTTCTTTAGGAGTCTCAACTTTTGGACCTTTTTCAACTTCACTCATCCTTGATTTATTCTCTCCCTCAGGCGTGGAAGTACAGATTCATTGGTAAAGGGGGAGTTGGTGTTATATTCCTCCTCATGTACACCAACATGAATCCAGTATGCTTAGTATTCCAATCATAACTGCCACTCAGGGTGAAGAGTCGTAAGGAGCACCCTGGGTTTATTGTTCAAAAGGAGTTTTAGCCCAAATTTGTCAAAAGGGGGAGATTGAAATTTCGTGTAGTTTGACAAAATTTCGGTAAAACAAATTGTTGATAAAGATGAAGAAATTTGAACATGAATAAAGATGTCGAAGAAGATGTTCTAACCTGAAGACATGACATCCTGAACTAACATACTGATTTAGCAGGTTTTAAATCTGTAACTAATATGCGCATTATAGGAGTGGATCAAGGATCAAAGATATGAAGTCCAAGACATATGAAGCCTATATAAGAAGACTTAGACCTAGGACTAACATATACCTTTTGTAACCTAGTTCTCTTGTGTAAAAATAAGGGTTTAGGGTTTTGAGAGTCGTTGGCTCTCTAGGTTTATAAGTCTCCTTTTATATCGTTTGATGCACTGTGGTAGACATAGGTATCGCACAGATCCATAAGCCTTTAGGTATTGGATTGTGTATTGTTCTTGGATGAAGCATTGAAGCAAATCCAAGTTAGCGTGTTGGTCAAGTATGCTTGACAGAATTCTGTATTGACAGGGATGGTTGAGATATCACAGATTGTGATTAAGGGAAGTGAGTGGTGATTCTCATATCAAAAATGGTGTTCTTTGGTAAAGATTTCATTGGGTAGTATTTAGGAGATAAAGTTGTAAACGGGGGAGTTTAACTTTATAAGTGTACTACAGATAGTGGAGTCTTCTTCCTAGATTGGTATCCCCCAGATGTAGGTGAATTGCACCGAACTGGGTTAATAATTGTTGTGTTCTTTTATCACTCTGCAGATTTACATATTCTGTCATTGGTCTTGATAAACATGTTGGAACAGATGTCGTAACATCTGTGATTCTACAGTTACTGATATTTAAGGTATCAGTCTGTTGTTCTGTTTTTTGTTTAAATGATTATGCAGAACAATGTCTTGACATGTGTTAGGACATCTGTTGTCTGCTATGCCAGAATTTCAAATACGATTTGTCTTACTTGACCATTTGAGTAATCGTCATCCAATCAAAATACATTAACACCATCTAAATCCTTTTGCAGTTAAGGATGAAAAAGTAGATGGTCTAGAACCTTCCATTCCCCTCCTCGATTGTTTGGATATGAGTTGCTTTACTCGACTATTCGAGCAATCATCATCTGACAAAACACTTAACACATTAAACCTATCTTTTCTCTCCCCCGTGCGATCGAAACCTATCAAACCTATCTTTTCTCGCCCCTGTGCAATCGAAACCTTTTTTTTACAAACATACATTGTTTAATCCTTTCAAACGTGCATACAAACTAGCGCTTAAGTCTTCACCGCAAGTAAACAAGCCAATATTTAACCATTAGAATGTGACCTAAACATTCATCCTTTAAAATCAATCAGCTGACACTCATTTCCTACTAAGAACTACGTAGATTTGAGTTCCCCATCGCACTTGGGGATATGTAGGAGCGAGATTCATGTCTCGTAAAGCACTATAACAAAAAACCTAGAAAGTATCTTTTGTCTTGCCACAAACTACAAAGCATTGAGTTCCTCATTGTACCTGGGGATACGTAGGAGCAAAACTCGCAATCTTGTCAAACACATTAATAAAAAAATTTACGACTCCTTTCTTTTTCTCTTTTGCACTTTTTATTACTCGAAGAAAAAAATGGCATACTAATATATAAACATATGATTATCACATACATAATCACCTAATCCATAATTCACACTCCACACAATCCAATGATAATATTACAACATGTATGCAATGTAATAAGACTCCACCCCATGACTCAATGCATGTGGTACCAAATGTGAACTCCCAGGTTCACTCGCTTCGATCCCCACCATAGGATCGGAGCACACCAAAAATTGTTACCATCATCATAGATAATGCTTCACTGATTCTCAACTGGAACCAGCTACTTGCACCCAATCCCCGTCATAAGATTGAGGCTCACCAAAAGCGGACCATCGTCCAAACACCATGATGCATAATTCCTAAATGACATGCAAAAACAACATGTACAATGATATTCACCTTAACCAATATACCACACCAAAACTGGTCACCAAACACCAAACATATATTATAAGCATTCAACAATAGCATTATAGTAACATAGCCGGTAACAACATATCATCCACACAAATTACTACAACACAACATATACACCACATATCATACAACACCGTCACGCAACATTTAAATCAATTCCATGTACTGAAACTATTTTTAACTTAAAGTACATTGCGTCAGCTTTCCAATACTTCAAACGACACCTCAAACGCACACCCTAAACTCAAGTTATGAATTTATTAAGTTTTGACATAGCAGTGGTAAACAGTTACACTAGAACCAGTAACCGGTTACACCAATCCAGAAATAGAGAGTATATGATTTTTCTTCCCAATGAAATCGTTTATACCAAAACTGGTAACCAGTTACACCCCCCCAAATGCCAGTTTCAGGTTACTTTTTGACAGTGTAACCGGTTACACCAAAACACGTAACCAGTTACACCCTTGAAAAATTCAGTTTTTCTGCAAATCTGTCTCAGGCGTAACCGGTTACACCAAAACTGGTAACCGGTTACCATTGTGACTGTAGTAATTTTTCTGCTATTTTTTTGCTACGAAATTCAGTTCTAAAACATCTCCAAAACCCCAATTTTCATGGGAAAATCATGTACACAGGTTTCACACTCTGATTCCCAACAACACACAACATCCCAACCATTCACCTATATCCCAATTCATCCAAACATACATCATGATAGCATCTTCACACACATCAAATAGTTCATAACATAGAGAAGGAAAATGCAATTACAGAGAAATAAAATCACCCACCCACATGTTATCATACAATCTCTTATACAAGAGGAAGTCTCACCCTTACCTTAGATTATCTCTAGAATTTGCTTCTCCTCTCACTATGAAAGGATACTCCCTTGATTCCTATGTGCCCTAGCCTCTTTCTCCTTTCTCTCAAACCTTTCACATTCTGACAGTTCATCCCTATTCCCCTCTTTTCTTATTTGAGTATATTATTTCTAATTAAAATCTTATTCCAACTAAATAAAATAAATATTATTTTTACTAAATATTTATTTTAGTAATTCTAAATCAAATATTTATTTCATTATGTCACTATAACCATAATAATTAAAATAATTATTTAATTATTACTATCACTATTACTTATATAAATAGTCCTAATTCAAATAATAGCGACATCTGATACTTCTCCCACCACCACCATATCTCTACATTTTTACTCACACACCCCCCAACACCTTAAATTCTAATCTCTAAGGCTACCATTCTACACCCAAGGGTTCATTTAACACATCAAATCATCCACCAACACATACAATCACATAATTTATTTACAAAAGTTAATTAAATAAATCGGGACGTTACAATTGACTTTATGAGATAGGCTCTCTCCCCGAGTCAGAGGAAAACCATAAGATTATGATGGTGGTTGTGTACTAT
The DNA here is from genome assembly GCA_022829125.1 of Lathyrus tuberosus. Lineage (NCBI taxonomy): Eukaryota > Viridiplantae > Streptophyta > Magnoliopsida > Fabales > Fabaceae > Lathyrus > Lathyrus tuberosus. The sequence continues at coordinate 5,499,081 of JALAZF010000121.1, forward strand.
TGTCCCGCGAGGTGCATTCCTCGTTGGGATGATATGAAGAGCCCACATAGAGTAGATTCTCTTGGAGATGTTATTGTCCGACGAGCCTTCGTCATGACGATAATATTTTCAAGTTTGGATCGGTGACTCTAGGGACCCATTGTTAAAAACTTGAAGTCGATAGTTGGGCAGTACTAGCATATGAGGTATCTTCCTCGATAGATTGATACGGAGACCTCACCTAGAAGAGATAGTTTCGTGGGTATTACTGCCCTACGAGCCATCGTCACGACGATGACGTTCTCAAGAAGGATCTATGACTCTAGGAACCTACCAATTGTAGAGCCTACCCAGAGGGTTCTTATAATCAAATATACCGGTTATTTATTTTTTGTTATAACTGGCCTAAGAACACGATGAACCTGTGATCATGAGCATTGCATTGCATCTTCCTTGCATTTAAAAAAATAAAAGTGGATGCATCCGCATTTCATCAGCATGCATGCATATCATTTTCAAAACAACAAAAAAACTCATCCATCCTTTTTCCATAACCCACAGTTGATTTCCCGACACCCATATTAGACTCGTAGCAGCTCTTGAAAGATCATGGATCTGTTGGAGCAAAGTCATGTTGCGTTAAGATATGCTAATGAAAAGCCATATAAACCCACTTATGGAAGCCATGATAGCTTTGGCAAAGAGATATGACAACCCTCAATAGACTGTAGTCACTGAGAGTGTCATTTCACCTCAAGTAAACAATTCTACTCAGCGTCAACTTATGCAGATAACAGTTGAGAATCATGTTGTATAAGAGTACCACATTGTTCGAGATGGGCATTCCTAATCTCATGATGCCATGGAGTACAATGGCTATTCATTCACCACACCTAATTCCTAAGGGGAAAACCCAGTGGTGAATACTAAACAACCTCAAGATGTTGAGATTGCTGAAAGATGTCATGTATTGGAAGAGTGGTTTAAAGCCATGGAGGGGCATGACGCCTATGGGCTTGACGCGTTTGACTTGTGCTTAGTACCGGATGTGGTAATCCCTCCAAATTTCAAGACACCAGATTTCGAGAAGTATAAAGGGATTAGTTTTCCAAAGACTCATTTGACTATGTACTATCGGAAGATGGTCGCGTACTCTTGCGATGACAAGTTGCTTATCCATTATTTTCAAGACACTCTCATTGCGACATCATAAGAATGGTATATGCAACTAGAGCGAAGTCATGTCCACACCTGGAAAGACTTAGATAAAGCATTCATGAAGCATTACTAATATAACACAGATATGGCTCTGAATCGTACCAAATTGTAAGATCTTATTCAAAAAGATGATGAGTCATTCAAAGAGTATGCCCGAAGATGGAGAGAGTTAGCTACTCGCGTTAAACCATGAATGCTGGATAGGGAGCTAACTGATATGTTTATGGGTACCTTGGAAGGCCCATACCTCAAAAGGATGATAAGCAATGGAACATCAAGCTTCTCTTAACTGGTGATAGTTGGAGAACACATCGAGAGCATGCTTAAAAGCAGAAAAATCATAGACACCTCGAGCATCTAGGCTAGCGAAATTGAATCCCTTGTGAAAGCTCCTAGAGTTTGACTAAATTTTGTTAAAACATATCAACAATAAAGATGAAGAAACCGCCAAGATCAAAGATGTCGAAGAAGATGTCCTAACAGCAAGATGCGACATCCTGGACTGATATAACAGGATTTAAATGTGTAACAAATCTGTCCAAGATTTACAACGCCTTTTAATACTGGATCAAGGATCAAAAATAGAAAGCCCAAGACAAAAGACTATATATATGAAAACTTAGACCTAGGGTTTGATGGCCTTATGTAACAATTATAACCTAGTTCTCTTTTGTAAAATAAGGGTTTAGGTTTGAGAGTTGTTGGCTCTTAGGGTTGTAGTTCCCTTCTGTAAAATGGGATGCAAAGAGGACGACATAGGTGCATGTACACAACTAGAAACCTGTAGGTAATGGTTGTTGTACTGTTCTTGGATGAAGCTTTGAAGCAAGTCCAAGATAACTTGAAGGTCAAGAAACTGCAAGAGTTCTGAATTGGGAGAAGACAGAGATATCACAGGTTGTGATTGGGATGTGAGTGGGGTATCTCGTATCAGGGTTCTAAACGTTTGAGTTTAACCTTGGTAAAGATGTTCATGGGGTAGATGTTAGGGATAAAGCTGTAAACGTGGGAGTTTAACTTTGTAACAGTCTACACATAGTGAAGTCTTCATCCTGGATTGGTATCCCCCAGATGTAGGTGAATTTTACCGAACTGGGTTAACAATTACTGTCTTATTTAATATTCTGCAATTTACAGTTTTGTTAATGTTCTTGACTGACATGTTGGATCAGATGTCGTGACATCTGTGAGGGTGCAGTTCTGATCAATCAACTCAGACATACTCAAGGGTATTAATGGATGAGTTGGATGTTCTGGATCGATGGGAACAACCCGGAGGTTGTTCATGTTGCTGAGGAGGTTCTACAACAACTACATGAGAAGTGGCTAGTTCTCTTGTTGGTGTGTCTTATAAGATGTTCTGACATCTTATTAGGGAAAACATGATCTATTCCTTGGTGGTTCTGCTGCATGAGTTTCTGATGGAAGAGCTCTCGTATTATGGTATTCTGGAGTTGTTACTGAAGACAGTTGGTGGAAGGTCTCAATCGTCAGCCTCTATATTTGAAGATATCTGCATTCTTTTATTCCAAAGTTGGGAGCGATGTAGTGTATGAAGTTGTGGTCAGATATCTGGTATGATGACTTGGTACTTGGAAGCTTGGTTTCTTGGTGCAGTTTGGAGTCAGTTGAAGAGGAGAGGAGTTGAGTGAAAGTTTATCAGGTTCTTGCTCTAGGGGTTTGATAAATGTTTGGTCGGCTAGGTTGTCAAAGATACTTGAGAATTCTCTCAAGTTCACTCATAAAGACATCTATGTCGTGTATCTGGAGTCTTCTAGTTACTCTTCTGACTAGAAGGTGTTTCCTTGAGACACAATCTGAAGAACGTGGAGGTGATTTATTTTCACCATCCAAAAACAGCAAGGAAGGATTCATCTCTCTTGACCCTAAGAGTGGATCCAATCTGATTGAAGATTTGTTGAGGTAAATAAGACTTGTTTAGAGAAAGTCTTAGTTACTTGAGTCAAGGGTGGCAGCCTTGGTATCTCAACATTGTCATTGAAGAAGATACTTGCAAAAAGATTAAATGCTTTATAGGTATTCATGACATGATCTGGTGGAGCTCAGCTACAGCAGTGAAGAAGGGTTATTGTACAAGGATTTAAGATCAATTACTATTTGTGGAATCCACAAGTATTTAATTGATTATCCTTGAAAGTCAAGATTGAAGATGTTCTGTCAGATGTTCTAACATATTTTCATCAGAGGCTTAGAGAATCATGGGAGGGGTTCTGCATGCGCTCACGAGTCTCCTAGGTGTTGACCAAGGATTATTGGCTTAGTATCTGTTCCTGGAAAGTATTGTGAATGACTTGTCCAGATGGTGATGCTGTTGAAGATGGAGATGGAAGACTATGAAGACATCATAATCTTGATGGTTACAGCTTGGATCAGTTTATTTCTAATCCAGGTGCTTTGGAGTATAGTGTTTGCTCTGGTTGTGAAGGTCGAGGATAAGTGGCAGTTATATCTGGCTTTATACTGACGGCTCTACTAAGGGAAGTGGCATCCTTTGGTATTGCTATGGGGTAGTCTTGGACTACTTATTTTCTGAAGATTCAGATATGGCAGGTTTGAAGTCTTTAAAGTTTCAAAGCAGAATGTAGGTTGTCTACTCAAAACTTGGTTGTCGAATCAAGTATATGAGAGCATGGAAATCTGTTTCTGCAAAGGGATGAGGTTCTTCTAAGTGGCAGAAGGAAGAGCTGAATTCAACAGTTGGATGTCATAATGTTTTGACATCTAGCTTAACATCATAAGTCTCAGCTGGTGATGTGGCACATCAGCTTAAGATAAGGTGATCTACAGGAGGATGCGAGTGATGGATTCTTCAAAAAGATCTATCTCATGCAGTTTGCGGGAGCTGTAGATGAGAAGATGTTACATGACTAAGAGGCTTGGTGGATCCAACATGTCTTGCTATAGGGCAAGTAGTTCGTGTAACGTGAAGATCTGGTTTCATTAGTAGATCAGGGTATCTTGTGGGAATTCTGAAGATGAGTGAGGTCAATCAAAAGGTGGCATTTGATTGGTTTCACAATGTGCGTTCAAGCAGGATGCTTGAAACTTATTGCCCTTGTGTACAAGAGTAGTTAGTTGAATTTGTTTCAAGGTTCTGGTTCTCTGGGAGCTTGTGTCAGAAGTTCTGAGTTGAGAATGGAAGCATACCTTCTTGGTGGTTGAGAGTTTATTTCTCTCTGGGTTCCTGAAGTCTTCTTTGTTCAAGCTGGTGGCTCAGTGTTGTGTGAAGATCTTCAGTGTGGATTACTATGTTGATAGTAAGTCCAGTAGTGGAGTATATCAAGAACCATGGTGTGTGGTGTCTATGATATGTGGAAGATGTCCTAACAAATGTTAGAACATCCTTGGGTTGGATATCCTTGGTGAAAGATTTCAGGTTATGTGATGAACTGGTTACTTGCATCGTGTCCAAGAAGTATCTACATGGTCATCCGGGAGAATGATGGAGTAGAAGGGTTCCTTGAAAGGAGGATGTAAGTGTTTGTGAAGACTGAAGTGAATCACATGTTAATTGATTGGAAGTCTATTTCTTGAATGCTTTCAGAAGTGGAGATTCACCATAAATCAGAAGTATTCCAGATTATCATACGGGAGAATGATAGGAATGATTGTCTTGGATTGCGGGGTGTTTATCTCTAATGCTGGCCTGGTGAGGTCAGTGGAAAATCTTGCATACGACATTGGAGCCCTTGGAGCAAGTCATGCTAGTAGTGGATCAGTTTAACAGCTGTGAAGTTCTGGAGCATGCATATGATAGCTGACATCGTGGTAACAAACTAAGGGACCCTGCGCGTCTATTTGAGGATTGGGAAGCATTCTAATTCAATTGGTTTGTGCCTCAAGCAACGGGATATCTATACATGAGAATTCAAGAGGAGTTCGTGAGGTGTATAAGATGGTTATGGAATGAGGGGGATCAATGGGAGTTTGATCTCAAGCCAAGAGTTTGTTATGGTTTAGATACACGTCCTCACGGGATGCATGACATTGATCATGTGTGAGTGATTATTGTTTCTTGTCAGAGGGAACAATAAAGAGTTAATGGTTGCATTCAACTGGTGTGTTGAACAGAGGGTGCGCTCTTGAAGACATGAAGATGCGTCTTATGTTTTCCAGTCATTAGCTTGGGTGTTCAGTGGAGGAGCACCAGTTACCTTAGTCAGGGGGAGAGGCCCCTTGGTATAAGATGAATTGCTGCGAGGATGCACTAGAAATTCCAGTTTGCATTTGCGTGTCAAGCAAACTGAGATGTCAAGGAGGATGTCTTGACATTAGAGTATTGTTGCAAGTTATGGGAAACTTGGAAATACATACTTAAATGGTTATTATTGGATGCTTAAGAATCATTGACTAAGTCTGGGAGAATTTATTTTTCTCTTGCAGACTGGGATCATATATTTGTGAAGAATTCTCTGTATGGTCAAATCAGAAGAAGAATCCTGGAAGAATAGACAATGTCTGACATGATGTCAGGACATTGTTATAAAACATGTCTGCATGTAATGGGTTCTTTGGTCGGTGTTCTTAAAAGGAGAAACAATCAACAATCTTGGCCGGTGCGCATTTAGTAGAGTTATTGGCGCTTTGAATTGACCAGCATTTTGTTCGATGGTTCGTTTCTTTCAAAGGCAATTATCTGCTATAAATAGGATTTTTGTGACACTCCTTGGTCTCATAATTCCTTCTTTCCAAGTGAGTGTTTGATGGCATTTTTCAAGGTCTGGATGAGTTGCGTCTGGATATGAAGCTGTCTTGGTCACTTTTGCCAAGTTTTGGCTAAAAAGGGGGAGAAGAATAATGTTCTGGTGTTTGGGTTCATTCGAGCAGTGGCAATGCAAGAATGTTGGAGGAAGATGTTCTATCATCTCTACTTACTAATTTCTTGTTTTTGTGTCTTGTGATCTGAGTTGTGAAACAGGTTGTGTCTTGTTACCTGAGTTACATAATTCTTGTACTCGGTGTTACAAAGGCTACAACTGGTGTTTCTTTTCTGGAGGAGTCTTCTACACTGGTTCTGGATCTTTCATGGAAGGAAAAAGAAATGTGTTGAGGGGGAGATTTCTTCAAACTCCAATCAATTCTCAAGATGGAGGAGTCTTGCTGATGGCAGAATACAGAAGAAGATGTTTTAGCCAAAATTTGTCAAAAGGGGGAGATTGAAAGCTCCTAGAGTTTGACTAAATTTTGGTAAAACATATCAACAATAAAGATGAAGAAACTACCAAGATCAAAGATGTCGAAGAAGATGTCCTAACAGCAAGATGCGACATCCTGGACTGATATAGCAGGATTTAAATGTGTAACAAATTTGTCCAAGATTTGCTACGCCTTTTAATACTGGATCAAGGATCAAAAATAGAAAGTCCAAGACAGAAGACTATATATATGAAGACTTAGACCTAGGGTTGATGGCCTTATGTAACAATTGTAACCTAGTTCTCTTTTGTAAAAATAAGGGTTAGGTTTGAGAGTCGTTGGCTCTTAGGGTTGTAGTTCCCCTCTATAATATGGGATGCAGAGAGGACGACATAGGTGCATGTACACAACCAGAAACCTGTAGGTAATGGTTGTTGTATTGTTCTTGGACGAAGCTTTGAAGCAAGTCCAAGATAACTTGAAGGTCAAGAAGCTGCAACAGTTCTGAATTGGCAGAAGACAGAGATATCACAAGTTGTGATTGGGATATGAGTGGGGTATCTCGTATCAGGGTTCTAAACGTTTGAGTTTAACCTTGGTAAAGATGTTCATGGGGTAGATGTTAGGGATAAAGTTGTAAACGTGGGAGTTTAACTTTGTAACAGTCTACACATAGTGAAGTCTTCATCCTGGATTGGCATCCTCCAGATGTAGGTGAATTGCACCGAACTGGGTTAACAATTACTGTCTTATTTAACATTCTGCAATTTACAGTTTTGTTAATGTTCTTGACTGACATGTTGCGCCTCCAAGTTTAAAAGATTATGTAGCACAATGTCTTGACATGTGTTAGGACATCAGTTGTATGCATAGTCCAGAATTTCACCTTGTCAACTCCCAAGAGGAAGAAAAGGATGAAGTTAGATGTTCAAAGTCAACAACCTTCTAGGCCTCCATATCATACGCCATTCTCTCCTCAGGGTCAATATCCTTCTGCAAATCAAGGACTTCCTCAATATCAACAGCAGACTCCATAACAGCAGCCATGCCGAAGGCATCAAGCTCTACATCAGCAGTGTCAGCACACCCGCAAAGGCCAAGAAAACCAGATAGGCATATTTATCTGCTACTAATACCATACAGTCAAGTACTGCCATATTTGATCAAATCTGGATTGATAATGTTGAAGGAACTAAACTCGATGTCTCCTTCATACCCACCAGACTTTGGTGTCAACGCCCGGTGTGACTTCCACGTAGGGGCAACAGGGCACTCAAGTGAAGACTATAAGGTGCTCAAGAGCAAGGTACATACTCTACTTGTTTCTAAGATGTTTTCATTTACGTCTGCGAGCCCCTATATAAGCAACAACCCTTTACCTGATCATGTTAGACCATCGATCAATGTTGTGGAATAAGTTGCTGAGAATAGGCCTTGAGGTGATCAACATATTAGTCCAAATAAGCAGAATAACCTCCAACTTCGAAAAGGCTATCCCAGCGGTGAATCAATAAAGGAAAGCTATGTTCCCCAAAGTTGGCAATCATTAGTCCATATTATCATGTGCATTTGTAATTTTCTTACTGTTAAATGCTACTTGATGTTAGACATTGTTGTTTACTAATGGAAGACCTGAGAGGTTGTATTACTTGAGAAGTCTAAAACTTGAGAGTTTTAGAGGTTGTGTTACTCACCAGCGATTTACCTCGTGCATTGTACTGATTTGATTGAATAGTGGATTAAGACCTCATTGAGAGAGGAAAAATCACCTTGGTGGGTGGACTAGACTAACTTGAGGGTTTCTCAAGTGAACTAGTATAAACATAACGTGTTCATCACTTGATTCTCAACAAAGGTCATTACATTAAAAGGAAGGGTTTTATAATAAGAATTTATTTTTAAAAACAAATTTATTTTGAAAAACCAATTCAAACCCCCCTTTCTTGAGTTTTTCACACCTTCAATTGGTATCAGAGCTCCGGTTCTGAGGTGATAAAAAGATTGAATTTTTATCAAGCACTTAACAGTGTTCAGTACCGATCCAAGTGTGAAAAACAATGTCTATACCAAATGCTGAGACAAGTGTTATTGTAAATGAAAGAGATTCTTATAGTGCAAAACCTCCTATCTTTGATGGAGAAAAATTTGACTACTGGAAAGACAGAATTGAAAGTTACTTTTATCATTTGACTTAGATCTATGGGATCTAATAGTAGATGACTACAGTCACCCTGTAGATTCTGCAGGTAAGAAGATTGAAAGGAGTGCATTTACAGATGCACAAAAGAAAAATTATAAAAATCATCACAGAGCAAGAATTATTCTGTTAAATGCAATTTCCTATACAGAATATGAAAAAATTACAAACAAAGAAACTGCAAAGTCTATCTTTGACTCTCTTCATATGACTCTCGAAGGCAATGCTCAAGTCAAGGAAACGAAGGCTCTTGCACTAGTTCAAAAATACGAAGCTTTCAAGATGGAAGATGATGAATCTGTGGAAACCATGTTCTCAAGATTTCAGATGCTTGTTGCAGGACTCAGAGTTCTGGACAAAGACTATTCTACTGCTGATCATGTCAAGAAAATTATCAGAAGCCTACCTGTCAAATGGAGACTAATGGTGACTGCCTTAAAGCTAGCAAAGGATCTGAACAATATAAGCCTTGAGGAACTAATCAGTTCTTTAAGGATTCATGAAATAGAGCTCCAAGAAGATGAACCTCAAAAGAAAAGCAAGTTCATCGCTCTAAAACCTAAAAAGAAAAAGGCATATCAAGCAGAGAAGAAAGTGGAAGAATCCGAAGACGAAACAGACGAAGATGATATATCTCTCATATCAAGGAAAATCAGTCAACTATGGAGATACAGAAGAAACAAGTTCAGAGGACCAAGAAGAAAATCTGAATCTACATATGATCAAAAGAGAACTTATGGAAGAGACGTTACGTGTTTTGAATGCAAAGAACCTGGACATTTCAAAAATGGCTGTCCAAGGTTTAAGAAAGATGAAAGACCTAAGAAAGCTAAAAAGGGTCTTATGGCAACTTGGGATGATTCAGAGTCCGAAGATGATTTTGATGAAGAATGTGCCAATGTAGCATTCATGGCTAAAACCAACGACGTTCTATCAGAAGGAGAACCTTCAGACTCCGACGACGAAAGAGAGGTACTTTCTTCCCTATCTCGCTCTGAACTTGAAATAGGATTATATGAACTTATGGAAAGATATCAAACTCTTCGAAGAAAACACAAAACTCTGAAAAAGACTCTTGTGATTCCTTCAGAAGATTTTACTAAAAGCAAACAGACCATTTTTGAATTAAATGAAAAATTACTTTCTCTAGAAAATTCAAATACTACATTAAAAACTAAAATCTCTAGGTTAGAAGAAGAAATCATCTCTAACAAAACAAATACTAATGAGGTAATCAAGTATGATAGAGCATTCCAGCGCTTTCTTGCTAAAAGCATAGACATAAGCAAAATGGCTTCAATGATATATGGAGTCAGCAGAAATGGCAACAGAGGTCTAGGATATTTAGGACCATCACAACCATATGATGAGACCAAAATTATCAAGATAATACCTCTGTCCAAACATTTTGTACCCTCTGGCACTATTTTAAAATGTTCTGAACAAAAAGGTTCAAAACCGATCACTACAGAAACACAGACACTGAAGAAAACTCCTAAACTTAAACATTATGCACAAGTTCCATACTATTATTCCAATATAAGGAAGTCCAAAAGTGTCAGAATCTCTGGAAAGGCTAATGTGAAAGGACCCACAAAATGGGTACCTAAGAATAAGATAATTTATGTTGCAGACATCCTTAATGGCACCATTGAAACACCAATCATGGTACCTGGACAGTGGATGCTCGCGACACATGACGGGAGAAAGGCATATGTTCCAAGATCTGAAACTTAAACCCGGAGGTGTCGTCGGTTTCGGAGGAAATCAAAAAGGAAGAATCATTGGCTCCGGAACTATTGGAAATGGTAAGCTTCCCTCTATTAATAATGTTCTGTTAGTTGAAGGTCTTATGCATAATCTGTTGTCAATCAGTCAGCTTAGTGACAATGGTTATGACGTTATCTTTAATCAAACATCCTGTAAGGCTGTAAGTCAAAAGGATGGATCTGTCCTGTTCAACGGAAAGAGGAAGAACAATACTTACAAAATTAAATTATCAGATTTAAAACACCAAAATGTAAAATGTCTTCTTTCTGTAAACGAAGAGCAATGGGTCTGGCACAGACGCCTTGGTCATGTTAGCTTGAGAAGAATTTCTCAGCTGAACAAGCTTGGTCTTGTCAGAGGCTTGCCAAATATGAATTCAAATGCTCTTTGTGAAGCATGTCAGAAAGGCAAGTTTTCAAAAACCTCCTTTAAAGTAAAAAATATTGTTTCCACCTCCAGACCGTTAGAACTTCTTCACATTGATCTTTTTGGACCAGTGAAAACGGCTTCGATCAATGGTAAGAAATACGGACTAGTCATCGTCGATGATTACAGTCGTTGGACATGGGTGAAATTCTTAAAACACAAGGATGAGTCACATTCTGTGTTTGCTTCCTTCTGCACCCAAGTACAAAATGAGAAAAATTGCAAAATCATCAAAGTCAGAAGTGATCATGGTGGAGAATTTGAAAACAAAGACTTTGAAAACCTTTTTTATTCACATGGGATATCCCATGACTTTTCTTGTCCTAGAACTCCACAACAAAATGGAGTTGTAGAGAGAAAGAACAGAACTTTACAAGAAATGGCTTGCACCATGATCCAAGAAACTGACATGGCTAAGCATTTTTGGGCAGAAGCAATCAACACTGCATGTTATATTCAAAATAGAATCTCTATTAAACCTATCTTGAATAAAACTCCTTATGAATTGTGGAAGAATAAAATTCCCAATATTTCCTATTTTCATCCATTTGGATGTACTTGTTTTATGCTAAATACTAAAGAGAATCTTGGCAAGTTTGATTCCAAAACACAGAAGTGTCTGCTATTAGGATACTCTGAACGCTCAAACGGATATAGAGTTTATAACACAGAATCACGGATTGTGGAAGACTCAATTCATGTTAGATTCAATGACAAACCTGACTCTGAAAAGTCAGAGCTAGTTGAAAAGCTTGCAGGTTTGGAAATTAGCTTCTCAGAACCTAAAGAAAAAGCAGATGAAGTCAAAGACCAGCAAGATCCTACATCTGATACCACTGATATAACTCTGAATACTCCACAACAAAAGAAAAGAAGAATGTCTACTTCTCATCCCGAGGAACTAATTCTGGGTAGCAAGGATGCTCCAATCAGAACCAGATCAGCTTTCAGACCATCAGAAGAAACACTCTTAGGACTGGTGCCATTAATTGAACCAGCTACAGTTGAAGAAGCTCTTATGGACAAAGACTGGGTTCTGGCTATGGAAGAAGAACTGAATCAATTTTCAAAGAATGATGTTGGGATCCAGTTCCAAAACCTAAGAATGTTCATGTTATTGGAACCAAATGAGTATTCAGGAACAAGCTAAATAAGAAAGGCGAAGTTGTCAGAAACAAAGCACGACTTGTTGCTCAAGGATACAGTCAACAAGAAGGAATTGATTACAATGAAACTTTTGCTTCAGTCGCCAGACTTGAAGCAATATGGTTATTAATTTCCTTTTCAGTAAATCATAACATCACCCTATATCAGATGGATGTTAAGAGTGCATTCTTAAATGGTTATATATCAGAAGAAGTCTGTGTCAAACAACCTCCTGGTTTTGGAAATTCCGAAAAATAAAATTTTGTCTTTAAACTCAAAAAGTCTCTCTATGGCTTAAAGAAAGCTCCCAGAGCTTGGTATGATAGATTGAGCAAATTTCTTTTAGAAAATTAGTTCACCAGAGGAAAGGTTGACACAACTCTCTTCTGTAAAACATATAAGAATGATATTCTTATAGTTCAAATCTATGTTGATGATATTATTTTTGGTTTTGCCAACTCCTTTTTATGTGAAGAATTTTCAAAGTTAATGCAAGCCGAATTCGAAATGAGTCTGATGGGTGAGTTAAGGTACTTCCTGGGAATTCAAATAGATCAGAAATCAGAAGGCACCTACATTCATCAAAGTAAGTACACAAAAGAACTTCTGAAGAAATTCAACATGGTGGATTGTAATACAGTTAAAACACCAATGCATCCAACATGTGTCATGAGAAAAGAAGAAACAGAAGATAAGGTTTGTCAGAAGCTTTATCGTGGAATGATAGGCTCTCTCTTATATCTAACTGCTTCTAGACCTGATATATTATTCAGTGTACATTTATGTGCTAGATTCCAATCAGATCCAAGAGAGTCTCATTTAACTGCAGTTAAACGAATTCTAAAGTATCTGAAAGGTACTACTAACCTGGGCTTGATGTATGAGAAAACATCAGAGTATACTCTTTCAGGCTACTGTGATGCAGACTATGCTGGAGATAGATTGGAAAGAAAGAGCACATCTGGAAACTCTCAGTTCCTGGGGAATAATCTAATCTCATGGTCAGGTAAGAGGCAATCTACAATTGCTCTCCCTACAGCAGAAGCTGAATACATCTCCTCCTCTCTATGCAGTACACAAATGCTTTGGATGAAAAATCAGCTAGAAGACTATCAGATATATGAGAGTAACATCCCTATTTTCTGCGATAATACTGCTGCTATTTGTTTAAGTAAAAATCCAATTCTTCATTCTAGGGCTAAACACATTGAAATAAAACACCATTTTATCAGATACTATGTTCAGAAGGGAACCTTATGCTTGAAATTTATTAATACAGACCATCAATGGGCTGATATTTTTACAAAACCCTTAGCTGAAGATAGATTTCTAAATATTTAAAAACATCTGAAAATGGTGTACTGCTCAGAATGAGATTATTTCAGAACCAAATGTGTTTAGTCAGAGGAAATAAGTATTTTTAAATCATTAGAACCACTTTTGTGAGAAGTATCTCAGTTCTGATTAATTATTTTGTAGTCAGTTCTGACGTGTCATTTAATCAGAAAATGGCTTTTTGCATGTGATTAGATTACATCTAATTCACTATATTTACCCAAATCAAACGAACAATAAATTTCTTGGGATTGACTCAAAAATTAATTATATTTATTTCCTTATCCCCTGTAAGTGTCTATCTCTTCAAGTTTTCAAAAACCATTCCTATTCCCTCTTTCACTCAAAAGGAAACCCTAAAACCCTATCTCTCTCTCTCTCTCTCTCTCTCTCTCTCTCAACGAATTCAATCCCTATTCTCATCCTCTCTGTTCTTAACCATCATCATGACAAACATCAATCAACAAGAAACTGTTCTCCTCTCCAAAGAAGGTGAAACCTTAATGAATGTCTCCCAAGAGCTGCCGTCTTCATCTATCGCACCATCTGCCACCTCTACAACCACCGCGACGATCGCCTCGACTCCATTATCTCTTCCCACGATCGATGCAACCCATGTCATACAGAGAAATTCCTCTGTTACCTGTGTTATGCATGCAAATGAACTAATTGTTCTGAAAGAGTTGTCTGTCGACTTCGACAATCTTTGCGATAATGGGTTTAACCTAATTGATCACCTTAATACTCAAGGATGGAAAAGTTACTTTGAAAGACTTAAAGGTCCAACCTTTGATGACCTAGTAAAGGAATTCTGGAGGCACGCTGAAACATACGATCTTCATGTTGTATCTTTTGTTATGGATCAAAAGATCATTATAACTGAAAAATCTATTTCAGACCTACTAGGGATGGAACTCTTGGAAGGAAAAAGAGTTTATGGAAAAACTGAAATATCTGACTCCGCCATCGACAAAGCAATCTTCAAAAATTGTCAAGCTGGGACTACAGAATACAAAAGCAAGAATCTGCGTGACAATTTAAGAATCTAGCATAAAATCATTCTTGGATGTATCAATCCAAGACCTCCAAAAAGTGCCGCAGATTTCTTCAACACAAATCAAAAGTACATGCTGTACTACTTGCACAAGAATGAGAAAATGTGTCTTCCATCCATTCTTTTCTACTACCTGAGAGATATGGTGCGTAAGACGAGAACAACAGCTTTACCTGATAGGAAGATTGTAAACTACATTCCGTTTGGAAGACTTCTCTCTAACATCTTTGTTGAAAGTGGCCTAGTGGAATATCTAGTCAAAGAAGCTAAGTACACAAACTATTTGACTAGCAAAGTAGGAGAAACTTTAAATGCTGTGAACCTTAAGCATATGAAAATGATTACTAATGTTGATGTGAAACCCATACCTAACCCTCACGACACTGCGATCAAACGTTCAGTACTGAACTACCTCTGCTATCGCAAAGAAGATAATCCAACAACAATTGCTTCGTTTGTGGCTATAATGAGAGAAGAAGGGCATGACATGCCAAAATCCAGAGTTGAAGAGGTTGCTTCCAAGTCTAAATACATCACGAGGAGTAAGAGGAAGCAAACTGAAGAGGATGCTGAGCCTAAGAAGAAGAAAAGGGATGAAACTGAAACATCCAAAACTTCTAGACCGGAAACTCTTCCTCTTGAGAAAATCAATAAATCAGCTGTCAATCCTTCTAGATCTATGAATGTCATTGATACTGTTACTGCACCATCATCATCTCAAACCACCGTCATTCCTACCTCCAATCCACAAGTAAAGTTTAAACCACCATCTTTCTCAATTCCTCCTTCAACTACCACTATCCAATCTTCACCCAACTCATCAATCAGTACCCCTATCTCGACTAAAGCCATTCCTACCTACATCTCGTCAATAACCTCGTCAATCATTCAACCAAATGAACAAAGTTCTATGAACCTAATCTCCGATTCTCAAGTCCTCAGTATTGAGTCTATCTCCGAGGAGACAACCTCTGAATCTCTAGAAATCGTCACCCCTGAATCTCTCATGGTCTCAGACACTCAAGAAGTGACATCTTCTACTGATCAACCAAGCAATCAGCATCCTCCTACTGAGATTGTTTCATCTCAACAAGCACCACCTGAAACAATTGCTGCCAAGCCTGACCTTGCCTTAGTCATCTATACTAAACCACCTCCAACATCTTTTGAAGAATACGCAAGCCAATTTTATAACAAGGAATTAAGGAAGTTTGCGAACCTAAGAGTAGAACTTAACTCAAGTACCAAGCCTTTGGAACTTGAAAGATCTTGCCAAAACTTCCAGAAATGGTTGAGCAGTGAGCTTGCAAGAATTGTAAGCTTCTCAGATGCAACCATCACAGATGGAATTCAACGGGCAAAGGAGAGAGTAGAAGCTGAAGAGCGGATCAGGATACTTAAGTTCTTGGCTGCAAAGCAGACAAAAGTTGAAGAAAAGCCTGCTAAGGAAGTAAAACTTCTTGCAGAAAAGGCCGCAGAAGAGGCCAGGATAGCACAGGAAGCTGAAGCCATGGAAAAGGCCAAGCAAGATGCTGCAATTGTGTCTACATCTGATCCTGCTGTCAAGCGTTTGGAAGACGCAATTGTAGATATCAGAGTAGACCAACAAAAGTTCAGAGAAACCCTTGAGGAACAAAAGACTGTCAATGCTACTCTTCAGAACATGCTTCAGAAGATATGGGACAAGATGTCCTCTGGAAGCACCTAACTCTTGTGTCTCTTTTGTCCTTATGACTTTAGATCATTGTTTTTCACCCTTTCACCGCTTATCTCTTTGATCTATGACAAAAAGGGGGAGAAGTAATATATGAATGTGATATTTTGATTCCATAGTCAAATCTCTGAAAAACGTTGTTTACATGCTAACAGATAAAACTGTTATATCTATTAGAGTGTTTTTCTTTTTCAGGTATTCGGATCAAAATCAAGCTTTATTAAAAAAAGAAAATCAGAACTCTGCTAAAAAGAGAATCAAGACTAAGAGCTCATGATCTAGTAAAATTAGGGGGAGCCCCAAGCTCAGAAATTCATCAAGTCTAAAACTCAGGGGGAGCACTTCATATGAATGATAAGCTATCTTTAGAATCTATTATTCTCCGGCACTATATATATATATATATATATATATATATCAAAATTATGTCATCAAAATACATAGTTTTGTCATCATCAAAAAGGGGGAGATTGTGAAAACAATATTTGATTCTGCAATTTTATCTCTAAGTTTTGATGTTACCAAATGAGTATTTTTGTATGAACAATTTTGTACAACTAATGTTTGTTATTTGTGAGAATGTAACAAATAGGTTATGCTTCCGTAAATTAGCGCGAACATAATGCTTAAAGTAAAATACTCCGCCTACACACTCTGATATAAAAGGAAAAGAGAACGGGTTCTGAAGATCTGAACACATAGGTTCTGATCGAACGAAGTCCAGATGCTAAAGTCCTCAGCCTCCGAATCAAGGTTCTGAAGACCGAAATCAAGTCTCTACTCATGCTTCAACCAAATACTATCAGAAGCCTCTGAAAGATATGAAGACAACGCACCAAGCGAACAAGGTTCTGAAAACCAAGTACTAGAGACTCTGAAGATTCGAAGAATTAATAAACTCAAGAACCAAGCGATGTTTTCCCTTCTTACTCATGCTCGTGAAAAGCCTCTGAAGTTGAGAAGCCAAGAAGACAAAGCTACATAGTACAACTGTACCTTAATTCAAGTGAAAATATCTTGGTAACTGTGCAACGGTACAATCAAAGATATTCTGACAAAAATAGGACGCGCAGCACGCAAAAGCTATTATCTGTCCTCATGCTTCTAGCCGCCAGCCTAGTTAAGCTATCATGATTACATTTCAACAGCTCTTTCTACACGGCTATAAAAGGAAGCAAAAGACTTGAAGAAAGATACACACGAACGCTACTGCAATACTCTCTCTATCTGAAATCTTTCTTAAGTCATTCTGGTCAAAAACGTGTTTACATTTTTAGCTTGTATAGAAGCATATTTATGTAAACGTAAATTGTTCAAACTTAGGTTTATGTGTTCCTTGAGAAAGATCCTGTGGTGGTATTTCTTGAGAAGTCTAAGTCGAGTGTCTTAGAGGTTGTTCCTTGAATAAGACCTGAGAGGTTGTATTACTTGAGAAGTCTAAAACTTGAGAGTTTTAGAGGTTGTGTTAGTCACCAGCGGTTTGGCTCGTGCATTGTACTGATTTGATTGAATAGTGGATTAAGACCTCGTTGAGAGAGGCAAAATCACCTTGGCGGGTGGACTAGACTAACTTGAGGGTTTCTCAAGTGAACTAGTATAAACATAACGTGTTCATCACTTGATTCTCAACAAAGGTCATTACATTAAAAGGAAGGGTTTTATAATAAGAATTTATTTTTAAAAACAAATTTATTTTGAAAAACCAATTCAAACCCCCCTTTCTTGAGTTTTTCACACCTTCATTTTATGTGTGTGTGTGTGTATGAAAAAATTCTGCATGATTCAAGTTTATGTGTGTGTGTGTGTGTGTGTGTGTGTGTGTGAGTGTAAGAAAATTCTGCATGATGCAAGTTTATGTATGTGTGTAAAAACAAAAATTTTGCAAGATGCAAGCTTGTGTTTGTGTGTGTGTGAGTGTGTGTGTGTGTGTGTGTGTGTGTAAAAAAATTTTTTTCATGATACAAGTTTATGTGTGTGTGTTTAAAAAATTCTACATGATGCAAGTTTGTGTGTGTGTGTGTAAGAAAATTCTACATAATGCAAGTTTATGTGTTTGTGTAAAAAAAAATTGCATAATGTTTGTTTATGCGTGTGATATTATTTCTTGTGCATAATGCAAGTTTGTTTGTGTGTGTGTGTGTGTGTTTGTAAAACAATTCTGCATAATGTTTGTTTATGTGTGTATAAAAAATTATGCATAATGTTTGTTTATGTGTGTACAACGCAAGAGAGAGGTACTTTGTTTCGTTTGTTTTGCTTGGCCATATGTCATAAGCCTATTGGTGGGTTCTAAATTTTTTCACAAATGTAAATTTTTTCTTCTCTTTGATGTGGCAGAGTGAGTGAGGGCACCTTCCTCCACTTCTGCTACTTTTCAAGAGCGTGTACAACTGAATTATGGTAAGACCTTTTGCAACCATACTAAATTTCATAGCCTCGCCGGTGCACCTAAAGCTGAAGTATCACAATCTCCTAGAAGAACCGGCCACCATCAATGCTGATCTAGAGGGGTAAGAAAAATCTACCAGGCTTTCCAAAAAGATCAAGTAGAAGGCAAGGCCATGGAGATCAATGTAGCTTCTATCACATGACAACTAAGTAGGATGGACATTCGTCTTCCAAAAAGTAGTTAGGACAACAGATGGAAGAATTATTAATTGAAATGGAAGAATTACCAATAAGTGCATGTACAAATGATCATTCCTTTCAGATTTTCTCCAAACCCCACAGCTCCTCCCTCTTACAGAGTTAGAGTTTGGAACATATGCATTTCTTCTGTCATATGTCATGAGCAGCTCTATTCTGGTACCAAGACTTCTACTTTGCTTCTCCCTTGATGCATATATGATGCAAAGACAATTTCAGATTTAGGTACCCATAATCTTATGGTTTCTTTGGGGTTAGTTCTGAAAGTTTTTACTTATTTTGTACCTTAGCCTTCATGTATTAGGGCTTGGGATCATTCAAGACTCTTAGTTTGAAATTTTTATTTCTTAAATCATCCTTAGCCTTTGGTTGTGAACCCTTTATAACCTTAGACTCTGATGTCTTAAGTTCTGGTCTGTTCAGAACTTTTGACTTTATAGTCTTTGGTTCTGGTTTTTTTTAGAACCTTTGACTTTGAAGTCAGTGGTTCTGGTTTCTTCAAAAACTTTGACTCTACAGACTTTGGTTATGACTGTTTCAAAACCTTTACTTTGTCAAAAACTGGTAAAATTGAGAATATAGTTCTTTCAGAGCAAAGCTTGAAATAAAGGATTAATTGGTTTAACCACAATTCTAAACATTAGATTGACAGGTTTTTGTGAAAAACCAATGCCCCCTCCTTTTCTCCTAATTACACCATAAATCATGGATGCAAGTTTTGTCCTATCAAAGCCATTTATGACAAACTCCGGAAGAGCAACTTCATGCTCATTTGGACATTTATCAGACACTTTTCAAACTTGATCGATATGACTTTTTCTAAAACTTCATTTTTAATTTGCAAAGATTTTAATTCACTTGTCACTAGCTCCTATTGCTTTTTCAAAATTTGTACGTGTCTAGATTTGTCTTGACAACGACCCATAAGGTCTTGAATAAGATTAATTAAATCAGAACGAGATAGTTTAGAAAATACCTCATCTTCTTTTTCAGAATCTGAACCAGAATCTGAGTCAGATTTTGTGTCTGAAGATGTTAAGGCCATCAGAGCTAAGTTGGCTTCTTCCTCTTTATCAAATTCTTCTTCTTTGTTAATTTCATCCCTTATTTCCATGAGACTCTTCTTGACTTTGTTTCTGAAATTGTCCTTCTGATAGCTTCCTTTCTTTGACTTATCCTTTTGAAACTCTAGACAGTCAACAATAAATGTATTGGGCTTCTTACAGTTGAAGCATTTCTTATGGTCATATTTTTTATCTCTGTAACCTAATCCTCTGAAGCCACTGCTTATCCTGAGAATCCTCTATTCTTCTTGGCCAGATACTGAAATCTCTTAATTATAAATGTCATCTCTTCATCATCTGAGCCCTCTTTAGAACCTCCTGAATGAGAAACTTCTTCAAGTTCCTAGACTTGAGGATACTTAGCAGATTGACCAACAGATTTCAAAGAAAGAGACTTGGATTTCTTTGCATGTTCATCTCCAATGAGCTCTATCTCATGACTTGAGAGATTGCATATCATACTTTCCAGACTTATTATATTCAAGTACTTGGCTTCTTGGACGGCTGTCACCTTTGGTCTATATTTAATAGGAAGACTCCTAAGAATCTTCTTGACATGATCAGAAGTTGTATAGCTCTAGTTCAGAACTTGAAGTCCAGATACTAGAACTTGAAACCTTGAGAACACGATTTCAATATCTTCATCTTCCTTCATTATGAACAATTCATGTTGTTAGACCAAAAGGTTAGCCTTTGCCTCTTTTACCTGGTTATTTCTTTCATAGGTAGCACACAAAGACTCAAAAAAGGTTTTTGCAGTAGACTTATTGATTATCTTGAGATACTCATAATAAGGTTGAACATCTACCAGAATTCCACGCACTTTGTGTTGTTTTCTATAGATCTTCTTTTGAGCGGGAGTGAGGCTCTTTTTATCAGCAACCATTCCTACTCCATCAATTGGAATATCAATACCATCTTCAAGAATGTCCCACAACTCATCATCAACACATATGATGTGAGTGTACATGTTACTTTTCCACCATTCAAACTCTGTAAAATCTCCACCGAAGGTTGGAGGTTTAGAAGTATAGTTGTTATTTTTAGAAGCAATATAATCATAGTTCACGACATTATTTTTAGGACAACCATAGGTTTCAGACACATCAATCATGTTTTTCTGTCAGGATCTTTCCTGTACCACTGTTACGTTTTAGAGCTTAAACCTGGCTCTGATGCCAACTGAAGGTGAGAAAAATACATGAAGAGGGTTGAGTTGTGTTAGTTTTTTCTTTCTTTTCTAAAAGTCTCTTATCAAATTCTGAACTCAAAGTCTAGAATCTGATATAGATTTAAGTGTTTGCAGCGGATAAAAACAAGTTCAGAGTTAGAGATTGAAAGAAAGTGAGACACACACAGATTTATCCTAGTTCCTCTCACATAACGAGAGTAGTCCAATCCCCTTGCACTTCCAAGGGATTTGACTATAATCACTACATATTACAATTTCTCAAGAACACAAGAAAGAGACTTCCAATACTCAGACACACAAGTAAGAGACTTCAAATGCTCAACCACACAAGCAAGAAACTTCAGTTTCTTAAGCACACAAGCAAGAGACTCATAATAATCTAACTTACAAAGAAAAGATTGTTTGTTTCTTACACTTGATATACAATCAGGGGTGTAAACCAAACACAACTCAATAAGACTCTTTAAGACTTAAGAATTTCTAAGATATACAAATGATAAGAAATTCTAAGTTAAACTTGTACTTTTTTTGACAAGGTAACAACTCTTTTTATTGTCAAGGGTTCGTTCTTTCTTCAAGTCTTCAGCTTCTTAAATAGAGAACAATAAAAAGAGTCATTGAAGAGAAGAGCTAGCACAAGTGAGTCTTCGGAGAATCTTGATCATAGACATTGGAATGTTACTTGATATGGTTAATACCTTTGAAAAGATATTTGAAATCCCTTTGCTTCAAGAGGAATTATCTGTTACATACCAACTGTCTATGTAGATTTTTTGTATAAATCTTTACGTGATCAGAAGAGAACAAGTTTGTCTCTAAGTTTGATAGTGACCTATCAGAGTCTTCTCGATCCTTGCGTTGACTGACCACATAGTCTGATAGTGACCTATCAAAGTCTTCTTGATTCTTGCATTGACTATCCTCATAGTTTGAGAACTTCAGAGGAAGTTGACCTCCTTCAGAGTCTGAGTCTTCAGAGTCTAGTTCTTAGGTTCTGACCCTTCAAGATTGGGAACTTTTAGCTTATCTTTAAAGGTTCATATTTAGTACCAGAACTGAATTTATATAAAAAATTTTAGTCTATGTTCTTACACACTTGAATATGTGTTAGTATACCCAATTTCTCTTTAAATACTTTGTTATCATCAAAACCTTATAGGTATGGTACAAATTAATTTTATTCCAACGGATATATTGTGATCTTTCTACTTGCACCTGATGCACTTGACAATTAAGCATGTTCTTCTAATTTTGCGATCAGAGCCATCAGAAGGTGAGAAAAAGTACACAAGAAGGCGGGGTTTAATTGTGTTTTTCGTTTTCTTAATTTGCGTTTGATTAGAGTTCGAAATCTAAACCAGTGTTCAGATTTTGGTTATACTTAGTAGCGATATGTTAACAGAAGCAAATAAATAGTAGCAGAAGACACAAAGATTTATATTGGTTCCTCCCAAATGAGAGTAGTCTAGTCCCCTTGCTTCATAAGAGATTTTCACTATAACCAAATAATAATTACAATTGCTTATGCATTCTGCATAAGACTTTTACAACGCTCAGACCCTAAGTCCGAGACTTTTTGCTTAAACCCCTAAGGCTAGAGACTTCCTTGCTTAGACTCTCAGCCTAAGACTTTTCTGCTCAGGTCCTTGAGACCTGAGACTTCCTGCTCAAGCCTCTCTGGCCCAAGAATTCCTGCTTAAACCCCTCAAGTTCAAGACTTCCTACTTAGACAGCAGCCTAAGACTTCTGCTCAGGCCCTCAATCCACTTGATTAAGACTTTCAATGCTCTAGCACATAGTAGGGGACTTACATGGCTCAAGCATCTTGACGAGAGACTTGGATTGCTTAATTAATCTACTTGATTAAGACTTTCATTGCTCTAGCATATAACATGAAACTTACATGGCTCAAGCATCTTAGTGAGAGACTTTGATCTAAACTGCTAAACAACATGTTCAACAGAATAGAGAACAAGGTGTACTTGATACAAATATCACAGTACAGGGAAATCACCATAACAAAGACCTAAAGCTCTTAATATTTCTAAGATATTCAATGTTTAAGAAATCTTAAGGCTTTTACAATTACAACCTACAACGGAAATTTGGCATAACCAATTGAGTTGATAATTGCTGATCTTGTTACTCCTCCGTCAGGTTGATCCTTATTAATGATTAATTTTGAACCTTCAGCTACTTATATATCATTTGTAGAAGACTAGTCGTTGGAGAGATAACTTGATCAAGTGTCTTTTCTTTCTCCATAGTACAAGAGACGTTGAAGATAGATACACTAAAAGATCTTGATCCATTGTGTGTCGTGTTTAACCATTGAGTCTTCAAAGAGATCTTGTACTATAGAGCCGTTGAGAGTAGATATCCGTAAAGCATGCCAACTTTTCTTGAGCCTTGTGAAGTAAGACTCTAGATGATAAACTGATTTGACAATGCAGCTTGCTTTCTGTAGTACATATAGCTTCAGCTTTATCACTAACTCTGAATGATCGCCAAAAGCCAATTTACATTCACCAAGTGTAGAGACAATTATGTTGCTTATTTTGATGTTGAGACCTTCAGCTTCAGAGTCTACGCCAGACTTCACTTAGAGAGTGTTCTTCAGATTCTGCAGCACCGAAAGCTAGCAATTCAGCTTATCTCAAGTGTGTCCTTGTATATCAGATTTTGAATATATATATATATATATATATATATATATATATATATATATATATATATATATATATATATATATATAATTACAAGTATTAAAACCTGCATACATGAAACACACATCAAATATAACCATTGTTCTTTTAATAATTTGTTATCATCAAAATCCAAGGAATATATGTCATGAACAAATCTTGTTCTAACAATCTCCCCCTTTTTGATGATGACAAACATAAGTATTTAAAGGACAATGTTGGGCAGTTATAATTTTCTTTGCAACATCAGAGTATGAGGTTTGTAAGCTCCCCCTGAGTCTAATAGTCCAAAGTTGACTTCTGTAAGCCCACCCTAAGTACTACTTTCAAGAAAAAGTATTTGATTCTTTTAGTAACATCAGAGTTTGAGGTTTGTAAGCTCCCCCTGAGTCAAATAGTCCAATGTTGGATTTGTAAGCTCCCCCTTAGATCTATATTTAAGAAAACTAAACATAATATTTTAACTTCCTTTGGCAACATCAGAATACGAGGTTTGTAAGCTCCTTCTGAGTATGATAGTCTAAGGTTGAGGTTTGTAAGTTCCTCCTTAGTTCTATGTACAAGAAAGTTAAAATGTGTCGCCCGAGAAAAATAACCATTATGTACAAAAATTAAATAACCCTTATGTACAAAAATTATAAATGACCATTATGTACAAAATGAATGGATTCAGTTTCTAATTAAAATACTTACTACCTTTTCTCCCTTTTTTGTCACATAAAAAAGAATAAAAAGAGAAAAAAAGAAAAGAATTACAGTCATAAATGCATAACAGGCTATCATTACAAGATCAGTTTCCAAGGATGGGAAAACGATCAAGTAACAAGGTTCATTAAGGTTTGTTTAGTACATGTTAAATATTTATTGGTCGTAACAGTTTCAAGAATCAAGTGAAGGATTTTATTAAGTCGTTTAGGTTACCCATAAGCCATTATAAAAGCAACCAAAACCTAGTTCATTTTCATCAACATCTACCAATACGTTATGAAGTCATCAGCTGAGAGCAACAAAATCTCAGTTGTGATAGAAGTCATAGAGAACTCTACAAGCCTGAATATCCAGAACCTTTTGAAGCCAGCAGCTTCAGAAGCTTCTGCTACTAGGCATGTGCCCTCTACCCTGAACACTTCAAACAAGGCTTCGTCAGCAGTACCTCAAAGATCTAGAGAAGCAGGTTCATCAGTAGCTATTTTAAAGCCAAGGAAGAAGTCCATGAAGAAGACAAGGAGGAAGAGGCTCAACAAGATGTTTTACTGTCTTGTTATCCCAGAAGCAAAAAAGGAGGACATAGATGAAGATGAGCCAGATATCGAGTATGGAAATAGCTTTTCTTATAAGGCAATGGATGAATTAGATAGTGATTTATTCTAAGTTCAAATCAGTTCCTTATGTTATTGTAATCCTCTATGCTTGATTAATGAAAATTTATTTTGACCAGTATATATTATGCAATCGTACAGGCACTTTATTTGCCCTTTAGATTTTCTGATATGGACATTAATGAAGTAATGAACAGAACAAACATTTTAACATGTTAACAATAAAATTTATAGCTGTTAAAAGAATCTTAATAGGTTCGAATACTAGACATCATTTCCAAGAGTCAGTATTTAAAATTGATTTGACTTAATCAATAATAAAAAAAGTGAATACTTAAGGTAATGAATGTAAAGTCTCTATAAAAAACCCTTAGCAGACTTACTTCTATAATCACTTAATCTTCTGAACTCCAAAATGATAAGCAAAAGCAAATTTGGGTTCCAAAGAGAGATTTTAGAAAGATAGTCATGCTTAATGCATCAACTCAAGCAAACAAGAGTGATGGAGCAACTGAAGGATCTACAAGCAAGCAGATGGCTTCAGAAGCACACACTTCATCAGCAACCTTCGTTGAGATAGACAGAAGAAGAAGAAGAAGAAGAAGAACTTTTAGGTCAAAACGCAGAAATCAACTGAGAAAGGAAATTGTAGAGTTTACAAAGGAAGAATGACAAGATTATTTAGACAATCTAGATATGTCAGATGATCCTAGGAAATACCTTAGGGCAAATCTGAATGCCTAGAGGGTCTTAACAATTTGTAATAGCTTCCAGTTAATGAGAATGTTGCATATTTAGATTTTTAATCCTATTTGTTTTTATCCTCTTTAACAACAATATAAATGAATATCTATAACAGTTAAGATGCACAAAAGCATGAACTAACTTGGATTAACAATAAGATTACTTAATACAAAAAGTCTTAACAATTACAAGACATAAATTTGCAGAATTCTAACATCTGATACTCTCATAGATAGCTCCAAACTTGTCTCTCCAGGTTTTAGAAGAATCAGCCTCTGAACTTATAATAACTCCCTGTTGGACCGGTAGTTTTGAAAGAAATCATCCATATGGAATGAATAAGATCTTTCCTTTGTGAAAAGAAGAAAGGGTCCTCTTTAAATAGTCAAACATAACTTGAGGAAGATCAATCTGCCAGTCTGAATTAAGAAGTAGTAGCAAATCCTTTTCAATAGGGTCCACAAGGTCTAGATCCTCATCCTTAGGAAGCAAGTTTGAGTTCAGAATTTGATTCCAAACTATTGCATCAGGACAAAGATTTAAGACCAGAGATGTGTTAAATGGATCTACAAAGATACACCAAGTAGGAAGATAGTGTTCCCAAACAAGAGTTTTTGGGATATCTCCAATCTCCTCCCAATTGATGACATTAGGAATCGACTTAGAGGTTACTATTATAGAAACACCAATCACTTTAGAAAGAATAGCACATTCAGAATTCAGCTCAACAATAGAAGCATTGATCCAGAACTCTTTGAGAAGACTTAGATAAGTGAAACCACATAGCATCTTAAAGTATCCATTCCAACTTTGTTCAGACACAGTCTTTAAGAAGTTAAAACCTAGCTTAAGCAACCCATCGAAATCCATAAACTTTTTATTGATGCCAACTAGTTGATTCAAAGGAGAATTGACTAGAGAATTCATCTCGAGTTTGGCTTAATCAGCACACAACCAAAGAAAATAAAAAATAAAAGAAAAGAACTAAAGTGAACAAGACTCTAAAGGAATAAGAATCTTGTCAGAAAATGACAATAAATGATGTTTTACGAGACAGGGGATAAAGACAATAAAAATATATAAAAAGAAAAACATCATTACCCAAAGGCTCTTATCCGGTAGATTTCCTGAATCCGCTAGATGATTTTCACCTTTATGAATATTTAAGTAATATAAAAGTTTTTGAAAAAACCTTCTACTTAAACTGCTTTATCAGAAGTAAAGAATACTTTTCTGAATCTCAGAGTCTGACAATTTTCAAAAGCTATCATCCATCAGAGTCTAGTAAATCTAGATTTAGAGAGAGACATCTTCTGTCAGTCATCAGTCTTCAAGATTCTATAAAGAACCAAACATTTTCTCTTGAAACAAGAGTCATGAGTGATTAAAGAATATTGAATTGGTTTCTTTGACAGCTAACAAACACTAGTGTAACACCCTTTTCTACCCCACAAATATTGCAGCAGAATAATCATAATATCAGAGTAACAATCAGAACCACCTCAAAAGGTGCACATTTCTCAATAAAATTCAAATAAAACAGTTGCTCCGTAAACAACGGGTTTTCCTCAATTTAAATCAAAAGGGCATCAAATAGCAGCGGAACTCAAATAATTCAAAATCGAAAGGTTTTCAATAAAAGCCATAATCCTTCAAAAATAACAACAAGATAACAACTCAACATGGTTCGACTCAACGACCCAACCCGATGTTACAATATCAAAGCAAGACCCTCTACATCGACCAAAAGCAAAATAAACTCCAAAAGTCCTCGAAGGCCTCCACAGCTAAGCCTGATCATCTGCATGTTACCCACGTAGAGGTAACATTCAAACAGGCAGGGTGAGTAATCACAATTCATTATAATAAATATAAAAATAGGATATGCATAAAATGGCATCATTATCATATACAACATCATCAGGGTCATCATAAAGGAAAACATCAAAAAAATCACGATATCACAAATCACACCAATGCCAACTAATGCAATGCACAACAAGACTCATGTATATGGTACCAATTCGTCAAAGTCGATGGACACTAGGCCATCACCCTCCAAAGATCCCCGTCATTAGGATCGATTCTACACAAGAACCGGAGTACGTCAAAATTACCTCACATCCACACAATGGGATTGAAGCCACCATAGACCGAAGTCTGGAATGCTATGAATGCATGATACACAACATCATTATCATCATCATCATCATTAAAAGTCATTACGTGCATCATCATTCATCAAAATCTCGTGTTAATCATATCATCATTAATTCGTCAAAACATCATGAATCATCATCTCATAATCATCAATATAATCATGGTAATTCGTCAGAATAATCACAGCTCAAAACGTCAAGACAACACAAAAATCCTAAAACAAAATTCGCGAACAGCAGGCGTTCGCTAGATAGTTCGCTTTGCAAACTTGTTCACTGGGGTGTTCGCCTAGCGAGCTGCCAGCGAACCCTAAAATCCCATACAAAAACCAGAGAGACCCCATTCTGTCTCTCCTCGCTGCCCTCTATTCGCCTAGCGAAGTCATTCGTTGGGAAGTTCGTTGTACAAACTTTAAATCATTTTAAAATTCCATCCCAGTATCTCAAACAACGTCATCGCGCATTTGCTGCGCTGTTTGCCCAGCGAGTCTGGGGCGAACGTTTGCTTTGCGAAGGATTCCTTCGCTTTACGAGGTCGTGATTTCCTGTTATCGTTGCTATGCATCAGTAGCATATCAGACCCCAAACACCTTACAAATTCAGCCTCATTTACCCCAAAAATATCCCCAAAACATCCCTAAGGCATAATGGCAACAAAGGCACAAAACCTACAACTATTAGGCTGATTTACAACAATATCCTAAACCTCAAAATCATATAAACCTTAAAAAATTCAACCCTTCATATTCATCATCAATCCACAGAAACAACACCTGAATCATCAATGTACTCATAAACCCACAAACCCACATAAACCCCAAAAATCCGCTTTAAGCACATCGAATTCCTATATCGAAAACAATGAAAGGCAATACTCCCCATACCTTAGATTGTCGATTCCAAGCTTTCTTTCTTTAGTTCTTAGAAACCTTCTCGAATCCTAGGTTTTTCCCTCTTTCCTCAGAGCTCTGACCTTTTCCTTCTTTTCACGGTCTAACAAAATGAATCATATTCCTCTCAAATTCTCCTTTTTGTTAAACCTAACATTTGGGCTTCTAAAACGGGCTTTCCCAATATTACCCTCACTAACTCCTACTTAAAAGTCCAATTTACCCTTAATCCTCCTAATATTTTTTAAATAAATAATAATAGAATATATTTTATACTATATACTATTATTTAAATAAATAACCAGAACTCCATAAAATGTCGACGTCAACACCAACCACCAAAATTCACTAAAAATTACGAGTATTATATTTAAATAAATTAAATAAATATTCTTACAAATTTGGGGTGTTACAACTCTCCCTCACTTAAAGAATTTTTGCCCTCGAAAATTACCTCAAGGAAATAGAGTCGGATACGACTCCCTCATCTGATCTTCATGTTCCATAGTCCAACTTTCGCCTGCTGGTCCACCCCACAACACCTTCACCAAAGCTATGTCTTTACCCCACAGTTGCTTCATCTCTCGACCATCAACCCACACAGGTAATGCTTCCACTGTCAGTTCATCCCTCACTTGTACATCATCCATCTGAATCACATGCGATGGATCCGATATGTACTTCCTCAATTGAGACACATGGAACACGTCATGCAAATTCGCAAGTGACGGCGGTAAAGAAATTTGATAGGCTACCTCCCCTATCCTCTGTAAGATTTGAGATGAACCAATGAAACGTGGAGTGAGTTTCCTAGACTTCAAAGCTCGACCTACACCAATCACTGGCCTCACCCTCAAAAACACGTGATCTCCCTCTTGGAATTCAAGTGTCTTCCTCCTCTTATCATGGTAGCTCTTCTGATGACTCTACGACGCTCTAATTATTTATTGGATCATCTTAATCTTCTCGGTCGTCTCTTGCACAATCTCAGGTCCGAGTACAGCGCTCTCGCCCGACTCATACCAACACAAAAGAGTCCTACACCTTCTCCCACACAAAGCTTCATAGGGCGCCATTCCAATACTAGCATGAAAACTGTTATTGTACGTGAACTCAATTGACGGTAAATGGCTATCCCAAGATCCTCCGTGATCCAACACACAAGCCCTCAACAAATCCTCTAAGGATTGGATAGTCCTTTCTGTCTGACCGTCCGTCTGCGGATGATAGGCAGAACTCATCCTCAACTTAGTACCCAAAGCATCTTCCAAACTCTTCCAGAACCTAGATGTAAATCTCGGATCTCTATCCGACACAATACTCGAAGGTATCCCATGCAACTTCACAATCTCCTCAATGTACATCTCGGCTAACTTCTGCATAGAATGATTAATCTTCATCGGCAAGAAATGAGCCGATTTAGTTAATCTATCCACGATCACCCAAATTGAATCATTTCCCTTAGGAGTTCTCAGTAATCCCGACACAAAATCCATGGAAATACTATCCCATTTCTATTCTGGAATATTCAACGGTTGCATCATACCTAAAGGCTTCTGATGCTCAATCTTTGACTTCTGACACGTCAAGCACGCATAAACAAACTCGGCAATATCCTTCTTCATACCCGGCCACCAAAACAACTTTTTCAAATCTTGGTACATCTTCGTAGCACCGGGATGAATACTCAACCTACTTTGGTGTCCTTCTTCTAGAATACTCTTCTTGATTTCTGGAACATCTGGAACACATACCCTATCCCGAAACCTCATCACACCATTCTCATCAATCCGAAATTCTCCTCCGTTATCTTGATTAATCAAAGTCAACCGATCAACCAACTTTAAATCAAATTGATGTCCCACTCCGATTTCTTCCAGAATACCACTAGTCAACTTTAACATTCCCAACTTCACACTGTTAGAGGTCTATTCACATACCAAACTCAAATCTCGGAATTGCTCAATTAGTTCCAATTCTTTCACCATAAGCATCGACATATGCAATGACTTTCTACTCAATGCATCGGCCACTACATTCGCTTTGCTCTGATGATAACTCAAATCAAAATTGAAATCCTTCAACAGCTCTAACCACCTTCTCCGCCTCATATTCAGTTCTTTTTTATCAAATAAGTACTTCAGACTTTTATGATCATTGAACACTTCAAACTTAGAGCCGAACAGATAATGTCTCCAAATCTTCAACACAAACACCACAGCGGCCAATTCCAAGTCATGTGTAGGATAATTCCTCTCATGAACTCACAACTGTCTCGAAGCATGGGCAACAACTTGTCCATTCTGCATCAATACTCCACCAAGACCCATCTTCGACGCATCACAATACACCACAAAAGATTCACTCGGATTACGCAAAATCAACACTAGAGCGGTCGTCAACCTCTTCTTCAATTCCACGAAACTCTCTTCGCAAGCTACATCCCACACAAAAGCTTGACCCTTTTGAGTCAACTGAGTCAAAGGTAATGACAGCTTTGAAAAGCCTTCGATAAACTTGCGGTAATAACCCGCCAATCCCAAAAAACTTCGTATCTCGGTAGAAGACTTCAGAGTCTTCCACTGTAACACAACATCAATTTTTGAGGGATCAACAGCAATCCCGCCACTTGAAATCACATGGCCAAGAAAACTCACTTCCTTCAACCAAAACTCACACTTGGATAGCTTTCCATACAACTTCTTCTCCTTCAATACTTGCAACACTGTTCTCAAATGCTCAGCATGTTCTTCTTCAGATCTGGAATATATCAAGATATCATCGATAAACACCACCACAAACTTATCCAAATACTCATGAAAAATCTGATTCATGTACTCCATGAACACACCAGGTGCATTGGATACACCAAATGGCCTCACAGTGTATTCATAGTGGCCATACCTCGTCCTGAAAGCCGTCTTCAGAATATCATCAGGCTTAACACGAATCTAATGATAGCCAGACCTCAAATCAATCTTACTGAACACACAAGCGCTTACCAGCTGATCCATCAAATCATCGATTCCCGGGAGCGGATACTTATTCTTGATAGTCACCTTATTCAATTGCCGATAATCAACACACAACCTCATGCTACCATCTTTCTTCTTTACTAGCAACACAGGGGCACCCCACGGAGAAACACTCGATCGAACAAACTTTTTCTCAAGCAATTCTTCCAGTTATTTCTTCAATTCACTTAACTCAGAAGCTGACATTCGATAAGGAGCCATTGACACTGGACTCGTACCTGGTATTAAGTCCACTGCAAACTCTACTTCACGTTCTGGAGGCAAATCACTTATGTCATCCGAAAATTCACATACAACAGGTAAGTCGACACTCGCAGCTTCACGATCAATCTGCAACGATGCAAACATTGCAAACACCAGGGCTTCGTCTTCCATAAGTTCGTCTACTTTCCTAGTAGACAAGAACATCAACTCCCCACCATCACCAAACTCAGGAAACTCCACACTCTTATTATAATAGTTGATGTGAACATGGTTGAACTCCAACCAGTTCATTCTAAAGATTACATCAATTTGGTGCAAGGTTAAGCACACCAAATCCATCATAAAACTCTTCCCAAAAATCGTCAAAGGACATCTCAGACACACAAGGGTAATAGTAACAGAACCATTAGCTGGAGTTTCTATTACCATATTCCCATTCATATCAGACAACTTCAAACCCAATCTATTAGCACATTCAAGCGAGATAAAAGAATGAATAACACCAGTATCAATAATAGCAACCAACTCGATATTATTAATAAAACAAGTACCTCAAATCAGGTTGTCCTTCTCTGGCACTTCTGCACCACTCAAAGCAAACATCCGGCCACTGGTCTGAGCGACAGTAGCGATCTTCTTCGGCTTTTGACATTGGGTACTGATATGACCCTTCTCCCCACAATTGAAACAGGTTAGACCATATTCCTTACAATCATTAGCTCTATGACCCTTCTTGCCACATCTGTAGCACCTCAACACACTATTGGTGCACACATCAGCACAGTGACCTTGCTCGCCACACTTATAATACTTCCTAGAAACGGGAGCTCCCCCACTTGCCTTTTTCCCCTCTGAATCCTTCTGCTTCCCTTTTTCAGCTGAAGTTGAATAAGGCTTCCCCCTATATGCCCTTTCTTCTCACTCAACTGCTTGTAGTGAGCAGATCGAGCTCAGCTATCCTCATTGTAGATTCTGCTTGTCGCGGCCGGCAAAAATATTCGAGTCGCCACCATATTTTTTAAAGGAAAATAATGATAAACCTAAATATCCTTATCCTAAGGTAGAGATTCCTACGGTTCGAGAGTCATTTAAGTGAAGGGAAGGTGTTAGGCACCCTTCAGTTCCATTGTACTCAATGGGATCCACCTTTGAGTTTAGGGCATGTTTGTTTGTCTAAATGAAAAGAAAACCTAAGTTTTTTCCTAATTATACTCGCTAGGGTTGGTTTGCAACCCTATGCCTACGTACCCTCAAAATGAAGGATCAGAGTAACTGTAATTCACCTCCCCTATTCCTACCCCCTAATCCTATTCCTAAATCCCAAATCCTATCCCTAAATCCCATCCACTATTTATACTCCTGGATAAAGAGTTCTATCCCTTAAATCTAGTGTTTATACTCCTAGATGAGGAGTTCTATCCCTTAAATCCCTTTGTCCATTGTTTATACTCTCGGAGGAAGAGTTTTATCCCCGAATCCAAATCCCTTATCCCTTATCCCATCCTTTATTTAGGCTCTCGGACCAAGAGCTTTATCCCTTTGTGTAAATCCCTTAAAACCTTAAAAATCCCTTAAAACGATCATCTAATTCTTTTTATAATAAAATAAATGATTAAATTATTTATAATGACAAAAACCAGAAAATATACATATTAATCCAAATAAGATTTAACTTCCAAATAATCCCAAAAAAACCAAATTTTATAACCCACCAAAACTTTATTTGCACCTCCCATTCTCATATTATCTTTTTTTTTAAAGAAATAATATTATGACAAAATACAAACCGTTATACAAAAAGTTCTAAAATTTAATTACCATCCTATAAAAACTAAGAATTTTAGCCAAATTAAAAATAACGAAAATTTATCTCACAACTTGAACCAAGGAATTGATTCAATGGTGAGTTTTTTTTAATAAGAGTCGAAGAAAATTTAATAATAAAAGAGAGAAAATATGAAATAAAATAAAATCCAAAAAAGAAAGTCCTAAACCCTTTTCCTTTAATTTTTTATTAAAAAAAAAACTCTCCTAATTAAACAAAAAAACTTAAATAAAATAATTAAATAAAACTTAATTGAATTAATTAAAAAAAAGGGGTGTATTTCCCTTTTAAAAACAGTAAATGGGCTAAGGTGGGGGGTGCAAATAACATTGGGCGTAAAGCCCAATGGCCAACCCTTCAGCAAAAAAACCAAAAAACACAAATATGCAAATGGAATCCGGACCGTTGGATTGATCCGGAGTATTTTCCCCTATTTCCTCTATACCGTCAGATTAATCTAACGTATCGTGACTGACCAAATCCCATGCGTCTGATCTGAATACTTTTCCAAAGTATTATAATCCAATGGCCCAGATGATGAGCCATGTCTGCTTATGGTGTACGCGCATACAGGGTAAACATTGACCTCAACGGTCAAACGAAATCAAATGGCACACACGATGCCACTTGGCGCACATCTAACGGTGTGAAGGAGAGGTATTTAAACCCAAACCCTTCAGAAAATCTCCATTTTCATTTCTCATTCTCTCTATATCCTTTCTTTCTCTCTCACTAAACCTAACAATTCTCTCGCCTCTCTCTTCACTCATCGTCGCCGGTGGGTTCCCAACCACCGCGCGCCGCCCCCAAAACCTCCTTCAAACCCAGGTTTCTGGTTGAACTTCAACCGGAACCTTCAAACCTTCAACCCTTTTCCAGAAACCCAACCCAGATTCTTCAAACCTTTATCGTTTATGGGTTCTTCAGATGAACCCTAGGGTTCTGACGAAGAACCCTAACCCTTCCTTCAAACAAAACCCAGATCTCCCCTCAAACCCTATGAACCATAATGAACCCTAACCCTAACCCCAAGAACCCTAAACCCTAAAAATCCAGAAACCCTTAAATCATAACCCCAAGCACAAATCGAACACCAAATGCAACAGATAACAAACTTGCAGCAACAATTATACAACAGAATGCAACAAAGGAGACAAAAAACAACGACACGATGAACCAAGGGCTAAGTGTTTACCTCTCTCTGTCGTGTCCAATATTAAGATGCTTTCCCTCCCTTCTTTCTCTATTTCTGCTTTCTAATCCTCTGCTTTTTTTGTTTGCAGGTGGCCTAAGCTCAAGGATTATAGGGTTCTAATGGTGAACTCTAGTCCTTTATGGGATCGAGAGCTTTACTGAGGATTATAAGAATTCTCGCGACAACAATTGTTAGCTTAGGGTTTTTTTCTTCTTTCTTTTTTTTCTGAATCCCTCTGCTTTTTATAGTTTAGATTTAGGTTTTTTTTAGTTTAATTTTAGATTTCGATTTAGGAAAACATTGATGTACTCTTCATTAACCTTTGATCCGATTTGATTTTTTCTGTAATTTTTGATCCAATCTGTGTAATGATTAAGATTTGATTTGGAATTTTAATGCGATTTGATTTTTGTTCAATTTTAGATTTTGATCCGCTATCCTTTTCAGCCGTCCAGATTAGGGTTTGTGAAATGAGGGAAGAAGAAGATGATGTACGGGACGGTCAACACATTGACCAGCATAATTAATAAAGAAAAAAATAATAAAAACACTTAATTAAATCAAAAGTGACTAATGATCTTCCCTAAATAAAATCGTACCAAATAAATAATAATTAACAAATATTGACTAAACTTAATAAAAATGATAATAATAATAATAATAATATATAATCACTTTAAATAAAACAATTAAGAATAAGGGAAAAATAAACGTGACCAAAACCTTGTCCCAAAAAAATGTATCTCCTTAAATAATAATAGTAAATAATTACTTTAATTATCATAATTAATTTTCTAATTAAACAATAAAAAATCTAAATTTTAATAATGATAAAACTAGTTAATAAAAGGACATTATTAATATATATTGACATAAGACCTAATTAAAAAAAATCCAAATATTCCTATATATATATATATATATATATATATATATATATGTAAAATGGTTAACAAATAATTCTAATTTACATAAAAAAAAAACTTATTTAAATTCCCAACAAATTTTTTTTTAATAATTTTAAAACCTAACTATTTTCTAATTAACTTAAAATTTAAATTCCAAAATAAAAATCTATTCAAATTTTTCTACAATGATGACCTCTAAATTAAATTCTAAATAAAGTCCCAAATTTATTCTAAATAAATTTTAATCTTGAACACATGTAGATAAATAGATAAGATTTTAATAAAAGAGAAAAAAAATGACAATAAAAAGACCTTATACTAAAACAAACATAATGAGCCTAAACGCACTAACACATCCCCAAAACCCAAATAACACCCCCTATTAGCAAAAAAAAATCTAAAAAACCCGTGGTCAAAATTTAGGGTACTACAGCTGCCCTTATTTAATTGTTTCCGGATTAGAAAGGGGAAGACGACGTGTCTTTCTCTTTTGAGGAGGAGATGATTAAATATAAGAAGGACCCTAATTTTGACCGCCAAGCCAGATAGGTAACACGCTG
Source organism: Lathyrus tuberosus (assembly GCA_022829125.1). NCBI lineage: Eukaryota > Viridiplantae > Streptophyta > Magnoliopsida > Fabales > Fabaceae > Lathyrus > Lathyrus tuberosus. The sequence continues at coordinate 5,535,523 of JALAZF010000121.1, forward strand.
ACTATCCTTGAGATCCCTGATAATAAACCCGTGGTGAGATAACCGATTAAAACCCTTTACCCTGGAAGAAAACGATCCTATGCCATGTATGCATGTGTGAGGGCATGTATGCTCTTATGTATGATGCATCTGTTTGGGCTGACGCCTCTTTTATGATATGCAATGTATGTTTTTACGGAAATCATATCTTTATATGACATTCCAACGTCTCAAACCTTGAACCCTTAGCTCCTTTTGATGAATGTGACAAGTTGTAAGCTCTTGACATATGGAGATGCGTAGAGAAACTCCCATAGTGATTGAATTCTGACCGTCAATTTATGGATCTTTTACTTTTATCTTTGAGGGAAACCATGATCCTTTTGTTGTTCCCGAATTGCAGTAAAATACCTTTTTTTTTTAGCTTTTGATTATACCCAATGTTTCAATGCATTATTATAAATAAAATCGGCATTCTGTAATCAGGCAGAAAAATTGAAAAGCAAAGAAAGTTTTATTCATTGAGAAGTAGGCCTATAAACAGGCAAAAGTACATAAGGAAAGCAAATCCCCATAAGGAGGAAGTACTACAAAACAGAAAAGAAATGGCAATACGAAAAAACAAATTTATCTATGTCCCTATTAAATTTAACACTGGCTAATATCCCTAAATCTCCGAGGTCTCGACACTTCGCTTCTGAAGATGATGACCGGATTGATCATTCCTTTCTGAATTCCATTAGTGCTATCAGTCTTATGCCTTTTGGATATCCTTAATTTTGCCTGGACCGTTATTTTAGAATCTTAGTCCACCAGGATGCTATACCATTTTTTTCAACTAAGCCACCCTTTAGGGTTTTCTACTTGTTGGGTATCATTTTTTCTAAGTCCCTAATTTTTGCCTGAATTGCTCTTTCGAGTTTTCAATTCACCGGGACGCCCTAACTTTTACCTAAGTCGCCTTTTAAGGTTTTCGACTTAGCGGGCTTTTATCCTCTTTTTCTAGGCATAGTATTTTTTGACTGAGTCGGAATTTACCGGTCGTGGTAAATCCACTCCATCCATAGTAGTCAATATTAAAGCTCCTCCTGAAAATGCGCTTTTTACGACATATGGTCCTTCATAATTTGGAGTCCATTTGCCACGAGGATCTTTATGGATGGGTAGCACTTTCCTTAACACCAGGTCTCCTTCTTCAAATAGGCGAGGATGAACTTTCTTATCGAATGCTTTCTTGAGTCTCCGCTGATACAGTTGGCCATGACATACAGCAGCCATGCGCTTTTCCTCTATGAGATTCAGTTGATCAAGTCTATTCTGTACCCACTCTGCTTCATCCAGCTTAGCCTCCATTATGACCCTTAGTGAAGGAATTTCTACTTCAACCGGGAGGACTGCTTCTGTGCCATATACCAAGGAAAAAGGAGTAGCTCCTGTCGAAGTTCAAACTGAGGTTCTGTAGCCATGTAGTGCGAAAGGGAGCATTTCATGCCAATCTTTGTAAGTCTTCACCATTTTCTGGATGATCTTCTTGATTTTCTTATTAGCCGCTTCAACTGCGCCATTCATCTTAGGGCGATAAGGTGATGAATTATGGTGATCGATTTTGAAACTCTCACATAACTCATCCATCACTTTGTTATTCAGATTGAGCCCATTGTCTGTAATGATCTTGTTTGGAACCCCATAGCGACAAATTATCTCTTTCTTGATGAATCGTGCAATGACTTGTCTTGTCACATTGGTGTAGGAAGCAGCTTCGACCCATTTGGTGAAGTAATCAATAGCAATTAGGATGAACTGGTGTCCATTTGATGCCTTAGGTTCGATCATCCCGATTATGTCTATCCCCCACATAGAGAAAGGCCAAGGAGCAGTTAAGACATTCAAAGGAGTTGTGGCACGTGAATTTTATCCGCATAGATCTGACATTTATGGCACCTCTTGACATATTTGAAACAGTCTGATTCCATAGTCAACCAATAATACCCTACTCGGAGAATCTTCTTAGCCATTGCATGCCCATTTGCGTGGGTTCCAAAGGATCCTTCATGTATTTCCTTGATAAGTATGTCCTGTTCATGTCCATCCAAACACCGGAGCAACACCATGTCATGATTTCTTTTGTAAAGTACCTCTCCATCTAGGAAAAACTGAGCAGCCAGTCTTCTGAGTGTTTTCTTATCCACACTGGAAGCATTTGCAGGGTATTCTTGTTTCTGGAGGAACTATTTGATATCATAAAACCAAGGTTTATCATCCACTTCTGCCTCTACTGCCCCACAATAAGATGGTTCATCAAGGCGATCAATTCTGATGGCTGGTGCTTCATTATACCATTTGACCTTGAACATGGACGCCAAAGTTGCCAAGGCGTCTGCCAGTTAATTCTGATCTCTAGGAATATGATGGAAGGTGATCTCGTCAAAGTACACTATCCTTCTCCAGACACAATCTCGATACCGAGTTAATTTGGTATTAAGTGTCCTACATTCCCCTTTGACTTGATTGATGATGAGAGTTGAATCTCCATATACCTCTAAGATCTTGATTCCCAGCTTGATGACTTCATTAATTCCCAAGATACACGCCTCATATTCTGCCATATTGTTAGTACATGAGAAGCATATCCTGGCGGTAAAAGGTATGTGAAATCCTGTGGGAGAAGTTATGACAGCCCCCACACCATGTCCTTCTGCATTTGAGGCTCCATCAAATATAAGCTTCCAACGAGATCCGGGTTCAGGTCCTTCGTAAGAACTTGGGATATCATTGTCTCTTACAGCCATTACGTCCTCATCTGGAAAATCAAATTGCATAGGCTGATAATCGTCCAACGGTTGATGAGCAAGGTGATCAGCTAACACACTTCCTTTTATGGCGTTCTGGGTGACATACTGGATATCATATTCAGTAAGTAACATATGCCACCGAGCCACTCTCCCAGTCACTCCAGGCTTCTCAAATATATACTTGATAGGGTCCATCCTTGATATTAGCAAAGTAGTATGGCACACCATATATTGTCTTAATCGTCGGGCGGCCCATACAAGAGCACAACAGGTATTCTCTAAGAGAGAGTATCTAGATTCACAATCTGTAAATTTCTTACTCAAGTAATATATTGCCTGCTCATTTCTCCCTGTTTCGTCTTGTTGTCCGAGTTCACAGCCCATCGAATTGTTAAGCACCGTCAGATACATTATGAGCGGTCTTCCAGGTACAGGTGGCATCAATATGGGTGGCTCTTGTAAATACCCTTTTATTCGATCGAAGTCCTTTTGACAATGTTCATCCCATTCAGGGTTTTGGCCTTTCCTCAATAACTTGAAGATCGGCTCACAAGTAGCAGTAAGATGTGAGATGAACCTAGCAATGTAATTCAGCCTCCCTAAGAACCCTCGTACCTCTTTTTCAGTCCTCGGAGCTGGCATTTCTTGAATGGCTTTTACTTTATCAGGATCAACCTCTATACCTCTTTGAATGACGAAGAACCCCAAAAATTTCCCAGATCTGACTCCGAAAGTACACTTCGCAGGATTTAACCGTAGCTTAAACTTTCTCAATCGTCCAAACAGCTTTTGCAGATTGACTATGTGTTCTTCCTCAGTTTGTGATTTAGCGATCATATCATCCACATAAACCTCTATTTCCTTGTGCATCATGTCATGAAAGAGAGTAACCATTGCCCTTTGATAAGTTGCCCTTGCGTTTTTCGGTCCGAAGGGCATCACCTTGTAACAGAAGGTGCCCCAAGGGGTAATAAAGGTAGTCTTTTCCATGTCGGAGGGAGCCATCTTGATCTGGTTATATCTAGAAAACCCATCCATAAATGAGAATACCGAAAATTGAGACGTGTTATCCACCAATACATCAATGTGAGGTAATAGGAAATCGTCTTTAGGACTTGCTCTATTGAGATCTCGGTAATCTACGCACATTCTGACTTTCCCATCCTTCTTTGGTACAGGCACTATATTGGCTACCCACTCTGGCTACTTTACTGCGGCTAAGAACCCTGCGTCAAACTGCTTTTTAACCTCTTCCTTGATCTTGAGAGTCATATCTGGTCTAGTTCGCCTTAACTTCTGCTTGACCGGAGGACATTCGGGTTTAAGCGGTAGCTTATGTTCAGCAATATCTGTATCCAAACCGGGCATATCTTGGTAGGACCAAGCAAACACATCCACATATTCCCGTAGCAACTTGATCAACCTCTCCTTTACATCCTCGTTCAAAGAAGCTCCCATTTTGACTTCCTTTTTATCCTCGTCAGTCCCCAGATTGACCACATCCACTGGTTCCTGATGAGGTTGTATCACTTTATCCTCTTGCTTTAACATTCTGGCTAGCTCTTCAGGAAGTTCACAATCATTCTCATCACCCTCTTCCGCTTGGTAAATCGGGAACTCGAAGTTGTAAGGGATTATAGCAGTGTCATTTTCAATAGGTTCATTTTTAAATCTGCATGAGGAATATTTTTATGCTTATTATTTTTTGAATTTGAGAAAAATGAAAGTACTGAAACGAAAAAAGGTGTATTGCCATTTGAAAAAAAGGAATAACTAAGAAAGAAACAAAATGGATCTTAATTGAAAACAAAATGCAACTTTATTATTAAATAACTCAAAGAAACAAAAGGTGGCCCTACAAAGCTTGTCCATTTGCCTTGGGCATAGTAAAGGAATTATTATTATTTTTTTTAAGAAACAGTAAATTAATTTGAAACAGAAATCATCTCGGGAATCTCGATGGCTCTCTGGTTGTTGAGAACTGTATCTGGAGAGCACTGGCATATCCAATCTGGTATCCCCTTGTCTTCTTCTTCAATTGCGGTCACTTGGTCTTCGTCTTTGAACCCAACACTATGGAAAGTTTCTTCAAGTGGAGGAAATATCATTGGACCAGTCTTGTGCTCTTCATTTTTAGTCAGTTTGTAACCCAGCCCGAATTGATCCTTCTTTTCCTGTATCTCTATCACCTTGCCCCAGCCCCTAGTATCCCCATTCTGAATCAAGTCTGTGATCCTTTTCGGCCTTTCCTCCTGTCTAACGACTTGCTTACGATTGACCGTCGCAACCTCCAAAGCTTGGAACGGTATTTCAAATGTTTCTCCATCCACTTCTATGTATCTGAAAGATGCGAGATGACTGACGAACATGTCCTCCTCTCCATCAACAATTATTAAGCTATATCCTGATATGAACTTCAACTTTTGATGAAGTGTTGAAGTAACTGCGCCCGCAGCATGAATCCAAGGTCGTCCTAAAAGACAAGTATAAGAAGGATTGATGTCCATGACTTGGAAAGTGATCATGAAGGTATGAGATCCTATCACTGTAGGTATATCCACCTCTCCAATTACCATTCTCTTTGAACCGTCGAAAGCCCTGACAACCAAAGAACTAGTCTTCATAAAAGGTCTCACCGATGTTAACTTCATTAGGGTATCCTTAGGCATGACATTCAGAGCAGACCCTGTGTCCACCAACACTCTTGAAAGGACAATGTCGTGGCATTTAATTGATATGTGTAAGGCCTTATTATACTTTTGCCCCTTAAGAGGTAATTCCTCGCTACTGAAACCCAGACAAGTACTGGCAGAGATATTGGAGACCACCTCGTCAAACTGTATCACTGAGATATCTTTAGTCACATGGGCCTCATTTAAGACCCTCAGCAAGGATTCCCTGTGTGCTTCTGAGCTTAATAACATGGACATAATAGAGATCTTGGACGGTGTTTGATTTAGTTGGTCCACCACCCTATAATCGCCCCTCTTTATAATCCTTAAAAACTCCTCAGCGTCTTCTGGAGATATGCTCTTTTTGGAAGATCCTTCTCCTGTGTTGGTGGTCTCTTTCCCTTTTGAGCTTTCAGGAGCATCCTTCTTAGGTAGTTCTGAAGAGTATACCCTTCCACTACGGGTCATCCCTCCAATACCAGCTATGTTAGTAACTGCTGGTGACGGCACTATAGTCATTCCTCCCACTGACGTCGTGACGTCATATTTCCAAGGTACAGTCTTGGAGCTTTCATAGGGAAATGGCGTTGGTACATGGAACGTGATAGGACCTTCTGACGCTGTAGGCACCGGAGCTTTGACTGGCGTAGGAACAGGTATCTGAATTGGTGTTCGTGCAGGCACCGAAATTGTTATCTGAATAGGAACCTGTGTAGGCCTTGCAACTGGTATTTGGATGGGCGCCTGTGCCTGCCTGGGAACTTGTATTTGAATAGGCACTTGTGTAGGCCTTGGAACTGGTATTTGAATGGGAGTCGTGACTCCTCTTTTCTAGTATGGAACCTCAGAAGGTGCCTTCCCCTGGGAGTCTAAGGCAGCTACCTCATTCATATTCCTTAAGTACCCAATCTGTACTATCCCTTGGTCCATTAGTTGTTGGAGAACCTCCTTCATCTTCTTACAGCTATTGGGATCAATCGCGCAATTCTCACAGTCACCGTGCAGCCTTTCAAACTCCTTGTACCCAATTAATGTTTCCCCCACTTTCGTCATAGGGGTCTTTACTTGCTCCACCCCTCTAATTATGACGTCCTCTCCTAGTCCCTCAACGGAGTTAACAGTTGGTCCAGCGTGCCCTGGGAACGGGTTATCTCCTACATTTGGAGTGTCATAACTGAAGTTAATAACCTTCTGATCCAGCAAATGTTGCACCTTAAATTTGAGAGCCAAACATTTTTCAGTCGTGTGCCCTGGCGATCCAGCATGGTAATCACATCTAACATTATCGTCATACCCTCGAGGAGTAGGCGTAGGAGGGGGCCCTAACGGCTTGATTTCTACCAATCCCTTTTGGATTAACATTGGTAGGATTTGAGTATATGTAGTGGGTATAGGGTCAAAGTCCTTCCATGGCCTCCTTTGTTCCCTTCGGGGATACTTCTGTTGTTGCTGATTTTGAGGGGGTGGTGCCCTTGGTTGTTGCACTTGTAGCGTAAGAGTTGCTTGATTGGGAGTAACAGCCACATAAGGTGCAGCTGAAATGGTGTTGGCCTCCTTCTTCGAACGGTTTCCGGAGTACCTTTTGTCGTTATGTTGATTGGAATACGGTGTTCCAATCTTTCCACTTTTTAATCCATTCTCGATCCTTTCCCCAATGATAACCAAATCTGCAAATCCTGTTGAGACCGATCCAACCATCTTTTCATAGTACAATCCTTGTAGAGTTCCCATGAATGTATCTACTAGCTCGTTTTCCCGCAATAGAGGTTGCACACGAGATGCTAGCTCCCTCCATCTTTGGGCATAGTCCTTAAAAGATTCATCCCTTTTCTGAGACATGTTTTGCAATTGCATGTGATTAGGGGCCATGTCTACATTATATTGGTATTGCCTTATGAAGGCACTTGCCAAATCATCCCAGTTCTTGATGTAGGTCCTTTCCAGCTGCATGTACCAGTCCAAGGATACCCCACTAAGGCTGTCTTGGAAAACATGCATCATCAGCTTTTCGTTCTTAGCGTGTGCTCCCATCTTTCGGGAAAACATCTGAATGTGGCTTTTGGGACAACTAACCCCTTTGTACATCTCGAAGGTAGGCGCCTTAAACTTAGGAGGCACGACCACGTCGGGTACCAAGCACATTTCCAAGGCATCAATCCCAAGGATCTTGGATCCTTTCACAGCCCTTAACCGTTCCTCAATTATCTTATACTTTTCATCCTCCTTTCTTCCTTCCACGGCAGCTGGTTTGGTTTCACGAACTACTTGCCTTGAGTCTTCTTCTCCATATTGGAGGTGTCAGTCATTAGAGACCTCACGAGTGACAGGTATCTGTATGGGTCGTGATTCCCCATTGTACTCGGGGGGAGGAATAGACCCTCAGGAGGTTGAGTGTTAGTCTTCCCTTTACTAGCTTCTAACGCTTCACGTTCCAAGTCAGCTACAAATCCCAAAAGAGGATTATTGTCTTCATACTGGGGCGGAGGGGTAGGGACACTCCTACGGTTACTAGCCTCGGTGTCTCTTGCTATCATATTCTGGATAGCTCGAGTCAGCTGGTCGATTTTGTCCTTCATCTCCTCCACATTTCCCTTGACAATATCCACATCTCCCTTTAGAGCAGCGTGATTCTGTTCCATTTGTTCCATAGCTTTCCTCTGGTAAGCACGGGTGTTGGGTCGAGAAGTCAGATTGTTGCGAAGATTCTGAGAAACAAAATGATTTCCGTTTAATGCCCTTTCTTTTATAATGTTATGCATGAATGAATGTATGAGTATGCAAAATTTTTTTTTCAGGAATCTTAAATTTTCAACCAATTAAGAGTCAAACCAAAGATAATGGAAATTCAAACATTTTTATTAATGAAAGAGAGTACTTAGGGTCGAAGCCCTATTTATTACATAAGAAAAACCAAATTGGGGATAACCCTTAAAATATTCATAACAAAATCCCAAAAGTAAGAAACCAAACATAAAAAGCCTAAATCCTTCTCCTAATTCTGGCTCTGAAGTCTTCCACCATTCCACGACAAAGTGTAAGGAAATCAGAAATCTCCTTCGTTGGCTTGAAAATAATGGCTATTTCCTCAGCTTCCCTTAATTTCCGAGGGATCTCATGTATAAGGTCATTGGTCAGAAAGACCAACTTATCATATCTGTCTTCAAAGTATGCCTTTTCCCTTTGTAGATTATCCATGATCGCCAAGTCTTCTGCAACGGTGTGCTCCAATTGGCTATTGTGGACTTCAGCATAGTGGCCCCACTCTCTAAGCTCTTCATAGGATGCTTCCAATTCCTCATAGGCTCTCTTGAGTGCCTGGTTTTCCTCTTAAGCTTGTAACCACCCTTCAGGTCGTTGGGCAAGAAGTTCTTCAGCTGTTCTCATCCGCACGATCGCATCCAACGCTTGCCTTTTACTCCTGAGGAGAGCATCTGCCAAACTTTGAACCTCAGATTCTAAGTCAAAGATTCGCCTATCATACCCTTCTCTGGCCTCCCTTTGTGTTGATGACATCCATAAATTTCTCCATTCGTCCCTTTGCCTCCAAGCCCTATCTAGGTCCGCTTGTTGAGTTTGAAGGCGTGAGCTCAAAGCTTGAAGATCAGCATGGGCACGCTCCTTCTTTTCCTCCTCCATTCGAGCTAATCCTTCGTTGACCTTCGATTGTTCCATGGCTTCCTTAAGGCTCAACCTCAGTTGGCTACTTTCTCCAGTAGCTTGGTAGAATTTAGCCTCCCATTCACCTTTCTCTTTTGTCAATCTAGCAATGGTCTCCTTAAGCTTTTCACTTTCTTCCATGGAGATTGCGGTAGGTGGAGGAACCATGGGATCAACGGGACGATCTAAAGTAAAGGGAAGCTTTACCTTCCTTATCCTTTTCTCCATCCATTGTGAATATGGGACCCTTGATTCCTCTCTTGGCCTTTTCAGACTGCTCTTCCCTTTTATACTTTGCTTCCATGCTTCAGAAATCCTTAGGACGTCAGGATGATCTCCTTTCACACCTTGTAGGGCGAAGCCTTTTAGTAACTTGTCTTCTGGCTTATAGGACAAAGGGTGTCCTAGCTGCCTCATCGCCAAAATAGGATTATAGCTTATGCACCCTCTTGAGCCAATCAAAGGTACATTAGGAAAGTTTCCACAACTTAAGATCACGTCATCCCTTTGGATTATTTGAGGAAACCATAGCATGTCCTTACCAACACGGGATACCAGATATTGGGACCACTCATAGGCCTTCGTTTGTCTCATGTCCCTTATGTACTTCACTAGATGGGAACACAACCACTTGTATAATAGCTGAGGACAACATAGCATAGTTCCTCCCTTCTTCTCAAACCTACAATGGAGAGTGAAGTATATGTCTGCAAGGAGAGCTGTTGAATAGTCTTCTTCTCCAAGGGTAACAGCCAGAAATGGATTGACAGCGGTGATGTCTACGAAGTTTAGAACACTTGGGAATAGGACCAACCCAAAGATAAGTAATACCATGATGGCGTCTAGGGCTACCCAATTCTTGCAAGCCGCAAAGTGACTAGCTTTACTCTCTAAGAACCATTTAGGGAACCCTTCGAAGTCATCTTTAGTTTTCCAATAAGCTTGTAGGTCCTCTTCACGAATATACAAACAGCTTGCCATCTCTTTTAATGAAGGTCTATACCCCAATGCTTTGAATGGACCTTTATTATTTTTGGGGAAATCCAGTATCTTTCGAACCTCTTCTAAAGTAGGTACTATTTGGAAGTCCTTGAATTGGAAACACCTTAACTCGGGATCATAAAATTGGGCCAAGGCAGTTAGACCCTCCTCTTGCATAGGAAATAGAACCAAATCCAATATATCTCCATACCTACGAAGTATAGGTTTCCTTCTTTCCTTGGGTAATTCAGCAGCATAAGTCTTTAGGCTTTTTATATCTGATATCCTTACTCTAATGGGGAGAGTTCTCTTTTTTCCAACTTCCATTGTCCTTTGATTTAATCCTTTTTTGTAAAATTTTAAGATTCCTGTGAATGCAAAAAAAGAAAAATTTATGAGGATGATGAATGCACATGATGTCTTGATTAGGGTAAAGGTAAAGTGTAAGCATACCCCTAGTAAGGTGGGCTTCCCAAGAACAGGCTGGATCTAAGTTAAGACTACCCAATCCCCTCACAGGTATGTTACCTAAATTTGGCCAGCATAACGACCCCAAAATGTTTAGACTATACCCTTGTTTTACCATGAGAAGGAGCAAGCCTTCCTACGGTAATCCTTTGGGATAAGTCTCATTTGGGATAGGACCCTAGTAATAACCCTTGAGGGTTGAATACATAAGGTCCATGATTGGTGTGGGGTAGGTTAAGGTTCTCAGAGTCTCGGACCACATCCAAATCATTCCACTACGAGAGGGGCTAGCCCTTTCATGAGGACGACATTGGAAGGATCTACTCTGAGTGTGGCATCAATACATTTTAGAGGACGTTGTGTCCCCCGCAAAAACATTTCCGTTCCACTTTAGGTTCTAGGCTTATCCTCCAAGCTTTGGGTTTTAGCTTCACTCCCTTTTTTTTTTATTGCCCCAATCCCTTGCATGATAACAAAAAAAAAACAAAATGTTAAATAAATAAATATATGAAATAAAAATAAATAAATAACAATAAAATAAAAAAAACAAAAAATAACCATCCAAGACAAACAAAACCCTAAATCCTAAGGCTAGGATTGACTCTCGCTAGGAAGGATTCCCCAGCAGAGTCGCCAGCTGTCGCGGCCGACAAAAATATTCGAGTCGCCACCATATTTTTTAAAGGAAAATAATGATAAACCTAAATATCCTTATCCTAAGGTAGAGATTCCTACGGTTCGAGAGTCATTTAAGTGAAGGGAAGGTGTTAGGCACCCTTCAGTTCCATTGTACTCAATGGGATCCACCTTTGAGTTTAGGGCATGTTTGTTTGTCTAAATGAAAAGAAAACCTAAGTTTTTTCCTAATTATACTCGCTAGGGTTGGTTTGCAACCCTATGCCTACGTACCCTCAAAATGAAGGATCAGAGTAACCGTAGTTCACCTCCCCTATTCCTACCCCCTAATCCTATTCCTAAATCCCAAATCCTATCCCTAAATCCCATCCACTATTTATACTCCTGGATAAAGAGTTCTATCCCTTAAATATAGTGTTTATACTCCTAGATTAGGAGTTCGATCCCTTAAATCCCTTTGTCCATTGTTTATACTCTCGGAGGAAAAGTTTTATCCCCGAATCCAAATCCCTTATCCCTTATCCCATCCTTTATTTAGGCTCTCGGGCCAAGAGCTTTATCCCTTTGTGTAAATCCCTTAAAACCTTAAAAATCCCTTAAAAAGACCATCTAATTCTTTTTATAATAAAATAAATGATTAAATTATTTATAATGACAAAAACCAGAAAATATACATATTAATCCAAATAAGATTTAACTTCCAAATAATCCCAAAAAAACCAAATTTTATAACCCACCAAAACTTTATTTGCACCTTCCATTCTCATATTATCTTTTTTTTAAGAAATAATATTATGACAAAATACAAACCCTTATACAAAAAGTTCTAAAATTTAATTACCATCCTATAAAAACTAAGAATTTAAGCATAATTAAAAATAACGAAAATTTATCTCACAACTTGAACCAAGGAATTGATTCAATGGTGAGTTTTTTTAATAAGAGTCGAAGAAAATTTATTAATAAAAGAGAGAAAATATGAAATAAAATAAAATCCAAAAAAAAAAGTCCTAAACCCTTTTCCTTTAATTTCTTATTAAAAAAAAACTCTCCTAATTAAACAAAAAAACTTAAATAAAATAATTAAATAAAAATTAATTGAATTAATTAAAAAAGAGGGGGGTGTATTTCCCTTTTAAAAACAGTAAATGGGCTAAGGTGGGGGGTGCAAATAGCATTGGGCGTAAAGCCCAATGGCCAACCCTTCAGCAAAAAAACAAAAAAAAAACAAATATGCAAATGGAATTCGGACCGTTGGATTGATCCGGAGTATTTTCCCCTATTTCCTCTATACCGTCAGATTAATCTAACGTATCGTGACTGACCAAATCCCATGCGTCTGATCTGAATACTTTTCCAAAGTATTATAATCCAATGGCCCAGATGATGAGCCATGTCTGCTTATGGTGTACGCGCATACAGGGTAAACATTGACCTCAACGGTCAAACTAAATCAAATGGCACACACGATGCCACTTGGCGCACATCTAACGGTGTGAAGGAGGGGTATTTAAACCCAAACCCTTCAAAAAATCTCCATTTTCATTTCTCATTATCTCTCTATCCTTTCTTTCCCTCTCACTAAACCTAAAAATTCTCTCGCCTCTCTCTTCACTCATCGTCGCCGGTGGGTTCCCAATCACCGCGCGCCACCCCCAAAACCTCCCTCAAACCCAGGTTTCCGGTTGAACTTCAATCGAAACCTTCAAACCTTCAACCCTTTTCCAGAAACCCAACCCAGATTCTTCAAACCTTCATCGTTTCTGGGTTCTTCAGATGAACCCTAGGGTTCTGACGAAGAACCCTAACCCTTCCTTCAAACAAAACCCAGATTTCCCCTCAAACCCTATGAACCCTAATGAACCCTAACCCTAACCCCAAGAACCCTAAACCCTAAACATGAACCCTAAACACTAAAAATCCAGAAACCCCTAAATCGTAACCCCAAGCACAAATCGAACACCAAATGCAACAGATAACAAACTTGCAGCAACAATTATCAACGAAACGCAGCAAAGGAGACAAAAAACAACGACACGATGAACCAAGGGCTAAGTGTTTACCTCTCTCTGCCGTGTCCAATATTAAGATGTTTTCCCTCCATTCTTTCTCTATTTCTGCTTTCTAATCCTCTGCTTTCTTTGTTTGCAGGTGGACAAAGCTCAAGGATTATAGGGTTCTAATGGTGAACCCTAGTCCTTTATGGGATCGAGAGCTTTACTGAGGGTTATGAGAATTCTCGCGGCAGCAATTGTTAGCTTAGGATTTTTTTCTTCTTTTTTTTTTTTTTTCTGAATTCCTCTGCTTTTTATAGTTTAGATTTAGGTTTTTTTTAGTTTAATTTTAGATTTCGATTTAGGAAAACATTGATGTACTCTTCATTAACCTTTGATCCGATTTGATTTTTTCTGTAATTTTTGATCCAATCTGTGTAATGATTAAGATTTGATTTGGAATTTTAATGCGATTTGATTTTTGTTCAATTTTAGATTTTGATCCGCTATCCTTTTCCGCCGTCCAGATTAGGGTTTGTGAAATGAGGGAAGAAGAAGATGATGTACGGGACGGTCAACACATTGACCAACATAATTAATAAAGAAAAAAAATAATAAAAACACTTAATTAAATCAAAAGTGACTAATGATCTTCCCTAAATAAAATCGTACCAAATAAATAATAATTAACAAATATTGACTAAACTTAATGAAAATGATAATAATAATAATAATAATAATAATATATAATCACTTTAAATAAAACAATAAAATAAAACAATTAAGAATAAGGGAAAAATAAACGTGACCAAAACCTTGTCCCAAAAAAAATGTATCTCCTTAAATAATAATAGTAAATAATTACTTTAATTATCATAATTAATTTTCTAATTAAACAATAAAAAATCTAAATTTTAATAAGGATAAAACTAGTTAATAAAAGGACATTATTAATATATATTGACATAATACCTAATTAAAAAAAATCCAAATATTCCTATCTATCTATATATATATATATATATATATATATATATATATATATATATATATATATATATATATAATGCTTAACAAATAATTCTAATTTACAACTAAAAAAACTTATTTAAATTCCCAACAAATTTTTTTTTAATAATTTTAAAACCTAACTATTTTCTAATTAATTTAAAATTTAAATTCCAAAATAAAAATCTATTCAAATTTTTCTTCAATGATGACCTCTAAATTAAATTCTAAATAAAGTCCCAAATTTATTCTAAATAAATTTTAATCTTGAACACATGTAGATAAATAGATAAGATTTTAATAAAAGAGAAAAAAAAATGACAATAAAAAGACCTTATACTAAAACAAACATAATGGGCCTAAATGCACTAACACATCCCCAAAACCCAAATAACACCCCCTATTAGCAAAAAAAATCTAAAAAACCCGTGGTCAAAATTTAGGGTACTACACTGCTCTTGTCCACCAACTCAGCATACATGCGGATCTGTTGATACCTAATACCCTGCTTAATTTCCGGTCTCAACCCATTCTCGAACTTGAGACACTTAGTATCTCAGCATCAGCACGATTGTAGTGCGGACAAAACTTCACCAATGCCTCGAACTTCACGGCATACTCCCCCACAGTCATGCCTCCTTGCTTCAGCTCAAGGAATTCCACTTCTCTCTTGCCACGAGCATCCTCTGGGAAATACTTTCCTAGAAACTTCTGCTTAAACACAGCCCAGGTTATCACAGTGCCAACATCTGCGAGTCTCTGACGGGTGTTATCCCACCAGTCCTCGGCCTCTTCTGACAGCATATATGTTCCAAACTGAACTTGTTGCTCATCAGTACACCCATCACCCGGAAGATCTTCTCGATCGCCTTCAGCCACTTGTGTGCACTTGCTGGATCATGAGTACCCACAAAAGTCAGTGGATTATTCCTCTGAAACTTCCCTAAAGCACGAAACTCATCTGGAACTCCACCATTCGGATTGAGCTGAGCCACTACTTGAGCAACCGATTCCAACGCATCAGCAATAGCACGATCATTTCTTCCAGCTATCCTGCACACCACCAACAAGGTTAAAAGAAACAAAACATTAACAGTGTACACAAACTCGTCGACTGACAGGGGACCGACATCAAGTAAAACCTGGCCGGACGAACCGACCTGCTCTGATACCACTAATGTAACACCCTTTTCTACCCCACAAATATTGCAGCAGAATAATCATAATATTAGAGTAACAATCAGAACCACCTCAAAGGGAGCACATTTCTCAATAAAATTCAAATAAAACAGTTGCTCTGTAAACAACGGGTTTTCCTCAATTTAAATCAAAAGGGCATCAAATAGCAGCGAAACTCAAATAATTCAAAATCGAAAGGTTTTCAATAAAAGCCATAATACTTCAAAAATAACAACAAAATAACAACTCAACATGGTTCGATTCAACTACCCAACCCGATGTTACAATATTAGAGCAAGACCCTCTACATTGACTAAAAGCAAAATAAACTCCAAAAGTCCTCGAAGGCATCCACAGCTAAGCCTGATCATTTGCACGTTACCCACGTAGAGGCAACATTCAAACAGGCAGGGTGAGTAATCACAATTCATTATAATCAATATAAAAACAGGATATGCATAAAATGGTGTCATTATCCTATACAACATCATCACAAATCACACCAATGCCAACTAATGCAATGCACAACAAGACTCATGCATGTGGTACCAATTCGTCAAAGTCGATGGACACTAGGCCATCACCCTCCAAAGATCCCCGTCATTAGGATCGATTATACACAAGAACTAGAGCACGTCAAAGTTACTTCACATCCACACAATGGGATTGAAGCCACCATAGACCAAAGTCTGGAATGCTATGAATGCATGATACACAACATCATTATCATCATCATCAATAAAAGTCATTACGTGCATCATCATTCACCAAAATCTCGTGTTAATCATATCATCATTTATTCGTCAAAACATCATGAATCATTGTCTCATAATCATCAATATAATCATGGTAATTCATCAGAATAATCACAGCTCAAAACGTCAAGACAACACAAGAATCATAAAACAAAATTCGCGAATAGCAGGCGTTCGCTAGATAGTTCGCTTTGCGAACTTGTTCACTGGGGTGTTCGCCTAGCGAGCTACCAGTGAACTCTAAAATCCCATACAAAAATCAGAGAGACCCCATTCTGTCTCTCCTCGCTGCCCTCTATTCGCCTAGCAAAGTCATTCGCTGGGAAGTTCGTTGTGCGAACTTTAAATCATTTTAAAATTCAATCCCAGTATCTCAAACAACGTCATCGCGCATTCACTGCGCTGTTCGCCCAACGAGTCTGGGGTGAACGTTCGCTTTGAGAAGGATTTCTTCGCTTTGCATATACACAAATATTCTTTTTAAAGATCCTTGAATATTCTTTTATCAAAAGAACTTCTCTACAAATCTAATAGAGACTTTGTATTTACATATACACAAATATCTCATTGATTCAAGTAATAAGCTAGAAAAGAACTGTCATACCTTTTTTTTTGTTATTTTCTCGGTCAGACTCGTATGAGTATTTAGATTTGACCATAGAATCTGAATACTGCTCTGAGTGGATTCTGATTCAATGGATGTTAAACCATCGACTCCACTTCTTTCACCAAACTTAGTACCTCTAGCACTTGAGTCTGGGTTGTAGGCTCTTCTTCCATCAAATGTTACAAACAACCTTTGATAAGCAACATGGAAGATGCCTTTGCTTCTTTCTTCGATATCTGCTGCAACTACATTTTAAATAATGGACTCATATTTCTATGAGTCCATACATGTTGGTCCAGATAGGCTTTCCTTTGCCTTATGCCACTGTTAACCCTCAATTTCGACGCTAGAAAGAATCAAAGATATTTTATGTTAAAAAATTATTTTTAATATAAAGAAGGCTTCGACCCAGTTTTTGGAGAGGCCTGAGTCAAATAGAGGTGTGGGAACCTCAAAAAATGGCTAAGTGCTGGAAGGGTTTCGACCATGAGAAGTGGTAACAAGCGCTGCAGTGGTTATATTAAGGTTGGAGGGAATTCCCAATATTTGAAATTTAAATAAGAGCAGTTGTGAACGTGGGAACAGTTGAAACCAAGGAGAAAGCGCCAAAATCCACACGTTCGAAGCAGTAACCACCACTTAGTAGTTATTTCCTAGCACTATAAATAAGGGTTAGTTCTATGTAAATGGGGTGTTCATATTTTTGTACAAGTTACTCAAAGAAACTCAAAGTACCCGCGTGTAGAGAAACGAGTTCGTGAGAATGTACGTAATGCAACACCATTTTCTTCATTAATGTAATTTATCTTCAGCATGTTTAAGATTCAGCCATTTACTTTCCATGCCTTTACAGTTTTCTCGAACTTTATCTTCTATGTCAAATTTATTTTCAAAGTCATTTAAACTTTCTGCGTTTACCTTCGACTGCACTTTTACGTTCAAGCATTTAATCTTCAAGCATTTACTTTTCAAAGTCTTTTATTTTCAAGAACGTGGAGTTCTCCTTTAATCCATTGCATTTATTTTCAAAGTCTTTTATTTTCCTGCACTTTACTTTCGACAACACTTTTATTATCCCAACCTTTACTTTCCAAGAACGTGGACTTCGTTGCATTTTACTTTCAAAGCTTTTTACTCATTGTCATTTCTTTTCGACGCCTTTAATTTCTGCACCCTTTACTTCCAGCCCTTTAAATTTCAAGTCTTCGCTTTACTTTATTGCATGTAGTCGAACGTGGAGTTCAGTTAGATTTTATTTCAGCATTGTCGAACGTGGAGTTCAGTTTACATTTTCTTTAATTTTCACTTTGTCATTTACACTTGTCTCTCAAATTTAGCACATGTCCTAGGATTTGTGTGGTCGATCCTGCAAGTTAATCAATTTGCGTTTAGATTGATAGACCAGAGGTTGTTTACCAAAATTCACAGTAAACAGCCACACTCTGATAGCAGTACCATGATTCATTCCAGAGTATCAGTCTAGGATGAGTCATGACATGAACAAGATCCTGTTCTTAGCAGAATTATTGATTTCACTGTCTTGGATTAAATCTTTTAACTTTGAAATATTTGATAAGCAAAGAACCAGATGGTGTTAGCTATCAAAGATTGACATAAAATAAATTAAAGCACTACCATATAATTGCTGGCAGAATACAAAGAAGAATTGAAGGTTTCTCATAGAATTGTCCTTTAATACAAATTCCATAATGACCCTCAATCAAGGAGCAATGAAGTCACTTAATATATCTCCACATAAAATAAAAATGACCCTCAATAAGATATCAATTCAATATATGAGATTAAAGGTAGTGCACTGTCAGTGTAAAGTAGTTTCACACCATCATTCAATAGAATTATAACATTCTACCATGTCATATCAGTATTTTAAAATTAAACGTGTGATTTGGCGAGATACACGTCCGTGATTAGTTGACAGTGTAAAAATATTTTACACTGTCAGTGGATATTCTTTTTTCTCTATATATATTCTTAATTGTTAATATTATATATATATATATATATATTCTTAATTGTTAAAATATTATAATATATATATATATATATATATATATATATATATATATATATATATATATATATATATATATATATATATATATATATATATATATATATATATATATATATTATAATTTCTTAACAATTAAGAATATATTGAATGATATAGAAACAAAAATGTGGAGATATATTATTGACTAAGTTATGTGCTTTTATTACTTCCTCACCATTCGGTCCTTTTTTTTTTTTTTTTTAATAATAATTATTCTCATACATTAATTATTTAATAGATTTTTTTGTCATTAATTATTCAACACATTAATCATTTAACGATTCTAATAATTAATTATTCAATATTCTCTCCATTTTATATTATAAACAAAATTTATCTTTTTAAATTTATTAAAAAATTAATATAATTTATATATAGATTAGATATATTAATTATTTAATAAATTTTAAAATTTTAAATTTGCTTAATATAAAATAAAGGAGTACAATAATTATTATCATGATTCTAAAAGTTAAGTAGGAGGTAATGATAGTGTGCTTGTGGTATCTCTATCCGCTGTAGGGATGACAAACAAATTCGGACCGCTCGCATCCGTCCGGACCCGCTCCAAAATTAACAGGAAAAACTCGATTTAATTGGGTGCGGGTGCGGGGGAAACCCGGTTTTTAACTACGGGTGCGGGTGCGGGGTGGGAAGACACTAAGACCCGCCCGCACCCGCACCCGCCCCGCCTCCGAATAATGTATTTTATTTTAATTCCCTTATTTTATTTATTTTAATATTCATTTATTAATTATATTTTTAATTAAATTATTAATACCCTTATTACAATTAAAACAATCAAAATAAAAATAATTAAGTTATATTTATTTACTAATTAAAATTTTAATTAAATAATTAATTAATTTATTAAAATAATCAATTTTTTAATTAAATTATTAATTTTTATTGCAATTAAAAAAAATTAATTTTTTACGAGTGGGGCGGGGTGGGTGCGGATGCACCCGTTCTCCACTTAGAGCGGGTCTGGGTGATAAATATTTACCCCAGTTAAGTTTGGAGGCGGGGGCGGATATGTTACATGGAGGCGGGTGCGGGTATAGGTAAACCTGCCCCTGCCCCGTCCCGTTGCCATCTCTAATCCGCCTATTAAAAACTTTTTCTTATTCTACAAATCATTAGGAAAAACATTGCTTGATAGCAACGACCTCCTAGGTTGGTGGCTCAAATAAAGCCCTTACGGAATCATTAGACACCTTCAATTGATATACCGACATCAACTGCATGGTTGTTGTCAACTTTCTTTTCAGTGGTTGTTGTTAGTAAGTAACGTTCGACCGCAAGTCCACACGTAGCATAGGTAGACGATAAGGTATTTGAATTTCGGGTGACATCCATTCGTTAGTTACAATAAAATGGTACGACGGATATTTGGCAAAATTAAACGACTGGATTTTGCTTAGCTCAAAAATAGATAGACAAATGCACTTGTCCATCAATCACATGTCATTCTTGGCATGAGGTAGAGCTTTTATAAATGTGGAGTTTGACGAACTTATATAGAGATTTAATAATGAGAAGGTAATTTTTAATGTGTTTGAAGCAATCAACCACCTTCCTATTATTGAAAACTACTACTAAACACCCTTAATTACCCTTCCATTAATATTTCATTTACCCAATTAAAAACCCTTTTATATAATTGACTAAGGCTCTGTTTGGCAAAGTAGTTTTTGAGCTTATAGCTTATGTCTTATAGCTTATAAGCTCGTATGACAATAAAAGACCTGTTTGGTAACAGTCTTTTCATCACGAGTTTATAGCTTATTTTATTAGCTTATAGCTTATTTTCCAGACGCTATTTTAGATAGCGTTTTAGCTTATGGCTTATAGCTTATCATTTTTTCTTCCATTTTTACCCTTATTATTTTAACTAAAACCCACCATTATCCTTTATAATTTATTATAATTTAAAATAAAATAATAATTATTAAATATCTTTTATGTCATTTTATTTTATCAGATAATTAAACCGCTAATTTTACCAAACACTTCAATTAGCTTATCAGCTATAAGTCATCAGCCATCAGCTATAAGTCATCAGCCATCAGCTATAAGTTATAAGCTATCAGTCACCAGCTATCAGTCATGCGCTATAAGCTATCAGCTAACTTATCAGTCAACCGATATTTTTACCAAACAGAGCCTAACTCATAATCCATTACCCAATCAAAAGACCCTAAATTGCCAAGTGGCAGAATTTTTTTGAAAAATTCTTACAATTTCCCTCTCACTCTTGTCTTCCCTCTTTCTCTCACCTTCTCTCTCTTCTCTTTCTGGTACCCTCTTCTTCCGTCTTTCTCTCAGAATTCTCTCTCTTTCTCGTACCCTCTCCCCATCTCTTTCTCCATTTTCTCCATTTTTCTTCTTCTTCCTTCCTCTACGCAACCAATACAACTGAAGAAGATGGAGATTTGGCCGTGGGTTGTGGTCTGAGTTTCAAACCAAGAAGACGATGGAGATCTATTCGCCCGTCTCACGATTCAGACCTAAAAATACTTTCTTCTCTCTCGTCTGATTTCAAACAAAGAAGAAGATCGAGATCTACTTGCTTAAAGGAGCTAGCGAGCGAGGTCTTAAGAGAGTCCGTCTGCATATTCTTACAGATGGTCGCGATGTTTTGGATGGCTCAAGTGTAACTTTTGTGGAAACCATTGAAAATGATCTTGTAAAATTGCGTGAGAATCATTCTGTTGGTCATAGAAAAAGGTTGTCATTCTGTTTAGTTATTTTGTTGACATTTGTTTTTGAAGTTTCGTTCAATTTGGACTCTGAAGCACAAAACTAAAAGATTCCCAGCATGTGTTGTTGTATCTCTGGTTGAATGTATTTTAATTAAATTAACCATCTATTTGATTTCACTTCAGGATTCTGGTCTAGATTTGCCCCCTGAATTAGCTGCAGCTACTAGTTTCCAGGAATGATGATGTTAGGATTGGAGTTTTTGCACAACCAAACGTTTGTTCATGAAAAGGTTCATAAATTGTGCGACATAAGTATTTAAGAAGGTGTAGGATAAAATATTGTTTGCCTAAATTGTCATCTCTTCATTTTGAAATCTTTTGAAACATATATATTTATGCATTGTTTTGCAGCTTTCTGTTAAACATGATTCGAACTCCAAATTGAAAGAATCGGATAATATTGTTGAGGAAGAAGTATTGACAAGTCCTTCTTTAGGATTAACCGTTGATGAACCGAATAGGGATTATCATTTTAGGCCTTCAGCTCCTGCGGACTGTGTCAAAAAGGAACTACACCAATTCGATGATTTTAACTGCGATGAAACTCAACTTCCATTTACCACTGTTGAAGGTTCGTCAGGTGATTTTTCCTGAAATGCAGTCAAATTTTGCATCCGCCGGCGCTGTATCAGGTCGTATAAGTTACTAAGGGTCCATACCTTATGCATATTCAATGCTCCATCGTGGCTACAGACAATGAACCATTTAAGGTAACATTTCAGTTATTATTATACCTTATGATTTGTTAAGATTCTCAGTTTTTTTCATTGATTAGATAGAATCTTCTAATTACTTTTGGTTTTTACATTTCCATAATGAAGTTTAAAATGCAAAAATTTACCTAGAAGATTGTTGATATGAAGAAAGAAAAATGGTTATGAGTCTCAAGGTGGTCCAATAATTCTATCACAGGTAAATTTAAAGATACTACTAGATTTTTACTTAATTTAAACTTGCTTTTTATAGTATCTTGAAGGTTTTATTTATTGACTAGAACTTGTGGTTTTGTATAGTTTAAAAATGAATATGAACCTATGGAATATGTAAATGGGTGCTCCTGGTAAATCCTACACAAAATGGACAGCAAATATGGCTAAAGGACTCGGTACTAGAGATCCGTGGATAATGTGCAAGCAAGATGATGCTTCTGAACAAACAACCTCAACTGATTATAGTTCCTTCACCATGACTGGTTTATTGGAGCAGTTAAATACAACAAGGGATTTAACCGATTACTTGTGGTACTCCGCAAAGTGAGTAATAAAAAACTCAAAAGTTTTTAAACCATAACTCTTAACATTCATTTTGGTTTTTCCATGTCTTATTGTTCGTTTTTTTTTTCCAGTGTTGTAATTAATCCCAATGAAGGTGTTTTGAAGAATGGAAATGATCATGTTTTTACGGTGTTATCTGTTGAGCATGCTATGCAGGTTTTCGTCAATGGTCACTTGTCAGGTGAGGAGCACAATATGCATTTCAAATTTCATTAACACTAAATTCAATGACGAGACCAATAACTTAATTAAGCGCTTATCTGCTGAGCTTGTGTATTCATCAGTTCTGTCATGCTTTAACTTGATAGCAGACGCCAACATGTTTTCTCTCTGGCATCAAATGTCCGCTCTTTGGTTAAGCATTTTTCTTACTTATGTCAAAATGACACCACCCTTACTTTTCAGGAAGGGGATGCCAAAGCAAAAGAAATTCTAGGTGAGATCATTAATTGGAGTCTGGAAAAACAATTTTTTAAATTGTTATTGTCATCATGAGCTGTTAATTTTATCTATTGTGTCTGACTGATTCTACAGATACTGTGATGGTTGTTTTCATCAAGACTATGGTTGAAGATGATGACAAGTAAGTGGTTGCTCAAGCTTGCACTAACGTGGCTGACATCATTAGAGATTACGGTTATGCAACTCTTGAGCCATGTAAGCAACGAGTTACCTATCACCTAATGTTATTTTACTGAGCTAATGCTAATGTGAGATTTTCTAATACCAGACTTGCTCAAGCTTGTACATGCAACTTCGTTGTTGCTCTAGGAGCAATCTGACTGTCAGCAGATAGAGTCTGACAGTGAAATTGACGACGATGATAGTTCACATGATGAAGTTCTTATGGATGAAGTTACTGATCCAATTCGATATATTCTAATTTTTGGTCAATACTTCCAGGTGGTCTCTAGGAGCCATAATGTATGAAATGCTTCTGGGGTATCCGCCATTTTATTCAGATGAACCAATGGTAACTTGTAGAAAGGTAATTTCCGGACTCTAGAGCACCTCTTAAATCATCTTATTCAGACTGCGTAGCTGCGTTACAGTGGCAAATGATTAAGGTTTTTCTAACAGTATAGGATGAAGTTATGGTTTTACTAAACTCGATTTAAATTTTGTTTGGAATGTAAAGGTGACACTAAGATATTTCTACCATTAGATGTGAATGGCTAAACTTAACGATTCATAACAAAATGTTAATCTTGCCTAGATTGGATGCATCTCTTTGCTTTCAATTTCTTTACTGGGTATGTATGTATTGTGTTATCACTGGTTAATCTGTTATATTCTCTTAGGACTCACTTCACTTCTACAATTCTTTAAAGGACCTTAAAAGGAGTATCAAAGAGGTCTATGCAACTGAATATAACTGCTAGCTCAATCATTCAACATTGTAATTAGGATATGGGCTCAAATTCTATTAAAAAAAATTGGCTTATGTAAATTTTAAAATTCACTGTAGTTAGGATATTTTTTCTACAATCGAGCACCATTAACTAATGTATTGCTTGGCTACTGCCATTACATGCAATTGTTTAATTTTTTTTGGACGCCCCATATGCTCATTTTCATTAATATTTGTTTGTTGAGTTGATACTATCATTACTTTATTGTATGTTGAGTTGATCTTTTTGGTTATCATGGAAATACAGGTTATAAACACGACGATATCCGCAGAAGTGTGTATGATTCTATGAGCATGTTACATTTTATCTTTGCTTTTGTAGTAACTGATGGCCCTCTAGGAAAGAAATTAAACAACACAAGAACTCGTCAGGAAGTTGGCAGGCTATTTTGATTTTCTACATGTGAGCTTCTTTTCCTTCGGATTCCTGGATTTTTTTTGTTACATGTAACGAATGGATGAGTTAATCACCATATCTTTTTGTGAATTTGTGAAGTGCTTTTAGCTATTCCTAAGCAATATTTCTCTTAAATTTGTTCATCAACAAAACATAACATGCAGTAGGGGTCCATGGAGAATTATCTGTTTGCAGAGTATTAGGTACAAAAAATGCTTTGATATATTAAACCTAACAGTAATTTTTAGATGTACCATATGATTTGTACTTTGTACAAACATATCAAGTTGATTTATCAAATAACGGAGCCATGACAACTATGAAGGATATACATGGCGGTTTCCAAGAATGCTGCAATGGTAAGTATCTGCTGATATTGCGGGGTTTTCTGACTTTGGCCTTGTACATTTTCCTTTTTGTCAGCTATTATTTTCCCACATGTGTTAAACTGTTATTACTATGGTCTTTGCATTCATCTAAAGTTATACAGGGCCATACACAGACAAGCTCCTTCAAGATTTGCTTCCACAGGAGCAACATGTGTTCACACTTATTCTAGATCTCAATGAAACATTGATTCACTACATTTGGACGGTAAGACTTTTACTACTAATGCCCTATTTTTATCGGCAATTTCATTTCTGTAATGTATGTCATACAAAATAATTGGAGTTGATGCTTAAAATCTAATATGGAACTTTATAACTAGATGGAACTTTCATAAAATATTTCTATCTCTTATCCTCTAAGATGGAACTTTATAACTAGAGACATTTGTGTTGTAATTGTTTTCTTTAATGCCAATTATCATTTTTTGCTATATCAGTATTAATTAACTTTCTTCTTTTTTTTTTAAAAAACGATTTTACCAGTCTATTGAATTCAAAGATATTGTTAAGCTTGCTTTCATTTGGTTATGATGATGTGTATTTTGCTTAACATTAGTATGCTTTGTAAATTCACAATAATTTGTAGGGAGTTGTTTCTGATAACTTTTCCATCTATTGACAGGTGAAGTATAATATTGATAATGTGATTATCAGTTTTCCGCACATGTATCAGGTTTGATACTCAAACACAAATATTAAATGCTTGTTCTTCACACGTGTATTCTTCCGGAGTTCTGACTAAGTAGTCGTTACTTGGGCAGCTCGCCTAGGGTGGTACATCTGTAGGAACTAGATCGAATACAAAAAAGGGGTATGCATTCTTCCTTATGGCTAAGCGTTTTTTTCCTTATATTTCCCTTTTGCAACATCCTTTAGTCAATTGTTTTATTTTTGTATATTCCTATTTGACAACTACCAAAATGAATGTTATAGCTTCTTTCTTTTCTTTCCTTGTGGCATATTCTATTTGACCGTGAAACTTCTGCATATCTATTCTAGTATGGATTGGTGTTATGTAAGTTTTCTTCAATGCTGATGATGTTGCAGATTTACTCAATTGCTTTTATTCTTATATGGTATGTTTCTGTAACAGGATATTACTTTCAGAATTGATTACACCATGCCATCAATAAACCAAGAGTTTGGAGTTGATACTTATCATCATATTTACCTATAGCAACATAGCTTACTTTCCTCCATTTTATCCACACCATTTAAATATGACAGTTTACATATTTCTTTATTTCTCTATGCTTTGTACAATGCACCCAAAATATCATAAACATGAGTTTGTCAATTTATTAATTGCCTCTCTTGGATATGTAGGTTCCTTTATTTTAGTATGGATGAGAGTTTTCTTGATGCCATTTGTGAGACACTGAATCCATGTTTATTTACAGAGAGTACTTACATTATGCGGGAAGGAGATCCGATTGATGAGATGCTTTTCATCATATGTGGTTGGCTCGAGAGTGTCTCTACAAATAGTGGGAGGAGTGGATTTTTGTAATCGTAGTTTTCTAAAAGAGGCAGACTTCTGCGGTGAAGAGCTTTTAACATGGGCTTTTGATCCCAAATCTGGCTCTAGCCTCCTATTTTCAACTCGAACAGTTAAGGCTTTAATGGAAGTTGAGCTTTTTGCGTTAACTGCGAAAGAGTTGAAGTTTGTCGTGGTCAGTTTAGGCACCTTTACAACACATCTTCTACTTTTACTCCCTAATGGAGAACTTAGGCTTTATGCTTTATTCAAGAAGCATGGCACAAGTATTCCAAAATAAAAATTATGGAGCTTCGTCGAACGAAAGAACGATGATCAACTTATTGTACTCTTATCTGTAATTCATTGCACTGTTACATGTAATGAGAATATTATTTTCGCTTTTTGTTCTACTTCTGCTCCATTCAATTTTTGTTACATTTGTTTTGATTCTACTTCTATCATATTTTTTCTTATGTCTTGATTTTGTTTTACTGATGTGCTTTACCTTTTGCTGTTGCCAGTCCTTTGCAAGTTAACCGTTGTCATGGTTTATAATTTTGACAGCTTTCCATTAATTTAAACTACAAAATTTTAATTGTAGCTCCTCTCTTATTGTCATATATTTTGGTAGATCTACTTAATGGTTTTGCTCATGCCATTACTTATATGATCAGATTTGTAGACAACATGAATAATATGTAGAATAGAGATATATGCTTTTATGTACTTCTTATTCCTCTATTTTATATCCTATTATAACACATTTTATAAAGAATGAGATCATTCACCTTATGATTCCACATCAAGGCAATAGTCTTAGACAAAAATTATTATTATTATTTTGGATAACTCATTACTTTTTAAGATTGTTTTTTTTTTTTTATGATATTATTTTATTTTAACTTTATGCTGAATATTTTTGATAAATTATGTTATATGTGCTACAAATATTTGCAAATAATAGTTTCTTTCTAACGACTATAAATAACTAATATAAAAATGTTTAACATTATTTTCTTATAAAGAAAATGAACAATATTATAACACCAACATATAAATAATAAGTTTATTAAATATTCTGTAATTTTGAACGTTAAAAATATTCTTTATTAAATATATTAGCTAATGGATAGTTAGAAATAAGATTGAATATATTTTCAGCCCTTAAAAATTATTAAATTTTATTTTTTGTCTTTCAAAATAAATAATTTTTTTAATTTTTACAAAATTATCACACAATTAAATGTGTTTATTGTATTTAAATATAAATATCAATGCATCTATTATTTTAATTTTTTACTCGTCAAATTGCGCCGTTCATAACATGTGACAAACAAATCCAAAGAAATTCTACAATAACATTACAATTAATGCAATTCTGCAAATTTGAGTAGTGAGTGGCATTTCCATATAAATATCTATTTATTTTTAAGTATTTCTTTTTAAATTTATATATCAATTTAAATATTTTTTTTATCATATTAGATAAATTTATCCGTAGAAATGCAAATATATGCTAGATCGTTATTATAGTCAAATAACTATTTTTGAAATAATTACTCTTAATATTTTTTAATTTAAATTTTATCATTTATTGTTAATACATGTAAAAATATATTTAAAAAGAGGCATAAACATTCAGATTTTTTTATCAAATGATTTAAAATAGAAATGAATTTACCCGTGCGAACGCACGGGTCTATTAGTAGTGTATCTTTATAAAAAAATTCTTAATATTATCGTAAAAGTAGTTAATGTTGGGTATTAATATTGGAGTAGAAAAACGATTTAGAGGAAGGTGAATAGACGTAAATTAAAATTCAATTGTCGTTTTCCAAAATCAAAATGTTCTCAAAAATGAATTGCGAGCGGAAGGTTTGGTGCGAAAATAAAAATTATACAATTTGAATATTAATCAAGTCAATACGGATCGTTTCACAAATATCAAGGATTAATATGATGAAACGCTTGGTATGATTTAATTCAATTGTGTAATGCGCGTGAAGTGTTTACACAATGATTCAATTGATGGAGTTCTAAATTCAATTCGTTTCAGATTATGAATCACAGAACTAGCTTAACTAGTTATCCAATTCAAACTAATGCTTACTTAATAAACCGCTGTCAATGAACAAACGATATAATACGACGCAATTGAAAAACCTAAGAATGCAATCACTACAAAATTAAATGCAAGAGAGAGATAGATAGATAGATAGATAGATAGATAGATAGATAGAGAGAGAGAGAGAGAGAGAGAGAGAGAGAGAGAGAGAGAGAGAGAAGAGAGAGAGAGAGAGAGAGAGAGAGAGAGAGAGAGAGAGAGAGAGAGAGAGAGAGAGAGAGAGAACACCGAGATTTATAGTGCTTCGGCATTTGTCCTCGCTTTTCCTACGTGCACTCTTCAATGATTTCCCATTGGAACCTGCATAATTCCTTGTTATTTAAGAAATATTTCCAAGAGTTCATACAATCACCAATCACCAATCCATAATACAGCTAAGAAAATAAATCTCTTATTTGGATCTTGACTTGTATACAACAACCTTGCTAAACTCTTATACATAATCTTTACTCGAATTACGTTTCTTGAATATTTAAATATCACTAATTATGTTCAAAGCCTTCGTGTGTAGTTATCAGCCCCTTGATCCTACCGATTTCTTGAGCGATGAAATTATCCGAAGATCTGATAAGAACTATTCGTAGTCTTCCACACATTCACTACTAAGACAATTTTGGAGAGAAGAACCTACTTCTTTTCAACGGAATTTGTCACCACCATTGAGAATTAACTCAATCTTGCTAACAACCTAAAAAACTTAATAAGATCTCCAAGAATGATTAGTTTCAAGTACGCACATCCTTCAATCAATTACAGAACTGTCGTTATCAAGATCTGAACTCAATTGAAGTTGAATATGCAAGAATTTCGTTGCAAGACTTTGAACACTCAAAACAGAGGAAATTGATTTTTCACTAAAATCACACTGAAAATTATGATCAGAATGATAGATGTTATCATGAGAAATGATGACAAAAAGCTTTTATATGTGCTTGAGATTAAGCACACAAAATGGTTAAAAAAGTCAGTTAGATTCGAATCAAGAGCAACCTATGATTTGAATTAAATGAGCAAATGTAGAGGAATAAAAGAATAATAGAATTTTGAAAAAAATTTGCCAGTTGATTCGAATCAGGGAAAGGGTGATTCAAATTAAGAGCCATGTGATTCGAATTATGTGTAAATGTTGATTCGAATCAAATGTCACATCCCTGACAGAGAATTTATTGAAAAAGTGAATTATTTGAATCATATACGTAGTTTGATTCGAATCAAATCAAACAGAATTGGGCACCATGAAAATGATTCGGATAAAGTGAAAAAATTGTTTCGAATCAAATTGTCTAGTTGTGCTTATGTCCAATTTGACCAGGGTAAACAATTCAATGTAAACTCAATGATTCGAATCAAACATGTAAAATATCAATTTTTCAAAATTTTAAAGGCACTTTGAGATTTTACTTTGAATCAAACTTAAACTAAAAACACAAAATGTTTTCATTCCACTTACACATTCAATTGATCAAAGAACATCATGATCAAGATCAAATTTAACCAAAGTTTTATGCATGCCAAAAACAAATCTTTTCAAACTTGATTTTGAAAAGTGCAATCATGATGGAGACTCAACAAATCAAAAAAAAAAAATATATGAAAGCGATAAGACAAGCAACAAAATAATCGGATATAGATGTTCCCCCTGAGTGAAGTAGGGACATGCAACTACAATCTCCCCATTTATTATGTTTGTCAAGCTTTCACTTGGAATTGAGTTGACCTTTGAGTATAACGTGTATGCTCCTCCTGAAACATTGCACACAAACTACTCACTTCATAAAAAACACATAAAAAAATTCTAGACTCATTACAACTTCTCACCCTTTAACAACATCAGAAAGAGATAGTTCGAAATGCATCTTAAACCAAGAAAACAACCACAAATAGATAATTCCAATAAACATATGAGTTAAACAGCTAAGAAGCATATACAACAACAATGATCTCAAATTCAACGAAGATAGACATGTCTCAAGAAACACAATGCAAATGGGCATGCAACACCAACATTTAACAGCTAACAATTAAGTGATCAAACTTGTATTACAAGGTATGCATTAACAATCATAAATAATGCATGAACAAGTAATCAAAAGATCAGATGCACATAATTAGCAATACACATTTAAAAGACTTAAATGCAAATAAGAACGATCAAAGACATAAGCTAGAGATGAATGAGTAAGATATGGAGGAAATGAGCAAACAAATGCATAACTCTAGCACAAATACATAGAATGATACAAGGGTTATAGAGACATGCCATTGTAGTTTGGTACAAGTTATGATTTGCTACAAAATAGTGTTAGTGATAACAAAACATATATAGCAAATGAAACTAAAACAAAATCCTCATTCTATATAAGACACGAAGAGTCTAAGACTCCCAAATCCCAACAAATCTTGTGGAAGGATTCCGATGACAATGGTTTTGTAAAAATGTCATCAAGCTGACTTTTAGTGTCAACATACTAAAAAACAACATCTCCTTTTTCTACGTGATCTCTTAAGAAATGGTGTCGGATCTCAATGTGTTTGGTTTGTGAATGTATTACCGAATTCTTAGTAAGACTTATAGCACTAGTACTATCGCACTTAATCGAAACACAACCAAGTTTTAAATCATAGTCTAATAATTGTTGCTTAAGCCATAAGACTTGCGCACAATAACTACCGATGGCTACATATTCAGCCTTGGTGGTATAAAGAGTCACATTATGCTGCTTTTATTGCCAAGAAACTAAAAAGCTTCCAAATAGGTGACAGGTACCACTAGTACTCTTCTTATCAAACTTGCACCACGGGAAATCGGAATCAGAATAACCTACTAAGCTATAAGCACTTCCCTTAGGATACTAAAGATCGTGGTTGGAGGTTCCATTAAGATACCTCAAAATACATTTGACAATCTTAAAGTGGGAATTGTAACACCCCAATTTAGAAAATTTATGAGTTTGTATATTTAAGTAATTATCGAGCTATGTTAATTAAATAAATAAATTGTGATTCTTGTATGAGTATGTGGGTCATGGGAGGGTGTAAGGATAGTTTGGTGGGTTGGTAGAGTAATTAGAAGCAAATAGAATTTAAATAATATTTTAGATAATTTAAATAATTAAATTAGTTAGTAAATAAGAAAAATAGAAGAAATTAGAGTTAGTAGAGGAATGATGGGTATTTTGGTCAATAGAAGAATAAGTAAGGACATTGTGGAGATAACAATTAAAAAGAGGTTGGGTTTCTAATAAAAATGGATCAGTAGAGAGTTTTTGGAATTAGAACGTGAAAATAAAAGCTTTGGAGAAAGAGGCAAAGGTGTGAAGAACAAGTCTAGGGCCCAAGGAGAGAAGAACCAAACTTGATTAGGGAGCTTGCTTGTTGAAAAATCTGATGTAAGGGTGGGGAATTGTTTTCAATAATAGGTATATGTATAAAGGGTAGAGTGGAGGGACCCTTAACCTCCTATAGGGTTTGTTCTTTGAGTTATGATGAATGTTGATGAAAATTTGATGATAATTATGTTTTTACATGCCATGATGTGAATTGTAATTGTGTGTGCTGACATGTTGTTATTGTGTTCTTGAAATCAATTGAATCCATTAAAATTGATATGAGATTGAATGATTTGGGGCATGAATATAAGTGTTTAATTCATGAGAAAAATGATAGATTTATGATAATTATTGTGATATATGTATAGATCTTGCTAGAAAATATATGAGGATGTTTTTGAACGAACAAAATTGAAACTGGTTTGGTGGTTGAAGTTGGAAATTGGAAGAAAATCACGTAACAGAGAAAACTAGAATTTTTGGAAAAAAAACTAAATAGACAATCGATTGCATCAGATGACAATTGATTGCATTAGTTGAAATTTTGAAAAGAAATAATAGTGCAATCAATTGCACAAAAAAAAATCGATTTCCTATCCTAGAAAAGTGATTTTTTTATGAAATCATTAGCAAAATGTGTTTCAGTGACAATCGATTGAACCAGATAACAATTGATCGCACCAGGCCAAATAGTGAAAAATTATGCTTTTGTTTTGTTGCGCTGTCCGATAATTTTTGCAATATCTTTTGATTCGTAGATCCAAATGACGTGCCATTTAAAGCATTAGAAAGCTAACACACAGAGCTACCTCATGGTAGTACTTGGTGAAAAGTTTGAGTTGCAGTAATTTACCTATTATAGGGATGTCTGTGATGATTTGTATGATCGGTTAACGAATCGTTATATTTAGACGATGATGTGTTGTGGTTTGGTGAAGTAACATGAATGAATGCTATGATGAATTTGCTTATGAGTTGTGACTACAAATTGATAAATTATACATGTTGAGGTGTGTATTGTTGAGTTAAAGGTGAGTTGAATGCATGTGAGTTAATAATTTTATTGAGTTGAATTATTATATGTGCTCGAGTTGTGTTGCTATGACGAGATGTTAAGCATTGAGAATAAGTATGAAGTATGGGAATGTTGTGAATATGGATTATTTTTAGTTATTCTCGTGGTATTCTTACATGTTTGAAATATAATTCTGTTGAGATGAACTATTAGCATGCTTGTGTTGCATTGTTGATTGATAATGTGTATTTTATAATTTTAGTGTGGTTTAATCCAGATAGGGTATTACTTGAGTTGTCAATGTATTTATGTTAGGATTAGAGAGGGTCTTAACACATTAATTTGATGATATGATCATGCATTCATGTTGGGTTGTGTCAAGAGGCAGGTTGCTAGTTCAGAGAGGGGACTAATGACTTGTCCCAAGCTCAGAGAGGGGGTTCATGGGTTCATAGAGGGGACCTGGTTCCTGAGTAAACCATTGTTGACTTGGTACCACATGCATATGCATAAATTTGCATCGAGTTGCATTTTGAGTATGAGATGCATAATGAGATAAATGCATATGATATTGATGTTGTATGTAATTGGTGTGCGATTGTTATGTGAATGTGTTGTGATTGATGAGTTAGTGTGAGAATGTAATTGATATACTGTGATTTAAGATTGTGTAGATTATGTTATGTGTTGATATCCTACCTTTCAGTATATGCCTGTTATTATTGAATGTGATTTCTCACCCCTTATGTTTGAATGTTGCCTTTACATGGGCATTATGCAGATATTCGATAATAGAGTCGCTGCTTTGAGTGGAAGCATGTTCATGGAGATTTTTCTTTTGATTACTTTATGTTAGCTTTGGTTATGCTTTGATATGTAACACTGGGAGCGATTTATTTGTTTTATGTTGACATTTCTGAGAGATAATGTATGCTCTCATATTTTATGTTTTTGTGTGATAAGCATTTTGAGAAGACTTATGAGTTGATGCTTTTTAATTAAGATATGAGAATTATTATGAGGTTTAAATTAGTGTGTTTTAATTGAGTATTTACGTTGCGATGATACCCTAAGTGAAGGTGAGCATGCGATGATAGATGTTGCATGTTTATTTAATTAAGTGTTACATGATCAGCACGTGTGTTTTGAGATGTGTAACATCCTATGTGTGAATGTTGTGAAAAATATCTGATTTAATTATAATTATGGGTTGGGGAAATAGGGTGTTACATAGTTGCTATCAGAGTAGGTCGGTCCACTTGGCCAGGTTTTGTAATTTTGTTTGTTCCTTGGTATGCGACATGTGTGTGAAACATTGTTAGTACTCATTTGTTTTTCTAATCACTTGTTAGTAGGAGCGGGAATTAAACAAGTGGGGGAGAAGCTTTTGCTTCTATGAGATGTTTCAGGTGTGGAGAGTTGATTCGCTGTGTCGTTGTTTGTAAGAGTGCAAGTTGTTAGAGAAGTCAGTGATGTTCCCAGAGTTTGTTAAAGATGAAGATATTTTGTTTCGGCTAAGCAAGTAATAGAGTCTGTAAGAGATGATACTACAATTTTTATGATATTAGCTTCTATGAAGGCTGAGAGTAAAGTTGTGATTGGTGATTTTCCGGTGGTGTGTGACTTTCTGGAAGTGTTTCCAGATGATATTAGTGAATTGTCGTCGAAGCGCGGAGTTGAGTTTACTATAGACTTAGTACCAGGTACTAGTCTGGTGTTGATGGCTCCTTACAGAAGGTCTGATTTAGAGTTAAGTGAGCTGAAGAAGCAATTATTTTGGAACAAGATTTGTTCATGACATATATTCCTTGGGTTTTGATGATAACGAAGTATTAAAAGAACAATGGTGTTATCTAATGTGTATTCCAAGTGTGCAAGTTCTAATGCTTAAAGTTATATATTTAGAATCTGATATATAAGGGTGCACTTGAGAGAAGCTGAATTACTAGCTTCTGGTGGTACAGAATCTAAAAAAACACTCTCTAAGTGATGTCTAGCATAGACTCTGAAGCTTAAGGTCTCAGCATCAGAAGAAGCAACATATTGTCTCTACACTTGGTGAATGTAATTAGCTTCCGGTGATCATTCAGAATTCGTGATAAAGCTAAACTTGTCCCTACCGCAGAAAGAAAGTTTCATTGTCAAATCAATTTGCCAACTAAAGTCTAGGTTCACAAGGCTCAAGAAGAGTTGACATGCTTTATGGATATCTACTCTCAACGGCTCTATAGTACAAGTTTACATGGAAGATGCAATGGTTAAACACGTTACACAATGGATCAAGATCTGTTGGTGTATCTATCTTCAATGTCTCTTATACTATGGAGAAAACAAAGATACTTGTTCAAGTTATCTCTTCCAACGACTAGTCTTGTACAACTGCTATATAAGCTACTAAAGATTCAAACTGAAGTCTTAAACAA
Organism: Lathyrus tuberosus; assembly: GCA_022829125.1. NCBI lineage: Eukaryota > Viridiplantae > Streptophyta > Magnoliopsida > Fabales > Fabaceae > Lathyrus > Lathyrus tuberosus. The sequence goes on from JALAZF010000121.1 coordinate 5,570,933, forward strand.
GTGAGCAATCAAAAGGGAAAATATAGAAGGAAAGCCAAGAAGGATAGAAGTGTTCTACACTTTTGTCTAGATGGAGGAATAACAAGATCATACAATAAGCAACACAATCTAGTATGTAGATTTTCTGTTATATGTTGTAAATTGTAATAAGCCTTAAGATTTCTTAAACATTGAATATCTTAGAAATCTTAAGTGCTTACATGTATTTGTTAAGGTGATTACCCTGTACCTCTGATAATTGTATCAAGTACACCCTGTTCTCTATTATGCTAAACATGATTATTTTGTAGTTTAGATAAAGTCTCTTGCTATGTGCTTGAGCATCAAAGTCTCTTGCTGAGAAGCTTAAGCCAAGCAAATTTCCTGCTATGTGCTAGAGCATTGAAAGTCTTAATCAATTGTTGATTGAGCCGAAGTCTTGAATCCGTGGGATTTAAGCAAAGAAGTTTTGGACTCAGTCTGAGCAATGAAGTATTGGGCTTGAAGGGCTTGAGCAGAAGTCTTGAGTTTGAGGAACTTAAGCAAGGAAGTCTTGGGCCTGAGGGGCTTGAGCAGAAGTCTTTGATTTGTGGAATCTAAGCAGGGAAGTCTTGGACCAAGGGTCTGAGCAGAAGTCTTGAGTCTGAGGGGCTTAAGCAAGGAAGTCTTGGCCTAGTGGAACCTGAGCAGAAATCTTGGACCTGTGGGGTTTAAGCAGGAAGTCTCGGCTAAGGGCCTGAGCAAAGAAGAGTCTTATGGTTAAGTAAATAAGCAATTGTAATCATGTTTTTTATTATAGTGAAAATCTCTTGTACTGCAAGGGGACTGGACTACTCTCATTTGGGAGGAACCAATATAAATCTCTGTGTGTTCTGTTATTGTTTATTTGCTTCTGTTAACATTCCGCTGCAATGTATAATCAAAATCTGAACACCAGTTTAGATTCTGAACTCTGATCAGATGTAAACTAAAGAAACGGAAAACACAATTCAACCCCCCGTCCCCTCTTCTTGTGTATTTTTCTCACCTTCAGTTAGTATCAGAGCATGGTCTGTGCATAACACTTAACAGTGGTGTAGATAATGATCCAATGAGAAAAATATGTCTGTTAAAGACTTTCCTTCAAGAAGGAGTCGAGTGCCACATGAATAATATTACATTTTTTTCGTACGACATTTAACGGCTGATTTCGCAAAATTTAAACGAAGGAAGAATAAAATATATTTAATTCATTGGTCAGGTTTTGATGAAGGTCTATAGAATACCCTTGAGAAAGGTATTACTATAAAAGTTGATGGTGTAGGGATGATCAAAGTTTGAAATTCTCTCACACCAGCTCAGAAAAAGCTTATTGAGAATATCTCTAGAGTTAGATGCATTCTGGTGGGTGCTCTATCTCAATTATGAGTATATCAACATCATTAATATGTCTAATACTCAGACTATCTTTGAATCCTTGTGTTCAAATTTGTGAGAGTCAATAAAAAAGCTTGTCCAGTTACACTTCATCTAATCTTTCCAAGCAAATTATGGGAACACTACTTGAAAATTCCCTTTTAGTGACTGATTTAGTGACAAAAAAATTTCGGTCACTGTAGCCACCGAATTAGCCACAAAAATTTGATATCCGTGAGTAAATTTTTAGAGGTCACTAAATAAAAATTAGCCACCGATTTAGCGGCCAAAAGTTTGTGACCACCTATCCGGTGTTGAAAAATATTTTTATACAATAGTTAGTTTATATAAAAAATTTAGAGACCGAAATTTCGGTCACTGATATTTTTGTTGTTTTTTTCTTTAATTTTTAATCCTCTTTATTATGTTACTATTTCTCTCCCAATTTTTTAAAAACATTTTCATCCTTTTTTTTTATTTTTTTTATTTTTTAATAAAATATTCACCTTTTTATTATTTTAACAAATAAAACATATAATTATATAAACAATTATGCTATTATATATATATATATATATATATATATATATATGTATGTATATATATATGTAACATAACACATGTTATTAAGTGGTCTAGTGGTAAGGCCTAATTGAAATAGCTTGAGGTAACAAGTTCGATTCCCAAGTTAGTCACCTTTTTATTTTATTCTTTGAAAAAAGAACACTAAATTCGGTCACAAAATCGATCTCTGAATTTCGGTCACTAAATTCGTCGTAAAAACTTAGCGACTAGCGCTTTTACAACCGAAAAATGATGGTCTCTAAATTGGTTACAAAACGTTATAGTTACCGATTTTTAAGTTTTTTCGGTCACTAAAAGCGAATTTTTTAGTAGTGGAAGATTGCCTAATGGATTCAAATCTAAAGTCACGGTTATTCAAGTTGTAATAAAACCTTGTTATGTTGTGTCTTGAAGGTTTATCTAGCAATCTCCGAAGAAAAGAAATGGGATTAGATGATGAAAAGCTATCAAGATTAACCCTCCTTAAGCCTGTTGAAGAAAATTTCTATGGAATGTCTGATGATGAGAATTAACCTTCCTTATCAAAAGATTTCATTAAATGGCTAAATAGAATATGATACTTGTTGATAGAAGAGTGAATTCAGAAGCTTCTGAAATATTTGTATTTCAATTGATTTCCCAAATCTTAAGAACAATGAGAAATACTACCTGAAAAACCCAAAATGTCAAAGATCTTCGCTGCTTATTCAAATGAAGCTGACATAGGGCAGGATTCAGAAGAAAAAGTAATATGGTTTTGCTAGTCACTACTGCTTATGGAGAAACATCTAAATCCTGGAATAAAAATCAATTATTGAAGAGAAAAAGATAATGTCAAATCTATCTTGGTTCAATATTGATAATAAGGAGTCTGATCTTCAAGATAATATCTTAAGTGACTCCATTGCTCCTATAAATTGAAGGTCATCATTGAATTTGTGTTAAAGGACAATTCCACGAGAAACCTTCAATTTTTCATGTTCTGCCAATAATACTATGATAGTGCTTTAAATATATTTTATGCAAAGCTTAGTTAGCAAACACTATCTGATCCTATGTTTGTCAAAGATTTCAAAGTCAAAAGATTTAATCCAAGACAATGAAGTCAGCGACTCTTCTAAGAACAAGATCTTGTTCATACCATAACTCATCCTAGACTCATACTCTGGAATGAATCATGGTATTTCTATCAAATTAAGGCATAAATCAAAGAAAAACCTGTTAGGACTAGCATTTCTACACTCATAGAAATATGAGTACCATTACTCAAAATGTATTTGCTGCAGATATCGAAGAAATGAGCAAAGGCATCTTCATGGTGCTTTATCAAAGGTTGTTTACAACATTTGATGGAAGAAGAGCCTGCATCCCAGTCTCAAGAGCTGATGGCACTAAGTTTGGTGAAAGAAGTGGAGCCAATGGTTTAACAGCCATTGAATCAGAATCCACTCAACACAGTATTTAGATTCTACGGTCAAATCTGAATATGCATATGGAGTTTGACCAAGAAATTAACCAAAAAAAGAGGTATGTATGTTTTTCCATGGCATACTTCTTGATTCAATGGGATATTTATGTATTAGTAAATATAAAGTCTCTGTTAGACCTCTAGAGAAATTCTTTTGTTTAAAGAATCTTCAGAAATCTGTAAGTAGAAAATATGTTGTATTTTTCTATACTCAATATAGCATTAGCTAGATGATGGTCATATTTATGAAAATAGTTTCCTCACTTTTTGGGATGATACTGCTGCTTGTTAGCTGTCAAAGAAACCAATTCAATATTCATTAATTAAGCATGACTCTAGTTTCAAGAGAAAAAGCTTGATTCCGAATAGAATATCAAAGACTCATGACAAACAGAAGATATCTTTCTCGTAGTCTAGATCTACTAGACTCTGATGGATGATAGCTTCTGAAAATTATCAGTCTCTGAGATTCTGAAAAGAATTCTTTACTTCTAATTAAGCAGGTTAAGTAAAAAGTCTTTCTAAACTTTTATATTACTTAAATTTCATGAAGTTGAAAATCATTTAGTGGATTCAGGAACTCTGTTGGGTAAGAACCTTTGGGTAATGATGTTTATCTTTTTATATACTATTATTATCTATATCCCCTGTCTTATTTGTCGTAACCCGAAATTTGACCTCCCCTTTTTGCCTTTTGCATAAGCATGTGCATTCGCATCACTTGCATACACAGTCGCACTTTTTCTCTGTGTTTTTGTTGCAGGAATATTCAGGTATTCTGAGCCCGATTAATCACATCCACACAAAGTCATCACATTATCAACACAAGCACAAAACAAGGGTTTCTATGCCTATTCATCAAAGCAAGAGGTTGAAAATCGAAACTGTGGCCACAACACCATTTTCAAGCAAACTGGGTATTTTTTGGCTTGGTTAATCGATTAACACATTGCAGTGCAAAAAGTGTTAGTTGATTAACACATGGAAATTTGGCAGATTCTGCTACTTTTCATGACAACAACTTGCCACTCCCCATTTTTGGGTTCTACTTGGTTCTAGCATTGTGTGGAACATTCTAGACAGTTCAAGACCGTTCAAGACACTCCACTTACATTTACTCCAATGCATCACTTTGAATTAAGTGCACCATGTTCCTTAACTTCCAAGTATGTGAGCCTTTGATTTGGATTTACATTGGGATTGCTTTACTGAGTTAACTACCTAACTAGCTGAGCTAACCGCTGACTCAGTGAGTCAAGTGTAACTAACTCCCAACCTAGCTCCAAATCTAACTCCAAAGCACATTCCAAACCAATCACACTCCAATCCAAAACTCTATATAAACAAATCTCCACCATTTCACAAAGGACCTTCAACCATTTCAATCATTTCTCACTCTTTTCACTCTCAATTCTCTCATTTCTCTCTGTATTTTCTGTAATTTCTACACCTTCATCTTCATCTTCTTCTTCAAACCACACTAAAGCTCCATTATCACCATTAAAGAGTAGCAAATTTCACATTGAAATTGCTTTCTCTTGACCTTAAGCCTTCATTCATCTTCAATTGTGTTTGGATTTCTGGAATCACAGCAAATTCTACTTCAAATTAAGTGTTCATATCAATCAATACGGTGCAGATTCGATCCCGGTGCATTTTCGCGTTTCTGCTCGGTTTCGCTACGATTTGAAGTGCAAGTGCAGAATTCTCTGATTTTCTTGCTTTCTTCTCTCTACATTTCACTTACAACAATCACCAAGCCAATTCTCCGGCTTGTAGGTTGGTAGCTCTTACTCTACTCACTATTTTGATCATTTTCGCGTGTTTTCGATGTAGTTCGATCATTTTTTGGTTCGTTTAATCATGTGATTACTTGATCATTGATCTTCAAGTTAATGCTTTCAATTTATGATTAATTGCTCATAATTCATGTGATTTTCGTGCACAAGTGTAAACCATAGCATGTGGATGTTAAAATAAGTGATTAACTGCTTGAAGCACTTTTGGAAAACTAATTTTTGGCCACTACTCCAGTGTTTATCGATTAACACTTTGCAGGGCAAAAGTTATAATCGATTAACACTATATTTTTTTCAGTTTTTTCTGCTGTTTTGCAAGTGTTAATCGATTAACACTTTGCAGTGCAAAAGTGTTAATCGATTAACACTGAACTAGAATGCCATATTTGCCTATTTTTCAAGCTTGTTTGATCTTCTTTCCTCATTTACCTTCCATAGCTTGATTTGCTTGATATTTGTGGATGTTTTATGAGTTATTTAACCTCTATTTAAAGCATGCTTGACAACTTTCGATGCTCGATTTTTCCATTATCAATTGTTTGCAATGTTGACAATGTTTGCTCATGATCATTCTAGCATATCTTTTGCTCACTTAATTACATGATTTGTGTTGATGTTTGGTACTGTTTGCCATGCTATTGCATTGAGTTTGTTCCTTCTTGAGAAAATTCAATCTTGCACAACCAATAACCCACACTTTTGTTTTAACGATTTTTCATCTCTTTGGAAAATTGTTGGCACATCAATTCCCTTTGATTGATTAATCAAAAATTTGTTTCGATTTGTTGAACTTTCCATGCTCTTCTCTTTAGGCTTCCTTTTGAGTCTTTTTTCTCTTTCTCCCCTCCCGAGTCTGAGATTTGCACGACGCACTGGAGCACTGTACAATTTGGCGCTGTTATGCAGTCCGCTTCAATTTCCTCACTACACTTTGGTTCTAGAGAAGGGATGAGAGTGGAGAATTCCTACACTCATCTTGATTATTTTGGATAGGGGACGAATGACCCTGTGCCTGCAATAATCGTCTCTATCTCCAAGCTGTAGTGTCTCTCAATCCTCAGTCGAGTCGATCCTTGATCACTCTTACCCTATTTCAATCACTCTTTTGATCAATCACCATTCTCTTAGTTAAAGATCATTGTCTCTTGGGCTAACACCCGTCTCTTGTCTCAATATTCTTTTCTTGTGGTCAATCATTGCTTATTGATTCCCTAGAAGAGTCTCAATCCCTTTTCTTCGGTAAACACAGTCTTTCTGTCAAACACCAAAACCCTTTCCAGAGTTCGCAACCTTCTCTTGGTTTTTCTCCCTTTGATTGGTTAACCACTGCCTGTCAGTTAAAACACCAATTTGCACTCCTTCTCAGTTAACCACAGACTATCTGTTAACATACTGAGTTTCCTCCTGGGTTAATCATCTTCTCTTGGTTAATCACCCATTTCTCAGTTAATCACAACCCGTTTGTTAACATACTGAGCTCCTTTTGAGTTAATCACCTTCCCTTGGTTAGTCACTCATTCTTTTTGGTCAAACACAGTCCTTCAATTAAAACCAATACCCTTATGAGTTAGTAACCTTCTCTTGGTTTGAATACTCGCACCCTTGGGTTAGTAACCTTCTTTTGGTTCAAATACCCTTTCTTTGGTCAGGTACTGCTTGTTCAGTCAATGTACCGAACACCTTTGGGTCACAACCTTTGCTTGGTTCCACACCCGTCCTTTGGGTCACAACCTTTGCTTGGTTCCACACCCGTCCTTTGGGTTACAACCTTTATTTTGTTCTACACCCATTCTTTTGGTTTATCACAGTCTATCTGTTAAAACCTTTCTTCCCGCGCGGTTGTAATTGTTTCTTTCTTCGGGTAACCACTGTTTGTCAGTTAATATACCGAAATCCCTTCAAAGTCAATCACCTTCTCTTGGTTCAGTACTCTCTCTTTTTAGTTCATCACAGCCTGTCTGTTGACACCACACTCTTTTCCCCACAGAGTTTTAATCTCTCTTTCTTCGGTTAACCACTGCCAGCCAGTTAACATACTGAATCCTGTTTTCTCTTGGTTTTAACACCATCCCTTTGTTTGTTCGCCAGTAGGTTCGTTAACCCTCTGATCCCCAGCACAATTATTTGTTCTCTTACTCCCCAGTAGAGGCCCTTTTATTCCTTTGCTCCTTTATTTTCTTGGTTTCGACACCACTCTTGCACTTTATCCTCAGCACAGTTACTATCTTTCTTTTGCACTTCCTTCTTGGTTTCAACACCAATTCTCCTGAATCCCCAGCAGATCTTCCTCTACTTCTTTTGCTCTTAGTTTTGACACCATTTTTCTTTTCTCTTTCCGTCTTGGTTCCAAGAACTACGGACGCTCTGATTCTTCATTCATTCGAATGTAAGATACGTAGGCACAAGATTGCGATGATCTTGGCGAGCACACTTCCATTCTTCTTCTCTTTCCCTAGTTCCCTGAACTACGGCGCTCTGATTTCGTCATTGCACTATGAGGGTGCGTAGGCACGAGGGCCCTAATCCTCCGCGAGCACTTTCTTTCTTTTCTGTTTTCTCCTTTTCTCTCTCTTCTTTAAGCTAGAAGCCTTTAGATAGATAACCCATCCAAGCCTAGAAGCAAGCCAAATGGTTCTCGTCGAGTACGACGGATGAGTAAGGTTCTAGTACCTTCCTTTCGCATAACTGACCCCTTACCCGTTTCTCTTCCCTTTTGGGTTTTATCGATATTTTTCCTGTCCTTTGGGACTAAATAAAGTTCGGTGGTGACTCTGTTGTATCTTTGAGTGTCCGATTCACTCAGGTATAATCCCACTAGCTTCAGCTGGCGACTCTGCTGGGGAGTCCTTGCTCTTGCAAGTTGGGGTCTTGCCTAGTTTTGTTTGTTTTCTTGCTTGCTTGTGTGTTTATCTTTTGCGCTTTACTAGCTTTATCTTTATGCTTTACTATGCTTTATCTTTATGTTTTTTGACTGCATTCCTTTACTGCTTTGAATATTCATATGCTGTATATTCTGGATATCTGCTATTTTCTGCTGTTGTTGGGCTGGGTAGATATTATTGGAGAGATAAGTCCTAACACTGGGCTTGAGCATGCACATAGGATAGAACGTGGATAGTCGTGAGGCCTGCGTTTTGCGCGTTGGGTTACCACGAGAGCCACATCACAGATCGTGATTCGCTTGAGAATACTTCTGTCATGCGAGAATTCGCTACGGCGGAGGGTTTTCATTCTGAGTCCTATGGTTTGGGCGACCTTTATAGGGACCACCTTGTTGTGTCTAGATCACACCTGTGAGCGGGATATGGGTTTTTGCAGGAAAACTAGCATCTTCATACCTTTGTTCTCTCATGCACGTCAGATTATTTTGCACCAACACAGGATTACATACGCAGACTATCCAGAAGATGTTGCATCTTTAACTTGCATTATTACATACTGTTATTGCATCATCATGTATGCCAAATTTTTGAACTTGAGTTATGGCATCATTGTATATATCGCATTGTTGAGCCTATGCTATTACATCATCTAACCTTTGCATCATTGGGTGTTGCATATCTCATTTGCATTCCATCTGCATAAGCAACATATACATACATACATTTGCATCGCATACAACCAAACCAGAAAAAGCTCACTTTCTTCCCTTCATCATCCAGAAGACAGAGAGGACCCGACATTGGTACTTCATCATATCCAACGAGTCAAGAATCATGGTTGATGATGAGAATACCGCTTACACAGAAACCTTAGCTCAATTCCAGGGTAGGATGGGTCAATTCCAGGATAACATGGATGCCATCATGGAACTCCTTCGTACTCTGAGGGATGCCACTGTTACCTCTGCTGTTGTCGCCACTATCACTGATGCAACTGTTGTCACTCCTGTTGTTACTTCTTCTCCTGCTGTTGTTGAAGTACCAGTTGAGACTATTGTTTAACCTACTATCAACCTATCAAGTGCTCAGCCCGCACTGAATCGGATGCCTGCTGCCTTTCCTTGGGGAATGCCCCCAAATTTCACGCCTCAGATTGCCAATGGTGGTGCCTTCGCGCCTTATAAAACTTTTCCCGTGCCTGTGCCTAATGGGAATTCTGTTGCTTACCCGTGGGGCGTGCCCACTCCGATTCCGCCTCCTGTGGTACATGGTGATCGTGAGATTTCTCAAACACAGACTCGCTAGACTCCTGTGTCAACTGATGTTGAGACCCCTGATGTAGATGAACATGTTTCTAGAGGTCCTCCTATTCATGTTCCGATCTTGTCTCAATCTGCTCAAATTGCAGTTCAGAATGTTCATTCTAGAATGCCTTATCTGGGGCATCCTCAGCCGGTGTGGTACCTCCTTCCGGTTATCAGTATGGTTTTTAGATGGGTCATACTTTTGGTCAGATGGTAAATCCTGGGCTGGTACATCCATCTCAGGTTGCTTTTCCTCAGGTGCTTGCTCCAAGCGCATCACAACTTCCAAGTCCTCAGATTCTTGTCAGACCTGCTGATCAGAACAAACCTGCAGACTACAAGCTGTTAAAAGACAGAATCAGAGCTATTGAAGGATTTTCTACCTTTGACATGGATGCCAAAGACTTGTGCTTGGTTCCAAATGTTGTGCTACCCTAGAAATTCAGGGTGTCTGATTTACCTAAGTACAAGGGGTTGAGCTATCCAAGAAGCCACATGACAATGTACTGTAGAAAAATGGCTTTCTACATCGACAACGATGATCTGTTTATCCACTATTTCCAGGATAGCCTATCTAGGACTTCCCTGGATTGGTACATGAACCTTGAGCAAGGTAAGATCAGAACGTGGAAAGATTTATCTGAAGCATTCTTAAAGCAATACAAGTACAACTTGGATATGGCTCCCACCAGGTTGCAACTGTAAAATCAAGCTCAGAAAACTGGTGAATCATTCAGAGAATACGCTTAAAGGTGGTGTGAGATAACTTCACGAGTCTGGCCCGCTCTATCTAATATAGAGTTGGTTGACATATTCATGGGCACTCTTCAGGGTTTGTACTATAAGAAGATGGTTGGTAGCTCATCCTCTAATTTTGCTGATGTTGTGACCATTGGGGAACGCATCGAGAATAGGCTCAAAATAGGGAAAATTGCCAGCACTGTGAAACAACAATCAGGGGTCAATTAACAACAAGGTGGGTTCTCTAAAGAAAAGGAAGAGGAAACAAATGATGTCATGGCTGGTGTCCACTTTCAAGCACAAACTCCCATGGCTCCTATGCCATACTATTTGTACCCATACATTGCTGCTGCACAATATCAACAACCACCGTATCAACAACCTCCTCAGACTCATAATCAGCAAGCCCAAGGCTGAGAACATCAGAACTAGTACAAGCCCCAGAACAATCTAGAATGAAGGAATGCTCCTCTAAATCTGATTCCCGTGACATACAGTCAACTCCTCCCATATCTGGTTCAGAACTCGCTGGTGGTTCCCAAAGCTCTGAAGCCTCCACCAGAACCCTTCCCACCTGGGTATGATCCCAATGTGCAATGCGGATATCATGCTGGGTCAGCTAGACATTCGACTGAGGATTGCAACGCTTTAAAAACTAAAGTCCAACAGTTGATTAACAAGAAGCACTTAACTGTTCAAGGTGAGAAACTGTGGGTGAACGGAAATCCCTTGTTCGTGTAGAGGCCAAGGTTGCAAAAGCGTCCCTTGAAATAATGATAAAGCCTGAGAGCACTTCCTCAATATCGGCAATCGTCGTGTCCATCATTTCCATTTTGTAATCTTTTTGTTTGTCAAGCACTGTTCATTTGTAAAACTTGTTTGTTTTTAGATGATAATAATAATGAAATGAATATGCATGTTTTGAATAAATTCATTCGTGTTCACTCATACTTTTTTATCTGTATCACACATTTGATCAAGCAAAATCAAAAAGAGAATGATGAAATAAAAAAGACATGAGATCACTGTCTGTATGCTTTTGAATAAAACCTTGCTAACGATGTAAGGCATTTGTTCAAATCCCTAAACACTAGAGTTATAAGGAAGATAACCCCTAGTTAACCCCTTTGGACCTTGAAGTAGGAGTTTCTTTCTGTACACATAAAACCCTCAATCTTAACCAGGGGCAGGGTAGTCTTCAGTTAGTTTGACCATGCGTTCAAATTTCAAAAGAGGAGTACCCCATTTGAGGATCAACCACATTCTATCCCTCAGGCGAGGTCGAAAATCACAAATCCACAATGGTTGTCCCTCACCGACCAAAGGAATGAGGCAATCACAATTCATTCAATAAATCAAACGAATACATGTCATACGATTTTGTTCAAAAAAAATCAAAATCACAAAAGCAAGAAAAAAAAAGGGCCCGTTAAGTCAAAAACAAATTACTTAGGAAAAAATTAGGGCATTTCGGTAGACTGCAAATTCAAAATAATCAGTCTACGCAAAAATTAGGGAACACGAAAAGAACAAAATAGAGAATCAAGAGAAAAATCCTCAACGAGAACAAGTTCGTGTGATCACATGTGACAAAAACAAAAGGTGAGTGACTGCCGCTCCAAAACCTTCGTAGGTTCCTCTACTATCACATATACCATTCAAAGCCGTTTTGAAAGGTGAACCCTTGTGTCAAACTAGTTGAACGTAGGACTGGAGAACATCAAGGAGAATTGGTGGGTTAAAATAAATTTTGAGCCTTATATCCTTTCTTTCCTAAACCATGAACCAGGCCACGTTACAACCCTTAAAAGACCTAATTGAAGCAGGGTTTATTTTGAAAGCATGCTACAGTGAGATCACGTCAAAGCTGACTCCAAAAGATTTGCTTATCATTTGTGCTGATATTGACATGGCATTCTAAATAGTGATCCATTCACTATATGTCATAATCTTAGTGAACATACTTGGATTTCAAAACTGACATATGCATAACATTAACATCATCATTTTCAAAACAAGAACTTTCTACTTGCGAATAAGCACTTGACATCAAGAAAGGTTCCACAATGGAAATTTTGATCATCTCAAGGGGAAAAACGCCTGAAAACTCCGCTGAGCAAACAAGGCCTAGCCACCTTAAGATTCAGTCAGTCTGGGCCAATTACGTCGAGACTCGACAAATGTTTCAAAGATCAATTAGTCAGGGGCATTCCTCCAAAGATCGATCGGCCAGGGAAAAATCACTTTGAGACTCACCTTGGGGCAAGCCACCCCAAGAGCACAAGAAGTTAACTTCTCCAAGAGACGGTTAATCAGGGGCATATGATTCTGATACACTGGGGCAAGCCGAATCAAGATCATCCTCTGACACAACTGTTTCCTACCTTGTGACTGGGGCAATCCATGCAGATACCCAACAGATTGGGGCAGAGACAGGCTACACAAGTATAAGTTTTCTCCCTATTTTGAGACAAGAGCAATGGGGCATTAACAACTGCTGATCCTGAAGTAGGTGTCGAGAAATCACGTCTGTATGGCTTACACCCTAACCTCTATTCTTCTGCCTCCCACAACAAAAACATTTGATAGATTCTCAAGAACCATTGCACAGACCAGTCTCATGCATTAATCATGTCGCTTTACTCATGCATATCATTCATCTGGCATAGCATGAAGCCTTGGCATAAGCCCGATCATACTTGACATCTCTTCAAAATCGGATCACTGACATTCTGCATATAGTAATCATCATCGCACAACATTGCATCCTCAAACGTGTAGCATATCCATTGAGATGTGGCATTACGCCGTACAGGTTCAAACATGTCTCCCGATCAAAACCCAGTTCTCTTCTGGTAGTCAATTCTCGTTTGACCTTGTCTCTTTGAAATCAAGTCCTTGTCTAGTAGTCAGTTCTCGTCTGACTTGTCTTTTTGAAATCCAGTCTTCGTCTGGTAGTCATTTCTCGTCTGACTTATCTCTTTGAAATCCTGTCTTCGTCTGGTAGCCAGTTCTCATCTGACTTGTCTCTTTGAAATCCAGTCCTCGTCTGACTTGTCTCTTTGAAATCCAGTCCTCGTCTAGTAGTCAGTTCTCATGTGAATTGTGTCTTTGAAATCCAGGCCTCGTCTGGTAGTCAATTCTCGTCTGATTTATCCCTTTAAAATCCAGTTCTTGTATGGTAGTCAGTTCTCGTCTGATTTGTCCTTTTGAAATCCAGTTCTCGTGTGGTAGCCAGTCCTCGTCTGACTTGTCCCTTTAAATCCCATTTCTTGTCTGGCAAACTTTTCAAAAGACCAGTTCTCGTCTGGCAAACTTTTTCAAAGTCCCAGTTCTGGTCTGGCAAACTTTTCAAAGCCCAGTTCTCGTCTGGCAAACTTTTCCAGTTCTCGTCTGGCGCACCTTTTGAAAGTCCAGTTCTCGTCTGGCAAACTTTTCCAGTTCTCGTCCGGCGCATTTTTTTAAAGTCCAGTTCTCGTTTGGCAAATTTTTGCAAAGTTCGATTCCCATCTGATTTGTCTCTTCAAAGGCCAGTTCTCGTCTGACCAATCTCTACAAAATCCAGTCAGTTCTCATTTGATTTATTCAAACTTTCCCAGTCCTTGTCTGGCAAACTTTTTCAAATTCCATTCCTCGTCTGGCAAACCTTTCCGGAGCCTTTTCAACTCTTTGGTCCATCCAAAACCTTTCTAGTCCTCTCTGGTCCGTCCAAAACCTGCAAACTTGCCGCACAGTACCTTAACCTCAGTCATTACATGACATGCTATCAAGCATCATGTAGAACAGCACATACATAACATATGCATCAAGCATACTCCCTTTTGTCCTGATTCATCTCCCCAGCAGATATTCAGCCAGATCCTTATCAAAACCCTTAAAATATTCACCTTTACAAACCTCTTCTCTTGTCGCCATCGGCCAAATTTTCGAGCTACACTTTTATTTAATCCCCTTATACCCCGAATCATCGAAAAACTGGCGCAATTCGAACGTTCAGGTTCAAGAGGATTAAATAGGAGTAACTGTCGTAACTCGAAATTTGACCTCCCCCTTTTGCCTTTTGCATAAGCACGTGCATTCGCATCGCTGCCATACGCAGTCACACTTTTTCTCTATGTTTCTGTTGCAAGAATATTCAGGTTTTCTGAGCCCGATTAATCACATCCTCACAATGTCATCACATTATAAACACAAGCACAAAACAAGGGTTTCTATGCCTATTCATCAAAGCAAGAGGTTGAAAATCGAAACCGTGGCCACAACGCTATTTTTCAAGCAAACTGGGCATTTTTTGGCTTGGTTAATCGATTAACACTTTGCAGTGCAAAAAGTGTTAATCGATTAACACATGGAAATTTGGCAGATTCTGCTACTTTTCATGACAGCAACTTGCCACTCCCCATTTTTGGGTTCTACTTGGTTCTAGCATTGTGTGGAACATTCTAGATAGTTCAAGACCGTTCAAGACACTCCACTTACATTTACTCCAATGCATCACTTTGAATTAAGTGCACAATGTTCCTTAACTTCCAAGTATGTGAGTCTTTGATTTGGATTTACATTGGGATTTCTCTACTGAGTTAACTACCTAACTAGCTAAGTTAACCGCTAACTCGGTGAGTTAAGTGTAACTAACTCCCAACGTAGCTCCAAATCTAACTCCAAAGCATATTCCAAACCAATCACACTCCAAACCAAAACTCTATATAAACAAATCTCCACCATTTCACAAAGGACCTTCAACCATTTCAATCATTTCTCACTCTTTTTACTCTCAATTCTCTCATTTCTCTCTGCATTTTCTGCAATTTCTACACCTTCATCTTCATCTTCTTCTTCAAACCACACTGAAGCTCCATTATCACCATTAAAGAGTAGCAAATTTCACATTGAAATTTCTTTCTCTTGAGCTTAAGCCTTCATTCATCTTCAATTGTGTTTGGATTTCTGGAATCACAGCAAATTCTACTTCAATTTAAGTGTTCATATCAATCAATTCGGTGCAAATTCGATCCCGGTGCATTTTCGCGTTTCTGCTCGGTTTCGCTACGATTTGAAGTCCAAGTACAAAATTCTCTGATTTTCTTGCTTTCTTCTCTCTACATTTCACTTACAACAATCACCAAGCCAATTCTCCGGCTTGTAGGTTGGTAGCTCTTACTCTACTCACTATTTTGATCATTTTCACGGGTTTTCGATGTTGTTCGATCGTTTTTTGGTTCATTTAATCATGTGATTGCTTGATCTTTGATCTTCATGTTAATGCTTTCAATTTATGATTAGTTGCTCATAATTCATGTGATTTTCATGTACAAGTGTAAACCATAACATGTGGATGTTCAAATAAGTGATTAACTGCTAGAAGCACCTTTTGAAAACTGAATTTTGGCCACTGCTCCAGTGTTATCGATTAACACTTTGCAGTGCAAAAGTGGAAATCGATTAACACTCTGTTTTTTTTCAGTTTTTTTTTGCTGTGTCGCAAGTGTTAATCGATTAACACTTTGCAGTGCAAAAGTGTTAATCGATTAACATTGAACCAGAATGCCATATTTACCTATTTTTCAAGCTTGTTTGATCTTCTTTCCTCATTTAACTTCCATGGCTTGATATGCTTGATATTTGTGGATGTTTTATGAGTTATTTAACCTCTGTTTGAAGCATGCTTGAGAACTTTCGATGCTCGATTTTTCCATTATCAATTGTTTGCAATGTTGACAATGTTTGCTCATGATCATTCTAGCACATCTTTTGCTCACTTGATTACATGATTTGTGTTGATGTTTGGTACTGTTTACCATGCTATTGCATTGAGTTTGTTCCTTCTTGAGCAAATTCAATCTTGCACAACCAATAATCCACACTTTTGCTTTAACGATTTTTCATCTCTTTGGAAAATTATTGGCACATCAATTCCCTTTGATTGATTAATCAAAACCTTGTTTCGATTAGATGATACTTCCTTGCTCTTCTCTCTAGAATTCCTTTAGAGTCTTCTTTCTCTTTCTCCCCTGCCGATTCGGAGATTTGCATGACGCACTGGAGCACCGTACAAATTGGCACTGTTATGCTGTCCGTTTCAATTTCCGCACTACACTTTGGTGCTAGAGAAGGGATGAAAGTGGAGAATTCCTACACTCATCTTGATTATTTTGGGTAGGGGGCGAATGACCCTGCGCCTGGAATAATCGTCTCTATCTCCAAGTTGTAGTGTCTCTCAATCCTCAGTCGAGTCGATCCTTGATCACTCTTGCCCTCTTTCAATCACTCTTTTGATTAATCACCATTCTCTTGGTTAAAGATCATTGTCTCTTGTCTCAATATTCTTTTCTTGTGGTCAATCATTTCCTATTGATTCCCTAGAAGAGTCTCAATCCCTTTTCTTCGGTTAAACACAGTCTTTCTGTTAAACACCGAAACCCTTTGCAGAGTTCGCAACCTTCTCGTGGTTCTTCTCCCTTTGATTGCTTAACCACTGCCTGTCAGTTAAAACACCAATTTGCACTCCTTCTCAGTTAACCACAGTCTATCTGTTAACATACTGAGTTTCCTCCTGGGTTAATCACCTTCTCTTGGTTAATCACCCATTTCTCAGTTAACCATAGCCCGTCTGTTATCATACTAAGCTCCTTTTGAATTAATCACCTTCCCTTGGTTAGTCACTCATTCTTTTTGGTCAAACACAATCCTTATGTTAAAACCAATACCCTTGTGAGTTAGTAACCTTCTCTTGGTTTGAATACTCGTACCCTTGGGTTAGTAACCTTCTTTTGGTCCAAATACCCTTTCTTCAGTCAAGTACTGCTTATTTAGTCAATGTACCGAAATCCTTTGGGTCACAACCTTTGCTTGGTTCCACACCCGTCCTTTGGGTCACAACCTTTGCTTGGTTCCACGACCGTCCTTTGGGTTACAACATTGGCTTGGTTCTACACCTGTTCTTTTGGTTGATCACGGTCTATCTATTAAAACCTTTCTCCCCGCGCGGTTGCAATGTTTTCTTTCTTTGGTTAACTACTGTTTGTCAGTTAATTTACCGAAATCCCTTCAGAGTCAATCACCTTCTCTTGGTTCAGTACTCTCTCCCTTTGGTTCATCACAGCCTGTCTGTTGACACCACACTCTTTTTCCCCACAAAGTTTTAATCTCTCTTTCTTCGGTTAACCACTGCCAGCCAGTTAACATACCAAATCCTGTTTTCTCTTGGTTTTGACCCTATCCCTTTGTTTGTTCCCCAGTAGGGTCGTTAACCCTCTGACCCCCAACACAATTCTTTGTTCTCTTACTCCCCAGTAGAGTCCCTTTTATTCCTTTGCTCCTTTATTTTGTTGGTTTCGACACCACTCTTGCACTTTATCCTCAGCACAGTTACTATTTTTCCTTTGCACTTCCTTCTTGGTTTCGACACCAATTCTCCTGAATCCCTAGCGGATCTTCCTCTACTTCTTTTGCTCTTAGTTTTGACACCGTTTTTCTTTTCTCTTTCCGTCTTGGTTCCAAGAACTACGGACGCTCTGATTCTTCATTCATTCGAATGTAAGATACGTAGGCACAAGATTGCGATGATCTTGGCGAGCACACTTCTATTCTTCTTCTCTTTCCCTGGTTCCCTGAACTACGGCGCTCTGATTTCCTCATTGCACTATGAGGGTACGTAGACACGAGGGCCCTAATCCTCCGTGAGCACTTTCTTTCTTTTCTCTTTTCTCCCTTTCTCTCTCTTCTTTTAGTTAGAAGCCTTTAGATAGATAACACATCCAAGCCTAGAAGCAAACGAAATAGTTCCTGTCATGTACGACGGATGCGTAAGGTGCTGGTACCTTCCTTTCGCATAACCGACCCCCTTACCCATTTCTCTTCCCTTTGGGGTTTTATCGATATTTTCCCTGTCCTTTAGGACTAAATAAAGTTCGATGGTGACACTGTTGTATCTTTGATGTATGATTCACTCAGTTATAATCCTGCTAGCTTCATTATGAAACATCATTTTGTGTCCTTTTTCTAACAAGATTCTTATTCACCTGGAATCTTATTTAGTTCTTTTCTTTTCTTTTTATTTTCTTTAGTTGTGTGTGCTGATCACACCAAACTCGAGATGAATTCTCTAGTTAATTCTCCTTTGAATCAACTAGTTGTCATCAATGAAAAGTTTGTAGATTTTGAAGAATTGCTTAAGCTAGGTTTTAAATTTTGGAAGACTATGTCTGAACAAAGTTCGAATGGATACTTTGAGGTGCTCTATGGTTTCACTTATCCAAGGCTTGTCAAAGAGTTTTGGATTAGTGCTTCCGTTGTTGAGCTGAATTCTGAGTGTGTTATTCTTTCTAACGTGTCTGGTGTATCTATTACACTAACCTTTATATCAATCGCTAATGTGATCAATTGTGAGGAGATTTGAGAAATCCAATGTACTCTTGTTTGGGAACACTATCTTTCTACTTGGCGTACTTTTCTAAATCTATGTAACACATCTCTGGTCTTAAATTTTCGTTCTGATGCAATTGTTTGGAATCAGATTCTGAAATCAAACTTGCTTCCTAAGGACAAGGATCTAGACATTGTGGACCCTATTGAAAAATATTTGCTACTTTCTTCTCAATTCAGACTTGCATATTGATCTTCCTCAAGTTATGTTTGACTATCTGAAGGAGACTCTTTCATCCTTTCACAAGGAAAAAACATTCTTCATTCCTTATGGACGAGTTCTTTCAGAACTACTGGTCCAACAGGAAGTTATCATAAGTTCAGAGGATGATTCTTCTAAAATTTGGAGATAAAAGTTTGAAGCTATCTATGAGAGTTTCTGATGTTAGACTTCTGCAAATTTATGCCTTGTTTGTTAAAACTTCGTATATTAAGCAATCTTGTTATCCAATTTTGTTCATGCTCTTGTGAGTCTTAACTGTAATATATATATATATATATATATATATATATATATATTGTTGTTGTTGTTGTTTAGGAGAATAAATTGAATAGGATTAAAAACTCAAAACATGCAACATTCTCATTAAAATGGAAGCTATTACAAAATTTTAAAAATCTCTAGGCATTTGGATTTGTCCTAAGGTATTTCCTAGGATCATCCGACATATCTAGATTGCCTAAATATTCTTTCCATTCTTCCTTTGCAAACTCTACATCCTCCTTTCTCAGTTGGTTTCTGCGTTTTGACCTAGAATTTCTTCTTCTTCTTTGTGTCTCAACGAAGGTTGCTGAAGAAGTATGTGCTTCTGAAGTTATCTGCTTGCTTATAGATCCTTCATTTGCTACATTACTCTTGTTTGTTTGAGCTGCTGCATTTAGCATGACTGTCTTTCTCAAATCTCTCTTTGGAACCTTAATTTGTTTTTGTTTATACATCTTTGTGTTCATAAGATTAAGTGATTATAAAAGTGAGTCTACTAAGGGTTTTTATAGAATCATTACATTCATTACCTTGAGTATTCCTTATTTAATATTGGTTAAGTCATATCAATTTTTAAATAATGACTCTTGGAAATGATGTCTAGTATTCTGACCTATTAAGATCCTTCAGAAACCACTGACTTCTGAAGGTCTTGGGTTTTCAGACTTCTAGAGTTCTTTGTGAATTCTATCACAACAAATATTTGTTCACTCTCAGCTGAGGACTCAATGATGTTTTGATGGATGTTGATGAAAATGATATTGGTTTCAGTTTCTTTTATAGTGGATTGTGGGTAACCTAAACATTGGAATGAAATCCTTTGCTTGATTCTTGGAACTATTACGACCAATAAATATTTAGCATGCACTGTACAATCCTTAATGATCTCAGTTACTTGATCAATTTCTCTTCCTTGGGAACTAATCACGTAATGATGCTCTGTTGCGCATTTATGACTTTAATTCTTTTCTTTTTCTTTTATTCTTTTTTATGTGACAAAAGTGGGAGAAACAATATAGTAGTATTTAATTAGAAACTGAACCCATTCCGTTTGTACATATTGTCTATTTTAAATTTATGTTATTTAAATTTCTGTTATTTTGGTTATGTTACCCGAGAAACATATTTTAGCTTTCTTAAAAATAGTTCTAAGGGGGAGCTTACAAACCTCAACCTTATACTACTAGACTCAGAAGGAGCTTACAAACCTTGGATTCTGATGTTGCCAAGAAAGTTAAAATATTTTAGTTTTCTTGAATATAGTATTTAGGTGAGTTTACATAACTCAACCTTAGACTATTAGACTCAGGGGGAGCTTACAAACCTCGTACCCTGATGTTGCCAAGAAAATTAAGATATATTTTAGTTTTCTTAAAGATAGAACTTAGGGGGAGCTTACAAACCTCAACCTTTAAAATATCAGACACAGAGGGAGCTTACAAACCTCAAACTCTGGTGAAACTAAGAAAACTAAAATAGCCCAACATTGTCCTTTAAATACTTATGTT
The DNA here is from genome assembly GCA_022829125.1 of Lathyrus tuberosus. Lineage (NCBI taxonomy): Eukaryota > Viridiplantae > Streptophyta > Magnoliopsida > Fabales > Fabaceae > Lathyrus > Lathyrus tuberosus. Next base: position 5,591,481 of record JALAZF010000121.1, read on the forward strand.
TGTCATTATCAAAAAGGGGGAGATGGTTAGAACAAGATTTGTTCATGACATATATTCCTTGGGTTTTGATGATAACAAAGTATTAAAAGAACAATGGTGTTATCTAATGCGTGTTCCAAGTATGTAGTTTTTAATGCTTAAAGTTATATATTCAGAATCTGATATATATAAGGATGCACTTGAGAGAAGCTGAATTGCTAGCTTCTGGTGGTGCAGAATCTGAAGAACACTCTCTAAGTGATGTTTGGCATAAACTCTGGAGCTGAAGGTCTCAGCATTAGAAGAAGCAACATATTGTCTCTACACTTGGTGAATGTATTTATTTTCTGGTGATCATTTATAATTAGTGATAAAGCTAAAGTTGTCTGTGTCGTTGAAAGCAAGTTGCATTGTCAAATCAGTTTGTCAGGTAGAGTCTAAGTTCACAAGGCTCAAGAAGAATTGACATGCTTTACGGATATCTACTCTCAATGGCTCTATAGTACAATTTTACATGGAATACGCAATGGTTGAACATGTTACACAATGGATGAAGATTTGTTGGTGTATCTATCTTCAACATCTCTTGTACTATGGAGAAACCAAAGATACTTGTTCAAGTTATCTCTTCCAACGGCTAGTATTTTACAACTGCTATATAAGCTACTGAAGATTCAAACTGAAGTCTTAAACAAGGGATTAATCAAAAGGGAAAATATAGAAGAAAATCCAATAAGGATAGAAGTGTTCTACACTTCTGTCTGGATGGAGCAATAATAAGATCATACAACAAGCAACGCAATCGAGTATGCAGATTTTCTGTTATATGTTGTAAATTGTAACAAGCCTTAAGATTTCTTAATCATTGAATATCTTAGAAATCTTAAGTGCTTAGAGGTCTTTGTTAAGGTGATTACCCTGCACCTCTGATAATTGTATCAAGTACACCTTGTTCTCTATTATGCTAAAATTAATTGTTTAGTAGTTTAGATAAAGTCTCTTGCTATGTGCTTGAGCATCAAAGTTTCTTGATGAGAAGCTTGATCCAAGTAAGTCTCTTGTTATGTGCTAGAGCATTGAAAGTCTTAATCAATTGTTGATTGAGCAGAAGTCTTAAATCCGTGGGATTTAAGAAAGGAAGTCTTGGACTGTGAGTCTGAACAAGGAAGTATTGGGCCTGAAGGGGTTGAGCAGAAGTCTTGAGTTCGTGGAACTTAAGAAAGGAAGTCTTGGGCCTGAGGGGCTTGTGCAGAAGTCTTGGATTCATGGAATATGAGCAGGGAAATCTTGGATCGAGGGTCTGAGTAGAAGTCTTGAGTCTGAGGGGCTTAAGCAAGGAAGTCTTGGGTTAGTGGAACCTGAGAAGAAGTCTTGGACCTGAGGGGTTTAAAAAGGAAGTCTCGGGATGAAGGTCTGAGCAAAGAAAAGTGTTACGCTTAAGTGCATAAGAGATTGTAATCATGTTTTTGATTATAATGAAAATCCCTTGTGCTGAAAGGGGACTGGACTACTCTCATTTGGGAGGAACCGATATAAATCTTTGTGTGTTTTGTTATTATTTATTTGCTTCTGTTAACATTCCGCTGCAACATATAATCAGAATCTGAACACTAGTTTAGATTCTGAACTCTGATCAGATGCAAACTAAAGAAATGGAAAACACAATTCTACCCCCTCTTCTTGTGTATTTTTCTCACCTTCAACAATGAGAGGATTTGCTTGAGAAGAAGTTTATTCGTCCGAGTGTTTCTCCATGGGGGTATGCCAGTGTTGTTAGTCAAGAAGAAAGATGGTAGTATGAGGTTGTGTGTGACTACCGACAGTTGAACAAAGTAATTATTATGAACAAGTATCCACTTCTGAAGATTGATGATTTGATGGACCAGTTAGTAGGTGCTTGTGCTTTTCAGCAAGATTGATTTGAGATCCGGTTATCATCAGATATATGTAAAGGTAAAAGATATTCCAAAGAGTGCTTTCAGAACGACATATGGTCATTACAAGTATTCAATGATGTCATTTGGTGTGTCTAATGCTTCGAGTATGTTCATGGAGTATATTAATAGGATCTTTCATCAATATTTAGACAAGTTTGTAGTTGTGTTCATCAATGACATCCTGATTTATTCGAAGACAGACGAAGAGCATGCAGATCATCTGAGATTGGTATTGGAGATTTTGCAAGAGAAGAACTTATATGCTAAATTATCTAAATGCGAGTTTTGGTTGAGGGAAGTGAGTTTCCCTGGTCATGTGATTTCTAGCGGAGGTATTGTTGTTGACCCTTCGAAGGTTGATGCGGTGTTACAGTGGGCGACTCCGAAGTCTGTTACTGAGATTCAAAGTTTTCTTAGATTGGCTAATTATTATCGCAGGTTTATTGAAGATTTTTCTAAGTTAGCTTTTTCGTTAACTCAGCTAATGAGGAAAGGTCAAGCTTTTGTCTGAGATGCTTTGAGCGAAGAAAGTTTTCAAGAGCTTAAGAAAAAGTTGACATTAGCTCCTATTCTGATTTTCCCGAGTCCAACTGAGTCTTTTGTTGTGTATTATGATGCTTCTTTGATGGGTCTTGGAGGTGTGTTGATGAAGAATTGTCAAATGGTAGCTTATACTTCAAGGAAACCCAAAGTGCATGAGAGGAATTATCCAAAACATGATTTAGAGTTGGATGCAATTGTGTTCCTATTGAAGATTTGGAGACATTGTTGGCTTGGTTCGAGATTCGAGGTGTAGAGTGATCACAAGAGTCTGACGTATCTTTTCAACCAGGAAGAGTTGAATATGAGACAAAGAAGATGGTTGGAGTTTCTGAAGGATTATGACTTTCGTTTGAGTTACCATTCTAGTAAAGCCAATGTTGTAGCTGATGGATTGAGTCGTAAGGCCTTGCATATGTCGATGTTGATGGCTAGAGAGTTGGATTTGATGGAAGAGTTCCGAGATTTGAGTTTGGTTTATGAAATTACGCCGCAGAGTGTGAAGTTAGGTATTCTGAAGCTTACCGGTGATATTCTTGAAGAAATTAAAGAAGGTCAGAAGATGGACTTGAAATTGATTGATCAGTTGACTTTAATCAATCAAGGTCAAGGTGGTGATTTCAGAATCAACGAGAATGGAGTTATAAGATTTCGAGACCGTGTGTGAATTTTGGATGAGCCAGAGCTTAAGCAAAGTATTCTTGACGAAGGTCACAGAAGTGGCTTGAGTATTCATTCCAATGCTACTAAGATTTATCAAGATTTGAATAGGATCTTTTGGTGGCTAGGAATGAAGAAGGAGGTGCTAGTTTTGTGTATGTGTGTTTGACTTGCCAAAATTAAAAGGTAGAGCATCAGAATCTATTGGGTTTGATGCACTCGTTGTCTATTCCAGAGTGGAAATGGGACAACATTTTGATGGATTTTGTATCTAGTTTGTCGAAGACAACAAAAGGTTGTGACACGATTTGGGTCATCATCGATAGGTTGACTAAATCGTCTCATTTATTTTTTATGAGACTTAATTATCCATTGGAGAAACTAGCGGAGATGTATATTTAGAGGATTGTTAATCTGCATGGTATTCCTTCCAGTATCATATCTGATAGAGATCCGAGGTTTACGTCGAGATTCTGGAAGCCCTTCTCGACCTCCGATTTTGATTCCGTAAAAAGCCCCCGATCTCATAATTAACATACAACAATTATCCAATGAGGCCGTTTCTTCATTTTTCTTTCTGCGTTTAGTTTACATGCTCTGATATGTAACACTAGGAACGTTTTGCGAGTCTTATTCATTCTTTTCGTTAGAGAGTTGATGTATACTCTCATGTTTGATATTTTTACGTTTGAGGAGATTTCAATTATGAGTTGATTATGCCATAAAGTGAATTTGAAGTTTAAATTATTTAGTTAATGCATGCTTTATTATGATAAATTATGCTACAAAGATACCCTAAGTGAAGGTGAGCATGCGATGACACCCTAAGTGAAGGTGTTGATTGTTGTTTTATTTGATAAAGTGTTACAGGGCATGTATGTTTTGAAAAGAGAATGTGCAATATCCTATTTGATGGCGTGAATACTCTGATTTCATTATATAATTATGTGCGGGGGGAAATTGGGTGTTACAACATGCACTCTTCAAAGGTTTCCCAACGGAACCTGCATAGTTCCTTGTTATTTGACAAATATTTCCAAGAGTTCATACAATCACCAATCAACAATACAACTGAGAAAATAAATCTCTTATTTGGATATTGACTTTTATACAACAACCTTGCCAAACTCTTCTACATAATCTTTACTTAAATTATGTTTCTTGAATCTTCCAATATCACCAATTCTGCTCCAAGCCTTCGTGTGTAGCTATCAATCCTTTGATCCTACCAATTCCTTGAGCGGTGAAATTGTTCGAAGATTTGAGAAGAATTCAGCCTTATCTGTAGCCTTCACACAATCATTACTAAGGCAATTTTAGATAGAAGAAGCTACTTCTTTTCAATGGAATTTGTCACCACCATTGACAATCACCTCAATCTTGCTAAAAACCTGAAAAACTTAACAAGATCTCCAAGAACGATTAGTTTCAAGTGCGTACCTTCTTCAATCAATTACAAAACTCCCGTTATCAAGATCTGAACTTAATTGAAGTTGAAGATGCAAGAATTTCGTTGCAAGACTTTGAACACTCAAAACAGAGAAAATTGATTTTTCAATAAAAACACACTAAAAATTATGATTAGAATGATAGATGTTATTATGAGAAATGATGACAAAAAGATTTTATATGTCTTGAGATTAAGCACACAAAATGGTTGAAAAAGTCAGTTAGATTTGAATCAAGAGCAATCTATGATTTGAATCAAATGAGCAAATGTAGTGGAATAAAAGAATAACAGAATTTTTAAAAAATATGTCAATTGATTCAAATTAGGGAAAGGGTGATTTGAATCAAGACATGCGTGATTCAAATCATGTGTAAATATAGATTTGAATCAAATGCCACAGCCCCGATATGGAGTTTATTGAAAAAGTGAATGATTTAAATCATGTACAAAGTTTGATTCGAATCAAATCAAACAGAATTGGCCACCATGAAAATGATTCGGATCAAGTACAAAAATTTATTTGAATAAAATTGCCTAGTTTTGCTTCTGTCCAATTTGATCAGGATTAAAAATTCAGTGTAAACTTAATTATTCGAATCAAACATGTAAAATCTAATTTTTTTAAAATTTTAAGGAACTTTAAGATTTTACTTTGAATCAAACTTAAAATAAAAACACAAAATGTTTTCATTCCACTTATACATGCAATTGATCAAAGAACATCATGATCAAGACCAAATCTAACCAAAGTTTTATGCATGCTAAAAATGAATTTTTTCAAACTTGATTCCGAGAAGTGCAATCATGAAAGAGAATCAACAAATCGAAATAAAAATTAAGATGAAAGTGATAAGACAAGCAAAAAATAACCGGATATAGAGGCCCCGCCGAGTGAAGTAGGGTCATGCAACTATAGTTAAGTATCTCAAACTAAGTCACCAATGTTGCCTACTAAGAGAGTGATTATGAATTTTGTTGATAAATTTGAGGAATGGCGAGATAAAGAAGTTAAAGAGTGTGAACATCACTTAGAAGCATCCAACTAAAGGAAATTGAAAATTTGAGTGATACCAAGCAAAAGATCGTAGAACCAACAAAAACTTAAAAATATAATGTTCTTGAATTTAAGAGTTTTCTCCACATTTAAAGTATGTTTCTTGGGAGATCAATAGGTGCAACCCATTATAATTAGTATCTTTTTATCCAAGTTGAAAGAAGAATAGCTCGTGAGAGTGTTGAGTGAAGGGAAATTGCAATCCAAAACGCAGCGGAAATTAAAATTTTCCCTTCAGTAATCCTTACGAATGGACAAGATCAGTGATAGAAACGGTTACCTCATATGGTGATTAACAATTTTGATGCAGATCCGAATGAATGATCACGAGTGTTGAATGAAGAACAACGCCTCTACTCAGTCCACACGAATAGAGTGCCTTCAATCTCAGTGCTAGCTACTATGAATGAAGACTTTAAGTGTGAGAGAGAAAGAGAGAAATACAGTCAGGGTTTCACCAACTGAATTTCATCAAGTTCAAAAAGCTTCTACACAAGGGATGTATTTATAGAACCACTTGTGTGGGCTGCAAGCTAAAAAGCCCAACTTAAGTGCACCATATAATAATAATAATAATAATAATAATAATAATATAATAACCATTATTATAATAAACATATTTTATTATTATTATATTTGATAACTAATAATAATAATATTAACTATTATTATTATATTATACGATGTTCCATATTTCACTTAAGTACACCGTACCTTACGGTGTTCCATAATTCTCTCAAGTACACTGTACCTTATAATGTTCCTTATTTATGCTATCTCTCATCAATATTTCCTTATGTGTGTGACCCTCTAGGTTCTCGTGACATTAACAATTATATTAAATCATATATTTTAATATAATAAATAGTGAGCGGTATCTAGCAACACATCACTGCTACCCAAGTCACAAAAATTTCATGTGATCTGACAAAACCTTTTCGTGATAATATTATTGTGTACAATTACACTTTTTCCCTTATATCTATATTGAACACAAGTCATATATCGTGTCATCCTTGTCCAGTTCAATATTGGGCCCTTAGACATTTATCCTGTTATGCAAGATGGGTAAATTCCATCTAGGCCACTCATGTCCCTCAACATGCTCTGTGGAGTACCCATAAACTGTCTTTATGGTCATCCAGTTACAAACAATGTTTGATCAGCAATAAAGTACTCGACTCTACATCTAGGGTCCATAGTGGTTTCAGGTCAAAAGGTGGTATACACCACTATCACCATGAGAGTAACTTATAACACTTTGCATAACATTCTATGTAGTACTCTCATAGCGGGTCAATCCAGTATAAATATTACTCCTAATATTCATAGCTATGTTAAGACTTGATAACTCCATATCCTTGATCCATGAGATGTAATCATCAGTCTATCTACATAATAGTCTTAATGCTTTAAGGTTATCCCACTTCACAGTAAAGCTCGACTACAGATACTTTAAGAATAATGTCCTTATGTTTAATGGGATCTCATGATTAAGTCACACTTAATATTTCATTAAATAGACTAGCTATTCTAGAGACTTTATTATTTTGGAAAAACAAACATAATAAAGAAATGCCTTTTATAAAATAATTTGATACAAGTATCAAAAGTATTGGCCTTTAAGGTTTACACCAAAAATCTCTCACTAACACTAGAGCTAATCAGGCATACTCCTAATACCCATGATCTAGTATGGCCATCATACTTCTGCTGCGCAAGAGGTTTTGTCAGTGGTTCAGGAACATTTTCAATTGTGGGTACTCTGCATATCTTCACATCTCTTCTATCTATTACCTCTCGAATGAGGTGGTATCGCCTAAGTATATGTTTGGATCATTGGTGAGATCTAGGTTCCTTAGCTTGTACGATAGCACCATTGTTATCACAATAGAGATCAATGGGATCCACAATGCTAGGGACTATACCAAGTTCACTAATGAACTTCTTGATCCAAACAACTTCCTTTGCTGCATTTGAGGCAGGAATGTACTCGGCCTCGGTCGTAGAATCATCAATTGTATCTTGCTTTGAACTTTTCCAGCTCACAGATCCACCATTTAAGCAAAACACATAACCATATTGCGATCTAAAGTCATCCTTATCTGTCTAGAAGCTAACATCGGTGTATCCAATTACAACGAGCTTTTCCTGACCTCTATATATCAAGAATGAGTCCTTAGTCATTCTCAAGTACTTAAAGATATTCTTGACAGCAACCCAATGAGCATCACCAGGATCAGATTAGTACCTACTCATTGCACTTAGAGTATATGAGACATCTGGTCGAGTACATAACATGGCATACATGATAGATCGTATTGTAGATGCATATAGAATCTTATTCATGTGATCCCTTTCTTCCTTAGTTGAAGAGGATTGTGTTTTTGATAGGCACGGGCCATGTTGCATATGTATGAATCCTTTCTTGGAATCATGCATATTAAAGCGTCTCAGCACTTTGTCTATGTATGTACTCTGACTTAGGCCAAGTAATTTTTGTGATCTATCTCTATAGATCCTAATTCCTAGTATATAGGCTGCTTCACCCAGGTCCTTCATAGAAAAGCATTTCCTAGCCAAGTTTTAACTTGGTTGTCATACCCCAAATTTTGACCACCACGATTTCCCATCATTGTGCAAATAATTGCCACAATATAGATGTGCCATCATGCCTCATAAATCTCCTTAAGGATTGTTGAGCATTCACTATAATTAAGAATTAGGGTTTCCATCCCTCTCTGAGCATTTGGGCAAGAGATCAATCAAGAAATGACATGATCTTCAACTTGTCCAAACTCTCAAACACCCATAAAGGATCAAGAGGACTCCCACATCAAGAATAAAGCACAAGATTTGCAACATTCCAAGTGGATCGAGCCTCGAGATCCTCAGTGTCACCAAATTAGGGTTTTTTGTCGACTGAGGCCTCCAGAGTGAAATTTTCATAGGGGATTGAGCCAAGGCTTCAAAATATGACTCAATATGCTCAAAATACCCCTAGGGGTCCCTTTGTAAAGTTAAATCCCCCTTAGAGAATGCATTCCTCAAAAGTCGGGAATTAGGGTTTCTCCGCGCCGAACCGATCCGGAGCCAAAAGTCAAAACATGACTTTTTGGCAAAAATGTTCCTTATGACTCGTATTTTCATAAAATATGATTTATAATGTCATTTGAACAAGAATTGATCAAGAAATCATGATAACTTGTAAAAGGGGTAATCTTGAAAAATTGAAAATTTTTCTAAGTTACTAAGTTTGGATGGTTTTGGTGCTAACTTCCAAGGACCATAACTTTTGATCCAAACAACCATTTTGAGTGATCCAAAGCCTAATATGTAGGTCTTCCTACATTCTACAAAAGCTTCAACTACATGAAACTCTAATTCTTCATAGATATTTGTTTATGGATGGATCAAAGTGGTGAAAAATCAAAGATTTAACACTTAGTACAAAACTGTCTAAGTTTCATCCTTGAACATCAATGTTCATGGGGATTTTTCAACCAAGTCTAGATAATTTCAAAACAAACTATGACCACACATAAATTGTACCATATAAGGGCTTTTTAAAAAGTACATGAGCATTCCATAACTTGATTTGAGCAAGGATATATGATCCTCCCAAGATGACACTTTCAAACTGTCTTGTACAAGACATATTTGTTCATTTTTGCTCGAATTGGTTAAGTTAGGCAATTGCAAGCCTTGTCATCCATTTTGACACCTCAGAGGATAACATCAAAGAGAAAAGATCTGATCCACAAGCCTCCCAAGTCCAAGGATCTACATGTAGCTATGTGTCACCTAAAAAGGCTAGAAATCTCAAAGACTCCAATTTTGTTTCAATGCATTCAATGGATTCACAAGGTGGCAAGCATCAATTTCATTTTTTATTTGTTTTCAACATTTTAAAATGAAATTCTCACTTTTATCTTTTCATTCCAAATGAATTTCAAGCATTCATGTGATTAAACATGATTTTTCAAAATATTATTCACAGTTTACAACTTGTTTTTAAATATATTTGACATTTTATATAATTTTTTATTTAATTTCCTTTGAAAATTATATCTTTTAAATTCAAAATTAGGGTTTCCTCTAAAATTTTGATTTTTTCAAACTTCACATAAGCATTTTGGGCCTCTTGGTAGAGTGTAAGTCCTATCCCTTTGTAAATAAACCTTTTTGGGCCTCAGTCATTGTATAAGTCTCGACACGATTTTCAAAACGACGGTGCGATCATTGTCTTTCATTGGGCCTCTCATTGAGTTGTAAGTCCCATCTTTCTTTTTTTATCTCAAACACTTTGGGCCTCTAATAGAGTGTAAGACCCAATCCATTTTGTACATAAATAATTTGGGCCTCAGTCATTGTATAAGTCCCTGTACAGTTTTTCAAAATAATAGTGCAATCGTTGTTTTTCATCTGGGCCTTTCCTTGAGTTGTAATCCCCATCCCTTGCATAAAAACAAACTCTTGGTCCTCTAATAGAGTGTAAGACCCAATCCTCTTTGTAAATATAAATAATTTGGGCCTTAGTTATTGTATAAGTCCCTCTGTTGTTTTCAAAACTACGACGTAATCGTTGCCTTTTCAAAAGAATAAATCTGGGACTCTCCTTGAGTATAAGCCCCAATCTTCCTTTTAAAAATAACTTTCCTTTTTTTTTAAATTCAAATTCAAAATTTTTATCAAAACTTCCTTCAATTCTTGAATAACTAACCATACAGCTGTGTTTATAACACCGGAAGCTTGCTCACCTGTAAGTTCTACCAGCTTTCTTTTACATACTTGTTTATATATTTCATCTGTATATATATATATATATATATATATATATATATATATATATATATATACATGTATATCTGCTTAGAGTTTTCCCCGGCAATTAGGTCTAGGATTAGATCAAACCAATGGTCACTCTTTCAACACAGTCAAAACTAGTTCCCAATAGGAAATTCCAAATACAGTCTTGCCTCCTCTTGGGCTTATACAATATGGAACAGAGAAAGGCATTATTCCCGGTGAAACTTTTCTCAAGACTTTCACTATTAGAAATTTGTCTAAGAAATTCATTTCGCCAGAGAGGATTAATTCCCGGTGAAACCTCTCTTGACTTTCTTCAAACCCTAGAACTGTTCACTAAAGAAAGGATTATTCCCAGTGAAACCTTTCTTGAACTTTTCTTAAGTTTGGACCCACAGGCTTCCTAAAAGCATCCCCAGCCTCCTCTTGGGCTTTGTACAAGGACCCTCAGGCTTCTTAGAAGTTCTCATGCCTCCTCTTGGGCTTAGTATAAGGACCCAATGACCTCCTACAGGTATAGGACAGAACTTAGTCATCCTTTGATAGTTCAATCCTCCAGAGAGTCAGAGTCAAAACATCATATCAGTTTAGGGTTGATTCTCATCCCTTAAAACATCAGCCTCCTCTTGGGCATTATACAAAGGTAAACTTTCTCATACCAGTAGACTTGGACAGTCTCACCTCCTTTTGGATCTCAAGAAACCCTCAAGTTTCCTGAAGGAACAGGAAATAACCCTGGTCATTTCATCAATCACCAGCAGAGTTAAAATCTCCACAAATTTCAAAAACTCAATCTTTAAACTCTCAATTTTAATTTCCCGGCTAGGGTCAAATTACAACCCATAAACCTCAAACAGAACCTCAAGTCGTCTGATATTTCAACTCTTCTGTAAATCCCCAGCAAGGGTTGATTCCCCAATTAGGACCTGTCTCTGGATTTCAACAATCCTCAGCAGAAGCTAGCCTCCTCTTAGGCTTCATATAAGAAATTCCCCAACCAGCCTCCTCTTAGGCTTCGTATAATGATCATCCCTCAGCAGAGTTAGCCTCAATCTTGGGCTTTGTACAAGACAGACATAAATATTCTCTAGATGAGTCAGTCAAATTTTTTTCTAGCCTCAATCTTGGGCTTTGTAGAAGACAGATAAAACCTCTCCCCAGTAGAGTCAATTCTTTTAGCCTCAATCTTGGGCTTTGTATAAGACAGATAAAATATTCCCAAAAAGAGTCAATTCCTTCTAGCCTCCTCTTAGGTTTTGTATAATGATCTCCCTAAGCAGAGTCAATCTCTTTTTAGCCTCAATCTGGGACTTTGTACAAGACAAATAAAACACTATCTTATTAAGTCAGTAAACTTGTAGCCTCAATCTTGGGCTTTGTACAAGACATAAATAAAACTCCCTAGTAGAGTCAACCTTTTAGTTTCAACCTTGGGCTTTGATCAAGGCACACAAAAATCAACACCCCTCAGAGGAAATCAAAACCTCTCTGTAGGAAGACATTTCTCAGAACATCACACATCAAAATAGACAATCAAAACAAACCTTAATCCCAGATAACTGCTATAAGTGGCACACTTGTTGATTCAAAAATCCAAGTTGTAGTCCATCTCTTATCCTGGTAAACCCCTTTCTTTCATCTAATTGCTGTAAGTGGCAAGCCTCTAGATTATTTACATCCAAGCCAATGTCCCTCTCTTAGCATGAAAGAGTCCTAAGGAAAAATTGCATTGCTCAACACTGAGTTAAATTTTTCTCCTTCAGGACACATCCCTTATAAAGGAAATTATGGCATTGTTGGATTCCATACATTCCAGTTAAAGTAATTTTTCTTTATAATCAGTCATCCAGCAATTGTGATAAACAGATGAGATATCTCCCTTTAGAGATGACAAATTCTCTCTCAGTCAAAACCTTTAGCTTCAATCTTGGGCTTTGAACAAGACACAAAATCCCTTTAACTTCAATCTTGGGCTTTGAACAAGACACCAAAACATCTTTTTCCTCCCATAGAATAGGAGGAACTACAATTGCTCTGATTTCCCTGTTTTCTTTAACGGGAATACGTAGGCATAAGATTGCGAAATCTTAGCGAGCACACTAATCAAAAACCTTAGGTCCAGTACCTTACCAAAAGCATCGAAAAACCCGAAAAACAACAAAAATACTCTCTCAAATATTCTCAAAGGAGAAACTTTCCCAATTTATAACAGATAAACACTAGTAAGTAGATAACCGTAGAATTTGCTAAACGATCTATGGATAACCATATATAGGATGGGTAATTCACAACTCCCCATTGTATAACCAGGCCCCGGACCCCCAATCTCTTAGCATTTGTTAAAGAAAACATTTGCGTGCAAGGTTAGTTTTAGATAGCTTCCCTTTCCTTTCCAGCTTCATAGGATAAATTAGAAATCAGAAAGTAGCACCCAATTCCAACCATTGCGGTAAGGTGGTCGCGTAACCGGCAAAAATTGTACGCTACAGAAAAATGGCGACTCTGCTGGGGATGTCAGATTAGGATTAGAATTCCTAAGAGGTCTAGGCTGTTTAGCATTTTCTATAATATATATATATATACTGTTATTCCTACTTGATATACGTGTTCATTTTTCTGTCAAAAGGGAATGCGATTGATACGCATGTGGAAAGTTTGAGAGAACATTAAGATAAGGGTGGCATAGACAGGAGACACTTATAGGGAGTGAATCCCGAACAATCTATCCTGGTGTCATACCCCAAATTTTGACCACCAAGATTTCCCATCATTGTGAGGATCATTACCACGATATGGATGTACCTTTATCCCTCATCAATCTCCTCAAGAATTGTTGAGCATTCCCTACAATCAAACTTAGGGTTTCAAGCCCTCTCAGAGCTCTTAGACCAAGGATCAATCAAGGAATGCCATGATCTTCAACTTGTCTAAACCTCTCAAACACCTACAAAGGATCAAGAGGAATCCCACATCAAGAATCAAGCACAGGGTTGCAACATTCCAAGTGGATCAAGCTTCAAGATCGCCAATGTCACCAAATTAGGGTTTTGGTCGACCAGGGCCTCCAGATGGAAATTTTCCTCTGGGCATGAGCCAATGCTTCAAATCATAATCCACAATACTCTAAGGGACCTCATGGACCCAATCATCAAGTCAATTTAGCCTCAGGGGAAGCATTCATCAAAAAGTCAGGAATTAGGGTTTCTTGACCTAATTCACCCCTAAGTTGACCTTTGGGGCAAAACATGAGCCAAGACCTCAAGACATGATTTGAGGGCATCCAATACACCAAATTGATCCATTTACAACAATGGATTGATCCAAGAAGCTGGATTCACAAGTTTCAAGTTCATCAGAGCCACAGTTAAGGTTTCGCAGAAAAAGTCATTTGTGCCTTTGACTGTTGACCAGGACAAGCTCCCAAACCTTGGGACATGATTCAATACACCCTATAACACCTATGAAATCAATCCATCAAGTTTTATTTAGGTCAAGGACTTGATTTCATAGAGGGTTGCACAGTTTGAAATTCATCTGATAAAAAGTCAACTGTGCCCAGAAGTCAAAGTTTGACTTTTTGATTTTTTGATCAATTATGGTTCCCTAACCCTAAAATGATGTTAATGTGTGAATGGAATCATCATTCATCAATAAAAATCAAGAAAAGTGGAATAACTTGAAAAAGGGGTAACCATAAAAAACTTAGAAATTTTCTAAGTTATGGAACAGAGTGGCTAGGGTACCAACTTCCAAGGATCATAACTTGAGATCCAAGCAACCATTTGGGCTGATCCAAAGATGGATTTGTAGCTGTCATGGCATATTTCAAAAGTGTCAACTACACCTCATTCCATTTCATCATGGATTTTGAGTTATGGTTGGATAAATATGGCTGAAAACATGAAATGACACTTTTTCCAACACTTAGTGAAATTTTCACTAAGTATGAATGTAACGACCCAGTTTTAGTATTTTTATTCAATTCAGTCGTTTTTGATTATTTTATTTCTGACTTTTATGTGAAAATATGTTATTTTTCATCGTGATTATATTTTATCGCGATTTGGGAACATTTGCGAGATAATTGAGTGTAGGGGTATTTTGGGCATTTTGATTTATTTTGTTAAGTTAGAATATAATAGAAAATAGAAAGAGAGAAAAATAGTAAGAGAAAGAAAAAGAAGAGAAGAAGAAAAGAAAAGGAGAAGAGAAGAAAAGAGAGAATTTGGAAAACTTGGAAATCAATCAACCGACTTTCTAGAACACGATTTAATCGAGTAAGGGTGTGAAATTCGATTATCTTATGCTTGTGTATGATTATGTATGTATGTGTTTGCATATGCTATTGTCTTTCTCTAGTTTTGGATTCTAGGTTGAAATGAGAAATATAATGAGAAATCGATGGTTTCACGGTCGAAAATCGGTGTAAACGTAGTAGAATACTTGTTACCATGATTGAGTTATGTTCTAATGGTTATATGTTGGTTTGGAAATGTTTTGGTTGAGAAAATATCATATTTGGATGATCTGGTGCGCTGCTGGGTGTCATACCCCAAATTTTGACCACTAAGGTTTCCTATCATTGTGAAAATCATCATCACAATATGGAGAAACCATCATACTTCATCAGTCTCCCCAAAAATGGGTGAGCATCCACTACAATCAAAATTAGGGTTTCAAGCCCTCTCAGAGGCTTAGACAAAGGATCAATCAAGGAATGACATGATCTTCAACTTGTCTAGCCTCTCAAACATCCACAATGGATCAAAAGGACTCCCACTTCAAGGATCAAGCACAAGGCTGCTCCCTTCTAGGTGGATCAAGTCTCAAGATCGACAGTGTCACCAAATTAGGGTTTTGGTCGACCAGGGCCTCCAGATGGAAAATTTTCATCTGGGCACAAGCCAATGATCCAAAACATAACCTAATATACTTCATGGGACCTCATGGACCCAATCATCAAGTCAATTTTGCCTCAGGGGATGCATTCATCAAAAATCAGGAATTAGGGTTTTTTGACCTAATTCACCCCTAAGTTGACTTTTAGGGCAAATCATGAGCCAAGACCTCAAGAGAGGGTTTGAGGGTCTCTAATCAACTATATTGATCCATTTGGAACAATGGATTAATCCAAGAAGCTTGAGCAACAAGTCTCAATTTCATCTGCACCACAATTAGGGTTTCGCGAGGAAAGTCAACTGTAACTTTGACTTTTGACCAGGACATGCTCCCAAGCCCTAAGACATGATTCAATATACCCTATGACACCCATGGAACATGTCCATCAAGTTTGATTTAGGTCAAGGACACGATTTCATGAAGAATTGCACAGTTTGGAATTCATCTGATAAAAAGTCAACTGTGCACAAAAGTCAACTTTGACTTTTTGAAATTTTTCACCAAAATGGATTTTTAACCCTAAAATGATGTTAATGTATGATTTGAATCATCATTCATCAAGAAAAATCAAAGAAAGTGGGATAACTTGTAAAAGGGGTAACCATAAAAACTTAGAAAAATTTCTAAGTTATGAAAAAGTGACACTAATGTGCCAACTTTGGAGGACCATAACTCCTAAACCACAAGGCCATTGTTCCCCATTCAAAGCTTGATTTTTAGATCTCATTGCCCTCTACAAAAGCTTCATACTAACCTATGTCCAAATTCCTCATGGATTTTGAGTTATGGAGTGATCAAAATCAAGAAAAGTCACTTTGTTCCAACACTTAGTGAAAATTTCACTAAGTCAGATTTTACCTTACTTTTTGCCAAATGTAGGGGGATTTTTCACTTGGATTCAAAAGAGATCAAAACCAAACATGTTCAAACAGTTGTTGTATCATGTAAGGGCTTTCCAAAATGGCCAAGAACATTACCAAATTCAATTTGAGTCATGAGATATGACATTGGCAAGTTGCCTTGCTAAAATCTGCCAAGGCAAGGCAGATTTTTACACTTTTGGTCGATTTGCCAAATCAGCCAAATCCAAATGCTCCTATCGACTTGGACACATCTGAGGATTGAATCTAAAGGGGACAATCACTAAGCCAAGCCTCCAAAGTCTTTGGAACAAGAAATAGCAAGTTGAACCTAGAATTGCCAAAATAGGGACAAGACTCCAATTTTGGATTGGAGCATTCAATGGAAGCATCAAGGTGGCATGGACTGAGCCATTCTCAACTGAATTCAGTCAAGACTTATCCAAGACCAAGGGAACCAGCAGCCTATGCCCTAACCTCTAGTCAATGGCTAGAGGAGACTTGGATTTTCATTTGCCAACATTGGCCAAACCTACTCAGCAGTTGCCATTCACTATTCCTTGGAAAACAAACTTGCTCTACTATAAATAGAGCTTAATTGTGATCAGTTTGAGTACACCAAAGCCATCAAACAGATGCTTTCCTCAAAATCTCTTCTTTCACTCCAATTTTGCCTTCTAAGGCAAGTCACTATCGGGTTTTGAGTTTGAGAGCTTTTCCAATCAAACCAATCACACACACACACACCTCATATACATCATATAGAAGTGATCCAAACACTCACATAACATCTGGAACACAGATTTCACAAAATCACCAGCCAATTGCTTAAGTTCTTGACAGATTTGCAGTTGGGGTACCATCTCAAGTTCCAGATCATTTCAATCCATTCCAAGCATTCATACACACTCCATGGCACCTAGGGAAGCTATCCAGATCATTGGAACCTAGCTGTAACACCTCCAACACAAATCACGATCACCAGCTGCAAGTGGTAAGCATGAGCTCTTTTAACTCTATGATCCATGCAATTTTTGCTGCACAATAATTTGGCCATATGTTCATAATCATGCATGGAATGTTTCCCCTCAATTAATTGCATTGTTTGAATCTGTATCAAAAATCCTAGCCTTCATGCAGAAATTAGGGTTCTTGAGGATTTTTCGTGATTTCTTGTTTTATGCTTAATTTAAATGAAATTAATTGTCATAGACATGACCGTGAGGTTGAAACGAGTTGATTGGTATGTGGATTGCATGATATAATCAAGTATTCCGTGAGATTGAAGAGAAAATGCAAATCTGGGAAAACCCAGAACACGCGCGTGCTCTTGGTGTGTTCTTGGCGCCATTTTTTGAAAATTCAAATATTTGAATTTTGTGATTTTATTTAATTGATTCAAAAATTAATTTCTCTCTGAGTTTTAATGATTTTGAGCTGATTCTTTTTTTAATAATTCACAAAAATGTTAAAATATTTTATTTTCCCAAAAAGTCCCAAAAATATTATTTATTTTGTATAATTGATATTTTTGAAAAGAATTAATGTTTTAATTGTTTTTAACATTTAAAATATTTTTTCCACCTTAATTTTGCAACTTTTAATGCTTTCTAATTATTTTGTAGGTCAATACTTAATTTTTGAAGCATTAATCCAATATCATAATTTGTTTTCCATATGTTAAACAATTTTGATCATTTTAATTGAATTTTTTTTCAATTAAATACATTTTTGGGCCTCTAATAGAGTGTAAGACCCAATCTTTTTTTTTTGACCAAATCATTTTTGGGCCTCAGTATATTGTATAAGTCCCGATACCGTCAAAAACAAACGGCGCGATCATCGCCTTTTCAAAACAAAAAAACCTTGGGCCTACCCTCGAGTAGTAAGACCCATTTCTTTTCAAAACTTTTGGGCCTCTAATAGAGTGTAAAACCCAATCCCCTTTTAACCAAAACAACTTTGGGCCTCACTTATTGTATAAGTCCCTCTGCGTTAAAAGAAAACCTCGGCGCGATCGCCATTTTTAACGAAAAATCATCTAGGCCTACCCTCGTGTTATAAGCCCCAATCTTTTTCTTTAAACCTTTTGGGCCTCTTGAGAGAGTGTAAGACCCATCCCTTTGTAGAGAAAACATTTTTTGGGCCTCAGTCACTTGTATAAGTCCCTCTGTACAAATTCAAACAATGCGCTCACTGATAAAACCTTGGGCCTCTCCTTGAGCTGTAAGCCCCAAATATTTCTTTTTTAAAGCACTTTCTCCTTTGATTTTGAATATACTGTTGTTTTTCAATCTTTCTTTGTTGAATAACTAACCAAACAGCAAGGAAGCTCTACAACCAAGTAAGTGTTTATATGCTTTCATTTACCGCTTTCATATACATATAACTGTATTGTGGGGCTGTCTCGCTGTAAGTCTTCTTTCATAAACTCATATCAACTGTGTAATAATAGTATAGATATTTAGAGTTTCCCCGGCAACTACGTCTAGCATTAAGCCCGTTGATCACTCTTAAATAGTCAAAATTAGATCCCCATAGGATTACCAGAACTGTCTTCCCTCCTCTTGGGGTTAAACAATATGGAGACATGAAAGGAAGCATTCTCGGTGAACCCTTTCATAGACTGTCACTTGTAGAAGTTGTCAAAGAAACTTTATTCCCCAGAGATGATCTTTTCTCCGTGAATGGCATATCTTGAGTTTCTTCCAAATTCTCGGACTTTCCTGGCTTGATCTATTCTCGATGAATGACATGTCTTGAACTTCTCGGGATTTGGAGACCCACAGGCTTCTTAAAAGCACTTGTCAAGAAACTCTACTCCCCAGAGATGATCTTTTCTCCGTGAATGGCATCTCTTGAGTTTCTTCCAAATTCTCGAACTTTCCTGGCTTGATCTATTCTCGGTGAATGGCATGTCTTGAATTTCTCGGGGTTTGGGGACCCATCGGCTTCTTAAAAGCATCGGCCTCATCTTGGGCATTGTACAAGGACCCACAGGCTTCCTAAAAGCAAACCCGCCTCCTTTTGGGCTTAGTACAAGGACCTGTCGGCTTCTTAGAAGTATTCACAGCCTCCTCTTAGGCTTCGTATAATGATCTCTTCCTCCGGGAATGATAGCCTCCTCTTGGGCTTCGTACAAGAACCTCGCGGCTTCTTAAAAATCTCTAGCCTCCTCTTGGGCTTCGTACAAATTGTCCCGACGACCTCCTAGAGGTATAGGAACAGAACTTAGTCATCTTCATAGAACAGTCCTTTCAAAGAGTCTACTACTGTTTCTCAAAGCATAGTACAGAAGATAAAACTCTAGACACGGACAATCTAATATCCTTGAGTCTCGAAGACATTCTCAAGTGACCCCTTCGTTAAATAGGAAGAAAACCCGTAGACTCGGACATTCTCAATACCCTTCGGATTTCCCAATTCCTTAAAGAACAGGAATAACCCAGATCCTCGAATCAAATCCTTGAGTACAATGTTGCTCATATAAGAACTGATTTTCTCTTTCAAAATCAGTATACTGGACCTGTCACTCAACTGAAACAGTCACCATAGCCTCCTCTTGGGCTTTGTACAATGATCCTCCCCAGCGGAGTCAAACAAAGTTTAGCCTCTCTCTCGGGCTTTGTACGAGACACATAAGAGACTCCCTCGTTGAGTCAATCACCCTTTCGCCTCCATCTCGGGCTTTATACGAGATACAAAAAGGTTCTTATTGAGCCAAACAAATAACAGCCTCCATCTCGGGCTTCATACGAGATACAAAAAAACTCTCTTGTTGAGTCAAATAGCCTTCATCTCGGGCTTTATACGAGATACCAAAAGACTCCATCGTCGAGTCAAAACCTTTTAGCCTCTCTCTCGGGCTTTGTACGAGACACATATTAGCCTCCTCTTAGGCTTTGTATAAGAAAATCACTGGTTGATCCAGTTAACCTTTTAGCATCAAAGTTGTGCCTCGTTCACAGTACACAAACATCAACAACTCCTTCCCCTTCATCTAATTGCTGTAAGCGGCAAGCCTCTGGATCATCTACATCCACGCCACTGTCCCTCTTTTAGCATGACAAATTCCTAAGGAAAGATAACATTGCTCTACACTGAGTTAAAGTCTTCTCCTTCAGGTTAAAATCCCCTATAAAGGAAATTATGGCATTGCCGGATTCACAAATCCCAGTTAAAGTAATTCTCCTTTATAACCAGTTGTGACATACAGACCCCCTTTAGAGATGACAAATTCTCTCTAAAGTCAAACCCCTTCCGCTCCACATCTTGGGCTTTGAACAAGATACAAATAGACCTTTCAGCTTCACATCTTGGGCTTTAAACAAGATACAAACCACCTTTCGCTTCACGTCTTGGGCTTTGAACTCAGTTTGAGACATCTATTTCCCTTCCTTCATCAGCTTTAATAGGATAAAAAATGAATCGAGCTGTAGACACCAAAGAGCGATAGCGCTTCGCAACCGCGTCCAAAATCGCTCGCTACAGAAAAAATGGCGACTTCACTGGGGACAATGGCAACTCTACTGGGGATTTGTCATTAGGATCTATCTCACCTTTGTAGCAGGATCTTGTTCTCTTCTCATCTATTAGGTAGAAACTTTATAAGCGGCGCCCATCGTGGGGCTCTTCTTCCCTTTTTTCTCTTCTCTTGTGTGAAACCACAGATTGGGGCTTCCGCCGGGGAACCCATTTTCTGTCAGGAACTTAGGATTCATAGCTTTAAAGGTCTAGGATGTCTAGGACAAATATATATACTGCTTTTCCTAATTGCTATACCTGTTTATTTTTCTACTAATGGGAATGCGTGTGATGTCGCATGTGGAAAGATTGAGTATACACTTAAGATAAGTGATGGCGACGAGGTCGACCATCAACCTCAGTGGAGGCTGACCAATGCAACCCATTCCCTCTCATAGGCAATGGGCCAATTGTGATGTCTGAGAAGCTGAGGAGCCAACCCTTTTGTAGTGCGGAAACTATCGGAAATAGTTGTCACGCGATACTACCCTCATTTGAGGCTGGTGATCTATTCTCGGTGAATGGCACTTACTCTAAGATTGCTCTACAACTCGCTGGCGATCCGCTTGTTGTTTTGCTTTCCTGGGAGGAGCTGATGATAATGAGTACAGGTACAAAAATCACCCTAGTATAAACCTTTGGGGATGGGTAGAGCCTTGACTTCATGACAACGACCCTTTGACCCCATGTTTTTTCTATGTTTTTGTGTGCTGCATTCATGCATTCATTTAAAACATTAAAACATTCAAAAAATTTCTCTTCTAGTCTCTCTGTTTTTCAAATTAAACTAAGACTGTGATTGCAAATATCAGAGAAAAGGATTGCACTAATGGATTTCGGTAGAAGGAGAACTCATAAGTACACCTTCAGGATTCCAAAACTAGAGAATTTAAGAGGTTTGGCGAGAATGATCACAAACCAAGAGGCTTTCAGAGCCAAATACGGAGGTCTGCTACCACTGTTAAGAGTCCATGTGATTGAGGGAATCATGGACGCGCTCGTTCAATTC
The DNA here is from genome assembly GCA_022829125.1 of Lathyrus tuberosus. Lineage (NCBI taxonomy): Eukaryota > Viridiplantae > Streptophyta > Magnoliopsida > Fabales > Fabaceae > Lathyrus > Lathyrus tuberosus. The sequence continues at coordinate 5,613,202 of JALAZF010000121.1, forward strand.
TACGATCTGGTTTATCACTGCTTTACATTCCCAAATTACCAGCTAGCACCAACGCTGGAGGCGTATTCTCATCTGATTGATTTACATATCACTGATCGAGCTCCATTTTCCGGACTAGAAGAAATTCCAAAGAATCAGACCATTGCAAGAGCGATTCATTTGGATGAGTCTGAGGTCAGGACTCACATGACTACTAAAGGTGGCATCCAAGGTTTGCCAGCCCAGTTCTTGACAAAGAAAGATCTGTACTTTGCTAGTATAGGGAACGGGACTGTTTTTGAAAGCATCTTTGTTTTACTCACCTACGGATTATTTTTGTTGCCCAACATTAATAATTTCGTCGATATCAACTGCATTAAGGTTTTTCTCATTGGAAACCCTGAACCGACTTTGATCGCAGATGCGTATCATTCTGTACACTTAGGGAATTTGTACAGCGGAGGGGAGATCACATGTTGTGTACCTTTGCTTTACAAATGGTTTATCTCCCATTTACCTAAGTTTGCTACTTTCTGGGATCATAAGAGTGCCTTACGTTGGTCGCAGAAGATCATGTCTCTTACCAACTCTGACATTGATTGGTGTAATAGGATTTATGATGGAATCAGGATCATTGACCGTTGTGGAAACTTCCCCAACGTACCCCTTATAGGAACTAAGGGAGGAATCAACTATCATCCGATATTGGTTCGTCGTCAATTTGGATACCCGATGAGGCATGTCCCCCGGAATGCTCATCTGGAAGGTCTTTTCTTCAAGGAAGGAGAAAGTGACAGAGCACTAAAAACAGAAATAGTGCACGCTTGGAAACACGTTCATAAGAAAGTATGGGAGCCTCTAGGAAAACCGGACTGTGTCTCGGGGGAGCCTTATCTCCACTGGGTACAAACTAGAGCTCTCAAGCTGAAGATGCCTTATCCTCGTTACGGAATTCTTCCGCCGAGGGAATCTGTCATGTACTTCATGACGGAAACTGAAAAGCTTCAGGTTACTCTCAACAAAGTTCAACGGGAGAGGAGGTCTTGGAAGAACAAGTACCGCACCCTCGATGTGGAGTGTATCAAAATACAGCAGCTACTGAAAGATAAGGATGCTCTGATCGAGATTTTAGAGCAACATGCTGTGGATAATCAGGATGACCAAAGGAATTTGCTCACTCCTTTCACCTGGCAAAGGAATGACAACCCAACAATGGCTCAAGAGCCCCGGTCAAAGAAAAGGAAGATACCAGAATCAGCACCCGAGTTCTCTCGGGACCCCTTAGCTTAGGTTTTTGTTTCTGCACTTTGTAATCTACTGTATTTTCATTTCCGCAATCCTTTGAATTTCAATAAAAAGGGGTTTCCCCACCGTTTGATATTTGCAATCTAATTGTCGAAGTTTATTTTGATTAAACCAAAAAACAATTAATATAATCGTTGCATTCATCATTCTCACATCGTGTATTCTCCTTACCTACGAATCTTACGTTTGTGTCTCGGTTCTAGAGTCAAACTGTCTCATTCGTATAATACTCGGGGTAATCGTCAGAAAAAGATGGATGATCTTGAGGAAGAGAACAGAGAGTTGAAAGAAGAGATCGACGCTCTGAGAGAGGATATGAGAAAGCTTCATAACGACATGCAAGCCATGGTAGAAGCTCAGCTACAAAGGATTGAGATCAGCTCAACGCCCATAGTGGAGAAGTTTGATCCTAGGTATCAGATGCCGAAAGATCGTCCTTGGGGCATGCCTGCAAACTATATCCCGGAAGGATATGTTCCGCCGATCACTGAAGATCAGGGAATCACAACAGATGCCGCTGGTTCTGAAGGTTACAAACTTTGGGAAAGCGAAGATGTGAGAGGCATGTTGAAGACTCCTGAAGGTTACAAACTTCGGGAAACGCCAAGATTCACTGCCGTAGTCATGGTACCACCCCCTGTGGTGCACACTGTCCTGGAAGGACAGATTCCACAGATACCTTCTGGTAAAAAGGAAACTATGTTTGACCGAATGGATGAATTCCAGGAATAGTTCTTGGAAATGCAAAAGGAACTGCAAGCCATTCGTGGTTAGGATCTATTTGGAAAGGACGCCGCAGACCTCTGCTTGGTCCCCAATGTGAAAGTCCCGCACAAGTTCCAAGTGCCCGACTTTGAAAAGTACAAGGGTAACTCTTGCCCTCAGAGCCATCTGGTGATGTACGCTCGGCGAATGTCAGCTCAGACTGAGAATCAGGACCTGCTGATTCACTACTTTCAGGATAGTTTAACCGGTGCCGCACTAAAATGGTACATGGGTTTAAATCGTGCCACGATCAACACTTTCAGAGATCTTGGCACTGCCTTCGTCCAACAATACAAATACAATTTGGACATGGCACCCGACAGAGATCAACTCAGATCAATGTCACAAAAAGGCAAGGAAACCTTTAAGGAGTATGCTCAAAGGTGGCGTGAGATCGCCACTCAAATTTGTCCACCTCTTGGGGAAAAAGAGATGACAAAGATCTTCTTAAAGACCTTAAGCTCATTTTATTATGACCGAATGGTTGCCAGTGCACCCAGTGACTTCACCGAAATGGTCGGCATGGGCGTACGTCTTGAGGAAGCCGTCCGAGAAGGACGTTTGGTAAAAAACACTGGATCGACGAGCGGTACTAAAAAATATGGTAGTGCTCTCCCTAAGAAAAAAGAGCAATATATTGGGAATATCTCTCTCGGAAAGCAAAGGCGTCGATATCAACCAGTAGCAGCTGTAACTCCTACTATCAGCACCGCACCTACGTATCAACCTGAGGTTGCGCAAAGCCAACCTGATCAGCAAAGGACACAACAGCCTCTTCAGCAGGCTCGTCCCCAATACAACAACAACCGTACAACACGGCCATCAGGATTTGATCATATACCCATATCGTACGCAGAACTATTTCCATTACTACTGGCTAAGGGGCACATTCAGACTAAGTCTCCTCTTACAGTACCGGAAAATCTGCCTTTCTGGTTTAAGGTGGATCAAACTTGCCCATATCATCAAGGAGGTCCAGGGCATAACATTGAGAATTGTCTCAATTTCAAATCCGACGTGCAAAAACTTATTAGGAGCGGGGTCTTATCCTTCAAGGATACAAATCCTAATGTTCTTACGAACCCGCTGCCTCAACACGAGAAGGCTGCAGTCAATTTGATAGAAGGAGAATCTAACAATGTCTATCAAATTCACGATGTACTCTTGTTGAAGACCAATTTGGTCAAGATGCATTGTAGACAGAGTGGATATGGCCATGTGCCACCTCATAACTATCACCAGTGTGATATCTGCTCTAAAGATAACCAGGGATGTTCTGTGGTGCAAGCAGCTCTACAGGAACAAATGGATCTCGGATGGATCCAAGAGAACCGAGTTCGTGGAGTTAACATGGTCTACACAAATTCTAACGTCATTCAAAACCATGACATCCATGCGATGAATGTCAACTTAGTGGCAATGCACTCAAGGCAAAGCCAGTATCATAATCTGCCGCGGCATGATTACAGTTCTTGTCTGACTTGTTTGGTAAACAAACAGGGTTGCTCTTTTGTACAAGAAGCCCTCTAGCATTAGATAGATCTTGGATGGATCCAAGACTACCATGATAGGAATTCCTATCAAATCAACATGGTTCAGATCTTTGACATTCGCTTGATGAATACCAGCCTGGTAGAGTTACATGCTGAACAGGTCCGACTTGGATTCCTGGTATCACATAATTATCACGGCTGTAAGGTGGGTTGCGAAAACGATCGAGGTTGTACCCTTGATCAGGAGGCACTTCAGCACTTGTTAAATCACTGGTGGATGCCAATCTACATGGATGAAGATACTCAGCAAATTAGTATCAGTAACAGGAATCCTACTTGGCGTCAGAGTCAGGATGTCCGATCAATGGAAGCTAACATAGTGAGGTTACATTGTATTCAAAGTGGGCGTGGCCAGGTGCCACCACACAATTATGACCGTTGCAGCGTCTGTTCAGAAAGTAACCAAGGGTGTTACCTTGTGAGAGCAGCTCTTCAGGGTCAGGTGCCACCACACAATTATGACCGTTGTAGCGTCTGTTCAGAAAGTAACCAAGGGTGTTACCTTGTGAGAGCAGCTCTTCAGGGTCAGGTGGATCGTGGAGAAATTCGTCCATATTCGGGTTCTGGACCCATCAACTGGACGCCGAACTACCTTGCCAATCAAGTTGAGGATGTTGTCACAATCTCTGGTCATCACAGGACCAGGGATGTTTTTGCCATTATCCCTCTACTTGACGAATCTAAAGTTCCCAACCGGGAACGGATCGAGATTACTTATGATGGTCAGAAAAATCAGAAGGTTCCCATAGTCATCTATCTACCGGGACCACTACCGTATGAATCAACTAAGGCTATCCCTTACAAATACGGTGCAACGACAGTTGAAAATGGAAAGGAAATTCCATTACCCTCCGTCGTGAATATTGCAGACATCAGTCGTGTAACACGGAGCGGACGAATCTTCAACCGAGGAGTTGGAGAACCTAACAAGGAAAAGGAACTTCAGACAGAAGCTCCGGATCCATCAGTCGGTCAATCCAGTAATCCCGACCTTTCAAAAAATAATGATGAGATGCTGAAGCTCATCCAAAGGAGTGAATATAACATTATTGATCAGCTGTTACAGACTCCTTCAAAGATCTCGGTATTATCACTGTTACTCAGTTCAGAATCCCACAGGGAGGCTCTACAAAAAGTCTTGGAGCAAGCATTTGTGGAACAGGATATAACAATCAGACAGTTCGATAGCATTGTCTCTAACATCACTTCCTGCAATAATTTGGGATTTAGTGATGAGGAATTACCCGAAGAGGGTCGCCATCATAACATGGCGCTCAACATTACAGTCAACTGCCAGGACGATGCTTTAGCCAGCGTACTGGTAGACACAGGGTCAGCCCTGAATGTTATGCCGAAGTCCACTTTGGTGCAATTATCATTCAAAGGCCCTCCGATGAGAGTCAACGAGGTTGTCGTCAAAGCATTCGACGGATCCAGAAAAATGGTTATCGGCGAAGTTGATCTTCCCATAACTATTGGTCCTCATACTTTCCAAGTCACTTTCCAGGTCATGGACATCCGGGCAACGTACAGTTGTTTATTAGGAAGACCTTGGATACATCTGGCTGGAGCGGTTACTTCCATCCTCCACCAAAAGCTAAAGTTCGTCAAGAACGATCAACTTGTCACAGTTTGCGGGGAACAAGCCTTGCTTGTGAGTAACTTGTCATCATCTGCTAGTGTAGAGCCCGAGGAGGTTATTGGAACTCAGTTCTAAGCACTGTGGTAAGCAAGAAAAATCAGTTCAAAGAAGGAACTTCCATTTCTTCATACAACGATGCTATCAAAGCAGTCGAGAGTACCGATACAACCGGATGGGGACAGCTTGTCATTCCTACTAGCAATACAACAAAGAAGGGTCTTGGTTTTTCTGCAACCTGTACCCGGACAACTGCTAATGATGAAAGTCTTCATCCCCTTCTAAACTTCTTCCACAGTGGAGGTTTTCTTCACCCAGTGTCTCAAGTAGTACATGTTATCAACGAGGAAGATCCCTCTGACACAGAGGAAGAATGGAAGTCCTACCTTAACGAGGACGGTTATATGTCTCAGGAAGAAGTGCCTATACCATTTTGCTATCCCGTACAGAGTCTGAGATTTATACCACGGTCAGATGTCGAAATGATATATGGAGATTATGATCCGGAAGGATGTCGTGCTCCGCCAAATTCATTAGAGGAAGACACTCTGATGAAAGACAACTTTGACTACAACTACTATGGCCCAATGGATGGTCTGCCAATGTGGCAACCTTATCCAGGAGATTTGGGGCAAGAGAGTCAGCCGAATAATGAAAATCAGCTGAGTCTCATTGAACAGAATACCTGTGTCCCCACTATGTCATGGGATCAACACTCAGGTCATCCTGAAGCTACTCAACATGACGATGAATTTGCAACATTTGCAGGACTTGAATTCATCAACTATGCTTTTCCCGAGGTCAACGTCATCGAGAGAGATGACTCCTCCAGTTCCAAAGAAGTTTTGGACACCTTGGGACAACTGAGTGGAAAGTACGACTATATGGTCAAATACACCGCTCCCGAAAGCTCTCGTATCAGGCTCGAAGATATCCAGCCAACTGGATGAGGAGATATAGTTGAGAGCACAAATGCTATGGAAAATACAACTGAGGAATTCTCCTACGACAACTCTGCCTGGGAGACAGATTCCAATGACCCTGCTCCACCAGAAATCAGCATTATTTCTAAAGACAAATCAAGGAAGGTACCAGACTTTGTGATTCACCGAGGAGTTCGCCGCCAACGGGTTGCTGTTGAGGTTCCAAAGGCCGTTCACCAGTCAAAGTAATTGCCATCTTTTAACCTTTCACCCTGCCCAGGTGAAACGAATGTTTTGATAGGGCTCGCTTTCTGTAAATTTCCCTCTTCGCTTCGCCCAAAGCGACAAAGTTTTGTTTTATAGGGCTGTAGTTTCAAGAATCGACTTGTTCATTAATAAAATAACGTCGTTCTGTAATTTCTGCATTAATTGCTGTTTTCTCTTTTCGTTTTTCAGAAAATGGTAATCCTAAAAAACAATTAAAAATAAAAACAAGCAGTAATAAAAAAATACACTGCACACACTCTTGCATTTTCTAGCTAAGCACAAATCATACCGTCATGCAGATTGCTTGTTTTAAACCCCGTTGAAACATACGATCCGATGCCTTCTCCCAACTTTGAGTTCTCAGTATTTGGGGCTGAAGAAGAAGTTGACGACAAAATTCCAGAAGAGATCTCCTGATTACTCAGACAAGAGGAAAGGTCCATTGAACCTCATAAAGAACCGTTGGAAACGGTAAACTTGGGTTCAGAACAAGAGAGAAAAGAAATCAGGATTGGGGCACTTCTCTGTCCAATTGCCAAAGAGAGTTTGATAAAGCTTCTCAAAGAGTTTCCCGATGTATTCGCTTGGTCTTATCAGGATATGCCAGGTTTGGATACCAGCATCGTGGAACATCATTTGCCATTGAGGTCGGAATATCCGCCGGTAAAACAAAGGTTGAGACGGACTCATCCGGACATGGCCATCAAAATCAAAGAGGAAGTATAGAAACAGATTGACGCGGGATTCCTTGCTACATCTGAATATCCTCAATGGTTAGCCAACATCGTACCCGTTCCCAAAAAGGACGGAAAAGTCAGAATGCGTGTCGACTATAGGGATCTAAACAAGGCTAGTCCAAAGGACGACTTTCCTTTACCACACATTGACATGCCGGTGGATAGTACAACAAAGTTCAGAGTTTTTTCCTTCATGGATGGAATCTCGGGCTATAACCAGATCAAAATGGCGCCGAAAGACATGGAGAAAACTTCGTTCATTACCCCCTGGGGTACCTTTTGTTACAAGCTAATGCCGTTCGGTTTGAAGAACGCCGGGGCAACCTATCAAAGGGCCATGACTACTCTGTTTCATGACATGATACACAAAGAAATCGAGGTATATGTCGATGATATGATTGCAAAATCAAAAACAAAGAGTGAGCACGTTGAACATCTGTCAAAATTGTTCGAGCGTTTGCGAAAGTACAAACTCCGCTTGAATCCTAACAAGTGCACCTTCGGTGTCCGTTCAGGGAAACTCTTAGGGTTCATCGTCAGCCAGAAAGGAATTGAGGTTGATGCTGACAAGGTCAAGGCCATTCAAGAAATGCCTTCTCCGAAAACTGAAAAACAAGTCAGAGGATTCCTGGGACGTTTGAATTACATCTCCAGATTCATATTCCTTATGACCGCGACATGTTCGCCGATTTTCAAGTTACTCAAAAAGAACTAGGATTGCGTTTGGACAGAAGATTGTCAAACCGCCTTCAACAGTATCAAGGAATACCTGTTGAACCCACCGATTCTATCACCTCCAGTGGAAGGAAGACCACTGATCATTTACCTCACCGTTCTAGAGGACTCAATGGGATGTGTACTTGGCCAACAAGACGAAACTAAACGGAAAGAGTATGTCATTTACTATTTGAGCAAGAAATTCACCGACTGCGAAACTCGGTACACGATGCTTGAGAAAACTTGTTGCGCTTTGGCTTGGGCAGCCAAACGTCTTCGCCAATACATGATTCGTCACACTACTTGGTTAATCTCCGAGATGGATCCAATCAAGTATGTCTTTGAAAAGCCTGCTCTCACGGGAAGGATTGCCCGTTGGCAGATGTTGCTATCAGAACATGACATTGAGTACCACGCTCAGAAAGCCGTTAAAGGAAGTATTTTAGCCGATCATTTGGCTCATAAACCGATTGACGATCAAGAATCAACCGGATTTGACTTCCCAGACGAAGATGTCATGTATTTGAAAATGAAGGATTGCGATGAACCGCTACCCAGTGAAGGGCCAGAACCAGGTTCCCAATGGAGACTTATCTTTGATGGAGCAGTTAATCATTATGGAAACAGAATTGGGGCAATCATTGTTACCCCTCAGGGTACCCACATAACTTTCACCGCTCGACTTACGTTCAAATGTACGAACAACGAGGCCGAATACGAAGCATGTATCATGGGTCTCGAAGAAGCGATTCATTTAAGGATCAAAAACTTGGACGTATATGGCGACTCAGCCTTGGTTATCAATCAGATAAAAGGAGATTGGAACACATACCAATCAGGATTGATTCCTTACAAAGACTACGCGAGTAGGTTGCTACATTTCTTCAACAGAGTTGAGTTTCATCACATCCCTCGTGAGGAGAATCACATGGCTGATGCATTAGCCACTATCTCTTCTATGATTAGTGTAGGTCAATGGAACGACTTACCTAAGATCGACATAATGCGCCTTGAACGGCCCGCTTACATCTTCACGATTGAAGCAGTCTTAGACGAGAGACCTTGGTATCACGATATCAAATGCTTCCTTAAAAAACAAGAGTACCCACCTGGGGCATCCAGGAAAGACAGAAAAACCCTCAGAAGATTGGCTGGAAACTTCTTCCTGAGCGGTGACACTCTCTATAAGAGAAATTTTGACATGGTCTTGTTTTGATGCGTAGACAGACCAGAAGCAGACATGCTCATAAAAGAAATTCACGAAGGATCCTTTGGCACTCATGCCAACGGACATACAATGGCGAGAAAAATTCTAAGAGCAGGGTAGTATTGGTTGACAATGGAATCCGACTGCTATAAGTACATGAGGAGGTGTCACAAATGTCAGATATACTCCGATAAAATTCATGTACCGCCAACGCATCTCAAAGTTCTTTCTTCCCCATGGCCTTTTTCCATATGGGGAATCGACATGATTGGCATGATTGAGCCCAAGGCTTCAAACGGACATCGGTTCATCCTAGTAGCCATTGACTACTTCACCAAGTGGGTCGAAGCAGCGTCATTCGCCAATGTAACCCGACAAGTGGTGGTCCGATTTATCAAAAACAATATCATCTGCCGTTATGGTGTTCCAAGCGAGATCATTACTGATAATGGATCTAACTTGACCAATAAGATGATGAAAGAGTTGTGTGCAGAGTTCAAGATCGAACATCATAACTCATCTCCCTACCGACCCAAGATGAACGGGGCGGTAGAAGCGGCTAACAAGAACATCAAGAGGATTGTTCAGAAGATGGTTGTAACCTACAAAGATTGGCATGAAATGCTACCCTTTGCTCTTCATGGTTATCGAACATCTGTTCGCACTTCAACAGGGGCTACCCCTTTCTCTCTAGTATATGGCATGGAAGCAGTGCTCCCCATAGAAGTAGAGATCCCGTCAATCCGAGTATTGATGGAAGCTAAGCTCACCGAAGCTGAATGGTGTCAAAGCCCACACGAAGAACTGAATCTGATCGAAGAAAAGAGAATAACGACACTATGCCATGGTCAATTGTATCAACAGAGAATGAAGAAGGCGTTCAACAAAAAGGTTCGACCCCACATCTTCAGGAAAGGAGACCTTGTGCTCAAGAAGATACAATCATTTCTCACTGACTCCCGGGGCAAGTGGACTCCGAATTATGATGGCCCCTATGTGTTCACGAAAGCTTTCTCAAGCGGTGCCTTGAGACTTGCAACCATGGACGGAGAGGAATTTGCCTACCCCATGAATGTTGTTGTAGTCAAGAAATACTTCGCCTAAACTAAAAAAAAAAACGTTTCGGTGGATTGAAAACCTGAAAGGGCTGTCCAGGCAAAAGTTAGAGACATAAAAAAAAAAAAATCATCCCGATGGATTGGAAACATCATAGTGCAATCCAGGCAAAAATTAGGGATAATGGCAAGTAACTATGTTCAACAGAGGCGAGTCCCTCAGCAGCAGCAGTTACATCATCCGTCAGAAAACTCCAGTCAAGGTCATCTTCGACAGAAGCTCAGGATACCCCGAATTCAAAGTTGGTAGAAGGATAGCGGTCGTTATGTTTCAACGTAGCCCTTTTCCCTGTAAATTACCATTTTCTAACTTTGTAAATACTCTTTGGAATCACGCATTTGGCTGATCTCCATTTTATCAATAAAATTTGAGCCTTTGTGCTTTTGTTTGTAATTCTTATTTTTTTTAGCTTTACAGAACGACGTTGTTAACATGATTAACGATTCTTGAAATAAAACAAAAATGAATTTACTTGTTAAAACTTTTTCTGCTTTTTAATAAAGTCGGCAATTTCTTTTGACTATTGAACATCAAAGGAACATCAACCACTTCTCCAGAAGTAAGCGAACTTCAAAGTGCAGAATCAAAGTACTCCTTCTAGGCCAGTACGCCTGAATGAAGGGATCAACTATGTTAGAGACCTTGTTTCGTCTGACATGCCTCGGCCGAGTTCTCATCTCCTAAGCCCGACCAACATAGCTCCCAACAGGGACTATTTTTCCTAAGCAAGGTGGAATTGCTCTCTTGAACCAGCGATACTTTTTCACCCCGTGATGGCCGCATGTCCAGTCATGTTCATCTTTTAGTTTGTGTGTCGCATCAGTTTTGTCAGCATATACATACATACATTATGCCTTATTGATTTGCATTCACATTTCATATTGCATCACTATCACTCTAGTCGGTCTTGTCCCCTAGTGATAGAAGTTCTCTCAATCGAGTTGTCAGTTCTTGCCTCGTCAGGAAACGCTGCGTTTGAACAACCTCGCCTCCAGTTTATTTCTGGAAGAAATTTGGCCCTTGACCACTTTGATAACTTGAACCTCTGAAAAACCAGAGGAACTTTCAGTCAGCATCACTCTTCGCCATTGAAGATGCTATCCTTGCTTTCCCGGATTAAGGAAAATCCACAGAGGAAGCCTCGTAATCAGAGATTTGGCAGCATGCCAGTTTCGCTCTGAAAAGAACCGCTGATGAAAAGGTCATCGGCACCTCAAAATTGGAGCCCATCATATGGCATTTCTCCGGGAAGATCCCGAGAAAAGTATGATGTAAGACCCCAAGCGGAATCAGTCTCTCAAGAGACTCATTTTCCCCAGATAGAGTCGACAAATGGCGTCTCCAACAGAGAAGTTTGTGTACCTCTACAATTCAGACGATTGGGCTCCCCAGCGAGTCTAACGTCAAATTTTTTCCCATCAAATGACATCTCCCCAGGAAAATTCGGCGAGAAGTTTGAGGAGAACCGCTACAAATAGCGTCCCTTTTCAATAAAGTTTATTGACAAAAGAAACTTAGACCAGTTCCTCGGTAGGAAACCAGGATCGAGGGGAAGTTTAAATCAGAAACTAAGACCAGTTCCTTGGTAGGAAACCAGGATTGAGGGGAGGTTTATCCCAAAAGGAAACTGAGACCAGCTCCTTGGCTTAAGACCAGGATCGAGGGGAAGTTTACCTTTTCTAAGCATCATCGCTTAGCTAAAGAAGATGAATGCGTAAGCTACCATTCATAACCACCATCAAAATTTCAGGTATTCCGATATTTAATCCTCTTGCACCCCGAATGCCCGAATACCTTCGTCATTCACACCTTCGTGTCCAAGAAGATTAAATAGGGGCATCTGTCATACCCCAAATTTTGACCACTAAGGTTTCCCATCATTGTGAAAATCATCATCACAATATGGAGAAACCATCATACTTCATCAGTCTCCCCAAAGATGGGTGAGCATCCACTACAATCAAAATTAGGGTTTCAAGCCCTCTCAAAGCCTTAGACAAAGGATCAATCAAGGAATGACATGATCTTCAACTTGTCTAACCTCTCAAACATACACAATGGATCAAAAGGACTCCCACTTCAAGGATCAAGTTCAAGGCTGCTCCCTTCTAGGTGGATCAAGTCTCAAGATCGACAGTGTCACCAAATTAGGGTTTTGGTCGACCAGGGCCTCCAGATGGAAATTTTTCATCTGGGCACAAGCCAATGATCCAAAACATAACCTAATATACTTCATGGGACCTCATGGACCCAATCATCAAGTCAATTTTGCCTCAGGGGATGCATTCATCAAAAATCAGGAATTAGGGTTTTTTGACCTAATTCACCCCTAAGTTGACTTTTAGGGCAAATCATGAGCCAAGACCTCAAGAGAGGGTTTGAGGGTCTCTAATGAACTACATTGATCCATTTGGAACAATGGATTAATCCAAGAAGCTTGAGCAACAAGTCTCAATTTCATCTGCACCACAATTAGGGTTTCGCGAGGAAAGTCAACTGTAACTTTGACTTTAGACCAGGACATGCTCCCAAGCCCTAAGACATGATTCAATATACCCTATGACACCCATGGAACATGTCCATCAAGTTTGATTTAGGTCAAGGACATGATTTCATGAAGAATTGCACAGTTTGGAATTCATCTGATAAAAAGTCAACTGTGCACAAAAGTCAACTTTGACTTTTTGATATTTTTCACCAAAATGGATTTTTAACCCTAAAATGATGTTAATGTATGATTTGAATCATCATTCATCAAGAAAAATCAAAGAAAGTGGGATAACTTGTAAAAGGGGTAACCATAAAAACTTAGAAAAATTTCTAAGTTATGAAAAAGTGACACTAATGTGCCAACTTTGGAGGACCATAACTCCTAAACCACAAGGCCATTGTTCCCCATTCAAAGCTTGATTTTTAGATCTCATTGCCCTCTACAAAAGCTTCATACTGACCTATGTCCAAATTCCTCATGGATTTTGAGTTATGGAGTGATCAAAATCAAGAAAAGTCACTTTGTTCCAACACTTAGTGAAAATTTCACTAAGTCAGATTTTACCTTACTTTTTGCCAAATGTAGGGGGATTTTTCACTTGGATTCAAAAGAGATCAAAACCAAACATGTTCAAACAGTTGTTGTATCATGTAAGGGCTTTCCAAAATGGCCAAGAACATTACCAAATTCAATTTGAGTCATGAGATATGACATTGGCAAGTTGCCTTGCTAAAATCTGCCAAGGCAAGGCAGATTTTTACACTTTTGGTCGATTTACCAAAATCAGCCAAATCCAAATGCTCCTATCGACTTGGACACATCTGAGGATTGAATCTAAAGGGGACAATCACTGAGCCAAGCCTCCAAAGTCTTTGGAACAAGAAATAGCATGTTGAACCTAGAATTACCAAAATAGGGACAAGACTCCAATTTTGGATTGGAGCATTCAATGGAAGCATCAAGGTGGCATGGACTGAGCCATTCTCAACTGAATTCAGTCAAGACTTATCCAAGACCAAGGGAACCAGCAGCCTGTGCCCTAACCTCTAGTCAATGGCTAAAGGAGACTTGGATTTTCATTTGCCAACATTGGCCAAACCTACTCAGCAGTTGCCATTCACTATTCCTTGGAAAACAAACTTTCTCTACTATAAATAGAGCTTAATTGTGATCAGTTTGAGTACACCAAAGCCATCAAACAGATGCTTTCCTCAAAATCTCTTCTTTCACTCCAATTTTTCCTTCTAAGGCAAGTCACTATCGGGTTTTGAGTTTGAGAGCTTTTCCAATCAAAACAATCACACACACACACCTCATATACATCATATAGAAGTGATCCAAACACTCACATAACATCTGGAACACAGATTTCACAAAATCACCAGCCAATTGCTCAAGTTCTTGACAGATTTGCAGTTGGGGTACCATCTCAAGTTCCAGATCATTTCAATCCATTCCAAGCATTCATACACACTCCATGGCACCTAGGGAAGCTATCCAGATCATTGGAACCTAGCTGTAACACCTCCAACACAAATCATGATCACCAGCTGCAAGTGGTAAGCATGAGCTCTTCTAACTCTATGATCCATGCAATTTTTGCTGCACAATAATTTGGCCATATGTTCATAATCATGCATGGAATGTTTCCCCTCAATTAATTGCATTGTTTGAATCGTGTATCAAAAATCCTAGCCTTCATGCAGAAATTAGGGTTCTTGAGGATTTTTCGTGATTTCTTGTTTTATGCTTAATTTAAATGAAATTAATTGTCATAGACATTATCGTGAGGTTGAAACGAGTTGATTGGTATGTGGATTGCATGATATAATCAAGTATTCAGTGAGATTGAAGAGAAAATACAAATATGGGAAAACCCAGAACACGCGCGTGTTCTTGGTGTGTTCTTGGCGCCATTTTTTGAAAATTCAAATATTTGAATTTTGTGATTTTATTTAATTGATTCAAAAATTAATTTCTCTCTGAGTTTTAATGATTTTGAGTTGATTCTTTTTTTAATAATTCACAAAAATGTTAAAATATTTTATTTTCCTAAAAAATCCCAAAAATATTATTTATTTTCTATGATTGATATTTTTGCAAAGAATTAATGTTTTAATTGTTTTTAACATTTAAAATATTTTTTCCACCTTAATTTTGCAACTTTTAATGCTTTTTAATTATTTTGTAGGTCAATACTTAATTTTTGAAGCATTAATCCAAGATCACAATTTGTTTTCCATATGTTAAACAATTTTGATCATTTTAATTGAATTTTTATTCAATTAAATACATTTTTGAAAACAAATTAGGGTTTTGGATTAATTCAACCCTCATAAATCATTTTCAAAATTTTTTGGGCCTCTAATAGAGTGTAAGACCCAATCTTTTTTTTGACCAAATCATTTTTGGGCCTCAGTATATTGTATAAGTCCCGATACCGTAAAAAACAAACGGCGCGATCGTCGCCTTTTCAAAACAAAAAAACCTTGGGCCTACCCTCGAGTAGTAAGACCCATTTCTTTTCAAAACTTTTGGGCCTCTAATAGAGTGTAAGACCCAATCCCCTTTTAACCAAAACAACTTTGGGCCTCACTTATTGTATAAGTCCCTCTGCGTTAAAAGAAAACCTCGGCGCGATCGCCATTTTTAACGAAAAATCATCTGGGCCTACCCTCGTGTTATAAGCCCCACTCTTTTTCTTTAAACCTTTTGGGCCTCTTGAGAGAGTGTAAGACCCATCCCTTTGTACATAAAACATTTTTTGGGTCTCAGTCACTTGTATAAGTCCCTCTGTACAAATTCAAACAGTGCGCTCAATGATTAAACCCTGGGCCTCTCCTTGAGCTGTAAGCCCCAAATCTTTCTTTTTTAAAGCACTTTCTCCTTTGATTTTGAACATACTGTTGTTTTTCAATCTTTCTTTGTTGAATAACTAACCAAACAGCAAGGAAGCTCTACAACCGAGTAAGTGTTTATATGCTTTCATTTACCGCTTTCATATATATATAACTGTATTGTGGGGCTTGTCGCTCCCAGGATTTTCATCCAGGTACAAACGCGAAAGTGGCGCGGAACACAGAGTCGCCAGCCGTGTAAATTTATCCCAAGAGAGGGAAAGGGAACACCGCATAAACTTGAGGAAGAGGGAAAGGAATGGTCATCGCAACCATAGCCTGGGTTCGGGAGTCGGTTACGCGAGGGGAAGGTATTAGCACCCCCACGCGTCCATCGTATTCAATGGGATCCACGCTTGTTGTCTATTCTTAGCGTGAGTTATCCTAAAATCTATGGCTGCACTAAAACGGGGGAGGGAAAAACAAAGACAGACTCGGTAGGACGTCGACGTCCTAGGCCTACGTACTCCCTTTGTGCAATGGGAAATTCAGAGTCAACGTAGTTCAGACCAAGTTCTTTTTGTGTTTTTTATGAGCGACGTTAAGCTCGCGTCCGGCAGTTAGGGTCGATGCCTGTTTGCGACTCAGACGGAAAGTAACGTGCCCTTTTTGAAAATAGCCTTTAGTTTAACAATCCCGAAGGATAAAAAGGTTTGAATTTTGTTTGTATTTTTTAGGGCAGAAGTGGCTTGAGTTAGTTCATAACTCAACTTGAACCAAAGTCTATGACACGGGAACGAATGCGTCGCATGGTCGTCCCCAATGGGATGTATGCTCAACACTCTAGAAGAGAGAAGCGGGACCCCTCTATCTTCATTTCCTATGTTTAAGGCTCGTGTGCAAGGCAAGTTGACCTTATTAAGTATCTTAGAGATGTTATGAGGTGAGAAGAGGGACTCAAGAGAAAAGAAAAACACTATGGGGAAAATCTATCCTAATGTTATCATGCAAAGATGGCCCTAAGGGGAGGTTTGGAGGGAGACTATCCTATGGAATTTAGTCCTAATGTTATCATGCAAAGGTGGCCCTAAGGGGAGGTTTGACAATAACCTAAGCCTAAATAAAAGGAAAGATGAGAGAAAGAAAGAGTGAGGGTGAACATGGATAACCATCCACACTCTCAAATTACTTACCTCTACCTCTGCATAAAAGGTTAGTACAAAACAGACATAAGTAACAATAAGACAAATGAAACCCAAGCAAGTCACAAACCAAAGAGAAAAGGTTACAAACCAAATGAAACTCATCCAAGCCAGAATATACACCTTAGACATGACCCACAATGTTTACCAAACAAAATCAAGCAAAGAGAATGCAAACAAATGGCAAAACATACAAGAAAGTTATCAAAGAAGGAATAGAAGAGGGAAGAGTGGATATGCAAGGTGGCCATGCAAGAATGCTTCAAATAAACATCCAAGTCAGAATGTGGATGACCTAAACATGTTCCTAAACATGCTATGCAAATGTCACATGAGGCATGCAAACAGATATCCAAGCATCAAACATCAATAGAAGAAGAAGGAAGCATATAAGTAAAACATGTTCAAGTATGCAAGATGAAACATGAATGACATATGATATGAATGCAAAGCTCCAAAGTCAGAAACATACATCAAATGAAATTCAAATGAATGATATGGCATGGCATACATAAACCAAACATAAATCATGAAGAGACACAGATGAGAAGAAGTGAGAAAATAAGTCAAAAGAGGCATGTAAATCAAACATTGAACATGGGCACACAATATGCAACAACCTTACACCAATGACCTATAATTGCAATCAAGTGACCTATAACAATTCAAACATGATTCATGAATTCAAAGAAGCAATCCCAAATGATGGCACAAGTGCCTTCTCAAACAAGTAATCAGACATGATCAATGATGTGCATACAAGAAGACCTCAAACAAAGAGCAATCAAACAATTAGCAAAACATCTTCTAAAATTACCAAATTAAAACTTAACACACCTCAACCAAGGGTAAACATCATGTTAAAAACTAATGAAAAAAATCACAAGATAAGTCACTCAAACAATCATGCAAATATCAAGTAGGAAACATAGTTCAATATGCAATAGAAAGGGACTAAAATGCAATATGAAATGATTTTAAAAATGAGAGAAAAATTTTTTAATGAACTTTAATATGTTGATAAAACAATGCAAAAAGAATGGACTCAAAATGTTTCATGGATGATGAGAAATAAATTCTACAAGTTAGGGTATGCATGATAAGAACAATTCAAAAAGAAATTAATCAAATAATTAATTCAGATGCTAAAAATAAAATAAAATAATAAAATAAAATTTGAGAAAATTTTATAAAACTCTAAAAATGCTTCATGATTTTTTTGGTAAATTTTGGATGCAAATATCTATTTTTAAAAAATTAAAAATGAAATAATGCAATTAAATAAAATTAAAATGAAAATAAAAACAGGTAAGGGTGTAAATAGCATGATAGGCGCGTTTAGAATAAACAAATGGGCTCAAAGGGGGGTGCAGATAGCCAGGCCAATCCATATGATCCATCAGCGAAATCAAACAAAAAAAACAAATACTCAGTCAAGACAACTGACCCACACCAGCCACAAGATTAATCACACGCTCCACAATCAGTCAACCAAAACAACAAGTATTCATGATCAACGGTCTAGATCTCATGCACACGGTAATAATGGTACGCAAGCACACATCATGAAAATCAGAAATAAAAGAAATCACGTGGAAGGCATGTGGCAAATTTAATGCGTTGGCATAACGTACACCCTTAGATTAATCACACGCATCAGGTTAAGTCAACAAATCAACAAGTATTCAAGATAAGTGGCTCAGATTAGAGGTTCATGATAGCAACCATGGGATGGCACACATGCAAACCACAAATAAAATAGAAATTTTAAATGGCATGGTACAACGTGGACCACACGATTAAGGCAACGGACGGTCACGATTGTGTCTTCCCCAAAAAATCCCTAGCCTGACCGGAGATCAGACCAGACGCCGGAGCCCTAGATCCGGTCGTCTTCTCCGGCGACACTGAACGGAGCTCTCATAAAAAATTTCTAGAAATCCACAACTCTTACATCATTCGAACCAGAATTCAACCAGGATCTCAAATATGCAACTCAAAATCACAAACAACCAATACATAAGCCAAAACGAACGAAACAAGGTTGGATCCAAAACTTTGAAACTCACGATACAACCATATTACACGTCTAAACTCAACATAAAATACATCAGAATCATCAGTGAGTATTATAGATCATTGTGCACATCTAAAAATAGAGTTTTAAGATCATGAAAAAATGCACTAACCTGAGGTCACGCAATCCGTACCCTTGTTGTTAGCTTCAAATGATGGGTGCTTTGTGTTCTATGGATCCCAAGGATGAAGACTGTGAAAGAATTTTTGGAAAAGCTGCTGTGTGTGATGAGATTCAATGAAAAGAAGGTTTAGGGTTGGAGGTTTTGTTCTCCTCAAAAATCACGTGTGTTCCCCTCTAACCAGTGCATGAGTTAGCTTAAATATATTGGGTTAATCCACTGATTGGCATTTGGGCCTTGTTAATTCCTCACTTAATGAGTTTAGAGTGATTTTGGAAATTTGCATAATGTGAAATGCACCCTCCTCCATGCATGTACACCCAAGCACTCTATGATGGATCACTTATTTAACAATTGCTAATCACACCTGAATGGAATTTGGGCCTTGAGATGTCTTGGTTCATGAGTTTTCAATGATCTTGCAATTTTGCATAATGGGAAATAAGTGATGAATAAGCCATGGATCCACTTGATTCAAAGGCCAAAAATGATCCTTATGGAATATATTTTGATTTTATAATGTGCCTTGAAGCAATTGGGCCAATTATAGGTCACTATGTCCCAAAATGCAAAAGTTGTGAAAATGGAACCATGAGAAAACCCTAAAAACCACCTTGCCTTCTTTTGATCATAACTTGAGTTTAACAAATGATATGGAGACCATCTAGTACTTGTTGGAAAGGGGAGAAAAAGATATTCAACTTTCATGTTTGAGGAAAATTCATTTGAAGCTTCTTTGATGATGAAAAGTCAAGTTAAATGTAGTGTAAAAGCTTGCCAAAAACGGAAACTTTCAAATTATAGGTCATTTCCATATTTAGTAACTTTTGTACCAACCCTTGAATCTTGATAAATGGTATGAGGCTTGACTCTTGAAGACCATATGAGGATGTGAGACCTTGAAAACCTTGAAGAGAACCTCAAAATTTCACAGTTGACTTCCCCTCTCACTGTTGACTTTTCCCCAATTCTCCTGATTTGCAATCCATTGGCCAATTGAATCTCTCATGAACCAAACTGATGGACAATCTTCCATTCCTATATACTTAGGGACCCAAGGAATGCCATGGAATCAAGTCTTGCCCAAAAAATCAGAAATAAACTGACTTTATAGAAAACCCTAATTTTGGTACCCTCAGTCTATGAGGAAATAGCACAGTCTCCAAATCCCAATTCCTCTGAATATGATGTGTATCCTCTCCAACAAAGATAAGATATGCCATTTGGTGATGATAAAAACCCAAGAAGCTTTCTCATTGGAGCAATAAACCCAAGAATCTCAAAACCCTAATTTCTGCACTGGTTAGGAGAGGGTGAGCCACTTGAGATCTCTTGGACAATATAAGGACTCTTGCTTGACCCTTTGAAGAACATCTTCTCCTCTTGAACTTGTCTCAGGCACCTTGACCCCATGCTAAGAACCAGTGATATGCACACATGATAATGCAAAAATGAAATGAAACATAAGCCAGTTAGTACTAAAGTAACGGGAGCAAATTTTGGGGTGCTACAGGGCTGTCTCGCTGTAAGTCTTCTTTCATAAACTCATATCAACTGTGTAATAATAGTATAGATATTTAGAGTTTCCCCGACAACTACGTCTAGCATTAAGCCCGTTGATCACTCTTAAATAGTAAAAATTAGATCCCCATAGGATTACCAGACACAGTCTTCCCTCCTCTTGGGGTTAAACAATATGGAGACATGAAAGGCAGCATTCTCGGTGAACCCTTTCATAGACTGTCACTTGTAGAAGTTGTCAAAGAAACTCTATTCCCCAGAGATGATCTTTTCTCCATGAATAACATCTCTTGAGTTTCTTCCAAATTCTCAGACTTTCCTGGCTTGATCTATTCTCGGTGAATGGCATGTCTTGAACTTCTCGGGGTTTGGAGACCCACGGGCTTCTTAAAAGCACTTGTCAAGAAACTCTACTCCCCAGAGATGATCTTTTCTCCGTGAATGGCATCTCTTGAGTTTCTTCGAAATTCTCGAACTTTCCTGGCTTGATCTATTCTCGGTGAATGGCATGTCTTGAATTTCTCGGGGTTTGGGGACCCATCGGCTTCTTAAAAGCATCGGCCTCCTCTTGGGCATTGTACAAGGACCCACAGGCTTCCTAAAAGCAAACCCGCCTCCTCTTGGGCTTAGTACAAGGACTTCTCGGCTTCTTAGAAGTATTCACAACCTCCTCTTAGGCTTCGTATAATGATCTCTTCCTCCGGGAATGATAGCCTCCTCTTGGGCTTCGTACAAGGACCTCGCGGCTTCTTAAAAGTCTCTAGCCTCCTCTTGGGCTTCGTACAAATTGTCCCGACGACCTCCTAGAGGTATAGGAACAGAACTTAGTCATCTTCATAGAACAGTCCTTTCAGAGAGTCTACTACTGTTTCTCAAAGCATAGTACAGAAGATAAAACTCTAGACACGGACAGTCTAATATCCTTAAGTCTCGAGACATTCTCAAGTGACCCCTTCGTTAAATAGGAAGAAAACCCGTAGACTCGGACAGTCTCAATACCCTTCAGATTTCCCAATTCCTTAAAGAACAGGAATAACCCAGATCCTCGAATCAAATCCTTGAGTACAGTGTTGCTCATATAAGAACTGATTTTCTCTTTTAAAATCAGTATACTGGACCTGTCACTCAACTGAAACAGTCACCATAGCCTCCTCTTGGGCTTTGTACAATGATCCTCCCCAGCGGAGTCAAACAAAGTTTAGCCTCTCTCTCGGGCTTTGTACGAGACACATAAGAGACTCCCTCGTTGAGTCAATCACCCTTTCGCCTCCATCTCGGGCTTTATACGAGATACAAAAAGGTTCTTATTGAGCCAAACAAACAACAGCCTCCATCTCGGGCTTCATACGAGATACTAAAAAACTCTCTTGTTGAGTCAAATAGCCTTCATCTCGGGCTTTATACGAGATACCAAAAGACTCCATCGTCGAGTCAAAACCTTTTAGCCTCTCTCTCGGGCTTTGTACGAGACACATATTAGCCTCCTCTTAGGCTTTGTATAAGAAAATCACTGGTTGATCCAATTAACCTTTTAGCATCAAAGTTGTGCCTCGTTCACAGTACACAAACATCAACAACTCCTTCCCCTTCATCTAATTGCTGTAAGCGGCAAGCCTCTGGATCATCTACATCCATGCCACTGTCCCTCTTTTAGCATGAGAAATTCCTAAGGAAAGATAGCATTGCTCTACACTGAGTTAAAGTCTTCTCCTTCAGGTTAAAATCCCCTATAAAGGAAATTATGGCATTGCCGGATTCACAAATCCCGGTTAAAGTAATTCTCCTTTATAACCAGTTGTGAGATACATACCCCCTTTAGAGATGACAAATTCTCTCTAAAGTCAAACCCCTTCCGCTCCACATCTTGGGCTTTGAACAAGATACAAATAGACCTTTCAGCTTCACATCTTGGGCTTTGAACAAGACACAAACCACCTTTCACTTCACATCTTGGGCTTTAAACAAGACACCAAATACCATTTCCTCCCATAGAATAGGAGGAACTACGAACACTCTGATTTCCCTGTTTCGGTAAACGGGAATACGTAGGCATAAGATTGAAAGAAAAATCTTAGCGAGCACACTAAACAAAAACCCAAAATCCCATACTTCCATATATCCGTCCTATAATCTTAACCTCCCTCCAATTAACCGAACGCCACTTTTAAAAAAATAAACCTAATAGAGACCCCGAATCTTTGTAGCATCTGTAAACCAACAGTTCTGACTGTTTAAACTCAGTTTGCAAGCAGGGTTAATTTGAGACATCTATTTCCCTTCCTTCATCAGCTTTAATAGGATAAAAAATGAATCGAGCTGTAGACACTAAAGAGCGATAGCGCTTCGCAACCGCGTCCAAAATCGCCCGCTACAGAAAAAATGGCGACTTCACTAGGGACAATGGCGACTCTGCTGGGGATTTGTCATTAGGATCTATCTCACCTTTGTAAGAGCGATTCATTTGGATGAGTCTGAGGTCAGGACTCACATGACTACTAAGGGTGGCATCCAAGGTTTGCCAGCCCAGTTCTTGACAAAGAAAGCTCTGTACTTCACTAGTATAGGGAACGGGACTGCTTTTAAAAGCATCTTTGTTTTACTCACCTACGGATTATTTTTGTTGCCCAACATTAATAATTTCGTCGATATCAACTCCATTAAGGTTTTTCTCATTGGAAACCCTGTGCCGACTTTGCTCGCAGATGCGTATCATTTTGTACACTTAGGGAATTTGTACAGCGGAGGGGAGATCACATGTTGTGTACCTTTGCTTTACAAATGGTTTATCTCCCATTTACCTCAGTTTACTACTTTCTGGAATCATAAGAGTGCCTTACGTTGGTCGCAGAAGATCATGTCTCTTACCAACTCTGACATTGATTGGTGTAATAGGATTTATGATGGAATCAGGATCATTGACCGTTGTGGAAACTTCCCCAACGTACCCCTTATAGGAACTAAGGGAGGAATTAACTATCATCCGATATTGGTTCGTCGTCAATTTGGATACCTGATGAGGCATGTCTCCCGAAATGCTCATCTGGAAGGTCTTTTCTTCAAGGAAGGAGAAAGTGACAGAGCACTAAAAACGGAAATAGTGCACGCTTGGAAACACGTTTATAAGAAAGGATGGGAGCCTCTAGGAAAACCAGACTGTGTCTCGGGGGAGCCTTATCTCCACTGGGTACAAACTAGAGCTCTCAATCTGAAGATGCCTTATCCTCGTTATGGAATTCTTCCGCCGAGGGAATCTGTCATGTACTTCATGATGGAAACTGAAAAGCTTCAGGTTACTCTCAACAAAGTTCAACGGGAGAGGAGGTCTTGGAAGAACAAGTACCGCACCCTCGATGTGGAGTGTATCAAAATACAGCAGCTACTGAAAGATAAGGATACTCTGATCGAGATTTTAGAGCAACATGCTATGGATAATCAGGATGACCAAAGGAATTTGCTCACTCCTTTCACCTGGCAAAGGAATGACAACCCAACAATGGCTCAAGAGCCCCGGTCAAAGAAAAGGAAGATACCAAAATCAGCACCCGAGTTCTCTCGGGACCCCTTAGCTTAGGTTTTTGTTTCTGCACTTTGTAATCTACTGTATTTTCATTTCCGCAATCCTTTGAATTTCAATAAAAAGGGGTTTCCCCACCATTTGATATTTGCAATCTAATTGTCGAAGTTTATTTTGATTAAACCAAAAAACAATTAATATAATCGTTGCATTCATCATTCTCACATCGTGTATTCTCCTTACCTATGAATCTTAGGTTTGTGTCTCGGTTCTAGAGTCAAACTGTCTCATTCGTATAATACTCGGGCTAATCGTCAGAAAAAGATGGATGATCTTGAGGAAGAG
Organism: Lathyrus tuberosus; assembly: GCA_022829125.1. Classification (NCBI taxonomy): domain Eukaryota; kingdom Viridiplantae; phylum Streptophyta; class Magnoliopsida; order Fabales; family Fabaceae; genus Lathyrus; species Lathyrus tuberosus. Next base: position 5,637,518 of record JALAZF010000121.1, read on the forward strand.
AACAGAGAGTTGAAAGAAGAGATCGACGCTCTGAGAGAGGATATGAGAAAGCTTCGTAACGACATCCAAGCCATGGCAGAAGCTCAGCTACAAAGGACTGTGATCTCAGAGATCACCTCAATGCCCATAGTGGAGAAGTTTGATCTTAGGTATCAGATGCCGAAAGATCGTCCTTGGGGCATGCCTGCAAACTATATCCCGGACGGATATGTTCCGCCGATCACTGAAGATCAGGGAATCACAACAGATGCCGCTGGTCCTGAAGGTTACAAACTTCGGGAAAGCGAAGATGCCAGAGGCATGTTGAAGACTCCTGAAGGTTACAAACTTCGGGAAACGCCAAGATTCACTGCCGTAGTCATGGTACCACCCCCTGTGGTGCACACTGTCCCAGAAGGACAAATTCCACGGATACCTTCTGGTAAAAAGGAAACTATGTTTGATCGAATGGATGAATTCCAGGAACAGTTCTTGGAAATGTAGAAGGAACTGCAAGCCATTCGTGGTTAGGATCTATTTGGAAAGGACGCCGCAGACCTCTGCTTGGTCCCCAATGTGAAAGTCCCGCACAAGTTCCAAGTGCCCGACTTTGAAAAGTACAAGGGTAACTCTTTCCCTCAGAGCCATCTGGTGATGTACGCTCGGCGAATGTCAGCTCAGACTGAGAATCAGGACCTGCTGATTCACTACTTTCAGGATAGTTTAACCGGTGCCGCACTAAAATGGTACATGGGTTTAAACCGCGCCACGATCAGCACTTTCAGAGATCTTGGCACTGCCTTCGTCCAACAATACAAATACAATTTGGACATGGCACCCCACATAGATCAACTCAGATCAATGTCGTAAAAGGACAAGGAAACCTTTAAGGAGTATGCTCAAAGGTGGTGTGAGATCGCCGTTCAAATTTGTCCACCTCTTGAGGAAAAAGAGATGACAAAGATCTTCTTAAAGACCTTAAGCTCATTTTATTATGACCGAATTGTTGCCAGTGCACCCAGTGACTTCACCGAAATGGTCGGCATGGGCGTACGTCTTGAGGAAGCCGTCCGAGAAGGACATTTGGTAAAAGACACTGGATCGACGAGCGGTACTAAAAAATATGGTAGTGCTCTCCCTAAGAAAAAAAAGCAAGATATTGGGAATATCTCTCTCGGAAAGCAAAGGCGTCGATATCAACCAGTAGCAGCTGTAACTCCTGATATCAGCACCGCGCCTACGTATCAACCTCAGGTTGCGCAAAGCCAACCTGATCAGCGAAGGACACAACAGCCTCTTCAGCAGGCTCGTCCCCAATACAACAACAACCGTATAACACGGCCATCAGGATTTGATCCTATACCCGTATCGTACGCAGAACTATTTCCATTACTACTGGCTAAGGGGCACATTCAGACTAAGTCTCCTCTTACAGTACCGAAAAATCTTCCTTTCTGGTTTAAGGTGGATCAAACTTGCCCATATCATCAAGGAGGTCCAGGGCATAACATTGAGAATTGTCTCAATTTCAAATCCGACATGCAAAAACTTGTTAGGAGCGGGGTCTTATCCTTCAAGGATACAAATCCTAATGTTCTTACGAACCCGCTGCCTCAACACGTGAAGGCTGCAGTCAATTTGATAGAAGGAGAATCTAACAATGTCTATCAAATTCACGATGTACTCTTGTTGAAGACCAATCTGGTCAAGATGCATTATAGACAGAGTGGATATGGCCATGTGCCACCACATAACTATCACCAGTGTGATATCTGCTCTAAAGACAACTAGGGATGTTCTGTGGTGCAAGCAGCTCTACAGGAACAAATAGATCTCAGGTGGATCCAAGAGCACTAAGTTCGTGGAGTTAACATGGTCTACACGAATTCTAACGTCATTCAAAACCACGACATCCGTGCGATGAATGTAAAATTAGTGGCAATGAACTCAAGGCAAAGCCAGTATCATAATCTGCCGCGGCATGATTACAGTTCTTGTCTGACTTGCTCGGTAAACAAACAGGGTTGCTCTTTTGTACAAGAAGCCCTCCAGCGTCAGATGGATCTTGGATGGATCCAAGACTACCATGATAGGAATTCCTATCAAATCAACATGGTTCAGATCTTTGACATTCGCTTTATGAATACCAGCCTGGTAGAGTTACATGCTGAACAGGTCCGACTTGGATTCCTGGTATCACATAATTATCACGGCTGTAAGGCGGGTTGCAAAAACTATCGAGGTTGTACCCTTGTCCAGGAGGTACTTCAGCACTTGTTAAATCACTGGTAGATGTCAATCTACATGGATGAAGATACTCAGTAAATTAGTATCAGTAACAGGAATCCTACTCGGCGTCAGAGTCAGGATGTCCGATCAATGGAAGCTAACCTAGTGAGGTTACATTGTATTCAAAGTGGGCGTGGCCAGGTGCCACCACATAATTATGACCGTTGTAGCGTCTATTCGGAAAGTAACCAAGGGTGTTACCTTGTGAGAGCAGCTCTTCAGGGTCAGGTGGATCGTGGAGAAATTCGTCCATATCCGAGTTCTGGACCCATCAACTGGACGCCGAACTACCTTGCCGATCAAGTTGAGGATGTTGTCACAATATCTGGTCATCACAGGACCAGGGATGTTTTTGCCATTATCCCTCTACTTGACGAATCTAAAGTTCCCAACCGGGAACGGATCGAGATTACTTATGATGGTCAGAAAAATTAGAAGGTTCCCATAGTCATCTATCTACCGGGACCACTACCGTATGAATCAACTAAGGCTATCCCTTACAAATACGATGCAACGACAGTTGAAAATGGAAAGGAAATTCCATTACCCTCCGTCGTGAATATTGCAGACATCAGTCGTGTAACACGGAGCGGTCGAATCTTCAACCGAGGAGTTGGAGAACCTAACAAGGAAAAGGAACTTCAGACAGAAGCTCCCGATCCATCAGTCGGTCAATCCAGTAATCCCGACCTTTCGAAAAATAATGATGAGATGCTGAAGCTCATCCAAAGGAGTGAATATAACATTGTTGATCAGCTGTTACAGACTCCTTCAAAGATCTCGGTATTGTCACTGTTACTCAGTTCAGAAGCCCATAGGGAGGCTCTACAGAAAGTCTTGGAGCAAGCCTTTGTGGAACAGGATGTAACAATCAAACAGTTCGATAGCATTGTCTCTAACATCATTTCCTGCAATAATTTGGGATTTAGTGATGAGGAATTACCCGAAGAGGGTCGCCATCATAACATGGCGCTCAACATTACAGTCAACTGCCAGGACGATGCTTTAGCCGGCGTACTGGTAGACACAGGGTCAGCCCTGAATGTTATGCCGAACTCCACTTTGGTGCAATTATCATTCAAAGGCCCTCCGATGAGAGTCAACGAGGTTGTCATCAAAGCATTCGACGGATCCAGAAAAATGGTTATCAGCGAAGTCGATCTTCCCATAACTATTGGTCCTCATACTTTCCAAGTCACTTTCCAGGTCATGGACATCCGGGCAATGTACAATTGTTTATTAGGAAGACCTTGGATACATCAGGCTGAAGCGGTTACTTCCACCCTCCACCAAAAGCTAAAGTTCGTCAAGAACGATCAACTTGTCACAGTTTGTGGGGAACAAGCCTTATTTGTGAGTAACTTGTCATCATCTGCTAGTGTAGAGCCCGAGGAGGTTATTGCAACTCAGTTCCAAGCACTGTCGGTAAGCAAGAACAATCATTTCAAAGAAGGTACTTCCATTTCTTCATAAAACGATGCTATCAAAGCAGTCGAGAGTACCGATACAACCGGATGGGGATAGCTTGTCATTCCTACTAGCAATACAACAAAGAAGGGTCTTGGTTTTTCTGCAACCTGTACCCGGACAGCTGCCAACGATGAAAGTCTTCATCCCCTTAAAAACTTCTTCCACAGTGGAGGTTTTCTTCACCCAGTGTCTCAAGCAGTACATGCTATCAATGAGGAAGATCCCTCTGACACAGAGGAAGAATGGAAGTCCTACCTTAACGAGGACGGTTATATGTCTCAGGAAGAAGTGCCTATACCATTTTGCTATCCCGCACAGAGTCCGAGATTTATACCACGGTCAGATGTCGAAATGATATATGGAGATTGTGATCCGGAAGGATGCCGTGCTCCGCCAAATTCATTAGAGGAAGACACTCTGATGAAAGACAACTTTGACTACAACTACTATGACCCAATGGATGGTCTGCCAATGTGGCAACCTTATCCAGGAGATTTGGGGCAAGAGAGTCAGCCGAATAATGAAAATCAGCTGAGTCTCATTGAACAGAATACCTGTGTCCCCACCATGTCATGGGATCAACACTCAGGTCATCCTGAAGCTACTCAACATGACGATGAATTTGCAACATTTGCAGGACTTGAATTCATCAACTATGCTTTTCCCGAGGTCAACGTCATCGAGAGAGATGACTCCTCCAGTTCCAAAGAAGTTTGGGACACCTTGGGACAACTGAGTGGAAAGTACGACTATATGGTCAAATACACCGCTCCCGAAAGCTCTCGTATCAGGCTCGAAGATATCCAGCCAACTGGATGGGGAGATATAGTTGAGAGCACAAATGCTATGCAAAATACAACTGAGGAATTCTCCTACGACAACTTTGCCTGGGAGACAGATTCCAATGATCCTGCTCCACCAGAAATTAGCGTTATTTCTAAAGACAAATCAAGGAAGGTACCAGACTTTGTGATTCACCAAGGAGTTCGCCGCCAATGGGTTGCTGTCGAGGTTCCAAAGGCCGTTCGCCAGTCAAAGTAATTGCCATCTTTTAACCTTTCACCCTGCCCAAGTGAAACGGATGTTTTGATAGGGCTCACTTTCTGTAAATTTCCCTCTTCGCTTCGCCCAAAGCGACAGAGTTTTGTTTTATAGGGCTGTAGTGTCAAGAATCGACTTGTTCATTAATAAAATAACGTCGTTCTGTAATTTCTGCATTAATTGTTGTTTTCTCTTTTCGTTTTTCAGAAAATGGTAATCCTAAAAAACAATTAAAAATAAAAACAAGCAGTAATAAAAAAAATACACTGCACACACTCTTGCATTTTCTCTATCTCTTCTAAACACAAATCATACCGTCATGCAGATTGCTTGTTTTAAACCTCGTTGAAACATACGATCCTATGCCTTCTCCCAACTTTGAGTTCCCGGTATTTGGGGCTGAAGAAGAAGTTGACGACAAAATTCCAGAAGAGATCTCCAGATTACTCAGACAAGAGGAAAGGTCCATTGAACCTCATAAAGAACCGTTGGAAATGGTAAACTTGGGTTCAGAACAAGAGAGAAAAGAAATCTGGATTGGGGCACTTCTCTGTCCAATTGCCAAAGAGAGTTTGATAAAGCTTCTCAAAGAGTTTCCCGATGTATTCGCTTGGTCTTATCAGGATATGCCAGGGTTGGATACCAGCATCGTGGAACATTATTTGCCGTTGAGGTCGGAATGTCCGCCGGTAAAACAAAGGTTGAGATGGACTCATCCGGACATGGCCATCAAAATCAAAGAGGAAGTACAGAAACAGATTGACGCGGGATTCCTCGCTGCATCTGAATATCCTCAATGGTTAGCCAACATCGTACCCATTCCCAAAAAGGACGGAAAAGTCAGAATGTGTGTCGACTATAGGGATCTAAACAAGGCTAGTCCAAAGGACGACTTTCCTTTACCACACATTGACATGCTGGTGGACAGTACAGCAAAGTTCAAAGTTTTCTCCTTCATGGATGGATTCTCGGGCTATAACCAGATCAAAATGGCGCCGAAAGACATGGAGAAAACTTCGTTCATTACCCCCTGGGGTACCTTTTGTTACAAGGTAATGTCGTTTGGTTTGAAGAACGTCGGGGCAACCTATCAAAGGGCCATGACTACTCTGTTTCATGACATGATACACAAAGAAATCGAGGTATATGTCGATGATATGATTGGAAAATCAAAAACAGAGAGTGAGCACGTTGAACATCTGTCAAAATTGTTTGAGCTTTTGCGAAAATACAAACTCCGCTTGAATCCCAACAAGTGCACCTTCGGTGTCCGTTCAGGGAAACTCTTAGGGTTCATCGTCAGCCAGAAAGGAATTAAGGTTGATCCTGACAAGGTCAAGGCCATTCAAGAAACACCTTCTCCGAAAACTGAAAAACAAGTTAGAGGATTCCTGGGACGTTTGAATTACATCTCCAGATTCATATTCCTTATGACCGCGACATGTGCGCCGATTTTCAAGTTACCCAAAAAGAACCAGGATTGCGTTTGGACAGAAGATTGTCAAACCACCTTCAACTGTATCAAGGAATACCTGTTGAACCCACCGATTCTATCACCTCTAGTGGAAGGAAGACCACTGATCATTTACCTCACAGTTCTAGAGGACTCAATGGGATGTGTACTTGGCCAACAAGACGAAACTAAATGGAAAAAGTCTGCCATTTACTATTTGAGCAAGAAATTCACCGACTGCGAAACTCGGTACACGATGCTTGAGAAAACTTGTTGCGCTTTGGCTTGGGCAGCCAAACGTCTTCACCAATACATCATTCGTCACACTACTTGGTTAATCTCCGAGATGGATCCAATCTAGTATGTCTTTGAAAAGCCTGCTCTCACGGGAAGGATTGCCCGTTGGCAGATGTTGCTATCAGAATATGACATTGAGTACCATGCTCAGAAAGCCGTTAAAGGAAGTATTTTAGCCGATCATTTGGCTCATCAACCGATTGACGATCAAGAATCAACCGGATTTGACTTCCTAGACGAAGATGTCATATATTTGAAAATGAAGGGTTGCGATGAACCGCTACCCAGTGAAGGGCCAGAACCAGGTTCCCAATGGGGACTTATCTTTGATGGAGCAGTTAATCATTATGGAAACGGAATTGGGGAAATCATTATTACCCCTCAAGGTACCCATATTCCTTTCACCGCTCGACTTACGTTCAAATGTACGAACAACGAGGCCGAATACGAAGCATGTATCATGGGTCTCAAAGAAGCGATTGATTTAAGGATCAAAAACTTGGACGTATATGGCGACTCAGCCTTGGTTATCAATCAGATAAAAGGAGATTGGAACACATACCAATCAGGATTGATTCCTTACAAAGACTACGCGAGAAGGTTGCTACCTTTCTTCAACAGAGTTGAGTTTCATCACATCCCTCGTGAGGAGAATCACATGGCTGATGCATTAGCCACTATCTCTTCTATGATTAGTGTAGATCAATGGAACGACTTACCTAAGATCGACATAATGCGCCTTGAACGGCCCGCTTACATCTTCACGATTGAAGCAGTCTTAGACGACAGACCTTGGTATCACGATATCAAATGCTTCCTTCAGAAACAAGAGTACCCACCTGGGGCATCCAGGAAAGACAGAAAAACCCTCAGAAGATTGGCTGGAAACTTCTTCCTGAGCGGTGACACTCTCTATAAGAGAAATTTTGACATGGTCTTGCTTCGATGCGTAGACAGACCAGAAGCAGACATGCTGATAAAAGAAATTCACGAAGGATACTTTGGCACTCATGCCAATGGACATACAATGGCGAGAAAAATTCTAAGAGCAGGGTACTATTGGTTGACAATGGAATCCGACTGCTACAAGTACATGAGGAGGTGTCACAAATGTCAAATATACTCCAACAAAATTCATGTACCGCCAACGCATCTCAAAGTTCTTTCTTCCCCATGGCCTTTTTCCATATGGGGAATCGACATGATTGGCATGATTGAGCCCAAGGCTTCAAACGGACATCGGTTCATCCTAGTAGCCATTGACTACTTCACCAAGTGGGTCGAAGCAGCGTCATTCGCCAATGTAACCCGACAAGTGGTGGTCCGATTTATCAAAAACAATATCATCTGCCGTTATGGTGTTCCAAGCGAGATCATTACTGATAATGGATCTAACTTGAACAACAAGATGATGAAAGAGTTGTGTGCAGAGTTTAAGATCGAACATCATAACTCATCTCCCTACTGACCCAAGATGAACGGGGCGGTAGAAGCGCCTAACAAGAACATCAAGAGGATTGTTCAGAAGATGGTTGTAACCTACAAAGATTGGCACGAAATGCTACCCTTTTCTCTTCATGGTTATCGAACATCTGTTCGCACTTCAACAGGGGCTACCCCTTTCTCTCTAGTATATGGCATGGAAGCAGTGCTCCCCATAGAAGTAGAGATCCCGTCAATCCGAGTATTGATGGAAGCTAAGCTCACCGAAGCTGAATGGTATCAAAGCGGACACGACGAACTGAATCTGATCAAAGAAAAGACAATAACGGCACTATGCCATGGTCAATTGTATCAACAGAGAATGAAGAAGGCGTTCGATAAAAAGGTTTGACTCCGCATCTTCAGGAAAGGAGACCTTGTGCTCAAGAAGATACAATCATTTCTCACTGACTCCCAGGGCAAGTGGACTCCGAATTATGATGGCCCCAATGTGGTCACGAAAGCTTTCTCAGGCGGTGCCTTGAGACTTGCAACCATGGACGGAGAGGAATTTGCCTACCCCACGAATGTTGATGTAGTCAAGAAATACTTTGCCTAAACTAAAAAAAAAATGTCTCGGTGGATTGAAAACCCGAAAGGGCGGTCCAGGAAAAAGTTAGAGACATAAAAAAAAATCATCCCGATGGATTGGAAACATCATAGTACAATCCAGGCAAAAATTAGGGATAATGGCAAGTAACTATGTTCAACAGAGGCGAGTCCCTCAGCAGCAGCAGTTACATCATCCGTCAGAAAACTCCAGTCAAGGTCATCTTCGACAGAAGCTCAGGATGCCCCGAATTCAAAGTTGGTAGAAGGATAACGGTCGTTATGTTTCAACGTAGCCCTTTTCCTTGTAAATTACCATTTTCTAACTTTGTAAATACTCTTTGGAATCACGCGTTTGGCTGATCTCCATTTTATCAATAAAATTTGAGCCTTTGTGGTTTTGTTTGTAATTCTTATTTGTTTTAGCTTTATAGAACGACGTTGTTAACATGATTAACGATTCTTGAAATAAAACAAAAATGAATTTACTTGTTAAAACTTTTTCTTCTTTTTAATAAAGTCGGCAATTTCCTTTGACTGTTGATCATCAAAGGAACATCAACCGCTTCTCCAGAAGTAAGCGAACTTCAAAGTGCAGAATCAAAGTACTCCTTCTAGGCCAGTACGCCTGAATGAAGGGATCAACTGTGTCAGAGACCTTGTTTCGTGTGACACGCCTCGGCCGAGTTCTCATCTCCTAAGCCCGACCAACATAGCTCCCAACAGGGACTATTTTTCCTAAGCAAGGTGGAATTGCTATCTTGAACCAGCGATACTTTTTCGCCCCGTGATGGCCGCATGTCCAGTCATGTTCATCTTTTAGTTTGTGTGTCGCGTCAGTTTTGTCAGCATATACATACATACATTATGCATTATTGATTTGCATTCACATTTCATATTGTATCACTATTACTCTAGTCGGTCTTGTCCCCTAGTGATAAAAGTTCTCTCAATCGAGTTGTCAGTTCTTGCCTCGTCAGGAAATGCTGCGTTTGAACAACCTCGCCTCCAGTTTATTTCTGGAAGGAAGTTGGCCCTTGACCACTTTGATAACTTGAACCTCTGAAAAACCAGAGGAAATTTCAGTCAGCATCACTCTTCGCCATTGAAGATGATATCCTTGCTTTCCCGGATTAAGGAAAATCCACAGAGGAAGCCTCGTAATCAGAGATTCGGCAGCATGCCAGTTTCGCTCCAAAAAGAACCGCTGATGAAAAGGTCATCGGCACCTCAAAATTGGAGCCCATCATATGGCATTTCTCCGAGAAGATCCCGAGAAAAGTATGATGTAAGACCCCAAGCGGAAGCAGTCTCTTAAGAGACTCATTTTCCCTAGATAGAGTCAACAAATGGCGTCTCCAACAGAGAAGTTTATGTACCTCTACAATTCAGACGATTGGGATCCCCATCGAGTCTAACGTCAAACTTTTTCCCATCAAATGACATCTCCCCAGGAAAATTCGGCGAGAAGTTTGAGGAGAACCGCTACAAATAGCGTCCCTTGTCAATAAAGTTTATTGACAAAAGAAACTTAGACCAGTTCCTCGGTAGAAAACCAGGATCGAGGGGAAGTTTAAATCAGAAACTAAGACTAGTTCCTTGGTAGGAAACCAGGATCAAGGGGAAGTTAACAAGAGAAACTAAGACCAGTTCCTTGGTGGGAAACCAGGATCGAGGGGAGGTTTATCCCAAAAGGAAACTGAGACCAGCTCCTTGGCTGAAGACCAGGATCGAGGGGAAGTTTACCTTTTATAAGCATCATCTCTTAGCTAAAGAAGATGAATGTGTAAGCTACCATTCATAACCACCATCAAAATTTTGGGTATTTCGATATTTAATCCTCTTGCACCCCGAATGCCTGAATACCTTCATCATTCACACCTTCGTGTCCAAGAAGATTAAATAGGGGCATCTGTCATACCCCAAATTTTGACCACTAAGGTTTCCCATCATTGTGAAAATCATCATCACAATATGGAGAAACCATCATACTTCATCAGTCTCCCCAAAGATGGGTGAACATCCACTACAATCAAAATTAGGGTTTCAAGCCCTCTTAGAGCCTTAGACAAAGGATCAATCAAGGAATGACATGATCTTCAACTTGTCTAACCTCTCAAACATCCACAATGGATCAAAAGGACTCCAACTTCAAGGATCAAGCACAAGGCTGCTCCCTTCTAGGAGGATCAAGCCTCAAGATCGACAATGTCACCAAATTAGGGTTTTGGTCGACCAGGGCCTCCAGATGGAAATTTTTCATCTGGGCATAAGTCAATGATCCAAAACATAACCTAATATACATCATGGGACCTCATGGACCCAATCATCAAGTCAATTTTGCCTCAGGGGATGCATTCATCAAAAATCAGGAATTAGGGTTTTTTGACCTAATTCACCCCTAAGTTGACTTTTAGGGCAAATCATGAGCCAAGACCTCAAGATAGGGTTTGAAGGTCTCTAATGAACTATATTGATCCATTTGGAACAATGGATTAATCCAAGAAGCTTGAGCAACAAGCCTCAATTTCATCTGCACCACAATTAGGGTTTTGCGAGGAAAGTCAACTGTAACTTTGACTTTTGACCAGGACATGCTCCCAAGCCCTAAGACATGATTCAATATACCCTATGACACCCATGGAACATGTCCATCAAGTTTGATTTAGGTCAAGGACATGATTTCATGAAGAATTGTACAGTTTGGAATTCATCTGATAAAAAGTCAACTGTGCACAAAAGTCAACTTTGACTTTTTGAGATTTTTCACCAAAATGGATTTTTAACCCTAAAATGATGTTAATTTATGATTTGAATCATCATTCATCAAGAAAAATCAAAGAAAGTGGGATAACTTGTAAAAGGGGTAACCATAAAAACTTAGAAAAATTTCTAAGTTATGAAAAAGTGACACTAATGTGCCAACTTTGGAGGACCATAACTCCTAAACCACAAGGCCATTGTTCCCCATTCAAAGCTTGATTTGTAGATCTCATTGCCCTATACAAAAGCTTCATACTGACCTATGTCCAAATTCCTCATGGATTTTGAGTTATGGAGTGATCAAAATCAAGAAAAGTCACTTTGTTCCAACACTTGGTGAAAATTTCACTAAGTCAGATTTTACCTTACTTTTTGCCAAATGTAGGGGGATTTTTCACTTGGATTCAAAAGATATCAAAACCAAACATGTTCAAATAGTTGTTGTATCATGTAAGGGCTTTCCAAAATGGCCAAAAACATTACCAAATTCAATTTGAGTCATGAGATATGACATTGGCAAGTTGCCTTGCTGAAATCTGCCAAGGCAAGGCAGATTTTTACACTTTTGGTCGATTTGCCAAAATCAGCCAAATCCAAATGCTCCTATCCACTTGGACACATCTGAGGATTGAATCTAAAGGGGACAATCACTGAGCCAAGCCTCCAAAGTCTTTGGAACAAGAAATAGCATGTTGAACCTAGAATTGCCAAATAGGGACAAGACTCCAATTTTGGATTAGAGCATTCAATGGAAGCATCAAGGTGGCATGGACTGAGCCATTCTCAACTGAATTCAGTCAAGACTTATCCAAGACCAAGGGAACCAGCAGCCTGTGCCCTAACCTCTAGTCAATGGCTAGAGGAGACTTGGATTTTCATTTGCCAACATTGGCCAAACCTACTCAGCAGTTGCCATTCACTATTCCTTGCAAAACAAACTTGCTCTACTATAAATAGAGCTCAATTGTGATGAATTTGAGTACACCAAAGCCATCAAACAAATGCTTTCCTCAAAATCTCTTCTTTCACTCCAATTTTGCCTTCTAAGGCAAGTCACTATCGGGTTTTGAGTTTGAGAGCTTTTCCAATCAAACCAATCACACACACACCTCAAATACATCATATAGAAGTGATCCAAACACTCACATAACATGTGGAACATAGATTTCACAAAATCACCAGCCAATTGCTCAAGTTCTTAACAGCTTTGCAGTTGGGGTATCATCTCAAGTTCCAGATCATTTCAATCCATTCCAAGCATTCATACACACTCCATGGCACCTAGGGAAGCTATCCAGATCATTGGAACCTAGTTGTAACACCTCCAACACAAATCACGATCACCTGCGGCAAGTGGTAAGCATGAGCTCTTCTAACTCTATGATCCATGCAATTTTTGCTGCACAATAATTTGGCCATATGTTCATAATCATGCATGGAATGTTTCCCCTCAATTAATTGCATTGTTTGAATCGTGTATCAAAAATCCTAGCCTTCATGCAGAAATTAGGGTTCTTGAGGATTTTTCGTGATTTCTTGTTTTATGCTTAATTTAAATGAAATTAATTATCATAGACATGATCGTGAGGTTGAAACGAGTTGATTGGTATGTGGATTGCATGATATAATCAAGTATTCAGTGAGATTGAAGAGAAAATGAAAATCTGGGAAAACCCAGAACACGCGCGTGTTCTTGGTGTGTTCTTGGCGCCATTTTTTGAAAATTCAAATATTTGAATTTTGTGATTTTATTTAATTGATTCAAAAATTAATTTCTCTCTGAGTTTTAATGATTTTGAGTTGATTCTTTTTTTAATAATTCACAAAAATGTTAAAATATTTTATTTTCCCAAAAAATCCCAAAAATATTATTTATTTTGTATAATTGATATTTTTGCAAAGAATTAATGTTTTAATTATTTTTAACATTTAAATTATTTTTTCCACCTTAATTTTGCAACTTTTAATGCTTTCTAATTATTTTGTAGGTCAATACTTAATTTTTGAAGCATTAATCCAAGATCACAATTTGTTTTCCATATGTTAAACAATTTTGATCATTTTAATTGAATTTTTATTCAATTAAATACATTTTTGAAAACAAATTAGGATTTTGGATTAATTCAACCCTCATAAATCATTTTCAAAACTTTTTGGGCCTCTAATAGAGTGTAAGACCCAATCTTTTTTTTGACCAAATCATTTTTGGGCCTCAGTATATTGTATAAGTCCCGATACCGTAAAAAACAAACGGCGCGATCGTCGCCTTTTCAAAACAAAAAAACCTTGGGCCTACCCTCGAGTAGTAAGACCCATTTCTTTTCAAAACTTTTGGGCCTCTAATAGAGTGTAAGACCCAATCCCCTTTTAACCAAAACAACTTTGGGCCTCACTTATTGTATAAGTCCCTCTGCGTTAAAAGAAAACCTCGGCGCGATCGCTATTTTTAACGAAAAATCATCTGGGCCTACCCTCGTGTTATAAGCCCCACTCTTTTTCTTTAAACCTTTTGGGCCTCTTGAGAGAGTGTAAGACCCATCCCTTTGTATAGAAAACATTTTTTGGGCCTCAGTCACTTGTATAAGTCCCTCTGTACAAATTCAAACAGTGCGCTCACTGATAAAACCCTGGGCCTCTCCTTGAGCTGTAAGCCCCAAATCTTTCTTTTTTAAAGCACTTTCTCATTTGATTTTGAATATACTGTTGTTTTTCAATCTTTCTTTGTTGAATAACTAACCAAACAGTAAGGAAGCTCTACAACCGAGTAAGTGTTTATATGCTTTCATTTACCGCTTTCATATACATATAACTGTATTGTGGGGCTGTCTCGCTGTAAGTCTTCTTTCATAAACTCATATCAACTGTGTAATAATAGTATAGATATTTAGAGTTTCCCCGACAACTACGTCTAGCATTAAGCCCATTGATCACTCTTAAATAGTCAAAATTAGATCCCCATAGGATTACCAGACACAGTCTTCCCTCCTCTTGGGGTTAAATAATATGGAGACATGAAAGGCAGCATTCTCGGTGAACCCTTTCATAGACTGTCACTTGTAGAAGTTGTTAAAGAAACTCTATTCCCCAGAGATGATCTTTTCTCCGTGAATGGCATCTCTTGAGTTTCTTCCAAATTCTCGGACTTTCCTGGCTTGATCTATTCTCGGTGAATGGCATGTCTTGAACTTCTCTGGGTTTGGAGACCTACAGGCTTCTTAAAAGCACTTGTCAAGAAACTCTACTTCCCAGAGATGATCTTTTCTCCGTGAATGGCATCTCTTGAGTTTCTTCCAAATTCTCGAAATTTCCTGGCTTGATCTATTCTCGTTGAATGGCATGTCTTGAATTTCTCGGGCTTTGGGGACCCATCGGCTTCTTAAAAGCATCGGCCTCCTCTTGGGCATTGTACAAGGACCCACAGGCTTCCTAAAAGCAAACCCGCCTCCTCTTGGGCTTAGTACAAGGACCTCTCGGCTTCTTAGAAGTATTCACAGCCTCCTCTTAGGCTTCGTATAATGATCTCTTCCTCCGGGAATGATAGCCTCCTCTTGGGCTTCGTACAAGGACCTCGCGGCTTCTTAAAAGTCTCTAGCCTCCTCTTGGACTTCGTACAAATTGTCCCGACGACCTCCTAGATGTATAGGAACAAAACTTAGTCATCTTCATAGAACATTCCTTTCAAAGAGTCTACTACTGTTTCTCAAAGCATAGTACAGAAGATAAAACTCTAGACACGGACATTCTAATATCCTTGAGTCTCGAAGACATTCTCAAGTGACCCCTTCGTTAAATAGGAAGAAAACCCGTAGACTCGGACAGTCTCAATACCCTTCGGATTTCCCAATTCCTTAAAGAACAAGAATAACCCGGATCCTCGAATCAAATCCTTGAGTACAATGTTGCTCATATAAGAACTAATTTTCTCTTTCAAAATCAGTATACTGGACCTGTCACTCAACTGAAACAGTCACCATAGCCTCCTCTTGGGCTTTGTACAATGATCCTCCCCAGCAGAGTCAAACAAAGTTTAGCCTCTCTCGGGCTTTGTACGAGACACATAAGAGACTCCCTCGTTGAGCAATCACCCTTTCGCCTCCATCTCAGGCTTTATACGAGATACAAAAAGGTTCTTATTAAGCCAAACAAACAACAGCCTCCATCTCGGGCTTCATACGAGATATAAAAAAACTCTCTTGTTGAGTCAAATAGCCTTCATCTCGGGCTTTATACGAGATACCAAAAGACTCCATCGTCGAGTCAAAACCTTTTAGCCTCTCTCTCGGGCTTTGTACGAGACACATATTAGCCTCCTCTTAGGCTTTGTATAAGAAAATCACTGGTTGATCCAATTAACCTTTTAGCATCAAAGCTGTGCCTCGTTCACAGTACACAAACATCAACAACTCCTTCCCCTTCATCTAATTGCTGTAAGCGGCAAGCCTCTGGATCATCTACATCCACGCCACTGCCCCTCTTTTAGCATGAGAAATTCCTAAGGAAAGATAGCATTGCTCTACACTGAGTTAAAGTTTTCTCCTTCAGGTTAAAATCCCCTATAAAGGAAATTATGGCATTGCCGGATTCACAAATCCCGGTTAAAGTAATTCTCCTTTATAACCAGTTGTGACATACAGACCCCCTTTAGAGATGACAAATTCTCTCTAAAGTCAAACCCCTTCCGCTCCACATCTTGGTCTTTGAACAAGATACAAATAAACCTTTCAGCTTCACATCTTGGGCTTTGAACAAGATACGAACCACCTTTCGCTTCACGTCTCGGGCTTTGGACAAGACACTGAATACCATTTCCTCCCATAGATTAGGAGGAACTACGAACGCTCTGATTTCCCTGTTTTGGTAAACGGGAATATGTAGGCATAAGATTGAAAGAAAAATCTTAGCGAGCACACTAAACAAAAACCCGAAATCCCATACTTCCATATATCCGTCCTAACATCTTAACCTCCCACCAATTAACCGAACGCCACTTTTAAAAAAATAAACCTAATAGAGACCCCGAATCTTTGTAGCATCTGTAAACCAACAGTTCTGACTGTTTAAACTCAGTTTGCAAGCAGGGTTAATTTGAGACATCTATTTCCCTTCCTTCATCAGCTTTAATAGGATAAAAAATGAATCGAGCTGTAGACACTAAAGAGCAATAGCGCTTCGCAACCGCGTCCAAAATCACTCGCTACACTGGGTTTTGCTAAAATCGCAGGTTCGCACTGCGAATGGCCAGCGAATGGGTGGCGAGCATTCGCGTGAGGTTCGCACTGCGAACGTTGTATTATTTTTCATTCTGCCACTATTCGATGGAGGATTCGCATTGCGAATGGGGTAGCGAGCATTCGCTGGATGTTTCGCACTGCAAACGTTGGGAATTTTCTAGGATATTTTGGCTTCTGCCACTGTTCGCTGGGACATTCGCACTGCGAATGAAGTAGCGAAGGACTCGCTAGGAGCTTCGTACTGCGAACATGACAGTTTTTCCCAATTTGTTTTCCTTATAACTTTTGATCCGTGAGTCGGTTTGAGGCGTGGTTTGATGCGTTAGAAAGCTTATGAAATGTTATTTATTATTTTAATGATTGTGAGATTATTAGACGATTCAATTATGTCGAGAATCTGGAAATGTGTTGTGTGTCGACTTTTACCGCTTTAACTGTGTGTATTTGAGGCGTTATTACGCAAGATTCTTGAGATATAGTTGTATGACTTGTGTGCGGATTATATGATATAAATGCATTGTTTTGGGCTTGAATTGCAGAGCATGATTTATGTTAAGAGAGATGGTTGCATATATGTGTGCATTTGAATGTCATGAGTCCTTGTATGCCAAGCATCATGATATGCATTGTTATGACGTCCTGACTGACGGTTTGGTTCCAGAGGGAATCCGCTATAACACCGTATGCCCATGTGGGGTGTGAGCGATGATTATAGACAATCGTGTGCCTTATACAAAGAGGTGTGAGTGATTGGGTCGTGTGCCTTATACAAAGAGGTGTGAGCGATCCATAAACGTCGTGTGCCTTATACCAAGAGGTGTGAGCGACGGGGAACATCGTATGCCCGACGGGGAGTTACACTACGTGATGAGCGATGGTTCCAGCAGAGTTCCTGAGTGAACTAGTGATTAGGAATATTGGAAGTCGGTACCGCATGTGCATTGCATAAGAGTCGTTGTGTCGGTCTCTGTGCATTTGCATAAATCATGGATTAATTGGGTATGGATTTGTGAATGTGATTGATGAGATGGAGTATGTGTAATTGTATTAATGATGAGAGTATTGTGTATGATTGATGTGTAGTGGTATTTGATACTTGAGAATTGTATCGTGTTGTGTTGTATTTGATTGTGGAGTATTTGTGGTGAGAATATTTTGCTGGTGCATTTCTGTGCTAATATATAATTATATGCAACTGTATTATGATTGTGTTTCTCACCCTTCTGCTGTTTTATAATGCTCTATGAGGCATTGTAGATTAGAGTTGCTGGAGATTTTTTTGTGAAGCTAGGGTCTTCATTTTTTTGTCGGTCGGCTCTGATATGTGACACCGGGTAGTTAGGGAGGCCGTTTGTGATTATTTTGTATTATGTTTATGTACCTTTTGGATTGTACATGTATGACTTGATGTATGATAAACTTTCATGATATATATATATGTTGATATTCAGTTACGGATTTTCCGCTTTTATTCTGTAATTGAATTGTGGGTGTATTACTACCTGAGTTGTTGCATATCTGTATGAGCAGGTTTATTGTGTTTGTTTCAAATTCATGTGACCCCTCGGTCTATGCTGTGAATTTTTAAATATACTCTGATGAAATTTTGAATTTTCTTTTACTGTTTTATATAATTGGGGGTATAGATTGGGGGTGTTACATTAAGTGGTATCAGAGCCAGTCCGTGTCAGTTGTGTCAGTCCTTGTCGGTCTTGGTGTTGGGAGTGAGCTGTTTGTTTAACCATAGTTGCTGTTATTGGAAATGAACAGAATATGGCTGGTAGGAATGACACTGCTTTGGCTGCTGCTATGCAAGTTATGGCCCGAGTTGTGCAGGGTACTCCTAATGCTGCTGGTAATGATGAGTTCAGGAAGAACAAACCACCTGTCTTCAAAGGAAGATATGATTCTGATGGTGCTCAGATTTGGCTGAAAGAGATTGAAAGGATTTTTCGGGTGATGGATTGTCCTGAGGATCAGAAAGTGAGACTAGGTACTCACATGTTATCGGAAGAAGCTGATGATTGGTGAGTTAGTACACGTCATGGGTTTTGCTGAAATCGCAGGTTCGCACTGCGAATGGGTGGCGACCGTTCGCGTGATGTTCGCACTGCAAACGTTGTATTATTTTTCATTCTGCCACTGTTCGCTGGAGGATTCGCATTGCGAATGGGGTAGCGAGCAATCGCTGGATGGTTCACACTGCAAACTTTGGGAATTTTCTAGGCTATTTTGGCTTCTGCCACTGTTCGCTGGGACATTCGCACTGCGAATGAAGTAGCGAAGGACTCGCTAGGAGCTTCGCACTGCGAACATGACAGTTTTTCCCAATTTGTTTTCCTTATAACTTTTGATCCGTGAGTCGGTTTGAGGCGTGGTTTGATGCGTTAGAAAGCTTGTGAAATGTTCTTTATTATTGTAATGGTTGTGAGATTGTTAGCCGATTCAATTATGTCGGGAATCTGGAAATGTGTTGTGTGTCGACTTTTACCGCTTTAACTGTGTGTATTTGAGGCGCTATTACGCAACATGCTTGAGATATAGTTGTATGACTTGTGTGCGGATTATATGATATAAATGCATTGTTTTGGGCTTGAATTGCAGAGCATGATTTATGTTAAGAGAGATGGTTGCATATATGTGTGCATTTGAATGTCATGAGTCCTTGTATGCCAAGCATCATGATATGCATTGTTGTGACGTCCTGACTGACGGTTTGGTTCCAGAGGGAATCCGCTATAACACCGTGTGCCCATGTGGGGTGTGAGCGATGATTATAGATGATCGTGTGCCTTATACAAAGAGGTGTGAGCGATCGGGTCGTGTGCCTTATACAAAGAGGTGTGAGCGATCCATAAACGTCGTGTGCCTTATACCAAGAGGTGTGAGCGAATGGGAACATCGTATGCCCGACGGGGAGTTACACTAAGTAACGAGCGATGGTTCCAGCAAAGTTCCTGAGTGAACTAGTGATGAGGAATATTGGAAGTCGGTACCGCATGTGCATTGCATAAGAGTCGTTGTGTCGGTCTCTGTGCTTTTGCATAAATCATGGATTAAGTGGGTATGGATTTGTGAATGTGATTGATGAGATGGAGTATGTGTAATTATATTGATGATGAGGGTATTGTGTATGATTGATGTGTAGTGGTATTTGATACTTGAGAATTGTATCGTGTTGTGTTGTATTTGATTGTGGAGTATTTGTGGTGAGAATATTTTGCTGGTGCATTTCTGTGCTAATATATAATTATATGCAACTGTATTATGATTGTGTTTCTCACCCTTCTGCTGTTTTATAATTCTCTATGAGGCATTGCATATTAGAGTTGCTGGAGGTTTTTGTGTGAAGCTAGGGTCTTCATTCTTTTGTCGGTCGGCTCTGATATGTGACACCGGGTAGTTAGGGAGGCCGTTTGTGATTATTTTGTATTACGTATATGTACCTTTTGGATTGTACATGTATGACTTGATGTATGACAAACTTTCATGATATATATATATATATATATATATATGTTGATATTCAGTTACATATTTTCCACTTTTATTCTGTAATTGAATTGTGGGTGTATTACTACCTGAGTTGTTGCATATCTGTATGAGCAGGTTTATTGTGTTTGTTTCAAATTGATGTGATCCCTCGGTCTATGCTGTGAATTTTTAAATATACTCTGATGAAATTTTGAATTTTCTTTTACTGTTTTATATAATTGGGGGTATAGATTGGGGGTGTTACACTGAATCTGTTTCACTTTTTGCAAAATGTAGGGGCATTTTTCACTTGAATCCAAAAAGTGTCAAGATAAACTATGATCACACATATATTGTATCATATGAGAGCTTTCCAAAATGGCCAAGAACCCCATCAAATACCATTTTAGCTAAGAGTTATGACAATGGCAATATGCCTTGCTGCAACTGTCATGGCAAGGCAGATTTGCGCATTTTGATCGATTTGAGCAAATTGTGCAAATGACAAACAAGTTTATCCATCTGAACACCTCAGGGGGAGACCAAGGAGGGACAAACACTGATCCCTAAGCCTCCTAAGTCTTTGGAACTAAAAATAGCATGTCAAACCTAAAAAACCCTAAAGAGGGGACAAGACTCCAATTTTGTTTTGGAGCATTCAATGGATGCACCAAGGCGGCATGAACTGAGCCATTTCCAACTAAATGAGTCAAGGATAAACTCTAAACTAAAGAACCATAGGCCTGTGCTCTAACCTCTAGTCAATGGCTAGAGGAGACTTGAGATTCCAAAATGATCTAATTGGCCACATACCTGTACCAGTTGCCATTCACTATTGCTTGCAAAACAAACTTGCTCTACTATAAATAGAGCTCATTTTTGCTCAGTTTGAGTACACCAAAGCCATCAAACTGATGCTTTCCTCAAAATCTCTTCTTCCACTCCAAAATTGCCTTCCAAAGCAAGTCACTATCGGGTTTTGAGTTTGAGAGCCATTCCAACCAAACCAATCACATACACACCTCATAAACATCATACAGAAGTGATCCAAACACTTAAAACACATCTGGAACACCAATTCCACAAAACCACCAGCCAATTGCTCAAGGTTTTAACCAAGTTGCAGCTGAGGTGCCATGAAGTGATCCAGCCATTTCCAATCAAGTTCAGGCATTCAAACACACTCCATATGGTGTAGGGAAGCTGTTCAGATCATCATAACTCATCTGTAACACCTCCAACTCAAAAATCACTTTACTTTTGCTGTCACGACCTTCAAGTAAGCCTAAATTTGGCCATCTCTTAATCTATGCATATTTCCTCGCACAATACTTTTGCCAAATGTTCATAATCATGCATAGAATATTTCCCTTCAATTAATTGCTTTGTTTGTATCGTGTATTAAAATTCTCAGCCTTCATGCAAATTTTAGGGTTCTTGAGGTTTTGTCTTGATTTCTTATTCCATGCTTAAAATAAATGAAATTAAAAACCATAGACATGATCGTGAGGTGAAAACGAGTATGATATGTGGATTGTGTTATTTCATCAAGTATTCAGTGAGATTGATGAGAAAATGCAAATCTGCAGAAACAGAGGGGTGGCGCGTGTTCTTGGTGTGTTCTTGGCGCCTTTTTTGAAAATTTGAATATTTGAATTTTGTGATTTTATTTAATTGATTCAAAAATTAATTTCTCTCTGAGTTTTAATGATTTTGAGTTGATTCTTTTTTTAATAATTCACAAAAATGTTAAAATATTTTATTTTACCAAGATTTCCCAAAAATATTATTTATTTCATATACTTGATTTTTTGCAAAGAATTAATCATTTATTTGTTTTTTTAACATTTAAAATATTTTTTCCTCATTGATTTTCCAAATTTAATTAGTTTTTAATCATTTTGTGGATATAAACATGATTTTTGAAACATTGATCCAAGATCACCACTCATTTTTCACATGTTTTCAATACTTTTTATTAATTTTTAAACAAAATTAATTCCTTTTTAAACAAAATTAGGGTTTTGATTAATTCAACCCTCATCAATCATTTTCAAACACTCATGGGCCTCTAATAGAGTGTAAGACCCAATCCCTCTTTGAAACCAAAATAGTTTGGGCCTCAGTCATTGTATAAGACCCACAGTGCTTTCAAAAATCTCTGGGCGATCGCCAGTTTAAAATAAAACCATTTGGGCCTACCCTCGTGTTATAAGTCCCATTTCTTTTCTTTAAAATACTTTTTTGGGCCTCTAATAGAGTGTAAGACCCAACCCCTTTGTAAATAAAACAATTTTGGGCCTCAGTGTATTGTATAAGTCCCGATACCGTCAAAAAGTTAGGCACGATCATCGCCTTTTTAACAAAAATATTTGGGCTTCTCCTTGAGCTATAAGATCCATCTTTATTCATTTTCAAACTTTTTGGGCCTCTAATAGAGTGTAAAACCTAATCCCCTTTTAACTAAAACCTTCTTTGGGCCTCAGATATTGTATAAGGCCTCTGCGTTAAAAGAAAAATATCGGCGCGATCACTAGTTCAAAAATCAACCCTGGGCCTCTCCTTGAGCTATAAGACCCATTTCTTTTCAAAAATAAATCTTTGGGCCTCTAATAGAGTGTAAGACCCATCCCCTTGTACATAAAAACTTTTTGGGCCTTACATATTGTATAAGTTCCTCTGTACGGTTTTCAAAACAACGGTGCGATCATCGTTAAAACTTGGGCCTCTCCTTGAGCTGTAATCCCCAACAATATTTTCAAAGCACTTTCTCCTTTGATTTTGAATTCAAATATATGTTGTTATCAAAACTTTCTTTGTTGAACAACTAACAAAACAGCATGGAAGCTCTACAACGGGTAAGTGTTTATCCGCTTTCATTTACCGCTTTGATATGTATATAACTGTATTGTGGGGCTGTTTCACTGTAAGTCTTCTTTCACATCCTTTTATATACTTGTCACATATCCACTGTGTAATAATAGTATAGTTATTTAGAGTTTTCTCCGACAACTACGTCTAGCACTAGGTAAAGCCTGTTGGTCACTCTTAAATACAAACAAAACTAGATCCCCCGTAGAATTCCAGATACAGACTTTCCTTCTCTTGGGGTTAAACAATATGGAACAAAGAGAAAGACAGTATTCTCGGTGAACCTTTTCTCAGACTGTCACCCTTAGAAATTGTCAAAGAAACTCTAACTCCCCAGAGATGATCTTTTCTCCGTGAATGGCATCTCTTGAGTTTCTTCCAAATTCTCGAACTTTCCTGGAATGATCTCTTCTCTGTGAATTTCATTTCTTGAACTTCTCTTGGTTTGGGGAACCACAGGCTTCCTAAAAGTATCCCCGCCTCCTCTTGGGCGTTGCACAAGGACCCTTCAGCTTCTTAGAAGTTCTCATGCCTTCTCTTGGGCTTAATACAAGGACCCTGACGACCTCTAAAAGGTATAAGACAAAACTTAGTCATCCTTTGCTAGAGCAGTCTTTCCAGCGTCAAAACTCCGGCCATTTTAGGGTTGATACTTATCCCTTAATGCCCGTGCCTCCTCTTGGGCATTGTACAAAAGATAAAACTCTAGACTTGGACAGTCTAAACCTCTTGAGTCTCCAAGACATTCTCAAGTTCCTTTCAAACATAGGAAGAAACACCGATCACTCTGAAACCCAGTCTCTCTCATGAGAGTTCCCCACACTTAGACCCGCTTCAGGATCTCCATAATCCTCAGCAGTAAGATAGCCTCCTCTTGGGCTTTGTACAAATGATTCTCCCTAGCGGAGCTAACCTTTTCAAACTCTTTTAGCCTCCGTCTTGGGCTTTGTACAAGACATATAAAAAAATCCACTCTCTTGTTGAGTATAAAAGACTCTCTTGTTGAGTCAATCTCTTTTTAGCCTCAATCTCGGGCTTTGTACGAGATAGAAAAAAAACACTCTCTTATTGAGTATAAAAGATTCTCTTGTTGAGTTAACTTTTAGCCTCCGTCTTGGGCTTTGTACAAGACATATAAAACACTCTCTTGTTGAGTATAAAAGACTCTCTTGTTGAGTCAATTTCCTTTTAGCCTTAATCTCGGGCTTCGTACGATATAACAAATCACACTCTTGTTGAGTATAAAAGACTCTCTTGTTGAGTCAATCAACCTTCAGACTCTCTTGTTGAGTCAATCACCTGTTCGAGACTCTCGTGTTGAGTCAACCTTTTTATCCTCGGTCTTGGGCTTTATACAGGATAGATAAAAGTACTCTCTTGTTGAGTCAAACCCTTTCAGCCTCCATCTTGGGCTTTATACAAGATACATTCTCCCCAACGGAGTCAAAATCCCTTTTAGCCTCAATCTTGGGCTTTGTACAAGACAGAAAGAACATTTTCCCCAGAAAAGTCAAACTTCCAGCCTCCTCTTAGGCTTTGTATAAAGAAATCCCCGGTTGAGTCAATCAACCTTTTAGCATCAAATTTGTGCCTTGCTCACAGCATACAAACATCAACAATTCCTCTTTAGAGATGACAAATTCTCTCTCAGTCACACCTTTAGCTTCATATCTTGGGCTTTAAACAAGATACAAACTACCTTTAGCTTCATGTCTTGGGCTTTGAACAAGACACCAAAACACCTTTTTCCTCCCATAGAATAGGAGGAACTACGATCGCTCTGATTTCCCTGTTTCGTTAAACGGGAATACGTAGGCATAAGATTGCAAAATCTTAGCGAGCATACTAATCAAAAAACCCCAAAGTCTAGTACCTCGATACATCAATCAAAGAAAATCAGTCTAGTATCCTAACCAAAAGCCTCTTGTACAGTCAAGACACTCTGTTCTTTTTAACTAAATATAAACCCCCTTTTTGATAGCATCTGTAAAGCAACAGTTTTGACTGTTTAGCCTCAGTATGCAAGCAGGGTTAATTGGAGACATCTATTTCCCTTCCTTAATCAGCTCATCAGGATAAAAAATGAATCGAATTGTAGTACCAAAGTGATAGTGATTCGAAACCACAAAAATCGCGCTACAGAAGAATGGCGACCACAGTGGGAGAAGTTTTTTTCTCACAAATCTTAAGTAGAAGGCCTTAAACTTGCGAAGTGTCACAGAAATGACGACTCTGCTGAGGAGTCATTGTCTGTTAGGATCATAAGACTAGAGGTCTAGGATATTAGGACAAATATATATACTAATTTTCCTAATTGATATCCGTGTTTATTTTTCTGCTAATGGGAATGTGTGTGATGCCGCATCTGGAAAAATTGAGTATACACCTAAGATAAGTGATGGCATTATATGGGTAATCTTACGGGGAGTGAATCCCAGATATGAGGTCCCGGTCAACCATCAGATCAGTGGAGATGCCCTTTGAAAATTCAATGCCTATACGACTTCGGTTGTTGAAAGCAGATTATTTCATTGGGTTATCTGAGAAGCTGAGGATTTTAGTAGACTGAAACCATTTTGTAGTTCGGAAGCTATCAGAAATAGTTGTCACGCGATACTACCCTCATTTGAGATTACTCTAAGATGAACCAGCTCGCTTGCTGCCGTCATCCCAAGAGGGGTCAATGATTTTGAGGACAGGTACAAAAATCACCAGTATAAACCTTTGGGGATGGGTAGAGCCTTAACTTCATGACACCGACCCTTTGGCCCCAAGTTTTTTCTATGTTTTTGTGTGCTGCATTCATACATTCATTTAAAAAAACATTAAAACAAAGAAAATTTTTCTCTTCTAGTCACTCTTTTTCAAATTAAACTAAGACAATGATTGCAAATGTCAAAGAAAGAGATTGCTAATGGATTTCGGTAGAAGGAAGACTCATAAGTACACCTTCAAGGTTCCAAAACTAGAGGATTTAAGAGGGTTGGCAAGGATGATAACCAACCCTGAGGCTTTCAGAGCTAAGTATGGAGGACTGCTGTCTCTGTTAAGGGTCCATGTAATTGAAGGAATCCTGTCCACACTAATCCAGTTCTACGATCCAGTCTATCACTGTTTCACATTCCCGGATTATCAACTAGCACCAACGCTGGAGGAGTACTCTCACCTGACTGATTTGCATATTACTGACCAAGCTCCCTTTTCTGGACTGGAAGAAGTTCCAAAGGATCAAACCATTGCAAGAGCAATCTATTTGGACAAGTCATAAGTCAGGACTCACATGACCACTAAGGGGGGAATTCAGGGTTTACCAGCCCTGTTTTTGATAAAGAAAGCTCTGTACTTTGCTAGTATAGGGAACGTGGCCGCTTTCGAAAGCATCTTTGTTTTTCTTACCTACGGGTTATTTTTGTTTCCCAACATCGATAACTTTGTAGATATCAACTCCATTAAGATTTTTCTGATTGGAAACCCTGTACCGACCCTGCTCGCAGATGCTTATCATTCGGTACACTTAAGGAATTTGTATAGCGGAGGAATGATCACATGCTGTGTACCCCTACTATACAAATGGTTCATTTCCCATTTGCCAAAGTCTGCTGCATTTTGGGATCAAAAGAATACTTTACATTGGTCGCAGAGAATCATGTCTCTTACTAACTCTGACATAGACTAGTGCAATCGGATTTATGACGGGATAAGGATCATTGACCGTTGTGGAAACTTCCCTAATGTACCCCTCATAGGAATTAAATGAGGAATCAATTATCACCCAGTATTATTTTGTCGTCAATTCGGATACCCAATGAGGCATGTCCCCGTAATGCTCATCTGGAAGGTCTGTTCTTCAAGGAAGGAGAAAATGACAGAGCACTAAGGACATAAATAGTGCATGCCTGGAAACACGTTCACAGGAAAGGACGAGAGTCTCTATGAAAACCAAAATGTGTCTCGGTGGAACCTTATCTCCACTGGGTACAAACTAGAGATCTCAAGCTAAGGATGCCTTAGCCTCGTCAGGAAGTTCTTCCATTAAGGGACCCTGTCCTTTATTTTATGTCTGATACGGAAAAAATTCAGGTTACTCTCAACAAAGTTCAATGGGAGAAGAGGTCTTGGAAGAACAAGTACCGTATTCTCAATGTGGAGTGCAAGAAAATACAACAACTGTTAAGAGAAAAAGATGCTCTGATTGAGATTTTATAGCAACACGCTGTAGAAAATCAGGATGACCAAAGGAATTTGCTCACTCCTTTCACTTGGCAAAGGAATGACAGCCTGACAACGGCTCAAGAGCCCTGGTCAAAGAAAAGGAATGTACCAGAACCAACACCTGAGCTCTCCTCAGAGAAGACTTAGGACCCATAAGTTTAGATTTCCTTTTACAGCACTATGTAAATTACTGTATTTCCATTTCCGCAATATTTAAATTCAATAAAACGGGGTTTCCCCACTGTATGATATTTGCAATCCAATTATCGAAGTTTATTTTGATTAAACAAAAAGAAAATATATAAT
Source organism: Lathyrus tuberosus (assembly GCA_022829125.1). Classification (NCBI taxonomy): domain Eukaryota; kingdom Viridiplantae; phylum Streptophyta; class Magnoliopsida; order Fabales; family Fabaceae; genus Lathyrus; species Lathyrus tuberosus. The sequence goes on from JALAZF010000121.1 coordinate 5,664,935, forward strand.
CATCGCATATCGTTCATCATTCTCACATAACGCATTCTTCTTACCTACGAATCTCACGTTTGTGTCCCGATTCTAGAGTCAAACTGTCTGGTTCGTACAATACTCAGGCCAATCGACAGAAAAAGATGGATGATCTCGAGGAAGAGAACAGAGAGTTGAGGGAAGAGATCGACACTCTGAAAGAGGATATGAGGAGGCTTCATAACGACATGCAAGCTCTAGTAGAAGCTCAGATGCAACAACATAGGACTGTGATCTCAGAGATCACATCAATGCCTATAGTAGAAAAGTATGACCCTCGGTATACCATGCCTAAAGATCGTCCCTGGGGCATGCCTATTAACTATATCCCGGAAGGATATGTTCCGCCGATCACTGAGGATCAGGTAACTGCAGCAGGACCCGCTGGGCCTGAAGGTTACAAACTTTGGGAAAGCAAAGATGCCAGGGGCATGAAAGCAACTCCTGAAGGTTACAAACTTCGGGAGGGACCTAGAGTCACTGCCATGATGACTATACCACCACCAGTGGTGCACACTGTCCCGGAAGGACAGATTCCATAGATACCTTCTGGTGGAAACGATAATGTGTTCGATAGAATGAATGAGTTCCAGGAACAGTTCCTGGAGATGCCGAAAGAGCTGCAAGACCTTCGCGGTCAGGATCTATTTGGAAAGGACGTCGCAGACCTTTGTTTGGTCCCCAATGTGAAAGTTCCGCACAAATTCAAAGTGTCCGAATTTGAAAAGTACAAGGGTAACTCTTGCCCTCAAAGCCATTTGGTGATGTACGCTCGGCGAATGTCAACTAAGATAAAGAACCAAGAGCTACTGATTCACTACTTTCAGGATAGTTTAATCGGTGCCGCGCTCAAATGGTACATGGGTTTAAACTGCACTAAGATCGGCACTTTCAGAGATCTTGGCGCTGCTTTCATTCAACAATATAAGTATAACCTGGACATGGCACCGGACATAGATCAACTCAGAGCCATGTCACAAAAGGATAAGGAAACCTTTAAGGAGTACGCTCAGAGATGGCGTGAAATTGCCGCTCAGATTTGTCCACCTCTCGAGGAAAAAGAGATGACAAAGATCTTCTTGAAAACCTTGAGCTCATTTTACTACGACAGAATGGTCGCTAGTGCGCCCAGTGACTTCACCGATATGGTGGGCATGGGAGTTCGTCTTGAGGAAGCAGTCCGAGAAGGACGTTTAGTTAAAGACGCTGGATAATCTAGTACAAAAATATACGGTAGTGCTCTCCCTAAGAAAAAAGAGCAGGATATTGGGAATATCTCTCTCAGAAGGCAAAGGCGACGGTACCAACCAGTAGCAGCTGTAACTCCTGCTATCAACCTTGTGCCTGTTCCTACGTATCAACCTCAGGTTTCTCAGAGCCAACCGAATCAACAACAATATCAGCAAAGAACACAACAGCCTCTTCAGTAGGCTCGTCCTTCGTACAACAACAACCGTATGACGCGACCACCAGGGTTCGACCCTATACCAATGTTGTACGCAGAACTATTTCCATTACTACTGGTCAAGGGGCATGTCCAAACTAAGGCTCCTCTTACAATTCTAGAAAATCCGCCTTTTTGGTTCAAAGCGGATCAAACTTGCCCTTACCATCAAGGAGGACCACGGCATAACATAGAAAACTGTCTCAGTTTCAAATCCGATGTGCAAAAGCTTGTTAAGAGCGGGGTCTTATCTTTCAAAGATACGAATCCGAATGTTCTCACAAACCCACTGCCTCAACATGAGAAAGCTGCAGTAAATTTGATAGAAGGAGAGTCCAATAACAGCTATCAAATTCATGATATACTCTTATTGAGGGCCAACTTGGTTAAGATGCATTGTAGACAGAGTGGATACAGCCATGTACCACCTCATAATTATCATCAGTGTGATATCTGCTCTGAAAACAATCAAGGATGTCCTGTGGTGCAATCAGCTCTACATGAACAATTGGATCTCGGATGGATCCAAGAGCACCAAGTTCGTGGAGTCAACATGACTTATACGAATTCCAATATCATTCAAAACCACAACATCCATGCAATGAATGTCAACTTAGTAGCAATGTACTCAAGGCAAAGCTAGTATCATAATCTGCCACGACACGATTACAATTCCTGTCTGACTTGCTCGGTAAACAAACAGGGATGCTCTTTTGTACAATAGGCCTTCAGCATAAGATGGATCTTAGGTGGATCCAGGACTACCATGATAAAAATCCTTATCAGATCAACATGGTTCAAATCTTCGATATTCGTTTGATGAATACCAGCTTGGTAGAATTACACGTCAAGCAAGTCCAACTCGGTTTTCTCACTTCGCATGATTATCTGAGCTGTGAAGTATGTTGTGAGAGTAACCAGGGGTGTGCTCTCGTTCAAAGAACTTTACAACACTTGTTAAACCATTGGTGGCTTCCGATCTATCTAGACGAAGACACGCAATAAGTCAGTATGATTAACGGGAACCCTACTAGACATCAAAGTCAGGATGCCCGATCTATGGAAATAGACCTAGTGAGGTTACACTGCATTCAAAGCGGATGTGTCCAGGTGCCACCACATAACTACGAGCGCTGTAGAGTCTGCTTAGAAAATAATCAAGGATGCTACCTCGTGCGAGCAGCCCTTCAGAGTCAGTTGGACCGCGAAGAGATTCAACCGTGTCCAGTTTCGGGGTCGATCAACTTGATGCCCGACTATTTCACTGACCAGATCAAAGATGTGGTTGTAATCTCTAATTCTGAGAGGACCAAGGATGTTTGTACCATCATCCCTCTACTTGACGAATCAAAATTTCTTAACCAGGAAGTGATTGAAGTTACTTACAACAGTCAGAGAAATCAGAAGGCTCCTGTAGTTATCTATCTGCCGGGACCAGTACCGTACAAATCCGATAAGGCGATTCCTTACAAATACGGCGCAACAACAATTGAGAATGGAAAGGAAATTCCATTACCCTCCATCGTGAATATTGCAGACATCAATCGAGTAACACAGAGTGGTCGAATCTTCAACCGAGGAGTTGGAGAACTTAACAGAGAAAAGGAACCTCAAACGGAAGTTCCCGATCCACCATTCGGTCAATCCAGTGATCCCAACCTTTCAAAGAACGACGATGAAATGCTGAAGCTCATCCAAAGGAGTGAATACAACATTGTTTATCAGCTGTTACAAACTCCTTCAAAGATCTATATGTTATCTCTTTTACTCAGCTCCAAAGCCCATAGAGAGGCTCTACAGAAAGTCTTAGAGCAGGCCTTTGTGGAACAGGATGTGTCGATAAGGCAATTCGACGTATCGTCTCTAACATCACTTCCTGCAACAACTTGGGGTTTAGTGACGAGGAATTGTCAGAAGAAGGCAAAAGTCACAACATGGCGCTCAATATCACAGTTAACTGCATGGACGATGCCTTAGCCAGCGTACTGGTAGATACCGGATCAGCTCTCAATGTTATGCCGAAGTCCACTCTAATGCGACTATCATTCAAAGGATCTCCGATGAGAGGAAGTGAGGTCATCGTCAAAGCATTTGATGGATCCCGAAAAACGGTTATCGGTGAAGTCGACCTTCCCATAACTATCGGTCCTCACACTTTCCTAGTCACTTTCCAGGTCATGGACATCCGAGCAACATACAGCTATTTGTTGGGAAGACCTTGGATACATCAGGTTGGGGCAGTCACTTAGAAACTTCACCAGAAGCTAAAGTTCGTCAGGAATGACCAACTCGTCACGGTCTGTGGAGAACAAGCCTTGATCGTGAGTAACCTTTCATTATCCACTTGTGTAGAACCCGAGGAGGTTGTTGGAACTCAGTTCCAGGCCCTTTTGGTGAGCAATGAGAATCAGTTAGAGAAAGGAACATCGATCTCCTTGTTCAAAGATGCTCTCGAGGTGATCAAAAGTAACAACGCAAAAGGATGGGGACAGCTTGTCATTCCTACTGATAACAAAACAAAGAAGGGTCTTAGTTTTTCTTCAACCTGTACCCAGACATCTGCTAATAATGAAAGTCTTCATCCCATCCAGAACTTCTTCCATAGTGGAGGTTTCCTTCACCCAGTGCCTCAAGAAGTACATACCATCAACGAGGGAGATTCCTCTGATACAGATGAGGAATGGAAGTCCTATCTTAACGAGGACGGTTATATGTCTCAGGAAGAAGTGCCTACACCATTTTGCTATCCCGCACAGAATCCGAGATTTATACGTAGGTCAGACGTCAAAATGATATACAGAGATTGTGATCTGGAAGGATGTCATGCTCCACCAAACTCATTAGAGGAAGACACTCTAATGAAAGACAACTTTGACCACGACTATTATGGCCCAATGGATGGCCTGCCTATCTGGCAGCCGTACCCAGGAGACTCGGGGCAAGAAAATCAGCCGAATAATGAAAATCAGCTGAGCACCATTGAAAAGAATACCTGCGTCCCCACCATGTCATGGGATCAACACTCATGGCATTCAGAAAATATCCAGCACGACGATGAATTCGCAAAGTTTGCAGGACTAAAATTCATTAAGTATGCCTTTCCCGAGGTCAACATCATCAAGAGAGATGACTCCTCCAGTTCCAAAGAAATATGGGACACCTTACGACAGCCGAGTGGCAAATTTGACTTTATGATCAAGTATACCGTTCTCGAAAGCTCTCGTATTAGGCTCGAAGACATCCAGCCAACTGGATGGGGAGATCTACCTGAGAGTACAAATACTATGCCAAATACAACAGAGGAATCCTCCTACGATAACTCTTCCTGGGAGACAGATTCTAATGATCCTGTTCCACTGGAAATCAGCGTTTTTTTTAAGACAAATCAAGGAAGGTACCAGACTTTGTGATTCACCGAGGAGTTCGCCGCCAATGGGTTACAGTCAATGTTCTGAAGATCGTTCATAAGTCAAAGTAATGGCCATCTTTGTTTTAACCTTTCACCCTGCCCAGGGGAAACGGATGTTTTGATAGGGCTCACTTTCTGTAAATATCCCTCTTCGTTTTGCCTAAAGCGACAGAGTTTTGTTTTATAGGGTTGTAGTTTCAAGAATCGACAAGTTCATAAATAAAATAACGTCGTTATGTAATTTCTGCATTAATTGTTGTTTTCTCTTTTCGCTTTTTCAGAAAATGGTAATCCTAAAAAACAATTCAAATAATAAAAACAAGCAGTAAAAAAAATACACTGCACACACTCTTGCATTTCTCTCTCTCTCTTCTAAAAACAACCATCACGTCATGCAGATTGCTTGTTTTAAACCCCGTCGAAACATGCGATCCAATGCCTTCTCCTAACTTTGAATTCCCGGTATTTGAGGCTGAAGAAGAAGATGGCGAAGAAATTCCAGAGGAGATCTCCCGATTACTCAGACAAAAGGAAAGGTCCATTAAACCTCACAAGGAGCCATTGGAAACAGTCAACTTGGGTTCAGAGGAAGAGAGAAAAGAGGTCAAGATTGGGGCACTGCTCAATCTGACTGTCAAACAGGGTTTGATAAAGCTTCTTAAATAGTTTCTCGATGTATTTGCTTGGTCCTATCTGGATATGCCAGGGTTGGATACCAGCATCGTGGAACATCATTTACCGTTAAGATCAGAATGTCCGCCAGTAAAACAGAGGTTGAGACGGACTCACCCAGACATGGCCATCAAAATCAAAGAGGAGGTACAGAAACAGATTGACGCGGGTTTCCTCGCTACATCAGAATATCCTCAATGGTTAGCCAACATCGTACTAGTTCCGAAAAAGTACGGAAAGGTCAGAATGTGTGTGGATTACAGAGATTTAAACAAGGCTAGTCCAAAGGACGACTTTCCTTTACTACACGTAGACATGCTGGTAGATAGTACATCAAAGTTCAAAGTTTTCTCTTTCATGGATGGATTCTCGGGCTATAATCAGATAAAAATGGCGCCGGAAGACATGGAGAAAACTTCATTCATCACCCCATGGGGTACTTTTTGTTACAAGGTAATGCCGTTCGGTTTGAAAAATGTCGGGGCAACCTATCAAAGGGCAATGACTACTCTGTTCCATGACATGATACACAAGAAGATAGAGGTATATGTCGATGATATAATTGCAAAATCCCAAACAGAGGAGGAGCATGTGACCCACCTGTCAAAGCTATTCGAGCGGTTGAGAAAGTATAAACTCGGCTTGAATCCCAATAAGTGCACATTCGGTGTTCGTTCAGGGAAACTCTTAGGGTTCATCGTCGGCCAGAAAGGAATTGAGGTTGATCCTGACAAAGTCAAGGCCATTCAAGAAATGCTTTCTCCGAGGACTGAAAAACAAGTCAGGGGATTCCTGGGACGTCTGAACTACATTTCCAGATTTATATTCCTCATTACCGCGACATGCGCATCGATTTTCAAATTACTCAAAAAGAACCAGGATTTTGTTTGGACAGGAGACTGCCAAATCGCCTTCGACAGTATCAAGGAATACATGTTGAACCCGCCAATTCTATCACCTCCAGTGGAAGGAAGACCACTGATCATCTACTTAATAATCTTGGAAGACTTGATGGGATGTGTACTTGGCCAACAAGACGAAACAAAAAGGAAAGAGTCTGCCATCTACTATTGGAGCAAGAAATTCACCGACTGCGAGACTCGGTACACTATGCTCGAGAAAACTTGCTGTGCTTTGTCTTGGGTAGCCAAACGTCTTCGCCAGTATATGATTCGTAACACTACTTGGTTAATCTCTGAAATGGATCCAATCAAGTATGTATTTGAAAAACCTGCTCTCACGGGAAGGATTGCCCGTTGGCAGATGTTGTTATCAGAATACGACATCGAGTACCACGTTCAGAAAGCCGTTCAGGGAAGTGTTTTAGCCGATCACTTGGCTCATCAACCGATCGACGATCAGGAATCAGTCGGATTTGACTTCCCAGACGAAGATGTCATGTATCTTAAAATGAAAGATTGCGATGAACCGCTACCCACTGAAGGGCCAGAACTAGGTTCCCAATGGGGACTAATCTTTAACAGAGTTGTCAATCATTATGGAAACGGAATTGGGGTAATCATCATAACACCTTAGGGTACCCACATTCCTTTCACCGCCAGACTGACATTCAAGTGTACAAACAACGAGGCCGAATACGAAGCTTGCATCATGGGTCTCGAAGAAGCGATTGATTTAAGGATCAAGAACTTGGATGTATATGGAGACTCAACCCTGGTTATTAATCAAATCAAAGGAGATTGGAACACCTACCAATCAGGACTGATTCCTTACAAAGACTACGCGAGAAGGCTGTTACCCTTCTTCAACAAAATCGAGTTTCATCACATCCCTCGTGAAGAAAATCACATGGTTGATGCCCTAGCCACTCTCTCTTCCATGATTAGTGTAGGTCAATGGAACGACGTACCTAAGATTGACATAATGCGCCTTGAACGGCCCGCTTACATCTTCGCGATCGAAGCAGTCATAGACGACAAACCTTGGTATCACGATATCAAATGCTTCCTTCAAAAACAAGAGTATCCACCTGGGGCATTAAGAAAGGACCGAAAAACCCTCAGAAGGATGGCAGGCAGTTTCTTCCTGAGCGGTGATACACTCTATAAGAGAAACTTTGACATGGTCTTGCTCCGATGCGTAGACAGACCAGAAGCAAACATGCTGATAAAAGAAATTCACGAAGGATCCTTTGGCACTCATGCCAACGGACACGCAATGGCGAGAAAAATTCTAAGAGCAGGGTACTATTGGTTGACCATGGAATCCGACTTCTACAAGTACATGAGGAAGTGTCACAAGTGTCAAATATACACAGACAGTATCCATGTACCGCCAACGCATCTCAAAGTTCTCTCTTCCCCGTGGCCTTTTTCAATACGGGGAATCGACATGATTGGTATGATTGAACCCAAAGCTTCAAACGAACATCGGTTCATCCTAGTAGGCATTGATTACTTTACCAAGTGGGTCAAAGCAGCGTCATACGCCAATGTAACCAGACAAGTGGTGGTCCGATTTATCAAAAACAATATCATCTGTCGTTATGGGGTTCCAAACCAGATCATTACGGATAATGGATCTAACTTAAACAATAATATGATGAAAGAGTTATGCGCTGAGTTCAAGATCAAACACCATAATTCATCTCCCTACCGACCTAAGATGAACGGAGCGGTAGAAGCGGCTAACAAGAACATCAAGAAGATTTTTCAAAAGATGGTTATAACCTACAAAGACTGGCACGAGATGTTACCTTTTTCTCTTTACGGTTATCGTACCTCTATCCGCACTTCAACAGGGGCAACCCCTTTCTCTCTAGTATATGGCATGGAAGCAGTACTTCTAATACAGGTAGAAATCCCATCGATCTGGGTATTAATTGAAGCTAAACTAACAGAAGCTGAATGGTGTCAAAGTCGACACGATGAATTGAATCTGATCGAAGAGAAGCAAATCACGGCACTATGCCATGGTCAGTTATATCAGCAAAGAATGAAGAAGGCGTTTGACAAAAAGGTCCGACCTCGCGTCTTCAGAAAAGAGACCTTGTGCTCAAGAAGATACAATCATTTCTCACTGATTCTCGGGGCAAATGGACTCTGAACTATGATGGCCCCTATGTGGTCAAGAAAGCCTTCTCAGGCGGCGCCTTGAGACTCGCAACCATGGATGGAGAGGAATTTTCCTATCCTATGAATGTTGACGTAGTCAAGAAATACTTCGCCTAAATAATTAAAAAAAAGTCTAGGTGGATTGAAAACCCGAAAGGGCAGTCCAGGCAAAAATTAGAGACATGATCAAAAATCATCCCGATGGATTGGAAATCTCAAAGTACAGTCCAGGCAAAAGTTAGGGATAATGGCAAGTAACTACGTCCAGCAAAGGGGCACATCCCTCAGCAGCAGTCATGCCATTCATCAGGAAAACTCCAATCAAGGTCATCTTCGACGGAAGCTCAGGATGCCCAGAATTCAAAGTTGGTAGAAGGATAGTGGTCGTTATGTTTCAATGTAGCCCTTTTCCCTTAAAATTTCCATTTTCTAACTTTGTAAATACTCCACGGAATCATGCGCATGGCTGATTTCCATCCTATCAATAAAATTTGAGCCTTAGTGCTTTTGTTTGAAATTCTTATTTGTTTTAGCTTTACAGAATGACATTTTAACATGATTAACGATTCTTGAAATAAAACAAAAATGAATTTACTTGTCAAATTTTTCCGCTTTTAAAATAAAGATGGCAATTTCTTTTGACTGTTGAACATCGAAAGAACATCGATCGCTTCTCCAGAAGTAATCGAACCTCAAAGTGAAGAATCAAAGTACTCCTTCTAAACCAGTACACCTGAATGAAGGATCAGCTGCGTCAGAGACCATGTTTCATCTAACACCCCCCGGCTGAGTTCTTATCTCCTAAGCCCGATCAATGGTGTTCCCCGCAGGGACTATCTCTCCTAAGCAAGGTAGAATTTCTATTTTGAACCCAGTGGTACCTCTTCGTCCCCCGCAGTGACCGAGTATCCAGTCGTGTTCATCCATTAGTCTGTATGTCGTGTCAGTTTCGTCAGCATAAACATACATACATCATGCATTATTGATTTACATTCATATTCATATTGCATCACTATCACTCTAGTCGGTTTTATCCCTTAGTGATAAAAGTCCTCTCAATCGAGTTGTCAGTTCTTTCCTCGTCAGGAAATGTTTTGTCTCAACAATCTCTCTCCCCAGTTTATTTCTAGATTGGAGACGATCCTCGACCACTTTGATAACTTGAACCTCTAAAAGGAAGGAAGACATTCGACAAACATCACTCTTCGCCATTGAAGATGATATCTTCACTTTCCCAGATTAAGGAAAATCCCCAGAGAAAGCCTCTTAATCAGAGAATCGGCAATACAACAGTTTTCTCTAAAAAATTCGCTGACGAAAAGTTCTTCAGCGCCTCCAAACTGGATTACATCACATGGCATTTCTTCGAGAAGATCTCGAGGAAAAGTATGATGTAATACCCCCAAGAAGAAAGCAGTCTCTAAAGAGACTCATTTTTCCCAGTAGAGTCGACAAATGGCGTCTCAAATAGAGAAGTTTGTGCACCTCTACAGCTCAGACAGATGGATCCCCCAGCTAGTCTGACATCAAAACTTTTTCCATCAAATGGCATCTCCCCAGGAAAATACAGCGAGAAGTTTAAGGAAAATCGCTACAAATAGCGCCCCTTGTCAAGAAAGTTTATTGACAAAAGAAACTGAGACCAGTTCATTGGTAGGAAACCAGGATTGAGGGGAAGTTTATTTCAGAAACTGAGACCAGTTCCTTGGTAGGAAACCAGGATCGAGGGGAAGTTTATTTCAGAAACTAAGACTAGTTCCTTGGTAGGAAACCAGGATCGAGGGGAAGTTTTACCTTTTCTAAGTATCAACGCTTAGAAAAAGAAGATGAATGCATAAACTACCATTCTTAAACACTGTCAAAATTTTGGGTATTCCGATATTTAATCATCTTGCACCCCGAATGCTCGAATACCTTCGCCATTCACACCTTCGGGTCCAAGAAGATTAAATAGGGGAATCTGTCATACCCCAAATTTTGACCACCAAGATTTCCCATCATTGTGAGGATCATTACCACGATATGGATGTACCTTTATGCCTCATCAATCTCCTCAAGAGTTGTTGAGCATTCCCTACAATCAAACTTAAGGTTTCAAGCCCTCTCAGAGCTCTTAGACCAAGGATCAATCAAGGAATGACATGATCTTCAACTTGTATAAACATCTCAAACACCTACAAAGGATCAAGAGGACTCCCACATCAAGAATCAAGCACAGGGTTGCAACATTCCAAGTGGATCAAGCCTCAAGATCGCCAGTGTCACCAAATTAGGGTTTTGGTCGACTAGGGCCTCCAGATGGAAATTTTCCTCTGGGCATGAGCCAATGCTTCAAAGCATAATCCACAATACTCTAAGGGACCTCATGTACCCAATCATCAAGTCAATTTAGCCTCAGGGTAAGCATTCATCAAAAAATCAGGAATTAGGGTTTCTTGACCTAATTCACCCTAAGTTAACCTTTGGGACAAAACATGAGCCAAGACCTCAAGACATGATTTGAGGGCATCCAATACACCACATTTATCCATTTACAATAATGGATTGATCCAAGATGCTTGATTCACAAGTTTTAAGTTCATCAGAGCCACTGTTAGGGTTTCGCGGAAAAAGTCAACTGTGCCTTTAACTGTTGACCAGGACATGCTCCAAAACCTTGGGACATGATTCAATACACCCTATAACACCTATGAAATCAATCCATAAAGTTTGATTTAGGTCAAGGACTTGATTTCATAGAGGGTCGCACAGTTTGGAATTCATCTGATAAAAAGTCAACTGTGCCCAAAAGTCAAAGTTTGACTTTTTGATTTTTTGATCAATTATGGTTCCCTAACCCTAAAATGATGTTAATGTGTGATTGGAATCATCATTCATCAAGAAAAATCAAGAAAAGTGGGATAACTTGAAAAAGGGGTAACCATAAAAAACTTAGAAATTTTCTAAGTTATGGAACAAAGTGGCTAGGGTACCAACTTCCAAGGATCATAACTTGAGATCCAAGCAACCATTTGGCCTGATCCAAAGATGGATTTGTAGCTCTCATGGCATACTTCAAAAGTGTCAACTACTCCTTATTCCATTTCATCATGGATTTTGAGTTATGGTTGGATCAAAATGGCTGAAAACATGAAATGTCACTTTTTCCAAAACTTAGTGAAATTTTCACTAAGTCTGAATCTGTTTCACTTTTTGCAAAATGTAGGGGAATTTTTCACTCGAATCCAAAAGTGTCAAGACAAACTATGATCACACATATGTTGTATCATATGAGAGCTTTCCAAAATGGCCAAGAACCCCATCAAATCCCATTTGAGGTAAGAGTTATGACAATTGCAATATGTCGTTGCAACTGTCATGGCAAGGCAGTTTTGTGCATTTTGGTCGATTTGAGCAAATTGTGCAAATGACAAACAAGTTTATCCATCTGAACACCTCAGGGAGAGACCAAGGAGGGACAAACACTGATCCATAAGCCTCCCAAGTCTTTGGAACTAAAAATAGCATGCCAAACCTAAAAAACCCTAAAGAGGGGACAAGACTCCAATTTTGTTTTGGAGCATTCAATGGATGCACCAAGGTGGCATGAAATGAGCCGTTTCCAACTAAATGAGTCAATGATAAGATCTGAACCAAAGAACCATAGGCATGTGCTCTAACCTCTAGTCAATGGCTAGAGGAGACTTGAGATTCCAAAATGATCCAATTGGCCACAGACTTGTACCAGTTGCCATTCACTATTGCTTGCAAAACAAACTTGCTCTACTATAAATAAAGCTCATTTGTTCTTAGTTTGAGTACACCAAAGCCATCAAGCTGATGCTTTCCTCAAAATCTCTTCTTCCACTCCAAAATTGCCTTCCAAAGCAAGTCACTATCGGGTTTTGAGTTTGAGAGTCATTCCAACCAAACCAATCACACACACACACACACACACCTCATAAACATCATATAGAAGAGATCCAAACACTTAAACCACATCTGGAACACCAATTCCACAAAATCACCAGCCAATTGCTCAAGGTTTTAACCAAGTTGCAGCTGAGGTGCCATGAAGTGATCCAGCCATTTCCAATTAAGTTCAGGCATTCAAACACACTCCATATAATGTAGGGAAGCTGTTCAGATCATCACAACTCATCTGTAACACCTCTAACTCAAAAATCACTTTGCTCTTGCTGTCACGACCTTCAAGTAAGCCGAAACTTGGTCATCTCTTAATCTATGCATATTTCCTCGCACAATACTTTTTCCAAATGTTCATAATCATGCATAGAATGTTTCCCCTCAATTAATTGCATTGTTTGAATTGTGTATCAAAATTCTCAGCCTTCATGCAAATTTTAGGGTTCTTGAGGTTTTGTCTTGATTTCTTATTCCATGCTTAAAATAAATGAAATTAAAGACCATAGACATGATCGTGAGGTGAAAACGAGTAGATTGATATGTGGATTGTGTGATTTCATCAAGTATTTAGTGAGATTGGTGAGAAAATGCAAATCTGCAGAAACAAAGGGGTGGCGCGTGTTCTTGGTGTGTTCTTGGCGCCTTTTTTGAAAATTTGAATATTTGAATTTTGTGATTTTATTTAATTGATTCAAAAAATAATTTCTCTCTGTGTTTTAATGATTTTGAGTTCATTCTTTTTTTAATAATTCACAAAAATGTTAAAATATTTTATTTTACCAAAATTTCCCAAAAATATTATTTATTTCATATACTTGATATTTTTGTAAAGAATTAATCTTTTATTTGCTTTTTAACATTTAAAATATTTTTTCCTCCTTGATTTTCCAAATTTAATTGGTTTCCAATCATTTTGTGGATATAAACATGATTTTTGAAACATTGATCCAAGATCACCACTCATTTTTCACATGTTTTCAATTCTTTTTATTAATTTTTAAACAAAATTAATTCCTTTTTAAACAAAATTAGGGTTTTGATTAATTCAACCCACATCAATCATTTTCAAACACTCATGGGCCTCTAATAGAGTGTAAGACCCAATCCATCTTTGAAACCAAAATAGTTTGGGCCTCAGTCATTGTATAAGACCCACGGTGCTTTCAAAAATCTCGGCGCGATCGCCAGTTTAAAATAAAATCATTTGGGGCTACCCTCGTGTTATAAGTCCCATTTCTTTTCTTTAAAATACTTTTTTGGGCCTCTAATAGAGTGTAAGACCCAACCCCTTTGTAAATAAAATAATTTTGGGCCTCAGTGTATTGTATAAGTCCCGATACAGTCAAAAAGTTCGGCACGATCATCGCCTTTTTAACAAAAATCTTTGGGCTTCTCCTTGAGCTATAAGACCCATCTTTATTCATTTTCAAACTTTTTGGGCCTCTAATAGAGTGTAAGACCCAATCCCCTTTTAACTAAAACCTTCTTTGGGCCTCAGATATTTTATAAGTCCCTATGCGTTAAAAAGAAAAATCTCGGCGCGATCACCAGTTCAAAAATCAACCCTGGGCCTCTCCTTGTGCTATAAGACCCATTTCTTTTCAAAATTAAATCTTTGGGCCTCTAATAGAGTGTAAGACCCATCCCCTTGTACATAAAAACTTTTTGGGCCTCACATATTGTATAAGTCCCTCTGTACGGTTTTAAAAACAACGGTGCGATCATCGTTAAAACTTGGGCCTCTCCTTGAGCTGTAAGCCCCAACAATATTTTCAAAGCACTTTCTCCTTTGATTTTGAATTCAAATATATGTTGTTATCAAAACTTTCTTTGTTGAACAACTAACAAAACAGCATGGAAGCTCTACAACGGGTAAGTGTTTATCCGCTTTCATATGTATATAACTATATTGTGGGGCTGTTTCACTATAAGTCCTCTTTCACATCCTTTTATATACTTGTCACATATCCACTGTGTAATACTAGTATAGTTATTTAGAGTTTTCCCCGGCAACTACGTCTAACACTAGGTAAAGCCTGTTGGTCACTCTTAAATACAAACAAAACTAGATCCCCCGTAGGATTCCAGATACAGTCTTCCCTTCTCTTGGGGTTAAACAATATGGAACAAAGAGAAAAGCAGTATTCTCGGTGAAACTTTTCTTAGACTGTCACCCTTAGAAATTGTCAAAGAAACTCTAACTCCCCAGAGATGATCTTTTCTCCGTGAATGGCATCTCTGTAGTTTCTTCCAAATTCTCGAACTTTCCTGGAATGATCTCTTCTCTGTGAATTGCATTTCTTGAACTTCTCTTGGTTTGGGGACCCACATGCTTCCTAAAAGCATCCCCTCCTCCTCTTGGGCGTTGTACAAGGACCCTTCGGCTTCTTAGAAGTTCTCATGCCTTCTCTTGGGCTTAATACAAGGACCCTGACAACCTCTTAAAGGTATAAGACAGAACTTAGTCATCCTTTGCTAGAGCAGTCTTTCCAGCGTCAAAACTCCAGCCATTTTAGGGTTGATACTTATCCCTTAATGCCCGTGCCTCCTCTTGGGCATTGTACAAAAGATAAAACTCTAGACTTGGACAGTCTAAACCTTTTGAGTCTCCAAGACATTCTCAAGTTCCTTTTAAACATAGGAAGAAACACCGATCACTCTGAAACCCAGTCTCTCTCATGAGAGTTCCCCACACTTAGACCCGCTTCAAGATCTCCATAATCCTCAGCAGTAAGATAGCCTCCTCTTAGGCTTTGTACAAATGATTCTCCCTAGCGGAGCTAACCTTTTCAGACTCTCTTGTTGAGTCAAAATCTTTTAGCCTCCGTCTTAGGCTTTGTACAAGACATATAAAAAACCCACTCTCTTGTTAAGTATAAAAGACTCTCTTGTTGAGTCAATCTCTTTTTAGCCTCAATCTCGGGCTTTGTACGAGATAGAAAAAAACACTCTCTTGTTGAGTATAAAAGATTCTCTTGTTGAGTCAACTTTTAGCCTCTGTCTTGGTCTTTGTACAAGACATATAAAACACTCTCTTGTTGAGTATAAAAGACTCTCTTGTTGAGTCAATTTCCTTTTAGCCTCAATCTCGGGCTTCGTACGAGACAGCAAATCACACTCTTGTTGAGTATAAAAGACTCTCTTGTTGAGTCAATCACCTGTTCGAGACTCTCTTGTTGAGTCAACCTTTTTTAGCCTCCGTCTTGGGCTTTATACAAGACAAATAAAAGTACTCTCTTGTTAAGTCAAACCCTCTCAGGCTCCATCTTGGGCTTTATAAAAGATACATTCTCCCCAACGGAGTCAAAATCCCTTTTAGCCTCAATCTTGGGCTTTGTACAAGTCAGAAAGAACATTTTCCCCGAAAAAGTCAAACTTACAGCCTCCTCTTAGGTTTGTATAAAGAAATCCCCGGTTGAGTCAATCAACCTTTTAACATCAAATTTGTGCCTTGCTCACAGCATACAAACATCAACAATTCTTCTTTAGAGATGACAAATTCTCTCTCAGTCACACCTTTAGCTTCATATCTTGGGCTTTAAACAAGATACAAACTACCTTTAGCTTCATGTCTTGGGCTTTTAACAAGACACCAAAACACCTTTCCCATAGAATAGGAGGAACTACGATCGCTCTAATTTCCCTGTTTCGTTAAACGGGAATACGTAGGCATAAGATTGCAAAATCTTAGCGAGCATACTAATCAAAAAACCCCAAAGTCCAGTACCCCGATACATCAATCAAAGAAAATCAGGTCTAGTATCCTAACCAAAAGCCTCTTGTACAGTCAAGACACTCTCTTCTTTTTAACTAAAGATAGACCCCCTTTTTGATAGCATCTGTAAACCAACAATTTTGACTGTTTAACCTCAGTATGCAAGCAGGGTTAATTGGAGACATCTATTTCCCTTCCTTAATCAGCTCAACAGGATAAAAAATGAATCGAACTGTAGTACCAAAGCGATAGTGATTCGAAACCACAAAAACCGCGCTACACCTGGTAGCCCAACGAATTAGTCGAGGTACCCATGTGGAAATATTGATGTTGAACGACCGATTGTCGTGAAAGCATCGTTTATCCCAGTGCGGTACCCATGACCCTGAGGATTTAGTAAACATTAACCATATGGCCATTTGGTAGTGCGGTGACTATTGGGAATAGTTGATACGCGATACTACACTCAAATGAGATCTACCCTAGGATATTACAGCTCGCTTGAGTGAATCAGCTTGCTGTTGATATCCCTAGGGGGGTCAATGATTTTGGGAACATTAGAACCCGTCCTACAGGTACAAAAGTTGACCAAAATAGTATAACCTTTGGGGATGGGTAGAGCCATGACTTCATGCTCGTGACGTTGAACCCTTAATCCCATGTTTTCAAATGTTTTTGTGTGTTGTATTCATGCATTCATCTAAAAAACTCTTTTTAAACAAAAAAAAATCTTTTTTCAAAATAAACTAAACAATAATTGCAAATATCAGAGATTGCGTTATGAATTTCGGTAGAAGAAAGACGCACAAGTACACCTTCAAGGCTCCAAAACTAGAGGACTTAAGGAGGTTGGCAAGGATGATTACCAACCCTGAGGCTTTCCGAGCCAAGCACGGAGGACTGTTATCTCTATTAAGGGTCTACACAGTTGAAAGAATCCTAAGTTCTACGATCCGGTTTACCACTGCTTCACTTTCCCGGATTACCAACTGGCACCAACATTGGAAGAGTAATCTCACCTGATTGATTTTCCTATCACTGATCAAGCTCCATTTTCTGGACTAGAAGAAATTCCAAAGGAACAAATCATTGCAAGAGCAATCTCTTTGGACGAGTCAGAAGTTAGGACTCACATAACCACTAAAGGAGGAATCCAGGGTTTACCAGCTAAATTCCTGATAGAGAAAGCACTATAGTTTGCCAGTATAGGAAACATAACTGTTTTCGAAGATATCTTTGTCCTACTCATATACGGGTTATTCCTTTTTCCCAACATCGACAACTTCGTCGACACCAATGCTGTTAAGATATTTTTGATCGGGAACCCCGTACCAACCTTGCTCGCAGATGCTTATCATTTCGTACACTTAAGGAATTTGTACAGTAGAGGAATGATCACATGTTATGTACCCTTACTCTATAAATGGTTCATTTCCCATTTACCCAAGTCTGTTGCTTTTTGGGATCACAAGAGTACTATACGTTGGTCACAGAGAATCATGTCTCTTACCAACTCTGACATAGACTGGTACAATAGGATTTATGAGGGGATATAGATCATCGACAGATGTGGAAATTTCCCTAACGTACCCCTCATTGGAACTAAAGGAGGAATGAACTATCAGCCAATTTTAGCTCGTCGTCAACTTGGATACCCGATGAAGAATATCCCGCATAATGTTCATCTGGAAGGTCTTTTCTTCAAGGAAGGGGAAAATGACAGGGCACTAAAGAAAGAAATAGTGCATGCCTGGCAACATATTCACAAGAAAGGAAAAGAGTCTCTAGGAAGACCAAACTGTATCTCCATAGAGCCTTATCTCCATTGGGTGCAAACTAGAGCCCTCAAACTGAGGATGCCTTACCCTCATCAAGAAGTTTTTTCGTTAAAGGAATGTGTCCTTTATTTCATGTCTGATGCCGAAATACTCCAGGTCGCTATCAACAAAGTTCAACGTTAGAAGAGCTCTTGAAAAAACAAGTACCGAATCCTCAATGTGGAGTGTATTAAGATTCAGGAACTGTTAAAGGAGAAGGATGCTCTGATTAAGATATTAGAGCAACATGCTATAGAAAGTCAAAAGGACCAGAGAAATTTGCTCGCTCCATTCACTTGGCAAAGGACTAACAACCCGACAACGGCTGAAGGACCCCGATCAAAGAAAAGGAAAATACCGGAACCAGCATTTGAGCTCTCTTCAGAGAGGACTCGGGATCCATGAGCTTAGACATTTCCTTTTACAACACTTTGTATAATACTGTACTTTTCATTATAACATAATGCGATCTTTCGAATTCAATAAAAGGGGTCTCCCCCCTGTCGTAACTCGAATTTGACCTCCCTCATTTGCCTTTTGCATAAGCATGTGCATTCGCATCGTCGGCACACGCATTCGCATTTTTCTCTATGTGTTTCTTGTTACAGGAATATTTAGGTTTTCCATGCCCAATTAATCACATCTTCACAAGGTCATCACATCATCAAAACAAGCACAAAATGAGGGTTTCTATGCCTATTCATCAATACAAGAAGTGAAAAATCGAAGCCGGGACCACAACACCTTTTTTTTAGGCAAATTGGGCATATTTTGGCTTTGATTCTACAGTATTCTAGTAGCATGTGGAATATTCTAGACATCTCTAGACATTTCAAGGCTATTCAATTCATTGCAAGTGCATTTATTCTAATGCTTCACTTCAAATTAAGTGCACCATGTTCCTTGTTTACCAAGTAATGTGGATCTTTGGATGTTGGAGTTCACCTTGGGATTGTTACCGAGTTGATCCTGACTAACCGAGTTAACCCCCTTGACTCGGTGAGACAAGTGTAACTAACTCCTAGCCTAGTTCCAAACCCAAAGCTAAGTCCAAAGCTAATTCCAAACCTCTCACACTCCAAACCAAAAGTCTATATAAACACACCTTTACTCACTTTTCAAAGGATCCACCATTTTCACCAAATTTCTCACATTTCACTCTTAAGTCTCTCATATTCTCTCTGATTTTTCTCTGCTACTTCTTCTTCTTCATTTCAATTCTCTTCCAAAACCTTACCAAAGCTCTTAATTCACCATTGAAGAAAAGCTACTTTCACCTTGAAAGTGCTTTTTCTTGAGCTTAACCTTCACCACCATTCCATTATACTGGTTTTTGTGGAGTTTCAGTAGCATTTGGATTCATCTCAAGTGATTGATTCAAGCTTCTTCGGTGATAATTCTCATTTCGGAGTTTTTGTCGCGATTTGATCGGTTTCGATACGTTTCGGCTATAATTGAAGATTCCTCTAGTTTTCTTTGATTATCTTCATCAAGATCACATTGCAACATTTACCAAGGCACATCTCAGCCTTGTAGGTTGGTGGATCTCTTTCAGTTTTACTGTTTCGATCGTTTTCGTATCATTCGCGATGTAGTTTTGATGTTTTTTGCATGTGAATTGATTATGCCATTGTGTGATCCATGATCTGGAATGTTTAATTGATTCTATTGTTGATCATTTACTACTTCTAAACTTGATTTTTCGTGCATAATTGTATGCCCTAGCATTGGAGTGATTGCATAATCAAAAAGTTGGCCAAAAGCACTTTTCAAAACTGATTTTCTGCTCCCTGTCCAGTGTTAATTGATTAACACTTTGCAGTGCAATAGTGTTAATCGATTAACCAGTGTTTTTTTGCACTTTTTCAAGTGTTAATCGATTAACACTTTGCAGTGCAATTGTGTTAATCGATTAACACTGAACCAGAAGGCCATTTATGAGGGGATAGAGATCATCGACAGATGTGGAAATTTCCCTAACGTACCCCTCATTGGAACTAAAGGAGGAATGAACTATCATCCAATTTTAGCTCGTCGTCAACTTGGATACCCGATGAAGAATATCCCACATAATGTTCATCTGGAAGGTCTTTTCTTCAAGGAAGGGGAAAATGACAGGGCACTAAAGAAAGAAATAGTGCATGCTTGGCAACATATTCACAAGAAAGGAAAAGAGTCTCTAGGAAGACCAAACTGTATCTCCATAGAGCCTTATCTCCATTGGGTGCAAACTAGAGCCCTCAAACTGAGGATGCCTTACCCTCATCAAGAAGTTTTTTCGTTAAAGGAATTTGTCCTTTATTTCATGTCTGATGCCGAAATACTCCAGGTCGCTATCAACAAAGTTCAACGTTAGAAGAGCTCTTGAAAAAACAAGTACCGAATCCTCAATGTGGAGTGTATTAAGATTCAGGAACTGTTAAAGGAGAAGGATGCTCTGATTGAGATATTAGAGCAACATGCTATAGAAAGTCAAAAGGACCAGAGAAATTTGCTCGCTCCATTCACTTGGCAAAGGACTAACAACCCGACAACGGCTGAAGAACCCCGATCAAAGAAAAGGAAAATACCGGAACTAGCATTTGAGCTCTCTTCAGAGAGGACTCGGGATCCATGAGCTTAGACATTTCCTTTTACAACACTTTGTATAATACTGTACTTTTCATTATAACATAATGCAATCTTTCGAATTCAATAAAAGGGGTCTCCCCCCTGTCGTAACTCGAATTTGACCTCCCTCATTTGCCTTTTGCATAAGCATGTGCATTCGCATCGTCGGCACACGCATTCGCATTTTTCTCTATGTGTTTCTTGTTACAGGAATATTTAGGTTTTCCATGCCCAATTAATCACATCTTCACAAGGTCATCACATCATCAAAACAAGCACAAAATGAGGGTTTCTATGCCTATTCATCAATACAAGAAGTGAAAAATCGAAGCCGGGACCACAACACCTTTTTTTTAGGCAAATTGGGCATATTTTGGCTTTGATTCTACAGTATTCTAGTAGCATTTGGAATATTCTAGACATCTCTAGACATTTCAAGGCTATTCAATTCATTCCAAGTGCATTTATTCTAATGCTTCACTTCAAATTAAGTGCACCATGTTCCTTGTTTACCAAGTAATGTGGATCTTTGGATGTTGGAGTTCACCTTGGGATTGTTACCGAGTTGGTCCTGACTAACCGAGTTAACCCCCTTGACTCGGTGAGACAAGTGTAACTAACTCCTAGCCTAGTTCCAAACCCAAAGCTAAGTCCAAAGCTAATTCCAAACCTCTCACACTCCAAACCAAAAGTCTATATAAACACACCTTTACTCACTTTTCAAAGGATCCACCATTTTCACCAAATTTCTCACATTTCACTCTTAATTCTCTCATATTCTCTCTGATTTTTCTCTGCTACTTCTTCTTCTTCATTTCAATTCTCTTCCAAAACCTTACCAAAGCTCTTAATTCACCATTGAAGAAAAGCTACTTTCACCTTGAAAGTGCTTTTTCTTGAGCTTAACCTTCACCACCATTCCATTATACTGGTTTTTGTGGAGTTTCAATAGCATTTGGATTCAGCTCAAGTGATTGATTCAAGCTTCTTCGGTGATAATTCTCATTTCGGAGTTTTCGTCGCGATTTGATCGGTTTCGATACGTTTCGGCTATAATTGAAGATTCCTCTAGTTTTCTTTGATTATCTTCATCAAGATCACATTGCAACATTTACCAAGGCACATCTCAGCCTTGTAGGTTGGTGGATCTCTTTCAGTTTTACTGTTTCGATCGTTTTCGTATCATTCGCGATGTAGTTTTGATGTTTTTTGCATGTGAATTGATTATGCCATTGTGTGATCCATGATCTGGAATGTTTAATTGATTCTATTGTTGATCATTTACTACTTCTAAACTTGATTTTTCGTGCATAATTGTATGCCCTAGCATTGGAGTGATTGCATAATCAAAAAGTTGGCCAAAAGCACTTTTCAAAACTGATTTTCTGCTCCCTGTCCAGTGTTAATTGATTAACACTTTGTAGTGCAATAGTGTTAATCGATTAACCAGTGTTTTTTTGCACTTTTTCAAGTGTTAATCGATTAACACTTTGCAGTGCAATTGTGTTAATCGATTAACACTGAACCAGAAGCCCATTTATGAGGGGATAGAGATCATCGACAGATGTGGAAATTTCCCTAACGTACCCCTCATTGGAACTAAAGGAGGAATGAACTATCATCCAATTTTTGCTCGTTGTCGACTTGGATACCCGATGAAGAATATCCCGCATAATGTTCATCTGGAAGGTCTTTTCTTCAAGGAAGGGGAAAATGACAGGGCACTAAAGAAAGAAATAGTGCATGCTTGGCAACATATTCACAAGAAAGGAAAAGAGCCTCTAGGAAGACCAAACTGTATCTCCATAGAGCCTTATCTCCATTGGGTGCAAACTAGAGCCCTCAAACTGAGGAGGCCTTACCCTCATCAAGAAGTTTTTCTGTTAAAGGAATTTGTCCTTTATTTCATGTCTGATGCCGAAAAACTCCAGGTCTCTATCAACAAAGTTCAACGTGAGAAGAGCTCTTGAAAAAACAAGTACCGAATCCTCAATGTGGAGTGTATTAAGATTCAGGAACTGTTAAAGGAGAAGGATGCTCTGATTGAGATATTAGAGCAAAATGCTGTAGAAAGTCAAGAGGACCAAAGAAATTTGCTCACTCCATTCCTTTGGCAAAGGACTAACAACCCGACAACGGCTGAAGAACCCCGATCAAAGAAAAGGAAAATACCGGAACCAGCATTTGAGTTCTCTTCACCCGTCCTTTGGGTCACGACCTTCGCTTGGTCCCACACCCGTTCTTTGGGTCACGACCTCCGCTTGGTCCCACACCCGCTCTTGCTCTTCTCTCTTGGTTATGACACCATTCCTTTACCTTGCACTCTTGGTTTTGACACCATTCTTTGCTTTTTCGAACTCTTTTCCTTTTATCTCCTAGCGGAGTTTCTTTCTTGGTTTCGACACCACTCTTGCACGTTATTCTCTGCACAGTTTTTGTCTTTTCCTTTGCATTTATTTCTTGGTTTTGACGCCAATTCTTTTGAATCCTCAGCGGAGTTTCCCTCTTTCTTTTGTTCCTGATTTTGACACCACTTTCTTCTCCTTTCCCTTTTCCTTTTCCGTCTTAGTTCACCGAACTACAGAAGCTCTGATTCTGCATTCATTCGAATGTATGATACGTAGGCACGAGATCGCGATGATCTTGGCGAGCACACTTCCACCCTTCCTTCCTTCTCCCTTTCTTCCTTCCTCTCTGTCCCCTGGTTCCATTAACTACGACGCTCTGATTTCCTCATTGCACTATGAGGGTACGTAGGCACGAGGGCCCCAATCCTCCGCGAGCACTTTCTTTCTTTTCTTTTTCCCCTTTCTTCTATCTCCTCTTTCTTTTAGCTAGAAGTCTTTAGATAGATAACCCATCCAAGCCTAGAAGCAAGCAAAATGGTTCCCGTCGAGTACGGCGGATGCGTAAGGTGCTAGTACCTTCCTTTCGCATAACCGACCCCCGTTCCTGTTTCTCTTCCCCTTGGGTTTTATCGATATTTTCCATGTCCTTCGGGGCTAAATAAAGTTCGGTGGCGACTCTGTGTTATCTTTGAGTGTGTGATTCACTCCGGTATAAACCAACCATCTTCACCCCCCACTGTATGATATTTGCAATCTATTTGTTGAAGTTTCTTTTTGAATAAAACAAAAACTAAAAATACGTCTTTCCATATCATTCATCATTCTCACATAACACATTTTTCTTATCTTTGAGTCTCACGTACGTGTCACAATTCTAAAGTCAAGTTGTCTCACTCATACAATATTCAGGCCAATCGACAAAAGAAAATGGACGATCTCGAGGAAGAGAACAGAGAGCTGAGACAAGAAATCGACGCTCTAAAGGAAAGTTTGGAAAAACTTCACAGTGACATGGAATTCCTGGCAGCAGCGACATCAAAAGACTGTAATTTTAGAGATCACATCTACGCCCATTATGGAGACGCATGAGAATCATCCTCGGTACAACATGCCTAAGGGTCTCCCTTGGGGCATGCCTCTCAACTTTTTCCCTGAAGGATATATCCCACCGGTCACTGAAGACCAAGAAACAGCAGCAAGAACCGCTGTACCTGAAGGTTACAAACTTCAGGAAAGTGAAGATGCAAGGGTTACAACAGCAACCCCTGAAGGTTACAAACTTCAGGGCATGGAAGCGCCAAGAGTCACCACTATAATGTCTATACCACAACCAGTGGTACACACTGTCCCGGAAGGACAGATTCCACATGTAATTTTTGGTGGAAACAAAGACATGTACGAAAGGATGAATGAGTTCCAGGAACAATTTTTGGAGATGAAGAAGGAACTGCATACCATTCATGGTCAAGACTTATTCGGAAAGGACGCCGCAGACCTCTGTTTGGTCCCTAATGTAAAGATACCACACAAATTCAAGGTGCCTGACTTTGAAAAATACAAAGGCAACTCTTGCCCTCAAAGTCATTTGGTGATGTACGCTCAAAAATTGTTAACTCAGACAGAAAATCAACAGCTACTGATCCATTACTTCCAAGATGGTTTAACCGATTCTGCACTCAAATGGTACATGAGTTTAAACCGCACCAAGATCAGTACTTTCAGAGATCTCGGTGCAGCTTTCGTTCAGTAGTATAAATACAATTTAGACATGGCACCAGATAGAGATTATCTTAGAGCAATGTCGCAAAAGGACAAAGAAACTTTTAAGGAATATGCTCAGAGATGGTGTGAAATTACCGCCCAGATCTGTCCCCCTCTTGAGGAAAAAGAGATGACCAATATCTTTTTGAAAACCTTAAGCTCATTCTATTACGACCGAATGGTTGCAAGTGCGCCCAGTGACTTCACTGAAATGGTGAACAAGGGAGTACGCCTTGAAGAAGCAGTCCGAGAAGGATGATTGGTCAAAGATGTAGAGCCATCTAACAGTACTAAGAGATACGGTAGTGCTTTCTAAAAGAAGAAAGAGCAGGAGATCAATAATATCTCTCTCGGAAAGCAAAGGCGGAGCTATCAACCAATAGCGGCAATAACTCTCTCTATCAACCCAACGCCGGCTCCGACTTACCAACCTCAGGTTACTCAGAGCAACCAAGTCAACAACAATATCTATCAGCAAAGGACACAACAGCCTCTTCAGCAAGTTCGTCCACAATACAACAACAACAATCGACACGACCATCAGGGTTCGACCCTATACCGATGTTGTACGTAGAGTTATTTCCACTTCTACTGGCCAAGGGGCACGTCCAAACCAGGTCTCCTCTTGTAGTACCAGAAAATCCACCTTTTTGGTACAAAGCCGATCAAGCTTGCCCTTACCATCAAATAGGATTGGGGCACAACATTGAGAACTGTTTCAGCTTCAAGTCTGATGTACAGAAGCTTGTCAGGAACTGGATCCAATCTTTCAAAGATACTAATCCAAATGTTCAGACGAACCCGTTGCTGCAACAAGAGAAGAGTGCAGTAAATTTAATAGAGGAAGAATTTAGCCGCAGTTATCAAATTCACGATGTACTCTTATTAAGAACCAATCTGGTCAGGATGCATTGCAGACAGAGCGGGTACGGTCATGTGCCACCTCACAATTATCACCAGTGTGATATCTACTCAAAGAATAACCGGGGGTGTTCTGTAGTGCAATCAGCCCTACAAGAACAAATGGAATTGGGTTGGATTCAGGATCACAGAACCCGTGAGATCAACATGGCCCATACACATCCCAACATTGTTCAGAACCGCGACATTCTCGTGATGAATGTCAACTTAGTGGCGATGCATTCAAGACAGAGTCAATATCATAATCTTCCACGACACGATTACAATTCTTGTCCGATATGCTCAACAAATAATCAGGGATGCTCTTTTGTACAAGAGGCCCTCCAACATCAGATGGATCTCGGATGGATCCAAGACTACCGTGAAAGAAATAACCATCAAGTCAATATGGTTCAGATCTTTGACATACGCTTGATGAATACCAGTCTGGTAGAATTACATGCTAAGCAAGTTAGGCTCGGCTTTCTGGCTTCACATGATTATCAAGACTGTGAAGAATGTCGTGAAGACAGCCAAGGGTGTGTGCTTGTCCAAAGAACACTTTAACACTTGTTGGACCACTGGTGACTTTCAATCTACTTGGATGAAGCTACACAACAGATTAGTATGACTGACGAGAATCCTGGTAGACATCAAATTCGTGATGTCCGCTCAATGGAAATAGATCTAGTAAAGATGCACTGCATACAAAGCGGGCGTGGCCGGGTGCCACCCCACAATTATGAACGTTGTAGAGTTTGCTCAGAGAAC
This sequence comes from Lathyrus tuberosus, assembly GCA_022829125.1. Taxonomy (NCBI): domain Eukaryota; kingdom Viridiplantae; phylum Streptophyta; class Magnoliopsida; order Fabales; family Fabaceae; genus Lathyrus; species Lathyrus tuberosus. The sequence goes on from JALAZF010000121.1 coordinate 5,691,383, forward strand.
AACCAAGGATGTTATCTCGTGCGAGCAGCTCTTCAAAATCAGTTGGATCGGAAAGAGGTTCGACCATGTTCAAGTTCTGGGTCGATCAACGTGATACAAGACTATCTCCCTGATCAAAGCAAAGACGTTGTCATAATCCCCGATCATGGGAAAACCAAAGACGTTTGCACCATAATCCCTCTACTCGATGAATCAAGAATCCCTCTTGATAGTAGAAAAGTTCCCAGCCAGGAACTGATTGAGGTTGCCTATAACGGTCAGAGAAATCAAAAAGATCCTGTGGTTATCTACCTGCTAGGACCAGTACCGTACGAATCGAAAAAGGCTATCCCCTACAAGTATGGTGCAACGACCATCAAAAATGGAGAGGAAACTTCATTACCCTCCGTCGTAAACATTGCCGACATCAGTCGAGTCACACGGAGCGGTCGAATCTTCAACAGAGGAGTTGGAGAACCTACCAAAGAAAAGGAACCTCAAACAGGAGTTCCTAACCCACCAGTCAGTCAATCCAATAATCCAGAACTAGTAAAGAACAACGATGAGATGATGAAGCTCATCCAGAAAAGTGAGTACAACATTGTGGACCAACTGTTGCAAACTCCGTCTCGAATCTCTGTGTTATCTCTCCTACTTAGTTCCAAAGTTCACAGGGAAGCTCTGCAGAAAGTCTTAGAGCAAGCCTTTGTGGAACAGGATGTGACGGTAGGACAATTTTACAGCATCATTTCCAACATCACTTCCTGCAATAATTTAGGATTATGTGATGAAGAACTGCCGGAAGAAGGCAAGAATCATAATATGGCGCTTAACATTACAGTCAACTCCCAGGACGATGCTTTAGCTAGCGTATTGGTGGACACGGGATCATCTTTGAATGTTATGCCAAAATTAACTCTGACACGACTATCATTTCAAGGAGCCCCGATGAGAGGCTGTGAGATCATCGTCAAAGCCTTTGACGGATCCAGAAAAATAGTTATCGGCGAAGTTAATCTTCCCATAACCATCGGTCCTCACACTTTCCAGGTCATGGACATCCGGGCAGCATACAGTTGTTTATTAGGAAGACCTTAGATACACGAAGCTGGGGCAGTCACTTCGACACTTCACCAAAAGCTGAAGTTCGTCAAGAATGACAAGTTAGTCACAGTCTGCGGAGAGCAAGCCTTAATTGTAAGCAACTTATCATCATTTTCCTATTTAGAACCAGAGGAAGTTGTTGGAACCCAGTTCCAAGCACTCTCGGTGAGCAATGAGAATCAACCAGAAAGAGGAACATCGATTTCCTCATACAAGGACGCTCTTGAAGTAATCAAGAATAACAACACAAAATGATGGGGACATCTTGTAATTCCTACGGATAACAAGACAAAGAAAGGTCTTGGTTTCTCTTCAAACTATACCCAGACTGCCGAGAAAGATGAAAGTTTTCATCCCATTCAGAACTTCTTCCACAGTGGAGGCTTCCTCCACCCAGTGTCTCAAGAAGTACACGCCATCAATGAGAGTGATTCCTCCGATACGAACGAGGAATGGGAATCTTATCTCAACAACAACGGTTATATGTCTCAGGAAGAAACGCACATGCCATTTTGTTTTCTAAAGCAGAACCCGAGATATATACTGTGATCAGACGTCTGGATGATCTATGGAGATTATGATCCTGAGGGATGCCGAGCTCCACCTAACTCATTAGAAGATGATCTAATGAAGGACAACTTCGATCAAGATTATTATGATCCCCTGGATGACTTACCTATCTGGAAGCCTTACACAGAAAACTTGGGCCAAAAGAGTCATCCGAACGATGCCTGTCAGCTGAGTAATATTGAAAAGAATATCCGCGTCCCCACCAAGCCATGGGATCATTACTCAGGACATTCAGAAAATATCTAACACAATGATAAATCTGCTAGGATTACAGGACAAGAGTTCATCAACTTTTCTTTTCCTGAGGTCAACGTCATCGAGAAAGATGACTCCTCTATTCCCACAGAAGTATGGACACCTTAGGACAACCGAGTGGCAAGTACGACTTTCTAGTCAAGTACACTGATCCTGAAATCTCTCGTATCAGATACGAGGACATCCATCCAACTGGATGGGGAGATTCTCTTGAGAGTGAAAACACTAAGGAAGATACAACAGAAGAGTTCTTTTATGACAACTCTGCATGAGAGGAAGACTCCAATGATCCTACTCCGCCAGAAATCAGTGTTGTTTCTGAAGAAAAACCAAGAAAGAAGCTACCAGACTTTGTGGTTCACCGAGGAGTTCGTCGCCAATGGGTTGTTGTCCATGTCCCGAAAGTCGTCCATAAGTCTAAGTAATTGCCATCTTTATTTTGACCTTCGGTGAAACGGATGTTTTTATAGGGCTCACTTTTCTGTAAATTGAAAGCTCCTAGAGTTTGACTAAATTTTGGTAAAACATATCAACAATAAAGATGAAGAAACTGCCAAGATCAAAGATGTCGAAGAAGATGTCCTAACAGCAAGATGCGACATCCTGAACTGATATAGCAGGATTTAAATGTGTAACAAATTTGTCCAAGATTTGCTATGCCTTTTAATACTGGATCAGAGATATCACAGGTTATGATTGGGATATGAGTGGGGTATCTCGTATCAGGGTTTTAAATGTTTGAGTTTTACCTTGGTAAAGATGTTCATGGGGTAGATGTTAGGGATAAAGTTGTAAACGTGGGAGTTTAACTTTGTAATAGTCTACACATAGTGAAGTCTTCATCCTGGATTGGTATCCCCCAGATGTAGGTGAATTGCACCGAACTGGGTTAACAATTACTGTTTTATTTAACATTCTTCAATTTACAATTTTGTTAATGTTCTTAACTGACATGTTGGATCAGATGTCGTGACATCTGTGAGGGTGCAGTTCTGATATTCAAGGTATCAGTCTGCTGTTGCGCCTCCAAGTTTAAAAGATGATGTAACACAATGTCTTGACATGTGTCAGGACATCTGCTGTCTGCATAGGCCAGAATTTCAATTGGTATCAGAGCAGGCATCCTGTCTGGTTTTGGATGAGATCCTTGGGAGATACTTTCTGGCGTTTAAATGAGGAGGAGTTTTGGAGATCAGATCAATCAACTCAGACATACTCAAGGGTATTAATGGCTGAGGAGGTTCTACAACAACTATAGGAGAAGTGGCTAGTTCTCTTGTTGGTGTGTCTTATAAGATGTTCTGACATTTTATTAGGGCAAGCAGGATCTATTCCTTGGTGGTTCCGCTTCATGAGTTTCTAATGGAAGAGCTCTAGAATTATGGGATTCTGGAGTTGTTACTGAAGGCAGTTGGTGGAAGGTCTCAATCATCGGCCTCTATATTTAAAGATATTTGCATTCTTTTATTCCAAAGTCGGGAGCGATGGAGTGAAGGAAGTTGTGGTCAGATATCTGGTATGATGAATTGGTACTTGGAAGCTTGGTTTCCTGGTGCAGTTTGGAATCAGTTGAAGAGGAGAGGAGTTGATTGAAAGTTTAGCAGGTTCTTGCTCTATGAGTTTGATAAATGTTTGGTCGGCTAGGTTGTCAAAGATACTTGAGAATTCTCTCAAGTCCACTAATAAAGACATCTATGTCGTGTATCTGGAGTCTTCTAGTTACTCTTCTGACTAGAAGGTGTTTCTTTGAGACACAATCTGAAGAACGTGGAGGTGATTTATTTTCACCATCCAAAAACAGCAAGGAAGGATTCATCTCTCTTGATTCTAAGAGTAGATCCAATCTAATTGAAGATTTGTTGAGGTAAATAAGACTTGTTCAGAGAAAGTCTTAGTTACTTGGGTCAAGGGTGGCAGCCTTGGTATCTCAACATTGTCATTGAAGAAGATACTTGAAAAAAGATTGAATGCTTTATAGGTATTCATGACATGATCTGGTGGAGCTCAGCTACAGCAGTGAAGAAGGGTTATTGTACAAGGATTTAAGATCAATTGCTATTTGTGGAATCCAAAAGTATTTAATTGATTATCCTTTAAAGTCAAGATTAAAGATGTTCTGTCAGATGTTATAACATCTTTTCATCAGAGGCTTGGAGAATCATGGGAGGGGTTATGCATTCGCTAACGAGTCTCCTAGGTGCTGACCTTGGATAATTGGCTTAGCATCTGTTCCTAGAAAGTATTGTGAATGACTTATCCAGATGGTGATGCTGTTGAAGATGGAGATGGAAGACTATGAAGACATCATAATCTTGATGGTTACAGCTTGGGTCAGTTTATTTCTGATCCAGGTGCTTTGGAGCATAGTGTTTGCTCTGGTTGTGAAGGTCGGGGATATGTGGCAGTTATCTCTGGCTTTCTAATGACGGCTCTACTAAAGGAAGTGGCATCCTTTGGGATTGCTATGTGGTAGTCTTGGACTACTTATTTTCTGAAGTTTAAATGTGGCAGGTTTGAAGTCTTTGGAGTTTCAAAGTAGAATGGAGGTTGTCTACTCAAAACTTGGTTGTTGAATCAAGTCTGTGAGAGCATGGAAATCTGTTTCTACAAAGGGAGGAGGTTCTTCTAAGTGGCAGAAGGAAGAGCTGAATTCAACAGTTGGATGTTATAATGTTTTAACATCTAGCTTAACATCAGAAGTCTCAGCTGGTGATGTGGAACATCAGCTTAAGATAAGGTGATCTATAGAAGAATGGGAGTGATAGATTCTTCAAAAAGATCTATCTCATGCAGTTTGCGGGAGCTGTGGATGAGAAGATGTTACATGACTAAGAGGCTTGGTGGATCCAAGATATCTTCCTATAGGGCAAGTAATTCGTGTGACTTGAAGATCTGGTTTCATTAGTAGATCAGCGTATCTTGTGGGAATTCTGAAGATGAGTGAGTTCAATCAAAAGGTGGCATTTGATTGGTTTCACAATGTGCGTTCAAGCAGGATGCTTGAAACTGATTACACTTGTGTACAAGAGTAGTTAGTTGAATTTGTTTGAAGGTTCTGGTTCTCTGGGAGCTTGTGTCAGAAGTTCTTAGGTGAGAATGGAAGCATACCTTCTTGGTGGTTTAGAGTTTATTTCTCTCTGGGTTCCTGAAGTCTTCTTTGTTTAAGTTGGTGGCTCAGTGTTGTGTGAAGATCTTCTGTGTTGATTACTATGTTGATAGTAAGTCCAGTAGTTGAGCATATCAAGAACCATTGTATGTGGTGTCTATGATGTGTGGAAGATGTCCTAACAGGTGTTAGAACATCCTTGGGTTGGATATCCTTGGTGAAGGATTTCAGGTTCTGTAATGAACTGGTTACTTGCATCGTGTCCAAGAAGTATCTACATGATCATCTGGGAGAATGATGGAGTAGAAGGGTTCCTTGAAAGGAGGATGTAAGTGTTTGTGAAGACTGAAGTGAATCATGTGTTGATTGCTTAGAAGTCTGTTTCCTGAATGCGTTCAGAAGTGGAGATTCACCATAAATCAGAAGTATTCCAGATTATCATACGGGAGAATGATAGGAATGACTATCTTGGATTGCGAGGTGTTTATCTCTAATGCTGGCCTGGTGAGGTCAATGGAAAATCTTGCATACGACATTGGAGCCCTTGGAGCAAGTCATCTAGTAGTGGATCAGTTTAGCTGCTGTGAAGTTCTTGAGCATGCATATGATAGCTAACATCATGGTAACAAACTAAGGGACCATGCGCATCTCTTTGAGGAATCGGAAGTATTCTAATTCAATTGGGTTGTGCCTCAAGCAACGGGATATCTATACATGATAATTCAAGAGGAGTTCGTGAGGTGTATAAGATGGTTGTGGAATGAGGGGGATCAATGGGAGTTTGATCTCAAGCCAAGAGTTTGTTATGGTTTGGATACACGTCCTCACGGGATACATGACATTGATCATGTGTGAGTGATTATTGTTTCTTGTCAAAGGGAACAATAAAGAGTTAATGGTTGCGTTCAACAGGTGTGTTGAACAGAGGGTGCGCTCTTGAAGACATGAAGATGTGTCTTATGTTTTCCAGTCATTAGCTTGGGTGTTCAGTGGAGGAGCACCAGTTACCTTAGTCAGGGGGAGAGGCCCCTTGGTCTAAGATGAATAGCTGTGAGGATGCAGTGGAAATTCCAGTTTGCATTTGTGTGTCAAGCAAACTGAAATGTCAAGGAGGATGTCTTGACATTAGAGTATTGTTGCAAGTTGTGGGAAACTTGGCAATGCATACTTGAATGGTTCTTATTGGATGCTTAAGAATCATTGACTGAGTCTGGGAGAATTTATTTTTCTCTTGCAGTCTGGGATCATATATTTGTGAAGAATTCTCTGTATGGTCAAATCAGAAGAAGAATCCTGGAAGAATAGACAATGTCTGACATGATGTTAGGACATTGTTATAAAACATGTATGCATGTAATGGGTTCTTTGGTCGGTGTTCTTAAAAGGAGAAACAATCAACAGTCTTGGCCGGTGCACATTTAGTAGAGTTATTGGTGCTTTGAATTGACCAACATTTTGTTCAATGGTTCGTTTCTTTCAAAGGAAATTATCTGCTATAAATAAGATTGTTGTGACACTCCTTGGTCTCATAATTCCTTCTTTCCAAGTGAGTGTTTGATGGAATTTTTCAAGATCTGGATGAGTTGCGTCTGGATATGGAACTGTCTTGGTGACTTTTGCCAAGTTTTGGCTAAAAAAGGGGAGAAGAATAGTGTTCTGGTGTTTGGGTTCATTCGAGCAGTGGCAGTGCAAGAATGTTGGAGGAAGATGTTCTATTATCTCTACTTACTAATTTCTTGTTTTTGTGTCTTGTGATCTGAGTTGTGAAACAAGTTGTGTCTTGTGACCTGAGTTACATAATTCTTGTACTCGGTGTTACAAAGGCTACAACTGGTGTTTCTTTTCTGGAGGAGTCTTCTACACTGGTTCTGGATCTTTCTTAGAAGGAAAAAGAAATGTGTTGTGGGGGAGATTTCTTCAAACTCCAATCAATTCTCAAGATGGAGGAGTCTTGTTGATGGCAGAATACAGAAGAAGATGTTTTAGCTAAAATTTGTCAAAAGGGGGAGATTGAAAGCTCCTAGAGTTTGACTAAATTTTGGTATAACATATCAACAATAAAGATGAAGAAACTGCCAAGATCAAAGATGTCGAAGAAGATGTCCTAACAGCAAGATGCGACATCCTGGACTGATATAGCAGGATTTAAATGTGTAACAAATCTGTCCAAGATTTGCTACGCCTTTTAATACTGGATCAAGGATCAAAAATAGAAAGCCCAAGACAGAAGACTATATATATGAAGACTTAGACCTAGGGCTTGATGGCCTTATATAACAATTGTAACCTAGTTCTCTTTTCTAAAAATAAGGGTTTAGGTTTTGAGAGTCGTTGGCTTTTAGGGTTGTAGTTCCCCTCTGTAATATGGGATGCAGAGAGGACGACATAGGTGCATGTACATAACAAGAAACCTGTAGGTAATGGTTGTTGTATTGTTCTTGGACGAAGCTTTGAAGCAAGTCCAAGATAACTTGAAGGTCAAGAAACTGCAACAGTTCTGAATTGGCAGAAGATAGAGATATCACAGGTTGTGATTGGGATGTGAGTGGGGTATCTCGTATCAGGGTTCTAAACGTTTGAGTTTAACCTTGGTAAATATGTTCATGGGGTAGGTGTTAGGGATAAAGAAGTAAACGTGGGAGTTTAATTTTGTAACAGTCTACACATAGTGAAGTCTTCATCCTGGATTGGTATCCCCCCAGATGTAGGTGAATTGCACCGAACTGGGTTAACAATTAATGTCTTATTTAACATTCTGTAATTTACAGTTTTATTAATGTTCTTGACTGACATGTTGGATCAGATGTCGTGACATCTGTGAGGGTGTTGTTCTGATATTCAAGGTATCAGTCTACTGTTGCGCCTCCAAGTTTAAAAGATTATGTAGCACAATGTCTTGACATGTGTTAGGACATCTGCTGTCTGCATAGGCCAGAATTTTAATAAATGTCCCTCTTCGCTTTGCCCAGAGCGACAGAGTTTTGTTTTATAGGGTTGTATTTCGAGAATCGACAAAATCATAAATAAATAATGTCATTCTGTCATTCCTGCATTTATTGCTATTTTCACTTTTTGTTTTTCAGAAAATGGTAATCCTAAAACAAAACAAAAAACAAGCATTTTTCAAAAAAAAAACACTGCACACACTCTTGCATTCTCTCTATCTCTTCTAAAAAACAAATCATCACGTCATGCAGATTGCTTGTTTTAAACCCCATTGAAACATACGATCTAATGCCTTCTCCCAACTTTGAATTCCCGGTATTTGAGGCTGAAGAAGAAGAGGATGAAGAAATCCCAGAAGAGATCTCCCAAATACTCAGACAAGAGGAAAGGTCTATTGAGCCTTTCAAAGAGCCGTTGGAAACAGTCAATTTAGGTTTTGGGGAAGAAAGGAAAGAAGTTAAGATTGGGGCACTGCTCAGTGCAACTGTCAAAGACAGCTTGATAAAACTTCTCAAAGAGTTTCCAGATGTATTTGTTTGGTCCTATTAGGACATGCCAGGGTTGGATACCAGCATCATGGAACATCATTTACCATTGAAATCAGAATGTCCGCCGGTAAAACAAAGGCTGAGAAGAACTCACCCGGATATGGCTATCAAGGAAGTGCAGAAACAGATCGACTCAAGTTTCCTTGCCACCTCAGAATATCCTCAATGGTTGGCCAACATAGTGCCAGTTCCAAAAAAGGATGGAAAAGTCAGAATGTGAGTAGACTACAGGGATCTGAACAGAGCAAGTCCAAAGGATGACTTCCCCCTACCACACATTGACATGCTGGTAGATAGCACAGCAAAATTCAAAGTCTTCTCCTTCATGGATGGATTCTCGGGCTATAATCAAATTAAAATGGCGCCGAAAGATATTGAGAAAACTTCATTCATCACCCCATGGGGCACCTTTTGTTACAAGGTAATGCCGTTCGGTCTGAAGAACGCCGAGGCAACCTATCAAAGGGCCATGACGACTCTGTTTCACGACATGATGCACAAAGAAATTGAAGTGTATGTCGATGACATGATTGCCAAATCTAAAATAGAAGAAGAGCATGTGACGCACCTGTCAAAGCTATTCGAGCGTCTGAGGAAATACAAACTTTGCTTGAATCCGAACAGATGCACGTTCGGTGTCCACTCAGGAAAACTTTTAGGGTTCATCGTCAGCCAAAAAGGAATTGAGGTTGATCCTGACAATGTCAAGGCCATTCAAGAAATGCCTTCACCAAAGACTAAAAAACATGTCAGAGGATTTTTGGGACGTCTGAATTACATCTCAAGGTTTATATCCCTCATGACTGCGTCATGCGTGCCGATCTTCAAACTACTCAGAAAGAATCAAAGATGTGTATGGACAGAAGATTGCAAAAAAGCTTTCGACAATATCAAATAATATCTATTGCATCCACCAATCATGTCACCTCCAATGGAAGGAAGACCACTGATCATCTACTTAATAGTCTTGGAAGACTCCATGGGTTGTGTACTTGGCCAACAAGATGAAACAAAAAGAAAAGAGTCTGCCATTTACTTCTTAAGCAAGAAATTTACCAGTTGTGAGACTCGGTACACCATGCTCAAGAAAACTTGTTATGCTCTAGCTTAGGCAGCCAAATGTCTTCGCCAGTACATGAGTTGTCACACTACTTGGTTAATCTCTGAAATGGACCTGATCAAGTATGTCTTTGAAAAACCTGCTCTCACGGGAAGGATCGCCCGTTGGCAGATGTTATTATCAGAACATGACATCGAGTATCATGCTCAGAAAGCCGTCAAAGGAAGTATTTTAGCCGACCATTTGGCTCATCAACCGATTGACGATCAGGAATCAGTCGGATTTGACTTCCCATACGAAGATGTCATGTACCTAAAAATGAAAGATTGCGATGAACCGCTACCTAGTGAAGGGCCGAAACCAGGTTCCCAATGGGGAATAATTTTTGATGGAGCTGTCAATACTTATGGAAATGGAATTGGGGCAATCATCGTAACACTTCAGGGTACCCATATTCCTTTCACTGCCAGACTAACATTCAAATGCACAAACAACGAGGCCGAATATGAAGCTTGTATCATGGTCTCGAAGAAGCAATTGATTTAAGGATAAAGAATTTGGATATGTATGGAGACTCAGCCCTAGTTATCAATCAAATCAAAGGAGAGTGGAACACATATCAATCAAGATTGATTCCTTACAAAGACTACGCAAGAAGGTTGTTGCCCTTCTTCAACAAAATTGAGTTTCATCACATTCTCCGTGAAGAAAACCACATGGCTGATGCACTAGCTACCTTATCCTCCATGATTAGTGTAAGTCGATGGAACGACCTACCTAAGATTGACATAATGCGCCTTGAAAGGCCCGCTTACATCTTCACAATTGAAGCAGTCATGGACGACAAACCTTGGTATCACGATATCAAGTGCTTCCTTCAAAGACAAGAGTACCCACCTGGGGCATCCAGGAAAGACACGATGACTCTCAGAAGACTGGCTGGCAACTTCTTCCTGAACGGTGATACACTCTATAAGAGAAACTTCGACATGGTCCTGCTCCGATGAGTAGACAGACAAGAAGCAAACATGTTGATGAAAGAGATTCACGAAGGATCCTTTGGCACTCATGCCAATGGACATACAATGGCAAGAAAAATTCTGAGAGCAGGATATTATTGGATGACAATGGAATCCGATTGCTACAAGTACATGAGGAGGTGTCATAAGTGTCAGATATACGCTGACAAAGTCCATGTACCACCAACACATCTCAAATTCTTTCTTCTCCATGGCCTTTTTCTATATGGGGAATCGACATGATTGGCATGATTGAACCAAAAGCTTCAAATAGACATCGGTTCATCTTGGTAGCCATTGACTACTTCACCAAGTGGGTCGAAGCAGCGTCATACACCAATGTAACCCAACAAGTGGTAGTCTGCTTTATCAAGAACAATTTCATCTGCCATTATGGTGTTCCAAGCCAGATCATTACGGATAATGGATCCAACTTAAATAGCAAGATGATGAAAGAGTTGTGCACTGAGTTCAAGATCGAACACCATAACTCATCTCCTACCTACCTAAGATGAATGGAGCGGTAGAAGCGGCTAACAAGAACATCAACAAGATTGTTCAAAAGATGGTTATAACCTACAAAGACTGGCACGAGATGCTACCCTTTGCTCTTCACGGTTATCGCACATCTTTCAGCACTTCAACAGGGGCAACCCCTTTATCTCTAGTATATGGCATAGAAGTAGTACTTCCTATAGAAGTAGAGATACCATCAATCAGGGTATTGATGGAAGCTAAGCTAACAGAAGCTGAATGGTGTCAAAGTCGGCACGATAAACTGAACCTAATTAAAGAAAATAGAATGACAGCTCTATGCCATGGTCAGTTGTATCAGCAAAGAATGAAGAAGGCGTTCGACAAAAAGGTCCGACCCCGTGTCTTCAGAAAAGGAGACCTTGTGCTAAAAAAGATACAGTCATTCCTTACTGATTCCCGGGGCAAATGGACTCCGAATTATGACGGCCCCTATGTAGTCAAGAAAGCCTTCTCAGGCGATGCCTTGAGACTAGCAACCATGAATGGAGAGGAGTTTACCTACCCCACAAATGTTGATGTAGTCAAAAAATACTTCGCCTAAATAATAAAAAAAAAATGTCTCGGTGGATTGAAAACCCGAAAGGGCGGTCCAGGCAAAAATTAGAGACACAAGCAAAAATCATCTCGATGGATTGAAAACCTCAAAAGACAATCCAGGCAAAAGTTAGGGATTCATGGCAAGTAACTACGTCTGATCAGTTCGACTCCTCAGTAGTAATGCCATCTATCAGGAGAACTTCAGTCAAGGTCACCTTCGACAGAAGCCCAGAATTTCCAAAATTCAGAGTTGGTAGAAGGAAAGCGGTCGTTATGTTTCAATGTAGCCCATTTTCCCTTTAAATTACCATTTTATAAACTTTGTAATGCTCTATGGTATCACGCGTCTGGCTGATTACCATTCTATCAATAAAATTTGAGCCCTAGTGCCTTTGTTAGCAACTCTCATTTATTTTGGTTTACAAAATGACATTTTAAAACATGATCAACGATTCTTGAAACAAAGCAAAAATGAATTTACTTGTAAAAATTTTCTTCTGCTTTTAGAATAAAGATGGCATTTCCTTTTGACTTTGAACATCAAAAAGAACATCGATAGCTTCTCCGAAGGTGATTGAACTTCAAAGTGCAGAATCAAAGTACTCCTTCTAAACCAGTATACCTGAATGAGGGATCAACTATTTTAGATGTAATGTCCCATCTGACATCCACGACAGAGTTCTTACCTCTTAAGACCGGTTGACGATTTTTCCCCCCCACAGGGTCTACCTCTCCTAAGCGAGACAGGATTGCTATCTTGAACCGATGGTACTTTTCATCCCCCGCAGTGGCCGAGTATCCAGTCGTGTTCATCCACTAGTCTTTATGTCGTGTCAGTTTTGTCAGCATAAACATACATACATCATGCATAATTGATTCATATTCATATTCATATTGCATTAATATCGCTTTGGTCATACTCATTCCCAAATGATAAAATCTTATTGTCAATCAAGTTGTCGGTTGTTCTTTCCGCGTCGGATAAGACAAAATCCAGGTTTGAGTTTTTTCCTCGTCAGGAAATGTATCGTCTGAGCAATTTCTCCCAAGTTTATTTCTGGATTGGAGACTGTCCTTGACCACTTTGGTAACTTGAACCTCTAAAGGGAAAGAAGACGTCTGGAAGACACTTTTGGAACATCACTCTTCACCATAGAAGATGATATTTCTCGCTTTCCCGGATTAAGGAAAATCCCCAGAGAAAACCTCTCAACAAAAGACTTTTGGCGATGCATCAGTTTTTCTCCTAAGAAGTTCGATGCTAATGAAGTCATCAACACCTCAAAATTGGATCACATCACATGACATTTCTCCGAAAGAGCTCGAAGAAAAGTATGATGTAATGTCCCCAAGCGAAAAGTTGTTTCTCAAGATACTCGTTTTCCCCAGTAGAGACAACAAAAGGCATCTCCAACAGAGAAGTTTGCACACCTCTACAGCTCAGACAAATGGGTGTCCCCAACAAGTATGACCTCAAACTTTTTCCATCAAATGGCGTCTCCCCAGTAAAACTCGGCGAGAAGTTCGATGAAGACCGCTACAAATAGCATCCCTTTTCGAGAAAGAAACCCGACAAGAAGAAACTAAGACCAGTTCCGTGGCTGAAGACTAGGATCGAGGGGAAGTTTTTTTCAAAAGAAAACTAAGACCAGTTTTGTGGCTGAAGACCAGGATCGAGGGGAAGTTTATTTCAAAAGAAAACTAGGACCATTTATGTGGCTGAAGACCATCATCGAGGGGAAGTTTTACCTTTTTCTAAAGTAACCTTACTTAGCAAAAGAAGATGGATGAGCAAACTGCCATTCATAACCACCATCAAAATTTAGGGTATTCTGATATTTAATCCTCTTGCACCTTGAATGTCCGAATATCTTCGCCATTCACACCTTCGGGTCCAAGAAGATTAAATAGGGGCATCTGTCATACCCCAAATTTTGACCACCAAGATTTCCCATCATTGTGCAAATCATTGCCACAATATGGATATGCCATCATGCCTCATCAATCTCCTCAAGGATTGTTGAGCATTCACTATAATCAAGAATTAGGGTTTTCATCCCTCTCTGAGCATTTGGGCAAGAGATCAATCAAGAAATGACATGATCTTCAACTTGTTCAAACTCTTAAACACCCATAAAGGATCAAGAGGACTCCCACATCAAGAATCAAGCACAAGATTTGCAACATTCCAAGTGGATCGAGCCTCGAGATCCCTGGTGTCACCAAATTAGGGTTTTTTGTCGACTAAGGCCTCCAGAGTGAAATTTTCATAGGGGCTTGAGCCAAGGCTTCAAAATATGACTCAATATGCTTAAATAACCCTAGGGGCCCCTTTGTAAAGTTAAATCCCCCTCAGAGAATGCATTCCTCAAAAGTCGAGAATTAGGGTTTCTCCGCGCCGAACCGATCCGGAGCCAAAAGTCAAAACATGACTTTTTTGGCAAAAATGTTCCTTATGACTCATATTTTCATAAAATATGATTTATAATGTCATTTGAACAAGAATTTATCAAGAAATCATGATAACTTGTAAAAGGGGTAATCTTGAAAAATTGAAAAATTTTCTAAGTTACTAAGTTTGGATGGTTTTGGTGCCAACTTCCAAGGACCATAACTTTTGATCCAAGCAGCCATTTTGAGTGATCCAAAGCCTGATTTATAGGTCTTCCTACATTCTACAAAATCTTCAACTACATGAAACTCTAATTCTTCATGGATTTTTGGTTATGGATGGATCAAAGTGGTGAAAAATCAAAGATTTAACACTTAGTACAAAACTGTCTAAATTTCAGCCTTGAACATCAATGTTCATGGGGATTTTTCAACCAAGTCCAGATAGTTTCAAGACAAACTATGACTACACATGAATTGTAACATATAAGGTCTTTTTAAAAAGTACATGAGCATTCCATAACTCCATTTGAGCAAGGAGATATGATCCTCCCAAGATGACACTTTCAAATTGTCTTGTACAAGACAGATTTGTGCATTTTTGCTCGAATTGGTTAAGTTAGGAAATTGCAAGCCTTGTCATCCATTTGGACACCTCAGAGGATAACATCAAAGGGAAAAGATCTGATCCACAAGCTTCCCAAGTCCAAGGATACACATGTAGCTTTGTGTCACCTAAAAAGGCTAGAAATCTCAAAGACTCCAATTTTGTTTCAATGCATTCAATGGATTCACAAGGTGGCAAACATCAAGACATTGCTAACTGAATTGAGTCAAGCCTTATCTCTGAACTAGAGGACTCATAGTTTGTGCCCTAACCTCAAGCCAATGGCTAGAGGAGACTTGAGATTCCATTTGATCACCATTGGCCATGGGACTGTCCAAGCCTTCTTCACTATTGATGCCAAAACAAACTTGTTGCACTATAAATAGACATCAATTGTGATTAGTTTTAGTACACCAAAGACTCAGAACACTAGCTTTACTCAAAATTTCTCTTTCACTCCAAAAATGCCTTCATTTGTAAGTCACTATCGAATTTTTCATTAGAGAGACATTCCATCACCACTAATTGTTCTAACACATTCCATACATCATATATGAGCTGATCAAACACTCCTCACACTTCTGAGACAGCAGGATCATCATCTCCATTTCTCACTTGGATCAATTACAGTCAGAGTTGAGCCAGCCTATCCAAAGAGTTTCAAAAATCCTGAAGGTTGCAACACAATCCTTGAGGCCTAAGGAAGTTATCCAGGTCATTGCTTCACTTTTGTAACACCTCTACCACTGAAATTGATTCCTTCTTGCAGAGGTAAGCCTTAAACTTTCAAACTCAATGAATCATGCATCATAAACATGTTTTCAAGTTACCATTGTATTTCTGGATGTTCATAGATCATTTTCCCTCAATCAATTGCTTCATATCTTGTACATATGAAATTTCATTTCAAATTCTCTTTTTTAGGGTTCATACGATTTCAAACCAATTTCTTTCAATTCTGTGAATTTAAATAAAATTGAGTAATGCCATTCAATTCCTCGTTCAAAAATGAACAAGTTTCATTTTTGAATCATCCAAAATGGTTGAGTATTAAGGGAGATACGAATTTAAAAGCTTGAGGAAGAGGATGAAGATGAAGGTGGTGGCCATGGTGCCATTCTTCAGAATCAAACTTAGTTTTAGTATATATTATACACTTGCAATACATATTTGAATTGGCATTGCGCCCAGTGGTTGATCAGCTGGTTTTCTGTGTGTAGCGAGCAAGGGGTCTGGGGTTCGAATCCCCCTCGCCCTAGACCTTTTGGTATTTTTTTTGAACTATTTTCCAAAGGGAGTTTCACATATTATTCACTCTTGCCATCCTCTATCAGCCAACGAACTTGGCTCAGTTGGTAAAGTTTTAAACCCTCCACCTCAAGGGCGTGGGTTCAAACCTTGGGAGGGCCATCCAATTTTTTTTACCACTTGTTTTCTTTCACTTTTCTTCACCATCTTTTAATAACTTCCAAAATTAATTTCTCTCTCATTTTTTATCATTTTTTATTGGTTCTTTTTTTAAAAAGTCACAAAAATGTTAAATTATTTTATTTTATAAAAAAAATCCAATTTATATTATTTATTTAATATAGTTAGAATTTATGTAATCAATTTCATTTTTTATTTGTTTTCAACATTTTAAAATGAAATTCCCACTTTGATCTTTTCATTCCAAATGAATTTCAAGCTTTCATGTGATTAAATATGATTTTTCAAAATATTCTTCATAGTTTACTACTTTTTTTTAAATATATTTGATATTTTATATCATTTTTTATTTAATTTCCTTTGAAAATTATATCTTTTAAATTCAAAATTAGGGTTTCCTCTAAAATTTTGATTTTTTCAAACTTCACATAAGCATTTTGGGCCTCTTGGTAGAGTGTAAGTCCCATCCCATTGTAAATAAACCTTTTTAGGCCTCATTCATTGTATAAGTCCCGACACGATTTTCAAAACGACGGTGCGATCACTGTCTTTCATTGGGCCTCTCCTTGAGTTGTAAGTCCCATCTTTCTTTTTTTTCTCAAACACTTTGGGCCTCTAATACAATGTAAGACCCAACCTCTTTTGTACATAAATAATTTGGGCCTCAGTCATTGTATAAGTCCATGTACAGTTTTTCAAAATAACAGTGCAATCGCTGTTTTTCATCTGGGCCTCTCCTTGAGTTGTAAGCCCCATCCCTTGTATAAAAATAAACTCTTGGGCCTCTAATAGAGTGTAAGACTCAATACTCTTTGTAAATAGAAATAATTTGGGCCTCAGTTATTGTATAAGTCCGTCTGTTGTTTTCAAAACTACGACGCAATCGTCGCCTTTTCAAAAGAATTAATCTGGGCCTCTCCTTGAGTATAAGCCCCAATATTCCTTTTAAACATAACTTTCCTTTTTTTTTTAAATTAAAATTTAAAATTATTATCAAAACTTCCTTCAATTCTTGAATAACTAACCATACAGTTGTGTTTATAACACCGGAAGTTTACTCACCTGTAAGTTCTACCAACTTTCTTTTACATACTTGTTTATATATTTCATCTGTATATATATATATATATATATATATATATATATATATATATATATACATGTCTAACTGCTTAGAGTTTTCCCCAACTATTAGGCCTAGGATTAGATCAAACCAATGGTCACTCTTTCAACGCAGTCAAAACTAGTTCCCAATAGGAAATTCCAGATTCAGTATTGCCTCCTCTTGGGCTTATACAATATGAAACAGAGAAAGACATTATTCCCGGTGAAACTTTTCTCAAGACTGTCACTATTAGAAATTTGTCTAAGAAATTCATTTCCCCAGAGAGGATTAATTCCCGGTGAAACCTCTCTTGAATTTCTTCAAACCCTAGAACTGTTCACTAAAGAAAGGATTATTCCCGCTGAAACCTTTCTTGAACTTTTCTTAAGTTTGGACCCACAGGCTTCCTAAAAGCATCCCCAGCCTCCTCTTAGGCTTTGTACAAGGACCCTCAGGCTTCTTAGAAGTTCTCATGCCTCCTCTTGGGCTTAGTACAAGGACCCAAAGACCTCCTACAGGTATTGGACAGAACTTAGTCATCCTTTGATTGTTCAATCCTCCAGAGAGTCAGAGTCAAAACATCATATCAGTTTAGGGTTGATTCTCATCCCTTAAAACATCAGCCTCCTCTTGGGCATCATACAAAGATAAACCTTCTCATACCAGTAGACTTGGACAGTCTCACCTCCTTTTGGATCTCAAGAAACCCTCAAGTTTCCTGAAGGAACAGGAAATAACCCTGGTCATTTCATCAATCCCCAGCAGAGTTAAAATCTCCACAAATTTCAAAAACTCAATCTTTAAACTCTCACTTTAAATTTCCCCAGCTAGGGTCAAATTACAACCCATAAACCTCAATCAGAACCTCAAGTGATCTGATATTTCAACTCTTTTGTAAATCCCTAGCAAGAGTTGATTCCCCAATTTGGACCTGTCTCTGGATCTCAACAATCCTCAGCAGAAGCTAGCCTCCTCTTAGGCTTCATATAAGAAATTCCCCAACCAGCCTCCTCTTAGGCTTCGTATAATGATCATCCCTTAGCAGAGTTAGCCTCAATCTTGGGCTTTGTACAAGACAGACATAAATATTCTCCAGATGAGTCAGTCAAATTTTTTTCAGTCTCAATCTTGGGCTTTGTACAAGACAGATAAAACCTTTCCCCAGTAGAGTCAATTCTTTTAGCCTCAATCTTGGGCTTTGTACAAGACATATAAAATATTCCCCAAAAGAGTCAATTCCTTCTAGCCTCCTCTTAGGCTTTGTATAATGATCTCCCTAAGCAAAGTCGGTCTCTTTTTAGCCTCAATCTTGGACTTTGTACAAGATAAATAAAACACTCTCTTATTAAGTCAGTAAACCTTCAGCCTCAATCTTGGGCTTTGTACAAGACAGAAATAAAACTACCTAGTAGAGTAAACCTTTTAGCTTCAACCTTGGGCTTTCATCAAGGCACACAAAAATCAACACCCCTCTGAGGAAATCAAAATCTCTCTGTAGGAAGATATTTCTCTGTACATCACACATCAAAACAGACAATCAAAATAAACCTTAATCCCAGATAACTGCTATAAGTGGCACAATTGTTGATTAAAAAATCCAAGTTGTAGTCCATCTCTTATCCTGGTAAACCCCTTTCTTTCATCTAATTACTGTAAGTGGCAAGCCTCTGGATTATTTACATCCAAGTCAATGTCCCTCTCTTAGCATGAAAGAGTCCTAAGGAAAAATGGCATTGCTCAACACTGGGTTAAAGTTTTCTCCTTCAGGACAAATCCCTTATAAAGGAAATTATGGCATTGTTGGATTCCATACATTCCAGTTAAAGTAATTTTTCTTTATAATCAGTCATCCAACAATTGTGATAAACAGATGAGATATCTCCCTTTAGAGATGACAAATTCTCTCTCAGTTAAAACCTTTAGCTTCAATCTTGGGCTTTGAACAAGACACAAAAAACCTTTAGCTTCAATCTTGGGCTTTGAACAAGACACCAAAACATCTTTTTCCTCCCATAGAATAGGAGGAACTACGATTGCTCTGATTTCCCTGTTTTCTTTACCGGGAATACGTAGGCATAAGATTGCGAAATCTTAGCGAGCACACTAATCAAAAACCTTAGGTCCAGTACCTTACCCAAAACATCAAAAAACCTGAAAAACAACAAAAATACTCTCTCAAATATTCCCAAAGGAGAAACTTCCCAATTTATGACAGATAAACACCAGTAAGTAGATAACAGTAGAATTTGCTAAACGATTTATGGATAACCATATATAGGATAGGTAATTGACAACTCCCCATTGTATAACCTGACCCCGGACCCCCCAATCTCTTAGCATTTGTTAAAGAAAACATTTGCATGCAAGGTTAGTTTTAGATAGCTTCCCTTTCCTTTCCAGCTTCATAGGATAAATAAGAAATCAAAAAGTAGCACCCAATTCCAACCATTGCGGTAAGGTGGTCGCGTCACCGACAAAAATCGCACGCTACATTGGTGCAAGGTAGGGACATCATTTCCAATAAGCAATATGTCATCTACATATAATATTAGGAACACGATCATGCTCCCACTAACCTTCTTAAAGACACAAGGTACATCTTCATTTTTTATGAATCCATATTATTTTACCATTTCATCAAAACAAAGATTCCAACTTCTGGAAGCTTGCTTTAACTCATAGATTGGTCGATGTAACTTGCATATCTTTTGGGCTTCTTCTGGTATGAAAAATCCTTCATGTTGTGTCATGTACACATTCTCAAGAAGATTCCCATTAAGGAAAGCAGTCTTGACATCCATCAACCATATTTCGTAATCATGATATGCAGCGATAGCAAGTAAAATCTGAACAGATTTAAGCATTGCAACTAGTGAAAATATTTCATCATAGTCTACCCCATGAATTTGTTTATAGCATTTAGCAACTAGTCTTGCCTTATAGGTATGTACCTTACCATCCATGTCTGACTTCTTTTTGAAGACCTACTTGCATCCTATAGGATTAACTCCTACAGGAGGCTCTACCAAGGTCCAAACCTGGTTTGTGTACATGGAATCCATTTCAGATTTTATGGCTTCTAACCACTTCTCATACTCAGGACCAATTATGGCCTCTTGGTAGGTTATAGGTTCATCTTGATTCATGAGTAATAAATCACCTTGATCAGTTACAAGATATTCATATCTCTCTGGTTGGTGACGTATCCTGCTCGACCTATGTTGGTCTTGTTCTACTTGAGCTGGATACTCTTTAAGAAATACTTGTGATTCCTGCTCTAATTCCTCCATAGGTGTATCAATGCTTTGTGATTCTTGAATTTCTTCAAGCTCTACTTTCCTCCCACTGATTCCTTTGGAAATAAAGTCTCTTTCCAAGAAAACTCCAGTTTGAGCGACAAACACTTTGCCCTCAAAAGGATTACAGAAGTAATACCCTATTGTTTCTTTAGGATACATCATAAATAAGTATTTTTCAGATTTGGGCTCAAGATTAGTTGAAATTTGTCGTTTCACATAAACTTCACTACCCCAAATCTTCATGTAAGACATATGTGGTTTCTTACCACTCCATATCTCATATGGTGTCTTCTCAACCTTTTTGGTTGGAACATGGTTAAGTGTGTAAGCCGCTGTCAGTAATGAATGTGCCCAAAAGGAGTTTGGAAGATTGGCGTGACTCATCATGGATCGGGCCATGTCTAAAAAGGTTCGATTTCTTCTCTCAGATACACCATTACATTGTGGTGTTCCAAGAGGGGTGAGTTGGGATAGAATCCCACACTCTTTTAGATGATCATCAAACTCTAGGCTTAAATATTCACCGCCTCGATCTGATCGAAGAGTTTTAATATTCTTACCTATTTGGTTTTGTACTTCATTCTTGAATTCCTTGAACTTTTCAAAGGACTCAGATTTGTGTTTCATTAAATACACATAACCATATCTACTAAAATCATCAGTAAATGTGATAAAGTATTGAAAACCTCCACTGGCTGGTATGTTCAGTGGCCCACATACATCACTATGTATTAGGGCCAAAAGATCATTAGCCCTTTCACCTTTTCCTGTGAATGGGAACATTTTCATCTTTCCAATTAAACAAGATCTGTATGTCTCATATAATTCATAACCAAAAGAGTCCAAGAGTTCATCTTTATGGAGTTTGGAAATGTGTTTCTCATTTATGTGTCCTAATCGACAATGCCAAAGGTAAGTTGGATTTAACTCATTAGGTTTCATCCTTTTAGTATTAATGTTATAAATAGGCATTTCAAGATCAAGTACATATAGTCCATTGGTCATTTGTGCATTAGCATAGAATATATCATTCAAATAAATGGAGCAATAATTGTTCTTTATTATGAATGAAAAACCAAACTTGTCCAAACAAGAAACATAAATAATATTCCTGCTAATTGCAGGCACATAATAACAGTTCTCTAACTGAATTATTAAACCACTAGGTAAAGTCAATACATAAGTTTCTACAGCTAAAGCAGCAACCTTTTTCTCCATTGCCAACTCATAGATCAACTTCACCTTTTGCCAATTCTCTACTCCTTTTTAGCCCTTGCACATTCGTACAAATGGGAGAACCACATCCAGTATCTAATACCCATGAGTAAAAAGTAGATAAATTTATTTCTATAACAAAAATACCTGAAGTTGAAGTCTCTACTCCATTCTTCTTATCTTCTAGGTATTTGGGCAGTTTCTCTTCCAATATCCGCTTACCGTAATAGAAGCAAGTGCCTCCTTTGATATACCTCCACTAGGCTTCAAAGCATGAGCAGTAGGTTTGGGTCTGGCAACTTCCTTGCCTTTCCCTTTACCACCCTGCTTGGTGGGCTTTTTGTTCTGCTTCTTTCCATTACTGACCATTAAAATGGACTTCCCTTTCGACTTCAGATTCTACTAAATAGTTCTTAACATGCCTAGCAGTTCTGGAAGACTTTTTCCCCATATCATTCATGTTGATATTAAGGACAAATTGACTTAAGCTCTCTGACAACGATTGTAGGATCAAATCAGTCGCAAGCTCCTTTTTTAGGGGGTAACCCAACCTTTCAAGTTTCTCCACATACCCAATCATCTTGAGTACATGGGGACCTACTGGGGCTCCCTCAGCTAGCTTGCCTTGAAAAAGGGATTTTGAAACTTCAAATCTCTCATGCCATGCTTGCTCTTGATAGAGCATTTTCAGGTGTTCGATCATATTGAATGCTGCCATGTTTTCGTGTTGCTTTTGCAATTCAGAATTCATGGTAGCCAGCATGACGCAAGTATTTTCATTAGCATCATCGACATGCTTCTTATAAGCATCTCTTTCAGCCTTAGGAGCAGAACTATGAGGCTCTTCTTCAGGAACAGGTGTCTCTAAGACATACGACTTTTTATCATGTTTGAGGACAATCCTCGGGTTTCGGTGTTAATCTAGAAAATTTGTCCCAGACAACTTTTCCTTAACAAGGATTGATCGTAAAATGTTGTTAGAGGTGTTTGTTGTATGGTAATATACATAAAAAATGTGAAAAATATAAGTATCATTAAAATCAACATATTCAATTAGGTCTTTAATTAAATATGCTCCCACTATTTTACTCAAACCAAATGTCCCTCACCATTTGATTCGGAAAATCCTGTTGGAAGATTTTCTAGTGAATCGAGATCCATATTTCACTTTGTTTTAAGTAAGCGTTAGGCTGATTACACAAAACTTGGTTATTTAGGTAGGACCTTCTTCCAATTATATCTAATACAATTCTCGAATATTATCAGTTGGGTGAATAACTCCTTATTCAAATCCATCATATGGATTGTTCCCAACTCTTGCTTCTAAACATATATATTCTTATTATCATTTATTTAGTTAAGTTTGACCCAATGTTTTAGCAATTTGATATTACATTTATCCCATCGCACCTTACTAATATAGAACATGCACCTCGCGTTAGGCAAAACCTACATTATTCGATACTAGTCTTGATGAGTGCTAAAACTTGGAAAGCATAAACTTAATATTTCTTTTTGAGGTAATTTGTAATTAGTTTGATCTCACCGACTTATTTATCATATAAATTGTCTCTCACATGCATCAACATACATATAAAATGAAACAATTATGGCCCTTAGCACAATTGTTCTCCCAATACAATGAGAGAACCTAAGCTAAACCTAATAACGATCTACGCATCTCCAAGAAAGATCTCCAAGGTTGTCCTCCTTTGATCTTGTATTCTTCTCTTTCTTCATAACATTACATTACATCAAAGAATACTCATTTTACATACGAGGGAGTGATATGAGAAAAGAAGTTACATCAAGAGATTAAAAGAGAGGCACGACACGCAGGTCGTATTTTAAAATCTCAAAACAAAATAAAGGAAAACTAAGGCCATAACTGATCACCACAAGATAACAATAATAAACACATTTTATTATTATTATTATTATTATTATTATGAATTTAAATTCTGTTAGTTAAATAAATTAAATTAAACTTTGGCGATTGATCATGAGTTAATTGAGGTTTCTATTGTCCGGTTATTAACGTATACCAAATTATTTTAAAATAAATAATAACATTAATTTATTATTATTTAATTAAATAATAACATGATACTTTATCATGTTCCTTTGAAAACTTTTCATTCTACATAGACATAGTAACCGTGAGCTAACCGTGAATAAGCATTTCGGTACATGAAACCGGCATTTTGCATACTTAG
The DNA here is from genome assembly GCA_022829125.1 of Lathyrus tuberosus. Classification (NCBI taxonomy): domain Eukaryota; kingdom Viridiplantae; phylum Streptophyta; class Magnoliopsida; order Fabales; family Fabaceae; genus Lathyrus; species Lathyrus tuberosus. The sequence goes on from JALAZF010000121.1 coordinate 5,715,305, forward strand.
TAATACAAATTACATATTACATGTTATAATAACTTTTATTATAATTATTGTATGATATAGACAACACCTCGTTACTGTTACCGCAACATTGGTATGTATTTTGTAATAACAATAACTGTTAGAGCAAGATTTTGGTTCTGCATATAATCCTTAGTTTTGATGATAATAATACATATATTTCTATGTAACAAATCTGTATTCTAATAAAATTCATTGAGTATGAAGTCGGTTGGTAAAAACTGATTTTGGATAACTCTCAAGAATCTCAAAACAGAATCTCATGCATGTCTAAAAGAATCCACTTTGTTATTTCCTGAAGAAACATCAGCAGTTCTGATGAATGCTGAATACCTCTGAAGACAAAGAAAGATTTATGCTTCTAAGAAGAAGTCTCGTTTTTGGCTCTGATAAACTACTCTGATGACTCTGAAGACCAAGGTTCTGAGTGAACGAATTTTTTGAAGACTAATATTATTATTTCTAAAGTTCAAACTCTGAAGACTCTGAATACATGGCTCTGCTGAGCGTATTCTGAGGATTGTAAAGGAAGCATCTCTAAAGAATCTTAAAGACACTAAAGAATCAGAGAATACTCACTACTACAAAACACGTAAACAACAACGCCATGATCACCACGCTTATTTCCTACACCGTTGTGACATCTGTAAACCAAGGCGCTATCATAATATTAATTTTTTTTTATTAAAAATTATTTGTATATAACAACGGTTAAGCAGCCAACTATTGTGATAACCTCAAGCTTTCATGGGTTCGAACCTCAGGGCCCCCATATATGATATTCCTTTAATGTTAAGTGGTGCCTTTTCTTTTTTAATTATTTTTAAATAAAAAACTTTAAAGTTTATGACGACGGTTCAATGGTTCCACCGTTGTTAAGTTGGGCATTTTCATTTTTATTAATTTTTAAATAAAAAACTATAAAGTTTATGTCTACGGTTAATGTTTACAACCGTTGTGATATATTTTGTTTTTTATTTAAAATTTTTAATTTTTAATACTCTGGCGCTTTTTTATGAAATTTCACCATGAAAGTAAAATATCATTACGGTTGCAAGTATTGGCCGTTGTGGTAGCGTGATAATATTATACACTCCTAGATAGCTTGTCTCTTCAGTATCCTTTTTTCCATTGTAAATAGAAACTAGACGAAACAATACACGATTTTAACCCAAACCCTAACGTTCATTACTGTGAAACATTACACGATTTCATCCAAACACCATCGTTCCTACTTCACTGTGTATTTGCCATTGTCGTCATCATCGTCAACCAAGTTGACAAGACCATCACGATCAACCAAGTTGTTACCGTCTAGAAGGAAAATAACAACAACACCATCACCAACACCAACATCATTTACTTAGTCATCACGTTTAGGGTACGTAAAAAGTTTTCCCCATGCATCTACAGTAAACTTCATTTGCCATTATTGTGGTTGTTGTTATTTTATTTTGTGGTTGATGTTTGTGTTCTTGTTGTTTATGTTGTTGTTGTTGTTTTTGAACTAAGATGTCGACCTTGTTGAGTTCTTCATCAGAAACTAGCGAAGAAACTCAAACAAATGAGTTGTTTGACAATGATACTCAAACAACTATAAGTCAAACAAAAAGATCACAAAGAGGCGTCACAATGATGCCCCAATTCACATCTGTCCGGAACGCATCATGTGAAAAAATTCCTATCCAGTTTGATTCTTTGTACAGAGTAGTGGATTGTCAACACTACTCTACTTTTAAGAGTTATGTTTCGTTCCTTGCACGTAGCAAGGTCAGTATATTGATTGACGATTGGAAACAAGTTGATAATAAGGTCAAAGAAAGCATATGGAATGATGTTAAGGTATTACATACTATAATTTTCATATATCACCGATATCAATATCTATAATTTCTAATACATACTTATATATTGATTTAAATGTAGTTGAATTTTGAGTTTAACGACGATGACTCAAATTTGAAAAGAAAGTGGATATCATATGCTGGTACTCATTGGAGGGGATTTAAGTCACAGCTTACGGCTGACTACATTAGGAGGCCTAAGAGTGGCCTTGCTCATCCATGGATTCGATATAGTTTTATATCGAAGAAGCAATGGAAAAGGTTTACAAAGATACGTCGTTCTGAGGAATTTAAGGTTACTACTATTCTCATGTAACCGATAATGTTATGCTAATGAGTTATAGATACTAATCATATATTTTTTTTCACTATGTTCATAACAGTTTAAAAACGAAGTCGGGATACTCAATAAAGCCAAGAACATGTACCCCCATAGATTGTCTCGTGGGAGTTATAGGAATCTTGAGAAGAAAATCATGCTTGAGAGACAATCCGAAACCGGAGATGATCGCCTCCCATCTCCACCTTCAAGACATGAAAAAGGGAAGAGGGCTAGATTAAGACCAAATGGAGAGTACACCTCTGAGGCTTCCAGAGTAGTTGCCGAAAAATTATAAGTATGATTTGCGGTGCTTATGTTATTTTTTATTTAAATGCGTTGGTAACTAATATATGTAAGTTTCTCATGTTGTATAGGATAAGTTGGTTGAGGCAGCCCCTGAAGGAACATTTGTTCTGCAAGCACGACATGATATATTAGTAGAAGCTATCGAAATAGATGAGCATGGTGGGCGTGTTCGTGCTGTTGGACAAGGTGTCGGCTTAAGGTCATTCTTTGGATATCAAAGAAAAAGAACCGAAAGCCCGAAAATAATTGTTCAAAGACAAAAGATTGAAAATTTTGAGAAGCAATTAGAAGAACAACAGAGAATGTTAGAAGAGGAGAAGGAAAAAAGGGAGAAAGATATGGAAAGGTTCCAAGAGATGTATTTGGTATGTACTTTACTTGATATGTTAGTGTTTTATCGGAAATGTATGATATATATTGTGCTTGTTTTTGTTTTATGTTTTAATTAAATATTATGATGTAGAGATTAAGTGAAAACTTGGAACAACGGACAAATGAAGATCACCGTAATGTTGATGGTGATGATGACGCTCGAACTCTTAGTAGAAGTGTTGTACGTCATGCTTCTACAAAAGGAAGTAATTGTTCAGCCCATCCCCCTTGCGGGTAACCGCAATGATATAATGGACCCTAATCCAAATGAAATCACAATGTTATACTTGAAAGTTGCGGTGATAAATAAAGTGCAACCTCTCCCGCTAGAACATTTCCACGTGTGGGTTTATTCTATTATAATCCTGATGATGTAAGGGATTTTCTTCGTGGGTATAAGTCGTTGGACATCGGGATATTGCAAGTTTGGTGCACGTAAGTATATATAGTTGAATATACATGTCATTATAGAACATTATCATTTATAGAACATCACCCCTAATTTATTCATTTTCTTTAACCATTTAGGTACATTCACCGTCTTTGTAAAGAGTTGAATAAATCGAGTACTTACAGAATCTTGGATCCACTTTTTATTCGTTGGACTTTTAATGAATCAAAAGCTATCCGAGAGTACTTGATAACACGGTTGAATGAGGGAGGAAAAGAATGTTACTTAGCACCATTCCTCTGCATGTAAGTATTTTTGGAATTCATGTTTATTCTATATTTAGTTTTGTTTTAGCAAATACCATTAACCTATATATATATGCTCTTGTTTATTCAGTGTTCATTGGAAATTGATCATCATATCATTACGGACGAATACGATAACTTTTCTGTGTTCCTTGCATGATACATTGTACAACAAAATGAAAGATATGATTAATTCGTAAGTGTATGCTTAATTCATTTTCTTTGACATCGTAATTAGTTTATCATGTAATATGTTTAATTTAAATTCAATGTGTAGTGTTGTGGAACAAGTGAATATAATGAACAATGTTAGAAGAAAGCCCAGATGGATATGTCCTAAAGTAAGTGGCAGGATTATGTTTCTTTCATTTACATTCATTGTGGTTGTATTCATGTGATTTTTGCTTAAATTTGTAGACAAGGAAACAACCCGGGAATTACGAGTGTGGTTAATATGTCATGAAACACATGCTAAACATTCTCCTTGTCGACATTGTTGATTCATGGGATAAGGTATACATGTCATAAAATGTTTACATATATTAACAGATAAGTTGACTATTGAATTATTATCATACATGTTATTGCCTCTTTCTTATGAAGATGTTTCTTATGTAGATGTTTAACGACGAAACCTCATTCCCCGTTGAGGACTTCGTAGATCTTCGTAAACGTTGGGCATATACCCACAATGTTCTTAAGGGTCCTGCTGATTGATGATGTGAATATCACTTTTCTGTAGAGATGATGTGAATAACACATTTCTGTATTGATGACATGAATATAGTGTTTGGTGTAAATATAGTTATAATAGTTACAATACTTACAGAATGTATACTTACAAATACTTACAATGTTATAATTTTAGCTGTATTTTATGCTTATAATAGTTACAATACTTACAAATGAACAATGTTAGCTTATCTGTTATGGTTCAAATGGTTACAGGTGAAAAAATGGAATGAATTTGAATTGCTGAGAAATGCATATTTAAAATGGTTACAGGTACAATAATGGGATGAGTTTGAATTGCTGAGAAATGCATATTTAAAACATAGGAAGTTTTGACTGCGGTTATAAAACAAAGTCTTGGTTGTATATTTGTGTCTGCACACTATATAACGACGGGTAAAAAATATAACCGTAATAATATGTCGCGCGCTGCACAGAAAAAAGAAATATCAAAATGGCGCAGCTGGGAATCAAACCTATGAGCATTATATTTATCACAACGATTCGTGATAACGAACCGTTGTGATAGGGCGCGCTATTTCCAGGTAATTACAATGGTTAATGGCCCGTGATTATAAGTATCTATTTACAACAACACTCTACATAACAACGCCTGCTGATGTTGAGCACAATCAAATGAAAGTATTTAGTTTTATCGTATCCACAGGGATTGGAGCGATATCAAAACCGTTCAATATTTTCTATGATTCTAAGCAGAAGTTTCAAGATGTTTGATTGATAAGTTGTAAAAAGTAAACACGTATAATAAATGAAGATAGTTTTCAGAGGAATAGACTTGTTGGGAATTGGTGTTCATCCACCGATTCAATATGCAATTCACGAATCAGTTATACACAATTTAAGCATGTTTCGTTATTATCATATATCGCTTACAAACAAAGTGTATGTCTAAACTTTGATGAGATTTCTACCTTATGGTTTAATCGACGATTTCTCAGCCTATTAAACAATACGGTAGCATTAAGATTCGATACTTTTTGTGAATATTAAACCTAAATCTATGTCTAGAATTTAGGGTTTAATAGATGTTATCTTAGATCGAAATTAGAATCGTATTTGTCAATATCAATTCAATCCATGAAATAAACGATGAAACAAAGATAACATCAATAATAATTCATACATAAATTGCATATAATGCCATGATCAAAGAAAATACATACTATTTCGGTGAACTACGTCCAATCCCAACGAGAGGAATTTAGCTTCTCATGGTAGCTTGATACACAATGGAAGAATGGAGTTGAACCAACATCAACGACGATTTCCCGACTCTTAATGTGTATCCAGCTACTTCTCCTTACAACCTCTTCTATTCCTACTCTCCTAATCTATTACAAAGTATTCTAAAAAATATATTACAAGATGCTCCTTTCTGAACTGGTTTCTGTCCTATTTATAGCTATTCTGGCCGCCTGAGTTCGCTATGCGAAGTTCTTGTCGCTATGCGAAACCTGGATTTCTTCACTTTGAAGAATTTCAAATCGCCTCAGGAACCGCCATACTTCGCTATGCAAAGTAAAGTTCGCTATGCGAACTATTCTCGCTTCTTCTCGCTGCGCGACCTTCAAGCGAAGATTGGCCATTTTGGTTCTGTTTTGAGTTGCTAGGTCCTCTCTTTTCCTCGCGTCGCGACCTTTGCTATGTGACACATAGAGATCTTCAAGCGAAGTTCTGTTGTTTTGATTCTATTGCATTCTGTTGATGCTCGTTTCAACTTCGCATCGCGAACTTTCGCTATGCGAAGGAAAGTTCGCATCGCGAAAGTTTCAGGGCAGAAATTCTTTTTGCTCGTAACTGATGTTTTCCTTTGTCATTTCCTGCAAAAACATAACCATTCAAGAGTAACATCCTTTTGGATCTTTTGTTAGTCAATTCTCATATAAAATGCAAAGGAACAAAGTAATTCGTTTGATTTTCGACTAATGATACATTGTCTTTTGGATTGTTATCAAATTCTCCCCAACTTAGTTTCTTGATTGTCCTCAATCAAGAGCGTGATTTTTTTCAAGAATGATTTTTCAATCAAGTATTTGAAATAACACTTTGAAAAATGAATGGTTCAAATGATTACTTGTCAAGCAAGAAATATGTTCAACTGATTGTAGAATCAGAGCATGATTATGGAATTAAGTTCTCGCCCATAAAATCACATCATGTACTCAAAAATATGATGACACAACTTACTTGAATCTTTCCTAACACTCTTCTTCATAAAAAGGAATGAAGACTTTGAAGTTTGTATTGCTTATGTGGTGTGATGACTCTCATCTAATCACTTGGTCAACATCCGGGCCGATTCATGTTTTCATCCAATCAATTCGGAAATTTGAGCAAATGAAGGCATAAATGACATAAGACTTGTGAAGGTTGTAATGTGGCCAGGTTTCATAAAGAGATGGTTTTTCTCCTAAAGCTATTTTTCAAAAATCTGTCCACTTTTGTAACTTGCTTTACTTGCTTCACTCCTTGCTTTATCACCATGGTTTTGACTTTTCTTTTGCCTTTTCAATCTTTCCTTTTTTCATGATACCAATTTTTCTGCTTTTTGTATCTCTTTTTCTCATTTGATCTTTCTTTTCTTTTTTTATTTTCCTTTTGGTATCATCATCCATTCTCTCCCCAACTTATTTCTTTTCATGAGTGAAGCTCTTGATGATTCGTATCATTATGGTTCAGGTTGTGCAAAAATAAATTGGAATGGATCATAACTTCACTAAGTGGTTTTGTATTTTTAAAATTTGATCCATCCTTTGATTTTTCTGGTTCAAAGAGGGTGCACAAATGCTCACTCACTTACTGGTTTTGATGAAAGTCTTTTTGGCCATGGTGGTTTTTCTCATAATCAAACAATTGACTTGATCCTCTTTATACCTTTACAAAGCTCAAATGGAATTTTCAGATTGAACATGAATCAACCGAGTTAAACACAAGGATTTCGCAGTTTTTGTAAACAATTGAAGTTCGCCGCGCTTTTCTGGTTTTTGCTAAATGATTCAAGCAAGTGTGTTCAATGTAAAATGAGACATGATATGAGTTTATAAGAAAAAACAAAATCCAAAATCATGCTAACATTCTACAAAGCAAGTAAACATGTACCTTGCTTGATTTTCGTCTAATTCTTGTCATTACCACTCACTCTTCTTCCTTGTTGAATGTTCAAGATACTTGACTTGGCCTTTGTTCAAAATATTAGAAGAAGCACTTCTATGCTTATGATGAGGATAACAGGAATATAGCAAGCATAACAACAAGTTTTCAAAATGAACTTGCAGCATACTAACACCAAGTGTTAAAAGGAGTACCAAGTGAATTTACGGTATGCACTACCGTCAAAAAGTTTTCAAATGTTTGCAGCATAAAACTTATAACCTGACATTTCAAAATAAAGTAGTAAAATTGAAACTGAAACTAAAAGAACTGAAAGCTTAAATAGAAGTAAAATGACTTAGAACACTGGGTTGCCTCCCAACAATCGCTTGTTTAACGTCATTAGCTCGACGCCTGTGTTAGGGATATTTCAGAGGTCTTATTATGATGATACTTGCAATGTCACCATAATGTTTCAATATTTTTCCCTTGACTGTCTTAGTTACTTTCAAACAGTCCCAATGATGTTTTTCCTTTTTTTATATTGCGGGAAATAAGTGTTTTTATGTAAGCCATCTTCAACTGAGTTGATGTGTGCTCTTGCAAAATGATTTTAACTGCAACATCTCTCTTTAGACCAGTTTCATTATCCTCTTGTTTATGAATTTCTGCTTGATTTTCCTCTTGTTTTTCAGCTTCACTCTTGACAACAGTATTTTCTGTTTCCAAGTGATCATTACTACCATCATCAGCAGCGTTAACACTTTAAGCCGTACTTTCATTGCATTGCTCATTTGAAATGATTTATGTGATAGAAATGGATGTCTCTTGGTGTTGATCCTCAAGCTTCCTTGCTATTTGACCATCTTGCATTTCAAGATTCTTGAGTGATGCTTCAGTCCTTTTTTGGTTCTCCATAGACATTTGCATAAATTGCATCAAGGTGTCTTCCAATTTTGATATTCTGTCCGGTTGTGGAAGATTCGACGGCTATTGATAGAAATTCTGGTATGTTTCTGCATCTTGTCTCCCATCTTGGCCATTATCTATGTTATTTGCATAAGGATACCCTTGGTAATATTGGTATGATTCTTGTCTACGTTGCCACAATTCCATGAAATTTACTTCAGACTTTGATCTTTTAATTGAAGCCTTGGACTGTTGTTTGAAGAGGGTTGATGCAGAATTTTTACCTTTTGGTGTTGCTTAGCTTGCTTGAGCTTTACTTGTTCTTATGATACCTGATTTTGCATTCAAGAAAGCACAATTCTAACACCATAAAAGTGGTTAGCAACAAATGTAAAAGAATATATACAATCTATAACAACTTAAAAGTATAGAAACTATTGCGATGTTTTAATATCTTAAACACCAATCCCCGGCAACGGTGCCAATTTGATGTTGAGTACAATCAAATGAAAGTATTTAGTTTTATCGTATACACAGGGATTGGAGCGATATCAAAACTGTTCAATATTTTCTATGATTCTAAGCAAAAGTTTCAAGATGTTTGATTGATAAGTTGCAAAAAGTAAACACGTATAATAAATGAAGATAGTTTTCAGAGGAATAGACTAGTTGGGAATCGGTGTTCATCCACCGATTCAATATGCAATTCACAAATCAGTTATACACAATTTAAGCATGTTTCGTTATTATCACATATCGCTTACAAACAAAGTTTATGTCTAAACTTTGATGAGATTTCTACCTTATGGTTTAATCGACGATTTCTCAGCCTATTAAACAATACGGTAGCATTAAGATTCGATACATTTTGTGAATATTAAACCTAAATTCTAAATCTATGTCTAGAATTTAGGGTTTAATAGATGTTATCTTAGATCGAGATTAGAATCGTATTTGTCAATATCAATTCAATTCATGAAATAAACGATGAAACAAAGATAACATCAATAATGATTCATACATAAATTACATATAACACCATGATCAAAGAAAATACATACTGTTTCGGTGAACTACGACCAATCCCAACAAGAGAGGAATTTAGCTACTCATGGTAGCTTGATACACAATGGAATAATGGAGTTGAACCAACATCAACGACGATTTCCCAACTCTTGATGTGTATCCAGCTCCTTCTCCTTATAACCTCTTCTATTCCTACTCTCCTAATCTATTACAAAGTATTCTAAAAGATATATTACAAGATCTTCCTTTATGAACTGGTTTCTGTCCTATTTATAGTTATTATGGCCGCCTGAGTTCGCTATGCGAAGTTCTGGTCGCTATGCAAAACCTGGCTTTCTTCACTTTGAAGAATTTCAAACCGCCTCAGGAACCGCCATACTCCGATATGCGAACTATTCTCACTTCTTCTCGCTGCGCGAACTTCAAGTGAAGATTGGCCATTTTGGTTCTATTTTGAGTTGCTAGGTCCTCGCTTTTCCTCGCGTCACGACCTTCGCTATGCGACACATAGCAATCTTCAAGCGAAGTTCTGTTGTTTTGATTCTATTTCACTCTGTTGTTGCTCGTTTCAACTTTGCATTGCGTCGCATCGCGAACTTTCGCTATGCGAAGGAAAATTCGCATCGCGAACGTTTCAGTGCAGAAATTCTTTTTGCTCGTAACTGATGTTTTCCTTTGTCATTTCCTGCAAAAACATAACCATTCAAGAGTAACATCCTTTTGGATCTTTTGTTAGTCAATTCTCATATAAAATGCAAAGGAACAAAGTAATTCGTTTGAGTTTTGACTAATGATACATTGTCTTTTGGATTGTTATCACCTGCACCTGCGTCATTATATACCTTTCCCAACCGTTGTTAATTGGTATTTATGTAGTAGTGACTCATTCTTTTATTCACTGGTCTTACAAGATAAAGCTAATAAAAAAGGATAGACAAGACAGAAACGTGTGAAGAAAGTATCCGTACATGTAGACTTGCTTATATTGATATAAACTAATTGTCAGTCAGTACTGCTACATGAGATATGGTGAGACTTTGCTGCTTTTATCTCTCACATGTCAAATATTACCGTTGCAACAGCTGGGTTGAAATATTACGTGTGGCGGTGAGAATCGGATATCAAGCTATTGATTAGCTTGAATCACAAATCTTAATTCACCACCGATCTTTAATTTATCCAAGGGAAGGGAAAAAGAACGAATAACCCATAAATATGCAATGCAATGCAAAGCAAAAGAGAATCTAAGGTTCAGGGGTTGGTTATACTTAGGGAAGGTGCTAGCATCCTAAGTATTTGTAGTACTCTACAGGAACCTCTTGTTAGTATTTGAGTTATGCTATTGTTTTCTTGCTAAGGGAAAGGTAAAAGGGAGACCTAAGGTGTTATTTCTAAGTATGTTCGCCGAGACATCGCATCTCGTGCCTACGTATCCTGACGGGAATGGAATCAGAACATTCGTAGTTCCCCTCAATAAGGGTAAACAAAGTAAAAAGAAGAGGTTGCTCGCCAAGGATTGATCTTGTGCCTACGTATTCTCAAAAGAAACTTTGAGAAATCAGAGCGTCCGTAGTTCGGACGACTACGGGTTGCTAGGTTCTAAAAACCAAGAACAACTAAGACATGTAAAGAATAAACGAGGGACATGCACAATGACAATAAGTCAACATACAATCTCTTCCCTTGGATCAGGTCAACAAGGAATAGAAAACAGCAGGAACACGGGAGAACATCATGTAAATGGCAAGCAATAAATGAAGACATAGACACAGTATCACAGAAATACACATGGAAGAACATCATGGTAATCAACAGCAAGTAAAATCAATAACGGACACGGCAAAGCATCGTGAATCCACAAACACAAAGAACAGTCACGGAAAAACATCGTGGTAAAATAACAGACATTCGCGGCAAAGCATCGTGAAATAATGGTAACAGATATACGTAGCAAAACATCACAGTGAAAACAGATGGAAAGCAAAATACAATGTGCACGCGTTATCCACAATAAATCTGCATTACTACAGAATCAACTAAAGCTAAAAAATGAAAACAATTTTAACACATTATATATATAAACTAAAAAATGAATTAACAATATATATATATATATATATATATATATAACTCTAAAACAGAAACGTATATAATATATAAACTAAAAAACAAGGTAATATGTCTAATGGATTTGTAACATGTATATATTCATATAAAACCCATCAGCATGCTTAATCATATAAAACAAAACCAAAACACCATGTATACAATGCACTGTAATTAAAATGAAAATTTGGGATAAGAAAAAAGAAACAAGGGAGTGAAGAAAATAACCGAGTTTGGAAGTTGTTGATGTTGTGTTGTGAAGTTGGAAAGATGGAGGTTTATTATGTTGAGTGATGAAGGTGATAGGGTGTAGGATGAATATGTGTGGGAGATGTTGAAGAGAAACTCTCTTGAAAAATATGATGGAATGCCTGCAAGTGGCTTTTTGTTGTATCCGTTTATGAAGTGTGTGTACTTTTGAGGTGTTCTTTTATAGGCTTTAGGGATTGAATGCCATCAATTCTCGTTTCCGTTTTTGGCTTATTGTGTCCGATTCTGCCCCAATTGATGTTTGAAACATGTTTTGATATTTTCCTTTTTAAGTTCGACATGTCTGATATGTGTTAATTGGTGAATTAAATTTGTCCTGATTATGCAGTATGCTTATTTACACAAAAATGAGGCAAAATTCAAATACCTTTCCTAAACTTGTTGACTAAGTGTTTCTAAATAAACCAAAATCTAAACATTAAAATATAAAAAACAAAAAATAATAAATAAAATTAAAATAAAATACTTAATACGATAAATTTGAATGAGAAAATAAAAAGAGATTAAATAAAATATTAGAAATAAAATCGGTAAAAAAATGCATAATTGGACCAGTATCAAAGTGCCCGGAAAAATAAAATTAATACACTAGAATGATCAGCGCAAAATATACGATTCGGAAAAATACATCGTTTGGTCAAATTTTGAAATAAATTTTCCTCGGTTAAATGGTTTAAACTGTCCAAAAATGCGACTGAAAAGTGGTCGAAAAATTTAAATGAGCACGCTAGGTTAAACTACGCGAAATGTAGATTAATATCACTGACGTTTGCAGGCTCGAAAATTTTTCCGTCCATCGATTTTACGCACTGTTGACTTTTAGTTTGACCGATTCGGCTGTAAATCCAACAAGTTTATTTCAGCTCATAAATTGGGTATTATGCAAGATGAAATGCGTGATAAATTATGCAGATGATGCAAAAAGACATGGGATCTTAGAGTAAAAAATTAGGGTATGACATTACGCTTATACCCTTCAAGGCTTCAATGTTCAACTATAAATAGAGATCACTCCTTCTTAAAAAAAATTAACAAATACATACAAAAAGAAGTTAAACGCTCTATACTCATTCCATATACACAAGAGTTGTTGCTCATATTTGTGTAGATATTTGTACTTAAACTTTTGTTTCATATGCTTTTAAGAAGCATTACTGTAAACAATTTGATTATATCTTTATTGATATTGATTTCCTCAAGTGACTAAGTGTTAGTCTGTAGACTTGAGAGGGCTAAGGTGTTTTTCTAAACACTTAGACGAACTTGTTGTAATCTGTTGAGACTATTGGATTAAGTCCTTGTCTAAGGTAAAATCACCTTAGTGGGTGGACTGGAGTAACTTTGTTAACAGTGAACCAGGATAAAAATACTTGCGTCCTTCTATTTATTCTTTCTTGTTAATCCTTGTGTTAAAAGTTTTCAATAACTAAAGTTTTGTTAAAAACCCAATTCAAACCCCCCATTTCTTGAGTTTTTCTCTACCTTCAGTTGGTATCAGAGCTCCGACTTTGTTATTAATTTGTATATCAAACACTTAACCATGTAGAGAGATCCAGTGTGAGAAAAACACTATGGCTACTTCTAACTCAAATGAGAGAGATAATTACAATGCCAAGCCTCCTGTTTTTGATGGAGATATAGAATTTGACTATTGGAAATATAGAATATAAAGTTTCTTTCTAGGCTATGATGCAGATCTCTGGGATATTGTTACAAAAGGTTATGAAATACATATGTCTGTGATTGGTATTCTCATTCTCAGAAACAGGATGAGTGATGATTAAAAAACGTAAGTAAAAAAATCATCATAAATCCAAAACCATCCTTCTAAATTCTATATCTTACAATGAATATGTAAAAATCACCAAAAAAGATACAATGAAGGATATCTTTGATTCCTTAAGAATGACACACGAAGGTAACACCCAAGTCAAGGAAGCAAAAGCTCTGGCATTGGTCCAGAAATATGAAGCTTTCAAGATGAAAGATGATGAAACCATTGAGATTATGTTCTCAAGATTTCAAACCTTTGTTGCAGGACCTAAAGTTCTAGATAAAGGTTACTCCACGCCGGATCATGTCAAAAAAGATAGTAAGAAGTCTTCCAAAGAAATGGAGACCTATGGTTACTACTCTTAAACTATCTAAGGACCTGAACTCATTAAGTCTGAAAGAGTTGATCAGCTCGCTAAGAAGTCATGAAATAGAATTAGAAGAAGATGATGAAGGTGCGAGAAAGACTTAAGAAAGGGGGGGTTGAATTGTGTTTTGTCTCTTAAAAACTTTTCGCCTCTTATCGTTAATGCGCTAAGAGAATATCAGAGTTACTTAAGAGGCTCTGACTCGTGACGTATCATTCAGACTTTGCAATGCATGAAGCATAAGCAACAAGAAGAGTCTGAATAAAATATGTCTGATTCAGAACTTGCAGAGCGGAAGCTTATCAGAGTTAAGTTGCAAGGTTCTGTTTTGTTTATGTAAGGTTCTGATAATTTAGAGTAAGACATAAATAATAAATCAAAGCATAAGCAAGAGTAAAGAACACACGATATATCCTGGTTCACCTAAGCAACTCTCAAGCTAATTCAGTCCACCCTTCCAAGGTGATTTCACCTTGAACACAAGGACTTAATCCACTATAACCAAAACCGATTACAGATGCATGGGTAACAGCCGGTGACTAACATCCTGCACAACCGTAGTTGTGACTAACCCACAATGAACCGTTCAGGGATTCAACTTAATGAATATAATGAACATTGACCTAATAGGTTCCAATCTCGCAAGATCTACTATCAGGATTTCACAGCTAAACATTCAGGGATTCGACTTAACGAATATAACGTTTACTGACCATTCTTCCAGGATTTTCCACAATGACACCAAGCCATTGTCTTCTCAAGTCTCCGATCACACTGATCACTTGAGGAATCCTAATTCACATAGAATTAGTTAAACAGGAGATTACTACAATGCTTCTTAACAAGCAGATAACTCCTACGTTTAAGTACATCAGAACACACAAGTGTTCAAGCAAGATATTGTCGCTCCCGGGATTTTCATCCAGGTACAAACGCGAGAGTGGCGCGGAAAACAAAGTCGTCATCCATGTAAATTTATCCCAAGAGGGGGAAAGGGAACACCGCATAAACCTGAGGAAGAGGGAAAGGAATGGTCATCGCAACCATAGCCTGGGTTCGGGAGTCGGTTACGCGAGGGGAAGGTGCTAGCACCCCACGTGTCCATCGTACTCGATGGGACCCACGCTTGTTGTCTATTCTAAGGGTGAGTTATCCTAAAATCTATGGCTGCACTAAAACGGGGAAGGGAAAAACAAAGACAGACTCGATAGGACGTCGATGTCCTAGGCCTACATACCCCCTTTATGCAATGGGGAATTCAGAGTCAACATAGTTCGGACCAAGTTCTTTTTGTGTTTTTTATGAGCGACGTTAAGTTCGCGTCCGGCAGTTAGGGTCGATGCCTGTTTGCGTCTCAGACGGAAAGTAACGTGCCCTTTTTGAAAATAGTCTTTAGTTTGACGATCCCGAAGGATAAAAAGGTTTGAAGTTTGTTTGTGTTTTTTAGGACAGAAGTGACTTGAATTAGTTTATAACTCAACTTGAACCAAAGTCTATGACACGGGAACGAATGCGTCACATGGTCGCCCCCAATGGGACGTATGCTCAACACTCTAGAAGAGAGAAGGGGGACCCCTCAATCTTCATTTCCTATGTTTAAGGCTCGTGTGCAAGGCAAGTTGACCTTATTAAGTATTTTAGAGATGTTAAGAGATGAGAAGAGGGACTCAAAAGAAAAGAAAAAACACTACGGGGAAAATCTATCCTAATGTTATCATGCAAAGGTGGCCCTAAGGGGAGGTTCGACAACAACCTAAGCCTAAAGAAAAAAGATGAGAGAAAGAAAGGGTGAGGGTGGACATGGATAACTATCCACAGCCTCAAATAACTTACCTCAGCCCCTGCATAAAAGGTTAGTACAAACAGACATAAGTGACAATAAGACAAATGAAACTCAACCGAGACAGAAACCAAAGAGAAATGATTATAAACCAAATGAAATTCAACCAAGTCAGAATGTGGATGACTTATAACAACTCAAACATGATTCATGAATTCAAAGAAGCAATCCCAAACAATGGCACAAGTGCCTTCTCAAACAAAGTAGTCAGACATGATCAAGGATATGTATACAAGAAGATCTCACACAAAGAGCAGTTAAACAATTAGCAAGACATCTTCTAAAATCATCAAATTAATTATCAACAGACCTCAACCAGAAGCAAACAACATGTCCAAAACTCATGCCAAAATTCAAGATATAAGTCACTCAAACAATCATGCAAAGTTCAGACAAGAAACATGACTCAATATGCAAAAGAGGAGGACTAAAATGCAATATGAAATGATTTTAAAAATGAGAGACAAATATTTTAATGCAATTCAGTGTGTTGGTGAAACAATGCAAAAAGAATGAGTTCAAAATACTTTATGGATGATGAAAAATAAAATAAACAAGTCATGGTATGCATGTATGGAATAAATTCAAAAAGAAAATAAACAACTAATTATTTCAAATGCTAAAAATAAAATAAAATAATAAAATGAAATTTGGTAAAATTTTATAAAATGCCAAATGTGATTCATGAATTTTCTGGGAATTTTTTAATACAAGAAGCTATTTTTAAAAAATAAAAATGGAATGCAATAATTAAGTAAAAATAAAATAGAAAGAAAATGAGGGGGGGTATGGACAGCAATAAAACACGTTGGAATTGGAAAAAGGCCTAAAGGAGGGGGTGCGAAAAGTAGGCCCAACACCTAAAACCCATCAGAAAATAAAATAAAACAAAACAACACATATGGGCTTCAGTCCACCACGTTGACTCCCTCCTTACCTCTAGATCAATCTAACGCTCCATAAATAGTCAAACAATTCAAGCATTATGCAAGATGAATGGCCAGGATCATATGCACATGATTGTTATGGTACGCAAGCACACACTGAATTGTCAGAAATTAAAATAAAAGAGAAAGGGTCACACGTGATATGCACATGTAATCATTAATGTGCTGGCATTCAGACAACCATTAGATGCATCTAACGCTTGGCAATCAGTCAATATTTCAAATAGTAATTAGGATGAGTGGTCATGATTTGGTGGCACATGATAATTATCGTGGGATGACAAACACGCACACCATAAATAAAAATAAAAAAATTAAGACACATGGCAGCATATGGACCGTGGGATCAAACAATGGACGGTGGAGATTATGTCCCTTACCTCCAAACCCTAGCTTCGCCGGAGACTATACCAGACGCCGGAACTAGGGTTCCGGTCGTCTTCTCCGACCACCTGCAGCAAATATTTTTCCAGAAAACGCAAGGGAGTATACTATTCTAACTAGATTTTAACGAGGATCGCGAATATCAGATCAAAAATCCCAAACAAGCAACGTACAAAGAGAATCGAACGAAATAACATTTGCATCCAAAACTTAAAACTCACGCAGCAACCAAATTACACGTCCACATTCAATATAAAATACATCATCATGATCAGCACCAACCACAGATCATCATACATGTCAAAAAATAGAGTTTTAGGATCATGAAAAACATCACTAACCTGAGATTGTGCAACGTGTACCCTTGCTGTTAGCTTCAAGTGATGGTTGGTTTGTGCTCTATGGATCCCCAGAAAGAAGATTGTGGAAGAACTTTTGAAGAAACCCTAATGGATTGAGAGATACGAATGAGAGATCTTTTTTAGGGTTCACTTGAAAACTCTACCAAAATAACGTGTGTTCTTTCTAACCCTAGCATGAGTTAGCTTAAATATATTAGGTTAATCCACTGATGATCACTTGGGTCTTGTTAATTCCACACTTAATGAGTTTTGGATGATTTTGGAAAATTGCATTATGTGAAATACACCCTCTTCCATGCATGTACACCCAAATATTTCATGATGGATCACTTATTTAACAATTGCTAATCACACCTGAATTTGATTTGGGCCTTGAGATGTATTGGTTCATGAGTTTTCAATAATTTGGCAATTTTGCACCATATGAAATAAGTAATGAATAAGTCATGAAATTTCTTGGTTCAAAGGCCCAAAATGATCCTTAAGGAATGTTCTTTGATATTAAAATGTGGCTTGAAACAAAGGCATCAATTATAGGTCACTATGTCCCAAAATGCAAATGGAACCATGAGAAAACCCTAAAAAACCACTTTGCCTTCTTTTGATCATAACTTGAGTTTCACAAATGATATGGAGACCATCTAGTACTTTTTGGAAAGGGGAGAAAAATATATTCAACTTTCATGTTTGAGGAAAATTCATTTGAAGCTTTCTTGATGATGAAAAGTCAAGTTGAATGTAGTGTAAGAACTTGCCCAAAAAGGAAACTTTCAAATTATAGGTCATTTCCATATTTAGCAACTTTTGTACCAACCCTTGATTCTTGATAAATGGTATGAAACTTGACCCTTGAAGACCATATAAGGATGGGAGACCTTGAAAACCTTGAAGAGAACCTCAAAATTTCACAGTTGACTTCCCCTTTCACTGTTGACTTTTCCCCAATTCTCCTGATTCCCAATCCATTGGCCAGTTGAACTTCTCATGAACCAAACTGATGGACAATCTTCCATTCCTAGATACTTAGGGACCCAAGGAATACCATGGAATCAAGTCTTGCCCAAAAAATCAGAAATAAACTGACTTCATAGCAAACCCTAATCTTGGTACCCTCAGTCTAGGAGGAAATAACACAGTCTCCAAATCCAAATTCCTCTGAATATGATGTGTATCCTCTCCAACAAAGATAAGATATGCCATTTGGTGATGATAAAAACCCAAGAAGCTTGCCCATTGGAGCAATAAACCCAAGAATCTCAAAACCCTAATTTCTGCACTGGTTAGGAGAGAGTGATCCACAATACAAGGACTCTTGCTTGGCCCTTTGAAGAACATCTTCCCCTCTTGAACTTGCCTCAAGCACCTTGACCTCATGCTAAGAACCAATGATATGCACACATGATAATGCAAAATGAGATGAAACATAATCCAGTTAGTACTAAAGGTAAGGAGAGCAAATTTTGGGGTGCTACAGCTACCCCTATTTAATCAACTTGGTCCTGAAGGTATGATAGCGACGGCTCTCAGACATTCCAGGATGCACGGGGATTGAATACCGAAAGAGCCCCGGAAATTTGCTAACGGTGGGAATAACGAAATGGAGCGTGTTGAAAAACAAGGAGTATGACCTCAACCATACCCACAAAAATAAGACGAATACGACCTCAATCGTGCCCACAAAGGAAAAATGAATACGACCTCAATCGCACCTACAAAACGAAAGCAACCTCAATTGCATCCGCAAAGGAAGACTGACCTCAATCACTCTACCCACAATGAAAATACGAATACGACCTCAATCGCACCCACAAAAAACGAATACAACCTCAATTGCACCCGCAAAGGAAGACTGACCTCAATCACTCTACCCACAAGGAAAATATGAATACGACCTCAATCGCACCCACAAAACGAATACAACCTCAATTGCACCCGCAAAGGAAGACTGACCTCAATCACTCTACCCACAAGGAAAATATGAATACGACCTCAATCGCACCCACAAAACGAATACAACCTCAATTGCACCCGCAAAGGAAGACTGACCTCAATCACTCTACCCACAAGCAAAATATGAATACGACCTCAATCGCACCCACAAAACGAATACAACCTCAATTGCACCCGTAAAGGAAGACTGGCCTCAATCACTCTACCCACAAGGAAACATGAATACGACCTCAATCGCACCCACAAAACGAATACAACCTCAATTTCACCTGCAAAGGAAGACTGACCTCAATCATTCTACCCACAAGGAAAATATGAATACGACCTCAATCGCACCCACAAAACGAATACAACCTCAATTGCACCCGCAAAGGAAGACTGACCTCAATCACTCTACCCACAAGGAAAATATGAATACGACCTCAATCGCACCCACAAAACGAATACAACCTCAATTGCACCCGCAAAGGATAACCAACATAAAGTGGACTTCGCCGGGGATAATGTGAAACAAAACTTCTGGTTTGAACCACCCCTACTGAGAAAGGGAAACTGGCAAACAAAATACGCCAAGCGGGAACTGACTACCAGGCGAGAACTGGATTTCACAAAAGAGAGAGGCCAAACAAAGGCAAACTTCCAACGAACCCACGATCACAGATAAGATGACTCCGCCGGGGAAAAGAGAAGTCTAAATAAAAGACTCTGCCGGGGAGCATAAGCATGAGGAACGCCTCCCTCCAAAATCTCCCGAGTTATGCCACTCTGCTGGGAAAGAGAACTGGCAAGGAAAGCATCAAATCTGGCTTATGCTTCAAATGCAAATGTTTTATTTTTGCCGTAATGCTCCACACAAAGTGGAAATGCTACGCGTTTTGAGGATGCTATGCCAATGCTTATGATATGCAAAAGGGGTCCCTCCAGCAAGATAAATGCTGGAGAGAAAAGACCAATTCAACTGGGGATGACAAAAATAAATTGTCCTCTGAATCCAGGAACTCTGCTGAGAAGGGTCATACTGATCGACTCTTTGGATCAACAACTTCTGCTGGGGATGAAATCCCGAAAGAACTACCAGGGGCTACACATGTCCTCCACTGAAGGTAATATCCAAAACCTGAGATTTCTCCTCTGCTGGGGGAGTTGAGAATGAATGCCAATAACAGAACCAGAAGTCTGTTACTGAAGATTGCTAATATCCAATTGGGCTCAGAACCTGCTGGGGGATGCCAGCCCATAATACCATCCTGCTTGGGGAAAACATCCCATCATACCATCCTGCTTGGGGATACTGCTGAACTTAGCCTACTGGTGGGGAGAATGACTATACTCCTACCTTGCTGGGGACTAGAATATGACATCGTCGGCGAAAGCCCGCTTCCTGACTGGATGGGGGAAGTGAACACCCTGATTCTGTGGGGACATAACGTCTTGATCCAGAGAAAATACTTTCCAGGTCTCCTGCTGGGGAAGGTCTGCTCTGCTGAGGAAAGTGCAATCTCAATGCTGGGGAAAGCAAACTGCTGGGGAAATACAATCCTATTGCCCTGCAAGTCAAATAACAACAAAAAGAATATGCCACAACATGACTATCACCGTTAACACCTAAGTAATTTCTACTGCCTTTCGTTATGCTTCGCAAAGCTCGAAATTTTATATGCAATGTTTATAAAAAATATCGGACGTTTTTGCAAACAAAACAGTAAAAGTAAAACAAACAACGGAAAGCTCTTTGAGTGAAATGAATATTTTATTGAGAAAAGTGGCCTGTAAATAGGCATTTACAATTGGAAGTAATTCCTAAAAGAGGTAATTGCGCAAAAGCAAAAGCAAAAAAGAAAATACACATGTCGGCAATGCGGGAACAGATATCCACCATGATTCGACTCAGCTATGACCCATATGTCTTGCTTATCCGTAAATATCTTGACCTTTGAAGAGACTAATTGTGCTGATTCCTTCCTTTCAGAATTTTCAGGTATTGAAAGTGCTTACAGATCGAACGCAGGCCATAGCCTTTCGCTTATAAATCCCTAACTTTTGCCTGGATCGCCCTTTTCGGGTTTTCAATCCATCGGGATACCCATTTTTGCCAAAGTCGCCTTTTCAGGTTTTCAACTTTGCGGGTTTACACGTTTCTTTTTACATTTTATCCCTAACTTTTGCCCGAACCTTTTCCTTTTTATGGTTCGCCGGGATGCCCCTTTTTTGCCTGGACTTTCTTTTTATGTCCAGCGGGTCTCTTTTATGCGAAGTATTTTTTGACTACGTCTGCGTTCACAGGGGATGTAAAATCTTCGCCATCCATAGTTGAAAGTAGTAAGGCTCCACCAGAGAAAACCTTTCTGACTACATACGGCCCCTCGTAGTTTGGAGTCCATTTGCCCCTGTGATCTGTCTGAGGAGGAAGGATCCTTTTCAAAACCAATTCACCTGTCTGAAAACTCCGAGGACGCACTTTCTGGTCAAATGCGTGCTTCATCCTGCTCTGATACATCCGACCATGTCCGATGGCTGCCAATCTCTTTTCTTCAATAAGGTTCAACTGATCCAACCTGGAACGCACCCATTCAGCTTCATCAAGCTTCACATCTTCCAGAACTCTCAAAGACGGAATCTCGACCTCTAAGGGTAAAACTGCTTCCATACCATATACCAATGAGAAAGGGGTTGCCCCAGTTGACGTACGCACCGAAGTACGGTAACCATGTAGGGCGTAAGGTAGCATCTCATGCCAGTCTTTATACGTTACCACCATCTTCTGCACAATCTTCTTGATATTCTTATTCGCTGCCTCAACAACACCATTCATCTTCGGACGATATGGAGAGGAATTATGATGCTCGATCTTAAAACTCTGACATAGTTCCTTCATCATCTTGTTGTTCAAATTCGAGCCATTATCAATAATGATTCTCTCCGGGACCCCATAACGACAGATGATATCCTTCTTTATAAACCGGGCTACCACTTGCTTGGTGACGTTGGCGTACGAGGCTGCTTCCACCCACTTTGTGAAATAGTCAATGGCAACCAAAATGAAACGATGCCCATTGGAAGCAGTGGGCTCAATCTTTCCAATCATATCTATGCCCCACATTGCAAAAGGCCAAGGAGATGACAACACATTTAGAGGCGTAGGCGGTACATGCATCTTATCCACATAAATATGGCATTTATGGCACTTTCGGGCGTACTTGAAACAATCAGACTCCATAGTCATCTAGTAATATCCTGCCCTCAACAACTTTCTGGCCATGGTGTGTCCACTGGAATGAGTACCAAAAGAACCCTCGTGAACTTCCTCCGTCAACAAACCTGCCTCGTGTTCATCAACACAACGTAGCAGGACCATATCGAAGTTCCTCTTATATAACACATCATCCTTGTTCAGAAAGAAGTTTTCTGCCAACCTTCTCAGAGTCTTCTTATCCTTGGTGGAGGCACCCTCTGGATACTCCTGTCTCTTCAGAAAAACCTTAATATCATGATACCACGGTTTGCCATCTGCCACGTCTTCAATTGCAAACACAAAAGCTGGTCTATCCAGGCGCATGATTTTAATCGAAGGTGTTTCATTCCAACGGTTCACCTTATACATGGATGCCAATGTCGCTAACGCATCAGCCATCTGATTCTCAGCTCGGGGCACATGATGAAAATCCACCCTGTCGAAGAAAGGTAACAACCTTCTGGCATAGTTGTTGTAAGGCACTAAATTTGCCTGACGAGTCTCCCATTCTCCTGTAATCTGATTAACTACCAACGTAGAATCACCATAGACATCGAGGTTCTTAATTCTCAAATCAATTGCTTCTTCTAACCCCATGATGCATGCTTCATACTCCGCCTTGTTGTTGGTACACACGAATGTTAGCCGGGCAGTGAAAGGTATATGAGAACCCTTTGGGGTTGTAATGATTGCCCCAATTCCATTACCATATGAGTTGACAGCCCCATCAAAGATCATCTTCCATTGAGACCCAATCTCAGGTCCTTCATCAGGCAGCGGCACTTCACAATCTTTCATTTTCAGAAACATAACATGCTCTTCCAGAAACTCAAGCTTCATTGGCTGATAATCCTCGACCGGCTATTCAGCAAGATATTCTGACAGAACACTTCCCTTAATGGCCTTCTGAGAAACATACTGAATATCGTACTCTGTCAAAACCATCTGCCAACGGGCTATCCTTCCAGAAAGTGCTTGCTTCTCAAACACGTACTTAATCGGATCCATCTTCAAAATCAACAAGGTTGTGTGGTTTAACATATACTGCCTCAGGCGCTTGGCTGCCCAAGCGAGCGCACAACATGTCTTCTCCAACATAGAGTATCTTGATTCACAATTAGTGAACTTCTTACTCAGATAGTAGATGGCGTGCTCTTTCCTACCCGTCTCGTCGTGTTGACCGAGCACACAACCCATCGAATTCTCAAGAACCGTAAGGTACATAATCAACGGTCTCCTAGACACCGGTGGCATAAGGACTGGAGGTTCCTGCAAATACGTCTTTATCCTTTCAAACGCCTCTCGACAATTTTCATTCCACCTGACCTCTTGATCTTTTCTTAACAACTTGAAAATTGGCTCACACGTGGCTGTCAGGTGAGAGATGAACCTAGCAATGTAATTCAACCGCCCCAAGAAACCACGAACCTCTTTCTCTGTTCTTGGCTCAGGCATCTCTTGTATGGCTCTTATCTTTGCAGGATCAACCTCGATCCCTCTTTCGCTAACAATGAATCCCAACAATTTACCAGACCTCACGCCGAAAGTGCACTTGTTCGGATTCAATCTCAGCCTGAACTTCCTCAACCTTTCAAACAACTTCTGGAGGTTTACCAAGTGTTTTTCCTCTGTCTGTGACTTCGCAATCATGTCATCAACATAAACTTCAATCTCCTTGTGAATCATATCATGAAAGAGAGTCACCATTGCCTGCTGATAGGTTTCCCCAGCATTCTTCAATCCAAAGGGCATTACCTTGTAGCAAAATGTTCCCCACGGTGTTATGAACGTTGTTTTCTCCATGTCCTCTGGGGCCATTTTGATTTGGTTATACCCAGAGAAACCATCCATAAAGGAAAACATAGAATATTGAGCAGTATTGTCCACCAACACATCAATGTGGGGGAGCGGGAAATCATCCTTCGGGCTCGCCCTATTCAAATCTCGGTAATCAACACATATCCTGACCTTCCCATCCTTCTTAGGTGCAGGTACAATATTAGCAACCCATGGAGGATAATTTGTCACAGCGAGAAATCCGGCGTCTAACTGTTTCTGAACCTCTTCTTTGATCTTGCCAGCCATATCTGGTTTCGTCCATCTCAGTTTCTGCTTGACTGGGGTACAACCCTATTTAAGTGGCAACCGGTGTGAAACAATGTCAGTGTCAAGCCCGGGAATGTCTTGGTAAGACCAGGCGAAGATATCCACATACTCTCGAAGCAACTCAACCAATCTTCCCTCAACAGTGTCTTCCAAAGCAGCCCCAACCCTTACTTCTCGTTTAACATCCTTAGTTCCCAGATTAACAGTCTCAACCTCCTCCTGATAAGGTAGAATAACCTTTTCCTCCTGTTTCAGTAGCCTGGCCAATTCTTCTGGTAGGTCACAGTCTTCGTCAGTCTCTTCTTCAACTTGATAGATAGGATTGTCGAAGTCATATCGGGCCATAGCTAAGTCATGAGGGGTGTATCGCTCCCGGGATTTTCATCCTAGTACAAACGCGAAAGTGGTACCGAAACAGAGTCACCAGCAATGTGTATTTATCCCAAGAGAGGGAAAGGAAACACCGCATAAACCTGAAGGAAAGGATAGAGCATGGTCTTGCGACCAAGAGAAATGGGTAAGGGAGTCGGTTACGCGCGAGGAAGGTATTAGCACCCCCACGCGTCCATCGTACCCGATGGGATCCACGCTTGCTTGTTTCGGTCAAAGGGTGATAGAAAAGGATACTGGAAAAGGAACTGAAAGAAAGAAAGGAGAAAGAACTGGAAAAGGAAAAGGAAAAGAGAGAAAAAGAAACAAATGTAGGGAAAATAAAAGAAATGCTCGAATGGGCCCTACCCCACTGCCTACGTATCTCATCGGGAACATGAGAATCAGAGCGACGTAGTTCCCCTCACCTAGGGAAAGTTGTTTGTGTTTTTTAGTGGAATACGTCAACGTTCGCGTCCTAGCAGTTTAGGTGTTGCAGCTCGCTGTAGGAAGACTTAGGCGTTACCTGTTTGCGGTAGAACGGAAATGACGTATCCTTAAGGAATGAGTGAATGAGATGAGGAGAGAAATCCCAGAGGAAAGACGTTATTGTTTGTTTTTTGTCTTTTAGAAGTTTTTTCATTTGTTTGCATATGATAGTGTATCCAAATCTTAATCATTGGAATGTATACCTCCTCACATTCCAAGATGGAATGAGTAAGAAAGTACACTAAGGGTGAAGAAGACCCTCACACTTAGTTCCAATTATTAAGGTTCAAACACACTAGCATACTTGTGTTTATTAAGTGTTTTTGTTGATTAAGAAGTGAAGAAGTGTTACCTTCAACAAGAATTGCATTTAAGTCCCTCATACAAGATCAAATGTTTAACACATTGACCCAAGATGGGCTATATGCTACACATTCTAAGATTACAAGAGAAGACCCTTTTATAATCTTTTCTTTATATGAAAGGCCTAAACGCAATAAATGCCTACCTTTATTACATATTTTGAATTTTCTTTGAGATGAGAAGAGAGACTCAAGAGAGGAGAAAGGTAAAAATCTATGTGAACTAAGACTCAATCCTAATTGATTATTTAAGGGAGTGATCCTAAAGGTTTGTGAGGTTTCAAAGCCTAAAATCTAAAGAAGAAATGAGCTAAACAACTCACTTCTAAAGTAGAAGATGAATTGTAACTCAAAAGGGAACATAATGAGTTAATCAAAGAAAGCACATAGGTGCTTAACAAAATACAAGATTGAAATGTAAAAGAAATGAAAGGAAAAAGAAAGGAAAGAGAGTTGAATGTGGATTCATTATCCATACTCAATTTCAACTTACCAAAGCCCCTACGTGCTTAGTGAACAAGGAAACATGTATAAGAAGTAAAAAGTGCTTAATACACAATAACATTCAAAAGAATGAGATGAAGAATCCAATCTTAATATCACAACCAGAATGTGCATCATATGGACAACAAGTGATTATCATCATCCAAGTTCAAATGAAATAAGCAACAATCATTATTCAACATGTTTCCATAAGAAAGGAAGATGAAAGATGGAAAGAAATGGAAGAAACATGCATAAATGGAACATATAATCCAAGGATCAGAATTGAAACTAAATGGAAAATGGTTTATACACATCTCAAAATATCCATGAATCAAACATCAAGACATTCTAGAAGTGATATAAGAAGAAGAATTGAAATGGAAGTTCAAAAGAAAAGATGCAAACCAATACATGTTAAGGATGCACAAAGTTCAAATGGAAATGAACATGCAAAGATGACCTATAATGTGTACCAATGACCTATAATGTCACATGAATAGCTCACAAAATATGCAAATGATCATACAAATATGTACAAAAGAAATCATGTAAACATGCACAAAAATTAGAATGATATGCCAAGTTATTATGCTTCAAATGTAATGCATCAAACAAAAATCAAATGGATTTATGAAAATTATGCAAGCATGGAATTGGAATGCCTAAATCATAAGTGAATCATATATCAAAATAGCATGTCAAAATTCAAGGCAAAATGACTTCAAACAAAGCAATTAGGTCAAGTTGAAATATCATGCAAAGTGGTGCAAGGATGAGCATCAAAATATGTCATAAAATGACCTTAAAAAATAAACAAATATCATATAGCATTCTTCAATGTAATAGTGAATCAATTCAAAAAGAATCAAGTCCAAACAATTTACAATGATCAAGAACAAAATTATGCAAATTCATGTATCACAATTTGAATGCATACAAATGGAAATTCAAAGGAAATTGTACAACACGGGCAAAAAAGTCATAAAATCATGAAATAAAAATGTTAAAAATTTCCTAAATGTCTTAAAAATGTTCATGAATTTTCTTAGAATTTTATGATGTATTTTAGTATTTTTAAAAATTAAAAAGCAAACGTGTACAAAATGAAGAAAATAAAATGAAATGGAAATAAAGGAGGGGGTGCATGCATAGCAAATCCTCAGTTCAAATGGTTTGGTCTTTAAAAACATAGGGTGCGAATAGAAATCAGTCCAAGGTCCACACATGCACAATCCATACTAATTAACATGCACTCTCAGTCAAACATAGGTCAAACAATCCACACCATCAGATCAGGTCAAGTCAACACCAAAGTCAAAGTAACTAGAATCAATGCACGCACATGAATGACCACACACACTACCATGCACCACACCGCATAATGTTTAAAAATAAAATCAGAATTGAGCACGTGCAAGGCATGCTTATTTTAATGCGCTGGAAGCTTTTTAACCACACGATTGGAACACATCAACGGCTATGATTAAAACAAACACAAACCCTAGCATCTGAAACCACCGGCCGGAGATGACTTCCGGTCATCTTCTCCGGAAAACCACCACCGTCTGCAACCTCAAATTTTCCAGAATTTTGCAAATAATATACCAAAATGAAGAGGAAGTAATGGAGAGCACGAATCCAGTGATAGAACACACAAAATGTTCATGAAATGAGAGAATTGAACAAAGGAAGATTTGCCCTAACATTTCAACTATGCCTCTAAAGGCCTATCAACTAGCCAGACAAGTTCTTGAGCTTATAAGAAGCTTCAAGAACCTGAAAACAACTTCAAATCATGCCTATAATGGTGGAAATTCGTACCTGAAGATTTAAGACCTTGAGATGTTCTTCAGAAAACCAGCGCTGCTTCCTCTTTGAGCTTTTTTTGGCCAAATAAAGGCTTAGATGCAGTGGTTGATGATGATTTAATGGAGAGGCAATGAAATCCAAGCTTCAAAACAAGTTACAATGTGGTGAAATTGAGAGAGAATCAGAGAGATTCTGAAGTGAATGTGAGAAAGTGAACAAGGTGAAGCTCGAGAATCAATGGCAATGGTGAGATTGAGAGAGAAGAAGAAAGAGTTTCTGAAGTGAATGTGTGAAAAATGAAGTTCGAAATGAAATTAGAGAGTGAAGTTTTTATTTATAGTGTGATCTAACCATGGTTAAACTGAGTGAGTCAGCTGAGTCATGGTGGTTAAGTGAGTCATCCCTAACTAACTGAGTCAAGTTAGTTAGGGAGAGCAAGGATATGGTGGTGACGACTCATGGCAAGCTATGGTGGAAGTGAAGAGAAAGTGAAATGGCAAGGTTGTGCATCAGAAACTTGCTCAGTAAGTTTGCTCTTTCTATTTCCATGCAAGGCACGTGCTATTGTGTATGGTGTAGATGATATGTGCTTGGTTAAAAGAGGAAAATTGATGTGATGAAGTGTTTGTTGTGTGTGTGAACCAAACTGCAAATTCTGATGTGAAACATGATGAAATCAGTTGGTGTTTGAAGATGGAATTCTCCATGCATTGCGAATGGTTTGATGAGCTTTTGGAAACATTGGAAAGAGGAGATGTAATTGGACATGTTTGGTATGAAAATTGGATGGAAATGATGCTTGGAAAAGGTTGGAAAATGACTCATAACACAAAGGTTTGGGAACTGATAGAAGGCGTGGCAATGAGGTTGGTTGGCAAAGCAAACATGGCATGGCATTTCAGCATGATCGTAGCACATTGGACTCAACATAACTTCTTGACCTTTGATCAAATGAAAAAATCATGAACACCAATTTTGAAGATCTCACATAGAGAAACAACTTTCATGTTGAAAGATTTTTCATTTGAGGCCTCTAACCATGAATAATTGATCAATACATTTGGCCCACCATGTGTTTGTGAAAATGACACGCGCGTGACCTGAAAGTTCTTGGTCATGACCTGGTTTTGAACCTACTTTGCTCTTACTTTGATAAATCATATCTCACTTAATTTTTATCCAGTGGAGATGTTCTACACATGGATTTGAAGCTTAAAACAAGATCTTTTGTTGTAGCCGAGTGGAATTTTCATTTGATGCTCCAATTTTGAATGGCCTTGGTTCAAACTCTTATGCAAAATGGCCAAAAATTACTATTTTTGGAACCCTAATTCTTCCAAAAATGGCAACTCTTCAAATTCTTGATTTTTCATGATTCCTTTGGAATTTCTTGATAAAATTGTGTACATTGGTCACATATAACATGAATTTCATGAATTTGACTTCAAAAAGTCAAGAGTTGACTTTTTCCTCTGATTATTTGACTTTGCCCCAAATTCCCTGATTTTTTATCTTTCTTCCAATTGAACCACTTCTAAAACCAATTGAGATGCAATCTTCCACACACATACACTTAAGGACATGTAGAATACCATGACATCAAGTTTTGTCCAAAAAATCAGAGATAACCTGATTTAATTGGAAACCCTAATTTTGGTACCCACCTCCTAGGAGAAAAATGTGCAGTCTTCAATTTCAAATTCCTCAGAGTATGTTGTGTATCCTCTTAAAGGATGATGAGATATGCCACTTGAGGGTGATTTTGAACCAATGAACCATCTCTTTTGAGGGTTTTCCTTCATTTTTTGGATCTCTTGGATAGTGAAAGATGTAGTACTTCAATCTCCTATTGAATCTCACCTTCTTGAGGTTTTGGATGACCAATTGAGGTAGTATGAGACATGAAAGACCTCTTGGCTTGCCTTGAGTGAACTTGTTTGACCTTTTGTGC
This sequence comes from Lathyrus tuberosus, assembly GCA_022829125.1. Taxonomy (NCBI): domain Eukaryota; kingdom Viridiplantae; phylum Streptophyta; class Magnoliopsida; order Fabales; family Fabaceae; genus Lathyrus; species Lathyrus tuberosus. Next base: position 5,745,445 of record JALAZF010000121.1, read on the forward strand.
CTTGAATGATTCCTAGATTGTACATCTTTCCCCTGACCACATGCCTTGATGGTGAGAGGGATGTTATGCTTCCTCTTTCTATGTTAAATATGAAATGCAATGCTAATGAGATGGATATGATATGATATATGATAATGCTATGCTAGAATGCCAAAAGGGAGAGAAAATTTTGGGGTATTACAGCTGCCCCTATTCAAACGCTGTAGACCTGAATGCCTGAAAGCGATTGCTTTCAGACTTTCAAGGTATATAGTGATTGAATACCAAATATAACCAAAAAATTGCTCTGGATGACAAAGAACAAAAGGGATATAAACCCAACACGACTGCTGGATTGAATCTTCAATGAAACGCCGTCGGAGAGATCTGTCTTTTGAACGACGCCAGACAACTACTGGCTTGCTATACTGTCGATGAACTTTCAACAATGTCTTTTTTAGCGACGCCAGACGACTACTGGCTTGCCATACCGTCGATGGACTTTCAACAATGTCTTTTGAACGACGCCAGACGACTACTGGCTTGCCATACCGTCGATGGACTTTAGCTGCTCTGTCAATCTGTCGTTGGACTTTCTGCCAAACTGTCGTTGGACTTTCACCAATTTGTGCTGGATTTCTTCCAATCTGTCGTTGGACTTCTGCCAAACCGTCATTGGACTTTCACCAATTTGTGCTGGATTTCTGCCAATCTGTCGTTGGACTTCAAGGATTACCAAACCGGCGTTTGGGATCTCAAACTTGCCATCTTCAGATGGACTTTTGCAGCGTTTACCAAACTGTCGTTGGATTTCAGTGCTTACCAAACCGGCTTTGGAAGCTTTGCCAAACTGTCGTTGGACTTCGGTGCTTACCAAACTGTCGTTGGAAGCTTTGCCAAACTGTCGTTGGACTTTGGTGCTTACCAAACTGTCGTTGGAAGCTCAAAATTGCCAAATGATTACTTCACCTGCTGGAATAACATGAACAAACTGTACGCATGCCAAAAAATAACTTGGACTTTGGATTGTAAGTGAGCATTGCTGAAAATTACACCACTTGCTGGGTAATGTCATATGCTGACATCTTGCTGAAGGAGAGATTTTGTCGATCTCTTTAAACCTTGCTGGGGAAAGCCTTTTGAGAGGATTTTACAGAAGACCAAACGTCTTCAAACTCTACTGGGGATAATAGATTGGGAATATCTTTTGCTGGGGAAATTCAAAATGCCCCGTACTCGGGAGAGTCAACAACTCCGCTGGGGATTATTCTTTGACAAATTTCACATGCTGAAACCTGCGGGAAATATGACACTACCACTTGCTGGTACATCCTGCCAAGAGTAAACTCCACAAGGGATGTTAGTACTAGAAGCTTTGTCTCTCAAGAGGATTTTATAGAAAACCCAAACGTTTTCCAACTCTTAGACGAATACTTCCGAATATTCGCTCTTGAACCGCCCTTTGCATCGTCGGCGAGGTACCAGAGGATTTGCACTCATTGTTGACATGGAGTGCTTACTGCATTAATAACCATTATCAACACAGAAGAATTCAATCTTCGGCCGTCGTTGTCACAACACACGGTGAGAAATCTTGAATGGAAGAATCGACTTAATAAGATACAACAGTATCAAGTCATAGCAAATGTCTGTCTGTGGTTACGATCATGCCGCTTGGATCGATCGCACTCATTACCTGAAACAGAAAAAATATATGCACATGCCCCAGGATATTGCGTGGTCCTTTGAATCCATCATCCAAGGTTGTCCAACAAGCAAAGTAATTTTAATTGTCTTTTTGCATGTTTTTGCAAGGCCAAGATATTTTCAAAGTAATGTTTTATTATCAAAAATCTGACGTTTTTGCAAACAAAACAGTAAAAATGAAAATAAAAGCTCGTGACTGAATATTCCATTTTATTGATGAAATGCCAAAATCGGCGAATTTACAATCGGAAGCAAACCCCTGAAAGAGGTGATTGCCATAAAATTGAGGAAAGAAATCTATCCTAATGATAATGCGGAAATTGGATTCCAACTGATTTCTGATTCTGTTATAACCAGTATGTATTCCAACTCTCTTGACTATCTTCGCCTTCGGAAGCTCGTGGTCAGAACAATTCCTCCTTCGGAACTTTACTATTTTGCTGAAGAGTAGAGAACGTACAGATTAATTCAGACTGCAGTCATTCGCTTAAATCCCTCTTTTGCGTGGATCGCCTTTTCAGGTTTTCAATCCACCGGGATACCCATTTTTGTCTAAGTTGCCCTTTCGGGTTTTCAACTTACCGGGTGTACAATTTTTTCAATTATATCCCTAAATTTTGCCCGAACCTTTATTCTGTTTTTGGTTCGCCGGGATGCCCTTTTTTGCCTGGATTCTTTTTTTTCTTTTATCCAGCGGGTCTCTTTATACGAAGTATTTTTTAACTGCATCTGAATTAACAGGGGATGAAAAGTCTTCACCATCCATGGTTGTCAGCAGCAAGGCCCCACCTGAGAAAACTTTCTTAACCACGAATGGACCTTCATAGTTAGGAGTCTATTTGCCCCTGTGATCTGTACTCGGAGGAAGTATTCTCTTGATTACCACATCTCCAACCTTGTAAACTTGAGGTCGAACCTTTTGATCGAATGCTCTCTTCATTCTGCGATGGTATAGCTGGCCATGACATATTGCTGCTAGACGCTTCTCCTCAATAAGGCTCAGCTGATCAAATCTAGCTCGTACCCATTCAACTTCATCTAGCTTAACGTCCATCAATACTCGGAGAGAGGGAATCTCCACTTCTACCAGTAGAACTGCCTCCATACCGTATACAAGTGAGTACGGTGTTGCCCCAATGGACGTGCGGACTGATGTACGATACCCATGCAAAGCCAATGGTAACATCCCATGCCAATATTTGTACGTGACAACCATCTTCTGCACAATCTTCTTGATATTTTTGTTGGCCGCTTCAACCGCGTCATTCATCTTTGGGCGGTACGGAGAAGAATTGTGATGCTCGATTTTGAAGTCCCGGCATAGCTCAGCCATCATCTTATTATTCAAATTAGAACCATTATCAGTAATGATTCTTTCGGGCACTCCATATCGACAAATGATATCTCGTTTCAAGAAACGAGCCACTACTTGCTTAGTGACATTGGCATAAGACGCTGCTTCAACCTATTTGGTAAAGTAATCAATGGCGACCAAGATGAAACGATGGCCGTTTGAAGCAGTAGGCTCAATTTTCCCAATCATATCAATGCCCCACATTGCAATAGCCACGGAGAGGACATGATACTCAACGGATTGGGAGGAACGTGTACTTTGTCTGCATAGATCTGGCATTTGTGACACTTGCGAGCATACTTGCAGCAATCTGACTCCATTTTCAACCAGTAATACCCCAATCTCAACAATTTCTTAGCCATCGCATGTCCTCCGGCATGGGTACCGAAAGAGCCTTCGTGCACTTCAATCATCAACAGGTCTGCCTCGTGTCTATCCACGCATCTGAGCAGAACCGTGTCAAAATTCCTCTTATACAGCACGCCATCTTTGTTCAAGAAGAAACTACCGGCTAGCCTTCTTAATGTCTTCTTGTCATTGGAAGATGCCCCAGGCGGGTATTCTTGATTTTTCAAGAAGAATTTAATATCATGGTACCAAGGCTTGTCGTCAGACACTGCGTCAACATCAAACATAAAAGCAGGTCTATCCAGATGAGATACATTAATCCTGGGCACAAAGTTCCACCCATGCACTTTGATCATCGAAGATATAGTGGCCAAGGCGTCTGCAAACTTATTCTCATCTCGGGGAACATGGTACAACTTGACAGTTGTAAAGAATGTCAGCAATCTCCTCGTATAATCTCTATACGGAATCAAATTTTGCTGATGTGTGTGCCAAGTTCCCTTTACTTGATTGATTACCAATGTTGAATCACCAAAGATATCAAGGGTCTTGATTCGTAAATCAATAGCTTCCTCGATCCCTAGTATGCAAGCTTCGTATTCTGCTTCATTGTTGGTACACCCGAAAGTTACTCGGGCAGTGAAGGGCATGTGAACACCTTCTGGTGTAATGAGAACTGCACCAACTCCGCACCCATTCATATTAACTGCCCCATCAAACATCAAACTCCATTTGGATTCAGGGTCAGGCCCCTCCTCCAGAAGTGGTTCCTCGCAGTCTTTCGCTTTGAGGAACATGATGTCCTCATCAGGGAAATCAAACCTCATGGGCTGGTAATCATCAAGAGGCTGTTGCGCAAGATAATATGATAGTATACTTCCTTTGATTGCTTTTTGCAAAGTAAATTGAATATCGTACTCTGTCAGTACCATCTGTCACCTTGCAACTCTGCATGTAAGCGCTGGTTTCTCAAAAATATACTTGACCGGATCCAATTTTGAGATCAAAAGGGTTGTATGTGTGAGCATATATTGTCTCAATTGCTTGGCGGCCCATGCGAGTGCACAGCATATCTTCTCAAGCATTGAATAACGTGATTCACAATCTGTAAACTTCTTGCTCAGGTAGTAGATAGCATGTTCTTTCCTACCTGTCTCGTCGTGTTGATCGAGAACACAAACCATAGATCCTTCGAGCACTGTCAAGTACATAATCTGTGGCCTCCCTTGAACTGGAGGTATCAGGATCGGAGGTTCCTGCAAATATCTTTTTATCTTATCGAATGCATTTTGACAATCATCATTCCACCTGACCATTTGATCTTTTCTTAGCATTTTGAATATCGGTTCGCATGTGGCAGTTAGGTGAGATATGAACCTTGAAATGTAGTTCAATCTCCCTAGAAAGCCGCGAACTTCTTTCTCAGTTCTTGGTACAGGCATATCTTGTATAGCTTTCACTTTAGCAGGATCAACCTCTATTCCTTTTTCACTGACAATGAAACCAAGCAATTTTCCGGACCGCACGCCGAAAGTACACTTGTTAGGATTCAGTCTCAACCTGAATTTCCTCAACCTCTCAAACAACTTCTTCAAGTTGATCAGATGTTCCTCTTCTGTCTTTGATTTAGCAATCATGTCATCCACATAGCACTCGATCTCTTTGTGAATTAGATCGTGGAATAACGTCACCATTGCTCTTTGATAATTTGCCCCTGCGTTCTTCAACCCAAAAGGCATTACTTTGTAACAGAAGGTACCCCACGGGGTAATGAATGTAGTCTTCTCCATGTCTTCAGGCGCCATCTTTATCTGATTGTACCCAGAGAATCCATCCATAAATGAGAACACTGAAAACTGAGTGGTATTGTCAACCAGCACATTAATATGAGGGAGTGGAAAATCATCTTTAGGGATTGCTCTGTTGAGATCTCTGTAATCCACACACATTCTAACTTTGCCATCTTTCTTCGGCACCGGTACTATATTGGCCACCCAAGGAGGATAGTTGGTTACTGCCAGAAAACCTGCATCCAACTGTTTCTGTACCTCTTCCTTGATCTTCAAAGCCATATCTGGTTTTGTTCTGCGCAGCTTTTGTTTGACCGGTGGACAATCCTCTTTCAATGGTAGTCTATGCACAACTATGTCGGTATCTAAACCTGGCATATCTTGATATGACCAAGCAAAGATGTCAACGTATTCACGCAGCATGACTATCAGCTCTTGCTTTACATCAGCCCGCAGACTTGCGCCGATCTTGATCTCTTTCTTGCTTTCCTCTGAACCAATATTGATAACCTCAAGAGCTTCCTGATGAGGCTGAATGGTCTTCTCTTCCTGTTTCAACAATCTTGCCAATTCTTCCGGGAGTTCATAGTCTTCATCACTTTCCTCCTCAGCTTGATAAATCGGATTGTCGAAATCATACGTGGGCATAACAGAATCATTTTCAGAGGAATTCACAAAATCAAGTCTGCATGATTGGATTGATGCTTTATTTTAGATTATTCTTGCTTGAAAAAGAAAAGAAAGTGCATTATCATTTTTAATTTCTTTGTGCAAAAATAAAAATAAAGAAAGAATAAAGGAACACAAATTTGTAAACAAAAACGTCCTTTTTATTGATGTTTGAACATTATATGAGAAAATATAGTGGCCCTACAAATGGATCCTCACACCTTGGGCAGAGTGTGGGATTTCATGCATTATGAAAGACAAGAATTATTACTCTGAATGGTGTACAACATGAACGATTTCTTCACTAGACCAGTTTTGCAATGCCTCGCCCGGAGCCAGTGCATACACCCATATGTCCAGATAATCTGAGCCTTCAGCGTCATCTTCTATTGCTGAGCAGGATTGATTAGGATTGATAATTCCTCCACTGTTGAAGCTGATTGGCCCACAGAATCGGGGAACTGGCGTCTAGCCCGGCTGGTATCCAATGCCGAACTTATCTTCTTTCACAAACACATCGATAGCTTTGCCCTAACCTTGGGCATTTCCGCTTTCAACCACTTCTCTGGCCTGCTTATATGACGCAATTGATGCACTCGGCCCAACTGGCACATTTGACACCACTGCTGCTGAAGTATATTCTGGTAAGTTATTGATATTCAGGGCTTCAAAAGACTGGCACAGGGTTTCATGAATTTCTCCATCCATTTCCACATATTTGAAAGTGGACAGATGACTCATAAATATATCTTCCTCACCGCAAACAGTGACCACTTGACCCTCGAATATGTACTTGAGCTTCTGATGAAGTGTGGAGGTAACTGCACCTGCTGCGTGAATCCACGGTCGGCCCAACAAACAGCTATAAGCAGGCTGAATGTCCATAACATGAAAGATCGTCTTGAATATCTGTGGACCAACCTGTATTGGTAATTCCACCTCTCCAAACACCGATCTTTGGGATCCATCGAAAGCTCTCACAATCAGATCGCTAGGTCTAAGAATCAATCCATCTACTTCAATTTTCATCAGGGCCTTTTTGGGTAACACATTCAATGAAGAACCTGTGTCAACCAGCACATGCGACAAAACAGCTCCTTTGCATTCAAGTGTGATGTGCAACGCTTTGTTGTGATTACGTCCATCTGGAGTCAAATCCTTATTTGTAAACCCCAACCCGTGGCTCACATTGACATTAGAAATTACTCCCTCCAACTGATTCACTGTAATCTCTTGGGGAACGTATGCCATATTCAGAACTTTCAACAAAGCAGCCCGGTGTGCATCTGAACTCATTAACAGGGATAATATCGAGATTTTAGAGGGTGTCTGATTGAGCTGTTCAATGATCTTGTAATCGCTCTTTTTGATAATCCTCATAAATTCCTCAACATCATTATCAAAATTGACTTTAGGGTCCTCCTCCTGAACAGGCACCTTGTCATCAACAACCTGTTTTCCTTTTGCTCTCGCAACGGCTTCAGCCTCTTTATCGCTCCTTAGAGTATGGGGAGCAAACAGTCGACCACTCCTGGTGAAACCACTTGGTCCACTGACATTCTTAACACTGGTACCAACAGCAGCCTCTGCTTTCAGTTGACTTCCTCCTTGATGAGTATCAGTTCCATATTGCCATGGAACTGCCCTATTAGACACATAAGCAGCAGATTCAGGAACTATAATCGTAACTGGTCTCGGCCTCTCGGGCACGATGATAGCAACAGGCTCTTCAACAGGCACCTGTATTTCAACTGGATTATAATAAATGGTAACGGCAGAAACATCTTTTTCCTTCTCTACTTTATCAAACTGAAGTCTTCCTTCATCCATAAGATCCTGCAGTCCAACTTTCAACTTACTGCAGCCATTAATCTGTCTTGAACAATCTTCACAATTAGAGCCACATCCAGGAAATACCTTTCCTTTTAATAAACGCTCTTTTACCATCAACAGCGGAGTCTTTACCAAATTCACATCAGTAATCAAATTCAATTTCTCACCATCAGAAATAGCATTCATGTTTGCACCTCCATGATGGGGCATTGGATTATCACGAACATTCGGCGGCTTAGAGAAATTAATAGCTTTTGCGTCAATCAAGTCCTGAACCTTATGGTGAAAATCCCAGCACTTCTCTATTGAGTGACCTTGCGCACCAGAATGAAATTCACATCTAGCGTTGGCATCATAACCTTGAGGCAATTTTCCAGTATCTAGCGGCCTCATAGTCCGTAGTTCAACCAACTTCTCTTTGAGCAGTTGTGGTAACAAAGCAGCATATGACATAGGCAAGGGATCAAACTTACGGTCCCTTGGTCTATTATTCTGGAACCGGGGTCTACCTTGCTGATCTGGAGCTTGCTGTCCTGCTGGAACCGGAATGGTTACAGCATCCACCTGATGATAGGACTGATTCCTACCTCTGCCCCCTCCTCTATGCACAGCACTGGACTCCCCTTCTCTTTTCCTCGATCCATTAGCAAAGGGTTTCCTCGAACTCGAAGCACCAGTCCCACTAACGTCTTGAATCTTTCCCAACTTCAGCAGACTCTCTATTCGTTCCGCAGCAACAACAATGTCAGCAAACCCTGTGGAAGGACACGCAGCCAATCTATCTAAATACGACCCTTGGAGTGTGCTCATGAACATATCGGCCATCTCACAATCACCCAGAGGTGGTTGAACTCGTGCAGCCAATTCTCTCCATCTCTGTGCGTACTACTTAAAGCCCTCCTTAGGATCCTGAGTCATACTCTGCAGCTGAGCACGATTAGGTGCCATATCCAAGTTATATTGATACTGCTTCAAAAACGCAGCACACAAATCTTTCCAGCTCTTGATATGACACCTGTCCAGCTTAACGTACCATTCCAGGGAAGCGCCTGACAGGCTATCCTGGAAAAAATACATTCAGAGCTTCTGGTCATCAGTATAAGCGGCAACCTTGCGATTGTAAGCTTGCAAATGTGTTTTGGAATAGGTACTGCCATTGTACTTATCCAATGTAGGGAGCTTGAACTTGGGAGGGATCCTCACACCCTGCACGAGACCCATGTCCTCTACGTCAATTCCCAGAGGGTTTTGACTCTCAATATCCTTGAGTCTTTCATCTAACCCTTCGTACTTCCGGTCGTCATTGTAGAAACCCATGTCATTGTTGAACGCAGTGAACTGGTCATCTTGACCATCCTCATTATTGTCAAATCCAAGATGTATCCCACCAGCAGGGATTGTGCCACCAGGAGGAGTGCGCACATTGCGATTTGGGATTTCAGTTTCCAGCCTCTGGATAGTGGTTCTCATAGCTTCTTGGCCAACCCTCATGTTTTCCTGACCGGTCCTCAGCTCCTGTTGTCCTTGAGCAATCCCCTGCATAAGGTTCATGAATTGTTCCATCCTTCCCCTCAAATCAGCTAATTCAGTCCGAACTTGCTCCATGACTCTGGCTTGATTGCGTCGGGTAGAATATCGGTGAACTGGGGTATCAGCTATCGTGCCTGAAAACCAAATAAAGGTTAGCAGGCCCCTGCAAAAGAAAACCTGCAATGCAAAAAAAAGATATGCAAATGCAAATGCAAAGTTATGTTTGTCATTTCAAGATACTTTTCACATCTTGATTCCAATCGTAACCACGAATTCCTGAAGACCAGAAATCATGATTACTGAGTTTTACCATGAAGAGATATTCATATACGCCAATCATAAATATCTGATGACCAGAAATAGTGATCTTGTAGTGTGCCAGTGTACGGATATCTTATCACATCACACATATCTGAAGACCAGAAATAGTGAACAGAAATAGCTCATTTCATACAAATTCCCAAAAGTTTTCAAGCACATTTTCATGGTTTCAGCAACAGAAAAAGAAACAAGTAGTCAAATGGATCCATCAACAATCCTAATGATAACCATTGCAAATTACAAAGAAGTGACAAAAATCCTTAATCCGATAGCTCTACGTCCTTCAGCTTCTGGCTGGAATACTTAATCTCTTTGAACAGGATGCGGGTACGCTGATGATATCGCTTCTCAATCAGCTCTTTGATTACGACGTCCCTTTTTTCCAGCGCTCAGATAGTGAGCCCATATGCATCAGCAAGGCTTCATCTTCATGGGCTCCTTTGCGCCTCTTGATCCCAGCTTGAATTTTAACCAGCTTCAGCTCTGCTGTGACATCTTCAAGCTCTTTGTTGGCGATTTTCAGCTTATCTTCAGCATTCCTCACCTGTTCTTGACTTTTGCCAAGATCTTCTCGATACCTTCTTCTTTCTACATGGGCCTTCTTCAGCTCTTCATCTTTATCTTTTAACTGGGTCATCAATTCAGAGTTTTCAATTCTGACTTCATCCCAAGCTTGACGAAGTTTATCTAGTGAATCCTTGCTTCGGGCTAACGCCTGTTTTGTAGTCTTATGAGCCTGACTAGTATCATCTGCTCCCAAAGTAAGTTTTCGGAAGTACCGAGCTCTATCATCAAAATCTTCTTCTTTGTCTGCCAAGGTTTTCTCCGCTTTTAATGCTCTCTTCTCCAAATCTTTGTTGTCAGCCAAAGCTTTCTGAAGACATCTGCTCATTCCAGAGTTCTCTATCTGCAACTCTCTAACCATTTTCTTCCACTTCTCACACTCTTCAGCTGGTACCATGAAGTGTTGATCTGGGCATAAGAGAATCTCTCTTGAAAAGGGTAGCAAAAGCTCTTTGACCTTATTCTTAATCCAAGCATCGTAGGAAGGGTATGATCTACAGTCTCCTTTGCCGAAAGTTAACTTTCCCTCTCTTTGCCTAAATTTCCAAGCATTTATTACTTCTGGCACTCTTTCATTCTTGGTTCCCACGAAAAACAGAGAAGCACTAACCTCTTCATCAGCAGGAGGATTTCTCGAAGCGTAACCAAATTGTCTAACAGCCAACACCGGGTTGTAATTAATCCCACCTCTTCTTCCAAGTAGAGGCACATTCGAAAAACTTCCACATTTAACAGTAAGCTCTACTGTCAGTAATTTGGGATCAAACCAAATGATGTTATTGGCAGTCAAACCTATCAATCTCTTGGACCACTTCATTGTCTCAGCAGTTTCTACAAAAGCACTGGTTCGAGGTAAATGTTTGAAGAGCCAATGACATAACAGTTGGGTACAACAACTAACTAGACTTCCTCTTCCCTTCTCATTTTGTAGTGTACTGAGTAATAAAAATCCCCTAGCAGGGTAGGAATCGGATTCTTCGAAACGAACACTTTCATCGCCTGCATATCAACAAAGTCAGGTGGACCGGGGAAAAGCACCAAACCATAGATACAAAGAGCTAACACAGCATTGTAAGTAGTCCAGTTTTTAGCCTTGGCAACTTCCTGAGCTCGTTGAAAAAGAAACTCCAAATGAAATCCTTCATCTTCTTTAAGTTTACTCAGGCCACTTTTCACAACAAACAGGTCCAGATGTAGAACAGCAGCAATTACTTCAGGGGTAAGAGCACCTTCAGAAAAATACGGTATAGAAGACGTGATTGGAATTCCCAAAATAAATGAGAATTCCTCCAAAGTAGGCATCAAAATGTAGTCCGGGAACAGGAAACATCTCATTGATGGTTCATAGAACTGTAAGAAAGTGTGCAACCCATCCTTCTCATACTTTGTGAATGCACACACCATTTTAATCAACTCTCCATACTCCTTCTGAAATGTACTGAGAACACCAGAACCAGCCATGCCTATCATCTTGTTCAAGGAATCCAGCTTAGGATCAGGGAATTTATATGACACATTGTTCTTCCTCTTGACCTCAACTTCTTGGCAACTCATGATTGGAATCAGACAATATGGTAGGTACCTAAAAATGACAAACATAACCTGTTATGATATGAGTATGCAAATGCAAAAGGCATGTGATCAGGTATCCCGATGTCTGTGTCTGTGTTGAACTGTGTGCACTGTGTCTCTATACTGAATCTGGCAATATATCTGAGATGAATACTCAAACCACTGTCATAGGATACACTGTCTATAACAATCATAGAATCACAAGTAAGGTATGTAGGAGGCTGGGTTACCTGCAAACCTGTAAACATCCCACCCATACTCACATGTGGTTCATAGAAAACAAGGCTTGTCAGCTTCGGAGGTTCGAGAAGCGATAGCACATTCAGCCCGTAGGATACAATGTTATGCCAATCAAAGAGGTCGTCCACTGACTCACCTTAGAAAATAAAGGTCATCCTATGCAAGTTCCAAAGTGGGCCCTCGGGTGCGAGTGGGTTTGCCACAGAATGTGGTCTGCCACTGTCACCACTAAAGAGAGATGTTTCCACTAAGGTCCTCATGATCGGTCACTAGAGTCGACAGCTCTCTAGATCGACATCCTGGAATACGCAAGATGCGCACGCCATGATGGGTCCCAAGATAGACTCGTCTAGCTGTGAATTTCGTGATTACCCAACGTACACAGATGGCATATAGGTCCCACTACTCTCCACTCTAAGTCTAAGTGTATACTCGAGCCTGTGTATTGAGCTCATCTCTCAGAAATCCCATCCCGCCAAACAGACAGAACAGTGCAACACAGTATAATATATGAAATGTAAATGCTAACATGCTGTAAATAGGGTACAAGTAATAAAATATAGTAAACAGCAAATACAATACAACAGTAAACACCCAATGAAAAAAAAGCAAACAAGCGCTAGGATTGACTCGCTTAGGATGGACCAGCAATAGGTCAACCTGTCCCCAGCAGAGTCGCCAGTTGTCGCTCCCGGGATTTTCATCCTAGTACAAACGCGAAAGTGGCACCGAAACAGAGTCGCCAGCAATGTGTATTTATCCCAAGAGAGGGAAAGGAAACACCGCATAAACCTGAAGGAAAGGATAGAGCATGGTCTTGCGACTAAGAGAAATGGGTAAGGGAGTCGGTTACGCGCGAGGAAGGTATTAGCACCCCCACGCGTCCATCGTACCCGATGGGATCCACGCTTGCTTGTTTCGATCAAAGGGTGATAGAAAAGGATACTGGAAAAGGAACTGAAAGAAAGAAAGGAGAAAGAACTGGAAAAGGAAAAGGAAAAGAGAGAAAAAGAAACAAATGTAGGGAAAATAAAAGAAATGCTCAAATGGGCCCTACCCCACTGCCTACGTATCTCATCGGGAACATGAGAATCAGAGCGACGTAGTTCCCCTCACCTAGGGAAAGTTGTTTGTGTTTTTTAGTGGAATACGTCAACGTTCGCGTCCTAGCAGTTTAGGTGTTGCAGCTCGCTGTAGGGAGACTTAGGCGTTACCTGTTTGCGGTAGAATGGAAATGACGCATCCTTAAGGAATGAGTGAATGAGATGAGGAGAGAAATCCCGGAGGAAAGACGTTATTGTTTGTTTTTTGTCTTTTAGAAGTTTTTTCATTTGTTTGCATATGATAGTGTATCCAAATCTTAATCATTGGAATGTATACCTCCTCACATTCCAAGATGGAATGAGTAAGAAAGTACACTAAGGGTGAAGAAGACCCTCACACTTAGTTCCAATTATTAAGGTTCAAACACACTAGCATACTTGTGTTTATTAAGTGTTTTTGTTGATTAAGAAGTGAAGAAGTGTTACCTTCAACAAGAATTGCATTTAAGTCCCTCATACAAGATCAAATGTTTAACACATTGACCCAAGATGGGCTATATGCTACACATTCTAAGATTACAAGAGAAGACCCCTTTATAATCTTTTCTTTATATGAAAGGCCTAAATGCAATAAATGCCTACCTTTATTACATATTTTGAATTTTCTTTGAGATGAGAAGAGAGACTCAAGAGAGGAGAAAGGTAAAAATCTATGTGAACTAAGACTCTATCCTAATTGATTATTTAAGGGAGTGATCCTAAAGGTTTGTGAGGTTTCAAAGCCTAAAATCTAAAGAAGAAATGAGCTAAACAACTCACTTCTAAAGTAGAAGATGAATTGTAACTCAAAAGGGAACATAATGAGTTAATCAAAGAAAGCACATAAGTGCTTAACAAAATACAAGATTGAAATGTAAAAGAAATGAAAGGAAAAAGAAAGGAAAGAGACTTGAATGTGGATTCCTTATCCATACTCAATTTCAACTTACCAAAGCCCCTACATGGTTAGTGAACAAGGAAACATGTATAAGAAGTAAAAAGTGCTTAATACACAATAACATTCAAAAGAATGAGATGAAGAATCCAATCTTAATATCACAACCAGAATGTGCATCATATCGACAACAAGTGATTATCATCATCCAAGTTCAAATGAAATAAGCAACAATCATTATTCAACATGTTTCCATAAGCAAGGAAGATGAAAGATGGAAAGAAATGGAAGAAACATGCATAAATGGAACATATAATCCAAGGATCAGAATTGAAACTAAATGGAAAATGGTTTATACACATCTCAAAATATCCATGAATCAAACATCAAGACATTCTAGAAGTGATATAAGAAGAAGAATTGAAATGGAAGTTCAAAAGAAAAGATGCAAACCAATACATGTTAAGGATGCACAAAGTTCAAATGGAAATGAACATGCAAAGATGACCTATAATGTGTACCAATGACCTATAATGTCACATGAATAGCTCACAAAATATGCAAATGATCATACAAATATGTACAAAAGAAATCATGTAAACATGCACAAAAATTAGAATGATATGCCAAGTTATTATGCTTCAAATGTAATGCATCAAACAAAAATCAAATGGATTTATGAAAATTATGCAAGCATGGAATTGGAATGGCTAACTCATAAGTGAATCATACATCAAAATAGCATGTCAAAATTCAAGGCAAAATGACTTCAAACAAAGCAATTAGGTCAAGTTGAAATATCATGCAAAGTGGTGCAAGGATGAGCATCAAAATATGTCATAAAATGACCTAAAAAATTAAAAAAAAAATCATCTAGCATGCTTCAATGTAATAGTGAATCAATTCAAAAAGAATCAAGTCCAAAAAATTTACAATGAGCAAGAACAAAATTATGCAAATTCATGTATCACAATTTGAATGCATACAAATGGAAATTCAAAGGAAATTGTGCAACAGGGGCAAAAATGTCATAAAATCATGAAATAAAAATGTTAAAAATTTCCTAAATGTCTTAAAAATGTTCATGAATTTTCCTAGAATATTATGATGTAGTTTAGTATTTTTAAAAATTAAAAAGCAAACGTGTACAAACTGAAGAAAATAAAATGAAATGGAAATAAAGGAGGGGGTGCATGCATAGCAAATCCTCAGTTCAAATGGTTTGGGCTTTAAAAACATAGGGTGCGAATAGCAATCAGTCCAAGGTCCACACATGCGCAATCCATACTAATTAACATGCACTCTCAGTCAAACATAGGTCAAACAATCCACACCATCAGACCAGGTCAAGTCAACACCAAAGTCAAAGTAACTAGAATCAATGCACGCACATGAATGACCACACACACTACCATGCACCACACCGCATAATGTTTAAAAATAAAATCAGAATTGAGCACGTGCAAGGCATGCTTATTTTAATGCGCTGGCAGCTTTTTAACCACACGATTGGAACACATCAACGGCTATGATTAAAACAAACACAAACCCTAGCATCTGAAACCACCGGCCGGAGATGACTTCCGGTCATCTTCTCCGGCAAACCACCACAGTCTGCAACCTCAAATTTTGCAGAATTTTGCAAATAATATACCAAAATGAAGAGGAAGTAATGGAGAGCACGAATCCAGTGATAGAACACACAAAATGTTCATGAAATGAGAGAATCGAACAAAGGAAGATTTGCCCTAACATTTCAACTATGCCTCTAAAGGCCTATCAACTAGCCAGACAAGTTCTTGAGCTTATAAGAAGCTTCAAGAACCTAAAAACAACTTCAAATCATGCCTATAATGGTGGAAATTTGTACCTGGAGATTTAAGACCTTGAGATGTTCTTCAGAAAACCAGAGATGCTGCTTCCTCTTTGAGCTTCTTTTGGCCAAATAAAGGCTTAGATGCAGTGGTTGATGATGATTCAATGGAGAGGCAATGAAATCCAAGCTTCAAAACAAGTTACAATGTGGTGAAATTGAGAGAGAATCAGAGAGATTCTGAAGTGAATGTGAGAAAGTGAACAAGGTGAAGCTCGAGAATCAATGGCAATGGTGAGATTGAGAGAGAAGAAGAAAGAGTTTCTGAAGTGAATGTGTGAAAAATGAAGTTCGAAATGAAATTAGAGAGTGAAGTTTTTATTTATAGTGTGAGCTAACCATGGTTAAACTGAGTGAGTCAGCTGAGTCATGGTGGTTAAGTGAGTCATCCCTAACTAACTGAGTCAAGTTAGTTAGGGAGAGCAAGGATATGGTGGTGACAACTCATGGCAAGCTATGGTGGAAGTGAAGAGAAAGTG
This sequence comes from Lathyrus tuberosus, assembly GCA_022829125.1. NCBI lineage: Eukaryota > Viridiplantae > Streptophyta > Magnoliopsida > Fabales > Fabaceae > Lathyrus > Lathyrus tuberosus. The sequence goes on from JALAZF010000121.1 coordinate 5,761,681, forward strand.
AAATGGCAAGGTTGTGCATCAGAAACTTGCTCAGCAAGTTTTCTCTTTCTATTTCCATGCAAGGTACGTGCTATTGTGTATGGTGTAGATGATATGTGCTTGGTTAACAGAGGAAAATTGATGTGATGAAGTCTTTGTTGTGTGTCTGAACCAAACTGCAAATTCTGATGTGAAACATGATGAAATCAGTTGGTGTTTGAAGATGGAATTCTCCATGTATTGTGAATGGTTTGATGAGCTTTTGGAAACATTGGAAAAAGGAGATGTAATTGGACATGTTTGGTATGAAAATTGGATGGAAATGATGCTTGGAAAAGGTTGGAAAATGACTCATAACACAAAGGTTTGGGAACCGATAGAAGGCGTGGCAATGAGGTTGGTTGGCAAAGCAAACATGGCATGGCATTTCAGCATGATCGTAGCACATTGGACTCAACATAACTTCTTGACCTTTGATCAAATGAAAAAATCATGAACACCAATTTTGAAGATCTCACATAGAGGAACAACTTTCATGTTGAAAGATTTTTCATTTGAGGCCTATAACCATGAGTAATTGATCAATACATTTGGCCCACCATGTGTTTGTGAACCTACTTTGCTCTAACTTTGATCAATCATATCTCACTCAATTTTTATCCAATGGAGATGTTCTACACATGGATTTGAAGCTTAAAACAAGATCTTTTGTTGTGGCTGAGTGGAATTTTCATTTGATGCTCCAATTTTGAATGGCCTTGGTTCAAACTCTGATGCAAAATGGCCAAAAATTACTATTTTTGGAAACCCTAATTCTTCCAAAAATGGCAACTCTTCAAATTCTTGATTTTTCATGATTCCTTTGGAATTTCTTGATCAAATTTTGTACATTGGTCACATATAACATGAATTTCATGAATTTGACTTCAAAAAGTCAAGAGTTGACTTTTTCCTCTGATTATTTGACTTTGCCCCAAATTCCCTGATTTTTTATCTTTCTTCCAATTGAACCACTTCTAAAACCAATTGAGACGCAATCTTCCACACACATACACTTAAGGACATGTAGAATACCATGACATCAATTTTTGTCCAAAAAATCAGAGATAACCTGATTTAATTGGAAACCCTAATTTTGGTACCCACCTCCTAGGAGAAAAATGTGCAGTCTTCAATTTTAAATTCCTCAGAGTATGTTGTGTATCCTCTTAAAGGATGATGAGATATGCCACTTGAGGGTGATTTTGAACCAATGAACCATCTCTTTTGAGGGGTTTCCTTCATTTTTTGGATCTCTTGCATAGTGAAAGATGTAGTGCTTCAATCTCCTATTGAATCTCACCTTCTTGAGGTTTTGGATGACCAATTGAGGTAGTATGAGACATGAAAGACCTCTTGGCTTGACTTGAGTGAACTTGTCTGACCTTTTGTGCCTTGAATGATTCCTAGATTGTACATCTTTCCCCTGACCACATGCCTTGATGGTGAGAGGGATGCTATGCTTCCTTTTTCTATGTTAAATATGCAATGCAATGCTAATGAGATGGATATGATATGATATATGATAATGCTATGCTAGAATGCCAAAAGGGAGAGCAAATTTTGGGGTATTACAGGGTGGAATCTGAACAAAGAAACCTGCATGATGGATGTTTTATGTTTATTATGAGTGCAGCAAACAAGAAAACACATTGCCATTTTGATGTGGGTTAATGCAAAAAGTAAAAACTGAAAAACAGGGATCAAAATATTTGAATGAAAAAACGTCCTTTATTGATGATAAAAGTAGCAAATAAAACATCCAAGCCCTACAAATAAATATCACTACGTCTTGGGCAGAACGTAGGATTCAACATAACAGAAAACAAAAGTAAATTACTCCGGGCGCGTCACTTGGATAACTTTCTCGGAAGACCAGTTGTCTAAACTCTGACCAGGGGTGCAGGGACGAATCCATTCATCCATGTCACAGTCACTATCTCCTTCATCCTCAATAGCATTGACTCTGTCGAAGAAAACACCGGCACTGGTGAAACGGACTGGACCATAGAACTTGGGAGGCTCTTCAGGACGCCTAGGTGGCCTGTAACCCAGTCCATGAGTATCTTGCTTTCTTTGAACATCAATGACACTGCCCCACTTCTGAGAACCACCAGCTTCAACTATAGCGCGCGCCTCTTTGAAAGAGGACATTGGAACCTCTGGTTGTTTGACAACTTCAGGTTGGGCAACCACCTCAGGCTGACTGACTGCCTTTGGGGGTTCCTCGGGAATTTTCACAGCTTCAAAGGCTTGGCACAAAGTTTCCTGTACTTCACCATCCACCTCTACATACTTGAAGGTTGATAGGTGACTTACCATGATATCTTCCTCACCACACACAGTCACAACGTGGCCATCCACCATATACTTCAACTTCTGATGCAGCGTAGATGTTACTGCTCCAGCACCATGTATCCAAGGGCGACCCAACAAACAACTATAGGCAGGGTGAATATCCATTATGTAAAAGGTGGTGTTGAAAATCTCAGGACCCACCTTGATTGGCAGAACTAACTCTCCAAAAACCGATCTCTTGGAGCCATCAAAAGCACGTACCACCAAGTCACTTGGTATACAAATCAACCCACGAGTATCCAATTTCATCAAAGCTTTCTTTGGTAACACATTCAAAGATGACCCAGTATCAACTAACACATGCGACATTAAGGAACCACGGCATTCCACTAAAATATGCAGGGCGTTGTTGTGATTCCTCCCAGCCAGAGTCAGGTCTAAATCGGTGAAACCCAAACCATTACCAGCATTCACATGAGCCATAACCCCTTCTAACCGGTTGACATATATTTCCTACGGTACATAAGCCATGTTCAGAACCTTCAGCAATGCATTTCGGTGTGCCTCAGAGCACAACAGTAAGGATAGAATGGAAATCTTTGATGGAGTTTGGTGAAGTTGATCAACAATCTTGTAATCACTTTTCCTAATCAACCTCATAAACTCTTCCACGTCTTCTGAGAAAGTATCCCCAACTGGCTTTGTCATAGAATTATTTGCTTCCTGCCTCTGTACGAACTCATCCATCATCTGTTTACCTTTGTCTTATCTTGAACTGCCAACTTGATCCTCGGATGGAATAAAGACTCTACCACTCCTAGTGATAGCCCCTGCTTCAACAAGATTTTCAACCCCTGTATTCACAGCTGATGTCTCTTCCAATTCCTGCTTCTTACCATTACCAAACACCTCGGCCCCATAGTTCCATGGGATGGCCTTGGTACTCTCATACGAGACTGGTCCAGGAACAGTGATAGTGACCGGCGCTGGTCTTGCCGGCGCTGATATAGTTATTATCTTGAACGGAATTGTTATTGTGGTAACATCAATCTCTCTGTCGGTAGCTTTACTCTGCCTACAACCCCTGTCAAACTGTAATATCCCTTCACTGATCATTCTCTGAATACCTGCTTTCAATAAATCACAACCGCCTGGCTGCGACACACATCCTACACACCCTTTATCACAGCCGGGAAAGACCCTTTCCTTCACCACACCCAAGGGAGTTTGGACTTCGTTCACATCTGAAATCAAACTCAAGTATTCACAGTCTTTAATAATATCATTGACCCTCGGCTCACCGTGATTCGGCATCGGGTTCTGGTTCACGTTTGGAACATCATTGGAGAAATTGATGGCTTTGGAATCCACCAAATCTTGAACCTGATGCTTAAAAGCTTTACAGTTCTCAATATGGTGTCAAGGCGCCCCAGAATGAAACTCACAGTGGGCGTTGGCGTCATAGCCGGGAGGTCGATTACCAGTGGGAGCCAATGTTCTCTTCTGAATTAACTGTAGCTTTAACAAGTGCTGAAATAACTGAGAGTAAGGAAGAGGTGGAGTGTCAAAATGCCTATCTCGCCTGGTCAGAGGCTGCGATCGGCGAGGAGCCTGATTTTGTTGTTGAGACACTGTTGGCTGTTGAGGTGCTGCTGGGATGGTTATAGAAGCCACCTGCTGATTGAAGTTCTGACGATTTCCCTCTCTACCATGATATGATGACACAGAGTTTGTATCTCCCTCCCTCTTCTTGTAACCACTGGCATAAGGCTTCTTACTTCCTCCAAATGAGGACCCATCACCGCCTGATATTTTTCCCGCCTTAATTCCGCTTTCCACCATCTCTCCTACTAAGATCAAGTCAGAAAACTTTCCAGTCATACACTGTACCAGCTTTTCATAGTAATGACCCTGCAAGGTGGCCATAAACATGGTTATCATTTCACGTTCCAGCATGGGAGGCTGAACCCTTGCCGCCAGTTCACGCCACCTCTGGGCGTACTCCTTGAAACTCTCATTGTTCTTCTGTGATATGTTCTGCAGTTGTGTTCTGTTCGGAGCCATGTCAGTGTTATATTGATAGTGTTTGATAAATGCCCCTGCCAGATCTCTTCAACTATGCACATCTTTCCTTTCTAGTTGCATGTACCACTCTAGGGATGCCCCAGATAGGCTATCCTGGAAGCAATGCATCATCAGCTTCTCATTCTTCGCATGCGCAGCCATTTTACTTGCGTATGCCCTCACGTGGGTCCTTGGGCAAGTCATACCATTATGCTTCTCAAAAGTGGGAGTCTGAAACTTGTACGGGATAACAACGCCTGGAACCAGCCCCAAATCCTCTAGATCCATACCCAAAGCATCCTGATTCACAACACCCCTTAGTTGTTCCTTAATCAACTAGAACCTCTGATCATTGTCAATCTGGGGACCAGCATCCCCACCTGGCACAGAAAATGCATCTTCCTGAATATCATCATACTGACGGCCCTGAATAGCACAGACACCAATACCTCCTCCCCCAACATTTTCAGCCCCTCCCGGAGGGATCACAACACCAGAAGCAGGAATACCTCCGCCCGGAGGACCATTCTGACCATTATTACCAGTAACACCAGTATGCAGTCCTCCATGAAGGACACCTTCTTCATCAATTCTCGCAACAGCGGCTGAACAAGAGTCCTTAACTGCTCTTGGCCTTGAGCAACCCCTTGCATTAAATCCATGAATTGGTTCATGCGAGTCTGCATCTCAGTCATCTCATTTTGTAGCTGATCCATGAGTCTCTTCTGATTTTGTCTGGTAGAGTACCGGTGAATGTGTTGATCTGCAATCCTGTACTGAGATTAGAACAAGATAAGAACACCAGAGATAAACACCTGTCATGCAAAAATGATTATGCAAAATGATTATGAATATGCAAATGCAAATGAACATGTTTGAATATTCGTAGGGCGATCCACCCCTTGATTCCAGTTTAACAACAAGATAGAACGAAACTTCTGCTCATATATTAAGAAAACCAGAGGAAAACCAAATGTCAACAATCACAAATCCAAGATAACAAGTCTGAACACAATAATCATTGATCCCAACCAACAAGCCTGGCGGTGGTCCAAACAATGAAAGAAAATAGAAAACTACGGCATGTCATCAAAGTCCACAAGTGTCAATCCCCCCCATCCATTATGCTTTTTGCTCCAGTCTTGAATTTCCTTGAACAGCTTTTTGGTGTCGGGATGCTTCGGTCTCTGAATTCGCTCTTGAATGAGAATGTCTCTCCTATGCATGATCCCTTCCAAGTATCGGCAATGCAACTCCCAAGCGTCTTCTCCAGAAACATCATCCATGCTAGGACCCTCGTTTCTAGGTCTCTTCACTTCAGCTTGGATCTTCAGTTCCTCTATGGAGGCTATGGCTTCATTGAGTCGACCCTCGACTGCTTGTCTCTGGAATACCCCTGATAGGATCTCAGCGTCTTTCTTCTTGAGCTTCGACTTCAATTGATCAATCTGAACTAGATAACCGTCTTTCTTTTGCTTATTCTCAGCCATTGCAGTTTCTCGGTGAGCATTGAACTTGTGAATTTTCAACAAAGCCTTGTCCAATTCCTCCTTCTTAGACTCAAGAACCTTACTGATACCGTCTAGAGCTTGCTTCATCCTTTGTCTGGATGTGACCATGTCAGCTAGCTCCTTTTCTGCCTTAGCGAGAAGCTCTGTCTTCAACTTGGCGATATGAGCAGCTTCACCCCGCTCATGTTTCAACTGATAAATCTCTCTTAGTAGCTCACTATTTTCTTCTCGCACCTTTTCCTTTTCAGCCCACAACTTGTTAAACTTCTCTATTTCAACCGTGGTAGGAGACTCAATCAGCAAGGGGTAAGATGGTGGTTCCTTGGCAAATGGAAAAAGCTCCTCCTCTACCCTTTTCTGAATCCAATCTTCATACCCAGGAAATGTTCTGTTGTTGCTCTTTCCGAAAGAAGTCTTCCCTTTCTTATGACGATCTCCCCAAGTATTTGCAGCTTCTTTCAATAGTTCTGGATTGATTTCCCCACTCAGATATAAAGATTCTTGGACCTCCTCGTCTCTTGGTGGCTCTTTCAAGGCGTACCCGAATTGCCTAATAGCAAGAATAGGGTTGTAGTTAATTCCCCCTTTCCTTCCTATTAGAGGCACATTTGGGAGACCTCCACAACTGATCATGATATCTTGGCCCAACAAGTCACGGTTAACCCAAATCAGATTTTCTGCCCTCAAGCCCATCAATCTTTTGGACCAATCCAATGTTCCTTGAGTATCTACAAATGCCCCAGATTGGGGAAGACGATCAGCAAACCATTTGTAGAAGACTGGCGCACAAAAATAAAGGGGTCCTCCCCTCCTCTTCTCGTTCTTATAGTGCACTGAATAATACAGATCCCCAAGCAAAGTAGGTACCGGATTCTTCATGGTAAATATCCGGACAGCGTGCATGTCCACAAAATCCTTCATACTTGGAAACAACACCGTTCCATAGACACACATAGCCAAGATGGCGTTGAAAACTGACCAACATCTAGCCTTAGCATACACAGCAGTCTGTTCTATCAAAAATTTCACATGAAAACCTTTACACCCTCCCTTACTGGCAATGTTATTTTTCAACAAGGACAAATCCAAATGCAAAGCCTCGGAAACCTTTCCCAAATCAGAAAGCTCTTTAGAACGATAAAAAGGAGCCTCTTCTTTAATAAAAATATCCAGAATGAGAGCAAATTCCTCCAATATCGGAGCCAAAAGATAATCAGTGAACAGGAAACAACGTAGGTGAGGGTCATAGAATTGCACCAGAGTGTACAAAGCCCTATACTCGTATTCAGTGATGTTGCGAGCAAAATCCAGAATTCTTCCATACTCTCCTCTAAAGTCTGCCAATACCCCATATTCTTCCATAGACACAATCTGGTGAACAGGATCCAGAATAAGTGATGGGAACTTGTACATTATGATGTTCTTTTTCTTCTCGGTACTCATCCTTAATAGTCTTCAAAAACCAGAATCAAAGTTAGGATGCAGCCCTGCAAATGAATAAACATGTTAGGATGCAAAATGATGATGCAAATGCACACATGGGATCAAGGATGCCACACAGACTGAACAACTGTTGCACTGAACCACTGTATAATCTCAAGGATCTGCCCAAACACCCAGAATACCAAGATAACCATAGTACCACACTGATAAAACTGCTAATCAGAAAACCGGGTATGTTGAAGGTCAAGGTTACCTGCAAACCTGTAAACACCCCGCCCTCTCACATGTGGGTACTAGAAATCCGAGGATCCTCAATATCACGGGCTCTCAGGTCGAGAAATGATGATACGATCACCATTTCTGGTTTGGCATCATCACCAATCTAGGAGGCCTCAACTGATTCCCCTCAAAAAGAAAACATCCCATGGCAAGTCCTCAGCTTCGGCACTGAGGTCGAGAAGCAATAGTACATTCATCCCTCGGGGTACAGTACTATTGCCAAACGAGGAGTGCTTCCACTGATTCTTTCCCAAAAGGAAACCCTATAGCAAGTTCCCAGCATTGGGTCCTCGGATCGACATGTGCAATGGGTTTGCCATTTCTGGTCTGCCATTATCATGTCTCGGGAGGAGTGTCGTTACTGAGTCCTCGGGAATGGCCGCCAGAGTCGACAATTTTCCAAGTCACATTCAATCATCTGCACCAATGCGCAGGATAGAACATTACCAAAGAAAACCTCGTATGGATGTGGAGTTTTCGTGTATACTATGTCTGGCCAAATGCCACACGAGTCACACTACTTGCCACGCTAATCCTACGTGTACGCTCAAGCCTGGGTATTAGGCTTATCTCTCAGAACTCCCAACCCGCCAAACAGAAGAACAGTGCAGCAGATGATAATAATATGCAAAGTAGTAAATGCGGTAAAAAAAATACAACAAATAAAGCCAAACAAAACAAAAACAAAAACACTCAAAGAGAACAAAGACAAGCAAGCGCTAGGATTGACTCGCTTAAGGATGGACCAGCATAGGTCAAATAGAGTCCCCAGCAGAGTCGCCAGTTGTCGCTCCTAGGATTTTCATCCAGGTACAAACGCGAGAGTGGCGCGGAAAATAGAGTCGCCAGCCGTGTAAATTTATCTCAAGAGAGGGAAAGGGAACACCGCATAAACCTGAGGAAGAGGGAAAGGAATGGTCATCACAACCATAGCCTGGGTTCGGGAGTCGGTTACGCGAGGGGAAGGTGCTAGCACCCCACGCGTCCATCGTACTCGATGGGATCCACGCTTGTTGTCTATTCTAAGGGTGAGTTATCCTAAAATCTATGGCTGCACTAAAACGGGGAAGGGAAAAACAAAGATAGACTCGGTAGGACGTCGATGTCCTAGGCCTACGTACCCCCTTTATGCAATGGGGAATTCAGATTCAACGTAGTTCTGACCAAGTTCTTTTTGTGTTTTTTATGAGCGACGTTAAGTTCGCGTCCGGCAGTTAGGGTCGATGCCTGTTTGCGTCTCAGACGGAAAGTAACATGCCCTTTTTGAAAATAGCCTTTAGTTTGACGATCCCGAAGGATAAAAAGGTTTGAAGTTTGTTTGTGTTTTTTAGGACAGAAGTGACTTGAATTAGTTTATAACTCAACTTGAACCAAAGTCTATGACACGGGAACGAATGCGTCACATGGTCGCCCCCAATGGGACGTATGCTCAACACTCTAGAAGAGAGAAGGGGGACCCCTCAATCTTCATTTCCTATGTTTAAGGCTCGTGTGCAAGGCAATTTGACCTTATTAAGTATTTTAGAGATGTTAAGAGATGAGAAGAGGGACTCAAAAGAAAAGAAAAAACACTACGGGGAAAATCTATCCTAATGTTACCATGCAAAGGTGGCCCTAAGGGGAGGTTCGACAACAACCTAAGCCTAAAGAAAAGAAAAGATGAGAGAAAGAAAGGGTGAGGGTGGACATGGATAACTATCCACAGCCTCAAATAACTTACCTCAGCCCCTGCATAAAAGGTTAGTACAAACCGACATAAGTGACAATATGACAAATGAAACTCAACCGAGACAGAAACCAAAGAGAAATGATTATAAACCAAATGAAATTCAACCAAGTCAGAATGTGGATGACTTATAACAACTCAAACATGATTCATGAATTCAAAGAAGCAATCCCAAACAATGGCACAAGTGCCTTCTCAAACAAAGTAGTCAGACATGATCAAGGATATGCATACAAGAAGATCTCACACAAAGAGCAGTTAAACAATTAGCAAGACATCTTCTAAAATCACCAAATTAATTATCAACAGACCTCAACTAGAAGCAAACAACATGTCTAAAACTCATGCTAAAATTCAAGATATAAGTCACTCAAACAATCATGTAAAGTTCAGACAAGAAACATGACTCAATATGCAAAAGAGGAGGACTAAAATGCAATATGAAATGATTTTAAAAGTGAGAGACAAATATTTTAATGCAATTCAGTGTGTTGGTGAAACAATGCAAAAAGAATGAGTTCAAAATGCTTTATGGATGATGAAAAATAAAATAAACAAGTCATGGTATGCATGTATGGAATAAATTCAAAAAGAAAATAAACAACTAATTATTTCAAATGCTAAAAATAAAATAAAATAATAAAATAAAATTTGGTAAAATTTTATAAAATGCCAAATGTGATTCATGAATTTTCTGGGAATTTTTTAATGCAAGAAGCTATTTTTAAAAAATAAAAATGGAATGCAATAATTAAGTAAAAATAAAATAGAAAGAAAATGAGGGGGGGTATGGACAGCAATAAAACACGTTGGAATTGGAAAAAGGCCTAAAGGAGGGGGTGCGAAAAGTAGGCCCAACACCTAAAACCCATCAGAAAATAAAATAAAACAAAACACCACATATGGGCTTCAGTCCACCACGTTGACTCCCTCCTTACCTCTAGATCAATCTAACGCTCCATAAATAGTCAAACAATTCAAGCATTATGCAAGATGAATGGCCAGGATCATATGCACATGATTGTTATGGTACGCAAGCACACACTGAATTGTCAGAAATTAAAATAAAAGAGAAAGGGTCACACGTGATATGCACATGTAATCATTAATGTGCTGGCATTCAGACAACCATTAGATGCATCTAACGCTTGGCAATCAGTCAATATTTCAAATAGTAATTAGGATGAGTGGTCATGATTTGGTGGCACATGATAATTATCGTGGGATGACAAACACGCACACCATAAATAAAAACAAAAAAATTAAGACACATGGCAGCATATGGACCGTGGGATCAAACAATGGACGGTGGAGATTATGTCCCTTACCTCCAAACCCTAGCTTCGCCGGAGACTATACCAGACGCCGGAACTAGGGTTCCGGTCATCTTCTCCGACCACCTGCAGCAAATATTTTTCCAGAAAATGCAAGGGAGTATACTATTCTGACCAGATTTTAACGAGGATCACGAATATCATATCAAAAATCCCAAACAAGCAACGTACAAAGAGAATCGAACGAAATAACATTTGCATCCAAAACTTAAAACTCACGCAGCAACCAAATTACACGTCCACATTCAATATAAAATACATCATCATGATCAACACCAACCACAGATCATCATACATGTCAAAAAATAGAGTTTTAGGATCATGAAAAACATCACTAACCTGAGATTGTGCAACGTGTACCCTTGCTGTTAGCTTCAAGTGATGGTTGGTTTGTGCTCTATGGATCCCCAGAAAGAAGATTGTGGAAGAACTTTTGAAGAAACCCTAATGGATTGAGAGATACGAAGGAGAGATCTTTTTTAGGGTTCACTTGAAAACTCTACCAAAATAATGTGTGTTCTTTCTAACCCTAGCATGAGTTAGCTTAAATAGATTAGGTTAATCCACCGATGATCACTTGGGCCTTGTTAATTCCACACTTAATGATTTTTGGATGATTTTGGAAAATTGCATTATGTGAAATACACCCTCTTCCATGCATGTACACCCAAATATTTCATGATGGTTCACTTATTTAACAATTGCTAATCACACCTGAATTTGATTTGGGCCTTGAGATGTATTGGTTCATGAGTTTTCAATAATTTGGCAATTTTGCACCATGTGAAATAAGTAATGAATAAGTCATGAAATTTCTTGGTTCAAAGGCCCAAAATGATCCTTAAGGAATGTTCTTTGATATTAAAATGTGGCTTGAAACAAAGGCATCAATTATAGGTCACTATGTCCCAAAATGCAAATGGAACCATGAGAAAACCCTAAAAAACCACTTTGGCTTCTTTTGATCATAACTTGAGTTTCACAAATGATATGGAGACCATCTAGTACTTTTTGGAAAGGGGAGAAAAAGATCTTCAACTTTCATGTTTGAGGAAAATTCATTTGAAGCTTTCTTGATGATGAAAAGTCAAGTTGAATATAGTGTAAGAACATGCCCAAAAAGGAAACTTTCAAATTATAGGTCATTTCCATATTTAGCAACTTTTGTACCAACCCTTGATTCTTGATAAATGGTATGAAACTTGACCCTTGAAGACCATATAAGGATGTGAGACCTTGAAAACCTTGAAGAGAACCTCAAAATTTCACAGTTGATTATGATCAGATATAGAAGCACACTTCAATTGATCAACAGCTTCTGTTTCAATTGATTGTTGTTGTGTTGAATGATGATCTTTGAGCTTCAACAACAATGGTCGTGTGTTAATGGTGATAGCTTTGAATGTTTAAATTAACAACGATAACTGATCGTTGCGACTATCATCACATCGACACCTTCAGAAGCGCATACTCCTTTCCTTTAAATAGTCAAGTAAAATATAGCTGTTGAAGATCTTTTGGCCGTTTGAAAAGAGTCGTTATGCAATGATTAAAATTGTACTGCCATATCTTCTTTTTACTGTAGAAGTGATGGGATTGGTCTTTTAGAACGGTGTACAGTCATTGCTAACAGTAACATTTGTCTTCAAATCTTCAAAGGCTTTTGATGGTAATTAATTGAAGCATGAGTAGAGACTTTGTAACTGGGTCTTCAGATCTTTCAAGTCTTCCGTCTTTCGAACTTGTCCATTAGGAATCTGTCTTCAGAACTTCAGCACTTATCTTGAAACCCGTTATCTTTACTGCTTCAAGTCTTCAGAATCTTCAGAACTTGTCCATTAGGAATCTGTCTTCAGAACTTCAGCACTTGACCTTTAGAACCATAATCTTCAGAACACATAAGTCTTCAGAGCCTTTCTGCACTTGGTCTTCAGAGCCTTCAGCCTTCAGAACTTCAAGTCATTGGAATCTTCAGCACTTCTGTTCTCTAGAAGATTGTTTCTTCAGAAGCTTCGCTATCTTCATAATCATAACCACTCTCAGAGAGCATCCACAAGAGCATTGCAACATCAATATCGACATCCTTGGATCTGACTGATTATGATCAGATATAGAAGCACACTTGCTTCTTGCGACTTGTGTCACACATAGTAACTTCGCATATAATCAATTACGCACATCTGGCTGGTGCTTGTTAGATCTGATATTTTCTATGATTATGATCTGCACACAACACATATTAGAACATAAAATGGTTCTTTCATAAATACCATTGATATCATCAAAACATAGAGATGACTTGCAGAGACAACTCTTGCTCTAACAGATGAGCCTCAGAAAACGGGAAAATCTGTCGCTTTAAGGTCCAGATCAGAAAGGAAGAAGTCAGAAAAGACTAAATCCTTCCAAGCGGAGGAAGAAGAAATAGAAGAATCTGATGAAGAAGGTTATGGTGATGAAGATGAATTGTCCCTTATTTTCAGAAAAGCCAAACAACTCTGGAAGAATAGACAAAGCAACTTCAAAAGATCCAGAAACAAAGGTGATCGACCAGATCCATCTTCAAGAAGAAAAGCAAGCAGAGAGATAACATGCTATGAATGCAATGAGCCAAGACACTATAGAAATGCATGTCTAAAGCTAAAGAACGGAAGTTCTAGAAAAGAAATTTTCAAGAAGGATGCTTTTAAAGGCAAGAAGAAAGGACTCATGGCAACATGGGATGATTCTGACTCTGAAGCATCGGAATCTGATTCTGAAGAAGAACATGCCAATGTAGCACTCATGGCATCTACAGGAGATACAACAGAAACTTAGTCTGACTTAGAAAAGGTATTTTCTGAACTTTCTCGTGCTGATTTAGAACTATGCCTATCTGAATCTCTGAATAGGTATCAGAAACTTCAACGTAAATTCAAAGAATTAAAAAAGGTTCATGAATCTGAAGTTGAAGATTGCATTAAGCTAGAGAAAGATGTTTCTAAACAAAAGGATGACAACTTTCTCTTAGAAAAAGAAAATTCTTTTCTGAACAAAAAATGTTTAAAACTGGAAGAAACTCTTTCTAAAGCTTCACCAACTTCTAAAACCATATTATATAAATATGATAAGGCATTTCAGAAATTCTTAAAAAATAGCATAGATAGAAGCAGAATGGCTTCCATGATTTATGGTGTTAGTCATAATGGAAAAACTAGAATTGGCTATGATCCTTATGATGATGATCAGATTTCACTTAAAGAAGAAAAACCAAAATCTCCTTTTTCTTATCATTACACGCCTGCAAAGACACAAAAATTTAACAATGCACGAAAACCCAAAGTGATTAGAAACTCTAGGAAAACTAATTAAAGAGGGCCCAAAAGATTATGGGTACCAAAAGATAAGATAGTATATGTTGGAGATATCCTATGCAACAGAGTTAAAACACCAGTCATGGTACCTGGACCCTGGATGCTCGCGACACATGACAGGAAGAAGGCATATGTTCCAAAGCTAAGAACTTAAAGATGCAGGATTCGTAGGTTTCGAAGGAAACTAGAAAGGAAGAATCAGAGGATCTGGAGTAGTTAGTAACAGAACTTTTCCTTCTATATCTAATGTGTTTTTTGTTGAAGGTCTAATGCATAACTTGTTATCCATAAGTCCATTAAGTGATAAAGTTTATGACATTATCTTTAATCAGAAAACATGCAAGGCTGTAAGTCAGAAAGATGGCACAGTTCTCTTCACTGGAAAGAGGAAAAACAATATTTACAAAATTAAACTTTCTGTTCTTAGAAACCAAGATGTTAAATGCTTAATATCTGTTAACTAAGAGCAGTGGATGTGGCATAGACGCTTGGGTCATATTAGCTTAAGAAGGATTTCTCAGCTAAATAAACTTGAGTTAGTCTGAGGCCTACCTAAGCTAAAGTTCACTTCAGATGCTCTTTGTGAAGCATGTCAAAAGGGTAAGTTTTCTAAAACATCCTTTAAATCTAAAAATGTTGTTTACACCTATTGACCTTTGGAGATTCTACACGTTGACTTGTTTGATCCTGTGAAAACAACATTTGTCAATGGTAAGAAGTATAGACTTGTCATTGTAGATGATTACAGTCATTGGACATGGGTAAAATTCCTAAGGCATAAGAATGGGTCACATTCTATGTTCACTAGTTTCTGTTTTAAAGTGCAAAATGAGTTTGAATCTAAGATCATTAAAGTAAGAAGTGATCATGGTGGTGAGTTTGAGAATCAGCATTTTGAAGAACTATTTGACTCTAATGGCATATCCCATGATTTCTCCTGCCCTAGAACTCCACAGCAGAATGGAGTTGTAGAAAGGAAGAATAAGACCTTGCAAGAAATGGCCAGAACCATGATCAATGAGACAAATGTAGCTAAGCACTTCTGGGCAGAAGATGTGAATGCAGCGTGTTACATTCAGAATAGAATCTCCATTAGACCTATTCTGGAGAAAACTCTTTATGAATTGTGCAAAGGAAGAAAACCCAACATTTCTGATTTTCATCCTTTCGGATGTTCATGTTTTATTTTGAACACTAAAGAAAATTTGAACAAGTTCGATTCTAAGGCACAAAAATGTATTATGTTGGGATATTTTGAATGTTCTAAAGGCTAAAGAGTATTTAATTCAGAAACACTCATTGTGGAAGAAACAATTCATGTTCGTTTAGACGATAAGCTTGACTTAGAAAGTCAAAGCTAATTGAAAGTTTTGCAGATCTAGAAATAACACTTGTAGGCTCAGGAGAAAAAGCAAAAGATTCTGAAGATAAAAATTCAAAGAATACTAGTATAAATACTTCAGATTGTCCTCCAACTCAGAAAAGGCAAAGAAATAGACAAACTGTCTCTGAAGACTTGATTTTAAGAGACATAGTTGAACTTGTCAGAACAAGATCCACCTTCAAACAAACTGAGGAAATTTATGAAAGACTAAGTTTATGTAAACAACTTTACCAAAGGACTAGTGGACACTACTCTTTTCTGTAAGAACTTAGGAAACGATCTTATGATATGCCAAATTTATGTAGATGGTATAATTTTTGGTTCTGCTAATCCATTTGTGTGTCAAGAATTTTCTAAGCTAATGCAAGCAGAATTTGAGATGAGCCTAATGCAAGAGTTAAAGTACTTTATGGGAATTCAAGCAAATCAGAATCCAAATGTCACATACTTTCATCAAAGCAAGTACACAAAAGAACTTCTGAAGAAATTCGACATGTCAGATAGCAAACCAACGAAAACTCCCATGCACCCAACAAGCATTCTAGAAAAGGATGAGGAAGACAAAATGGTTTGTCAGAAGCTCTATCTTGGTATGATAGGCTTTCTTCTTTATCTGATTGCTTCTTGTCCAAATATTTTATTCAGTGTATGTCTTTGTGCTCGATTTCAATCAGATCTAAGGGAAACTCATCAAATCACTGTTAAGAGAATCCTAAGGTATCTGAAAGGAACTTCTAACCTTGGCTTGATGTATGAGAAAACATAAGAATACAAGCTATCAGGTTTTTGTGATGCAGATTACGCTGGAGACAGATTAGAACGTAAAAGCACCTAAGGAAACTGTCAGTTTTTGGGAAACAATCTCGTCTCATGGGCTAGCAAAAGACAATCAACTATTGCATTATCTACAGCTGAAGCAGAATACATCTCAGCATCACATTGTAGCACTCAGATGCTCTGGATGAAAAATCAACTTGAAGATTTTCAGATACATGAAAGTAACATTCCTATCTTCTATGATAACACAACCACTATTTGCCTAAGTAAGAACCATATTTTACATTCTATAGCCAAACACATAGAAATCAAACATCATTTTATTAGAGACTATGTTCAGAAAGGGGTAATCAATTTAGAATTTATAGATACAGACCACCAGTGGGCTGATATCTTCACAAAACCCTTAGTTGAAGATAGGTTTCTGTTCATTCTGAAAATTTTAAAAATGGAACTCTGTCTAGAATGAATCTTATTTTCTAATGTGTTCAACTCTATCTAAAATTGTGATTCTGATTTGTGCAAATAATTGCTATATCCTTCTGACTCAATAATATTTCTACAAGTTAGAAAGTGTTTTGGTCAGAACCATCTCAAGTCAGAAAACCCTTTGGTATTCTTGACTCTGAGAGCATCTAAACCGTGAATTTTCAAACGTGTGGCTATGATCTGTCTTAGACACATGTTTATTTCAAATTTATACGCTACCCGTTGGAATGACACCTCGAGCGATATGATGTCTTGAGATTAGGCTTAAAATCATTATTACTATTTATTACTCTCCCTATTTTTTAAATGTTATAATCATTTTTCGTCACTTATATATTCACTAATCTCACTCTCACACACTATGCTCACCTTCTTCCACACTTTATTTTGAAAACCCCTATTCTCTAAGACCCTAACTCTTCATATGAATACTCAATAACAAGCTACCTACAAGTTCTCAAAACAAATGGAACAATCTGAATCATCTCAACCTAAGTCTACCGGCGCCATGCAACAAGAATCCATGTTTTCAAAGCAATCTCTAGATGTTTCTCAATAGACTATTGTTCAACATATCCTCGATCGACCTGCAGAAATCCATATGGCAACTCCTCTTGAAAAACTGGAAGTTCTCTGTGAACTTTTAGTGGACTTCGAGAACTAAAAGGCGAACGGGATAGAATTAACCGAAGATCTTCAAAAACAAGGCTGGGGAAATTACTTTGATCGTCTCTATGGTCCAGTATTTCCAAGATTAATAAAGGAATTTTGGAGATTTGTTGATTATGATGACAAGTTCATTATATCATTTGTTATGGACAAGAAGATTGTCATCATAGAAAAATCAATTGCTACTCTACTTGGAATGGAGCATGCAAAAGGAAAATGGGTGTACAACATGAAGAATAAATCAAAAACACTTAGTCAAGAAATCATTCCTGCCATTTACTCTGAGGATTCAGATAATAAATCGAAGAATCTAATTCTTCACAAGAAACTTAGAGTATGGCTAAGAATCATTCTGGGTTGCATTCATCACAGACCTGTATCCAGTTCCTCTGATTATGTGAATACTGATCAAAAGTTTATGTTGTATTATCTGATGAAAGGAGAACTGATGCATGTACCCTCCATTCTTTTCAAGTATCTGAGAGATGCAGTCAAATAAACCAGACATAGTTCAAAAACCAAAACCTACATTCCTCTGGGAAGACTTATCTCAGACATTTTGATTGAAAATGGTCTTATAGATCATTTATCGAATCTGAATCTATTGGGAGATATTGAGATGGATGTCTGAAAACCACTTAATGGTAAAAATCTCAGAAGTATGTGCATTATTAACAAGGTTTTGGTCACGCCTACTATTCCCACAATTTGGTTAAGCATAAAGGACAGAAGAGCAGTCGTTGATCATTTTCCTCTGTTCACCAAACATGATTCACAAGAAGCCCTTGATGAGTATTTCAAAATGCTTATTGCTGAAGGCCATGACCTAGGAAGTTTCACATATGATGATCTTCCAGATGCTTCAATTGATATGACGAAGAGACCACGTGAATCATCTTCAAAGTAGTCTGAAAGGAAGAAGAAGAAGATCCAGAAAGTCAATCTTGAAGGATCACTAAACCTTCAGAAGCCTTCTACAACATGATCATCTTCTATTCCTTTTTGTAAGTCTTCTGATTCTGCCTTCCTAAGCTTTGATGCTAGGACTATTACTTCATCAATTCCTTCACTGCCTCCACTTACTTCTACCACAGTCACAACTACATGCATTCCACCTATACCATCAATTTTGTCAGCTTCCACTGAAAAATCCAAATTATCCTCTACCATCCCCAAATCCTCCTCTCAAACCACAAATTCTAAACCTGTTCACCAAACGTCTACAACACCTAAAGCCTCTGCCATCACTACAAGTAAACCAGATATTATTCCAACAAAAAACCCTAAAATTGTTTCTCCTTCAACCATTTCTACCCCAGCTATAACAAAATCACTTTTCTCTTTTTCTTTCTCATCAGAAGCAAACGTTATCCCTCCAGAAATCATCACAACAAACACCACTCAGCCACTAATTGAAACTACCATTTTCGAACCAGTTCTCATCTCAAAACCTTTACCCATTTCCATCCCTTCTGATCATCTAAATAATGATCAAATCATGGAAAGTGTTCCTTCAGAATCCAACAACAATTCTACTAAGAAGTCAATTTCTGATGAAGAAACTACTTCTAATCATAACACCTCTGACTCTCAACTTCCTAACCTAACCCTTGATGAAGCTTTATCTAGTCTTAAGACTAATACGGAAGGTAGAGCTCAGAAGCTGTATGAGGAATCTGAATCTAGCACTGATCCTTCATATGTGAACAACTGCTGGAATAGTTTTAATGAATGACTAAATGGTGAGTTTAACAAACTCAAAAAATTTTGTGATTGAGAAAAGGATACATTTGTCAAAGAAGCAAAAATAAGATTGGAAGCACAAAAAACTGCAGAAAAAAAAGTTGTTGAGTTAGCTGCACGTGAAGAAGCTGAGAGGGTGAAAGCTGAAGAAGCTGCTAAGCAAGCAGCCGCTAGCAATGTTGCTGGTAAACAATCAGCATAGAGTTCTGACCCTGCACCTTATCTGCTTATGATAAATACTTTGGAAGAAATACAAAGTGAACTAAAATTGGTCAGACTCACACTTGAGAAGCAAGACGAAACAAACAACAAAATTCAAGATCTTCTTGCAAAGCTGCTTCAGAAAATATCTCCTTCTGAACCATAAGCACTTAGGCTCCTTCTCTTTAAGTTTCGTTTGTGCAACTGTTTTTCTTGTATCATTTCGGATCACTCTTATTTTTAATATATTTTTTTTATTATGACAAAAAAAGGGGAGTAGAATTAGTATTTGATTTATATCATATATAACTCTCTAGATATCATTGCTTACATTCTAACACACACACACACACAGATATATATATATATATATATATATATATATATATATATATGCAATCGTATAAATATCTTCTTTTAGGAACCGTCTGAAACTAGATCAAGCCCAAATAGTTCATTGCAAAAGTTTCAAAACTCAAGCTCTGATAAGTCAACATAGTTCTGATATCTCTTAAGATTATTATTAATCAACCAGATTCTGACTTAGGGGGAGCTGGTATATCTCAGGGGGAGTTTTTCTAAACTTAACTCTGATATATTTTTGAAACTTTAACATCTATTTCTATATACTCGTACATATTATTCCATCAAATACATGGTTTTGTCATCATCAAAAAGGGGGAGATTGTTGGAACAAGATTTTGGTTCTTCATATAATCCTTAGTTTTGATGATAACAATACATATATTTCTATGTAAAAAATCTGTACTCTAATAAAATTCCTTGAGTATACAGTTGGTTAGTAAAAACTGATTCAAAATAATTCTCAAGAATCTCAAAACAGAATCTCAGGCATGTTTAAAAGAATCCATTTTGTTCTTTTCTGAAGAAACATCAGTAGTTCTGATGAATGCTGAATACCTCTGAAGACAAAGAAAGATTTATGCTTCTAAGAAGAATTCTCGCTTCTGGCTCTTATAAACTGCTCTGATGACTCTGAAGACAAAAGTTCTGAGTGAACGGCTTTTCTGAAGATTTTTATGATATTATTTCTGAAGTTCAAACTCTGAAGACTCTGAATACATGGCTCTATTGGGCGTATTCTGAGGATTCTGAAGGAAGCATCTCTAAAGAAACTTAAATACACTAAAGACTCATAAAATACTCATTCTTTTATTCACTGTTCTTACAAAATAAAGCTAATAAAACGGATAGACAAGACAGAAACGTGTGAAGAAAGTATTTATACGTGTAGACTTGCCTATATTGATATAAACTGATTATCAATCAGTATTGCTACATAGGATATGGTGAGACTTTGCTGCTTTTATCTCTCATAGGTCAAATATTACCATTGCAACAGCAGGTTTAAATATTACGCTTATACCCCTCAAGACTTCAACGTTCAACTATAAATAGAGATCACTCATTCTTACAAAAAAATTAACAAATACATACAAAAAGAAGTGAAACGCTCTGTACTCATTCCATATACACAAGAGTTGTTGCTTATATTTGTGTAGATATCTGTACTTAAAATTTTGTTTCATCTTCTTTTAAGAAGCATTACTGTAAATAATTTGATTGTATCTTTATTGATATTGATTTCCTCAAGTGACTAAGTGTTAGTCTATAGACTTGAGAGGGCTAAGGTGTTTTTCTAAACACTTAGACGAACTTTTTGTAATCTGTTGAGATTATGGGATTAAGTCCTTGTCTAAGGAAAAATCACTTTGGTGGGTGGACTGGAGTAACTTTGTTAACAGTGAACCAGGATAAAATACTTGTGTCCTTCTGTTTACTCTTTCTTGTTAATCCTTGTGTTAAAAGTTTTCAATAACTAAAGTTTTGTTAAAAACCCAATTCAAACCCCCATTTCTTGAGTTTTTCTCTAACTTCAATAACAACACTTGTTATTAAATTATAAAACAAAATTAAAATACTAATAATAATAACAATTATTATTATAATATAAAATTTTTCAAAACAACACAACTCTTGTGCCATCAAAAACTCTAATGCAACTCATTTATACTATCAAAATCATAACAATTGATTATTCAAATCGATTGATCAAAATGTCATTGCTTCACCATACAAACGTCAGATTTCGAAGCAAAAGAACATTGACCAATCACATGAATTCTAATCATCACACAAATCGAATCAATAAAATAAAAGGCATATCAAATATACCGTCGTTGCATCTGAATTATTCATATCTTATATGAAATTGATCAATCACTTTTGTGTAACTTATGGATGATCGATGTATACACCATTATCACCATGAGTGTAACTTATGACACTTTAAATAACATTCTGTGTAGTACTCTCATAGCGGGTCAATCCAGTATAAATATTACTCCTAATATTCATACCTATGTTAAGACTTGATAACTCCTTATCCATGATCCATAAGATGTGATCATCAGTCTATCTACATAATATTCTTAATGCTTTAAAGTTATCTGACTTCACAGTAAAGCTCGACTATAACTAATTTAAGAATAATGTCCTTATGTTTAATGGGATCTCATGATTAAGTCACACTTAATATTTCACTAAACAGACTAGCTATTCTAGGGACTTTATTATTTTGGAAAAACAAACATAATAAATAAATGCATTTTATTAAATAACTAATAAGAAACTCATGCTATCGCAAGGGTCTTGTCTGGATTCACATTACATGTTTCTCATTCTCACTAGTCAGCTACGAAATTTATTTTGTAGTCCATAAATATTCACATAGTTTCAAATATCTACTAATATTTTGCACCAACTTTTAAGCATTGATTAGTAATTATGATAAACCATACAACCGTTTTTCCAACATTCAATTATATAAAACGGAAGCAAAAGAATGATTTAAAAAAATGGACATTAAAATGATCAGTCTACAGCTAGTATCTTATAGATACGTTCACATCTACACGTGGATTATGTCTGCAATTATAATAATTACCAAAATCCAGTTGAATTCAGATGAACATATAACATCATGAGTGCCATCATGTTCCAATCTTTCAAGTCTTTCAATCTTCTAATCTTTGATACATCATTTATGTGTTTGCATATTCCAACTTTTAGCTATGAACATTTCATGCATCCAAACATGTTAAAATTATGCATCTACAATAAAAATTTTGATCAAACATTGTATAAAAATTATGCACTAAAACATTGTTAAAATTTTGCATAAAAGAAAAATGAAATGTCGTTTGCCAACTAACACAATGCCTGGAAAACCTGTTTGAACACAACATTGGTAAGTACGATGAACAATCTACAACTGTTATTCCATAGATGTGAAATATCAATTATTATATTTTTTTTAACTTATTAGAACCCACATTTGAAACATGTTATGAAAAAATTGAATCATATTGAAAATTAAGTAATGTGTCCGCTAACTCAGCTTTCTCTGCATTTTCTTACCAATGAAATTATTTGGCTTATAAAGTTAGTGAGTAAAAGATTTAGTAGAATGAAGGGTTTTATTTTCCCAAAGAAGACCTTCCAAATTCTATTGTGACTTTTCAATTGCCGATAAATGTATTGAAAAAGTGTATTTTCAAGTTCCATTGAAAAAGGAAAAGTGACTATTAAAAACTGCATTGAAACGTGTTTTGCAATTATGAGTAATGATAAAAAATAATGGTTAAAATTGGGTAAATGAGTTAAAAGATTGGATTAATGATGAAAATGGTGTTTAGTTCAAAATAACCCCGATTTTATAGCAATCCCCAAACAATTGCTCATACAGTTTCTCCAAAGCATCGTCTTCGGCATCAGCAGCCCGTGTAACTTGCCTTGCAATGAACAAAAACTATATACCATATGTCAGTCAAACTCACACTATAACATGCAGTCACATGATCTAAATTGTTAAAATTTATAAGTTATCTTGAAGAGCTTAAGTAAATAAGCTGAAAACAATTCAAATTAGTTGCAATGATCTAGTGTTGGAACCAAGATATTTAAAGAGTGCAGAGAATAACTTCCCACTCCAACTTTCAATGTGACCTTTCAGCACTCAATGCATTGAGGATAGTGATAGTTGCATGGAATACGTAAGACCCTTGAATTATTAAGTTGAGTTAAACATGTTTAGACGGAAATAACCTTGTAATTAGAAGAAAATGAACTTGGATTAAGAAGAGTTTAGTGGTCATTTCCAAAGCATATTCTTTTAATAGATAGAAGATATTATATTGTTATTTAATTCCCAAATACAATCAAATTTTCTAACATTAGTTGTAAATAAAAAGTGAAGTCGCTCTATGATAGGCCATGTTTTCTATCTGTTGGGGATAGATTGCTCCATGCAAGAGAGAGTCAAGCCTAAGTTAGGGTAATTAGTGATGAGTGTTCCCTTAGCTTAGTTGTCTTCTTTATTTTACTTGTTTGTCTTCTTTTGTTGTATTCTTTTATTGTTTATTTTATATTATTTGTTTATTTATATTATTATTATTATTGTGATGTGATAAGTACAAATTGTAGCTATTTTGGTATATAAGTTTTGTTGCACTTATCGATAGTTTTTGTTAAAATCGTTCGAATAAACCCCGCTTCGTTTGTAAATACGTTTACTTTACGTTTTAGTGTATATATTGCGTATCGTGTAAATATCATTGAGTTTAATTGATTTACATTTATTTTTGCAGGTATTAAATCAAGGATATCTTGCCATTGTTGTATATAGTATTGAATAAGCTTTCCATCGCTTCAAACCGGGCGAAAAACGGAGTTACGGTTCAAAAGTTACGAATAAACAGTGCTGAATTTTTGTTGTCTACTGTCAGCTGCGCCTTAGCAGGGCCGGGCGGTGCAGCGCCGGGAGGTACTTCTAGCGCCGGGTGCTCCAGAACAATACTGGAACTTACAAAATAAAACGCCTTTCGCCGCCGGGGGCCCCAGAATACCGTCGGGCGAAACTGGACGGCCAAAAACACCATTAAAGGGTCAAAAACTCAATTTTTAGAGTATAGTTTTGGGGTTTTGTGATCCCAACTCCATCAAACTTCATTTTTCAGTAGGATTAGCTTGAAAACAACATTGAAGCTTGCATGTGGATGATCCGGAGTGGATTTCTCATCAACCGGCTCTGACAATCCGCGAGATGTTTGGTTTATTCCTCTTCTTCTTTATGTATTCTTTTGTGTTGGGTGTTTGTATAGTTACTCTGAACATATGTATCTTTGTTGATCATAATATTGTATAAAATCTTCTTTACAAATCATTATTGATGTCTTCCTTGATCTTTTTGCATTTATGTTTGGATTTGTGTTATGTTAGAGATAAACATAATGAATCTTGATTAGTGATGGATATCTATTGTCTAGATGCTAGAGATAGATTTAGATAATAATCTTTATGGTGTCGGAACTTAATGCCTTCCGTGATTCAAGACGTCGTGCGCGAGAGTGACGACGAGAGTAATACGATTGCTTTCTCAGCTCAGTGTGCCAGAGATGGACACTGTTGTGAGCGATACTGGATCATTTTGACGAGTATTGTAGTATAGTGAAAATGATCGATAAATTTATGTTGGTGATAAGTGGATTAAATGTATGTCGGATAAGTTTCTTCTCTCTGAAGAATGATTTCTTTTTATTTTAATGTTTACTTTTCTACTTTCTTGTTTGAAACCATTTAAACCCAAACTCATTGACGCAAGAGACTGTCGAACGACATTTTTTCCCTCAAACCTATCTCTGTGGAAACGACATAAATCCCGGAGGGAATTCTTCCGAAAATAAATATTTTTGCTGCTTGCCCTATTCTGCATTCAACAAATGTTATTGGGCCTCTTGATCATGGGCTTTTTGAGATAGGCTTTATACCCGAGCTTGAGAAAACATAAGCATAGGATGGTGGTTGTGTAGTAGAGACTTGCGAAGAGTCTTCCTCGTGAGGACGATACGAAAACCCTGCTTAGAGTAGATTCCCTTGGAAATTTTATTGTTTTGATGAACCTTCATCATGGCGATAATGTTTTCAAGATTGAATCATTGACTCTAAGGACCTTTAAACTCGTTCTATCCACGATGGTTGTGTAGTGTTAACCTATGAGACCTTTGGACTCGTTAGGTTAATATGAAACCCCCAATCAGATGAGATCCCTTGAACGTATTACTAGTTGACAATAATATTTTCAACCTCGATCTATGACTCTGAGAACCTTGTTTTAGAAACCTTGTGTCGATGGTTGTGTAGTAAAAGCCCATGAGGAGTCTTTTTCGTTGGGACGATACGAAGACCTCGCCTAGAGGAGATCGTTTCAAGGGTATTATTCTCTGATGAATATTTGTCATGGCAATAATGTCTTTGATAGGGATCCATGACTCTAGGCACCTACCTGTTTAGAGCCTACCCATGAGGTTCCTTTGATCGGTGATACCGGTCACTTACCCGTTTCAGAGCTTACCTAGGGGGTTCCTTTAATTAAAGATATTTGTTATTTACCCATCGACATAAGAACACGATGAACCTTTGATCCTAAGTATTGCATTGCATTCATTTTCATACCACTACATTGCATATCATTTTCCAAAACAAGCAAAAACTCGTTCCATCCTCTATTCATTGCCAACTCCAGTTGATTTCCCGATACTCATACTGAACTTATGGTATCTGCAAGGCATTTGAGGCAAGTCCAATCAGAGATAAGAGGATCATAGAAAACTTGAAAGGCCAATCAGATAAAACAAGTTGAAAGTTGTGGTAGCCATGTCAGAAAATAACTTTTAACATGTTGAGGTGAAGAATATTGATCCCCCATCAAGTTTCATTGTGTTGACCAATCCACTATATGATCTTCTGCCTGATGATGATCTTCCACAAGTGAACATTCCTACTCAGTCTCAGATGGTGCCATTGACTGAATCTATGAAGGAAAGGTTTTATGCACTTGAGAAGGAAGTCCAAGCTTTGAAAGTGCATGATGCGCCTGTGCTAGATGCTGCTGGTATGTGCCTAGTACCTGACTTGATGATCCCTCCGAAATTCAAAGTACCCAACTTTGAGAAGTACACTGGTCTCAGTTGCCCAAAGCATCATTTTGTGATGTTTTTCCAAAATATAACCTCCTATATCCACAATGATAAGTTGATGATTCACTATTTTCAAGACAGTTTGAGTGGAGCATCTTTGAATTGGTACATGGACTTAGAAAGAAGTTGTATCCAGTCATAGAGAGACTTATCCAACGCCTTTTTGAAGTAGTACAAGTTCAATTTGGACATAACTCCAGACCGTATGCAATTGCAAAGCCTATCTCAAAAGAGCAACGAATCTTTCAGAGGATATGCACAGCGATGGAGAGAATTGGTAGCCCAAGTGCAACCGCCACTCTTAGAGAAGGAATTGGTTGATATGTTCATGAGAACATACTTCGAAAGGTTGATGAGCAGTGTGATATCAGACTTCACCCACCTAGTGATAATTGGAGAACGCATCGAGGATGGCCTGAGAAATGGAAAAATCCAAGGCGCCTCAAGCAGCCAAGCTATTGAGACTGAATCCCTCAGCAATTCTCAAGAGTAGAAGGAGGATGAAATCAATGCAATCGAGAAAATGTCGAACATTCTCATGGTGTACCAGTAAAACCTTGTGGCCCCTCATTTTCTCAACAGTCATCATCTTCAGTACCACGTCATCCTTATAGGCAACCAACAAAGCCTAGAGCGCTATACCAGAAGCCTTGGACTACTCCTCATGCAAATCAGTGAGCCCATGGCCGAGGACATCAAAATCAGCTTCAGAGTCTGTATAGGCCTCAAAACAATCTGGAAATAAGGAATGCTCATCTCAATCCAATTCCTATGTCATATAGTCAACTTCTGCCACATCTAGTCCAAAATTCTCTGGTGGAGCCCAAGTCTCTCAAGTTGTTGCCAAGACCTTACTCGCCTGGGTACGATTCTGATGTTCAATGTGGATATCATGCCGGATCGATAGGGCATTCAACTGAAGATTACAAAGCTTTCCAAGCCAAAATACAATAGTTGATCGACAAGAAGTACATATCCTTTCTAGAAGGAAACTTGGTTGTGCACGTCAACTTCTTGCCTGAATAAGTTTGTAGACTTCAAGAGGCATCTCCTAAAGCTAGTGGTTCAGACAGGAAGACATTCTCCTTGGAATTGGCAATCATTGGATCACTTTTATCATTTGTGTTTGTAGTTTCTTTCTTGTTAAATGCTACTTGTTTTTTAACATTGTTGTTTTGAATGGTAATATTAATGAAGTGATCATGCATTTTCTGAATTAATCATGTCACATTCGCTCAATTTTCTTCACTTACATAAAAACTAATACAAAAAATACATCCATATACCTCTCGTCCATTTTCGTTATCAAGTTGTTGTTTTAGCAAAGCTTGGAGGGAGGATGATGAAAATGAAATACCCATAATTATTGAAGGTATGCTTTCGGATAAGATCCTGCTGATGATGTGCAGACATTGTTTCAAATCCCCAAACACTAGAGAAATAAGGAGTTAGTCCCTAGTTAACCACTTCGAGCCTAGAAGTAGGAGTTTCCTTCGGATTTCTAAACCCTTACACTTAACCTGGGGCATGAGTAGTATTCAGTTAATCTGACTATACATTTGATTTCAAGAGGATACATCCCGTTTGTGGATCAAACACATGTTATTCTTCGTACACGTTCTGAAGTGTCGAAGGAACCGTACAAAACTCAAAAGTTATGACAGTTGTTCTTCAGGGACCAATGACTTGGCGGTCACAAGCCTTTCCAAAAAAAAGAAAAAAGAAAAAAAGAAAAAAGAAAAAAGAAAAGGCCGCTAAGTTAAACACCCAAAATAGGCGACTTAGGCAAAAATTAGGGCAATCTCGGTGGACTTGAAAAACAAAATCATTCCAGGCAAAAATTAGGGATAAAAAAAATCAAAAGCAAAAGAGGTCCTCAAATCCTCAAGTAAATAAAAATAAGATTCAGTGCCACTTTATCAAAAACTCAAAGTGCCATTGACATCATGACAAA
The DNA here is from genome assembly GCA_022829125.1 of Lathyrus tuberosus. Classification (NCBI taxonomy): domain Eukaryota; kingdom Viridiplantae; phylum Streptophyta; class Magnoliopsida; order Fabales; family Fabaceae; genus Lathyrus; species Lathyrus tuberosus. Next base: position 5,789,982 of record JALAZF010000121.1, read on the forward strand.
AAAGGGTGACTGCTATTTCAAGTGAATCTTGAATCCTCATCTTCACTTTCACATCGTCAAATTTTCTTAGAAGGTGAATGTGTGTTAAATTAACTAAATGTAAGACGGGAGAACATCACGAAGAAAGGGTGGGTACAAATTAATTTTGAGCCTTATATCCTTTATTTCTATAACTGTGAACCAAACCACAATACAACCCTCAAAAGACCTAATTGAAGCGGGGTTTATTCTGAAAGCATACTGCAGCAAGGTTGCGTAAACTGACTCCTACAGATTTGCTAATTTTATTCTTGTTGTACCTTTCACACCTTAGCTAAATCAGCACTACATTTGGACTAATGGTCCCTTCGTCACACACTATCACATCATTCCAATAATGATTGATTTTTTTCAAAACTTGCATGAGCATTCCATTAAAATTACCATTTGTGAATGAACAGTTTTAACTGCAAGTCAGCACTTGACATCAAGGAAATGCCAACAAAGGAGCAATCAATGAGGACTTGGTCATTCATCAAACTCGATCAGAGTCAATATCACCTCATGGATAAGAGGCGTTGACGTTTAACGGTTATGGAATCAGTTAGTCTAAAGCAAGTCCCCGAGAAGCAGTTGATAATGGGGAAAATCATCCAAGAATCGGTTGATCAAGACTCAACCAGGAAGCAGACGCCCAGAGGTTCCTTTTGATTAAGGGTGAATCTCTCCAATACTCAGTCAGCACAAGTTAAGTTGCTTCCATGCTCATTCTGGGGCAAGCCACCTCAAGGGTACTTCGAAGCCAAATACTCCAAGAGTCAGTCAATCAAGGACGAATCCTTTCATTACTCAAAATTTTGGGGCAAACCATCTCGAGTTCATCTCATGGTACAACTGTTTCCAACTTTCTTTCAAGAAACAATCCCTTCATGACTTGAAGTTATGGGGCAAGCCATTGCGAGGTCATCTCATGGTACCACTACTTCCAAATTTCCTTTCATAACTCAGAATTTAAGGGCAAGCCATCTCGAGTTCATCTCATGGTACAGCTGCTTCCAAACTTCCTTTAAATGAGACTTTCTTCAAAGACTCGGATTGGGGTAGGATGAGTCAAAGAGGGGCAAGACCTCTCCACGCTTTCAAGCAATTCAAGCAAACTCTGTCGACAACCTTTGAGTTCAAGATGAGTGTCGGGGAATCATGTTATCACCCCACCAAATAACCTTTTGACTTATAACAGACAAGAAACCTTGCTGCAAAGGAACCATTTCCTTCCATTACCCTCTGTTGGGGCATTTTAGAAACATTCATATCATTGCATAAATTATTCACATGCATTAGTCATGTCGCTTTGCTCATACATAAAGCCATGTATATCATATCATTCATTGAGCCTAACCCGTACAACATGAATCTGACATCTCAAATCCTGTAACACAAGATTTGACACCCAAGTCCAAGTTCCCGTCTGGAAAACCTTTTAAAAGTCCAATTTCCCGTCTGGAAAACCTTTTAAAAGTCCAATCTCCCATCTGGAAAACCTTTTAAAAGTCCAAGTTCCCATCTGGCAAAACTTTTACCTTTTTAAAAAGTCCAAGTTCCCGTCTGGAAAACCGTCCAAAAGTCCAAGTTCTCATCTAGAAAACCTTTTAAAAGTCCAAGTTCCCGTCTAGGAAACCGTCCAAAAGTCCAAGTTCCAGTTTGGTAAACCTTTTGAAAAGTCCAAGTTCCCGTCTGGCAAACCGTCCAAAAGTCCAAGTTCCCGTCTAGAAAACCTTTTAAAAGTCCAAGTTCCCGTCTAGTAAACTGTCCAAAAGTCCAAGTTCCCGTCTGAAAAACCTTTTAAAAGTCCAAGTTCTCGTTTGGAAAAGCTTTTAAATCCAAGTTCCCGTCTGGAAAACCGTCCAAAAGTCCAAGTTCCCGTCTGGCAAACCTTTTAAAATTCCAAGTTCCCGTCTGGAAAACCGTCTAAAAGTCCAAGTTCCCGTCTGGAAAACCTTTTAAAAGTCCAAGTTCCTGTCTGGCAAACCGTCCAAAAGTCCAAGTTCCCGTCTGGAAAACCTTTTAAAAGTCCAAGTTCCCGTCTGGAAAATACTTTTTCTCACCAGTTCTTGTCTGATAATCTACCCTTCCAATCCAGTTCTCATCTGGAAGTTCACCCTTAAAGTCCAACAAAAGTCCAACATTGTTTGGCACCTCTCAAAAGTCTAATTTATATTGACAATCAACGTAAAACCACAAGTCTACTTTGTCAGCAACCACAATACATACCCAAAGTCCAATCTTTATTAGTAACAACCAAAAAAAGCAAAAATCCACCTCGTTGGCATCATCTTCCATAATCCAATCCCCAATGATATCCAAAAGGGTCTCACCCTCAAAGGGAGACCTATTCCAAGCATACTCCATCATTTGCATGCATGACATGCATAACATTCTTACCCAAAACAAGTCTGTCATCAAATACAGTCATTGCAATCATCAACATAACAAAATCATTTGTATTCCTACATGCATCAGAATCCCCAACGGTTGCATCCTCGTATGCATCTCCATGCATCATGCAATGCATGACATTTCCACCTAAAATGGAAGATCATATCAAACATAGCATAACAGGATCCAGGAGCAATCAGCAAGCGTCCCGACCAATCCTCCTTCAAAAGTCGGCAATATTTCTCTGGACAGATCTAATACCCCGCATGTGCTTATGGAATTTTATTCCCTAGCAAGTCATTCTTCAACTTTATGGTTGATAATGATTTCCCCCAGCATCGTCGCTTTTGTTGCTCCCCAAGCAGAGGTTACACTAAAAAGTCTCTTATGAGATTTTCCACTGCAGAGCGTTGCCAATAAACTTATTCTTCCTTTATTTCATTGCATTTTCATTGCTTTCTCTTTCTACATTCCATCTCTGCATTTCATTCCACCTTTTAGGACAAAATTTTGGGCCTTTATGTATTTAATTATCTTCCACCATGAATGTTCAAAAACCGCTGTCATTCATACCTTCTGGTTCAAGTTAATTAAATAGGGGCATCTGTCATACCCCAATTTTGTCTTGGCATTTTTACTTTCTTCAGTTATCTGACTTTATTTTAATTTTGCATCATCTGTACAGCCCAGCTTAGTTTTCAGCATAAACAAAACCTAAAATATCAGCCAAAATAAATTTGTTGGATTTACAGACAAATCGGTCAAACTGAATGTCAACTGTGCGTAAAATCAGTGAACGAAAAATTTCAAAATCGAGCTTGCTGACGTCTGTTATTAATCTACGTTTCGCGTAGTTTAGCCTGACTTACTCATTTTAATTTTTCAACTACTTTTTGGTCACATTTTGATCCGTCTGAGCCTTTTAACCGGTCTAAGCTTATTCCAAAATCTGACCAAACGCTATATTTTTCCAATATGTTTTTTTCGCGTTGATCATTTTAGTGTATTCATTTTATTGTTTCGAGCACTTTGGGGCCGACATTTATTCATTTTTTAATTATTTGTTTTATTTTTAATTAAATAATTATTTAATCTATTTAGATTTAATTAGGTATTTAGTTTAAATTTATTAATTAATTTTATTTTTAATTTGTGTATTAATACTTTCCTTTTTTATAAAAACACAAAAACATTTGTTTTTATTTCGTTTTAGTATTCTTGTATTTCTTGCCTCATTTATGAAAATATACAAAAATATTTGTTTTAATTCCTTTTAGCATCTTGTCTTTTTCTTGCTTCATATAGAGAACCTAGAAGTACTATATATACAGGGCAAGAGACCAACACTTAGGGAGAGAAAAAAGGACCAACACTAGCAGCATATGAGAGAAAAAAGAGATCCAAAATTAAAGAAATAAATAAAGCTCAGATCTCTATCTCTTGACGCACCACACACACACACACGTGCGTGCGTACACATACACACCACACACAAACACACACACGCGCGTGCACACACACACACGCACGCGCACACACACATGTTATACCCCAAATTTTGACCACTAAGATTTCCCATCATTGTGCAAATCATCATCACAATATGGATGAGCCATCATACCTCATCAGTCTCCCCAAAGATGGGTGAGCATTCACTGCTATAAAAAATTAGGGTTTCTAGCCCTCTCAGAGTTCTTAGACAAAGGATCAATCAAGAATTGACATGATCTTCAACTTGACTAATCTCTCAAAATGGATCAAGAGGACTCCCACAACAAGGATTAAGCACAAGGCTGCTCCCTTCTAGGTGGAATAAGCCTCAAGATAGCCAGTGTCACCAAATTAGGGTTTGGTCAACCAGGGCCTCCAAATGGAAATTTTCCTCTAGGCATGAGCCAATGCTTCAAAGCATAACCTATGATGCTCCAAGGGACATCATAGACCCAATCATCAAGTCAATTTAACCTCAAGGGATGCATTCACAAAAAATCAGGAATTAGGGTTTCTTGACCTAATTCACCCCTAAGTTGACTTTGGGGGCAAAGCATGAGCCAAGACCTCAGGAGATGATGTGAGGGTCCCTAACACACCACATTGGTACATTTGTAACAATGGATTTAGATAAGAAGCTTGAGCAACAAGTTTAAATTTCATCTGAACCACAATTAGGGTTTCGCGGGAAAAGTCAACTGTGCCTTTGACTTTTGACCAGGATATGCTCCCAAACCCTAAGACATGATTCAATACACCCTATAATACCTATGAAATCAATCCATCAAGTTTGATTTAGGTCAAGGACTTAATTTCATAAATGATTGCATAGTTTGGAATTCATCTAACAAAAAGTCAACTGTGCACAAAAGTCAAACTTTGACTTTTTGAGATTTTTCACAATTATGGTTTTTTAACCCTAAAATGATGTTAATGTATGATTGGAATCATCATTCATCAAGAAAAATCAAGAAAAGTGGGATAACTTGTAAAAGGGGTAACCATAAAAAACTTAGGAATTTTTCTAAGTTATGAAACAAAGTGGCTAGGGTACCAACTTTGGAGGATCATAACTCCTAAACCACAAGGTCATTTTTCCCCATCCAAAGCTAGATTTGTAGCTCTCATGGCCCTCTACAAAAGCTTCAACTACACCTCATTCCAATTCATTATAGATTTTGAGTTATGGAATGATCAAAATCACAAAAAGTGAAAATGTCACTTTTTTCCAACACTTAGTGAAATTTTCACTAAGTCAGAATCTGCCTTCACTTTTCTCCAAATGTAGGGGCATTTTCCACTTGGATCCAAAAATTATCAAAACCAATTATGATCAAACAGTTATTGTATCATATTAGGGCTTTCCAAAATGGCCAAGAACTCCATCAAATTCCACTTGAGCCATGAGATATGACAATGGCAATATGCCTTGCTGAAAACTGCCAAGGCTAGGCAAAATTTTGCACTTTTGCTCGATTTGGCAAAATCAGATAATTCCAAGCCTTGTCATCACTTTGGACACATCTGAGGATCAAATCTAAAGGTAACAAACACTGATCCAAGCCTCCAAAGTCTTTGGAACAAAAAATAGCATGCTAAACCTAGAAATCCCTAAAGAGGGGACAAGACTCCAATTTTGTTTTGGAGCATTCAATGGATGCACCAAGGTGGCATGGACTGAGCCATTTCCAACTGAATTCAGTTAAGACTTATCCAAGACCAAGGGAACCAGTAGCCTGTGCCCTAACCTCTAGTCAATGGCTAGAGGAGACTTGGATTCTCATTGCTCAACATTGGCCAAACATATGCAGCAGTTGCCATTCACTATTCCTTGCAAAACAAACTTGCTCTACTATAAATAGAGCTCATTTGTGATCAGTTTGAGTACACCAAAGCCATCTAACAGATGCTTTCCTCAAAATCTCCTTCTTCACTCTAAATTTGTCTTCCAAAGCAAGTCACTATCGGGTTTTGAGTTTGAGAGCTATTCCAATCAAACCAATCACACACACACCTCATAAACATCATATAGAAGTGATCCAAACACTTAAACAACATCTGGAACACTGATTTCTCAGAATCACCAGCCAGCTGCTCAAGGTTTTAACCAAGTTGCAATTGAGATACCATCTTCAGTTCCAGATCATTTCCATTCATTCCAAGTATCCAGACACACTCCATGGCACCTAGGGAAGCTATCCACATCATTGGAACCTAGCTGTAACACCTCTAACACAAAACACGATCACCAGCTGCAAGAGGTAAGCATGAACTCTTCTAACACTACTACAAAAAACCCATTTAACAACGGTTGGAAATGACATATAATGACGGGGGCGAAGGCGTTGTTATGTAGAGTGTTGTTGTATATGAGGTACGTACAATGACGGTACGGGAACCTTTGTTGTATTCCAGTTTGCGCGCACCATTTCACGACGGTTAGTTTAGTCAACCGTTGTGATATACTAAACTGTGATCTGGTTCGATTCTCAGCAACAATATTTTTTATTTATATTAGCGTTTGACATACAACTACGGATAGGTTTATAACCGCTGCCAAAAACAGACTATTTTAAATATAAAATTTATCTGGGTATCAAATTATTCCCATAATTTATCCTGTCAAAACAACTTCTGTTTACATGCAAACACAATATGTGCATCAAACACAATTCTTCCTATATTGTATCCTTATAAATGAATCACAGAATTTACATCAAAAGAAATTTACATCAAAAGCTAAATGAATCAGAGAATTAAACTGCTAACATTGTTTAAATCAAAAGCCAATATTATTGATTTCATTATGTGCATCAAAAGCCAAAACTAATGTTCACATTATGTGGATCAAAAGCAAAAAATATGTGCATCAAAAAATGTTGCTGATATATCATACAGCAGGAGCAGAACCCTTAAGCTGATTGTGGATATACGCCCAACGTTTACGAAGATCCACAAAGTCCACAAGGGGGAATGGGGTTTCGTCGTTAAACATCTACATAAGAGCAAAAAATTGAAGATACATCATGCATGATAATAATTCAATAGTCAAATTATATATTAATATATGTAAACATTTTATGGCATATATTACCGTATCCCATGAATCAACAGTGCCGGCAAGGACGATGTTTAACATATGTTTCATGATAAAATACCCACACTCGTAACTCCCGCGTTGTTTCCTCGTCTACAAATTACATGAATATAAAAACATGAATACAACCACACATGCATGAATGTAAATGAAATAAACAGGTAATCGGGCCACTTACTTTAGGAGCAAGGTATGTGGGCTTTTTTCTAACATTCCTCAATATATTAACTTGCTCCACAATACTGCACATTGAAAATTGAATTAAACATATTACATGATAAACTAATTACAATTAATGCCAAAGAAAATGATATTAAACAAAGACACTTACGTTAATACAAGATCTTTCATTGGTTTGTGGAGTGGATCGTGCAAGGAACACAGTAATGTCATCGTATTTGTCCTAAACGATATTACAATCAATTGCCAATGACCACTGAATGAACCCGAGAATATATATATATATATATATATTATTAGTTGTTACTAAAACAAAACTAAATATAGAATATAGAAATAAATTACAACAATACTAACCTATATATATATATATATATATATATATATATATATATATATATATATATATATATATATATATATATATATATATATTATTAGTTGTTACTAAAACAAAACTAAATATAGAATATAGAAATAAATTACAACAATACTAACCTACATAGGAATGGTACAAGGTAACATTCTTTTCCTCCGTCATTTAGCCGGCTTTTCAAGTACTTTTCTCTGATAGTTTTATCATTATACGCCCAAGCAATAAAACTTGGGTCCAAGATTCCATATGTACTTGATTTATTCAATTCTATACAAACACGGTGAATGTACCTAAATGGTCAAAGAAAATGAATAAATTAAGGGAGAAAATACAAAAAATTATAATGTTCTATAATGACATGTATATTCGACTATATACTTACGTGCACCAAACTTGCAAAATAGATAAGTCAAGCCACTTATATCCTGCGAGAAAATACCTCACATCTTCAGGAGTGTAATACACTAAATCCAATTGTGGGCAATGTTCTAGCATGAGGGGCTGCGCAAGGTCTGTTGTTGAAATGTAGTAGTATAAACTTGTTATTTCATTTGGACTAGGGTCCAATATCCCATTGCGGTTATCTACAGGTGGGGGGGGGGGGGCTGTACAATTACTCCCTTTTGTAGAAGCGTGATTTACGACACTTCTACTTGGAGTTTGATCTTCACCAACGCAACGACGATCTTCATTAGTTTGTTGATCGAGACTTTCACTTAATCTCTACATCATAACATTCAATTAGAACATAAAACAAAAAAAAGCACAATATATTCAATTAGAACATATAATATATATCATACAAAAATAAGCGCGATTTACGACACATACCGAATACATCTCTTGTAACCTTTCCACTTCTTTCTCCCTTTTTTCCCTCTCCTCCTCAAACAGCCTCCTTTGCTCCGCCAATTGCTTCTCAACATTATCAATCTTTTGTCGTTGAGCAAGAAATTCAGCAGTTTCGGTGCTTCTTCTTTGAGATCCAAAGTATGACCTCAAGCCGACACCATCTCCAACACCACGGACACGACCTTCATGCTCAGCTGTTCCGATAGCTTCGACTAATATGTCATGTCGTGCTTTCGGAACAAATGTGCCTTCACGGGCCGCCACAACCAAGTTATCCTACACAACATGAGCAACTTACATAAGCAAACACATTTAAATAACAACTCATCATGAGCAATTTACATAAGCAAATGCATTTAAACAAAACATATACTTACAATTTTCTTAGCAACTACTCTTGAAGCCTCAGAGGTGTACTCTCCATTAGGTCTTAATCGAGCCCTCTTCCATTTCTCATGTCTTGAAGGTGGAGATGGAATGTCACCATCTCCTCCTTCTTATAGTTTTTCCTGCATGATCCTCTTCTCAAGTTTCCTGTAACCCCCACGAGATAATCTATGGGGGTACATGTTTTTCGCCTTGTTCTGAATTCCCACTTCGCTTTTAGCCTATTATTAACATAGTGAAAAATGTGTATGATTAGTATCTATAACTCATTAGCATAACATTATAGGTTACATAAGACTACTAGTACTAACCTTGAATTCCTCAGAACGCCGTTTCTTCGCAAACTTGTGCCACACCTTCTTCGATAAAAAACTATACCAAATCCATGGAGGTTGAAGACCGCTCTTAGGCTTCGTAATGTAGTCAGCCGTGAGCCGTGACTTAAATCCCCTCCAACGAACACTAGCATAAGTTATCCACTTTCTTTTCAATTTTGAGTCATCGGTAAACTCAAAATTCAACTACATTAAATCAATATATAAGTATGAATTAGAAACTATAGGTAGTGATATCAAATATATGAAAATTATAGTATGAAATACCTTAACGTCTGTCCATATGTTGTCTTTGACATTACCATCCACTTCTCTCCAATCATCAATCAGTATACTGACTTTGCTACGTGCAAGGAACGCAACATAACTCCTAAAAGTAGTGTAATGTGGACAATCCACTAATCTGTAGTGCAAATCAAACTCGATCGGAATTTTTGCACCAGATGAGTTGCGGACTGATGTGACCTGGGGCATCATTATGACACCTCTTTGTGATCTTTTCGTTTGACTTTCAATTGTTTGAGTTTCATTGGCTAACCTTTCATTTGTTTGAGTTTCTTCGCTGGTTTCTGATGAAGAACTCGACAAGGTCGACATCTAAGTTCAAAAACAACAACAACAACATGAACAACAATGGCAAAAAAGTTTACTGTAGATGCATGGGGAAAATATTTTACGTACCCTAAACGTGACGACGAAGTAAACGATGTTGCTGTTGGTGTTGTTGTTGTCTTCCTTCCTTACGACAACGACGGTGACGATGATGACGACGGTGTTGGAATGTACGTAATCTTCTATTTTCTTCACTATTGTGACGATGATGACGAAAATGACAACAAATGGATACTGATGATGCAAGCTTTGGTGGAATCGTGTATTGTTTCACAGTATTGAAGGTTAGGGTTTAGGGTTGAAATCGTGTAACGTTTCGTCTGGTTTCTATTTTCAATGGAATCGAAATAAGGATACTGAAGAGACAATGAGACTACCTAGTTTGGAGACTATTGAAACACTACTGTGACGGTCAAGAATTTACACCGTTATGATATATTATTTACATAATGAAATTTCATATTAAAGCGCCAGAGTTATTTTTAGAATTAAAAATTAAAAAAACATACAAAATATATCACAACGGTGTATATAAACAACCGTAGTCATAACTTTTAATTTTTTTAATTAGAAGTAAATAAAAAAAGTAAATGCGCGTTTTAACATAAAAGGAATAATATATATGAATACGCTGAGGTTCGAACACATGAAAGCTTGAAGGTATCACTACGGTTGATTTATCAACCGTTGTTATATACAGAAAATCACCACGGTTGGTTTATCAACCGTTGTTATATACATATAAGTTTTATTCAATAAACAAATAAAATACAACCGCGCCTTAGTTTAGATATGTCACAACGGTGTAGGGATGAAGCGTTGTGAGCATGGTGTCGTTGTTTACGAGTTTTGTAGTAGTGTAACTCTATGATCGAGGCATTTTTTGCTGCACAATAATTTGGCCATATGTTCATAATCATGCATAGAGTGTTTACCCTCAATCAATTGCTTTGTATGAATCGTGTATAGAATTTCTGAACCTTCATGCAGAATCTAGGGTTCTTGAGGTTTCTCTTTGATTTCTTATTCCATGTTAAAAATAAATGAAATTAAAGACCATAGACATGATCGTGAGGTTGAAACGAGTAGATTGATATGTAGGTTGCATGATATAATCAAGTATTCAGTGAGATTGGATAGAAAACGCAAATCTGCAGAAACAGAGGAAGGGCGCGTGTTCTTGCCATGTTCTTGGCGCCCTTTTTCAAAAACTTGAATATTTGAATTTTGTGATTTTATTTAATTGATTCAAAAATTAATTTATCTCTGAGTTTTAATGATTTTGAGTTGATTCTTTTTTTAATAATTCACAAAAATGTTAAAATATTTTATTTTCCCAAAAAATCCTAAAAATATTATTTATTTCATATACTTGATATTTTTGTAAAGAATTAATATTTTAATTGTTTTTAACATTTAAAATATTTTTTCCATCTTGATCTTTCAAATTTTAGGGATTTCCAAACATTTTGTAGATCAAAACCTGATTTTTGAAACATTAATCCAAGATCACAATTTGTTTTTCACATGTTTAACAATTTTGATCATTTTAACTGAATTTTTTATTCAATTAAAATACATTTTGAAAACAAATTAGGGTTTTTGATTAATTCAACCCTCATCAAACTTTTTCAAACACTCATGGGCCTCTATTAGAGTGTGAGACCCAAACCCATTGAAAACCAAAACCTTTTGGGCCTCAGATATTGTATAAGACCCGCTGCGTTTTCAAAAATCTCGGCGCGACCGCCATTTCAAATCAAAAATCACCTTGGGCCTCTCCTTGAGCTGTAAGCCCCACCACTTGTACAAAAATAAATCATTGGGCCTCTATTAGAGTGTAAGTCTCAACCCCTCTTTGTAAATAAACCTTTTTGGGCCTCACACATTGTATAAGTCCCTCTGTATATTTACAAACGTTCGGCGCGGTCGTCGCCTTTTCAAAATAACCCTGGGCCTCTCCTTGAGCTATAAGACCCATTTCATTTCTTAAAATAAACCTTTGGGCCTCTAATAGAGTGTAAGACCCAACCCCCTTTTAACCAAAACATTTTGGGGCCTCAGATGTTGTATAAGTCCCTCTGCGTTAAAAGAAAAATCTCGGCGCAATTGCCAATTCAAAAACAAATCATTTGGGCCTACCCTCGTGTTATAAGCCCCATTCTTTTCTTTCAACACCTTTGGGCCTCTTGAGAGAGTGTAAGACCCTTCCCTTTGTACAGAAAACCTTTTGGGCCTCAGTCACTTGTATAAGTCCCTGTACAAATTCAAAACAACAGTGCAATCACTGATAAAATCTTGGGCCTCTCCTTGAGCTGTAAGCCCCAACAATCTTTTCAAAGCACTTTCTCCTTTGATTTTGAGTATAATATTGTTATCAAAGCTTTCTTTGTTGAACAACTAACAAAACAGCATGGAAGCTCTACAACCGAGTAAGTGTTTACTCGCTTTCTTTATCTGCTTTCATATATATATAACTGTATTGTGGGTGTCATACCCCAAATTTTGACCACTAAGATTTCCCATCATTGTGCAAATCATCATCACAATATGGATGTACCATCATATCTCATCAATCTCCCCAAAGATGGGTGAACACTTACTACAGTCAAAATTAGGATTTCAAGCCCTCTTAGAGTTCTTAGACAAAGGATCAATCAAGAAATGACATGATCTTCAACTTGTCTAGCCTCTCAAATATCCACAAGGGATCAAGAGGACTCCCACTTCAAGGATTAAGCACATAGTTGCTCCCTTCCAGGTTGATCAAGCCTCAAGATCGCCAATGTCACCAAATTAGGGTTTGGTCAACCAGGGCCTCCAGATGGAAATTTTCCTCTGGGCATGAGCCAATGCTTCAAAGAATAACCTAAAATACTCCATGGAACCTCATGGGCCCAAGCATCAAGTCAATTTGACCTCAGGGGATGCATACAGTAAAAATCAGGAATTAGGGTTTCTTGACCTAATTCACCCCTAAGTTGACTTTTGGGACAAATCATGAGCCAATACCTCAAGAGAAGATTTGAGGGTCCCTAATGCACCACATTGATCCATTTACAACAAGGTATTGATCCAAGAAGCTTGAGCAACAAGTCTTAATTTCATCAGAGCCACAATTAGGGTTTCGCGACAAAAGTCAACTGTAGCTTTGACTTTTGACCAGGACATGCTCCCAAGCCCTAGGACATTGATCAATATACCCCATAACACCCATGTAACATGTCCATCAAGTTTGATTTTGGTCAAGGACATGATTTCCTAAAGGATTGCACAGTTTGGAATTCATCTGATAAAAAGTCTACTGTGCACAAAAGTCAACTTTGACTTTTTGAGATTTTTCATAAAAATGGTTTTTTAACCCTAAAATGATGTTAATGTATGATTAGAATCATCATTCATCAAGAAAAATCAAGAAAAGTGGGATAACTTATAAAAGGGGTAACCATAAAAACTTAGAAAATTTTCTAAGTTATGAAATAAAGTGGCAAGGGTACCAACTTTGGAGGATCATAACTCCTAAACCACAAAGCCATTTTTCCCCATCCAAAGCTAGATTTGTAGCTCTCATTACCCTCTACAAAAGCTTACAACTAACCTCCCTCCAAATTCCTCATGGATTTTGAGTTATAGAATGATCAAAATCACTAAAAACATGAAAATACAACTTTTCCAACACTTAGAAAAATTCTGGGCAAGGCAGATTTTGTTGAAACACCAAAACTTGTGAGATCTTTTCACATAGTTGCAAGCTGAATCAAGTCCAAAGATAAACATCAATGTTGTTGCATATGTTTCTAAGAATCCAAAAAGCTTACCAACATGAATTGATTCAACTTGAGCCAAGAGAAATCCATGCCCAAAGTCATGCTGCTGCAAGCTGTTTTGGAAAAATTAGTTTGCATGTTTGCTTGCCACACACGATTTCTGAACCAAAACTGAGGATCATTGTGCCACATGTACTCAAACCAATCACAATGCAACTGATCCAACTGATAAAGCTGAGTCAAAAAGCCAAGGGATCTTCCAACTTGAGATTAATGCATTTTGGCAGATTATGCCTTGAATTCAAAGGCATTTATGTGAAATAGGGCACTTTCAACAAAGCCACTCTACTCAGTCAAGTTCTCTGATTAAACAATAATAAAAACATCTGAAGAATGTGAATTTGGTCAAGGCATAGCCCTGCTCTTGGGAGGGGCTAGGTTGCCTTGCATGAGAAGAAATGCCACCAAGCCAAAGCCTTTGAATGTGATCTGATCCAACAGCCATTCACTATTCCCCCAAGACAAGAATTGATCACCTATAAATAGAGGTTCCAATGGATCATTCAACTCACACCAAAGCTAGTTATAGCACTGCTTTCTCTCACTCTCTCTTAAGTGCCAAATTTCTTTGTTTTTGAGCAACCACTATTGGGTTTTGAGTTGCAGCCATAATCAATCCATTCCAATTGCTCAAACACATCACATATGATGTATTTGAGGTGTTCAAACACTTAAACACCAACTGTAACACCCCTAGCTCAAAATCATCCTTCAACCAAGCCATTATGCTTCAATTATGCAGTTGGAGTGCTCCAGCTTGATCCAAAGACTTTCAAAGTGTTCCAAAGCTTGCAACACACCACACAACATCCATTGAAGCTGTAGGGATCATCAAATCACATCTGGAACACCATCTGTGCAAAGTTCCATTTCAGCTTGCATCAAGGTAAGCCTCAAACTCCAACTTAATGATCCATGCATATTTCCTCGCATGATATTTTTTGTCAATTGATTGCCATCATATGCTGAGTATTTCCCCTTAAAAAATTTGATCATAGCATTCATAATCATGTCTGCTCGATTGCTTTTGCAAAATTAGGGTTCATACGGCCACAATGATATAATTTGCTATACACTGAAAATAAATAAAATTGGGTATTGCCATCTTCTTCCTTGTGAAAAAACGCATGAGTTTGGTGTTTGAATCATGTCGAATGGTTGAGAAACGAAGGAGATGGAGGGCTTCATGCACGAGCTGGAGGAAGAAGATGGCCATGGCGCCATTCTTCAGGTTTTCCAACCAAGTTCTCTATATATTTATCACTTGCCATACTATATTTGAATTGGCATTGCGCCCCGGTGGTTGATCAGCTGGTTTGTGTGTGTTAGCAAGCGAGAGGTCTGGGGTTCGAATCCCCCTCGCCCCAGATCTCTTTTTTATCACTTTTTCCTATTTTCTTATTTTTCATATTATTTTTGTTAATAATTTGAAAAATTAATTTCTCACTCAATTTTAATTATTTTTTATTGGTTCTTTTTGCAAAAAATCACAAAAATATTGAAATATTTTATTCCACAAAAAATTAAATTTATATTATTTATTTAATATAATTAGTATTTTTGTGAATAAATTCCATTTTAATTATTTTTTAAACATTTTAAAAATGAATATTTACTTTGAAAATCAAAACCAAATGAGTTTTAATATCTCTTGTGATTAAAACCTCATTTTCCAAACCTTAAACAAAAATCACAAGTGGTTTATTCAAACTTATTTGGCATTTTATTTGATTTTCTTTAAATATTTACTTTTAAAGAATAACAAATTAGGGTTTCTTTGATTTTTACCCTCATCAAATAATTTCAAACACTTTTGGGCCTCTAATAGAGTGTAAGACCCAATCCTTTGTAAATACAAACCTATTTTTGGGCCTCACTTATTGTATAAGTCCCGTTGTATTTCAAAAAGTTCGACGCAATCATCTTCCGTTGAAAAACAAACCTTGGGCCTCTCCTCGAGCTATAAGACCCATTCAAAACCTTTTGGGCCTCTATTAGAGTGTAAGACCCAACCCTTTTTGAAAACCAAACATTTTTTGGGCCTCACTTATTGTATAAGACCCACGGCGTTTTCAAAAAATCTCGGCGCGATCGCCATTTCAAACAAAAACAAACCTTGGGCCTCTCCTTGAGCTGTAAGCCCCGCCACTTGTACAAAAATAAATCTTTGGGCCTCTAATAGAGTGTAAGGCCCAATCCCCTTTTAACCAAAACAATTTTTGGGCCTCAGACCTTGTATAAGTCCCTCTGCGTTAAAAGAAAACCTCGGCGCGATCGCCAATTCAAAAACTAATCATCTGGGCCTACCCTCGTGTTATAAGCCTCATTCTTTTAAAAGAAAATTTCTTGGGCCTCTTGAGAGAGTGTAAGACCCATCCCTTTGTACAGAGAAACCTTTCTTGGGCCTCAGTCACTTGTATAAGTCCCTGTACAAATTCAAAACCACAGTGCAATCACTGATAAAACCTTGGGCCTCTCCTTGAGCTGTAAGCCCCAACATTTCTTTCAAAGAACTTTCTCCTTTGATTTTAAAATATACTGTTGTTTTCAATTTCTCTTTGTTGAATAACTAACAATACAGCATGGAAGCTCTACAACCGAGTAAGTGTTTATACGCTTTCATTTACCGCTTTCATATGTATATAACTGTATTGTGGGGTTGTTTCACTGTAAGTCTTCTTTCATAAACTCATATCAACTGTGTAATAATAGTATAGATATTTAGAGTTTCCCCGGCAGCTACGTCTAGCACTAAGCCTTGTTGATCACTCCTGAATAGACTAAACTAGATCCCCATAGGATTACCAGATACAGTCTTCCCTCCTCTTGGGGTTAAACAATATGGAGATGTGAAAGGCAGATTCTTTTTGAACCCTTTCTCAGACTGTCACCCGTAGACATTGTCAAAGAAACTCTAACTCCCCAAAGATGATCTTTTCTCCGTGAATGACATCTCTTGAGTTTCTTCTAAATTCTCGAACTTTCCTGGCTTGATCCATTCTCGGTGAATGGCATGTCTTGAACATATCAGGGTTTGGGGACCCACAGGCTTCCTAAAAGCATCCCCGCCTCCTCTTGGGCATTGTACAAGGACCCGTCGGCTTCTTAGAAGTTTTCACAGCCTCCTCTTAGGCTTCGTATAAGGATTCTTCCTTCAGGAAGAGAGCCTCCTCTTGGGCTTCGTACAAATTGTCCCTCGGCTTCTTAAAAGTTTCCAGCCTCCTCTTGGGCTTCGTACAAATTGTCCTGACGACCTCCTAGAGGTATTGGAACAGAAAGTAGTCATCTTAATAGAACGGTCTTTCAACGAGTCTAGATCCTACTACTGTCTCTCTAAGCATAGTACAAAAGATAAAACTCTAGACTTGGACAGTCTAAGACCCTTGAGTCTCAAAGA
Source organism: Lathyrus tuberosus (assembly GCA_022829125.1). Lineage (NCBI taxonomy): Eukaryota > Viridiplantae > Streptophyta > Magnoliopsida > Fabales > Fabaceae > Lathyrus > Lathyrus tuberosus. The sequence goes on from JALAZF010000121.1 coordinate 5,806,951, forward strand.
CATTCTCAAGCCCTTTCAAGGATAGGGAAAACACCCGCAGACTTGGACAGTCTCAATACCCTTTGGATTTCCCATTTCCTTAAAGAACATGAAATAACCCTGATCCTCCGATCAGTGCCAAAAGCACAACCTTACCTTTAATCTTAATAAGAACTGATTTTCTCTTTTAACCAACATAATGGACCTGTCACTCAACTGAAACAGTTACCATAGCCTCCTCTTAGGCTTTGTACAATGATTCTCCCTAGCGGAGCAAACCTTTCAGCCTCCATCTCGGGCTTTGTACGAGATACAAAACACTCTCTTGTTGAGTATAAAAGACTCTCTTGTTGAGTCAAACCTTTCAGCCTCCATCTCGGGCTTTGTACGAGATACAAAACACTCTCTTGTTGAGTATAAAAGACTCTCTTGTTGATTCCAACCTTTAGCCTCTGTCTTGGGCTTCGTACAAGACACATATAAAAGATTCTCATGTTGAGTCAACCCTCTTAGCCTCTATCTCGGGCTTCGTACGAGACACATAAAAATACCCTCTTGTTAGGCCACTAGCCTCCTCTTAGGCTTTGCATAAGGAAATCCCGGTTGAGTCAATCAACCTTTTAGCATCAAGGTTGTGCCTCGTTCACAGTATACAAACATAAACAACTCCTTTTCCCCCATCTAATTGCTGTAAGTGGCAAGCCTCTGGATTATTTACATCCACGCCACTGTCCCTCTTTTAGCGTGAGAAATTCCTAAGGAAAGATAGCATTGCTCTACACTGAGTTAAAGTCTTCTCCTCTAGGTTGAAAAGCCCCTATAAAGGAAATTATGGCATTTTCGGATTCACATATCACGGTTAAAGTAATTCTCCTTTATAAAACAGTTGTGACAAACATACCCCTCTTTAGAGATGACAAATTCTCTCTAAAGTCAACACCTCTTTAGCTTCACATCTTGGGCTTTGAACAAGATACAAATAGACTCTTTAGCTTCATATCTTGGGCTTTAAACAAGATATAAACCACCTTTAGCTTCACGTCTTGGGCTTTGAACAAGACACCAAAACAACATTTCCTCCCATAGAATAGGGGGAACTACGATCGCTCTAATTTCCCTGTTTCGGTAAACGGGAATACGTAGGCATAAGATTGCAAGAAAAATCTTAGCGAGCACACTAATCCTAAACCCAAATCCCATACCTCCATACATCAATCGAAAAGCATCAGTCTTAAACCCCCGCCAATCACCCAGGCACTTCTTTTTTTTTACAAAATAACCTAAGAGAGACCCACAATCTTTGTAACATCTATAAACCAACAGTCATCTGTTCAAACTCAGTTTGCAAGCAGGGTTAATTGGAGACATCTATTTCCCTTCCTTCATCAGCTTCAATAGGATAAAAAATGAATCGAGTTGTAGTACCCCAAAAGCGATAGTGCTTCGCAACCACGCAAAAATTTGTGCTACAGGAAAAATGGCGACTCTGCTGGGGACTGGTCAGAGATCTTGTTCTCTTCCCATCACTTAGGTAGAAACCTAAAAAAAAAAGTGGCGCTCACCGAGGGGCCCTTCTTTCTTTCTTTGGAATTTCATTGGGATAGGAATTTTTGTTGACTCCACTAGGATCTTAGATCAAAAACCTTTAAAATTAGGAAGGAACTACAGGATGGCAATTCTGTCGGGGAGCCATTTTCTGTCAGGAACATAGGATTCATAGCTCTTTAAAGTCTAGGACTTTAGGACAAATATATATATATTGCTTTTCCTAATTGATATCTGTGTTTATTTTTCTGCTAATGGGAATGCATGTGATGCCGCGTGTGGAAAGATTGAGTATACACCTAGGAAAAACCTTTTTTAGTGATGCGTAAACTATTGGAAATGGTTGTCACGCGATACCACCCTCTTCTGAGGGTCCTTCGAAAAACATCACCTAGCATGGTTCCCGACCCGCTGGTGTTTTCTCGACAAGGACTGATGATTTTGAGAGATAGGTACAAAAATCACTAGTATAAACCTTTGGGATGGGTAGAGCCTTGACTTCATGACAACGACCCTTTGACCCCATGTTTTTTCTTTATTTTTGTGTGCTGCATTCATGCATTCATCTAAAAAACACTAAAGCAAAGAAAAACTTCTCTTCTAGTCTCTCTTTTTCAAATTAAACTAAGACAACGATTGCAAATGTTAGAGAAAAAGATTGCGCTTATGGATTTCGGTAGAAAGAGAACTCATAAGTACACCTTCAGGGTTCTAAAGCTAGAGGATTTGAGAGGATTAGCGAGGATGATCACTAACCCTGAAGCTTTCAGAGCCAAGTACGGAGGTCTGCTACCTCTGTTAAAAGTCAATGTGATTGAAGGAATCATGGAGGTACTCATTCAGTTTTACGATCCGGTCTATCACTGTTTCACATTCCCGGATTACCAGCTCGCACCAACGCTGGAGGAGTATTCTCATCTGATTGATAACTTCATCGATATCAATGCCATTAAGGTTTTTCTCATTGGAAACCCTGTACCAACTTTGCTCGCGGATGCGTATCATTCTGTACACTTAGGGAATTTGTACAACGGAGGAATGATCACATGTTGTGTGCCCCTGCTGTATAAATTGTTTACCTCCCATTTGCCCAAGTCTGCTACTTTTTGGGATCATAGGAATGCTTTACGTTGGTCATAGAAAATCATGTCCCTCACCAACTCTGATATAGATTGGTGCAATAGGATTTATGATGGGATCAGGATCATTGATCGTTGTGGAAATTTCCCCAACGTACCCCTTATAGGAACTAAGGGAGGAATCAATTACCATCCAGTTTTGCTTCGTCGTTAATTTGGATACCCAATGAGGCATATCCCGCGTAATGCTCATCTGGAAGGTCTTTTTTTCAAAGAAGGAGAAAGTGACAGGGCACTAAAGACGGAAATAGTACACGCTTGGAAACATGTTCATAAGAAAGGACGGAAGTCTCTAGGAAAACTGGATTGTGTCTCGGCGGAGCCTTATCTCCACTGGGTACAAACTAGAGCTCTCAAGCTAAAGATGCCTTATCCTCATCACGGAGTTCTTCCGCCGAGGGAATCTGTTATGTACTTCATGACTGAAACGGAAAAACTTCAGGTTACTCTCAACAAAATTCAACAGGAGAGGAGGTCTTGGAAGAACAAATACCGCACCCTCAATGTGGAGTGTATCAAAATACAGCAACTACTGAAAGATAAGGATGCTCTTATTGAGATTTTGGAGCAACATGCTATGGATAATCAGGATGACCAAAGGAATTTGCTCACTCCTTTCACTTGGCAAAAGAATGATAACCCGACAACGGCTCAAGAGCCCCGGTCAAAGAAAAGAAAAGTACCAGAATCAGCACCCGGGTTCTCCTCAGATAGGACTCGGGACCCCTTAGCTTAGGTTTCTATTTTCGCACCTTGTAATCTACTGTATTTCTATTTTCGTAATCCTTTGAATTCAATAAAACGGGGTTTCCCCACTGTTTGATATTTGCAATCTAATTGTCGAAGTTTACTTTGATTAAACAAAAAAATATATATAATATAATCATTGCATTCATCATTCTCATGTAACGCATTCTTCTTACCTATGAATCTCATGTTTGTGTCTCGGTTCTAGTGTCAAACTGTCTCATTCGTATAATACTCGGGCCAATCGTCAGAAAAGGATGGATGATCTCGAGGAAGAGAACAGAGAGTTGAGAGAAGAGATTGACGCTTTGAGAGAGGATATGAGAAAGCTTTGTAATGACATGCAAGCCATGGCAGAAGCTCAGCTACAAAGGACTGTGATCTCGGAGATCACCTCAACGCCCATAGTGGAGAAGTCCGATCCTAGTTACAAAATGCCGAAAAATCGTCCCTGGGGCATGCCACTCAATTATATCTCAGCAGGATATATCCCGTTGATCAATGAGGATCAGGGGACTGCAGCAGGAACTGCTGGGCCTGAAGGATACAAACTTCGGGAAAGCGAAGATGCCAGGGGCATGACAGCAACTCCTGAATGTTACAAACTTCGGGAGGCACCGAGAGTCTCGGCCATAATGACTATACCAACGCCCGTGGTACACACTGTCCTGGAAGGACAGATTCCCCAGATACCTTCTGGTGGAAACGACAACATGTTCGAAAGAATGAATGAGTTCCAGGAATAGTTCCTGGGAATGCAGAAAGAACTGCAGGCCCTTCGCGGTCAGGATCTATTTGGAAAGGACGCCGTAGACCTTTGCTTGGTCCCTAATGTGAAAGTTCTGCACAAGTTCCAAGTGCCCGACTTTGAAAAGTACAAGGGTAACTCTTGTCCTCAGAGCCATTTGGTGATGTACGCTCGGCGAATGTCAGCTCAGACAGAAAATCAGGACCTACTGATTCACTACTTTTAGGTTAGTTTAACCGGTGCCGTCTTAAAATGGTACATGGGTTTAAACCGTGCAACGATCAGCACTTTCAGAGATCTTGGCACTGCCTTCGTCCAACAATATGAATACAATCTGGACATGGCACCAAACAGAGATCAGCTCCGATCAATGTCACAAAAGAACAAGGAAACCTTTAAGGAATACGCTCAGAGATGGCGTGAAATTGCCGCTAAAATTTGTCCACCTCTTGAGGAAAAAGAGATGACAAAGATTTTCTTAAAGACCTTGAGCTCGTTTTACTACGACGGAATGGTTGCCAGTGCACCCAACGACTTTACCGAGATGGTGGGCATGGGAGTTCGTCTTGAGGAAGCGATCCGGGAAGGGCGTTTGGCTAAAGACGTTGGATCATCAAGTGGTACAAAATGATACGGTAGTGCTCTCCCTAAGAAAAAAGAGCAGGATATTGGGAATATCTCTCTCGTAAAGGAAAGGCGACGTTATCAACCAGTAGCAGCTGTAACTCCTGCTATCAACCCTGCACCTATTTCTACGTATCAACCTCAGGTTGTGTAGAGCCAACCTAATCAACAAAGGACACAACAGCCTCTTCAGCAGGCTCATCCTCCATACAACAACAACCATACAACGCGGCCACCAGGATTTGATCCCATACCCGTATCGTACGCAGAACTATTTCCGTTACTACTAGCCAAGGGGCATGTCCAGACTAAGTCCCCTCTTACAGTACCGGAAAATCCGCCCTTTTAGTTTAAGGTGGATCATACTTGCCCTTACCATCAATGAGGCCCGGGGCATAACATAAAGAACTGTCTCAATTTCAAATCTGACATGCAAAAGCTTGTTAGGAGCGGGGTCTTATCTTTCAAGGATACGTATCCCAATGTTCTCACGAACCCGCTGCCTCAGCACGAGAAGGCTACAGTCAATTTGATAGAGGGAGAGACTAACAACGTCTATCAAATTCATGATGTACTCTTGTTAAGGACCAATCTGGTAAAGATGCATTGTAGACAGAGTGGATATGGCCATGTGCCACCTCATAATTATCACCAGTGTGATATCTGCTCTAAAAGCAATCAAGGATGTTCTGTGGTACAATCAGCTCTACAGGAACAGATGGATCTCGGATGGATCTAGGAGCACCGAGTTCGTGGAGTTAACATAATCTATACGAATTCCAACATCATTCAAAACCACGACATCTGTGCAATGAATGTCAATTTGGTGGCGATGCACTCCAGGCAAAGCCAGTATCATAATCTGCTGCGGCACGATTACAGTTCCTGTCTGACTTGCTCGGTAAACAAACAGGGATGGTCGTTTGTGCAAGAGGCCCTCCAGCGTCAGATGGATCTTGGATGGATTCAAGACTACCATGATAGGAATCCCTATCAGATCAACATGATTCAAATCTTCGACATTTGCCTGATGAATACCAGCTTGGTGGAGCTACATGCTAAACAGGTCCGGCTCAGGTTCCTGGTATCACATGATTATCAGAGCTGTCAAGCGGGCTATGAAAATGATCAAGGTTGTTCCCTTGTCCAGGAAGCACTTCAGCACTTGTTGAACCACTGGTGGCTTCCAATCTATATGGATGAAGACACCCAGCAAATTAGTATTACCAACGGGAACCCTACTCGGCATCAAAGTCGGGATGTCTGATCTGTGGAAACTGACCTAGTGAGGTTACATTGTATTCAAAGAGGGCGTGGTCAGGTGCTACCACACAACTATGAACATTGTAGAGTCAGTTCAGAAAGTAACCAAGGATGTTACCTTGTGCGAGCAGCTCTTCAGGGTCAAGTGGATCGTAGAGAGATTCTCCTATATCCAGGTTCCAGACCAATCAATTGGGCGCCGGTTTACCTCGCTGATCAAATTGAGGATGTTGTCGTAATCTCTGATCATTAGAAGGCTAGGGATGTTTGTACCATCATTCCTCTACTTGATGAATCGAGAGTTCCCAACCAGGAACGGATCGAAATTGCTTACGATGGTCAAAAAAATCGGAAGGCTCCCATAGTCATCTATCTACCAGGACCGCTACCATATGAATCAACTAAGTCTATCCCTTACAAATACGGTGCAACAATAGTCGAGAATGGAAAGGAAATTCCACTACCCTCTGTCGTGAATATTGCAGCCATCAGTCGAGTAACACGGAGTGGTCAAATCTTCAACCGAGGAGTTGGAGAACTTAACAGAGAAAAAGAACCTCAGATAGAAGTTCCCAATCCACCAGTCGGTCAATCCAGTAATCCCGACTTCTCGAAAAACGATGATGAGATGCTGAAGCTCATCCAAAGGAGTGAATACAACATTGTTGATCAGCTGTTACAAACTCCTTCAAAGATTTCGGTATTATCATTTTTGCTTAGTTCAAAAGCGCACAGGGAGGCTCTACAGAAAGTCTTAGGGCAGGCCTTTGTGGAACAGGATGTAACGATCAGACAGTTCGATAGCATCGTCTCTAACATCACTTCCTATAATAACTTGGGGTTTAGTGATGAGGAATTACCTGAAGAGGGTCGTCGTCATAACATGGCACTCAATATCACGGTCAGCTGCCAGGGCAATGCTTTAGCCAGCGTACTGGTAGACACAGGGTCAGCCCTGAATGTTATGCTGAAGTCCACTTTGATGCAATTATCCTTCAAAGGACCCCCGATGAGAACCAGTGAGGTCGTCGTCAAAGCATTTGAAGGATCCAGAAAAACGGTTATCGGCGAAGTTTACCTTCACATAACTATTGGTCCTTACACTTTCCAAGTTGCTTTCCAGGTCATGGACATCCGGGCAACGTACCGTTGTTTATTAGGAAGACCTTGGATACATCAGGTTGGGGCGGTCACATCGACCCTCCACCAAAAGTTAAAATTCGTCCAGAACAACCAGCTCATCACGGTCTGTGGAGAACAAGCCTTGCTCGTAAGCAATTTATCATCATCTACTGGTGTAGAACCCGAGGAGGTTATTGGAACTCAGTTCCAAGCACTGTCGGTGAGCAAGGACAATTAATCCGAAGAGGGAACTTCCATTTCCTCATACAAAGATGCTATCAAAGTGGTCGAGAGTGCCAATACAACAGGATGGGGACAGCTAGTTATTCCTACTGACAATAAAACAAGGAAGGGTCTTGGTTTTTCTTCAACCTGTACCCGGACAGCTGCTAACAATGAAAGTTTTCATCCCATTCAAGGCTTCTTCAGTGACTTAAGAAGTACACACTATCAATGAGGAGGATCCCTCTGACACAGATGAGGAATGGAGGTCCTATCTCAACGAGGACAGTTATACATCGCAGGAAGAGGTGCTTACGCCATTTTGTTATCCCGCACAAAGTCCGAGATTTATACCGAGGTCAGACGTCGAAATGATATACGGAGATTGTGATCTGGAAGGATGTCGTGCTCCGCCAAACTCATTAGAGGAGGGCACTCTGATGAAAGACAACTTCGACCACAACTACTATGGCCCAATGGATGGCCTGCCAATGTGGCAGCCTTACCCAGGAAACTCGGGGCAAGAAAATCAGTCGAACGATGAAAGTCAGCTGGGCATCATTGAACAGAATTCCTGCGTCCCCACCATGTCATGGGACCAACATTCAGGCCATTCATAACCTACCCAGTACGAGGATGAATTCGCAACATTTGCAGGACTATAATTCATCAACTATGCTTTTCCCAAGGTCAACGTAATCGAGAGAGATGACCCCTCCAGTTCCAAAGAAGTGTGGGACACCCTGGGACAACCAAGTGGAAAATACAACTATATGGTCAAGTACACTCCTCCCGAGAGCTCTCGTATCAGGTTCAAAGACATCCAGCCAACTGGATGGGGAGATCTACCTGAGAGCACAAATACTATGCAAAATACAACAGAGGAATCCTCCTACGACAACTCTTCCTGGGAGACAGATTCCAACGATCCTGCTCCACCAGAAATCAGCGTTATTTCTGAAGACAAAAGAAAGAAGGTACCAGACTTTGTGATTCACCGAGGAGTTCGCCGCCAATGGGTTGCGGTCGATGTTCCTAAGATCGTTCATCAGTCTAAGTAATTGCTATCTTTAACCTTTCACCCTGCCCAGGTGAAACGGATGTTTTAATAGGGCTCGCTTTCTGTAAATTTTCCCTCTTTGCTTCGCCCAAAGCGACAGAGTTTTGTTTTATAGGGCTGTATTTTCAAGAATCGACTTGTTCATAAATAAAATAGCGTCGTTCTGTAATTTCTGCATTAATTCCTGTTTTCTCTTTTTGCTTTTTTCAGAAAATGGTAATCCTAAAAAACAACTCAATAATAAAAACAAGCAGTTATCAAAAATACACTGCACACACTCTTGCATTCTCTCTATCTCTTCTAAAACAAATCATCACGTCATGCAGATTGCTTGTTTTAAACCCCGTTGAAACATACGATCCAATGCCTTCTCCCAACTTTGAGTTCCCGGTATTTGGGGCTGAAGAAGAAGTTGACAACGAAATTCCAGAAGAGATCTCCCGACTACTCAGACAAGAGGAAAGTTCGATCAAACCTCACAAAGAGCCGTTGGAAACGGTAAAATTAGGTTCAGAAAAAGAGAGAAAAGAAATCAGGATTGGGGCACTTCTCAGTCCAGCTGCCAAAGAGAGTTTGACAAAGCTTCTCAAAGAATTCCCCGATGTATTCGCTTGGTCCTATCAGGATATGCCAGGGTTGGATACCAGCATCGTGGAACGTCATCTACCATTAAGGTCAGAATGTCTGCCAGTAAAGCAAAGGTTGAGACAGACTCACCCGGACATGGCCATCAAAATCAAAGAGGAAGTACAGAAACAGATTGACGCGGGTTTCCTCGCCACATCAGAATATCCTCAATGGTTAGCCAACATCGTACCTGTTCCCAAAAAGGACGGAAAGGTCAGAATGTGTGTCGACTACAGGGATCTAAACAAGGCTAGTCCAAATGACGACTTTCCTTTACCACACATTGACATGCTGGTTACAGTACAGTAAAATTCAAAGTTTTCTCCTTCATGGATGGATTCTCGGGCTATAATCAAATCAAAATGGCACCGAAAGACATGGATAAAACTTCATTCATTACCCCATGGGGAACCTTTTGTTACAAGGTAATGTCGTTCGGTTTGAAGAATGTCGGGGCAACCTATCAAAGGGCCATGACTACTCTGTTTCATGACATGATGCACAAAGAAATCGAGGTATATGTCGATGATATGATTGCAAAATATAAGATAGAAGAGGAGCATGTGACCCACCTGTCAAAACTATTTGAGTGTTTGAGACAGTACAAACTCCGCTTAAATCCCAACAAGTGCACCTTCGGTGTCCGTTCAGGGAAACTCTTAGGGTTCATCGTCAGCCAGAAAGGAATTGAGGTTGATCCTGACAAGGTCAAGGCCATTCAAGAAATGCCTTCTCCGAAAACTGAAAAACAAGTCAGAGGATTCCTGGGACGTTTGAACTACATCTCCAGATTCATATTCCTCATGAGCGCGACATGCGCGCCGATTTTCAAATTACTGTAAAAGAACCAGGATTGCGTTTGGACAGAAGACTGTCAAACCGCTTTCGACAGTATTAAGGAATACCTGTTGAACCCTCCGATTCTATCACCTCCAGTGGAAGGAAGACCACTGATTATCTACCTCACATTCCTAGAGGACTCAATGGGATGTGTACTTGGCAAACAAGACGAAACCAAAAGGAAAGAGTCTGCCATCTACTATCTGAGCAAGAAATTCACCGACTGCGAGACTCGATACACTATGCTTGAGAAAACTTGTTGCGCTTTGGTTTGGGCAGCCAAACGTCTTCGCCAGTACATGATTCATCACACTACTTGGTTGGTCTCCGAAATGGATCCTATCAAGTATGTTTTTGAAAAACCTGCTCTCACGGGAAGGACTACCCGTTGGCAGATGTTGTTATCAGAATATGACATAGAGTACCATGCTCAAAAAGCCGTTAAAGGGAGTATTTTAGCCGATCATTTGGCTCATCAACCGATTGATAATCAGGAATCAATCGGGTTTGACTTCCCAGACAAAGATGTCATGTATTTGAAAATGAAAGATTGCGATGAACCGCTACCCAGTGAAGGGCCAGAACCAGGTTCCCAATGGGGACTAATCTTTGACGGAGCTGTCAATCATTACGGAAACGGAATTGGGGCAATCATTTTTACCCCTCAGGGTACCCATATTCCTTTCACTGCCAGACTTACGTTCAAATGTACAAACAATGAGGCCGAATATAAAGCTTGTATTATGGGTCTCGAGGAAGCGATTGATTTGAGGATCAAGAACTTAGACGTATATGGCGATTTAACCCTGGTTATCAATCAGATTAAAGGAGATTGGAACACATACCAATCAGGATTGATTCCTTACAAGGATTATGGAAGAAGGTTGCTACCCTTCTTCAACAGAATTGAGTTTCATCACATCCCTCGTGAAGAGAATCACATGGCTGATGCATTAGCCACTCTCTCTTCCATGATTAGTGTAGGTCAATGGAATGACATACCTAAGATCGACATAATGCGCCTTGAACGGCCCGCTTACATCTTTGCGATTGAAGCGGTCATAGACTACAAACCTTGGTATCACGATATCAAATGCTTCCTTCAGAAACAAGAGTACCCACCTGGGGCATCCAGCAAAGACAGGAAAACCCTCATGAGGCTGGCTGGCAGTTTCTTCCTGAGCGGTGATACTCTCTATAAGAGAAATTTTGACACGGTCTTGCTTCGATGCGTAGACAGACCAGAAGAAAACATGCTAATAAAAGAAATTCATGAAGGATCCTTTGGCACTCATGCTAACGGAAACACAATGGCGAGAAAAATTCTGAGAGCAGTGTACTACTGGTTGACCATGGAATCCGACTGCTACAAGTGCATGAGGAGGTGTCACAAGTGTCAGATATACTCCGACAAAATTCATGTACCACCAACGCATCTCAAAGTTCTCTCTTCCCCTTGGCCTTTTTCCATATGGGGTGTCGACATAATTGGCTTGATTAAACCTAAGGCTTCAAACGGACATCGGTTCATCCTGGTAGCCATTGATTACTTCACCAAGTGGGTTGAAGCAGCGTCGTACGCTAATGTAACCCGACAAGTGGTGGTCCGCTTTATCAAAAGAATATCTGCTGAATCCACCAATTTTGTCTCCTCCAGCAGAAGGAAGACCACTGATCATTTACTTAACAGTCTTGGAAGATTCCATGGGCTATGTGCTTGGCCAACAAGACGAGACAAAAAGAAAAGAGTCTGTCATTTATTACTTAAGCAAGAAATTCACAGACTGTGAAACTCGATACACTATGCTCGAGAAAACTTGTTGCGCTCTAGCTTGGGCAGCTAAACGTCTTCACCAGTCATGATTTGTCACACTACTTGGTTAATCTCCGAAATGGATCCAAACAAATACGTCTTTGAAAAGACTGGTCTCACAGGAAGGATTGTCCGTTGGCAGATGTTGTTATCAGAATACGACGTCTAGTATCATACTAAAAAAGCCGTCAAAGGAAGTATTTTAGCCGATCATTTGGCTCATCAACCGATTGACGATCAGGAATCAGTCAAATTCGACTTCCCAGACGAAGATGTCATGTACTTAAAAATGAAAGATTGAGATGAACCGCTACCCAGTGAAGGGCCAGAACCAGGATCCCAATGGGGACTAATATTTGACGGAGCTGTCAACACTTGTGGGAACGGAATTGGGGCAATCATAGTAACACCTTAGGGTACCCATATTCCTTTCACTGCTAGACTGACATTCAAATGCACAAACAACTAGGCCGAATACGAAGCTTGTATCATGGGTCTAGAAGAAGCCATTGACCTAAGGATAAATAATTTAGATGTGTATGGAGACTCTGCCTTAGTTATCAATTAGATCAAAGGAGAGTGGAACACATATCAATCAGGATTGATTCCTTACAAAGACTACGCAAGAAGGTTGTTACCATTCTTCAACATAATCGAGTTTCATCACATCCCTCGTGAAGAAAATCACATGGCTGATGCATTAACCACTCTCTCTTCCATGATTGTTGTAAGTCATTGGAATGACGTGCCTAAGATTGACATAATGCGCCTTGAAAGGCCCGCTTACATCTTCATGATTGAAGCGGTCATCGATGACAAACCATGGTATCACGATATCAAGTGCTTCCTTCAAAGACAAGAATACCCGCCCGGGGCATCCAGAAAAGATAGAAAGACTCTCAGAAGACTAGCTAGTAACTTCTTCCTGAACGGCGATACACTCTATAAGAGAAACTTCAACATGGTTTTACTCAGATGCGTAGACAGACAAGAAGCAAACATGCTGATGAAAGAAATTCACGAAGGATCCTTTGGCACTCATGCCAATGGACACACAATGGCAAGAAAAATTCTGAGAGCAGGATATTATTGGCTGACAACGGAATCTGATTGCTACAAGTACATGAGGAGGTGTCATAAGTGTGAGATACACGCTGACAACATCCATGTACCGCCAACGCATCTCAAAGTTCTTTCTTCTCCATGGCCTTTTTCTATATGGGGAATCGACATGATTGGCATGATTGAACCCAAAGCTTCAAACGGACATCGGTTCATCCTGGTAGCCATTGATTACTTCACCAAATGGGTCGAAGCAGTGTCATACACCAATGTGACCCAACAAGTGGTGGTCCAATTTATCAAGAACCATCTCATCTGTCGTTATGGTATTCCAAGCCAGATCATTATGGATAATGGATCCAACTTGAACAATAAGATGATGAAAGAGTTGTCTGCTGAATTCAAAATCGAACACCATAACTCATCTCCCTACCGGCCTAAGATGAATGGAGTGGTAGAAGCGGCTAACAAGAACATCAAGAAGATCGTTCAAAAGATAGTTGTAACCTACAAAGACTGGCACGAGATGCTACCCTTTGCTCTTCACGGTTATCGCACATATGTCCGCACTTCAACATGGGCAACCCCTTTCTCTCTAGTATATGGCATGGAAGTAGTGCTCCCCATAGAAGTAGAGATACCATCAATCAGGGTATTATGGAAGCCAAGCTAACAGAAGCTGAATGGTGCCAAAGCCAACACGATGAATTAAATCTGATTGAAGAAAATAGAATGATGGCTTTATGCCATGGTCAGTTATATCAGCAAAGAATGAAGAAGGCGTTTGACAAGAAGGTCTGACCCCGTATCTTTCGGAAAGGAGACCTCATGCTCAAGAAGATACAATCATTTCTCACTAATTCCCGGAGCAAATGGACTCCGAACTATGATGGCCCTTATGTGGTTAAGAAAGCTTTCTAAGGCGGTGCCTTGAGACTCGCAACCATGGATGGAGAGGATTTTAACTACCCCACGAATGTTGATGTAGTCAAGAAATACTTCGCCTAAATAAAAAAAAAGTCTCGGTGGATCAAAAACCCGAAAGGGCGGTCCAGGCAAAAATTAGAGACACAAGCAAAAGTCATCCCTATGGATTGAAAACCTCAAAAGGCAATCCAGGCAAAAGTTAGGGATTCATGGAAAGTAACTACATCCGACAAGTTTGGTTCCTCAGTGATAATGTCATCTGTCGAGAAAACTTCATGTCAAGGTCACCTTCGACGGAAGCTCACAATGTCCAGAATTCAAAGTTGATAGAAGGACAGTGGTCATTATGTTTCAATGTAGCCCATTTCCCTATAAATTACCATTTTCAAAACTTTGTAATGCTTTATGGGATCACGCGCTTGGCTAATTACCATTCTATCAATAAAATTTGATCCCGTGTGCCTTTTGTTTACAATTCTCATTTACTTTGCTTTACAGAATGACATTTTTAACATGATCAACGATTCTTGAAACAAAAACAAACTTACTTTTATTTTCAAAACTAAACTTTCAAATTTTCTTCTGCTTTTAAAATAAAGATGGCAATTCCTTTTGACTACTGAACACAAGAAGGAACATCGATGGCTTCTCCAAAAGTGATTAAACCTCAAAATGCATAATCAAAGTACGTCTTTTAACCATTACACCCTGAATAAAGGATCAACTATTTCATATGTAATGTCCCATCTGACATCTCCGATAAATTTGTTACCTACGGGAACCGATAATTGGTCTGTTTTCCCCAGTAGGGTCCACCCCTCCAAACATGAAAGGATTACTATCTTGAACCAATGATACTTTTTATCCCCCGCAGTGGCCGAGTATCCAGTCGTGTTCATTCACTAGTTTGTATGTCGCGTCTGTTTTTGTCAGCATAAACATACATACATCATGCATGATTAATTCATATTCATACATATTGTTGTACCCTAAATTTTTACCCTTAGATGTCATCTTCATTTGTGCATCTTAGGTCAAGCATCTCTGCATTGTTTGAACTAACCCATATCTTGCAGTTTGTTTCTTTGTGTTCAAAATTAGGTTTGCATATCACCATGAAGCTCCACAAGTTGTTTTGAAGCAAGTCAAGTCAACAAAAGATCTCCAGTGCAGAAACTTTGGAATTAGGGTTTTACTCTGAAGAAATCACTGAGAATTTGGCTCTATCAAGTCAAGATTTGTGTGGTTCACTTACCACTTAAGGTCATCTACATCCAAGAGACATCATTCGACAGGAATCCAAGATCTATTGGAGAAGTTTGAGCCTCAGCCTCACTATACCTCCAAATTAGGGTTTCTGTGACACTTATCAGTAAATGACTTTGATTTTTATCAAGATGAACTCCCAAACCCTAATTTATGTTTCTATTGGTTTATCAACATCCTCAAGAGTCTCCTAAGACCTTTAGATGAGAAAGAAGAAGCAAGTTTACAAGATTTGGCCTCAGTGCATTCACAATCAAAATTAGGGTTTGACTGAGACCCTAATCCTTTGGAATTTTTGGTTCAAATGAAGGGTCAATGGTTCTAATCATCATAGAATGTCTCATGAAGTGTTCAAAGTATCCATATCAAGTTTCATGAGGTTTCTTGCAAGAGAAGTAGGGTTTTGATCATGAAAGGTGTCATATGTGAGATTTTTCCCCTAATAGCATAATTTGAAATGACCATAACTCCTAGACCATACACCCAATTGGAGTGACTCAAAGCTCATTGGAAAGCTCTTTTCAAGATATTCAATTTTTTCCATATGACTTTTCTTCTAAAAATGCTTGGTTTTTGAGTTATGAAGCTTGCAAGATATTTGACCAAACACTTAGAAAATTTTCAAGCACTTTTCATCACTCTTTTTCTTAACTTTGACACCATTTTTCACCCATTTCCATTTGGATTCAAGACTTGGATCCCAAATGAAAGTTGTAGAGCATGATGAGAGCTTTCCAACCATATGTGGAACACTTCATTTAAATGAACCATTCTCAAGTTATGAGGTTTTAAAGATAGGTACTTCAAGTTGTCAAATTTCTATAACTTAGAAATTTTCTAAGTTCTTTTTGGCAGTTTTGGGCACATGACTTTATGAGTGATTTTCTCACAATTCAAGAACTTATTTCAATTAGATTTCCAAATAGAAGTTGTTGTATGAAATGCCTATTTTCTAAAGCACCAAAGAGCATATAATTTGGACTTTTGGTTGGCAAGTTATCATGTGGTAAAGGAGGGTCCACGACTCTAATTTCATCACCCAAACCATACTTCATTTTGAACTGATTCAAAACCCTCTCTCCAAGTACAATGTCCTGATCTCTTTCAACAGCTTCCAATATCCTCTTTTCCCACAAACCCGTGAAACAAGCTTTCAAAGTACACTCCCTTTTGTACTTGCAAATTGACTTCTACAAGCAAGACAAAGGAACCATCGAATACATGTTCAAACCACAGGATGCTGAACCAAAGTCCCTCCCTATTCTGACCTAAATTCAAATGAGCAGCCATAAAGAAAGCAACCTCCAAACATTCACTTGGCTCAAGACTGAAAAGTTGGAGGGGGTCATGCGTGTAAGAGCTCTTGAGATCTTTTTCACTAAAACAAAACCAATGTCCCTTGTGCCATGAAAGCCTTTGTCCAACAAACTCCCTATATAAAGGACTATTCTCTCATTTATTTCTCATCAGCAATCAACACAAAAACAACTCTGAAAAACAAACACTTGGAGTGCCCGAGCTAGCTGCAAAAGAGGAAGCTTTTGTCACTTGCTTAGGAATCAGGTAAGTTCCTCAAACTTCCATTTATCATGCTTATCATGCTATGTTGAATACATTCTATATTCATGTTAGAGATCATTTCTTTTTCTGTTTTAATGTTTAGGTGTTCATGGTATGCATCTTGTATTTACCTATGTTGAGTTTGTTTTAAGAAGCTTTATACCTATCCATGGCTGCTCTAATGATTAAACATGTTTGTTTCTGTTGGAAACTTATTAATATATGTTAAAATGAATAACTATTTGAACGAGTATGTTTACTTTGATATATGTATAATGAACCTACTAACCTTGATATTTATCATGTGTGAGTCTTGTGTTGGAATGCATGCTGGCTTGGTTGGTTATCTTCAATTTGTGTGGATTTTAATATTGTGTTTGGTTCATATGAATGAATTTCTTAGTGATGTTTTGTTCCTGTTGTCGCTCCTGAAAGATTCGCATCCAACGGTACAAATGCGAGAGTGGCGCAGAAAAATACAGAGTCGCCAGCAATGTGTATTTATCCCGAGAGAGGAAAGGAAACACTGCGTAAACCTGAAGGAAGGGAAAGAACATGGTCTCACGACCAAGAGAAACGGGTACTGGAGTCGGTTACGCGAATGGAAGGTGTTAGCACCCAACACGTCCATCGTACTCGATGGGATCCACGCTTGCTTCCTGCATCAAAGAGTGTCGTCGTCTGGAGCTCCACTGCTACTGGACCGGAGAAGAAACGAGAACGGAAAGAACGGAGAAACGAAAAAGAAAAGAAAAAAAGAAGTGACTCGATAGGACGTTATCGTTTTCCTAGGCCTACGTACTCCCTCGGTGCAATGGGAAAGTCAGAGTCAACATAGTTCGGACGGGAACTGTGGGCCAAGACAATCGTTGTCTTGTGCCTACATATCCTCAATCGGACGAGAGAAAGGAATCAGAGCTGATGTAGTTCGTGGGTACGACCACGGATGGGTAAGTGTTTTTTACTTTTCTAAAAAAGAAGTTTGAAACTCAACAATCCCGAAGGACAAAAAGATTTGAATTTGTTTTGTGTTTTTTAGACAGAAGTGTTTTAAGTTAGTTCATAACTTGCATTGCACCAAAGTCTATGACATAGGAACGAATACTTCGCGTATCGTCCCCAACAGGACGTACACTAGGTACCCTAGAAGAATGAGGGGAAGCCCCTCACTCCTCATTTCCCACGCTTAAGGCTCGTGCGCAAAACACGTTAACTTTTATTACGTGTTTTCAAGAAGTTTTGAGATGAGAAGAGAGAAGACACAAAGGAAACTCTAAAGGGAAACTAAGAGTCCTAATGTTATCATGCATGGGTGGTCCTATGGTTAGTGAGGCTTAGGAGGGACGACTACCTAAAACCTAATGCTAATCCTACTCCAAGCTTAATTGAAAATTAAGTTGGACTAGGTAGCTCTAAGGGGAAAAGAATCCAAGACTTAAACAAGTCTTGAGATCCAAGGGAAGAAAAGAGTAAAAAGAGAAGGAACATCACCTACAACAGCACACTTGCTTCAGAACAGCAATGAAATCATGCATATACACCAAACAGCATTCAACAGCATGACATTCAGCATGAAAACAGGTGTAAAAGGAGTCAAACAGCATACATGTACACATGGACAGCACATATGACAGCACTTAATGCAAAACTCAGATGTGAAATCAGGACAGCATGCACCACATTTGAATACGATTCAATCAAGGTAGAGCAAACGTGCATCAAACAACATACATCGTTCAATTAATCATGATCATAAACAAACCACACACCATGTTGAATAACCTTGCAAGCATCATGGAAGAATGCAACATATAGCATATGATCAAATGAAACAAGTATGCACATCATGAAATTGGATACAAGTAAGTAAATGCGCAATGAACATGATCAACAAGTGAGTGTGCGTATGTGTTCATAGCATCAAGTGTTCAACAACACAAACATACACGTAAACGATGAAATCCAAGCATCGCGTGTCGAGAAAACGTGAACATGCAAGAGTGTGAGGTGCAACAACTCAAGAATAATCCACAAATCAACGACATATTAATCCATGAAGTTTAAGCATGCATCGGATTTCAAACAACCAAGAAAATGCAAAAAAAAATCACTCTGGGGCAGTGGTAATCAATTACTCACTTTGAGTAATCTGTTACTCAGTTGAAATTTGACCAAAAACGTGAAAATTAGACAGAGTAATCGGTTACTCTGTTAGGGTAATCGATTACCACTGAAACAGAGGCAGAAAATCAACTTTAAATAGTACTTTTCAGCATCCAATCACTTGTGCAAACATCCAAATGATCATGCAATCAATTAATCACGAAATTCACCTCAAATATCAGTAATCAAACACCAATTTCATCAGTCAAACAACAAGATCACAAATCAAATCAAGCAAATGGATCAAATCACATCACAAACCAAGGATCTACATTGCATAAGTTGAAATTAAGCTAAATCAATTATAGATCTAAGGAAAACCAACCTACAAGGCTGAGATTTGCCTTGGTGATTGTTGAGCACGAAAATTGGTGAATCCAAGCAAGAAAATTAGAGATCTATACAATAATCTTCAAGATCCTAGCAAGAAACTTTAAGATCCAAGCAAGAACACTCCAAATAATCAAAAGCTGCTCCCAAAAGTGATTCCAAGATCCAAACCAGTAGCTATACCAGAATTAAATCAAGAATGATGATGTGATGGAGGTTTAGCTCAAGAATTCACAAATTCCAATGAAGAATTTGTGAATCTATGGATATGGAGCTTTGGTGAGAGGTTGAAAATGAAGATCAAAAATGGAAAAAGTGAGAGAGAATTGAGAGAAATTCTGAAAAATTGGAGAGTGAAAATGATCTAGATTTTAGAGGTTTGGAATGAATTGGTTTAAATAACCTCTAGGTTAGGAGTTAAGTTTGGTTGGGAGTGAGGTTAAGTGAGTGGAAATTGGGATGAAAAGTGAATTAGAAAATGAAATGAGGAATTAGAGTGGAAAAGTGATGGAGAGAATTTGAATTTTGGGTGGAAAATGATGAAAATAGGCCAGTTCTAGATCCTTCCCACACATGCACAAGCCAAGCACATGACCACAAAATGCTCCAAAATTCTGCAGTGCTGAAAATGCCACATTTTTGCAATTTCGCACAGAGTAATCAGTTACTCACTTTGAGTAATCGATTACTCAGTTCAAAAATTTAAAAATTGGCGCCAAAAGGAGGGAAACTTGGATATTCGCCCGGTTCCACCTGTTCTGGACCATGATAGATCTCTGAAACTTGCCATTTGATATTACCACTGGAAAACACTTGAAATATGCTCTGAACTGTTTTTCCGTACTCCGATTAAACTGTGGACACCAACTGTCTGGTGCTGAATAACTGACCAAAAAAATTGATTGTCGGGGTTTTTGATCATCCAGTCACTTAATGAGCAAAATAAATGCTTAAAAAGACTTGGAAAGCTATCTGTTGGCTCTGAACACTGTTAAAAATCGCACTGGGACTGATGACATCGTGATCTGCTGAAGAATACCTTGATCCCATGCTCAAAAGGACAATACAGATGCAGGAATGATAATGCAAATGAAAGGAAGCATAAACCAGTTAGGTTAGAAACAAAAGGGCAAATTTGAGGTGTTACACCTGCTACCATGTTGGTTGTTGTGCACGTGAGTTTGAAATGGATGTGTGTATGATAATGGAAGGTTCATGTGTTCTCTTTACACTGTCAGCCTTTGATAATGTGGTGCTTGTATCTTCACACTGTTAAGAACTTACTTTTGACATGATGAGTGTTCTGGTTTCATCCTTTTCCCATGCCCTTGATCATCTACTCGTATCCAGGATTGTCATCATCATATTTAGGAGTTTGTATGGTTTGAGATATTAACGTTATACATGTTCACATGTTGTTTCTATGTTACCTTGGAATGATATCATGAACATCAATGTAAGTTTTTTGACACATGAGTGGAAATGTTGAACATATATGAGATTCTTGCACAGCCATGTTTGGAATTTTGGTATGTATGGTGTGTGTATTATCATGTTGAAGTTTAAAGGCTTCCAACACTCTTTTGTCACTCACTGTGTGTTATTTTAGTTTAGCAATATTTGAAATTGTAAGCTTTTATTCTTGCCCTCCATACTCACGATTCCATACCTGGATATGGACTCAAATTGATCATCATGTTGTTATAGTGTCTTTGCATTTGTATATGAGTCAGTGTTGATTAACAATGTGAATAAGTGCACGAGCTTGGAGTATGTGTTTTTCCACTGTTAGTAATGAGCACCTGATCTTTGTGTCTCTTTCCCTCCAAATCCAGTCACTATTTCAAACAACTTAGGGCTTCATCATGTTCTACATATAGAATGCTTTATTTCAGTATTTTATTTCATGGTATTTGGTTGCACATCGAGGGTTTTATGTGAGTTTTAAGTTGATGATGCTTTGATGTTGTTACAAATGGAATACGATGGTTTTATGTGATTCTGCATGTTTCTTCTCCATGCGTGTTCTTGATTGGCCATGGGTGTTGATTTTGTCTTGTTGTGTTTTAAAAAGCCATATGACCAATTGATTTATTGTGGTGCACGTTCAGTTCATGTAGCGCGTGTGTGTTCTTTCCATTTAATGCATTTCATAAATTATTTTGGTTTTATATTGATTATGAAGCGTATTAGATATTGGATGAAACAGCCGTCCCAACTGTCACACACTAGCCATGCCTTTGCCTTTCACTTGACACACCTGGGTTCGATCCTGCGGATCAACCCTTTTGCTTTTTTTTTTCTTTTTTTCGCCTGCGTTTTTTTTGTTCTTTGGACCATGGGCCTGGTTTGTTTTCCTTTCACACCCCCTGTCTGAGGCCCATGCACAACCACAACTAACCCTTAGTTATTTTAGGATTACTTTCACACCCCCCATGCGCTTCTTTTTCTTTTTAATTTATTTTCTGTTTTTAATCATTTTCTATCCAAATCTTTTTAGAAAAAACCTTTATTTTTATTTAAGTTTATTTAAAACTCTTGTTCCTTCATTTCAAGATTCCAAAATATTTTATTTTATTATTTTTTTCTTAACTTGTGATTTATTTCTTAATTGTTATTTGTCTTAATTATTAATATGTGATTGCTAATTGGCCAATTATTAATATGTGAATTATTTCTTAATTGTTTCTTAATCATTTAAGTTTAATTATTTCTTAGTAGGAGATTTATCTTAATTTTTCTCTTGTTTATTTATGCTTAGTTATTTCTTAATTGTTTCTTAAATGGATTATTTGTTAACATTATTTATGAGCCACCCTTGTTGATCTTATAAGTGTTATTCACTAATGTTTGTTTAAGTCTTGAACTAATCCATCCATGTTTGATTTATCATATATTTTACTTTAATGTGAATTTTATTCTTCTTTAGACATCATCCTTAATTAATATCATCCTCTTTATCTTGTGAGTGTTCTTTATGTTTGTCTTCCTTAAGATGGAAACATATTGATATGTCTTTATGATGATTATGTCCACTTTTATCCATACTTTATCATGAAGCATCTTGCCATCCTTATGCTTGTGTTGCTTTCATCTCATCATATTGTATAAATGTTTTATCTTTTTTCATGTCTTTATCTATTGTTATATTATCCTACAACTGTTGTTATTCCCCTATTCCAAAGGAAGGTGAACTACGTTGACTCCTAAGTCACTAGCCCCCATCTTACCTTAGTAACCTCTTAAGAGCTAAACCTCATTTCTTGGCCTCATCAGAGCCACGGAATTATAACTAGCCTTAGGAGAGAGTTCTTACACTCTTGGTGATATTCATCCTAATGAATACTCATTTTCCCTATTGACTAAAACATAATCATAGGACCATCCAACTAGACTTAGAGAGTTCTTAAACTCTATAGTGAGCTTGCGCTCATTTCCCCTCTGAATATTGACCACAATTAATCATTCAGTAGAAGCAGAACTACGCATACTCTGATTCTATTCCCGAGGATACGTAGGCGCAAGGTGCGATGCCTTGTCGAGTATACTTAGATACTAACCCCTAGGGTTTCAACCTTTAGCATAGAACCCTTAGCAAGCATAACATAACACAAGTAGAACAAGAGGTTCCTGTAGAGTACTGCAGATACTTAGGGTGCTAATACCTTCCCTTTGTATAACCAACCCTCGAACCTTAGATCTCCCCCTTTTAGGTTTTTTAATGATCTTGAACCTTTCCTTTGGATAAATCAAAGTCGATTGTAAAAGAAATATGATGCAAGTTAATTAATAGCTTGTTATCCAATTTTTACCGCAACAGAAATGGCGACTTCACTGGGGAAGTAGGAAGACCTATTGCTGGTCCTTTCCTAAGAGGGTTAAGCCTATCTTGTTTTTATGTTATTCATGTTTGCTTATTTACTTGTATATGCTTATGTATGTCATATTTGCTTATATATCTGTATATCTGTTCTTGCTTGACATTTTTCTGTTTGATTTGGGTTGATATGATATCTATGAGTGAGATAATCCTAACCCGGATTTCGAGTGCACTTATGATAGGACGATGGTATATTCAAGGAGGCTTTGAAGGAGTCGATTCCTGAAAAAGTTAACTTGAGAAACCATCACTCAGCTTAGGCCCTTTTGAGAGTTTAGTCATGTTGAACGATCCTTTTCGTGAAAGCGTGCTACTCTCAATGTATGTGCCATTGAGGCTGAGAACCGTAGTTTCCAAACCCCACTTAAACCTTTTAGATGTAGTTCGGTGACCATGATGGAGTCTATTTCTGAATTGGTTGTCACGCAATACTACACTCAGATGAGATTCTCTTGAGAATTTTGTTGATTACCAAGTCATTTGGGAAGTCGATAAAATCCGAAAAATGGATTGTGGACTCTGGGAACTCTTAGAACCTTGTCCGGCAGGTGAAAACCATAGTACATACCAATGGGAGGGTGAACCTTGACTCCATGCTTTTAACCTAAACCTTTATGTGCTTGTGTTTGTATATGTTTGTGTTTGTTGCATCCATATAGCATAAGCATTCTTAGCATATCTGTTTCATGGAACTCAGACCTTTTTTTCTAAAACGTCACAGAGATATCATGGATGAAACAAGAAGGAAAACAATAAAATACACTTTCAAGAGCCCTAGATTGGATGACCTAAGGAGATTGGGAGATTTGCTAATAGACCCCGAAGGATTCAAAGACAGATATGGGAATTTATGGATATTGCTGAAGAAAAGTGTTGATGAAGGACTCCTTTCAACTTTGCTCCATTTCTATGACCCAAAGTATCATTATTTCACCTTTCCTGATTATCAGCTCTTGCCTACACTTGAAGAATATTCTCAGATAGTTGGTTTACCCGTCAAGGATGATTCTCCGTTCCCTATTTTCAACATAGATCCAAAAGAGGAAGAGATAGCTAAGGAGACTCACTTGGAATTAGTTGACATCAAAAACAACTTAATCTCCAAGGGGGGAATTTTTGGGTTGACTGCCAAGTTTCTATTCGGAAAAGCCTATTACTTCGCTAAGCATTCCAACAAGGTCGCCTTTGAAGCTGTTTTTGCTCTACTCATCTATGGACTTTTCCTGTTCCCGAACATTGACAATTTCGTGGATCTAAATGCAATTAAAATTTTCCTAAAGCAGAACCCGGTACCTACCTTACTTGCTGAAGCCTATCACTCAGTCCATACGAGAAATGCCCATGGTAATGGACAAATCACTTGCTGTATTCTTGTGTTATATAGATGGTTTGTTTCCCACTTACCAAAGAAAGACGCATTCTGGGATCCTAAGAAGGGATGGTGATCTAAGAAGATTATGGCCCTTTCTCATGCAGACATTGACTGGTACAATCGAGTGTACGACAAAATCTCAATAACAGACAGTTGTGGCCAGTATAACAACGTGCCTCTTCTTGGCATCAAAGGTGGAATCAGTTACAATCCGGTGTTGGCACGCCGTCAATTGGGATACCCTCTGAAGGATAAACCTCTAAGCATTCATGTAGAGGGAATTTATTTTGAAGAGTATGATAAGAATAAATAACAAAGGGATCTAATCTTGAAAGCCTGGGGTAGCAAGTGTAAAAGAGGAAGTAACTCCTTGGGGAAACCCAATTGTGTTTCTTTGGAGCCATACCTTCAGTGGGTCCGCAAGAGAGCCATTGAATTGAAGATGCCATACAAGAGGGAGGAACCAATTCCTATGAAAGAAGAGCATATTCTGTACTTTATGTCGAAGGAGGAGGAATTAGAGATATCATTGAAACAGACCCAGCGATCAGAGGAAGCATGGAGACTCAAGTATCAGGTGGTTGTTGAGGAGAATTTTGAACTACGAAAACAACTGCGCGCCAAGGATGAAGAATTGATCTCTTATAAGAAAAGGAAGGTCCAAGAAGGCCCAAGTTCTTCTATTGTTCAGCCTACAGCTTGGAAGACGATCGTCGACAACCTTGTTGCAGAAAGAGATCAAATGGAGAAAGAAAACAAAAAACTCAAGCTACAACTCTTAGGAGAATCTCCTTAGGACTTTCTAGGCTTTTATTTAGCTTCTTTTCTATGGCTCTCAGAAGTGTATTAACTATTGTAATCTGTTTTCAATGAAAATGAGGTCTTTTGATATTTCACGATGTTTTGCAAAAATGTCTGAATTCCATGAAACTTTGCATTGCGTCTTGCATCTTCGCTAAACTATCAAGATACTAAATTTCATTTTGCAGGCTTTGTAGAGAATGGAGGCTACCAAGAAGATAAACTGCCCCTTTACTTTCCTGATCCCTAATGTCGAGCAGCTGATAGAGATCGGAGGAAGAATTGAAGACCCGCTAAGTTTCATCGAGAAGTATGGAGGCCTCCTGTCACTAATGAAACTACAGGTGAAAGAAGGATTGCTGGAAACCCTGGCGCAACTGTATCATCCCACATACCGTTGTTTCATATTTCCTAATTTCCAGCTGGTTCCAACTATAGAGGAGTATTCAGCTATGATGAGTTTACCAATTCAGCATCACCCTCCATTTTCTGGTGTGGAAGGGGAGTTCCTTAACCAAGAGATTGATGTAGGGTTAAGGATCCGAAAGAGGCAGATACGAGAGAACATGACTACTAGAGAAGGGTACCGTGGTTTACCAGCTCATTTTTTGATTGAAAAAGCTTTTCACTTTCAAGAAAGGGGAGACTCTGCAATGTTTGAATCAATTTTTGCTCTGCTGGTGCACGGGTTATTCTTGTTTCCCAATGTCGAAGACTTCGTTGACGTCTAGGTTATCCGAATCTTTATGAGTCAGAACCCTGTCCCTACTCTATTAGCTGATATGTACTTTTCAGTTACTACACAATTCATGAAAGGAGAAGGTGTGATTGTCTGTTGTGCTCCACTGCTCTATAAGTGGTTCATTTCATATTTACCTGCAACTCCAACATTTTGGGAGGTAAGAGACAGCGCCCTTTGGGCTAAGAAGCTGATGGAGCTAGAACGTTCTGCTATCAGGTGGTATGATTCGGATCCAAGAGGGACCCTTATGATTGTAAGCTGTGGAGAGTATCCCAACGTGCCGCTCATGGGGCGGAACGGCTGCATTAACTACAATTCGGTGCTCACTCGTTGCCAACTTGGTCATCCCATTGAGGAACAACCAGATCCCAAGGAGCTGGAGTTAATCTATTTTGGGTATGGAGAGGGATTTGAAGACAAACTCAAAATGGGGCACGCATGGTTCCACATTAATCAGCAGAGGTGGACCACTGCCGGTCCTGTTACCGAAGCTCATTTGAAATAGGCGCAAGGGATTTCGCTCAGCATGAAGAAGCCTTTTCCATACTACGAGACACCTGCTAGTGCTAAGCAGAAGAGGATGGAGTTGTTGGGGGAGCTGACTGTTGAGAAGGCCAGAACCAACCAGCGCATCAAGGAGATCGTGAAAGGGATCAGCGAAGACGAAGGGCCCTCCTATTCAGAGATGTAGCTTTTAGGTTTCCTATTTTATGATCAGTTGATGTAATCCTGTTTTAAGTTGTATTTCTTTTAATGTAATTCGAACAATGGTTGTAATATTCCCTTTTTTTTGTAAGCACTTATTTTATCTTTCAATGGGAAGGAGTTTATGTTATTTGCAAATAATTTAGTTCTTGATGGTTTAGCCTGCATTTGCATCTCATTTGCATCTTCGCATGTGCATGTGCATTCTTCCGTGTCTCATCGTCGTTTTGTCTTCTTCAGAACTGTCACCCTGAATTCTCTACATCGTCACAACACCCGGGCACAGGCTTGAAGAAGAAGAATGTCTGAGAATTGCGAGAATTTGGATCAGGTTAACGACGAACTCAACAAATTGAGAGTAGGAATGGGGCAGATCATGGAGGTTTTGCATGTTATACGAGCAAAGATGGATACGCAGGTCACTGTAGTCTCAGAAGTCGTTGCTACAACTGTAGAGCTGCCAGTTATACCTGTTGTGGACCCTACTCTAGGGATGCCATTTGAGTTTATACGAACCACGGTTCCTTAGTCCATGCAACAAGCCATGCCGTTGTTTGGTGAAAATCAGCAAGCTATTCCAACTTATGCTCCGCCTGTGGTGCAGACCCAGTTCCAACCTGTTTTTCAGAATCAGCCTCATTTGGATTATGACAATATATCTGTGGAGGAGGATGATCGTAATGAGAAGTTGAGAGCAAGTGTGGAGGTTATGCAGAGGAAATTGAAGGCTATGGAAGGCAGTAATGTCTTCAGTACTGACCTCAAGGACATGTGTTTGGTTACAGATCTGGTAATTCCGCCGAAGTTCAGGCTACCACGTTTTGAATTGTATTCCAGTGCTACTTGCCCCAAAGCGCATTTGGTCATGTACCTCCGGAGAATGGCTGCATACATGGACAATGATAAGCTGTTAATGCATTGTTTCCAAGATAGCCTGAAGGGCGCCGCTGCAAAATGGTACCTAGGATTGGATCAGTCTCAGATCAAGTGTTTTCAAGATGTGATGGACGCCTTTGTGAGACATTATAATTATAATTTGGATCTAGCTCCAGATCGTAGACAACTGCTGACTATGACTCAAAAGAACACTGAGTCGTTCAAAGAGTACGCTCAAAGATGGAGGAAGACGGCCTCACAGGTTGAACCACCGTTGACAGGAAAAGAATTAGCTGATTGGTTTGTGGACACCGTAAAGCCTGAATTTTATGAGAAGATGATCAGTAATATCGGTGCCAATTTTTCTGATATTATTGCCATTGGTGTGAAAGTAGAAGCGGGCTTGAAAAGCGGAAAAGTAGCCAGTTCACCTAGTAGTTCCACTAGCAGCAGTGTCAAGAAGTCACCGGGTAATTTTCATAAGAAGAAAGAAGGTGAGACTAATGCTGTTATGTCAAAGAGTCAGAGTCCCAGATGGAAACGATCTCTCTTTCAACAACAACCAGGTCCCAATTTTCCCCAACAATCGATTTACCCATGGCAGTTCGCACAACAGCCTTATGTGGCGGTTGTTACACCCACTTTTAATCATCAGGTGAACCAACAAGTTCCGGTTCCCCAGCCACCGAATCAACAGCAGTGGCCGAGGAATCAAAATCAGAATTACCAGCAGCAGCGGCGGCCAGCGCCATAGCAAAATACACCTCAAAGAAGACAGGCGGTAACACCAAATTTTCCACCCATACCAATGACCTACACAACATTGTATCCTTCTCTGGTGGAACAAGGATTAGTTGTTACTAGGCCATTGGGGCCACCATCTGAAAAGTCTATGCAGTTCTATAACCCCAATGCAACCTGTGTTTTCCATCAAGGAGGGGTGGGCCATGATTTAGAAGGATGTTTGGCATTAAAGAATCTGGTGAAAAGTCTGATGGAGAAAAACATTTTGTCTTTGGCTAATAACCAGCCAAATGTGAAGAGTAACCCCTTGCCAGTGCATGGGTCAACTAATGCTATCGAAGATGAGAATGATGAAGTGTTGGTCTCAGATGCAGCGAAGATTAAAACTCCCCTGAGAACGTTTCATGTCAGGCTGTTTAGCGCCGGTTTGGTTAAAGTTTGCCATGAGGGTTGTGAAGAGTGTGGTGGTAGTAGTGAAGGGTGTCAGTTAATTCAAAATGATATTCAGCAATTGATTAATGAAGGTTTCTTACATGTTTTTAGAAAAGAAAGCAGAGTAGCAGTGAATGAACCAGTGTTCAATTTGCCAAAGCAAGTGCCAGTGTTTGACAAAGAAGAATACATATCAGTAGTTCCTGTGTTCAACAGTCCAGGGGCAAGTACTGTGAGTCCCGTGTTTAAACAATCAGTTCTAAGATTCAACAGGCCCGAAGTTGTTTCTCCTGTTAATCATGCCAAGCGAAATGATTCCCCAAGACCAATCCCATTCAGGTTCAGAGGAACCAAAGCGTTACCGTGGATCTACGAAGACATTACAGGTGGTAGGAAGAAGGAGGAAATGATCCCAAGAAAAGAGGTGGGGGTCGTTATAGAAGAACCAGTCCCAAGGAAAGAGGTGGGGGCTGACGAGAAGAATGTGTCTAGTATAGTAGGAATGGGGAGAATGATGAGGAGTGGAAGGATTTGTACCCCTGTGAACAAAGAAGTGTCCGGTAAAGAAGGTAATATTCATGTACCCGCCAATGACAAAGGTAAAGAGGTGATCTCCAAAGAGGATGACGAAGAATTTCTCAGAATAATAAAAAGAAGTGACTACAGGATTGTGGATCAGCTCCACCAAACCCCGTCAAAAATTTCCATTTTATCTCTGTTGATTAATTCACCAGCCCACCGGTCAGCACTGCAGAAAGTATTGGCCCAGGCTCATGTAGCTCAAGATATCACCGCCGGGCAATTTGATCATGTTGTCGCTAACATTACCGCATGCAATACACTCAGCTTCAGTGATGAAGAGTTGACCTAAGCGGGTCGGAAACACAATCTTGTGCTACACATATCAATGAAATGTCAGGAGGACACGTTGGCTAGAGTCCTTGTAGATACAGGATCTTCTCTGAATGTTTTACCGAAAAGAACTCTCGATAAGTTGGCATACCAAGGAGGAATAATGAGACCCACGTCATTAATTGTCAAAGCTTTTGATGGTTCACGTAGATCTGTGATGGGAGAAATTGAGCTACCTATTTTGATTGGCCCGCAGGAATTCAATGTTCTGTTTCAAGCCTTAGATATTAATCCTGCCTATAGTTGTCTGCTAGGAATGCCCTGGATCCATGAGGCTGGCGCTGTCACCTCAACCCTACATCAGAAAATGAAATTTGTGATTGATGATAAGTTGGTTATTGTGCATAGAGAAGAAGATTTGATGGTTAGTAATCTGTCGTCATTCCATTACATCGAGGCTGATGAGGATGCGTTGGAGACTTCTTTCCAAGCCCTAGAAATAGCTAATGCAGCTGTGATTGACAATGAGAAGCCGGTGGTACCAGAGTATCCATCCTTTGCTTCATATAAAAGTATCCAGTCTGCCCTTCAAAAAGGCGTGCCTGCAGGTTGGGGCGAAGTTATCGAGATTGAGAAGAGGGACCGACACCAAGGGTTGGGTTACAGACCAACTCCCAAAGATGAGGCTGCTTCAGGTATGAGAAGAAGAAGGATGAAGATAAAGACTGTGCAGGAAACATTTGTCCGAGGTGGACATCAGGTCCACGCAATCATTGGAAGTGCTGAAGAAAAGGAAGATATTGATCGTTTGGTTTTTCGCCAGGAAGGCGCGTTAAGCAATTGGGAGTCTATTGAGATCCCCACTGTGTACCCAGAACCAGAGTAACTTGTTTTGATTTGTTGTTTTCATTTCCCTAGTCTTGCCCAAAGCTAGTGGATTATTTTGTACGGGCCTCCGTTTTCAATATCTTAATCAATGAAATGACATTTTGCTAAAATTCTCGTTGTTTTTACTTTATTGCATTCCGTTTCTAAAAAATGGCAATCTTTTCAAAATAAAAACATCTTCATCTCGCATGTTCTTGAATTATTGTGCATTTTAATAATATAAGTCATTCTATCATGCAGAATGAATCATAAACCTATTGTATTCAATGACCTTGCTCTTACCATTGACTTCGACTCCCCTGTCTATCAAGCTGAGGAGGAGGAAGATTATGAGGCGTCCAAGGATCTAGCAGATATGTGTGATTACAAGTATACGGATATCCAGCCTCATGAGGAGTAGGTGGATGTCATCAATCTTAGCACTGAGGAAGAGAAGAAAGAGGTCAAGATTGGGGCATCGCTGAAGCCAGAAATTAGACAACGAATGATTTCACTCCTTGAGGAGTATATGGACGTGTTCGCTTGGTCCTACCAAGACATGCCTGGTTTAGATACAGATATTATGGTCCACAGGTTACCGCTCAAGCCTGAGTGCCCGCCAGTAAAACAAAAGCTTCGCAGAAGTCATCCTGACATGGCCCTCAAAATCTGAGATGAAGTTAAGAGACAATTGGATGCCGGATTTTTAGCAGTTTCCAAATACCCAGAGTGGGTGGCTAATATTGTTCCAGTTATGAAGAAGAATAGAAAGGTACGAATGTGCATGGATTATAGGGATCTTAACAAAGCTAGTCCCAAGGATGATTTTCCCCTACCACATATCGACATGCTGGTAGACAACACAGCTCGTTTCGCAATGTTCTCATTTATGGATGGTTTTTTAGGCTATAATCAGATTAGAATGGATCCAGCTGATATGGACAAGACTACTTTCATCACCCCTTGGGGTACCTATTGTTACAAGGTTATGCCTTTTGGATTGAAGAATGCCGGGCCAACTTACCAGAGGGCTATGGTGACCTTGTTCCATGATATGATCCACAAGGAGATTAAAGTGTACGTGGATGACATGATAGCCAAATCACAAAGTGAGGAGGAACACGTAGACCATTTTTTAAAATTGTTTAAGAGACTTCGAAAGTATCAGTTGAGGTTAAACCCTGTAAAGTGTACCTTTGGAGTCAGATCTGGGAAAGTGTTGGGTTTCATTGTTAGTCAGAAGGGCATTGAAGTGGATCCAGATAAAGTGCGAGCAATTCAAGAAATGCCAGCTCCGCAAACAGAGTCTCAAGTCAGAGGATTTTTGGGCCTTTTGAATTACATCTCCAGGTTCATCTCCAACATGACTCCGATATGTGCACCAATTTTCATATTACTCCGTAAGAATCAGCCAGTAGAATGGAATGCTGATTGTCAACAAGCTTTCGAGAAACTCAAAAGTTATCTCCAAGAACCTCCTATTCTGGTTCCTCCGGTTCCCGGAAGACCTCTCTTTATGTATTTGACTGTTTTGGAAGAATCTATGGGCTGTGTTTTGGGACAGCATGACGAGACTGACCGAAAAGAACATGCAATTTATTATCTGAGTAAGAAGTTTGTAGACAGTGAAAGCCGTTACTCGCTACTTGAAAAGACTTGTTGCGCTCTGGCTTGGGCCGCCAAACGTCTAAGATAATACCTGATTTGTCATACTACCTTGTTGATTTCCAAGATGGATCCGATAAAGTACATTTTCGAGAAACCTGCTCAAACGGGTAGACTTGCCCGCTGGCACATGTTATTATCTGAATATGACATTCAGTATGTCACTCAAAAGGCCATTAAAGGAAGTGTTCTTTCGGAATATCTTGTCGATCAACCAGTTGAAGACTATGAACCACTCAAGTTTGACTTCCCTGGCGAGGATATTATGGCAGTGAAAGATTGTGAAGAGTCAAGCTCTGAAGAAGATCCCAGGGCTGAGTATAGGTGGAAGATGATGTTCGACGGTTCGTCCAATTACAAGGGGCATGGAGTAGGTGTTGTTATAATTAATCCTGAAGGCGATTACACCCCTTTTACAGCCAGATTGGATTTTGGGTGTACGAATAATATTGCTGAGTATGAAGCATGCATTCTGGGTCTGGAAGCTGCAATCGATCTTGGAATCTGTTTTCTTAAGGTTATGGGTGACTCTGCTCTAGTCATTTATCAAATCAGAGGCGAGTGGGAAACAAAAGATGAGAAGCTTATCCCTTATCAGGCATATGCTTTGGAGTTGATTAAGTGTTTTGATGAGATAAATTTTCGCCATGTGCCACGTACTGAGAATCATGTGGCTGATGCTTTAGCAACACTGGCTTCAATGTGGCAAGTTAGATTTATCAACGAAGATCCAGTAATCAGTATTGGAAGAAGGACTGAGCCTGCCTACTTCCAGTCCATTGAAGAAGAATCAGACGGCAAACCTTGGTTCCATGACATTCTGAACTTCCTAAAGAATCAAGAATATCCGGCCAACGCCTCTGTTCTTGATAAGAAGACTCTGCGAAGATTGTCAGCCAAGTTCTTTATCAGCAATGGTGTACTGTACAAAAGGAATCATGATATGGTTTTGTTAAGATGTGTCGATAAGAGAGAAGCAGACTTGCTGATCCATGATATTCATGAAGGAGCTTTTGGCACCCATGCCAATGGACATGCCATGGTTAAAAAGATTTTGAGGGCTGGATACTATTGGTTTACTATGGAGACTGATTGCATCCAGTACGCTAGAAAATGCCATTAATGTCAGATTTATGCGGACAAAATGCATGTTCCTCCTACTCCGTTGAATGTGCTATCATCACCCTGGCCGTTCTCTATGTGGGGCACGACATGATTGGAGCAATTGAGCCTAAAGCATCTAATGGGCATCGCTTTATTTTGGTGGCTATAGATTACTTTACCAAGTGGGTGGAAGCCGCCTCTTATGCGAACGTGACTAAGCAAGTAGTTGCTCGCTTCATTTAGAACAACATCATTTGTCGTTATGGGATCCCGAGCAGAATCATAACTGACAACGGAACCAATCTGAATAACAAAACCATGAAGGAGTTGTGCGATAACTTCAAGATTGAACACCATAACTCTTCACAGTATCGCCCGAAGATGAACGGAGCGGTCGAAGCTGCAAACAAGAATATCAAGAAAATTCTTCAGAAAATGGTCAAAACATACAAGGATTGGCATGAGATGTTGCCATATGCACTACATGGATATAGAACGTCTGTCAGAACATCAACAGGGGTAACCCCTTTTTCGTTGGTATATGGAATGGATGTTGTCCTCCCTATAGAAGTTGAGATACCTTCTCTGAGGATATTGATGGAAACGAAGCTTGATGAAGCTGAATGGGTTCAAGAAAGATACGATCAGCTGAATCTAATTGATGAGAAGCGCCTGACAGCCATGTGTCATGGTCAGTTGTACCAGAAGAAGATGAAGATAGCATTTGATAAAAAGGTCTGCATTCGGGAATTCCGAGTAGGCGAGTTGGTACTTAAGAAGATTCGGCCATCGCAAAGAGACGCCCGTGGGAAATGGGCACCCAATTATGAGGGTCCATTCATAGTCAAGACAGTGTTTTCAGGAGGGTCTCTATTTCTTACGACCATGGACGGTGAACAGCTTGTGCATCCTGTGAATGCTGATTCGGTACGGAAGTATTATGCTTGAGACAAGGACACCTCACCGGTATCCAGGAATCCCCAAGGAAGCTCAAGTTTTGCTACAACTGGAGTCCTTAGTCATTAGGGTTATTGGTCATTGAATACAATGTAACCTTTGCCAAATTGCCATTTTGTTGCATTTGTAATATTTCATGGGACTCTGCTATTTGGAAAGTCACCATTTTTCAATGAATATCAGCTATTGAACCATCTTCTCGTTTAATACGCTATCATTTTTATTTTGCAAAACTTTGTCATTTTCACTTGATTTTCGAAAACGGAAATTTTGCAATTTCTAAGAAAACACAAAGATAAACTAAGTTTTACTCTAGTATCAGGATGTTTTATGGAATCAAGTTGGTACAGGAAGAGTTAGCAGTACTGTTTTTGGCATGGATCTGCCATCTCCAGAGAAAAGAAGATTGCCCCGGTTATCCTTGATGTTTGAATTTCAGGGTGTTGGCTTGTGTTATCTTTTCTTCCTTCCTGTTTTGCGTAGTTCGCGTCGTTTCTAGCATATAGCTAAGCATATGCATCATACCCTAGCATCTTCGCCTCTTTGTGCTTTGTTTTGCTTGTGGTCTTTTGTTTGTGCATGTCTTTATTTCCCCAGTGAAGTAAAGACATTCCCGGTTTGCTTTGTGTCGTGCTTGTTCGGTCTTAACCTTTGCGCGCCATATTTGAATCTTTAAACCTTTTGCTGCTCCCCAAGAAGTTTAACATTAAAGATTTTGTAAAGCTGTTCTCATTTGAATCGTGTCAAACTTGAACTTGGACCTTGCTTGAATCATGTCAAGCATTGTCTTCTTGTTTTAAAACTTGTTCTTGTTTGAATCGTGTCAAACCTGAACAGAGTCTTTGTTCGAATCGTGTCGGACACTACCTCTTATTTTAAAACTGTTCTTGTTGAATTGTGTCAAACTTGAACTTGGACTTTGTTTGAATCGTGCCAAGCATTGTCTTGTGTGTTCTCGTTTGAATCGTGTCAAACTTGAACTTGGACTTTGTTTGAATCGTGTCAAACATTGTCTTGTGTTTTAAAACTTGTTCTTGTTTAAATCATGTCAAACCCGAACAAAGTCTTTGTTCGAATCGTGTCGGACACTGCCTCTTGTTTTAAAATTGTTCTCGTTTGAATCGTGTCAAACTTGAACTTGGACTTTGTTTGAATCGTGTCAAGCATTGTCTTGTGTGTTCTCGTTTGAATCGTGTCAAACTTGAACTTGGACTTTGTTTGAATCGTGTCAAGCATTGTCTTGTGTTTTAAAACTTGTTCTTGTTTGAATCGTATCAAACCCGAACAGAGTCTTTGTTCGAATTGTGTCGGACACTGCCTCTTGTTTTAAAACTGTTCTCGTTTGAATCGTGTCAAACTTGAACTTGGACTTTGTTTGAATCGCGTCAAGCATTGTCTTGTGTTTTAAAACCCGTTCTTGTTCGAATCGTGTCGAACTTGAACTTGGACTTTGTTTGAATCGTGTCAAGCATTGTCTTGTGTTTTAAAACCCGTTCTTGTTCGAATCGTGTCGAACTTGAACTTGGACTTTGTTTGAATCGTATCAAGCACTGTCTTCTTGTTTTAAAATCATTCTTGTTCGAATCGTGTCGGACATTGAACCCTTACCTTGGATTTTTGAAAACTTGCTTTAAGCTAAGCTTCTTGGAACAAATCTCTTCAGCCTTATAAGGCTCCTATCTGGTGCGCGGAGTTTGTCTCTGTCTTCCTGGCTTTTCTTGAAGATTCCATTTTGAACTCTTCGGTATAAGAATCCCCAGG
This sequence comes from Lathyrus tuberosus, assembly GCA_022829125.1. NCBI lineage: Eukaryota > Viridiplantae > Streptophyta > Magnoliopsida > Fabales > Fabaceae > Lathyrus > Lathyrus tuberosus. The sequence goes on from JALAZF010000121.1 coordinate 5,842,746, forward strand.
AAGTTTTGCTTGGTTGTCTGTCTTTTTAAGCTGATCCCTAGTGATCAGGTTCTTCTTTCTGGTTTCATGCCCAGGAAGAGTTTGGGTTTGTTTTGTTCCCAGTAGTTTATCTCCCCAGATCTTTCCCCAGTGGAGATTGTTTTTTTGGTTTTTCCCTAGTGTTTCTTTGGAGTCTCCCCGGTGAGTCTCTTTCGTTGGTTAGCCTGTATCCCCAGTGAGTTTTTCTCATAGATACTAGCTTTCGTCTTTCCCCGGTGGAGCTTATCTTGTGTGTTTGCTTCCTGTTGTCCCTGGTGTCTAGTCTGTCTGCATCTTTTGCATCGTTCCTGGCATCATATCATCATTTTAGAAGTTCATGGCATGTCAGCATTTGCATGTCTGTCACTTGTCCTTAGCATCTGCATTCCATCTAAGGGCAAAATTTTTTGTTTGCTATATTTAAATACCTTTCCTTGATGCCCCTGGAATCTCCGTTCCTCGTGCCATCTGGTAAAGCTATTTAAATAGGGGCAACTGTTATACCCTAAATTTTTACCCTTAGATGTCATCTTCATTTGTGCATCTTAGGTCAAGCATATCTGCATTGTTTGAACTAACCCATATCTTGTAGTTTGTTTCTTTGTGTTCAAAATTAGGTTTATATATCACCATGAAGCTCCACAAGTTGTTTTGAAGCAAGTCAAGTCAACAAAAGATCTCCAGTGCAGAAACTTTGGAATTAGGATTTTACTCTGAAGAAATCACTGAGAATTTGGCTCTATCAAGTCAAGATTTGTGTGGCTCACTTACCACTTAAGGTCATCTACATCCAAGAGACATCATTCAACAGGAATCCAAGATCTATTGGAGAAGTTTGAGCCTCAGCCTCACTATACCTCCAAATTAGGGTTTCTGTGACACTTATCAGTCAATGACTTTGATTTTTATCAAGATGAACTCCCAAACCCTAATTTATGTTTCTATTGGTTTATCAACATCCTCAAGAGTCTCCTAAGACCTTTAGATGAGAAAGAAGAAGCAAGTTTACAAGATTTGACCTCAGTGCATTCACAGTCAAAATTAGGGTTTGACTGAGACCCTAATCCTTTGGAATTTTTTGGTTCAAATGAAGGGTCAATGGTTCTAATCATCATAGAATGTCTCATGAAGTGTTCAAAGTATCCATATCAAGTTTCATGAGGTTTCTTGCAAGAGAAGTAGGGTTTTGATCATGAAAGGTGTCATATGTGAGATTTTTCCCCTAATAGCATAATTTGAAATGACCATAACTCCTAAACCATACACCCAATTGGAGTGACTCAAAGCTCATTGGAAAGCTCTTTTCAAGATATTCAATTTGTTACATATGACTTTTCCTCTAAAAATGCTTGGTTTTTGAGTTATGAAGCTTGCAAGATATTTGACCAAACACAGAAAATTTTCAAGCACTTTTCATCACTCTTTTTCTTAACTTTGACACCATTTTTCACCCATTTCTATTTGGATTAAAGACTTGGATCCCAAATGAAAGTTGTAGAGCATGATGAGAGCTTTCCAACCATATGTGGAACACTTCATTTAAATGAACCATTCTCAAGTTATGAGGTTTTAAAGATAGGTACTTCAAGTTGTCAAATTTCTATAACTTAGAAATTTTCTAAGTTCTTTTTGGCAGTTTTGGGCACACGACTTTATGAGTGATTTTCTCACAATTCAAGAACTTATTTCAATTAGATTTCCAAATAGAAGTTGTTGTATGAAATGCCTATTTTCTAAAGCACCAAAGAGCATATAATTTGGACTTTTGGTTGGCAAGTTATCATGTGGTAAAGGAGGGTCCACGACTCTAATTTCATCACCCAAACCATACTTCATTTTGAACTGATTCATAACCCTCTCTCCAAGTACAATGTCCTGATCTCTTTCAATAGCTTCCAATATCCTCTTTTCCCACAAACCCATGAAACAAGCTTTCAAAGTACACTCCCTTTTGTACTTGCAAATTGACTTCTACAAGCAAGACAAAGGAACCATCGAATACATGTTCAAACCACAGGATGCTGAACCAAAGTCCCTCCCTATTCTGACCTAAATTCAAATGAGCAGCCATAAAGAAAGCAACCTCCAAACATTCACTTGGCTCAAGACTGAAAAGTTGGAGGGGGTCATGCGTGTAAGAGCTCTTGAGATCTTTTTCACTAAAACAAAACCAATGTCCCTTGTGCCATGAAAGCCTTTGTCCAGCAAACTCCCTATATAAAGGACTCTTCTCTCATTTATTTCTCATCAACAATCAACACAAAAACAACTCTGAAAAATAAACACTTGGAGTGCCCGAGCTAGCTGCAAAAGAGGAAGCTCTTGTCACTTGCTTAGGAACCAGGTAAGTTCCTCAAACTTCCATTTATCATGCTTATCATGCTATGTTGAATACATTCTATCTTCATGTTAGAGATCATTTCTTTTTCTGTTTTAATGTTTAGGTGTTCATGGTATGCATCTTGTATTTACCTATGTTGAGTTTGTTTTAAGAAGCTTCATACCTATCCATGGCTGCTCTAATGATTAAACATGTTTGTTTCTGTTGGAAACTTGTTAATATATGTTAAAATGAATAACTATTTGAATGAGTATGTTTACTTTGATCTATGTATAATGAACCTACTAACCTTGATATTTATCATGTGTGAGTCTTGTGTTGGAATGCATGCTGGCTTGGTTGGTTATCTTCAATTTGTGTGGATTTTAATATTGTATTTGGTTCATATGAATGAATTTCTGAGTGATGTTTTGTTCCTGCTACCATGTTGGTTGTTGTGCACGTGAGTTTGAAATGGATGTGTGTATGATAATGGAAGGTTCATGTGTTCTCTTTACACTGTCAGCCTTTGATAATGTGGTGCTTGTATCTTCACACTGTTAAGAACTTACTTTTGACATGATGAGTGTTCTGGTTTCATCCTTTTCCCATGCCCTTGATCATCTACTCGTATCCAGGATTGTCATCATCATATTTAGGAGTTTGTATGGTTTGAGATATTAACGTTATACATGTTCACATGTTGTTTCTATGTTACCTTGGAATGATATCATGAACATCAATGTAAGTTTTCTGACACATGAGTGGAAATGTTAAACATATATGAGATTCTTGCACAGCCATGTTTGGAATTTTGGTATGTATGGTGTGTGTATTATCATGTTGAAGTTTAAAGGCTTCCAACACTCTTTTGTCACTCACTGTGTGTTATTTTAGTTTAGCAATATTTGAAATTGTAAGCTTTTATTCTTGCCCTCCATACTCACGATTCCATACCTGGATATGGACTCAAATTGATCATCATGTTGTTATAGTGTCTTTACATTTGTATATGAGCCAGTGTTGGTTAACAATGTGAATAAGTGCACGAGCATGGAGTATGTGTTTTGCCACTGTTAGTAATGAGCACCTGATCTTTGTGTCTCTTTCCCTCCAAATCCAGTCACTATTTCAAACAACTTAGGTCTTCATCATGTTCTACATATAGAATGCTTCATTTCAGTATTTTATTTCATGGTATTTGGTTGCACATCGAGGGTTTTATGTGAGTTTTAAGTTGATGATGCTTTGATTTTATTACAAATGGAATACGATGGTTTTATGTGATTCTGCATGTTTCTTCTCCATGCGTGTTCTTGATTGGCCATGGGTGTTGATTTTGTCTTGTTGTGTTTTAAAAAGCCATATGACCAATTGATTTATTGTGGTGCACGTTCAGTTCATGTAGCGCGTGTGTGTTCTTTCCATTTAATGCATTTCATAAACTGTTTTGGTTTATATTGATTATGAAGCGTATTAGATATTGGATGAAACAGTCGTCCCAACGGTCACACACTAGCCATGCCTTTGCCTTTCACTTGACACACCTGGGTTCGATCCGGCGGATCAACCCTTTTGCTTTTTTTTATTTTTTTCGCCTGCGTTTTTTTTTGTTCTTTGGACCATGCGCCTGGTTTGTTTTCCTTTCACACCCCCTGTCTAAGGCCCATGCACAACCACAACTAACCCTTAGTTATTTTAGGATTACTTTCACTCCCCCCCCCTGCGCTTCTTTTTCTTTTTAATTTATTTTCTGTTTTTAATCATTTTCTATCCAAATCTTTTTAGAAAAAACCTTTATTTTTATTTAAGTTTATTTAAAACTCTTGTTCCTTCATTTCAAGATTCCAAAATATTTTATTTTATTATTTTTTTCTTAACTTGTGATTTATTTCTTAATTGTTATTTGTCTTAATTATTAATATGTGATTGCTAATTGGCCAATTATTAATATGTGAATTATTTCTTAATTGTTTCTTAATCATTCAAGTTTAATTATTTCTTAGTAGGAGATTTATCTTAATTTTTCTCTTGTTTATTTAAGCTTAGTTATTTCTTAAATGTTTCTTAAATGGATTATTTGTTAACATTATTTATGAGCCACCCTTGTTGATCTTATGAGTGTTATTCACTAATGTTTGTTTAAGTCTTGAACTAATCCATCCATGTTTGATTTATCATATATTTGACTTTAATGTGAATTTTATTCTTCTTTAAACATCATCCTTAATTAATATCATCCTCTTTATCTTGTGAGTGTTCTTTATGTTTGTCTTCCTTAAGATGGAAACAAATTGATATGTCTTTATGATGATTATGTCCACTTTTATCCATACTTTATCATGAAGCATCTTGCCATCCTTATGCTTGTGTTGCTTTCATCTCATCATATTGTATAAATGTTTTATCTTTTTTCATGTCTTTATCTATTGTTATATTATCCTACAACTGTTGTTATTCCCCTATTCCAAAGGAAGGTGAACTAAGTTGACTCCTAAGTCACTAGCCCCCATCTTACCTTAGTAACCTCTTAAGAGCTAAACCTCATTTCTTGGCCTCATCAGAGCCACGAAATTATAACTGCCTTAAGAGAGAGTTCTTACACTCTTGGTGATATTCATCCTAATGAATACTCACTTTCCCTATTGACTAAAACATAATCATAGGACCATCCAACTAGACTTAGAGAGTTCTTAAACTCTATAATGAGCTTGGGCTCATTTCCCCTCTGAATATTAACCACAGTCAATCATTCAGTAGAAGCAGAACTACGCATACTCTGATTCTATTCCCGAGGATACGTAGGCGCAAGGTGCGATGCCTTGTCGAGTATACTTAGATACTAACCCCTAGGGTTTCAACCTTTAGCATAGAACCCTTAGCAAGCATAACATAACACAAGTAGAACAAGAGGTTCCTGTAGAGTACTGCAGATACTTAGGGTGCTAATACCTTCCCTTTGTATAACCAACCCCCGAACCTTAGATCTCCCCCTTTTAGGTTTTTTAACGATCTTGAACATTTCCTTTGGATAAATCAAAGTCGGTTGTAAAAGAAATATGATGCAAGTTAATTAATAGCTTGTTATCCGATTTTTACCGCAACACATATGTTGCAGTAATATCACTCTGGTAATTTTCATCCCCAAATGATAAATGTCCTCTCGCCGATAAAGTTGTCAGTAATTTCCTCGTCCGAAAAAGTGTCGTCTAAGCAATCTCTCCCCAGTTTATTTCTGGATTGGAGACTGTTCTCAACCACTTTGATAACTTGAACATCTGAAAGGCAAGAAAACATTCAATAGACACCTCTGGAACATCACTCTTCAGCATTGAAGATGATATTTTTGCTTTCCCGGATTAAAGAAAATCCCCAGAGAATGCCTCCCAACAAAAGACTCTTGGCAATACGACGGTTTCTCCCCGAAAAAAATTGTTTTCATTGACGTCATTAGCACCTCAAAATTGGATTACATCACATGGCATTTCCCCGAACAAGGTCTCTAAAAAAAGTATGATGTAACCTCACCAAACAAAAAGCAGTCTCTCAAGAGACTCGTTTTTCCCCAGTGGGTCGACAAATGGCATCTCCCACAGAGAAGTTTGCAGACCTCTGCAGTTCAGACAAATGGGTTTCTCCAGCAAGTTTGACTTCGAATTTTTCCATCAAATAGCGTCTCCCCAGTAAAGCTCAGTGAGAAGTTTGATGAAGACCACTACAAATAGTGTTCCTTGTCGAGGAAGGAACTCGACAAGAAGAAACTAAGACCAGTTCCATGGCTGGAGACCAGGATCGAGGGGAAGTGTATTTCAAAAGACACTAAGACCAGTTCCATGGCTGAAGACCAGGATCGAGGGGAAGTTTATTTCAAAAGAAACTGAGACCAGTTCCTTTGCTGAAGACCAGGATCGATGGGAAGTTTATTTCAAAAGAAACTGAGACCAGTTCCGTGGCTGAAGACCAAAATCGAGGGGAAGTTTATTTCAAAAGAAACTAAGACCAGTTACGTGGCTGAGAACCAGGATCAAGGGGAAGTTTCACTCTTTTCTAAGTAACATTACTTAGCAAAAGAAGATGGATGAGTAAATAGCTGCTATTCATAACCACAATCAAAATTTCGGGTATTCCGACATTTAATCCTCTTGTACCCTGAATGTCTGAATATCTTCGTCATTCACACCTTCGGGTCCAAGAAGATTAAATAGGGGCATCTGTCATACCCCAAATTTTGACCACAAGATTTCCCGTCATTGTGCAAATCATCACCACAATATGGATGTACCATCATACCTCATCAATCTTCTCAAGGGTTGTTGAGCATTCACTACAACCAAGAATTAGGGTTTTAAGCCCTCTCATAGCACTCAAGACAAAGGATCAATCAAGAATGGACATGATCTTCAACTTTTATAGCCTCTCAAACACCCATAAAGGATCAAGAGGTCTCCCACATCAAGAATCAAGCACAAGGTTCCAACATTCCAAGTGGATCAAGCCTCAAGATCGCCAGTGTCACCAAATTAGGGTTTTGGTCAATCAAGGCCTCCAGATGAAAATTTTCATCTGGGCATGAGCAAATACTTCAAAACATGAGTCAAGAAGCTCAAAGGGACCTCATGAACCCAATCATAGAGTCAAAAGGGCCTCAGGGGATGCATTAATCAAAAATCATGAATTAGGGTTTCTTGACCTAATTCACCCCTAAGTTGTGTTTTGGAGCAAGACATGAGCCAAGACCTCAAGAAGTGTTTTTAAGACCTCCAATACATCATATTGATCCATTCACAAGGTTGGATTGATTCAAAAAACTTGGTTCACAAGCAATGCAAGGATTCAAATTCATCTGGACTAATTCAGGTTTCTTGATGAAAAGTCAACTGTATCTTTGACTTTTGACCAAGACATGTTCCCAAACCTTCGGACATGATTCAAGACACTCTATAACACCTATGGAATCCATCCATTAGGTTTTAATTAGGTCAAGGACTTGACTTCATAAAGGATCACACAGTTTGGAATTCATCTGACAAAAAGTCAACTGTGCCAAAAAACCAAGTTTGACTTTTGGAATTTCTTGACAAACAAGTCTCCCCTTAGTCAAAAACAATGTTAATTCATGGTTTGGATCATTATCCATCAAGAAAAATCAAGAAAAGTGAGGTTACTTGAAAGAGGGGCAACCATAAGAAACTTAAAATTTTCTAAGTTATGGAACAAAAGTCTTTTTCTCCCATCCAAAGCTCAAATGAAAGCTCTCATTACATGCTTCAAAATTGTCAACTACATCAGATTCTAAATCCTTATGGATTGATCAAAATCACAAAAACATAAAATGACCACTTTTTCCAATACTTAGTGAAAATTTTGGACAGAATCTGTCTTGGGTTTTCACCAACTTTGAGGCTATTTTTCACCATGATCCAAATTGATTGAAGACCAATGTTGGACATCAAAATTAAATTAGGATATACAAGCTTTCCAAAGAGTACCAGCACTCATCCTAATTCAACATGAGTAGGGAGTTATAAGCATGGAAACATGACACCTCCAGGACTGGTTTTACAAGACAGTCTTGTACATGCCACACGATTTTTTCATTTCCATGACTTGGCAAGCCTTGTCACCATGCAAGACAAGTTTCTAAAGTCCAATGAACATGATCTCTACAGAGCTATAACACCATAGAGCCTTGCAAGTCAAAAACCTCATCATTTGGCATGTGACATTCAAAGTTCAAAATCCAAAAATTTCAATTTTATCATGAGGCATTTAAGGGATGCATAGAGCTGGCATGTATCAGTCCATGATTAACCAAATTAGTCAAGATGAACTCAAGCATCAGAGGACCATAGGCCTGCAAGATTGACCCAAGTCAATGGCTAGAGGAGACTTTGGCAACAAGACAAAGTTTAATGGATAATGGAGTGATCCAGCCTCCATTCATTATTGCTCCCAAAACATACTTACTCTACTATAAATAGATCCTTTTTCTGATCAATTCAAGTACACCAAAGCATAACAATGCATGTTTTCCTCCAAATATCACTAAACAAACCAGATTTTGCATCTCTTTCAAGTTACTATCTAATTTTCAATTTGAGAGCAATTCAATCAAAACCAATCATGCCAACACCTCACATACATCATATATTAGTGATCCATAACCTTAAAACTCATCTGGAACATCAGAATCCCAAATTCACCCCCCATTTGCTCAAGCTTTTTGGCCTAATTGCAGTTGAGGTGCCACAACAAGAACCAGGTGCATTCAATCCATTCCAAGCTTCCAAACACCTTATATTAGGTCCATTAAAGCTGTCCAGATCATCACACAACATATGTAACACCTATAATTGAGGATTTGATTTCCTCTTGCAGAGGTAAGCCTGACACTCTCAAACTCTATGATCCATGCATCATAAATGTGTTTTCAAGTTACAAACATGTTTCTGCACTTATATAAAGTGATTCCCCTCAATCAATTACTTTGTAGCTTTCGTGTATAGGATTTCATAGTGTTCTTGCAGAAATTAGGATTCTTGAGTTTATCACTTGATTTCTCACTCCACACTTAATATAAATGCAATTAATTTATATGACTATAATCCTTGTTCAAAAACGAGCAAGTTTCATGTTTACAAAAGTCATTTTCATTTAGTAATCAGAGAGATATGAGAGGTTTTGCAAAACGACCATGGCGGGTAGTCGTGAGGAAGAAGAAGATGGCCTTAGCGCCATTTTCAAATATTTGAATTTTTGAATATGGTATATTTTTATTAAATGATTTCAAAAATTAATTTCTCTCTCATTTTTTATCATTTTTTATTGGTTCTTTTTTTAGAAAGTCACAAAAATGTTAAATTATTTTATTCTATAAAAAAATCACATTTATATTATTTATTTAATATAGTTTGATTTTTTTGAATTTAATTTAATTTTATTTGTTTTAAAACATTTTTTAATGAAATTCTCACCTTGATTTTCCAAAACCAATTGGATTTCAAGCTTTAATGTGATTAAACATGATTTTTCAAAATATTTTTTAAAGTTGACAACTTGTTTTTGAATATATTTTGATATTTTGTACCATTTTATATTCAATCTCCTTTAAAAATTGTTTTTTTAATTAAAATTAGGATTTCTCTTAATTTTAATTTTTCAAACACTTTTCAATCACTTTTGGGCCTCTTGGTAGAGTGTAAGTCCCATCCCTTTGTAAATAAATAAAATTTGGGCCTCAGTCATTGTATAAGTCCCGATACGATTTTAAAAATCTCGGCGCGATCGCTGTTTTCAAAACAATTTTCATCTGGGCCTCTCCTTGAATTGTAAGCCCCGTATTTCTTCTTTTCAATCACTTTTGGGCCTCTTGGTAGAGTGTAAGTCTCATTCCTTTGTAAATAAATAATTTGGGCCTCAGTCATTGTATAAGTCCCGATACGATTTTTCAAAATAAATGGTGTGATCACTGTTTTTCATCTGGGCATCTCCTTGAGTTATAAGCCCAAACTCTTGTATAAAAATAACACTTTTAGGCCTCTAATAGAGTGTAAGACCCATCCTCTTTGTAAATACAATAATTTGAGCCTCAGTCATTGTATAAGTCCCTCTGCGGTTTTCAAAACTACGACCCGATCGTCCCCTTTTCAAAAGAGATCATATGGGCCTCTCCTTGAGTAAAAGCCCCAAGCTTCCTATTAAAACAACTTTCTTTTTTATTCAAATTCAAAATTCAAAGTTTTATCAAAACTTTCTTCAATTTCTTGAAAACCTAACCATACAACTGTAGTTAATATACTTGGGCTTTCATCAGATTGTAAGTCCCACTATCTCTTCAACACATACTTGTTTATATATATATATATATATATATATATATATATATATATATGCTTGTACATACTTGGTTAGAGTTTTCCCCAGTAGTTAGGTCTACATTTAGGTCAAACCAGAGGTTACTCTTTCAACATAATCAAAACTAGTTCCCCATAGGAAATTCCAGATACAGTCTTGCCTTTATTGAACTTTTCTTAGGCTTGGACCCACAGGCTTCCTAAAAGCATCCCCATCCTCCTCTTGGGCATAGTACAAGGACCCCCAGGCTTCTTAGCAGTTTCTCAGCCTCCTCTTGGGCTTAGTACAAGGACCCAAAGACCTCCTATAGGTATAGGACATAAATTAGTCATCTTTGCTAGTTCAATCCTCAGGAGAGTCAGAATTCCAAAACATCAGACCATTCTAGGGTTGATCTTCATCCCTTAAAACCTCAGCCTCCTCTTGGGCATCATACAAAGATCTCTCTCTACACTAGAGCCTACCACTTCTTGAGAGACTTGGACAGTCTCAGCCTTCTCTTAGGCATCATAAAAAGATCATTATCCAGCTAAGAGTCAACCTCTTCATACCAGTAGACTTGGAAAGTCTCATCTCCTCTTGGACCTCACCAAGAAAAACCCTCAATTTTCCTAAAAGCACAGGAAAAACCCTGATCATTTCACAAATTTCCAGCATAGTTAAAACCTCCATAGGTTTTCAAACTAAATCTTTAACCTTCACCTTAAAAAATCCCATCCAGGGTCAATTTACCATCAATAAAACCCTAACAAAATCAGAACCTCATGGTATCTAATACTGTAACTCTCCCTTTGGTCCCCAGAAAGAGTAATACCTTTGGGATTCCCTAACACATATTGGACCTGTCTCTGAACTTCAATAATCCTCAGCAGAAGCCAACCTTCTCTTATGCTTCATATAAGAATTTCCCCTAACCAGTCTCCTCTTAGGCTTTATATAATGATTTTCCTCAGTAGAGTCAGCCTCAATCTTGGTCTTTGTACAAGACAGATAAAACTCCCCAGTGGAGTCAATCTCTTTTCAGCCTCAATCTTGGGCTTTGTACAATACAGATAAAACCTCTCCAGTGGAGTCAATTTCTTTTCTGCCTCAGTATTGGGCTTTGTACAAGACAAACATAAAACTCCCCTTGTAGAGTCAACCTTTTAGCTTCAACCTTTGGCTTTGATCAAGGCACAAAAAAATCAACATCCTCTCAGATGAGACCCTGAGTCCACTCTGCAGGAGGATATTTTCTCTATACATCACACATCAAAACAGACATCCAAAACCTTTTTCCTAGATAATTGTTGTAAGTGGCACACTTGTTGATTCAAAATCCAAGCTGGAGTCCTTCTTTTATCCTGGTCAAAATTCATCTTTCATCTAACTGCTATAAGTGGCAAGCCTCTGGATTCCTAATATCTAAGCCAATGTCCCTCTCTTAGCATGAAAGATTCATAAGGAAAAATGGCAGTGCTCAATACTGAGTTAAAGTCTCTTCCTTCATGACATCCCTCTTGTAAAGGAAATTATGGCATTGTTGGATTCTCATATCCCAGTTAAAGTAATTTTCCTTTATAATCAAGTACCCAACATTTTGTGATGAATATGTGAGATATCTCCCTTTAGAGATGACAAATTCTCTCTCAGTCGCCCTTTTAGCTTCAATCTTGGGCTTTGAACAAGATATAAATACTCATCTAGCTTCAATATTGGGCTTTAAACAAGACACAAAACATCTTTCCTCCCATAGAATAGGAGGACCTACGATTGCTATGATTTCCTAGTTTTCTTTAAGGGAATATGTAGGCATAAGATTGCGAAATCTTAGCGAGCACACAAATCAAAAACTTTAGGTCCAGTACCTTCCCGAAAACAACAAAAAACCCGAAAACAACAAAAACACTCTCTCAACACTCCCAAAGGAGAAACTTTCCCAACCCATTACAGACAAACACTAGAAAGCAGTTCAAATTAACAGAGAAACAAGCAATAAAAAGTCTATGGAGAACCATATATACACTGGGTGTTGAAAACTTCCCTTTGTATAACCTGACCCCGAACCCCCAATCTCTTAGCAATTGTTAAAGAAACATTTGTGTGCAAGGTTAGTTTTAGATAGCTTCCCTTTCCTTTCCAGCTTCATAGGATAAATAAGAAATCAGAAAGTAGCACCCAATTCCAACCATTGTGGTAAGGTGTCCGCGTCACCGACAAAAATTACACCTACACTTTGACAAGCATATAACCAAATAGTGTTTGCTATCAGAGATTGGCATAAAACAAATTTAAAGCACCGTCATAGTATTGCTGGCAGAACACGAAGAATTGAAGGTTTCTCATGAAATTGTCCTTTAACACAAGTTTAATGATGACCTTCAATTTTTAGGAGCAATGGAGTCACTTAAGATATTATCTTGAAGAGCAAACTACTTATTATCAATATTGAAGCAAGATAGATTTGACATTATCTCTTTCTCTTCAATAATTGATTTTTATTCTAGGATTCAGAAGCTTCTTCAGAAGTAGTAATGACCAGTAGAGCCAAATTATAATTTTCTTCTGAATCCTACCTTATGTCAGCTTCATTTGAATAAGTAGTGAAGATCTCTAACATTTTAGGTTTTTCTGGTAGTATTTCTCCTTGTTCTTAAGATTTGGGAAATCGGTTGAAATACAAATATTTTAGAAGCTTTTGAAGGTACTCTTTTATTAACAGATATCATATTTCATTTAGACAGTTGATGAAATATTTTGATAAGAAAGGTTAATTCCCATCATTAGACATTCCATAGGAATTTTCTTCAACAAACTTAAGAAGGATTAATCTGTTAGATAGATTTTCATCATCTAATTCAATTACTTTTCTTCGGAGATTGCTCGATAAACCTTCAAGACACGACATACTCAAGTTTTATGACAACTTGAATAACTGTTACTTTATATTTGAATCCATTAAGCAATCTTCTCAGAATTTGCTTGGAAAAATTAGATGAAGTGTAACTGGATAAGCTTCTCTACTGACTCCCACAAATTTGAACACAAGGATTCAAAGATAATCTAAGCATTAGACGTATCAATGATGTTGATATACTCAGAGTTGAGATAGAGCACCTACCAGAATGCATTTAACTCTAAAGATATTTTCAATAAGCTTCTTCTTAGCTGGTGTGAGAAACTTTCAAACTTTGATCATCCCTACACCATCAACTTCTATAGTAATACCTTTCTCAAGGGTATTCTATATACCTTCATCAAAACCCTTTATCAATACCAATGATTTAAAAATATATTTTTCTCTTCCATCATTTAAATTCAGCGAAACCGCCCTTTGAATATGGTAGGAAAAACAATGTAATATTTTTCATGTGGCACTTAACTCCTTGAAGGAAAGTCTTTAACAAACATATTTTTCTCATTGGATCATTATTTGCACCATTGTTAAGTGTTATGCACAGACCATGCTCTGATACCAACTGAAGGTGAGAAAAATACACAAGAAGGGGGGTGAATTGTATTTTCCGTTTCTTTAGTTTGCGTCTGATCAAAGTTCAGAATCTAAACTGGAGTTTATATTCTGATTATTCATTGCAGCGGATGTTAACAAAAGCAAATAAATAATAACAGAAGACATAAATTTATTCTGGTTTCTCCCAAATGAGAGTAGTCCAATTCCCTTGCAGAACAAGATATTTTCACTATAATCAAAAACATGATTACAATCGCTTATGCACTTAAGCATAAGACTTTTCATTGCTCAAACCCTCACCCCGAGACTTCCTTCTTAAACCCCTCATGTCCAAGACTTCTGCTCAGGTTCCACGAACCCAAGACTTCCTTGCTTAAGTCCCTCAGATTCAAGACTTCTACCTAGACCCTCGGTCCAAGACTTCCCTGCTCAGATTCCACGAATCCAAGACTTCTGCTCAAGCCCCTCAGGCCCAAGACTTCCTTGCTCAGACTCACAGTCCAAGACTTCCTTGCTTAATCACAATTGATCAAGACTTTCAATGCTCTAGCACATAGCAGGAGACTTACTTGGCTCAAGCTTCTCAACAAGAGACTTTGTTGCTCAAGTACATAGTAAGAGACTTAATCTAAACTACTAAACAATCATGTTTAGCAAAATAGAGAACAAGGTGTACTTGATATAATTATCAGAGGTACAAGGTAATCACCTTAACAAAGACCTCTCAGCACTTAAGATTTCTAAGATATTCAATGTTTAAAATTTTTTAAGGCTTATTACAATTTACAACATATAACAGAAAATCTGCATACTCGATTGTGTTGCTTATTGTATGATCTTGTTATTCCTCCATCCAGACAGAAGTATGGAACACTTCTATCCTTCTTGGCTTTCCTTCTATATTTTCCCTTTTGATTGCTCCCTTGTTTGAAGACTTCAGTTTGAATCTTCAGTAGCTTATATAGCAGTTGTAGAAGACTAGCCGTTGGAAGAGATAACTTGAACAAATATCTTTGTTTCTCCATAGTACAAGAGACATTGAAGAGAGATACACCAAAAGATCTTAATTCATTGTGTAAAATGTTTCACCATTGTGTCTTCCATGTAATCTTGTACTATAGAGCCGTTGAGAGTATATATCCGTAAAGCATGTCAACTCTTCTTGAGCCTTGTGAATTTAGACTTTAGCTGACAAAATGATTTGACAGTGCAGCTTGCTTTCAACAGTACAGATAACTTTAACTTTATCACTAATTCTGAATGATCACCATAAGATAATTACGTTCACCAAGTGTAGATATAATATGTTACTTCTTCTGATGTTGAGACCTTCAGATTCAGAGTCTATGCCAGACATCACTTAGAGAGTGTTCTTCAGATTCTCCACCACCAGAAGCTAGTAATTCAGCTTCTCTCAAGTGCGTCCTTATATATTAGATTCTGAATATATAACTTTATGCATTAGAACCAGCATACTTGGAACTCACATTAGATAACACCATTGTTCTTTTAATACTTTGTTATCATCAAAACCCAAGGAATATATGTCATGAACAAATCTTGTTCTAACAATGTATTGTTGTTCTAAGTTTGAAGTGTTGTATCTTTTGTGTTGTGTCTTTTGAGTCTTGCTTGTGACTTTTGAGTTTGGTGTGTTGCATTTTCATTTTGTTATGGTTTGCTACTTTCTTTTGGTTTGTATGAATAATAGTCTAAGATGTTTAATGATTGTACTATATGTGTGACTTAAATAACTCTTATGCATGTTGTTGTGTTTTATTAAGCTTGTGTTATTTATATATGTGTTGAATGTGAGTGCACAACTTATTCTTTGTAATCGCCTCTGTATTGTCTAAGATATATGTGAACTGTGCATCTATGAGATGCTTCTAAGGGATTAGTTGTCTCTTTTTTATGTTGTCAAATGGGGAGAATATTATGAAGAGGATAATGCACAAATTCATGGGGAGCTATTCAGTGTACCAAAGAAAAATGCAATGTCAATATGATTCAAGTTTTGCCATCATAAAAAAGGGGGAGTATGTGAGTGCATTATTCCATGTAGCCATGTTTTGAATGATGTCAAAACTAGGAGAGTGTTTTAGTGTTTTTGTATATTGGGCGGTATCAACCAAAATTTAGATGTGCATTGATCATGTTAGCCTTAGGATGCATACAAATGGTTTTGAAAATGATTGGAAATGTATAGGCATGCTTCATACATCAAAAACCAAGTCTTATGTGTGAACATTGTTGCATAGGCCGACACATTCGAGTTCAGGCCGACCTATAGAAGCTTTTACTTCAGTATAGGTCGACACATAGCTTGTACAGGCCAACCTCCACGCATCAATATTAAAGCCTGTAGGCTTTGTCCATAGGTCTCCTCATTTAGGTCGACCTGAGTACCTTAACAGGCCGACCTATTGCTTTCATAGGCCGACCTATAGCTTTCAAAAACTTAAATTTTGTGTTGCATCTTATTTTTCTTGCATCCTTTTTTTCCTATTTCCACAAACACATATATATACTCATACATGCACCTTTTTCTAGTAAGGTACTAGTGTAAAACCTAAACGAAACCAAAATTACAAAGATTTCCCATCATCTTCAACCTTTCTTCTATGCATACAAACAATCAAATTACACATAACCATTTTTTTGATTAGGTGACCATCTGGGTTAAGGTTGATAGCGTCCAATTAGGTTAGTGTAACCGAGAATATTGGGTTGGGATCTTTGTGTGATTCAAATAAGAAAACCAAGGTGGGATTTTCCTTGAAGATCATTGGGATTTGAAGGTTTTGGACAAGATCACATTAACACTGATTTGACCGAGTGAAGGCCTTGGGGCAAGGTGGTTTCCTTGCAAGGGAGTAGCGTGAGATGGTGAGTCGTGTTTGGGAATCTTGGGTTCAACAAGTGCGTGCTAGGGATAATTCGACCGAGTGAAAACCTTGAAGACGAGGAGGTCTTGCAAGCAAGTAGTCAAAAACAAGTGGATTGTAGCATCAGTGTTGGTGACTTGATCAAGCTTTGTTCAAGGGTTTGGAGGTGGTTGAATCAACAACAAACCATATGGTTTGTGGGGTTAGAGTTCTTCACCTCTTGTATAAACATTTTCGCAAAGTTAAGGTTAATTGCAAGTATCTTGATTCAATTTCGGATTGAGGGCAGACGTATCCATAGCGAGGTTGATTAGAGAACTGCCTAAACAAATCTTTGTGTGTGTGTGTGTGCGTCTCCCTCTCTCTCTTTATCTCTTTAATTGTTATTCTTGCAAATTATCAATTCCATTGTTGTTTCGATTAATTCGATTGGAAATTGTTTTTTAACTATCTTTCAAAGTGTTGTTGTTGTTGATATAATCATAATCACATTGATTATGATTGGCTTTTAACATCAATAAAACAAACTGAATTTCCAAACATTATCAATCGCACACAAAGTGTTTGATAAATTACTTTTGAGTATTTTTATTGTTTTGTGTTCATTGGAAATAAGCTTTATGAATAGCTTTACCTTTAATTGATCTGTGAGTTAATCGTTGTTGAATAATTTGTGTTCATTATCATTCCATAGGTTTACATTATGCATATCTGAGCTTTTCGATAGTAGGTTCGGTTAGACGATTCGATTCAGGTTATTTCCGTTGTGCCATAAAACTTTTGAAAATCTATTTTTGCCAAAAGTTCTATTTTTTAAATTTGTGATCTATCCACCCCCTCTAGATTGAAGCCTATCGTCTAACAAGTTGTATAAAGAGCTCCGATTTATTCCGTGCTTGAGATTTACTTTTTTAGAAGAATGGCTACTGAGCCTAAGGGGGCGTGCAATAGAGCACCAATTTTCACCGACAAAAATTATGACTATTGGAAAGCTCTTATGCGTATTCACGTCAACTCCGTTAATAAAGGTATATGGGACGCTATTCAAAATGGTCCAAATAAAATAACCATGACCAATGAAGGTGTTACTGTACCTAAACCGGAAGCACAATGGGATGCTAATGATTGGAAAGCGAAAAATATTCTCACATCTGCTTTGGGTGTTGATGAGTTTTATCGCGTTTCTCATTGTGAGTCCGCCAAGGCTATGTAGGACGCATTAGAGATTTCCCATGAGGGTACTAATGATGTCAAATAAGCTAGGATCAACATATTAAATCTAGAGTTTGAGCTGTTTCGTATTGAGCATGGTGAAATCATTGCGGATATGCAAAAACGGTTCACACATCTTATCAATCGATTAAATGCGCTAGGTAATCTTGTTTTCAATGAACTTGCTACTAACAAAGTTTTGAGATGTTTAAGTAGGGAATGGCAGCCCAAAGCCACCGCCATCAAGGAGGCAAATGATCTTAAGTCGCTTAATCTCACGAATTTGTTTGGTAAGTTGGAAGAGCATGAGGAAGAGCTCACTTGCTTAGCAAAATTCGAAAAAGAATGTGAAAAAAATGAAGAAGGAGAAAGGGAGAGGCAAAGAAGAAGGGAAGAATTCTATAGCTCTAAAGGCTTCTAGCTCAAGGTCCTCAAATTATGAGCTTAGGGATTATAAATCTAAAGATGACAATGAATCTGACGAAGATATATGAGACTGTTTATAAAGAGGGTCAATAAATACATGTTGCAACATGATAACAAATATCCCGACAAATACCATGATGAATCTAGAAGGTTATCAAGTTCCTAAAAAGAAGATGGGGACAAAAAGGAAAAGTCTCGAAGTACTTGTTACAACTGTGGTAAACGCGGTCACTTTAATTCGGAGTGTCCTAAAATCAACAAATAAAAGGTAAAAGGCCTTCATAAATCGTCTAGAAAATCCAGAAGAGCTTATGCTGTCTGGGAGAGCGAAAGTGATTCATCAAGTGATGATAGCTCTACTTCAAGTGTGGAATCAACTAAGCTTTTCTATATGGAAAACAAAGGAAAGAAAAAGGTTGTAAGTCACAATAAACTTCAAGCTTCTCATGTTTTAGATTTTTCTCGACTTCAAGAATCTTTTGAAAATCTACAAAGACAAACCATAGATTATTTCAAAAGATTAGCTTCAAATAAAAGAATTATTCATCGTTTAGAAGCTAATATTTCAGAAAATAAAAAGAATATGGAAGCATTAAGGAAATCTATGTTAGATATTCTAAAAGATCAAGATAAGGATCCTTAATATATGTGGTTTGGCTGTGAAACTTGCCACATTTGGCAAAAGGAGCCAAGGACTCTCAAAGCTAAATTAGATAAGGCTTTACAACCTAAGGTTATTTTTGCTATAGATACTTCCAAATGTGACTTACCATCTTATAATCCTTATAGAAGGTATAATTACATTAAAAAAAACCAAATAGCAAAAGATTATCTTCTCTTAACTTGTAATGTCACTATTGTTGCAAAAAGGGTCACACCATTGCAAAGTGCAAATTTATGAAACTTTTTGTTCCTAGATGTGCCTTTCAATGGATGCCTAGATGCAACCAAAGTTTTACTAATCCCCAAGGACCCAATGAAGATTGGGTACCTAGAACTATTTGTTAATCATGCAGGAAAAATGTCTTAACTCTATGAATAGAGTATGAGATCTCGTTTAGGGAGCATCAAGGCACAATACGATGGCATGTCCTTATCGTTTTGATCTTTGTGACTAACAAGGCGGATTGTGTTGCCAATCAAGTTAACTCTTAGTGTTTTCTTTAAAGTGGTAAAAGTGTGTGGATGATTACTAATGTTCTATCCGACAAGTGTCAGAAAAGTATTATGTTCAATAATGTAAGTTTATCTTCAAGAAGACATACTCAAGTACATCAAATTATGAGTAATCAACCTAAGATGATGAAACATGAGAAGTGTAATACCCCAAAATTTGCTCTTCCCTTTTGGCATCATAGCATGGCATTATCATTTATCATATCATATCCATCTCATTAGCATTGCATTGCATTTAACATAGAAAAATGAAGCATGGCATCCTTCTTACCATCAGGGCATGTGATCAGGTGGAAGGTGGACAATCAAGGGATCATTCAAAGCACAAAAGGTCAATCAAGTGCCCTCAAGGCAAGCCAAGAGGTCTTTCATGTCTCATCCCATCTCAATTGATCTTCCACAACCTCAAGGATAAGAGATACAATGGGAGATTGAAGCACTACATCTTTCACTATGCAAGAGGTTCAAAAATTGAAGGAAAACCCTCAAAAGAGATAGCTCATTGATTCAAAGTCATTCTCAAGTGGCATTTCTCATCATCCTTTAAGAGGATACACAACATGCTCTGAGGAATTTGAAATTGAAGACTGCACTTTTTCCTCCTAACCAGAAGGGGCTGAAATTAGGGTTTCCAATTAAATCAGGGTATCTCTGATTTTTTGGACAAAACTTGTTGTCATGGTATTCCATATGTCCCTAAGTGTATGTATGTGGAAAATTGCATCTCAATTGGTTTTAGAAGTGGTTCAATTGGAAGAAAGATCAAGAATCGGAGAAATTGGGGCAAAGTCAAATAATCAGAGGAAAAAGTCAACTCTTGACTTTTTGAGCCCAAAATCATGAAATTCATGTTGCATATGTCCAATGTACAAAATTTGGTCAAGAAACTCCAAAGGAATCATGAAAAAATCAAGATGTGGAAAGTTGCCATTTTTGGATGAAGTAGGGTTACTAAAAATAGCAAGTTTTGGCCATTTTGCATCAGAATTTGAACCAAGGCCATTTAAATTTGGAGCACCAAATGAAAAATCCACTCTGCCTCAATGAAAGATCTTGTTTTAAGCTTCAAATCCATGTGTGGAACATCTCCATTGGATAAAAATTGAGTGAGATATGATTGATCAAAGTTTGAGCAAAGTAGGTTCAAAACTAGGTCATGACCAAGATTTTCAGGGCACGCGCGCGGTCATTTTAACAAACATGTGGTGGGCCTAATGTCCACTCATTTTTCTCATGGTTAAAGGCCTCAAATGGAAAACTTTTCAACATGAAAGTTGTTCATTGCATTGTCATCTTCAATATTCATGTTGGACAATTTTTGGTTTGATCAAGTTATGAGATAGTTTTAAGGGTTCAAAGTCATGTTGGTTATGCTGAAAACCCAGGCGCCATGTTGCCTTGCCAACCAACCCCATTACTACGCCATACACCAGTTTTGATTCCTTTTGTTTCAAGCAATTTTTCATCACCTTGTACACTTCCATTTGACTTGTTTTCAACATCAATATTGTTCCATGATAGCTCCTCTTTTCCATGACTCCAAAACCTTGCCAAACCATTCAATGAGTAGAGAGAAAAACCTCCACGAACTACCCTATGTTGGAATGGATGCATTGATAGCATGTTGCAGGATTCTGGTTCACACACACCACAAACACTTCCACACTTTATTTCCACATTTGGCCAAACATATCACCTACACAATGCACACTATCACGTGCCACACATGGGAATAGAAAGAACAAACTTGCTTACCAAGTTTCTGATGCGCAAGCCCCTGCTACACAACAGTGCCAATTCACTTTCTCCTTGCTCCCACCATATCTCACCATGAGCCATCTTCACCATAGCACTGCTCTCCCTAACTAACTTGACTCAGTTAGTTAGGGATGACTCAGTTTAACCCACTCAACTCAATTAACCAACTCACTAAACCATGGTTAATTCATGATATAAATTCAAACTTCACTTCACAATTCAGTTTTCAACTTCATTTTCACACTCTCACTCAACTACACTTCATTCTCATTTTTCCTCTGAAATTCGCAAGCTCTCTCTCTGAAGCTTCTCTTCCTCTCACACGATTTCATCATCATCTACATCTGAATCCATCTTCAAGCTTCAACATCACACAGCATTGGAACACATTGAAGCTTGGTAGCATTGAAGAGATTGAAGAGTCTTCCACTGCATATTGAATTTCATCAATATTTGCAAGGATTTGTGAGCCTTTATTTGGCCAGTTGAAGATCAAAGAGGAAGCACATTTCTCTGGTTCTCTTTCAACTACAGTTTCCTACATTTTCAGGTTTCAATATCCTAAACTTTCTTGGCACGATTTGCATTCTGTCTAGCTCGTGTTGTGATGATTTGAGCTCACTAAGAGCACTCCTCCATCTGGCTAGTTGATAGAGCTTCTTAGAAGCTTAGATCCAAAACCTAGGGCTAAGTTCATTGCTTCTATTCTCTCTGTTTGTGTGTTGTTTGTGAAAACTAATCCTAGATTCATGCTCTACGTGACTTCCTGAATATTTTGATGTGCATTGCATAAATTTCTGGATTGTTTGGTTGATTGCAGCGCCGGAGAGTGGCCGGAGAGGGTGACCGGAGGTCCCTCTCCGGCCGGTGAGGGTTTGCTAGGGTTTTAGAACCAGAACATGTCACAACCGTTAGATCATTTCAATCCTAGGGTGTATACGTGGCCAGCACATAAATGAACCTCATGCCTCTCACGTGACTCTCTCTCTCTGAATGTTGACTTTGACTTGGTTTGGTGTGCGTGCGTTCATCATTATTAACATGCGTGTGCATTTTGATTCGTTAGATCTGATTACTTGTATGATTATCATTTGTTGACCGAATCATGTGGCTCTGATTGAGTCAACATTTGACTGAGGCTCCACCACTATTACTATAGACTGCGCGCTTAGTGGACCTAAGCCAGATTGTTATTCCCACCCCCTTTTTTCAAGCCCAAACCAGTTTGCACTGTCCAATTGCTATGTTCATACCCCCTTCCATTTCCACGTTTTTTTATTTTATTTCCTTTTTTTGTACATGTTTGCTTTCCATTTATTAAAAATACCAAATGACATTATAAAATTCTACAAAAATTCATGAGTATTCTTAAGACATTTAGGAAATTTTTCATGATTTTATTTTCTGATTTTATGACCATTTTGCCCCTGTTCCATTATTTCTTTTGAATTTCCATTTGTATGCATACTTAATGTGACATATGATTTTGTGCATTTTTGTTCTTGATCATAAAAAATGATTTTGATGCCTTTCTTTTTGCATTGTGGTCACAATATGTTGAGGTATGTTTGAGATTTATGAGATGATTTTTAAGTCTTTTTTGGATGACTTTTGATGTGTTGCTTTGAGCATGAATGCATGAAACTTCCATGAGACTTTGACCTAATTGTTGAGTGACTTTGGTTCTGATTCATTGCTTGTGGACTTGATATGTTAATGGCATGTGTTTAAGGTGTTTGATTGGTGAAAGTCATAATTTTTGAAGCATGTTTGCTATTTGTTTGAAGCATGAAGTTTAACTTGTTCATTTTGTGAATGCATGCCTCATGTTTGGTTTGCTTGATCATGAAGGCACTTGTGCCATGAGTTGTGGTTTTGTTTGAGGATGTATAGCATGTTAATTGACTTCTGATTGTGACATTTGGGTTTCATCTTTGCATGTTTGATGTTTATCTTGCACCTTAAGTCACTTGTTTCACAAGTATGAACCACATTCACATCACTTCACCTTTTCTTCTTTGCTTCTTGTTGGATTGAGATTTTGTTTGCATGATTTGGTATGCTCATTTAGGATAACATTAGGTTGTGTAAATATGAGTTACATTCTGACTTGGAAGCATGTATAGCATTCAATCTCATTTTACTTTGTTTGTCAACTTGTTTGAATTTGATTTGTTCATTATATTTTCTTACTTTACTTGTAAGTGATTGTGCTAACCATGTAGGGGCTTCGGTAAGTTTCAATTGAGTGTGGATAAGGAATCCACATTCAACTTCTATCCTTTCTCTTTTACAATTCCATTTTGTGTTTTGTTAAGCACTTATGTGCTTTCTTTTAATAACTCATCACTTTCCCTTTGTGATTTACAATTCATCTTCTACTTTAGAAGTGAATTGTTTAATTCATTCTTTCTTTAGATTTTAGGTTGAAACCTCACAAACCTTTAGGATCACTCCCTTTAATCTTCAATTAGGATTGAGTCTTAGTCCATATAGGTTTTACCTTTTCTCCTCTCTTGAGTCTCTTTTCTCATCTCAAAGAAAATTCAAAATATGTAACAAAGGTAGGCATTTATTGCATTTAGGCCTTTCATATAAAGAAAAGATTATAAGGGGTCTTCTCTTGTAATCTTAGAATGTGTAGCATATAGCCCATCTTGGGTCAATGTGTTAAACATTTGATCTTGTATGAGGGACTTAAATGCAATACTTGTTGAAGGTGCAAATAATAAAAAAACACTTCTTCATTTCTTAATCAACAAAACACTTAATAAACACAAGTATGCTAGTGTGTTTGAACCTTGACAATTGGAACTAAGTGTGGGGGTCTTCTTCACTCTTAGTGTGCTTTCTTACCCATTCCATCTTGGAATGTGAGGATGTACACATTCCAATGACTAAGATTCAGATACACTATCATATGCAAACAAATGAAAAAACTCTTAAAAGACAAAAACAAACAATAATGTCTTTCCTTCGGGAATTCTTTTCTCACCTCGTTCACTCTCAACGCACGAACGCGCTTCTACTCGTTCTATTGCAAGATGGTAACGCACTCGGACCAGCGAGCCTGCAACACCTGAGCTAGAACGTCAGCCGTTCTCTAAAAAACACAAACAATTCATCCCTAGTGAGGGGAACTACGTCGCTCTGATTCTCATGCTCCCGATGAGATACGTAGGCAGTGGGGTAGGGCCCATGCGAGCACTTCTTTTATTTTCCCTACATTTGTTTCTCTTTCTCCTTTCCTTTTTCAGTTCTTTCTCAGTATTCCTTTCTTTACACCCTTTGATCGAGACAAGCAAGCGTGGATCCCATCGGGTACGATGGACGTGAGGGGGTGCTAATACCTTCCTCTCGCGTAACCGACTCCCTTACCCACTTCTCTTGGTCGTAAGACCATGCTTTTCCTTTCCCTCAGGTTTACGCGGTGTTTCCTTTCCCTCTCTTGGGATAAATACACATTGCTGGCGACTCTGTTCGGTGCCACTTTCGCGTTTGTACTTGGATGAAAATCCCGGGAGCGACAGCTGGCGACTCTGCTGGGGACATGAGGTTGACCTATTGCTGGTCCATCCCTAAGCGAGTCAATCCTAGCGCTTGTCTGTTTTTCTTTCACTGGGTGTTTACTGTTGTGTTGTATTTACTGTTTTATTGTATGGTTATTTACTGCTTTACTGTACATTACTGTATTTACCGTATTTTAGCATTTTCATTTCATATGATATATTATGCTATACTGGACTGTGCTATTTTCTGTTTGGCGGGATGGGATTTCTGAGAGATAAGCCCATTACACAGGCTTGAGTATACACTTAGAATTAGAGTGGAGAGTAGTGGGACCTACGTGCCGTTTGGAGTGCGTTGGGTGTTCACGAAATTCACAGCTAGACGAGGCTATCTTGGGACACGTCGTGGCATGCGCATCTTGCGTATTCCAGGATGTAGATCTAGAGAGCTGTCGACTCTAGTGACCGATCATGAGGACCTTAGTGGAGATATCCCTTTTTAGTGGTGACAATGGCAGACCACATTCTGTGGCAAACCCATTCGCACCCGAGGGCCCACTTTGGAACTTGCATAGGATGACTTTTATTTTCTAAGGGGAGTCAGTGGACGACCTCTTTGATTGGCATAGCATTGTATCCTACGGGCTGAATGTGCTATTGTTTCTCAAACCTCCGAAGCTGACAAGCCTTATTTTCTAAGAACCACATGTGAGTATGGACGGGATGTTTACAGGTTTGCAGGAAACCCAGCCTCCTACCTACCTTACTTGTGATTCTATGATGATTTCAGACATTGTATCCTATGACAGTGATTTAAGTGTTCATCTCAGATATTGCCAGATTCAGTACAGAGACACAGTGCACACAGTTCAATACAGACACCGACACTTGATTACCTGATCACATGCCCTTTTGCATTGCATTATCATATCATAACAGTTATGTTTGTCATTTTCAGGTGCATAATACATTTCTGATTCCAATCCATGGGTTCAACAGAGATCGTTGCCGAGAGAAAGAACAATGTGTCTTACAAGTTTCCAGATCCTGTCTTGGATTCATTGCTCAAAGTTATAGATATGGCTGGTCCGGGTATTCTTGATAGGTTTCAGAAGAGCTACGGGAATTTGGTTGGGATGGTCCGTACAATCACCAAGTATGAACATGATGCCTTGCACACTCTGCTGCAGTTCTACGAGCCTTCGTTGAGGTGCTTTCTTTTTTCAGATTACATTCTGATGCCAACACTGGAAGAATTCTCATTTATTTTGGGAATTCCGATCACGTCGGCAATACCATTCTTCTCTGGTAGTTCTCCCAGCGTAAAAGAAATTGCTGCTGCTTTACAAATGGATCAGGCAGTGATAAAGAGTGGTGTGAGCAGTAAAAATGGAGTTAGCGGATTTCCTTTAGAATTTCTGTCTGGACAGGCCCAAGAGGCTGCAAGTGCTAAAAATTGGACGGTTTACAATTCCATTCTGGCTCTCTGCATATATGGCCTAGTTTTCTTTCCCAATCAGCAAGACTTTGTGGATATGCAAGCAACGAGAGTTTTTGTCCTTAAAAATCCAGTCCCTACTTTGTTAGGAGATTTTTATCATTCCGTGCATTACAAGAATGAGAAAAGGAGGGGAGGATCTGTTAGTTGTTGCACGCCACTGCTGAGTCATTGGTTTTTCAAACATTTGCCTCAGACAGGTGCCTTTGTGGAAACCAAAGATGTGGCGAAATGGTCTAAACGATTGATGAGTTTAACTGCTGATAACATTGTATGGTTTGATCACCGGTTGTTGAGAATAGAGCTTGTCACAAGATGCGGAAATTTTCCAAATGTGCCTTTGATTGGCAGAAAAGGAGGGATTAATTATAATCCAGTTTTGGCCATCCGACAGTTTGGGTATGCTTCCAGATATCCTCCTACAGAGCAAGATGTGGAAGAATCTTTATTCTTTACAGGAACTAAAGATGTGAAGGTGGTAGAAGTAGTGAATGCTTGGAAAGATAAGCACAAAATTGGAAAAGCAGTTTTTGGAAAAGGAGATTGTAGATCTTATCCTGAATATGACAGGTGGATTGAGACAAAAGTAAAGGAATTGCTTTTACCCTTTTCAAGGGGACCTCTTTTATATTCAGTACAGCCAGAACAACCCACCATGGTGGCTATTGAAGAATGTGAGAAGTGGAAGAAAATGGTCAGAGAGCTGCAGATAGAAAATTCTGGAATGAGCAGATGTCTTCAGAAAGCTCTAGCTGACAACAAAGAGTTGGAAAAGAGAGCCTTGAAAGCGGAAAAAACCTTGGCCGACAAAGAGGAAGATTTTGATGACCGAGCTCGGTACTTTCGGAAACTTACTTTGGGAGCAGATGACACTAGTCAGGCTCACAAGATTACAAAACAGGCTTTAGCCCGAAGCAAGGATTCATTAGCTCAACTTCGTCAAGCTTGGGATGAAGTCAGAATTAAAAATGCCGAGTTAAAGGATCAGTCGAAGACTAAAGACGAGGAGCTTAAAAAGGCACATGAGCAGAGGAGAAAGTATCGGGAAAGCCTCGGTAAGAGTCAAGAGCAGTTAGAAGAAGCTAGAAGCCAGTTGAAGAATACCAAGAAAGAGCTTGAAGAAGTCATGATAGAAAGGGAGATACTCAAGACGCAAGCCGGCATAAAGAGACACAAAGGAGTGTGTGATGACGAAGCTCTGATGCTGCATGTGGGTTCTTTAACTGAAGCTCTTGAGAAAAGGGATGTCTTGATCAAAGAGATGATTGAAAAGCCGAATCACCAGCGTACCCGTATACTTTTTGAGGAGATCAAATACTCAAGTGATAAGCTGAAGGATGTGGAATTGTCAGATTGATGTTCTTTTCCCTGTATTTTGTTGTTAATGGCTACCATCAGGCTTGTTGATGGATCCATTTTTTTTTCCTTGTATTGCATTTGCGGTTGAACCTTTCTTAAATGTACTTGGATACGTTGTTGAATGAGTATGAGCAGTTTTATTCAGGATTATTCCTTATCAGATAGCTGCACACAAGCACATGACCATGACACGTCTCTTTATATCACAATTTCTGGTCTTCAGATTTCTGTGGTTGGATTGGAATCAGGGTATAAAGCACCTCGGAAATGACAAACATGGCATTGCATGGCATTGCATATCATTTTGCATTTTTGTTACTTGCTTTTCAGGTACTCGTTGCAGGGTCTCTAACCTTTATTTGGTTTCAGGCAGTATAGCGGAGAGTCATATTCACCGATATTCGACGCGAAGGAATCAAGTAAGAATCATGGATCAAGTGCAAAGTGATTTGGCGGAAATGAGGGCGCGTATGGACCAGTTCATGACCCTCATGACTGGCATGGCGCAAAATCAGGAGAGACTGAGGCTTCTGGTAGAGCGTCCCGACAATGGGCCCGAAGGTGATCATCATGACAATTCACAGGGACATGGCATTCCTCCTCCCGGTGGCAACCCTCCTCCTGGTGGTAACAATCGGGGTAATGGAAATGGTAGGCATGCTGGTGTTACTCTTGAGGATACTCTGGAAGACCAATTTACTCTGCTGGATGCTGATGTGGGTAATCAAGGTGATCGAAGGTATGATGAGTTAGCAGAGAAGATCAGGGCCATAGAATGCAAGAACTCTATGGGTATTGATGTTACCAGCTTGGGGCTGGTCTCAGGAGTCAGAATTCCCCCTAAATTCAAACCTCCCACTTTCGATAAGTATCACGGCAATGCGTGTCCCCAAACGCATCTTCAAGCTTACTTTGGGAAGATTTCAGCCCATACGGATGACGAGAAGCTATGGATGCACTATTTTCAGGACAGTCTGGCGGGGGCGTCCTTGACCTGGTACATGAAGTTGAGTAGAGCTGCTGTGAAGAATTGGAAAGATCTGGCAGAAGCGTTCCTGAAGCAATACCAGTATAATATTGACATGGCGCCCAACCGCACCCAATTGCAGGGATTGTCACAAAATGCCAAGGAGAGTTTCAAAGAATATGCACAGAGGTGGAGGGAAATGGCTGCCCAGGTTCAACCTCCCTTGTCAGACAGAGAAATGGCAGATATGTTCATGGGCACCTTGCAAGGGGCCTATCTGGATAGATTAGCTGCTTGTCCGTCGACTGGATTTGCTGATATTGTGATTGCGGGAGAAAGAATAGAAAGTCTGTTAAAGCTTGGAAAGATCCAGGATGTGAGCGGGGCTGGCTCTTCGGGGACGAAGAAACCGTTCGCTAATAACCAGAAAAGAAGAGAAGGTGATACGAATGCTGTGTTTAGAGGACGAGGCAGAGGGCGTTCTCGAGATTATTATCAGGTAGATGCTGTGACAATCCCCACACCGTCTGTTCAGAAACAACAACCCCAACAACCAGTTCAACAGCAACAACCTTTTTTCCAGCAAAGGTCTAGACAGAGGGATCGTAAGATGGATCCTCTCCCTATGACTTATGCCGCGCTGTTGCCCCGGCTACTCGAGTTAAAGTTGGTAGAACTCCGTACTATGAAAGCTCCGGTTGCTGGAAACCTGCCACCTAACTTCGATGCTAATGCTCGTTGTGAGTTCCACTCAGGTGCTCAGGGGCACTCCATTGAAAAATGCTGGGCTTTCCATCATAAAGTACAAGATTTGATTGATGCTAAAGTCATCAATTTCTCTCCCGCTCCTAATATTACCCGGCATCCCATGCCTGATCATAGTGCAGCAAATGTGTACGCTATTGAAGATGGGAGGAGAGTGAATTTGGTGTTAGACGTTCATCAAGTGAAAACTTCTTTGTTGGTTGTAAAAGATCGCTTATTGAAGGGACAGGTGTTCCCGGGCTGTAATCAAGATTGCTTTGAGTGTATGAATCAGGAGAACGGCTGTGATAAGTTGAAGATGGGTTTACAGAATCTGATCGATGAAGGATGTCTACAGTTCGACAGAGTCGTGAAAGACACTGATGAGATATCAACCGTGACCATCTATTACACTCCCGCTGAGATTCAAATGCCGGTCAATGCAGTTCCCGTGGCGAGTGTTGCGCCGGAAAGGCCCAGTCCTGTCACTATCACGGTGCCAGGACCAATTCCGTTCACGTCTACGAAGGCTATCCCATGGCACTATGGGGCAGATGTATATTACGAAGGTAAAAAACAGGAAGTTGAGTCATCAGTCAGCCCAAATGTTGATAATGTAGGGGGTGTAGGGGGCTTTACAAGGAGTGGAAGGTTGTTCGCTCCCCAAACCTTGAGAAGTGATAAGGAGGTAGAAGCTGCAGCAAAGGCTAAGGGTAAACAGGTGGTTGAAAGTGAGCCTTCACCTGAAGCAGAGACAAAGATTACTTTTGATAAGGAAATGGAAGAATTTATGAAGATAATCAAGAAAAGCGATTATAAGATCGTGGACCAACTGAATCAGACCCCTTCAAAGATTTCAATCCTGTCACTATTGATGTGCTCTGATGCGCACCGGCAGGCGTTGTTGAAAGTGTTGAAGAGTGCGTACGTGCCGCAAGAAATTACTGTTAATCAGCTCGAGGGCGTAATCTCCAATGTTAATGTCAGCCATGGCTTGGGCTTTACAAGTAGAGATTTGACTGTTGAAGGAAGAAACCATAATAAGGCTTTGCATATCACGATGGAGTGTAAGGGCGCAGTGTTATCTCATGTACTGGTAGACACTGGTTCATCACTCAATGTCTTGCCCAAGAAGGCATTAATGAAGCTGGAAGTTGATGGTTTGATCTTAAGGCCTAGTGAATTGGTGGTCAGAGCATTCGATGGGACCAGACGATCTGTGTTTGGTGAGGTGGAATTGCCCGTACAAATTGGACCACAGGTATTCAAATCCACGTTCCATGTAATGGACATACAACCTGCATATAGCTGCCTATTGGGACGCCCTTGGATTCACGGAGCCGGGGCTGTTACTTCTACTCTACATCAAAAGCTGAAGTATGAGTTTGAAGGGCAGGTTGTGACAGTGTGTGGGGAGGAAGACATCTTTGTGAGTCACTTGTCCACATTCAAGTACATTGAAATGGATGGGGAAATTCATGAGATGCTGTGCCAATCATTTGAAGCAGTCAACATTGACGATGCACCTGAGTCTTCTTCTGTACCAGTTGGGGCTGGTACCTCTATTTCATCTTACAAACAAGCTGTCGAGGTCGTCAGGGCAGGCAACGCCCAAGGTTGGGGCAGGTTGATAGAGACCCCAATGAAGGAAGACAAATTTGGTATTGGTTATCATCCCTCTACAACTTCAGATGCGGGGAGCAGGGGACCCATTACTTTCAATAGTGGGGGAATTATCTACATGGACCAGTCTTGTGCAGCCACAGAGGATAGTGTTGACAGTAATTGTGACCTGGACAACTGGGTACGCCCTCGTGCTCCGGGACAACAAGTGCAAAACTGGTTCGTTGAAGAAGTCATCCGGGTTACTCTTCAGACAGAGTAATTTTTCTTTGTTTTTTTTCTAACCATAATGCATGACAAAATCTTGCGCTCTGCCCAAGGCGTATAGATTCATTTGTAGGGCCACCATGGTTGCATTTGCAATGTTTAATCATTAATAAAGGACGTTTTGCAATCAAATTTTGTTCTCTGTCTTTCAGTTTTTATTTTTGCACAAAAAAATATAAAATGGCAATGTTTCATTTTCTTTTGTTTTGCTTAAAAATAAATTCTAAAATAAGGCATGAACCCGTTCATGCAGACTTGATCCTCCGGATACCACTGATAACGATTTTGATATGGCCATGTATGACTTTGACAATCCGATTTATCAAGCCGAAGAAGGGGATGAGAAAGATTGTGAACTCCCTGAAGAACTGGCCAGATTGTTGAAACAGGAGGAAAGGGTCATCCAGCCTCATCAGGAGACTGTAGAAATCATCAATATTGGTACCAAGGACGCCAAGAAAGAGATCAGGATTGGTGCCAGCTTGCGAGCAGATGTGAAGCAAACTTTGATGGAAATGTTGCGCGAGTATGTTGACATCTTCGCCTGGTCGTATCAAGACATGCCGGGGTTGGATACAGATATTGTTGTGCACAGGCTGCCATTGAGAGAAGAATGTCCGCCAGTCAAGCAGAAACTTCGTCGGACTCACCCCGACATGGCTTTAAAGATTAAGGAGGAAGTCCAGAAGCAGTGGGATGCTGGTTTTCTTGCTGTGACAAAGTATCCTCCATGGGTAGCCAACATCGTGCCAGTACCGAAGAAAGATGGAAAAGTGAGAATGTGTGTGGATTATCGAGATCTTAATAAAGCTAGCCCGAAAGATGATTTTCCACTACCTCATATTGATGTGCTGGTCGATAATACAGCTCAATTTTCAGTGTTCTCATTTATGGACGGGTTCTCCGGGTACAACCAGATCAAGATGGCACCTGAAGACATGGAGAAGACCACGTTCATTACTCCGTGGGGTACATATTGTTATAAAGTAATGCCTTTTGGGTTGAAAAACGCAGGGGCAACGTACCAGCGGGCGATGGTGACATTGTTTCACGACTTGATTCATAAGGAGATCGAATGTTATGTAGATGATATGATTGCCAAGTCGAGAACAGAAGAGGAACATCTGGTTAATCTGAAAAAGCTGTTTGAAAGGTTGAGAAAGTTCCGTCTGAGATTAAACCCAAACAAGTGCACGTTTGGGGTGCGTTCTGGAAAGTTGCTGGGTTTCATTGTGAGCGAAAGAGGAATCGAGGTTGATCCTGCTAAGGTGAAAGCAATACAAGAAATGCCTGAACCGAGAACAGAAAAAGAGGTTCGTGGTTTCTTGGGTAGATTGAACTACATTGCGAGGTTCATATCTCACCTAACAGCCACGTGCGAACCAATATTTAAATTGTTAAGGAAAGATCAAACGGTCAGGTGGAATGACGATTGCCAATTGGCATTCGATAAGATAAAAGAATACTTGCAGGAACCTCCGATTCTAATGCCTCCAGTTGAAGGGAGACCGCTGATAATGTATCTGACAGTGCTTGAAGGTTCCATGGGTTGTGTTCTCGGTCAACATGACGAGACAGGTAGGAAGGAGCATGCTATTTACTACCTGAGCAAAAAGTTCAATGATTGTGAGTCCCGATACTCAATGCTTGAAAAGACATGCTGTGCGCTTGCATGGGCCGCTAAGCGATTGAGGCAATATATGGTTAGGCACACGACCTTGTTGATTTCAAAAATGGATCCTATCAAGTATATTTTCGAGAAACCAGCATTGACAGGCAGAGTTGCACGGTGGCAAATGGTCTTGACAGAGTATGACATTCAGTACACTTCACAAAAGGCCATCAAAGGAAGTATCTTGTCCGATTATCTTGCGCAACAGCCAATGGATGATTACCAACCCATGAAGTTTGACTTCCCTGATGAGGACATCATGTTTCTCAAAGCTAAAGACTGTGAGGAACCACTCCCGGAGGAGGGGCCAGACCCTGAATCCAAATGGAGTCTGATGTTTGATGGGGCTGTCAATATGAATGGGTGCGGAGTTGGAGCAGTTCTTATCACGCCGGAAGGTGTTCATATGCCGTTCACTGCCCGAATAACTTTCGGATGCACCAACAATGAAGCAGAGTACGAAGCTTGTATAATGGGGATCGAGGAGGCGATTAATCTACGGATTAAAACCCTTGATATATTCGGTGATTCAGCTTTGGTAATCAATCAAGTGAAAGGGAGTTGGTACACGCACCAAGCAAATCTAGTGCCGTATAGAGATTATACGAGGAGATTGCTGACATTTTTCACAACAGTGAAACTGTACCACATTCCTCGAGATGAGAATAGGTTCGCTGATGCCTTGGCCACTCTGTCTTCCATGATCAAAGTGCAAGGATGGAACCATGTACCTAAGATTGAGGTATCCCGCCTTGACAGACCAGCATTTGTGTTTGCGGTCGATGCAACGTCTGATGACAAGCCATGGTTTCATGATATTAAGTGTTTCTTGAAAAGTCAAGAGTACCCGTCAGGGGCATCGTCCAAAGACAGGAAGACGTTGAGAAGGTTAGCTGGTAGTTTCTTCTTGAACAAAGATGGCGTGCTGTATAAAAGAAATTTTGACACGGTCCTGCTTAGATGTGTGGATAGACATGAAGCAGACTTGTTGATGATTGAAGTGCACGAAGGCTCTTTCGGTACTCACGCCGGAGGGCATGCAATGGCTAAAAAGTTGTTAAGATCGGGATATTATTGGTTGACTATGGAGTCAGATTGTTGTAAATATGCCCGCAAATGCCATAAATGCCAGATCTATGCAGACAAGGTGCATGTGCCTCCAAATCCGTTGAGCATCATGTCGTCGCCTTGGCCGTTTGCCATGTGGGGCATTGATATGATCGGAAAGATTGAGCCTACAGCTTCCAATGGTCATCGTTTCATCTTGGTGGCAATTGATTACTTCACCAAATGGGTTGAAGCCGCATCCTATGCCAATGTTACAAAACAAGTGGTCGCTCGTTTCTTAAAACGGGATATCATTTGCCGATATGGAGTTCCCGAAAGAATCATTACTGATAATGGTTCTAATTTGAACAATAAGATGATGGCTGAGTTATGCCGGGACTTCAAAATCGAGCATCACAATTCTTCTCCGTACCGCCCAAAGATGAATGGCGTGGTCGAAGCGGCCAACAAAAATATCAAGAAGATTGTACAGAAGATGGTTGTCACGTACAAAGATTGGCATGAGATGTTGCCATTTGCTTTGCATGGGTATCGAACGTCGGTACGCACGTCCACTGGGGCAACCCCATTCTCACTTGTATATGGTATAGAGGCAGTGCTACCGGTTGAAGTAGAGATTCCGTCCCTCAGAGTTATGATGGATGTTAAGCTAGATGAAGCTGAATGGGTACGAGCCAGATTTGATCAGTTGAGCCTTATTGAGGAAAAGCGATTGGCGGCTGTATGTCATGGGCAACTATATCAGCGCAGAATGAAACAGGCATTTGACCAAAAGGTGCGTCCTCGGGTTTATAAAGTCGGAGATGTGGTACTCAAAAGGATCCTTCCTCCCAATACAGATCACAGGGGCAAATGGACTCCTAATTATGAAGGTCCATTCGTGGTTAAAAAGGTCTTTTCGGGCGGAGCCTTATTGCTTACAACCATGGATGGCGAAGACTTTTCATCCCCTGTCAACTCGGACGTAGTCAAAAAATACTTCGCATGAATAGACCCGCTGGATAATAAAAATAAAAAAATCCAGGCAAAAAAGGGCATCCCGGCGAACCAAAAACAGAATAAGGTTCGGGCAAAAATTAGGGATATAATTTAAAAAAATTTTGTACACCCGGTAAGTTGAAAACCCGAAAGGGCAACTTAGGCAAAAAAGGGTATCCTGGTGGATCGAAAACCTGAAAGGGCGGTCCACACAAAAGAGGGATTTAAGCGAATGACTACGGTTTGAGTTATCTGTACCCTGTCACCGTTTGAACAACTGACGTTCTGAAGGATAGGAATCGGTCTGATCATTCCTCAGAAGGCAAGGTCGGGGAGTTTTGAAGACATACTGGTCATAACAGAATGGAAACTCAGTGGAATTCCGTTTTCACATTGCCATTAGGATAGTTTCTTTTCTCAATTTTCAGCGATCACCTCTTTCCAGGGATTGCTTCCAGATGTAATTGCCTATTCTGGGCTCTCAGTCAATAAATTGAATTTCAGTAAAAAGCTTTCTATTTTTGTTTTATTGCTTTGTTTGCAAAAACGTCCTAATTTTTGATAAAACATTGCATTTGAAAACATGGCAGCCTTGCAATAACATGCGCAGAAAAAATATTTGAAATTACTTCGAATGTTGAATACTCCCGGATGGTGGATTCTAGCCACGCAATATTCGGGGCATGTGGGCATATTCTTTTGTTGCAGGTAGCAGGTGCAGATGATTTTAAGCACAAGACCAACAATAAATCACCCCACGCAAAAGACGGGGGCAATTATGGGTAAGGAGATCGGCGTTCATCGTTCGGTCGACGATTGTTCATAACGGGTCGATATCAGTGAATTAAGTTCAACTGGGTACCGTTGCATCTTATTAAGTCGATTCTCTCATTCAGTACTTCCAACAGCTACAAGCTTTTCTATATCGATAACGGTCACAGGTTCCCCAAAAGAGTGGTCTCGTCGACACCGAAACTGATGGTCATTATCCCCAGCGAAGTCACAAGAGTTTGAAGAGGCTAGATCTTCTGTAAAATCCTCTTATGACATCCTTTGCGGGGACGAATTGTTGTGTTGTCCAAGCATGGGGCATGATTGTTTCCCCAGCATGAAGTGTTGGTCACCCCCAGTAGAGTTTGAGGACAGTTGGTCTTCTGTAAAATTCTCTCAAAAGGCATTCCCCAACACGAGACGCTTTAAAGCAGTTTTCTCCAGCAGAGTTTGTTATAAACTCGTCATCCCCAACGGAATTGTCCAAAGGGAAAGCTCGCCTAACATGGGGCATTGTGGTACTCATCCTAAGCTTGACAGTCATATTCTTCAGCAGACTACCATGGGTTTCCCCAGCAGATCTTTAAGGACTCGTTCCCAACAAGTTGCAGTGGAATGTTATAACCAGGATTTGCATATCCCTGGAAAAGTAGACTTAATCCCCAGCAAGATCGTATCTCTGGTAATGGTATCCCCACAGAGTTCAGCAGTGAATGTTGTCAGTTATACTCCCCACCAGAGGCTTATTGATCAACAAAATCTATTCCTCGGCAGAGTGATAGTACATAAGGTTGATAATCCCTATAAAGGATCTTGGGTTGAATAAATCCCCAAGCAGAGTTTTAATGGCTCATTTCCCCAGCAGGACGTCATTCAAAAATTCTCATCCCCAACGGAGTTGCTGTGACCAGAATCCAGCCCCAAACAGATGGAATAATTCCTGCCAGAGTCGTCATTCCCTCATATCTTAAAGTCCAATTTATTTTTGGCAAGCTTGACAATTCGAAGCAGACGGATTGTTCATCCATTCGCCAGCAGAGATATTATCCTTTTAGGAGTCTCCGAGATTAAATCATTGATTGTGGTTCCTCAGCAGAGTCGGCAGAGATGTCTGGCGCGGAGGCAGAGAGTAATTCGATTTTAAAATTCCAAAAGTCCAACAGTGGATTGGCAAAAGTCCATCTTCGGGTGGCAAAGCAGCTAAAAGTCCAACAGTGGATTGGCAAAAGTCCGTCTTCGGGTGGCGAAAGTCCAACAGTGGATTGGCGAAAGGTCCATCTAAGGGTGGCATATTCTCAAAGTCCAACAGTGGATTGGCAAAAGTCCGTCTTCGGGTGGCAAAAGTCCAACAGTGGATTGGCGAAAGGTCCATCTAAGGGTGGCATATTCTCAAAAGTCCATCTTCGGGTGGCAAAGCAGCTAAAAGTCCAACAGTGGATTGGCGAAAGGTCCATCTAAGGGTGGCATATTCTCAAAGTCCAACAGTGGATTGGCAAAAGTCCGTCTTCGGGTGGCGAAAGTCCAACAGTGGATTGGCAAAAGTCCATCTTCGGGTGGCACGAAGCTGCAAAGTCCACCAGTAGTGTGGCAGGCCAGTAGTCGTCTGGAATTGCATAAAAGACATTATTAAAGTCCACCAGTAGTGTGGCAAGCCAGTAGTCGTCTGGCGTCGTTCAAAAAGACATTTCTAAAGTCCACCAGTAGTGTGGCAAGCCAGTAGTCATCTGGCGTCGTTCAAAAAGACATTTCCAAAGTCCACCAGTAGCGTGGCAGGCCAGTAGTCGTCTGGAATTGCATAAAAGACAGTATTAAAGTCCACCAGTAGCGTGGCAAGCCAGTAGTCGTCTGGCATCGTTCAAAAGACAGATCTCTCCGACGTTTCATCGAGGACTCAATCCAGCAGTCTCGTTGGGTTTATATCCCTGTTATTCTTCATCATCCAGAGCAAATTTTTGGTTATATTTGGTATTCAATCACTATATACCTTGAAAGTCCGAAAGCAATTGCTTTCAGGCATTCAGGTCTACAGCGCTTGAATAGGGGCAGCTGTAATACCCCAAAATTTGCTCTTCCCTTTTGGCATCATAGCATGGCATTATCATTTATCATATCATATCCATCTCATTAGCATTGCATTGCATTTAACATAGAAAAATGAAGCATGGCATCCTTCTTACCATCAGGGCATGTGATCAGGTGGAAGGTGGACAATCAAGGGATCATTCAAAGCACAAAAGGTCAATCAAGTGCCCTCAAGGCAAGCCAAGAGGTCTTTCATGTCTCATCCCATCTCAATTGATCTTCCACAACCTCAAGGATAAGAGATACAATGGGAGATTGAAGCACTACATCTTTCACTATGCAAGAGGTTCAAAAATTGAAGGAAAACCCTCAAAAGAGATAGCTCATTGATTCAAAGTCATTCTCAAGTGGCATTTCTCATCATCCTTTAAGAGGATACACAACATGCTCTGAGGAATTTGAAATTGAAGACTGCACTTTTTCCTCCTAACCAGAAGGGGCTGAAATTAGGGTTTCCAATTAAATCAGGGTATCTCTGATTTTTTGGACAAAACTTGTTGTCATGGTATTCCATATGTCCCTAAGTGTATGTATGTGGAAAATTGCATCTCAATTGGTTTTAGAAGTGGTTCAATTGGAAGAAAGATCAAGAATCAGAGAAATTGGGGCAAAGTCAAATAATCAGAGGAAAAAGTCAACTCTTGACTTTTTGAGCCCAAAATCATGAAATTCATGTTGCATATGTCCAATGTACAAAATTTGGTCAAGAAACTCCAAAGGAATCATGAAAAAATCAAGATGTGGAAAGTTGCCATTTTTGGATGAAGTAGGGTTACTAAAAATAGCAAGTTTTGGCCATTTTGCATCAGAATTTGAACCAAGGCCATTTAAATTTGGAGCACCAAATGAAAAATCCACTCTGCCTCAATGAAAGATCTTGTTTTAAGCTTCAAATCCATGTGTGGAACATCTCCATTGGATAAAAATTGAGTGAGATATGATTGATCAAAGTTTGAGCAAAGTAGGTTCAAAACTAGGTCATGACCAAGATTTTCAGGGCACGCGCGCGGTCATTTTAACAAACATGTGGTGGGCCTAATGTCCACTCATTTTTCTCATGGTTAAAGGCCTCAAATGGAAAACTTTTCAACATGAAAGTTGTTCATTGCATTGTCATCTTCAATATTCGTGTTGGACAATTTTTGGTTTGATCAAGTTATGAGATAGTTTTAAGGGTTCAAAGTCATGTTGGTTATGCTGAAAACCCAGGCGCCATGTTGCCTTGCCAACCAACCCCATTACTACGCCATACACCAGTTTTGATTCCTTTTGTTTCAAGCAATTTTTCATCACCTTGTACACTTCCATTTGACTTGTTTTCAACATCAATATTGTTCCATGATAGCTCCTCTTTTCCATGACTCCAAAACCTTGCCAAACCATTCAATGAGTAGAGAGAAAAACCTCCACGAACTACCCTATGTTGGAATGGATGCATTGATAGCATGTTGCAGGATTCTGGTTCACACACACCACAAACACTTCCACACTTTATTTCCACATTTGGCCAAACATATCACCTACACAATGCACACTATCACGTGCCACACATGGGAATAGAAAGAACAAACTTGCTTACCAAGTTTCTGATGCGCAAGCCCCTGCTACACAACAGTGCCAATTCACTTTCTCCTTGCTCCCACCATATCTCACCATGAGCCATCTTCACCATAGCACTGCTCTCCCTAACTAACTTGACTCAGTTAGTTAGGGATGACTCAGTTTAACCCACTCAACTCAATTAACCAACTCACTAAACCATGGTTAATTCATGATATAAATTCAAACTTCACTTCACAATTCAGTTTTCAACTTCATTTTCACACTCTCACTCAACTACACTTCATTCTCATTTTTCCTCTAAAATTCGCAAGCTCTCTCTCTGAAGCTTCTCTTCCTCTCACACGATTTCATCATCATCTACATCTGAATCCATCTTCAAGCTTCAACATCACACAGCATTGGAACACATTGAAGCTTGGTAGCATTGAAGAGATTGAAGAGTCTTCCACTGCATATTGAATTTCATCAATATTTGCAAGGATTTGTGAGCCTTTATTTGGCCAGTTGAAGATCAAAGAGGAAGCACATTTCTCTGGTTCTCTTTCAACTACAGTTTCCTACATTTTCAGGTTTCAATATCCTAAACTTTCTTGGCACGATTTGCATTCTGTCTAGCTCGTGTTGTGATGATTTGAGCTCACTAAGAGCACTCCTCCATCTGGCTAGTTGATAGAGCTTCTTAGAAGCTTAGATCCAAAACCTAGGGCTAAGTTCATTGCTTCTATTCTCTCTGTTTGTGTGTTGTTTGTGAAAACTAATCCTAGATTCATGCTCTACGTGACTTCCTGAATATTTTGATGTGCATTGCATAAATTTCTGGATTGTTTGGTTGATTGCAGCGCCGGAGAGTGGCCGGAGAGGGTGACCGGAGGTCCCTCTCCGGCCGGTGAGGGTTTGCTAGGGTTTTAGAACCAGAACATGTCACAACCGTTAGATCATTTCAATCCTAGGGTGTATACGTGGCCAGCACATAAATGAACCTCATGCCTCTCACGTGACTCTCTCTCTCTGAATGTTGACTTTGACTTGGTTTGGTGTGCGTGCGTTCATCATTATTAACATGCGTGTGCATTTTGATTCGTTAGATCTGATTACTTGTATGATTATCATTTGTTGACCGAATCATGTGGCTCTGATTGAGTCAACATTTGACTGAGGCTCCACCACTATTACTATAGACTGCGCGCTTAGTGGACCTAAGCCAGATTGTTATTCCCACCCCCTTTTTTCAAGCCCAAACCAGTTTGCACTGTCCAATTGCTATGTTCATACCCCCTTCCATTTCCACGTTTTTTTATTTTATTTCCTTTTTTTGTACATGTTTGCTTTCCATTTATTAAAAATACCAAATGACATTATAAAATTCTACAAAAATTCATGAGTATTCTTAAGACATTTAGGAAATTTTTCATGATTTTATTTTCTGATTTTATGACCATTTTGCCCCTGTTCCATTATTTCTTTTGAATTTCCATTTGTATGCATACTTAATGTGACATATGATTTTGTGCATTTTTGTTCTTGATCATAAAAAATGATTTTGATGCCTTTCTTTTTGCATTGTGGTCACAATATGTTGAGGTATGTTTGAGATTTATGAGATGATTTTTAAGTCTTTTTTGGATGACTTTTGATGTGTTGCTTTGAGCATGAATGCATGAAACTTCCATGAGACTTTGACCTAATTGTTGAGTGACTTTGGTTCTGATTCATTGCTTGTGGACTTGATATGTTAATGGCATGTGTTTAAGGTGTTTGATTGGTGAAAGTCATAATTTTTGAAGCATGTTTGCTATTTGTTTGAAGCATGAAGTTTAACTTGTTCATTTTGTGAATGCATGCCTCATGTTTGGTTTGCTTGATCATGAAGGCACTTGTGCCATGAGTTGTGGTTTTGTTTGAGGATGTATAGCATGTTAATTGACTTCTGATTGTGACATTTGGGTTTCATCTTTGCATGTTTGATGTTTATCTTGCACCTTAAGTCACTTGTTTCACAAGTATGAACCACATTCACATCACTTCACCTTTTCTTCTTTGCTTCTTGTTGGATTGAGATTTTGTTTGCATGATTTGGTATGCTCATTTAGGATAACATTAGGTTGTGTAAATATGAGTTACATTCTGACTTGGAAGCATGTATAGCATTCAATCTCATTTTACTTTGTTTGTCAACTTGTTTGAATTTGATTTGTTCATTATATTTTCTTACTTTACTTGTAAGTGATTGTGCTAACCATGTAGGGGCTTCGGTAAGTTTCAATTGAGTGTGGATAAGGAATCCACATTCAACTTCTATCCTTTCTCTTTTACAATTCCATTTTGTGTTTTGTTAAGCACTTATGTGCTTTCTTTTAATAACTCATCACTTTCCCTTTGTGATTTACAATTCATCTTCTACTTTAGAAGTGAATTGTTTAATTCATTCTTTCTTTAGATTTTAGGTTGAAACCTCACAAACCTTTAGGATCACTCCCTTTAATCTTCAATTAGGATTGAGTCTTAGTCCATATAGGTTTTACCTTTTCTCCTCTCTTGAGTCTCTTTTCTCATCTCAAAGAAAATTCAAAATATGTAACAAAGGTAGGCATTTATTGCATTTAGGCCTTTCATATAAAGAAAAGATTATAAGGGGTCTTCTCTTGTAATCTTAGAATGTGTAGCATATAGCCCATCTTGGGTCAATGTGTTAAACATTTGATCTTGTATGAGGGACTTAAATGCAATACTTGTTGAAGGTGCAAATAATAAAAAAACACTTCTTCATTTCTTAATCAACAAAACACTTAATAAACACAAGTATGCTAGTGTGTTTGAACCTTGACAATTGGAACTAAGTGTGGGGGTCTTCTTCACTCTTAGTGTGCTTTCTTACCCATTCCATCTTGGAATGTGAGGATGTACACATTCCAATGACTAAGATTCAGATACACTATCATATGCAAACAAATGAAAAAACTCTTAAAAGACAAAAACAAACAATAATGTCTTTCCTTCGGGAATTCTTTTCTCACCTCATTCACTCTCAACGCACGAACGCGCTTCTACTCGTTCTATTGCAAGATGGTAACGCACTCGGACCAGCGAGCCTGCAACACCTGAGCTAGAACGTCAGCCGTTCTCTAAAAAACACAAACAATTCATCCCTAGTGAGGGGAACTACGTCGCTCTGATTCTCATGCTCCCGATGAGATACGTAGGCAGTGGGGTAGGGCCCATGCGAGCACTTCTTTTATTTTCCCTACATTTGTTTCTCTTTCTCCTTTCCTTTTTCAGTTCTTTCTCAGTATTCCTTTCTTTACACCCTTTGATCGAGACAAGCAAGCGTGGATCCCATCGGGTACGATGGACGTGAGGGGGTGCTAATACCTTCCTCTCGCGTAACCGACTCCCTTACCCACTTCTCTTGGTCGTAAGACCATGCTTTTCCTTTCCCTCAGGTTTACGCGGTGTTTCCTTTCCCTCTCTTGGGATAAATACACATTGCTGGCGACTCTGTTCGGTGCCACTTTCGCGTTTGTACTTGGATGAAAATCCCGGGAGCGACAAGAAGGAGTAAGATAATCATCATGATTGAACAATATTGAGAGTCCAACATCAAGGATAATCATCAAGTCAATCACCTCTTGGATACATTATTAGTCACACTTTTAAATACTTGTACAAGAAAAAAGTGGTAAGAGCGTTTTGGTCTCAATTGTGATTTTGTGGCACGTGTTGCATTTATTTCAACTTTTGTTCGAAAGTTCTTCGTGGAATGCAAATGCATCCTCCGTCATGTGTACGGTTAGGTAATATCGTTTCAATCCTTTTTTCTTGTTTTGTAAGTAAGTATTTCTTTTACCTGTTTATTTCTTAAAGGTATGTGATGAACTATGTGTGTGATATCTGTGATGTGTGTTTACTTCCAAAAATTTCAATGTGACTGTTGTGTGTTGCATTCTACACGTTTATAGTAACTATATTCAAATGTTGTCGCATTTTCATCTTTATGTTAAACCAATTCATGCTTGAGTCCCACATGATTGCATGATTCTAGCAAACAAACCATAAAAATGTATCATATGCATGTGTCTCTCATCAACTTATTGTTCATGGGTCATTATAAGTCTCACAAAGTCACTAAAAGTCCATTTGAGTCAGAATTTTGAAGTTTTGAAGTCTTGAGGTCGACACACTTTCGTACAGGTCGGCCTACTCAAATCCCTCCACCATATCTCTCACAATTCCATCCATTTTCTTCCATTCTTCTCATTAAAACCCAAATACAATTTATCTCATCTTAATCCGAAATTTCCTCTTGTTTGTTGTCTGTAATTGTTTCCTTGTGTTGTGTTGTACTTATTCCTTGTGTTGGAGTGTGTGGGCACTCATAGTTCTCTCATTCTCTCACACCCTTCATTCAAACATTTTGACAAACACTTGGTGTGCATATCTCATCTCAACAAAATTCATGGCTTCCAAGTACACAAGTTTGGCTAAGGGCAGGGACAAAGATACTTCATCCATCATTGCCTCAGAGAATCCATTTACCTTAGTCTCAAAGAAATATGCAAAATATTTTAAGCTCAAGCATATGACTCATCTCGTTGTCAAACAATACACGTGGAAGAAGGATATGATTTAAGGTCTGTGCCTACCCGAGGTTGTGAAGCGAGTTAAGCATCAAAACATTGATTACTTCTTGCAGTTAGCTTAAGACTACAATGAGG
The DNA here is from genome assembly GCA_022829125.1 of Lathyrus tuberosus. Taxonomy (NCBI): domain Eukaryota; kingdom Viridiplantae; phylum Streptophyta; class Magnoliopsida; order Fabales; family Fabaceae; genus Lathyrus; species Lathyrus tuberosus. The sequence goes on from JALAZF010000121.1 coordinate 5,886,662, forward strand.
ATCTTATCCCTGTGTTTTACTCAAGTCTACATGAAAATGATGGAGTTAGCTTTAAATTCTCTACTGGTAACAAAATTTATCATGTTACAAATGATTTGTGGAATACCTTATTTGAAATTACTGTTAGTGATCCGGATATTGATGAAGAATTTAATGAGGAGGTAACTGATGAGGTGGTAACTGACTCAAACACGTATAAGGATTTTGATTGGAGCGTTCACTTGAATGAAATTCTCAAGGCTCCTCGTCCGAATTACTGTTCTGAACCCATTTCCTCGGGACAATTGAAGATATTACTCTTGGTGCTCCAGAGGGTGATGCTACTATGCAAGACGCAGATCAGAGAGTTAGTCATGGTGGTGGTCTTCATGCTAGTTCTGGTGATATTGCTGCTATAGTAACCAAGGTGCAAAACATGCAGATACAACAAGATGATAGACATACTGCACAGACGGAGTTGTTTCATTTAATGCAGGAGTATATGGCCACTCAGGATACTGACTTTCAGTCTTTTGCTGCGTATATGACTGAGAGTCTCATTAATTGTTGTTCTTTCAAATTATCGATTTCGTTGTTGTTTCGATTAATTCGATTGGAAATTGTTTTTTAACTATCTTTCAAAGTGTTGTTGTTGATATAATCATAACCACTTTGATCGTGATTGACTTTTAACATCAACAAAACAAATTGAATTTCCAAACGTTATTGATCACACACAAAGTGTTCGATAAATTACTTTTGAGTATTTTTATTGCTTTGTATTCATTGGGAATAAGCTTTACGAATAGCTTTGCATTTGATTGATCTGTGAATTAATTGTTGTTGAATAATTTGTGTTCATTATCATTCCATAGGTTTGCATTACGCATATCCGAGCTTTTCGATAGTAGGTTCGGTTAGACGATTCGATTCGGGTTGTTTCCGTTGTGCCATAAAACTTTTGAAAATCTATTTTTGCCAAAAGTTCTTTTTTTTTTTAATTTGTGATCTAGTCACCCACTCTAGATCGAAGTCTATCGTCTAACAAAATATGTTTTTAAAATTATTTTATCCAGTGCTGATTACATCCCAATCAGTATTTGCTCAAATATTTTTCTTTCCTGTCATCTATTTTTTTGAAAATAATTTTCTTCAATATCTTTTCTACTTCCTTTCATTATTTTTGGTTGATGACAAAAGGGAGAGTAGATATTGAAGTATTTAAGTAGTTGAAATTTGACAGTTATTATCTTGCTTAAATTATGATAAATTATATATATGCTTTAAATGTTTAAATTTAATTAACCTGGATAGGAATTATGGGGTGCTTACAAACTAACCCTATGGACTATTAGACTCAGAGGGAACTTACAAACCTCAGACTCTGAACTTAACTAGTTAATTAAATTGTCTATCATTGTTCTTAAGTACTTATGTTTGTCATCATAAAAAAAGGGGAGATTATTGGAAAAAATTGGTTTGTCCCATATCCCTTAGGTTTTGATTATAACTAAGTATTTAAAGAACAATAGGGTACACTAATGTTTGTTCAAGTATGCAGGACCAAAGACTAAAATTTCATATAATATCTTAATATTGGTTCTAACTCTGAACATTCAAAGAGAAGCGTGAAAAACAAATTCTAATGGATCAAGAAGTTGAAGACCAAACTCTGAAGAAGTCATCTCTCAAAGAGGTCACCATCCAAAGATTAAAGTCTGAATGAGTCAGCCTTTGAAGGCCAGACTTTGGAGAAACTTGCTTCTGATTAGAACATGAGCTAGTCAAAGTGCAAAGACCAAGGTGACGTTGAAATGTCACTGTCATCTCTGAACATACTTTGTCACGTGAAGGCCAAATCTCTATCTTCTTCACAGAGTCTACTGGGATACAACTACTAATTCCTTTTGTAGCAAAGGTTTTTCAAACTAGATTTCATCTAACATGACAGTTTGGTGAAACATCCTAAAGTCTCCCAACTTTTCTTTTGAAGCTTTTCAAAGGACTCTACTGTTGCATCTTCAACGTCCATTTTCTTCGCTTTTTAAGGAGCTAAAAGACTTACAGATTAACAAAGGAACCAATACACACATACACGCTGAACATGCTAATAAACAACAATTGACAACTAAAGAGAAGTTACCCTGTCAAAGTTTTAGCACAAGGTAAACTTAAGGTTTCTTATCATTGTACATCTTAGAATCCCTAAGTCTTAAAAGAGTCCTATTGCATTGTACTATTTATACACCTCTGATTGTATATCAAGCGTATTCACCTAACAATCCTTTATCTGCTAGTTAGATTCTTAGAAGTCTTTTACTAAGTGTTTGAGCAAATAAGTCTCAAGCTTGTGTGCTTGAGTAAGGAAGTCTCATACTTGTGTGTGTGTGAGTAAGGAAGTCTCATACTTGTGTACGTGAGTAAGAAAGTCCCAAGCTTGTGTGCTTGAGTAAGGAACTCTCATACTTGTGTGTGTGAGCAAGGAAGTCTCAAGCTTGTGTGCTTGAGCAAGGAAGTTTCATACTTGTGTGTGTGAGCAAGGAACTCTCAAGCTTGTGTGCTTGAGCAAGGAAGTCTCATACTTATATGTGTGAGTAAGGAAGTCTCTTACTTGTGTGTTTGAGCAAAGAAAATCCCTTTCTTGCGTGATTGAGCAAATTGTAATCTTGTGTAATTATAGTGAAATCTCTTGTAAATACAAGGGGACTGAATTACGCTTGAATTGTGAGAGGAATTAGAATAACTCTATGTTATTCTTCTTTCTTCCATTTTATATCCGCGACTTATTTCTAATTAATTCAAATTCTATAACCTTGTGTTTAGAATCTAATTTAAGAGTCTTAAAAATACCCAACACAATTCAACTCTCCCTTCTCATATTTTTCTCACTTTCATACTCTAACTCCCCGCACTCCATGTCGAGTAAGTAGAGACGATTGGAACCATCATTATATAAGTGTCACTCGTAATCACACAGATATACAATTCTTCTACTTGCAAAGTTCTATTAAAATCTTATACAATACTAAAGTGCCAACATTTTAGCGATCACTTATAACTATCACCACCACATTATCACCTCTACATTAACCATGTCATCCTCCGCCTCCGCCTCCATTTCATATATACTTCCCTCCCCACACTCCAACCTTCACAAATTCCAAAACTTCACTTCCAACCACTACAAACCCCAATCTCGTTTTCTCTTCTCCTTCCCCGTATCCAAAATCAACAGCGTTAGGAGCCTTAAAACCCGTTGCGTTTCAGATAATTCTTCTAGTTTCCATGGAGTCGAGTTCATTGTTTCCATTTTACCAGGAGGCGATTGGTGGTCATTACCGAAGCACCGGGAAGACCACGCAGAACCGACAGAGGCTAAGCTCGCTCTCCGACGAATGTGGGAGCTAGTTGCCGATGAGCGGTGGGTTGCAGTTGTGGCATTTGGATCCCTTGTCATTGCTGCTGTGAGTTTTTCTATACACTAACTAACTTTGTCTATGAAATGCTGTATATTCCCTGCTTGTGTTTCAAAGGAAATCAATGTATGCAACTATTGGAATCAAAGAATCTAATTCTAATAGTTTTTTTAGGATTATAATTAGTAAATCATAGCAATCAATATTTATTTTGTATTTCTATTATAAATCAATAGAAGCGAGTGTAGTCTGATTTAGACACATAATTACAGACTCACAACGTGATATCAGAGCTTGGTCCGTCGTCTGATTTAGACACATAATCACAGACTCACAACATGATATCAGAGCTTGGTCCGTCGCCTTTGTGGAGTTCCCAAAATGGTTGGGAATAATAATAGTACTGGTTTTCTCTTTTCACATCAAGGTTCAAAATCCTAGTCAATTGTCCATGGGTTCAGCCACCGTCAAGGCTAAACCTGCTTTATTTTTCTTAGTTTGGTTGCTGGGTGCCAACAGAACCCATGGTATGGTCCCAAAACCAAAACCTTCAGTCTCACATCTAGTTTTTCTGTTAACTGTCCAACATACACAACCCTACATGCCATACTGACCCTACCATTAGATTCACTCGAGTCATATTGCCCATTCACTGAAGCGCCATCATTATTCGCTGTCCCATGCATGCTCCCAACACTCCACAACCTCCTCATTTTCACTCACTCACACACCACTGTCAACAGTCGCAGATGCGTGCACGTTCTATTGTCTTGTGACAAGGTTTTTTGGGTCTCCTGCATTGTTTTCTGTCGAGGTTCTGGATCTATTATCAATTTTTTATTTTGAGTACTTAGATTCATCTTCAAACATCTCTTGTTTCTTGGTTTTCGATCCATTGATTGATCATGGCTTCTTTGTCTTTGTTTTCGGGTTGATTTAATGTCAGCACTGTTTTGGCATTTGGATTTCTCTGTGTAGGTATTTTTCACAACTCATTTATTGTAAATTCTATAGAGTGCAATTATTTGGTGCAGTATTAATGTCTTTCTTAAAATGTGAATTTGACCTAACTCATCTCTACAAAACTAACTTGTAAGGTGAGGATTTCCCCACTTATAAACATATATTGAGACCATATCCTTTTCAATGTGGGACACTTTAACAGTCTTGTTAGTGCATATTTCTTTCTGATCCGATTTTGAACATCGTTTCATTCATAGCGTGCTTTCTGCCTTGTCTCAATTTGATAACTAATGGTAAGCTCTCTAGTCATTGAGCCCAACACAAGTCTCTGGTAGTCCCTTCGCCTCACGAAGGTGAAGTTTGATTTGTTGGCACCAGTCATAGATGACATGTCCCACCTAAGTTAAGTTAGTTTTTCTTTTTTATAGTCCCGTTGATGAATTATCATCAAGTTGATTCACCGACGCCGATCACACAATTAAATTGGTTGTTTCAAGCAAAGGACAACACCAAACCAAATATCATTGCAACTTTGTTTGGATGCAGCTCGTGAAAGTTCATTGTGGTTCAAAATCCTAGTCAATTGTCCATGGGTTCAGCCACCGTCAAGGCTAAACCTGCTTTATTTTTCTTAGTTTGGTTGCTGGGTGCCAACAGAACTGTAGAAAAACATATGAGTGATAATTCTGTTATATTATTATGAAGAAAAAAGGCTCCTTTTATAGGAGAAAAAATACAAAATTAACTCCTTTATTTTAGGAGTAATATAATGACACTTGAACAAGAAAATAAATAGTATTAAATAAAAAATATTAGTATTAAATAAGAAATATTTCAACACCCACCCTCAAGTTGGTGCATAGATGTCAATCATGCCCAACTTGCTGATCAAGTATTCAAATGTTGATCTTCCCAAGCTTTTGGTCAATATATCAGCGGTCTGTTGATTGGAAGGGATAAATGGCAGGCAGAGAATACCAGAGTCTATCTTTTCTTTGATGAAATGACGATCGATCTCGATATGTTTAGTACGATCATGTTGAACCGGATTATGAGCTATGCTTTAGCTTGAAATGGAGTGTTAGAGTGTAATCCTAATACTTATTATTAGGATTATAATTAGTAAATCATATCAATCAATATTTATTGTATTTATTTTGTATTTCTATTATAAATAGAGACGAGTGTAGTCTGATTTAGACCCATAATCACAAATTCAAACTGTAACCACTAAAGAGTTTTAGAGGGTGAGGATTGTCCACCCCACGTAAGTTGTAAGTACTAATTTGGTTATACCAACAGTCAACCGTGGGAGCTCCAACAAACTCCTCCAAACTCACTTTTGAGGCCCTTTTGCTGACATGCAGCATGCTAGTAGTATTTATTAACACATGATTGAGAGAGATAGATGATGGAGAGAGATAGATGATGGGTTGAAATTTATTGGAAACGGATCAAGTAAGATGAAGTTTTACTTCAGATGTTCTTGTCTTATTTTTAAAACACCAAAGCTTGAATTGAATTTGAGCTATTTTAATTTGGTGTACCCTTTTACTTCTTTAAATAGGCAACAGGTTTACCTCTCAACAGGCCTAAGCCTTAATGGTTGCCAACGAGCCAATGTTTTTATACAAATAAGCAACTGTCTCATTTATAGATATACTAAAACAATGTAATTCAAAACCAACAACAATAACGATAATACTGTATTATTTAATTTTTCATAAGGCTTACATGTTAAAGCTAAAAGATTTTTGATGGCCTAAATCACATGACCTATTTTTAGCTTAATGGGATTTTTCAAAAGGTTTGAAATGCCTTAGCCTAGTCACTTAAGTAATTAGACTTGGTCATAAGCTCTGACAAGTCACTAGGTCTATTTTCATTTGATGGATCAAAAGTGAATTCTCTAAGTTGCTTCACAGTTATATTCTAAATCTAATCTTGTTTTTAATCTTTGGCTACAAAGATGTAAGACCTGGTGTGAAGGAGAATAGGCTAAAGTTCATGCAAATCAGCTTTGCATGAACTTTAGCCCGGGGAACTTCAAATGGCTCTAATAGTGGCGCTACTAATGATAACTTCAGTGACTGATGCGGCATGATATATGTGTAGCACTGTAGCTTCATCACCTCTCTTCTGTTTTGTTCCATTCTATTAATATCAACATTTATTGCTTAGCATTTTTTGTATCTGCTGCTGCAGCTTTCAGAAATCACCATGCCAAGTATACTGGCAGCATCAATATTTTCGGCACAAAGCGGCGAGACTGCGGCATTCTCTAGGAATGCAATGTTTTTGGTTCTTCTATGTTTCACTTCAGGGATATGCAGGTAATTCTTATAGTGCCTAATCTCTCTATCTAACATAATATTTAGCCACTTTTTCGAAAGCTAATTAATGGGATATCCAAGGTACAAAACCAAAACGCACTCCAGACTAAACAAGGATCTATTCCTAAATAAAGGAGCTTGTCCTTAAGTAACCAGACCACTTTATAATGGACCACTTTATAATGGAAAAGTAGGAGAGGCTAATGATCTCCGGATTCTTAATACACACAACCCATATATAAAATGCCTTACTTTCTGTATCTGTTCAACTATTATTCAAACAAGGAATGCTCGCCTCAAAATTAGTTTCCTTTTGGTGTGGTCTATTTGTTAGTATATATTGGACTTTTCACCTTCATTGCGGTCCACCCTAGTCGTCTTAATTGCGGCACTTTGACTTGCCTTCATTGCAGCCCCCAACATCTTCATTGTGTTGGATTTAAAGGGGTGAATTTAGTCGCACATTGCTTATAGATATGGCAGGTGTTGTGCTTATAAGTGGGGGCATTCCCACCCTACAAGCCGGTTTTGTAGGGATGGGTTAGGCCCAACCTAACTTCTGAGATGGTATCAGAGCGTATCCTAAATCACGTGTTGGGCTTCCTGCATCGTCCACGCTCTGGACTCATTAGGCCCAAGTGTGAGGGTGTGTGTTGGAATTTCCGCCTTCATTGCAGTCCGCCCCTACTCGCCTTAAATGCGGCATCTGGCTTGCCTTTATTGCACCCTCCAACATCTTTATTGTGTTGGATTTGAAGGGGTAGATTTAGGGACACATTTTTTAGAGATATGACTTGTGTTGTGTTTATAAGTAAGGGCAATTCTCATCCTATAAGCCAGTTTTCTAGGGTTGAATTAGGCCCAACTTAAATTTTGAGAGTATATATTTAGTGTTCAAATTGAGTGGGTGGTTATTTGATTCTCTCATTTGAATTTCAGTGGTTTGCGAAGTGGCTGCTTTGGAATTTTGAATGTCACTTTGGTGAGTGGTTTTTGATCTCGACTATTTTCAATTAATGTTTTGGATGTGTCAACTTTGTATGCTAGAGTTTTTTATCCCATCTACGCCATTGCTTTGTATCATTGTGAATTTTATGCTAGTAGATGTAGTCAACGAGTCATCGGAGCTCATCTAAGGTTTATTTGCTAGTTTGGAAGGTAGGGCATAGGAGGGCTTTGGGTAAAAGGAAGGAGAAAAGAAAAATGGAAGAATGATAGTCCTTCAACTTGAATAGGGGTTGTTTTTTTTGTCTTCATAATATAAAATCTCCCAAAGTGAGGAAATTAAAAAATTGTATTTAAGGAAGGTTGAGATAAATTCTTCAACTCTAATATACGTTGTTATAATGCTTTTAAAATTAAAAATATATTAATGATAAATTTTTATTTATCATTCTTGAGAAATACACTTAAAAATGTAAAAGATTTCTTTGTTGTTTCCTCTACTTCTTTCTCTTCAAAGCCCTTCCCTTCCTCTCTAATGTTTTTACCACAAATAGAGGATGTTTTGGGCATTTTTATTCTAAGATATTTTCTTATTTGTCCTCTCATAAAGATCTAGATTGAAGGAGAGGTGCAAAGTTGACTGATTTTCACACACAAGTTTCATAGGACAGATTTCATAAAAATGAAGTTCCCGTAGTAAATACTTTAACTACAAGAGCTCATATGTGGCATTAGCCATGTCTCGATACTCATCCTCTATACATGACTGAGCAACAACAATTTGCTTTTTGCTCTTCCATTCCAATCAACATTTGAATATCCAATGATCAGTGTTGTCTCTGTCACATAAAACAAGCCGTTTTTAGGTGATCTTTTGGTGTACTTGAAGATTTGAATAACCACACCCTAATGATTGTCACGAGAGTTGAGAAACTGGCTTACTACACCGACGGGTAAAGATATATTGGGTTTATTCATAGTGAGATAATTCGATTTTTCCACAAGTTTTCATTATCTACTTGGATCAGTATATGACTCCATCTGGTTAGGAAGAAGCGTTACATTATGCTCCATATCAGTTAGACCCGTTTCCTCTAGAATATCAAGAGTATACTTACTTCGAGAAATAACAATACCTGACTTGACTTTGATCGAGCTACCTCAATCCTAAGAAAATAATGAAGAGGACCCAAATCCTTAGTCTGAAGTTTTTGAAATAAGTGTTGTTTTAAAGCCTTGATACCCATCAAAGTCATCACTTGTAACCACAATATTGTCAACATAAACCATTAGATAAATATATTTGTTTGATGCAGAGCATTTGGTGAAAATAGAGTGACCTGATTCACAACATGTTATAAAAAATTGTTGTAATGCTTTGCTAAATCTTCCGAACCATGCCCGGTGTGATTGTTTCAAGCCATACAAAGACTTGTGCAATTTGCATACTCCATTACACTCCCCCTAAGCAACAAATTCAGGAGGTTGCTCCACGTAAATCTCCTTTTCCAAGTCGCCATGCAAGAATTCAATCTTGATATCCAATTGAAATAGAGGTCAGTGTTACAAGGAAGCCATGGACAAAAAGAGATGAACAAATGCCATCTTTGCAATAGGCAAAAAAGTATCACTATACTCTACCCATGGAAAAATAAAAACCATGAACATATTGTCAACCTTTTCAATATCTTATTATCATCACTAACTAACATAAGTTTGGGGCCCTAACCGTACAAGTGCACTCTCTCTCAAAAAATGGATTTATCACATGTATAGATGATCATACAAGAGTATGTTGGGTGTACTTGTTAAAGGGAAAATCAGATGTTTGTCAGGCTGTAAAGAATTTTTTTACAATGTTGCAGACCCAATTGCAAACAAATATCCAAGTCTTTAGAAGTGATAATGGCAAAAAAATTTTTACCACTATCCTAGATGATTTTTTCCTAAAAAATGGAATTGTACATCAAAGTTCATGTCCTAATACTCAACAAAATGGAGTTGCTGAAAGGAAAAATAGACATTTATTGGAGGTTGCTAGAGCTCTACTTTTTTCGAATAAAGTACTAAACTATTTGTGGGGCGAAACTGTTTTAACAACTGCATATTGAATTAATAGAATGCCCTCCAAAATTCTCAAATTTCAAACTCCAATTAATACCTTCAAAGAATGTTTTTCTAGTACTCATGTTTTAACTGATTTGACATTAAAAATCTTTGGTTGTACAACCTTTGTTCATGAACATAAAAATGTTGGAAAACTTGAACCACGTGTTATAAAATGTGTCTTTGTTGGATACTCCCAACCCAAAAAGGATATAAATGTTTTGATCCAAAAAACAAGAAAATGTTTGTCACTATGGACGTTACATTCTTTGAAAATAAATCTTTTTTTGAAGACACTCATCTTCAAAGGTGGGATATAAAGGAAGACTCGTTTCAAATCGAGGACATGAGTTTTTTAAATAATTTATCTTTGCCTGTATCACAAAATTTTGAGATTTATACATCTGCACCAATAGAAAATGGCCATGATTCTTTATCTGATCCTACTCTTGTTATGAGTAAGGAACTTTGTGAATTCGAGCCTACATTTTCTCTTGTAGAAAATAATGAGAATCCTGAAAACGATGATAATGATGATCTAATTGAAATGCCACAAAATAATGAGTTACTTCAAGAAAACATATTTGAATTAGGAAACAGGACTTGGAAAGGGAGGGTTTTTCTGAAAAAGCACCACAAAGGAAGGGACGAGTCCACATCTCAACACTACCAGGAATCTGAACTAGGGAATGATCAACCTTATAAGAAAAGGAAAGGTAAGTCTATCTTTGTTTTTGAGAGTCGTATTTTGTATCCTGATATAAATGATCCTGTTGCTATTAGAAAACCTGTTAGATCTTGCACTAAACACCCCATGTCCAATTTTATATCATATTCAAATTTGTCTTCATCTCTGTCCGCCTTCACCTCAAAATTGTCTAGTGTAGAAATTCTAAAAATTGTACTTGAGGAGATGAAAGCTCTTAAAGAACAAAACTTGGAGTGTTACGACACTACTAGATGGCAAAAAGACAGTTGGATGCAAATGGGTGTTTACTGTGAAGTATAATTCGGATGGATCAATTGAAAGGTACAAGGCTCGCTTGGTGGCTAAAGGCTTTACTCATACCTATGGTATAGACTACTCAGAGACATTTGCTCCTGTTGCAAAATTAATTAAACACTGTCAAAATTCTTTTATCTCTTGCTGGTAACCTGGATTGAGCCCTACATCAGTTAGATGTTAAGAATGCCTTTCTTAATGGCGATCTAGAAGAAGAAGTATATATGGACATTTCTCTTGGATTTGAAAACAAATTTGGATCAAATAAATGCAAACTAAATAAGTCTTTGTATGGATTAAAGCAATCCCCTAGAGCTTGGTTTGAAAAATTTACTTAGTCCATGAAGAAACAAGGGTACATTCAAGGACAGGCTGATCACACCTTGTTCACAAAGTTCTCCCACGATGGGAAAGTTGCCGCCCTAATTGTTTATGTTGATGATATTGTCCTTACTGGAGACGATATATTGGAAATGGGAAGAGTAAAAGAGAAATTGGTAATAGACTTTGAAATCAAGGACTTGAGATTTATGAGATATTTTTTAGGTATGGAGGTTGCTCGGTCAAAGAATGGTATTGTGGTTTCAAAGCAGAAATACATTCTAGACTTATTGAAAGAAACATGAATGAATGGTTGTCGTCTTGCAGATACCCCTATGGATCCTAATGTTAAACTTTGGGGATAAGGTAATGTTCCTGTTGATACTGGAAGATATCAAAGATTGTTTGGAAAATCGATTTATTTGTCACACACCCGACTTGATATTGCTTTATCAGTGAGTGTAGTAAGTCAGTTTATGCATTCTCCTTTCGAAGAACATCTTTTGAGGTAGTATATAGGATACTGAAATATTTGAGGGGAAATCTTGAAAAAGGCTTATTTTTTAAGAAGATTAATGAAAAAAATGTTTATATCTGCACTGATGTTGATTGGGCAGGTTCAGTCACAGATAGAAGATCAACCTCTGGATATTGTACCTATGTTTGGGGTAATCTTGTGACATGGAGGAGCAAGAAACAAGGAGTTGTAGCAAGAAGTAGTGTAGAAGTCGAATTTAGAGCTATGTCTCAAGGTATTTGTGAAGGATTATGGATCCTTAGAGTCCTAGAAGAACTTAAGATGAAAATTGAGATTCCATTGAAGTTATATTTTGACAGTAAAGCTACTATTAGCATAACTCATAACTCAATTCAGCATGACAGAACCAAGCATATTTAGAGATTGATTGACACTTCATAAAGGAAAAGTTAGATGCCGGAACCATATGTCTACCTTTCGTGACTTCAAGTCAGCAAATTGTAGATATCCTGACCAAAAGTTTGGCAAGACCTACCTTCGATCATTTGATAGACAAGTTGGACATGATAGATATCTATGCTCCAACTTGAGGGGGGTGTTGGAAAATATTTTATTTCACCGTTTGATTATTTCCGTTTATTCTCATTTATTCTCCACTAAGAAGAGAATTAATTGTAATAATTGTATTCTCACTATATAAACCAGCCTTTGACTGAGGAATAAGATATAACAGCTTTTTACCTATTATCTTTAATACTATCAGTAGTAGATTGAGCACCAATCAAATATTCTGATAAGTTTTGATTAGTTATTTTAAGAGCCAAGATGCAAACAAACTCATAGTCATACAATCTTTGAATATCGTTAGCATAAAACTTTTTATCCTACCGCCAAACCTCGTAACATGTCCTATACAATCGAAAGTGTGCCATCGACTTTGGCTCAATAGAATTCCACAACTACAATGCAAGCTGATAGTTAGCTAATTTCCAACCATCTTTCAATGTTGCATCAATATTTGAAGTGGTCTTAGTAAGATGCTCTGACCGACGTTGACTCAAAAACCATAACTCAACAGAAGGATATCAATTCATATAGTTCTTATTACTATTCAATTTTTCTGTGGTAATAGAGGGTGTTCCTTAACTAATAAAAAAACAAACGAAACTCTTTAAGGCTCTTGGGTCACCCTTGACAACACCATTCTTTGGAATTTCATGTGAAGACATGATGTTTCAACAAAGAAAAAATTTCAACAACACAAAATATAGGAATGATTAAATCTAGGCAAAATATCCTTTTTGATCCCTTAATTATACCTTTAGGTTCAGATTGGTCCCTTAATTTTTTTCCGTGTCAGATTGGTCCTTTAACTCGTAAAATGTGTCATGTTAGTCCTTTTTGTCTAATTAGTGTAAAAAAAAAATTCAAGAACCGGTCGCTAAATTCGTCGCTAATTAGACAAAAAGGACTAACATGACACGTTTTACGTTTTAAGAGTTAAGGGACCAATCTGACACGAAAAAAAATTAAGGGACCAATCTGAACCCAAGGTATAGTTAAGGGACCAAAAAGAGTATTTTGCCTTAAATCAAATACAATAATATCCTAACAGATACTAATTATAATTATAATATCTCAACAGTGTTGTTTAGTTCAGAGCACGTCATTCCATTCTCCCTGACATGTTTCAGGTAAAGCGTCTCCGAGAAAACTTGTATACAGCCATTCTTTTTCAGGTATGTTTTACGAAACAAAAATATACTGGGCTAACAAAGATGTTCTTTAGTGTTCTTTGGTTATTTATTTACTTGAACTGCTTCTCTGCTTTTCTTATGGTTACCCCAGGCATGTATAATGTATTATGTAGGACATATCCTATTTTGATAAAGAAAAAGTTGGCACCTTGACAAGCAGGCTTGCAGCAGATTGTCAACAGCTTTCACATGTTATAGGAAATGATCTTCAGTTAATATTACGCAACTCTTTGCAGGTCTTAATATTTTCATATTAATTTTCTGGTTAAATTTTATGGCATTATTTTTCCATGTATTACCTGTTATTTCTTTGATATCTAGGGAACAGGAGCAATAATTAATTTACTGGTTTTATCTTGGCCTCTAGCATTATCTGCACTGATGATTTGTTCTGTGTTATCTGCAATTTTCCTGGTTTATGGGAGGTAAGTGTTGGTAGCTTTTCTGACTTTAGTTTAAGGGGCTCGGCAATTTTGCTTCGAGGACTGTTTGTTTCTCTCTTTTTGTATCGTCTTCTTGTTAAGAGGATAACTTGGACTCTACGGGGATGCAAACAAGAGTTTGTGTTCCAATGGACAGTTTGTGCATACTACAACCGTGCCCAATGAGTGTGTGTAGGATCTTCTTAATGTACTTTATTCATCTTAGCTCATAAATAATACTAACATTTCTACTTCTTAATTGCTTAATTGCTATCACAAACTTGATTACTTTATTTTTTTAGACCATCCTATATGAGATGAAGGGTTTTCTTTGTGGCACTTAAAGATGATATTTATGTTTTTTCTGAGGAGATATTGCTTGTGATTAAATATTTATATAGCCATGCATGTCTCTGGCCTAACTTATGACAATGCTGACTTTCTAAAGAATGTATTTATTGTTTTAATAGGTATCAAAGAAAAGCAGCAAAGTTAACCCAAGATTTCTCTGCTTGTGCTAATGATGTATGCATACTTACTAGTAGAAACTGTTTCTAAAAAATATTGGCCATAATCTTATTTTAACTATTATTATATTTTCTATTACAGGTAGCTCAGGAAACATTTTCTTTGATAAGAACTGTCCGAGTGTATGGAACCAGAAAAGAAGAATTTGAAAGGTGATTTATTTTGTTTATTCTCTTATTATATATTCTTGCTGAAAATCTATATTTTGGCATGTAGTTTAGGATTTAATCTTTCTTTACTTCCTTGTATTAGTAAGCTTTTAAGCTATACCGTTCTCTCCAATTCTGTCCTCAAATTGATACTTTGTGCATCACTCCCAAGCTCATTATACTCCACTATACATTTATGATAACGGTTGATAAGGATAATTTTCTAATCTGTTAGGCTCTTTTATTTATTTACACGTCCAAAAAATATCGAACCTAGCTTATGGTAGCTAATAGCTGAGATGCTACATGATTGAAGTTTACATACATTATTTACTTGATTTTCAACAAAAAAAATGTCTTATCGAAAAATTACTGAGTTATTTTGGAAGTTTTTCCCATTTTTCAGGGCATATTTCATAATTTATATGCATATATAATTTTTTCTGTTTGTTAAATCAAAACTTGCAGATATATGCAATGAGGTTAGCAAGACTTGATTTATTTGAAATCATCTACCATTCCGAGTGTGATAATAGATTGTATACATAAGTTGATCATAAATTTTTTCAAATGATTATGTTAGTGATTCTCTTACTTCCTATACGTCTAATCAGGTACAACCAGTGGCTACAGAAATTAGCATTTATTAGCGGTCGAGACAGCGTGTGTAATGGTTTATGGAACCTGAGCTTTAACACCCTTTACCGCTCAACTCAGGTTTGGCTCTATTAGTAAATTATTTTCTCATATTATAAACATTGAAAGGTACATAAAATATATATATCGTGTCTGAACTAATTAAGGAAATACCAGTAATTATGTTGTTCTAATTACATATCTCTAGAATTAAAGAGATTTTCCTAATCATATCAATACGTACACAAATAAGAAAGATATTACAAACTCCCTAAATCAATTTCTTTAAATACTGTGAGATTTCCCACACTCTCCCTCAAGCTGGTGAATGGGTGTTATCCATTCCCAGCTTGGACTATGTTAAGATTCTCACGATCAATGTTTAAAAACATTATAAGGGTATTATAAAAGTAGATAATGAAATTTCTCCGGAAGATTTTATATTTAGCGACGAAGTTAGTAGTTATTTAATTGTTTTTATTTATTAAATTGCAACTTGCAGATATTTGCAGTGCTTTTAGGAGGAATGTCTGCTTTCAACTGTTGTGTAACTGTTGAGCAACTTACTAAGTATGTATTATACTGTGAGTGGTTGATTTTTGCCACTTGGAGGGTGACAAACAGTTTATCATCATTAATGCAGTCCATCGGAGCATCTGAACAAATTTTCAAGATGATGAATCGTTTGCCCTGTGACCAATTCAAAGTTCAAGGCAAGTAATTCTTAGAGTTCCTTGCTATTGTATAAGATATGGAATCACATATTGTTTTAATTGTGCTTCCCACTTTTAACAGGAATTAAGTTGCAGAGGCTAATGGGCCATATTCAGTTTGTTAATGTATCATTTCATTATCCTGCAAGGAGTATGGTATATAAAGTGT
Organism: Lathyrus tuberosus; assembly: GCA_022829125.1. Taxonomy (NCBI): domain Eukaryota; kingdom Viridiplantae; phylum Streptophyta; class Magnoliopsida; order Fabales; family Fabaceae; genus Lathyrus; species Lathyrus tuberosus. Next base: position 5,902,580 of record JALAZF010000121.1, read on the forward strand.
TTTTCACTACATTTGTTATAATAAGCACATTTTTAAGTTACTCACTATGCTCAAAATTAAGGTTATGTTTAGATTGGTGGATTAGAACGGAGCAGAATAGAATATGATGGAATTGAGTGGAGCAGAGCGGAATAGACCAGAGATTCCATTTCATTGTTTGTGAATTTTTATAATTTAACAACGAAATATAACAAATTAGTTCATTCCATTGCATATATCCATCCCAAATTTGATGGAATGTAAATTGAAGGATTTGATGGAATAGGATGGAATTGATTCCATCATGTTTTATCCTGCTCCATCCATTATCTACAATTCCAAACAATAGAGTATGATTAAATAACACTTCATTCCATCATGTTGCACTGAATTCTCTATACCCAGTCACTGTCCGTTTTAAATTAGGCATAAGTACAATACTTTTACCCTTTCAGTTTATATATTGTCACGAAAAGTGGTTTGATGTCTTTCTCTATTGTATTTCACACTATATATAGTAGTGTATATAGTAGTGTCAGTAGTCATAGATAATTATAATTCATAAGGCTAATTACAATTCATTATGACTATCATTCTAATATAGGAATGTAAATTATTCACAATAAAGACAGATTAATTCCTGATTAACATATATTTCATCCCTTTTACATAACCATTCAATTTCAAGAAATGAGTGTGTATGAAGCTGATTTAAGTTATCATTAATTTTCCATTGTTCCTGACTTTTGAACAGATGCCTGTTCTACATCACTTAAACTTCTCTGTAAAAGCAAATGAAGTCATTGCCATTGTAAGATTTGTCCCTTTTACTATACCATTGATGTTGGTGATTCCCAAAAACTAACTCGATATTTCTACCTTGCCAAGGTTGGTCTGAGTGGCAGTGGAAAGAGCACGTTAATCAACCTTTTACTTCGCCTCTATGAGCCTTGTAGTGGTCAGGTAAATTATTTATATCTTTCAATCCTAGTAATTTGAAGTCATGATCTCGATTAGTTATTGCTCCTGAAGTTGAAAGTTTCTTGTTTTTAATATTCTTCTTCATTGAGATGATGACTAATAGTATACTCTAGGTTGTTAATCTTGGACGATGCCCAACACCGAAGCCCTAAAATGCTATATCCGGGATGGCCACTATTGTGAAGACCAAAAAATATCGTACATAGTAAAACATAAATTCCAACACCATGCATAAATACTAAAAAAAAAACAATTGCAGCAACATATATAGTAAAAATCTAATAGTAAACATAAATTACAACATACATATCTCATCAAAATGAGTTCCCATCAAATCAAATTATAAAAGTATTCAAAATCACAAACAATTGTTTTCATGGTCTTTATAAGAGTTCCAGTGCCAACCAATGTCAAGGTTGTCACCAATAGGATTAAAATATCCTTTCTTGCTGGAGGTTAGTGTTACATTTGCAGAGGCAGAGAATGATGATGGCAAAGAACAATGGAAACCGGAAGGCATGGGAGAAAGACAAAAAACATGGTGTTAAATTAAGTAAAAAAGGTGGAAAAAACCAATACACCCTTGTAAAAATATTTGGGTTTATGAATTTGCCCCAATTGAAAATAGCGGTCATCAAACCGCTATGCACTGCTATTGTGCCGCTATGAAACTGCAATTCGCGTCCGCTATGACTGCTACCGTCAATAGGCTTCCCAGGTCAATTGTGTAGCGGTGAGGGGCCATGCCGTCACACTCCATTGCTATAGCGGTGCTATGGCTGAACTTGAATATCCCATATTTTACTAGTTTGAAGTTTTGTTTGATCCATATACTTATGTGTGATTTGGCCCATAGTTCACTGTTTAAATTTTTTAATCTTAATAGAAAAGCTGAATGAAATAAAACTTGGTGAAGATGATAAATCACCTCCAAAAAAGTTGATGGTGATACAAATGACAAAGATGATATATAATACAATTATGCTATTTGTTAAAAAATGTGGTTGAGTCTAACTCAACCCTACAAAACCAGTTGGTAGGGTGAGGATTAACCCCACACTCCCTCGTGCTCAGGATTAGACGGTGGTCCGCTGGATCTTAAAGGAGACTCTTGATACATGTTAAGAAATGTGGTTGAGTCTAACTCAATCCTACAAAACCGGTTGGTAGGATGAGGATTGTCCCACTTATAAACGCATGTTCAAGCCATATATTATTCTATGTGGGACTCTTAACACTATTCAATGTTTTTGTTCTTGATACAACTGAGTAAAATAGCGAAGAGAGGACACCACTATCTCAGAGCTAGTATGTTTATATTTAGCTATGAGTCAAATAGCAAAGAGACGACACTGCTATCTCGAAGCTTGTGTGTTTATACACATCATTATTCATGGTAATAATATCTTATAGTCTATAGAATTTCTTTGACAGGTATGTATTGATGGTTTCCCTCTTAAGGAGTTGGATATTAGGTGGCTGAGGCAGAACATTGGATATGTTGCGCAGGTTAAGTTACCGAAACAATATTTTATAAATACTTGATTATATTCATTTTCTGATTTTTTTTTTTTTTTTTGTTTCAAATAGGAACCTCGTATCTTTCGCATGAACATAAAGTCGAACATAGAGTATGGCTGCCCTAGGAACAAAAATCAAGAAGATATTATAAAGGCGGCAAAACTGGCTTATGCCCATGACTTTATTTCCTCACTTCCTAATGGCTACGACACCCTTGTTGATGGCAATGCACTTAGTGGGGGACAAAAACAGCGAATTGCCATTGCCAGGGCCATTATCAGGGACCCTATTATTATGATTCTAGACGAACCAACCAGTGCCTTGGATTCTGAAAGTGAGCATTACATCAAGGTATATCTCTCAAATTCTTACCATAGTTTGAATATGTGGCCCCCAGCCGCCACAACATAACGGTTTGAGTTCTTCACAACTGCAAATGTGACTGCCACATTTGCCCCCTTACCGCAATATAAAAGTTCACAGCTTAATTGCAACCACAATTTAAAACCGTGGTTCTGACTTTTCAAAGTTATAATTTCCAATCTTGTGTCCAATGTATTTTGCTTATCTAAATAAAACTGTGACATGCAGTCGTTTACGTGTACTGTGCTTCTTACTTTAGGAGGTATTGTATGCGTTGAGAAATGAAACTAAATCAAGAACCATCATTATCATAGCTCATAGGTAAATTCATAAATATCCATTGTTTCAATTTATTTATAGGAGAAGTATCATTGAAAGTACCATCATTACAGGCTTTCTACCGTAAAAGCTGCTGACCGAATCGTTGTTATGGATAATGGTCGCATTATTGAGGTGATTTCCGGTTGAACTTAACTATTTTATCATAATACTTAAAAGTCCCAAAAATGTGTTTCTTGTGGTTTAGACATGACAAAGTTGTGCAATTATATGTTTGTTGCAGATTTTTGTTTACAGCTTTGAGTTAAGTAATATACTATATATATTTACCTTAAGAAAAGTAATGCTTATGACCTTGTTAATGCCTTGATGCTACACAAAATTTCAGTTTTTTTTTGTGTACAGAAGAACAATGCATAAACAATGTGTTGTTTTTTGTTTTGCCGATGGGTAACCATGAAGAGCTTCTGGTCAAAGATGGGCTCTATGCCAAGTTAAATAAAATTCAAGAAGATGTATTTTAACTTGATTCAATTTGTTTTGACAAGGGCAAGAAATTAAATTGTTAAGAATTATCTATTGATAATTACAATAGAAACTAATGATATCATGGTAGAAGTTTGAATTGAATGACACTAACAATTTACCATTTAAAATTTGGGTAATTTTTTACCCTTGTACCTTCTCACAAACCTTTGGGGAAAGTCCAAAAATGTCTCTAGAATTTAGAAATGCATCTTTGGACACACCAATTTCTTTCACTAAAACGATTACATGGTTTAATCGATTAAAAAGCTTTTCTAATTGTTTAAGTACCTTGCTCAAATATATTAGACCATGTACCTAATCAATTAGGTTGTAAAAAAATCTTTTCCAATTGATTAGATATATTTTTTAATAAATTCCATACAAACTTTACTTTGATAGTTTTTTTTTTAATAATTTTTATAAAATTAGAGAGGTTTTAAATAAATATTTCATGTGTATGATTGCCATACTACTTAGAGAATTAATTTATATTTTTTACATTAAAGTGATCACTTAAACATGTGCTAAGTGTAGGACTAGGCAAGCTTTTACACTTTATCTCTTTTACAATTTTAAAATTTTATGTTCTATTTCTTGATTCATTATTTATTTAGCATTTCATATAGAACTTGACTGTTCTGTTCTAACTAATGAGACTTGAAATAACTTTTTGATTGGATACTATCATTGGAGAATGTTGGACAGTTGTCACCAAAGATTTTACCAAACGTTGTTTGGCCTAAGGTATTGTCATCATTGAAGTGACTTGAAATTTGATCTCACAAATAACTTCTTGATAATTGAATCATCTTCATAGATATAGAATTCGTTGAATGTCATCTGACATAAAATGTTTACATAATCAAAACTAATAAAATCATCATAAGAGTTCCCTTGATTGATTAAGACCCATTCAGACCCTCCAAAAAGCGTAGTTACATTTTCTTCCCTTAATAATTCTACCCCTTGGATTTCCTTTCTCTTGGTTTGTGAACCTGTATAATTCTACCCTTAATATCAAAGAGAATTTCTTAATGCACTCTATATGTTTCTACTACACCACATAAATTTTCACAATTATCCCTTATTTCCGAAGATGGATCTCCAGACGCACCCAACACACTCAAGTAAGGCCATTTCTGAGTGACACCTTTTTTTGTTTACTTTATTCCGGAGATGCATCTCCGAAATAATTCCGTAGTTACATTTTCAGAGACACACCAGTAGTAGATTCAACACAAAGTAATTTTCCAAAATGAAATTAACATTCATAACATAAAATAAGCATTACATAGATGATTTCAACATAAAATACAACATTGCACTTCAATATCCAGGTGGACGCTTCAACATCTTCGTAATATCTTTGATCGATATTGAAACCGTCGCTTCCAACTCGGGCAAAAATTTTGTTTCGAAACGGAAATACGTATTCCACATAGCCCTTACATTTGCTTGCGTCTTGAGCTCAGATTTTCGTAACTTACTTTTCCCTCCGTTTTCAATCGACGGTGAACGATACTCGAGCTTCACAATCTTTCGATTGCCTCCGTAAGGTATGAGATGGTGTATTTCATTTTTGATATCTTCGAGGGAGGTGAAATCGGTGAGCTTAAACGTTCGCTCGGGTGTAGAGTTAGAGAAGGAGACATTTGCGATATACCAATAGATGTTTATTTGTGACATTTGAGACATTTTCAGTTTGTGTGAAATATAACATAAGAGCACCTAAATTTTTAGAAGCCATAGAGCAATATGGACCACTCATTAACTGTCATATTGTTTTCGGAGATATATCTCCGAAACTGCACCATATTATTTTATTTCGGAGATGCATCTCTGAAACTTTTCTTGAACCCGTTATGGGGAAGATAAAAAATGCATTAAGATAAAATATGAACAAATGGTGAATATATAACACTTCATTTATATTGAGACACAATTACATATACTTATTTGTCTGGTTAAACAAGAAATTAAAACGAATCGAAACATATGTCACCGGCTAAATCTATTGGTGGTACCCCCTTGGACTTTTGTGCATTTGATTCTTTTTCAATGTTTTTCAATTTCTCAAATTCTTGCATCCTTTCCATAAAATGATCCGGCCAAGTCTCCGCTTTTGTGGTTGAATCAACTGTCCACTCCGGTCTTGTCAGCAACACATTCCTTCTCTTCCCGTATGATTCGACAGACACTAGGATGACCGACTAATTTTAAACACAAATCATGATTATGCAAACCACATATCACATTAAATCTCCAGTTTTTGTTTTGCTAACAGGTAACCACACACCTTAAATTTGAAAATCACATTTTCTTGTATCAGTGTCGTCTCTTTTAAAATTTCTGAGAGGAGTTATATATTTCCCGCTTCTTTCGCACGTCATTGTCACAAAAGCGCATCTTTTATTTGAACCATTACCAGAGCTTTTGATAACCACAACAAATCCAAGTTTAGAGGCCTCCATACGAATCCATTGAAGCATTTGATAACAAGATTCAAACTCTTGCTTGTTTTTAAATTGGTTGCCAACATTTATCGTCTTCACAACAATACCTTAGACATTTAGAGAAAGAACTTGTTTGTCAAAACATCGGGGTGCACCATATCAAATGAAAACAATTAAAACCATAACAGTACATAAGTGCTACTGCTGAAGATAGACATGGAAATCAAACACATATAACTTCCGAAAATGCATCTCCGGAAAAGTTCATACACGTTCCGGAGATACATTTTTAGACACAACACTACTTATTTCAGGAAAAAGGATGATTAACGTGAGCAATGTAGAGGGAAATGAAATACCTTTACCTGAAATTCTATATTCTTTAGTTCCCTATGATGTGATGAACCAAAAGAATGAAGATTTGGAGTGAAAAATTGGATTGAGAATGAAGGGTTTTTTTGGTGAAGGGTTTGGTTGAAAACCAATTATGGCAACAATGGTTGTGTGATCATGCAACTGCTTCTTTTATCAGATATTTTCGGAGATGCATTTATGGAAATACCTGACATGCAAAGGTGACAGAAAATTTCAAAATTTTGCCCATAACTCCGGAGATGTAACTCCGGAATTTCTACAAAACTGGTAAATAATGAAGGTATTTCTTAAAATATTCCGAAGATGCATCTCCGGAATAAAAATAACCCAACTTATAGGGCGTCTCTCATAATGACCTTACTTGAGTGTGTAAGAGGTGCGTCCGGAGACACATCTCCCAAAATAGGGGGCATTTATGGAAATTCACGTGGTGCAGTAGAAACATCTAGGGTTAGTTAAGATATTCTCCATATCAAATCTCTAATTCTGTCTGTTATATGAACATAATCTTCACTGTAGTGATAATTTCTTTTATGAACACAACAATACTTATATTTCTCAATGTTAATGCACTTTCATATTTTATTGAGGATCTCTAGTTCTTCGTGAGAATCAATGTTGATTCCTTCTTCTAGAATTCATTTCCTAGACGTATTTAGGGGTGCATAATTCAGATATTTAGAAGGGGCAGACGGGCTCCGCTATTTTCATGTTTAATAAGGTTTTCCTTATTTTTCTTTCTATTGTTCTTTTGATATGTATCTCCCATTGATTCTTAAGTTGGTATCTTGCTTATCTCATACCTTTTGGTACCCACTCCATAATTGCTCTACTCGCAACTGTTAAAATTAATGTGTTGTAACCACCACTATTATTATTAGTAAGCATTATAAGAGAATTCTAATCACCATATTATAATGATTGTCTTTATTTAGATTTATGGTAGAGTTGTATCATTAAGATTGAGAGAACCAAAGAGTCCTCATCTTGATTACCAACTTATTGTATTCTCTATTTGTTTCATCTTCAAGTCTATATAAAGACATTGTAATGCTAAGTTGAATATATGAAAAGAAAAGCAGAAAAAAGAGTTTGTAGTGAATTCACTAAAATTGGAGTGTTTTTAAGTATAACTTCCACAAGTGGAAGTTAAGTGCAAAACGTGACACAAAACTGATTTCTTACTCCACCACCTCTAGAATACCACCAACAGCAACCAATTCTTATTCACACTGTATGCAATTTTCTCTCTTGCTAGCATACTATTAAAATTTTTTGGGGTCGTGATTGTGATGCCTTATGTAAACTTAGATCCATGTTGGAGTACAAGAATTTATTCATCTTGTCATTGGAACTTTTAACCAAAATATCCTTTTGATTAAATCTCTCAATTTATGATCACAATGGTTGATCTTTTTTCTGTCGTATTAAGCCTAAGCTTTCAACTAATTTTGGACGCTTTTACGACACCGTAAAATAGATGGTGAACCTTCTATGTAGTTCTCCCCATGAATGATGGATTTAATTCCAAACTGCAGAACCATGCCATGGCGCCGACCTTCATGGTAAGAATGAAAATCTTACATTTCTCTAGACCTATTTCTCCTCTAATGTTTAGAAGAACATATGTGAGCTCCACTTTATCATCTAAATTCGTCATTATGTTTTATGTCCCCATCTCCAATGGCTTTTGAAACTCTATAGATGGGGTGAAGTGTTCATTGATCCTTCTAAAGTGTGGATCTATGTGTTATGCAGGTTATAAAGCCTCTTGTGGTGACAAAACATCAAATCTAAGTTAATCTTAAACATAATAATTATAAAAGATAGAAGTTATTAGAAATCAAAGTTGATCATGTTCAAATGTTGAGAGCAAAAATAAGTCAATTCAAATTCAAAGATCAACATCAAAGAAACTAAAGATTTGAAAGCTCCATTGGTCCCCCGCTTTATTGTTTTATATAACTTTGATTAGTAGTGTGTAAAATAAGAAATATTAAATCTTGAAGTACTAAGGCAATGCGCGCGCGCGCACACACACACACATACACACACTAAAATGTATTTTCAAATATTTCTCTAATTAAAAATCTCTTGAAAAATTGCTTTTAGGATATACCTAATTGATTATGTCCTTTGCCTAATCGACTAGAGATGCATGGTGACCAATAAGGAAAGCAAATCCCGTTGCCTTATCGATTAGAGCTTGCATATAATCGATTAAGGAGCGAGCTCTCCTCCTAATTAATTAGAAACCATATTAATCTATTAGAAAGAATATTACATTTTTTACTAAGTCTAATCGATTAGTGTTGTAGTGCTAGAACGGTCATGTAGGTTACTACTATAATATAACGCCATATGTTAGACGATAGACTTTGATCTAGAGAAGGGGGGGGGGGGGTGAATAAATCACAAATTTAAAAACAGAACTTTTGGCAAAAGTAGATTTTCAAAAGTTTTATGACATAGCGGAAACAATTCGAATCAAATCGTCTAATCGAACCTACTATCGAAAAGATTGGATATGTGTAATGTAAACCTATGGAATGATAAGGAACACAAATTAGTCACCAAAGATTAACTCATGAATCAATCAAATGCAAAGCTATTCGTAAAGCTTATTTTCAATGAACACAAAGCAATAAAAATACTCAAAAGCAATTTATCGAACACTTTGTGTGCGATCGATAATGTTTGGAAATTCAATTTGTTTTTTTGATGTTAAAACCCAATCACAATCAAAGTGATTATGATTATATCAACAACAACACTTTGAAAGATAGTTAAAAAACAGTTTCCAATCGATTTAATCGAAACAACAACAAAATTTATAATTTGCAAGAACAACAATTAAAGAGATATAGATATACAGAGAGAGAAAGAGAGGGAGAGAGAGAGAGAGAGTCAGAGAGAGAGAGAGACAAAGATTTGTTTAGGCAGTTCTCTAATCGGCCTCGCTATGGGTACATCTGCCCTCAATCCGAAATCAAATTGAGATACTTGCAATTAACCTTATCTTTGGAAAAATGTTTATACAAGAAGTGAAGAACTCTAACCCCACAAACCCTATGGTTTGTTTTTTATTCAACCACCTCCAAACCCTTGATCAAAGTCACCACAATGTTGCTACAATTCACTTGTTCTTGAATACTTGCTTGCAAGACCTCCTCGTCTTCAAGGTTTTTGCTCGATCGGATTATCCCTAGCACGCACTTGTTGAACCCTAGATTCCCGAACACGACTCACCATCTCGCGCTACTCCCTTGCAAAGATATCACCTTGTCCCAAGGCCTTCACTCAGTCGAATCCTTGTTAACGTAATCTTGTCCAAAACCTTCAAATCCCAATGATCTTGAAGGGAAACCTCACACTGGTTTTCTTATTTGAAACACACAAAGATCCCAACCCAATATTCTCGGTTATACCAACCTTATTGGACGTTATCAACCCTAATATAGATGATAACCCAATCAAAAAATGGTTATGTGTAATTTGATTGTGTGTATGCAAAGAAGAATGGTTGAAGATGATGGGAAAGCTTTGTAATTATGGCTTTGTTTAGGTTTTACACTAGTACCTTGCTAGAAAAAGGGTCATGTATGAGTATATATAGGTATGGGAAATAATGAGCAAAAGGAATGCAATTTGGTTGAGCAAAAATGAAATTTGTGAAGTGGGATATCGTATGTGTCGGCCATATAAAAGCAATAGGCCGACTTATCAAAGTACTCAGAACGACCTATGAAGGTCTTAGGTCGGCCTATGAAGGTTTCATGTCGCCCATGTGTCAACTTAAGAGAGGCGACCTATGGACAGTGGCTACATGCTCTAATATTGATCCATGGGAGCCGACCTGAAATTCTATGTGTCGACCTATACCGAAGCTGAAACTTGTTTAGGTCGACCTGTTTACGCATGTGTTGACCTGAAATGACTTGTCCACCCAAAAACATGTTTTTCAATGCACTTATAATGTAAGCTCCTTTTCCAACTCACTTGAATGCTTTCTAATACTAAGATGCTCATCTAGAATGGGAGGATACCGTCCAATATACATAACTCTACACTTTCTATGTTTTGTTGTCACTTAAAATCCCAAAGCACTCGCATACTCCCCCTTTTTTATGATGGCAAAACATGAGACAATGTGTTTCCCGACGTTGTTTTCTTTATGAAGACTCCCCCTGAATATATGCATCCGAATTTAACTTTTGTAAACTTCTACCCCTTTGATAACATCAAAAAGAGAACAAGCAAACTATGAGAAGTATCATTAACCACATACAAATCAAAATACTACACAGAGGCAATTTGCAAAGAGAAGAGTATCAACATGATAATACTCACATAAAATGATATACACATTGACTAAGAATGCCTAAACGTAAATACAAGCAAATCAAGTAACAATAGATCATAATTGCTATACATAATGTCAAATAACATAACAAGAACATGAATAATGAAGGATAAAATGCAATCACAAACTCTTGAATTGCTACAAAAGCGGCACGATTACGTGACATATGCTTTTGGTGCTCACGAAATGCTGCACACACATGTGCTCTAGCAAGGCAATACACGAAGTTATCACCACTCAAACCAAAAACAAAGATGTTATCATAACAATGACACACAACAAGACTTCATTTAACATCATAACATGTTCAACCATGGTTCATGCAAGAATACATAACAAGTCAAATGCACCAAGAGTATATTTCAAGCATTAAAAGGAATAACACAATATCACTATAAACATATAATTGACACAAATCAATAGAGATTTATGGAAGTGAATATTGATGAAGTACTTCATACATAAAAAATATTAGTCATTTTGGAACACTAGTAACAAGTAAAGTTAAAAAACTTACTAAGCAAGAGAAAGAAAATGAACAATATTACCTCCCATGTCGATTGATGGACAACGCACTCTCATATGATGAAACTTCGAATGAAAGTTAGAGCAAAAGTATATAAAGTGCATGCAATAAACCATATTTTAGGCAATATTTGAGATATCAAGTATCCCTAATTCCCTTCATTGAGTTGTTTGATTTGAAGACCAAGGAAGTAATTCAACTCCCCCATAAGGCTCATCTCAAAACCACCCTGCATAAGCATAGAAAACTCCTCTACAAGTTGCATGTTAGTGGATCCAAAAATAACATCATCGACGTAAAATTGAACTAGAAGAAGCATAAGCATTGAAAAATAACCAGGTAAAAGAAAGAACTTCCATACAAAGCTAAAATTGAAAAGATATTAGCTCAGCATACAAATGACGGAGGATGCACATGTATTTCACAAAGAACTCTCAAACGAAAGTTGGAATAAACGCAAAACGTGCCACAAAATCTTTAGACAATAATGATCTTATCACTTTTCCTTGTGTCAAAGTACTTGAAAGCATGATTAATAATGTATCCAAGAAGATTACTAATTTGATGACCATTGGAGATTCTCCAAATTAAAAGAAGATCGTCCACTGTAACTGGACTTTCAACCTTCCCCTTTTCACAATTGTTATCTTCTTCTTTCTCACGTTCCACTACTTTACGCTGATCAATTCCTTTTTCGGTTTCTTTGAGAATGTGTTGTGAAGATTTACCTATATTATGAAAAGAAACACCTATCCTGAAATTTCTTGAATAAAAAATTAGTAGTAATTCACACACTCTTACCAATTAAAGAAACACTAAACGTTAACCTTGTTGGTAACACAATCCGCCTTGCTTGTCACATAGTCAACACAATAAGGATATGTCACCTTATTGTGCCTTGATGCTCCATAAACGAGATCCCATACTCTCCTCTAGAAATTTTTCCTGCATGATCAACAAATAGTGTTAGGTACCTAATCTTCATTGGGTCCTTGGGGGCGAGTGAAAACAAAGTTGCATTTGGGCAACCATTGAACAACTTCTTTAGGAACAAAAAGTCTCCTAAATTTGCACTTTTCAATAGTCTGACCTTTCTTGTAACAATAATGACAAGATAGATTTTTGTGAGATGTGCTCTTGATATTTGAGTCCTTATGAAAAAATATATGCTTTTTATTCACATGGTTCAAGGATTTTCCAAACTTTGAAGGATTAATAGAAAATGCAACCTTAGGTTGTAAGATATCATCCAATTTGACTTGAAGAGATTTTACTTTCTCTTGTCTATTATGAAAATGTTCACAACCAAATCTAGGAGGTTTTATATCTTCGTTCTTGTCACTTTGAAAATCTATCATAGATCTCTTAATAGCTTCAAACTTCCTTTCAGATTCTAACACTTTAGCTTCTAAATTTAAAATGACTTTTTCATGTAAGCTAACTTGTTAAAAGCGCTTAAGGCCTCTCTATGAAGATCTTCAAAGGATTTTTGTAATTCAAGATAAGATAAGTCATTAATAGTTTCAAGCTTAGAAAGACTTAAGTTTTTCTTCTTCTTCTTTCTATTTGCCATGAGGGAAATTCAGGCCGATTCTACACTTGAAGTAGAGCTTTCATCACTAGAGGGATCACTTGCGCTCTCCCAAGCACCACATGTTCTTCTAGACTTCTTGTGATGCCCTTTCTCTATGTCTTTCTTAACCTTAGGACATTCCGGTCTATAGTGACCAAATTCTCCATGTTAAAACAAGACTTTCTATGTTTACCTTTCTTGCTCTCATATTCTCTTGAGGCTTTTGCTACCCTTCCAAACTTGGTTAAGTTATTTTCGGAGTGCTTGACTCCATTCTTCCTTATATACCTTTGTTATCTTTTAAGAAACAATCCAATCTCTTCATCATCGGGGTCGGAGTGCTTGACTCCATTTTTCCATAGGTATCTATTAAATCTTATGATGAACAACCTCATATCTTCTTCATCAGAATCTTTTTCATCTTCACTTTCACTATCGCTTAGCTCATAATGTGAGGGCCTTGAGTTAGAAGTCTTTAGAGCTATGGACTTCTTCCCTTATTCTTTGTCTTTGCCTTTCTCCATCTTCACTTTCTTTTATTTCTCTTTTTCATATTTTTCTAAGCAAGTGAGTTCTTTCTCATGCTCTTCTAATTTTCCAAACAAAGTCGTGAGATCAAGCACTTTAAGATCGCTTGCCTCGTTAATCGCGGTGACCTTGGGCTGTCATTACCTACTTAAACATCTCAACACTTTGTTAGTAGAAAGTTCATTGGAAACAGGATTACCACATGCATTTAATCAATTAATAAGACGTGTGAACCATTTTCGCTTATCCGCAATGGTTTCACCATGCTCAATACGAAACAACTCAAACTCTTGATTTAATGTGTTGATCCTAGCTTGTTCGACATCATTAGTACACTCATAGACAACCTCTAATGTGTCCCACATAGTCTTGGCGGTCTCACAATGAGAAACACGATGGTCCTCATCAACACCCAAAGTAGATGTGAGAATATATTTGCCTTCCAATCATGCGACCATAATTTCCAATCATTAGCCTCCTATTGTGCTTCCGTTTTAGGTACGATAACACCTTCATTGGTCATAGTTATTTCATTCAGACCATTTTTGATGGCGTCCCATATACCTTTGTCAATGGAGTTGACATGTATACGCATACAAGCTTTCCAACAGCCATAATTTTCGCCGGTGAAAATTAGTGCTTTATTGTACGCTCCCTTAGGTTCGGTAGCCTTTCTTCTAAAAAGTAAATATTAAGCACGAAATTTACCGGAGCTCTTGATACCACTTGTTAGACTATAAGCTACGATCTAGAGGGGGAGGGGGTCAAAAGATCACAAATTTAAAAACATAACTTTTGAAAAAAAAATAGATTTTCAAAAGTTTATGGCACGACGGAAATAACCTGAATCGAATCCTCGAATCGAACCAACTATCGAAAAGCTCGAACATGCATAATGTAAAGCAATAAAAATACTCAAAAGAAATTTATCGAACACTTTGTTTGCGATCAATAATGTTTGGAAATTCAATTTGTTTTGTTGATGTTAAAAGCCATTAAAAATCAAAGTGGTTATGATTATATCAACAACAAGACTTTGATAGATAGTTGAAAAACAATTTCCAATTGAAGTAATCAAAATAACAACAAAATCAATAATTTTCAAGAAAACCAATTAAAGAGATAAAGAGACAAAAAGAGAGAGAGAGAGAGAGAGAGAGATAGAGAGAGAGAGAGAGAGAGAGAGAGAGAGAGAGAGAGAGACAAAGATTTGTTTAGGCAGTTCCCCAATCGACCTCGCAATAGGTACGTCTACCCTCAATCCAAAATCGAATTGAGATACTTGAAATTAACCTTATCTTTGCAAAAATGTTTATACAAGAGGTGAAGAACTCTAACCCCACAAACCCCATGGTTTGTTGTTGATTCAAACACCTTCAAACCCTTGATTGATCAAGTCACCAACAATGCTGCTACAGTCCACCCGTTCTTGACTACTTGCTTGCAAGACCTCCTCGTCTTCAAGGTTTTCGTTTGATCGAATTATCCCTAGCACACACTTGTTGAACCCAAGATTCTCAAACATGATTCACCGTCTCGCGCTACTCCCTTGCAAGGAAACCACCTTATCCTAAGGTCTTCACTCGGTCGAATCCGTGTTAACGTGATCTTTTCCAAAACCTTCAAAACCCAATGATCTTGAAGGAAAACTCCACCTTAGTTTTCTTATTTGAAACACACAAAGATCCCAACCCAATATTCTCGGTTACACCAACCTAATTAGAAGTTACCAACCCTAATCTAGATGGTCGCCGAATCAAAAAATGGTTATGTGTAATTTGATTGTGTGTATGCATAGAAGAAAGGTTGAAGATGATGGGAAAGATTTGTAATTCTGGTTTCGTTTAGGTTTTACACTAGTACCTTGCTAGAAAAAGGTGCATGTATGAGTATAGATAGGTATGAGAAATAATGAGCAAAAGGAATGCAATTTGGTGGAGAAAAAATGAAATTTTTGAAGTGGGATGTCGTATGTGTTGGCATATCAAAGCAATAGGTTGGCCTATCAAGTTACTCAGACCGGCCTATGAAGGTCTCAGGTTGGCCTATGAATGTTTCCTGTCGCCTATGTGTCAACCTAAGAGAGGCGACCTATGGACAGTGGCTACAGGTTCTAATATTGATCCATGGGAGCAGACCTGAAATTCTACGTGTCGACCTATACTAAAGTTTAAACTTGTATAGGTCGACTTGAAATGACTTGTCCACCCAAAAACATGTTTTTTAATGCAGTTATGATGTAAGCTCCTTTTCCAACTCACTTGAATGCTTCCTAATACTAAGATGCTCATCTAGAATGGGAGGATAGCATCCAATATACATAACGCCACACTTTCCTAGTTTTGACATCACTTAAAATCCAAAAGTACTCACATCGTATGCCTGAAGTCATGGGGGCAGAGAGAGAGAGAGAGAGGGAGAGAGAGAGAGTATTCAAAATACGTTTTCTGGTGTGAATTGAAGTGAGGGCAAGTTCTTTATTTATAGTACAAAGTGAGGATAAAAAATGGAAAAATCCATGGTATTTTTAATGCTCATAATCAATTATGCATATCACATAATCGATTATGTAGTTCAAATATAGAAGGTTTTTAAATGGCTCCATCACTAATCGATTAGGAGACCTAATAATTGATTATTAGGGTTACAAAAGTGATAATAGACTAACTATATTGTGTTAACCGATTATACCATGTAAAAAACCCTTCATTTGAATAGAATGAGTCTCTAATCCATTAGTTAGGCACTAAAAGGTTTTTTTGGTAGTTTTAATAAAATTTAATAGGTTTTTTTATCATTCAAAAGTGTGTGCATAATTTTCCTTAGTAATTCAAGAGTTGATCCTATACCTTTACAAACACAAAACACTCAACACAGAAAAGGAAAACTTTAACACTTACTCCCTTTCACAACTCTAAATATTAAAGATACCTTGCTTGATAAAACCATGATTTAGAACTTCATATGGGACTTGACTTCTACTATCTTATGATGCTTCATAACTCTTCGTCATTAGAGAGATTGCTTGATCAAAGATCTTCATGAAATCCACTAAACGCTACTTGACTTTAGGTGTTGTCCTCTATAGATAGGCTTGGACATCTTGATCTCCCATCACCACCACTTAATCATTACATTAGATGAAGACTTCTTGTCATAGTGTTGTAATCATCAAAACCAAATAGGTAACTAGATTGTTGCAGTCATTATACCTGCAAGTACATTGTCGCAACGCGAAAAACAACCGGCGGAAAAAACAGAGTTGCCACCGAATGTTATTTATCCTGACGGGAAAAAAAAACGATTGAAGAAAACTCAAAAAGGGAGAAGACATGGTCTCGCAACCAAATCCTGGGTTCGGGAGTCGATTACGCGAGAGGAAGGTATTAGCACCCCCTCGCGTCCATTATACTTAACGGGATCCACGCTTGTTGTCTAATCAAAGGGTGTGTTATCTAAAGCTCTACTGCTAAACGGAAACAAAAAGGGAAAAACGAAAAGGAGACTTAATAGGACTTCGCCATCCAAGGCCTACGTATTCCCCAGTGCAATGGGAAAGTCAGAGTCAATGTAGTTCGGAGGACTACGGGTGAATGGGGGAAGGTTTCTCGCCAAGACTTCACCGTCTTGTGCCTATGTATCCTCATTCGAACGAGAATGAGGAAATCAGAGCGTCCGTAGTTCACGGCTACGACTGGTAAAAGGTCTCGATTGCATTGGGGGTGAGAGAAAAGACTCAGTTAGATGGTCTCGATCGCACGGAGGCGAGAGAAAATGGGAGTTAGTTGTTAGTGTGCTCGCCAAGGATACGGATCCTCGTGCCTACATATCCTCATTAGGGAATGAGCAATCAGAACATCCGTAGTTCACTGGACTACAGGAAGATAAAGGTCTCAATCGTACAGGGGTGAGAGAAAAGGTCTCAACCGATTTTGTTACGAATTCATACCTATTCCCTTCCAATGCCACTCAAAAAGTGATTATTATGTGGATTTTAAAAATGGATATTTTGCTATGGAAAATGGTTATTTGTAACGTGAATAGAAATGGATTTAAATTCTAAAATGGACATCAAAATGTTTTTAAAGTGGATTATGGTTTTAACAAATAGATATGGTTTATGGACTTTTGGATATGGACATGGTTTGGTTAAATGGACAAAAAAATGAATTTGGATTGGATATAAAGAATGGGTGAATGGATTTGGATTCTATTGGATTTTGATTTAAAAGTGGATAACAAATGGTTAAAATGGTTATTGAAATAAATGGTTTTTCGTTAATAATTTGAAATGGATCTAAAATGGATATGGGTCAAACAAGATGGGTTTGGAAAGTGGATTAGTTATACTTGGACATGAAACTGGATTTTCACAACGAAGACAACGTTAGGAACAAAGGCTTTTGGCACAAAAGGTTCATGAACTTGGTGTAATGAATCATTAAAATTCGCACCAAATTGAATCTCACCCTTGTGACTTGTAACTCAACTTCCAAAAGATCCATATACCTGCACTCTCCAACCTTATCAGACTTGAATCAATTCTTGACAAACCCAGTACTTAAGAGTTATGAACCAATCCTTTTGAATAACTCGAACATAAAAACCTCAAATAACCACCTGAATGAAAACTCCACCAAAATCCTCAATTCTCCATGAAAACCACGTTGCATTCTCAATAAAAATCCCCACTTGAACATTCCAACCACAAGTGACTTATATAAGCAACGAACACTTGGAAGAATAGTAATGCCTGGAGCACAATATGAATTCACAACTTGATCTTTTGCACCAAAAACCAATTCATTACAACTCAATCCACAAGTGATCTTGCCTTTATGACCAATGATCTCATCACGAGAATAATTCCCTGAGGAGACCTTAAAGATAAAGATAAGGCATGATGTGCAGAAGTAAACATGATTACCAAAACATCCTTGACATGAAACCCTAACCACCTTGATGTATAATGATAATAATGAATTAACTTGAGCTGTCAATGAAGAAACCAAACTCCAACTTACACCAATGAAACCGTTTCAGTCGCCGTTCGAATCGTTGGAAAGATAGTTTCATATACTTTTTGATAAAATTAATTTCAATACCAAAATTTCAACCATTTGATGCAGTAGTCGGGTTTTTGTGTATGTGTTATGTGTTGTACATTGAAATGACGAATTTGGTTGTGTGTATGCGTGTTGTGGTTGTGGATTGCTGTTGTTGTATGTGTTGGCAGGTATATGCTGCGTGTTGGATAATTGTAGTATGATGTATTGACGCATTGATAGTCATATGCATTTATTTGTCCTTGTATGTTGTCGTTGTATGCATGCCATGTTGCATAAGTTGTTCGATAAGTCATGTGCCCATGTGGGGTGTGAGCGTCTTATCGGGATTCTTTGAAATATAATCATGTTGTTGTTGTTGTTGAGGTGATCGTGTGCCCATGTGGGGTGTGAGCGATCACGGATGTCATGTGCCCATGTGGGGTGTGAGTGACTGATATAGAAATTCCGACGGGAATTATGATCATGAAAAAGGGGTCTCATTGCATTGCATTATGTTGTATTGTATGGTGAATTGTACGGTTATCTGCTTATGTGGGAGAGTGTGATTTCGTTGATGTGGTAATGATAGGATGAATCGTGTAATTGTTTAAATGCTTTTATATTTATATTATGCATTTCTTTTGTTGATTTGAGAATCTCATCCCTTCTGTTTGAATGTTACCTCCACGTGGGTAACATGCAGATAAGCAGGATTAGTGCGGAGTTGGAGTTAGCAAAGACGAAGTCTTCTCTTTTATTTCGTTGTGTCGGCGTCTGCTCTGATATGTAACACTGAGGATTTGGAACACTTGTCGTTATTTGTTTTAGTATTTGTTATCGCTCTATTTACTTGATGATGATTATGTAGTATTAAACATGTTATATTTTTGTTGAACTTCCGTTTCCGTAGTGAAGATTAATTAAGTATGATTTTAATTGTTGATATATAAGTGTTACATATCGTATGCATGAGCAGGTTATTGTAAAAGGTAGAATCCTAAACATTGTATATTTTATTTTACTCTGATCTTCTATTATTAATTGTCTCGAGGGTTTAGGGTGTTACACTTTTTTCTAATGACGAAGGGGGAGAAGATATATGTGTCTGTGTATGCTTGTCTTTAACTTTTGCAGCAACAAAGATGTCAAGTCAAACTCTCCATGAATTAATGAAGAGGTTGATCAAGGGGGAGTTACCAAAGATAGGGGGTGTAACGCCCCAATTTATTTAAATTATTTTTCGTAATTTATTATGTGACGCTGTGTAATTATATGTGTGATTGGTGTTTTGATGTGTTTGAGTTACCCTTGGTGTAGGGTAGTGGACTTAAGAATATACTTTAAGGTGTTGGGGGTGTGTGAGCAAAAGTGTAGAACTTGTTGGTGTGGTGAGCAAGACTAATTGAATTACATTAGTTGATAATTATTTAATTAAAGAATATTAGGTGAGGATTGTTTAAATTAAATAATTGATGAAAATTAGTATTATTATAATAATTATTATTATTTAATTAGTTGGATTAAGTTATAATAATAATATGATAAGATAAAAAAATAAGGGAAGTTGAGGGATATAAGTTGTCAGAAGGTCAAAAAAAGAGAAAGGACAAAGAAGAGAGCTAGGGCAAGGAAGGAGAAGCTAGGAAGAATCCTCATTGCTAGAGGTAGAAGAAAGCTTTGCAAGAACTCTAAGGTAAGGGCGAGGTTCTAATTATCTAAGGATTTGTATGATGATGGTGGATATATTATGTCTATGGTTGGTTTGTGTTTTTCTTCTCTCAATATCATGATCACTGTTGCAATTTTGTAATTGTATGGATTAATTGTGTGGATCATCCAATTGTATGTTGTTTGATGAATTAGATGTGTTAGAATATGGTATGATGATGTGTGGTTGATGATTGAATGGTAAATTGGATAATGTTGCAATTGAAATTATGCATTTGATGGAATTGTTGATGATAGATGTTGTTTTGTTGTGTGTGGTCGCGAGTTAGAGTCGGAACTAAGTTATGAGTGTTTTTGGTGAAAAGAATTTGGGGTTTTAAAGTTTATGAAAACTGATTTTTGAGTAAAATTATGTGTTAAACGAATGGTATGAAAAGTGGGATTTTGGGGTGTGTCAAAAAGTGATTTTTGTACTTATAAGCAGCAGAAAAGTGCTTCTACTGCAGGTGTAATCGGTTACTAGGAAAGGGGTAACCGGTTACACTATTGTGAAAATGTGTTTTCTGGGAAAGGGGTAACCGGTTACACTGTTCCTAAGAAAGACGGAAAAGTCAGAATGTGTGTAGACTACAGGGATTTAAACAAAGCAAGTCCAAAAGACGATTTTCCCTATCACACATTGACATGCTAGTTGACAACACAACAAAATCCAAAGTGTTCTCCTTTATGGATGGATTCTCAGGCTATAATCAAATCAGAATGGCGCCAGAAGACATGGGGAAAACTTCATTCATTACCTCATGGGGCACCTTTTGTTACAAAGTAATGCCGTTCGGTCTGAAAAACGCAGGAGCGACTTATCAAAGGGCTATGACAACTCTGTTTCAAGACATGATGCACAAAGACATTGAAGTGTATGTCGATGACATGATTACCAAATCTAAAATAGAAGAAGAACATGTATAAAATTTGTCAAAACTATTCGAGCATCTGAGAAAATACAAACTCCGCTTGAATCCCCATAAGTGCACATTTGGTGTTCGTTCATGAAAACTCTTGGGATTCATCGTCAGCCAAAAAGGAATTGAGGTTGATCCCGACAAAGTCAAGACCATTCAAGAAATGCCTTCTCCAAAGACTGAAAAACAAGTAACAGGATTTTTGGGACGTCTGAATTACATTTCGAGATTTATATTCCTCATGACCGCGACGTGCCCACCAATCTTCAAACTACTCAGAAAGAATCAAAGTTGCATATGGACAAAAGATTGCCAAAAAGCTTTTGACAGCATCAAAGAATATATGATAAAACCACCTATTATGTCTCCTCCAATGGAAGAAAGACCACTGATCATCTACTTAACAGTCTTGGAAGACTCCATGGGCTGTGTACTTGGCCAATAAAACGAAACAAAAAGAAAATAATCTGCCATTTATTACTTAAGCAAGAAATTCATGGACTGTGAAACTTGATACACTATGCTCGAGAAAACTTGCTGCGCTCTAGCTTGGGCGGCTAAATGTCTTCGCCAGTACATGATTTGTCACACTACTTGGTTAATCTCTAAAATGGATCTGATCAAGTATGTCTTTGAAAAGCCTGCTTTAACAGGAAGGATTGCCCGTTGGCAGATGTTGTTATCAGAATACGACATCGAGTACCATGCTCAGAAAGCTGTCAAAGGAAGTGTTTTAGCCGATCATCTGGCTCACCAACCGATTGACGATCAGGAATCAATCAAATTTGAATTCCCAGACGAAGATGTAATGTACCTAAAAATAAAATATTGCGATAAACCGCTACCAAACGAAGGGCCAGAGCCAGGATCCCAATGGGGACTAATTTTTGACGGAGCTGTCAACGCTTATGGAAATGGAATTGGGGCAATCATCGTTACACCTCAGGGTACCCATATTCCTTTCACCGCCAGATTGACGTTCAAGTGTACAAACAATGAGGCAGAATACGAAGCTTGCATCATGGGTCTCAAAGAAGCTACTGACTTAAGGATAAAGAACTTGGATGTGTATGGAGACTTAACCCCTGTTATAAATCAGATCAAAGGAGAGTGGAACACATATCAATTGGGATTGATTCCTTACAAAGACTACGCAAGAAGGTTGTTACCTTTCTTCAACAAGATTGAGTTTCATCACATTCCTCGTGAAGAAAACCACATGGCTGATGTACTAGCTACCTAATCTTCCATGATCAGTGTGAGTCGATGGAATGACGTACCCAAGATTAACATAATGCACCTTGATAGGCACGCTTACATATTTGTAGTTGAAGCAGTCATAGATGACAAACCATTGTATCATGATATCCAATGCTTCCTTCAAAGACAGGAATACCCGCCTGGGGCATCAAGAAAAGATAGGAAGACTCTTTGAAGACTAGTTGGCAATTTCTTCCTGAACAATGATGTGCTCTACAAGGGAAACTTTGACATGGTTTTGCTCAGATGCGTGGACAGACACGAAGTAAACATGCTAATGAAAGAGATTCACGAAGGATCCTTTGGCACTCATGCCAAATGGACACACAATGGCAAGGAAAATTCTAAGAGCAAGATATTATTGGCTGACAATGGAATCCGATTGCTACAAATACATGAGAAAGTGTCACAAGTGTCAGAAATACGCCGACAAAATTCATGTACCACAAACGAATCTCAAAGTTCTTTCTTCTCCATGGCCTTTTTCTATATGGGGAATCAACATGATTGGCATGATTGAACCCAAGGCCTCAAACGAACATCAGTTCATCCTGGTAGCCATTAATTACTTCACCAAATGGGTCGAAACAACATCATACGCCAATGTGACCAGACAAGTGGTGGTTCAATTTATCAAGAACAATCTCATCTGGCGTTATGGTGTTCCAAGCCAGATCATTACTGATAACGGATCGAACCTGAACAACAAGATGATGAAAGAATTACGTACTGAGTTCAAAATTGAACACCATAACTCATCTCCCTACTAGCCTAAGATGAATGGGGCGGTAGAAGCAGCTAACAAATATATCAAGAAGATCATTCAAAAGATGGTTGTAACCTACAAAGATTGGCATGATATGTTACCATTTGCTCTTCACGGTTATCGCACATCCATCCGCACTTCAACAGGGGAAACCCCTTTCTCTTTAGTATATGGCATGGAAGCAGTGCTCCCCATAGAAGTAGAGATACCATCAATAAGAATCTTGATGGAAGCTAAGCTAACAGAAGCTGAATGGTGTCAAAGCAGATACAATGAACTGAACCTAAACGAAGAAAAAAGAATGACAACTTTATGCCATAGTCAGTGATATCAACAGAGGATGAAGAGAGCTTTCAACAAAAGGGTCCGACCTCGGGTATTCAGAGAAGGCGACCTCGTGCTAAAAAAGATCCAATCATTTCTCACTGATTCTAGGGGAAAATGGACTCCAAATTATGACGGATCCTATGTTGTTAAGAAAGCCTTCTCAGGGGGTGCCTTGATACTCACAACCATTGATGGAGAAGAGTTTACCTACCCCACAAATGTTGATTCCGTCATGAAATACTTCGCCTAAAAACCAAAAAAATAGCTCGCTAGGTTGAAAATCCGAAAGGGCGAATTAGACAAAAAAACGAGCGTCTCGGTGGTCTGAAAATCCGAAAGGGCGGTCCAGGAAAAAATTAGAGACATAAACAATAATCATCCCGAAAACCTGAAAAGGTAATCTAGGAAAAAGTTAGGGATTTATGGCATGTAACTGCATCCGACTAAGATTGGATACTCAGAAGCAACGTCATCCGTCAAGAAATCCTCAATCAGAAGTCACCTTCAACAGAAGATCAAGAATATTCAGAATTCAAAGTTGGTAGAAGGACAGTGGTTGTTATGTTTCAATGTGACCCTTTTCCCTTTAAATTACCATTTTCTAACTTTGTAATACTCCATGGAATCACGCATTTGGCTTATTACCATTCTATCAATGAAAATTTGAGCCCTTGTGCCCTCTGTTTGCAATTCTCATTTATTCAGCCTTGCAAAATGAAATTTTGATATGATTAACATTCTTGAAACACAATAATGAATTTACTTTTGTTTTCAAATTTAATTCTACTTTAAAAATAAAGATGGCAATTTCCTTTTTTATTAATGAACACGAGAAAAAAATCAACAACTTCTCCGAAAGAAATTAAACTTCAAAATACAAAATCAAAATATCCTGTGTGATCAACATGTCCCGAGTGGAGGATCAATTACTTCAGATTGACAAAATGAAGCATCTCATATATCACTCCTCAGGAGACGCATTTTGTTAATACCAAGAATATGAAAAGGTCGGCAGCAGGAATTTTTTTCCTCAACACACCAGTGAAACTTTTATTCCCCTCCCCCCCAGAGTGGCCGAGTATCCAGTTGTGTTCATCACCAGTCTGTATGTCATGTCTGTTTTGTCAGCATAAGCATCTCATACATCATGAATAATTGATTCATATTCATATTCATTTTGCATCTCATATTTCAATCACTTTGGTCACATTTATCCCCAAGTGATAAATGTCTTCTCTCCATTAGAGTTGTCAGTTCTCCTTTCCAATTGGATATGATAAAATCCCAGTTTGAGTTCTTTCCTCATCAGGAAATGTATCTTCTAAACAATCTCTCTCTAGTTCATTCCTAGATTGGAGTCGATCCTCGACTACTTTGATAATTTGAACCTCTAAAAGGCAAGAAGACATTTGGTTATACACCTTTGGAACCAAAAGACCAGGATCGACAAAAGAAAATTCCCCGCAGAAGCTTCTCAACAAAAGACTCTTGTCAACATGGACATCGCATCCTCCAAGAAATCTCTACCAATTCGTAAAACAAAGAAATTTGTCTTTGCCCTCATGAATTTCCAAATAAAGTCGACAAATGGTAGTCTCTCCCCGAGAAGTTTGTTCTACTTTCAAGGAAGTCATCAACACCTCAAAATCAAATTACATCACAAATATCATTCCTTGTCAAGAGAAAAACTCGACAAGAAGAGATTGAGACCAGTTCCATGGCTGAAGACCAGGATAAAGGGGAGGTTTATTTCAAAAAAAAGAAACTGAGACCAGTTCCGTGGCTGAAGACCAGGATCGAGGGGAAGTTTGTTTCAAAGGAAACTGAGACCAGTTCCATGAATGAAAACCAGGATCGAGGGGAAGTTACACCCTTTTCTAAGTGACACTACTTAGTAAAATAAGACGGATGAGAAAATCAGCTACCATTCACATCCACAGTCAAAATTTTGAGTATTATGATATTTAATCCTCTTTTACCATGAACATCTAAATATCTTCGTCATTCACACCTTCAGGTCCAAGAAGATTAAATAGGGGCATCTGTCATACCCAAAATTTTGACCATGAGATTTCACATCATTGTGCAAGTCATCACCATAATATGGATGAACTTTCATACCTCATCAATCCTCTCAAATATTGTTGAGTGTTCACTATAGCCAAGAATTAGGGTTTCAAGCCCTCTCAGAGCATTCAGGTAAAGGATCAATTAAGAATTGACATGATCCTCAACATGTCAAGCATCTCAAACATCCATTAAGGATCAAGAGGTTTCCCACATCAAGAATCTAACACAAGAATGCAACATTTCAAGTTGATCAAGCATCAAGATCATCAGTGTCACCAAATTAGGGTTTTGGTCGACCAAGGCCTCCAGAGAGAAATTTTCATCTAGGCATGAGCCAATACTTCAACACATGATTCAAGACACTCAAAAACACCTTTGGATCCATCCATTAGGTTCAATTTAGCCCAAGGACTTGATTTCATAAAGGATCACAAAGTTCAAGTTTCATCTGATACAAAAAGTCAACTGTGATCAAAACCAAGTTTGACTTTTGGAATTTTTTGACAAACATGGCTTCTTTAAGTCAACAATTTTAACTTGTGATTTGTATCATGATAAATCAAGAAAAATCAAGAAAAGTGAGGTTACTTGCAAAAGGGGCAACCTTGAGAAACTTAAAATTTCACTAAGTTATGAAAAATAATGGTTTTTACTCAACTTTGCAAGGCCATAACTTGTGATCCAAGCAAACATTTTCTTCCATCCAAATCTCAAATTATAGATCTCATTCCATACAACAAAAGTGCTACACTAAGGCATATCTAAAATCTTCATGAATTTTAAGTTATAGATTGATCAAAATCAAGAAAAATAAGAAATGAACATTTTGACACTTAGTGAAAAATCTGCCATGTTTTTCAGCTTTGAACACCAATGTTCAATGACACTTTTCATTGTGATCCAAGTAGATTCAATACAAACCATAAGCATCAATGTTATAGTATCTAATATGGGATTTTTAAAAAGTACAAGAGCATCCCTTGATTCAATTTGAGCAAGAAGTTATGAACCTAGCAAAATGCCATTTTCCACCCTGGTTTAACAAGACAGATTGTGCATAGCACTCAATTTTGTC
Source organism: Lathyrus tuberosus (assembly GCA_022829125.1). Taxonomy (NCBI): domain Eukaryota; kingdom Viridiplantae; phylum Streptophyta; class Magnoliopsida; order Fabales; family Fabaceae; genus Lathyrus; species Lathyrus tuberosus. The sequence continues at coordinate 5,929,222 of JALAZF010000121.1, forward strand.
ATTTTCGTGACTTGGCAAGCCTTGTCACCATGTAAGACAAACATCTAAGATACAATGCACTTGCTATCTGCAGAGGAATCATAGCATAAACACCTATAAGTCAAGAACACTATCCTTTGGCATGTGATCTTTAAGTTTGCAAATCCAAAACTCCAACTTTGTCATTTGGCATTGATGTAGTGCATTGAGGTGGCATGAATCAGATCATACCAGTCCAAAAGAGTCAAGCCTCATCCAAGAATCAAAAGACCTAAAACCTGCAAGTTCAGCTCAAGTCAATGGCTATAGGAGACTTTGAACACATAGCTATATCCATTGGACAATAGGGTGATCCATCCCCCATTCACTATTCCTCTCAAAACAAACTTCCTCTACTATAAATAGAGGTCATTTCTGGTTGATAAAAACACACCAAAACATAACAACACTTGTTTTCCACCATTTCACTCATCATTCCAAATTTTAAAGTTCATAAGGTGTGAGAATCGAATTTTGCAATAGAGAGAAATTTAACTCAAAACAATGATCCAAACACCTCACATACATCATATATGAGTGATCCAAACACTTCAACAACATTTATAACACCAGATTCATCAAGTTCATATCTCATCCCAAGCCATCTGCAGTTGGATTCAAGCCCACCAATCCAGAGGTTTTCAATCCATTCCAAGCATCTCAACACACTACTTGAGGTCCAAGGAAGCTGTCCAGATCATCAAAACACATTTGTAACACCAACAACTGAGGATTCGAATTCCTCTTGCACAAGTAAGCCTGAACTTCTCAAACTCTATGATCCATGCATCATAAATTTATTTTCAAGTTACCAACATGTTTCTGGTAGTTCATAGAGTGATAACCATCAATCAATTGTCATTTATCATTCATGTTTGGAATTTCATATTAGTTTTTGCAAAATCTAGGGTATTTTGTGTTCATGCATGATAACTCCCTCCACACTTAAAATAAATGAAATTAATTACCACCATCGTGTTCCTTGTTCAAAAGCGAGCAATTTTCATGTTTACATCTTTTGATTTCATTGCGTATTGAGAGAGATATCATAGGTTTTGCAAAACGGCCATGGAGGGAACACGCAAGGAAGAAGATGACCGTTGGCGCCATTTTTCAAATATAATTCAAATTTTTAATTTTTAATTATTTTCTTAATTATTTTCAAAAATTAATTTCTCTCACAATTTAAATCATTTTCAAGTGATTTTTTAAACAAAAATCCTTCACATATTTAAATATTTTATTCACCCAAAAAAAAATAAAAAAAATATATTTTTATTTGATATATTTTTTAATATTTTAAAAAATTTATTTTAATTTGTGTTAAACATTTTAAATAATTTCTTTTTTCTTGATTTTTCAAAACCAATTTGATTTCAAATATTCATATGAATAAAACCTCATTTCCTAAACCTTAATCATAATTCATAACATGTTTATTGAATTTGTTTGATATTTTTTTTAATCATTTATAATTGATTTTTCCTTTTAAAAATACCTAAAAAAAATATAAATTAGGGTTTCCTTTGATTCAATCTTCTAAAACTTCATTTCAAATATCTTTGGGTCTCTATTTGAGTGTAAGACCCAACCCTATTTGTAAATAAACCACTTCATGGGCCTCTGCTATAGTATAAGTCTCATCGCACTTTTCAAAATCACTGTGCGATCACCGTTTTCACAACAATCTTTGGGCCTCTGTCAGGAGTGTAAGTCCCATCTCTTTGTACAAAAACTTTATTTTAAACAATACACTTGGACCTCTATTAGATTTTAAGATCCAACACCCTTCTGTAAATAGAAAATCTTTTAGCCTCATTTAACCTGGGCTTTGTACAAGATACAAATAATCACCTAGGCCTCTATCTAGAGTATAAGACCCAACACCTTTGCTTTTCTCCTACTTGAGATTAAATCATCTTCAAATTCAAAACTTTCTTCAATTTCTTCAAAACACTAATCCAATCTTGAAGAAAACATCTGATCAATCACAATACACTTGGGCCTCTATCCAGAGTGTAAGACCCTCCACTTTTCTCAAACTAATCAATACTTGTTTATATACTTGTTCATATGTCTGTATATACACTTGTGCATATCTTGTTAAGTTTCTCTTATCATTTACATCATCCTCAGTTTAACCTAGTTCAAACAATAGGATCCTTTTAGTCAGTGCAACTTAGCTCAAACAACTAGTTCCCATTGTACAAAGGAATACAGTTAGCCTCCTCTTGGGCTTTATCCAAGCATCATTGCCTCCTCTTGGCCATCATACAATGAATCTCCTCAGAAGATAGCCTCCTCCTGGGCTTTGTTCAATTTGATCAACCTTGAAGAAATTCAATAAAGAGAGGATTATTTTCCGGTGAAACCTCTTCTTTAAATCCTTTAACCCTGGAACAGTTCAAAAAGGAAAGGATAATTTCCCGGTGAAACCTTTCTTGTACTCTTCCTAGACTCGGAAAGTCTCAATCCCTAGGCTCCTCTTGGGCTTCATACAAGGACCCACAGGCTTCCTAGAAGTATCCCCAGCCTCCTATTGGGCTTCATACAAGGACCCTCAGGCTTCCTAAAAGCATAGGTTTGATCTTAGTCATCCCTATCCCTACAACAGTTCCCAGGAGAGTCTAAACCTATAAACTCATCCTTTAAGGCTTTTCTGATGCTCAATAAAGCTTGGTTTTCATCTTCAAAATCCCCAGCCAGGATCAAGTTACCATCAACAAATCCCCAAAAGTATCAGAGCCTCGTGGCATCTGATAAATCAACTCTTCTCCAATCCCCAACAAGAGTTAGTTCCCCTTTGGATTCCCCAAAATAGTTTAGACCTTCCCCTAGATTTGAGTAAATCCTCAGTAAGAGTCAGCTTCCTCTTAGGCTTCATATAATGATTCCAGTCAGTCAGCCTCAATCTTGGGCTTTGTACAAGACAAATATAATACTTCCCCAATTGAGCCAGTTTTCAACTCTTTGTCAGCTTCAACCTTGGGCTTTGATCAAGGCACAAAATCCAACATCCCCACAGATGAGACCATGAGTCCTCTCTGTAGGAGGATATCTCCTCTGTACATCAAATTTCAAAACAAACAATCAAAACCTTTTTTCCATATAATTGATGTAAGTGGCACACTTGTAGATTCAAAATCCAAGCTGGAGTCCCTCCTTTATCATGGCTAAAATTTATCTTTCATCTAAGTGATGTAAGTGACAAGTATTTGGATTCTACACATCCATGTCAATGTCCCTCTCTTAGCATGAAAAGACTCACAAAGGAAGATGTGGCATTGCTGGATTCCACATGTTCCAATTAAAGTAACTTCCTTTATAACCGATTCTTCAACATTTGTGATGAATTGGTGAGATATCTCCCTTTAGAGATGACAAATTCTCTCTCAGTCAAACTTTTAGCTTCAATCTTGGGCTTTGAACAAGACATAAAAACTCCTTTAGCTTCAATCTTGGGCTTTGAACAAGACACAAATACTCCTTTAGCTTCAATCTTGGGCTTTGAACAAGACACAAATACTCTTTTAGCTTCAATCTTGGGCTTTGAACAAGACACCAAACAATTTCCTCCCATAGATTAGGAGGAACTACGATCGCTCTGATTTCCCCAGATCTCTTTATGGGAATACGTAGGCATAAGATTGTGAAATCTTAGTGAGCGCACTAATCAAAAACTTTAGGTCCATCACCTTCCCAAAAACAATAGAAAACCCAAAAACAACAAAAACATTTCCTTAGCCTTCACAAAGGAGAAACTTTCCCTATTCCACAGTACATGGATTTAAGCAACCAAGCAATTCAACAGTAAAACATATGCAAATAAAGGTTCCTATAGATTACTATAGATACTCTGGGTGTTAACAACTTCCCTTTGTATAACCAACCCCCGATCCCCGATCTCTTCGCATTTGTTAAAGAAAACATTTGCACGCAGGGTTAGTATGAGATATTTTCCCCTTCCTTTTAAGCTTCATTGGATAAATATAGAAATTAGAAAGTAGCACCAAAAGCGGTTGTGGTCGCGTCACCAAAACTGACGTTACAGTTGGTGTTTTTGTTGCATGTTGTATGTTGCATGCATTCATGGTGATGTACAATGGTCCGTTGTTGGTGAGCCTCAATCCTTGGTGGTGGAGATTGAATGCGAGTAGCTGATTTTGGAGGTGATGGAATTAATGAAGCATTATCGGAGGTGATGGTAACGAATTGGTGGGCTCTGATCCTAGGTGGTGAGGATCTGAGCGGTGAACCTGAAAGTTGATGTTGATTATGTTTACTTTAAAAAATGTTGATGCTTTGAATCATTAAATTGTCAAGTTATTGATGTTTTCGCTTCAATAGGTGTTGACTTTTCAAACATGTTTTATTGTTATTATCATTAGCAATTAAAAAAAAGTATATGTGTTACATATCGTAATGTATGAGCAGGTTTTGTTGAATTGTGACATCCTAAATGTTTATGTTTTATATTTACTCTGATAATTTATTTAAAATGCGCAGGGGTTATTTAGGCTATTATATTAGTGGTATCAGAGTAGGTCGATCTGTCCGACCAAGTTGTTGAGTCGTGTGGTGTGACAGTTTAATACTGTTGATGTTATCTTCTAACCATTGTTGCTGTTATTAGTGGTAAAACAGAAATGGATGGAAGAAAAGATGTTGCGATTACTGCTGCTTTGCAGGCTATTACTCAGGCTGTTAAGAATCAACCTAATGTTTGTGGGAATGATGAGTTCCGTCAATTGGGGAAGTTCTAGAGGAACAATCCGCCTACTTTTAAGGGTAGGTATGATGTTGATGGAGCACAAGATTGGATCAAAGAGATTGAAAGGATCTTCCATGTGGTGGATTATTATGAAGAGAAGAAGGTAGAGTTTGGTACTCATACGCTGGCTTTGAAGGCTGATGATTGGTGGATCAACACTCGTCAGGTGTTGGAGACTTAAGGTGAAGTTGTCACCTGGGTTGTGTTCCGTAGGGAGTTCCTGAGGAAGTATTTTCCGGAAGATGTTCGTGGGAAGAAGGAGATTGAGTTTCTAGAGCTGAAGCATGGTAATTCAACTGTTATTGAGTATGCAGCCAGATTCGTGGAACTTGCTAAGTTCTATCATCATTACAGTGAGGCGACTATTGAGTTCTCAAAGTGTATCAAGTTTGAGAATGGTCTGCGTCCTGAGATTAAACAGGCGATTGGATACCAATAGATTCATAGGTTTCTAGTGTTGGTGAACAACTGTAGAATTTTTGAGGAGGATGGTAAAGCTCGATCAGCTCATTATAAGAGTCTGAGTGAGAAGAGGGGAAAGCAGAATGTGAACCGTGGGAAGCCATATAGTGCTCCGGCTGAGAAGGTTAAGCAGAAGCTTGTTGATGGTAAGAGGTCAAGTGGGGGACGTGTTCCTGCTTCTCTTAAGTGCTATAAATGTGGTGATTTGGGTCATCATGTCAGTGAATGCAAGAGTGATGTGAACAAGTGTTACCGGTGTCAGAAGATAGGACATCTGGTTGCTGATTGTAAGAACAATATGGTGACTTGCTACTAGTGTAGGGAACCAGGACATATCAGTACTCATTTCCAGACGCCAAAGCAAGCTTCGATTGGAGGAAAGGTGTTTACTCTATTGAGGACTTATAATTCCAGTGATGACAGGTTAATCATAGGTATATATTACATTAATAATACACCTTTGATTGCTATTATTGATACTAGTGCTACTTATTCTTTTATTGTTGTTGATTGTGTGAAAAGGCAAAGCCTTGTTGTGTCTGCTATGAAAGGAGAAATGGTTATCGAAACACCTACTAAGAGATCAGTGACTACTTCTCTGGTTTGTTTGAATTGTCCTCTGTCAATCTTTGATAGAGATTTTGGTGTTGATCTTATTTGCTTGCCATTGGGGAATCTTGATGTGATCTTGGGAATGAACTGGTTGGAGTTTAATCATGTTCATATCCGTTGTTATAATAAATCGGTGCGGTTTCTTACTCCTGATGATGAGGAAGAAGTTGGGTTCTTGTCTGCTAGAGAGTTGAAAGAGCTTTTGGAAAAGGAAGCTCAGGTGCTTGCATTATTTGTGTCTTTGTCTATGAGGAGTCAAACTGTGATTGATGAATTGCAGGTGGTGCGTGAATTTCCAGATGTTTTTTCAGATATGCCGCCAGAGAGAGAGGTGGAGTTTTCTATTGATCTTGTCTTTGGTACCAGACCTGTTTGTATGGCACCATACAGGATTTCAGCATCAGAGTTTGCATAGTTGAAGAAGCAATTAGAAGAATTGCTAGAGAAGAAATTTGTGAGACTAAGTGTGTCGCCTTAGGGAGCTCCAACGTTGTTGGTAAAGAAGAAAGATGGTAGTATGAGGTTGTGTGTGGATTACCGACAATTGAATAAAGTGATAATTAAGAACAAGTATCCAATTCCAAGAATAAATGACTTGATGGACCAGTTGGTGGGTGCACGTGTGTTTAGCAAAATTTACTCGAGGTCGGGTTATCATCAGATTCGAGTGAAGGATGAAGATATTCAGAAGACGACTTTCAAAACTCGGTATAGACACTATAAATATATGTTGATGTCGTTCAGAGTTTCGTATTCACGTGGAGTGTTTATGGAGTATATGAATCGCATCTTTCACACTTATCTAGATTAGTTTGTAGTGGTTTTAATTGATGGCATTTTGATCTATTCTAAATCAAAAGAAGAGCCTGATGAGCATTTGCGAGTTGTGTTGCAGGTGTTGAAAGAGAAGAAGCTTTATGCAAAGTTATCAAAGTGTGAATTCTGGTTGAAAGAGGTGAGTTTTCTTGGTCATGTTATTTCAGGTGATGGTATTGCTGTGGATCCGTCCACAGTAGATGTAGTTCTACAATGGGAGGCTCCGAAGTTAGTTACAGAGATTAGAATCTTTTTGGGCTTGGCTGGTTATTACCACAGGTTTATTGAAGGCTTTTCCAAGCTAGCACTTCTGTTAACTCAGTTGACTTGTAAAGTAAATCATTTGTGTGGGATATTCATTATGAGAAGAGTTTCATTGAGCTGAAGAAAAGATTGACTATGACTCCAGTTTTGATTCTACCTGAACCAAATGAACCATTTGTGGTGTACTGTGATGCTTCTTTGATGGGTTTAGGTGGTGTGATGATGCAAGATGGAAAGGTTGTGGCATATGCTTCGGGACAACTGAGGGTTCATGAGAGAAACTATCCTACTCATGATTTAAAGTTGGCTGCAGTGGTGTTTGTGTTGAAGATTTGGAGGCATTATCTTTATGGTTCCAGATTTGAAGTGTTTAGTGATCACAAGAGCTTGAAGTATCTGTTTGATCAGAAGGAATTGAATATGAGTCAGAGAAGATGGTTGGAATTTCTGAAGGATTATGACTTTGGCTTGAATTATCATCCTAGTAAGGCTAATGTCGTGGCTGATGCTTTAAGTCGGAAGTATTTGCATATGTCTGCTATGATGGTTAGAGAGTTATAATTCATTGAGCAGTTCGGAGACTTGAGTTTGGTTTGTGAGCTAACACCGCAGAGGGTGATGTTGGGTATGTTGAAGATCAAAAATGATTTTCTTAATAATATTAAAGAGAGTTAGAAGCTAGATGTGAAGTTGGTGGAATTGATGGTTGGGAGTAATCAGACTGAGGATAATGACTTAGGAGTGGATGAGCAAGGTGTGCTAAGATTCTGTGACACAATTTGTATTCCTGAAGATTCTGAGTTGAAAAAGATGATTTTGGAAGAAAGTCATAGGAGTAGCTTGAGTATCCATCCTGGAGCTAGAAAGATGTATCCGAATTTGAAGAAGATATTTTGGTGGGCTGGATTGAAATGTGAGGTGGCACAATTTGTGTATGCTTATTTGACTTGTCAGAAGTCAAAAGTTGAGCATCAGAAACCTACAGGGTTGATGCAACCATTGGATATTCCAGAATGGAAATGGGATAGTATTTATATGGATTTTGTGATTGGGTTACCGAATACTCCGAGAGGGCATGATGGCATTTGGGTGATTGTTGATAGAGTGACGAAGTCGGCGCATTTTATTCCAATTAACATCAATTTTTCTTTGCAGAATTTGGCAGAGATTTATATCTGTGTGATTGTGAAGCTGCATGGAGTTCCGTTGATTATTGTGTCGGATAGAGATCCGAGGTTCACTTCCAAATTTTGGAGAGAGTTTGTAGGAGGCTTTGGGTTCAAAGCTGAGATTGAGTTCTACTTATCATCCACAGATAGATGATCAGGCATAGAGGACTATTCAGTCTTTGGAGGGTTTGTTGAGGGCTTGTGTACTTGAACAAGGAGGTGCTTGGGATAGTTATTTGCAATTGATTGAGTTTACTTATAATAACAATTTCCATTCTAGTATTGGAATGACGCCTTTTGAAGCTTTGTATAGTCGGAGGTGTAGGACACCTTTGTATTGGCATGAATCTTGGGAGAGTGTAGTGCCTGGACCTGAGATTGTCCAGCAGACTACTGAGAAGGTGAAGCTGATTCGGGAGAAGATGAAAGCTTCACAGAGTAGGCAGGAGAGTTACCATGATAAGAAGAGGAAGAATCTTGAGTTTCAAGAGGGAGACCATGTATTCTTGAGAGTCACTCTGGTGACCGGTGTTGGGCGTGCCTTGAAGTTGAGGAAGCTTACTCCTCGGTTTATTGGTCCGTATCAGATACCAGAGAGGGTTAGAGTTGTTGCTTATAGAGCGGCATTGCCACCAAATTTATCGAATTAGCATGATGTGTTCATGTTTCAGAGCTTCATAAGTATGTTCCGGATCCGTCGTATGTGATTCAGATGAATGATGTTCAGGTAAGGGATAACCTTACAGTTGAGGTTTTATCCATGAGGATTGATGACCGTGAAATGAAGCAGTTGAAAGGCAAGGAAAATTACTCTCATGAAGGTAGTGTAGGGAGGCGCTTCAAGTGGAAATATGATTTGGGAGTTGGAGATCGGGATGTGAGAGTCGTATCCGGAGTTGTTTGAATCAGGTAAATTTTCGAGGACGAAAATATTCTAAGTGGGGGAGAGTTGTAACGCCCCGGTTTATTTTAAATTATTTTCCATAATTTAATTATGTGATGCTGTGTAATTATATGTGTGATTGGTGTTTTGATGTGTTTGAGCTACCCTTGGTGTAGGGTAGTGGCCTTAAGAATAGACTTTAAGGTGTTGGGGTGTGTGAGCAAAAGTGTAGAACTTAGTGGTGTGGTGAGTAAGACTAATTGAATTACATTAGTTGATAATTAATTAATTAAGTAATATTAGGTGAGTATTGTTTTAATTAAATAATTGATGAAAATTAGTATTATTATAATTATTATTATTTAATTAGTTGGATTAAGTTATAATAATAATATAATAAAATAAGGAAATAATGGAAGTTGAGAGATAGAAGTTATCAGAAGGTGAAAACAAGAGAAAGGAGAAAGAAGAGAGCTAGGGAAAGGAAGATGAAGCTAGGAAGAATCCTCATTGCTAGAGGTAGAAGAAAGCTTTGCAAGAACTCTAAGATAAGGGTGAGGTTCTAATTATCTAAGGGTTTGTATGATGATGGTGGGTAGTTTATGTCTATGGTTGGTTTGTATTTTTCTTCTCTCAATATCATGATCATTGTTGCAATTTTGTAATTGTTGGATTAATTGTGTGGATCATGCAATTATATGTTGTTTGATGAATTAGATGTGTTAGTGTTGTGAATCTTGTTATGAATTATGACAAAATTCAATATCAATTTGTGAGGCAAAGAACAATAGCAACCAAAATAAATGGTTTTCAGAAATAATAATCCACACACAGATAATATAACAGAATAAGGCAAGAAAAAACCGAAGGTTTGTTTATCCAGTTCGATCAAACGATCTACTCTGGGGGAGAGAGCAGCTCTCCAATTCACTATACTCAGAAAGTTGTTACAAGAGATTACAGATGAGTTACAAGAAAATAGTCTTCGCCTTCAAGTTCCCAAGAACAACCCTATTTTCTACCCAAGTGTTTCCCTACCTCTCAAACTCTCAATATATGAATCACTTAAACCCAAGGTGTAATCCAAGGTTTTCTTTGTGCATAGCTGAAACCCTATGTTATACCTTTAAACCCTTGCTCTCCCTTGTTGGTGTAAACTCTAAGATTGTCACACACCAAACATATAAGAGATACATATTTATAGTAGCAAATACCCAACAAACAAAGCCCAAAATCACATGGATCCATGGACCGAATCGAAAAAAGCCCGAAAATGCAAAAACACTATTCATCACACGGTCGTCACTATTCACCGTACAGACGTCTCTATTCATCGTACGGACGTCACTATTCATCCGTAGAGACAACACTATTCACGACCGATTTTTTCCCTTCGACTTGTCATCCGACTTTCTAAAACTTTCGATTTTCGTGGTAAATGTAATCTCCTAAATATGTTTTCTTTCTCTTCATCAACAAAAGTTTTAAGACACATTTACAACAATCTCCACCTTATCTTTAAACCGTGTTGATACCAATTTAACAATCAACAACATTGCTGCTATCTACCAAGTTAAAACTTTAATCAATAACTTTGATCAAATTCAAGCAACCCTTGAATCTTGATCTCGCAACATGCATCCACTTGTTCCCAATTACCCTTTTCTGCCTAGGTAATTTAACATGCCTACAAGTATGATTTTTCAACCACCCTTGACTCCACCTGTTTTAAAATGCCTCCCTGAAGGTTTTTCTTCTTTTATTTTGCAGTCCTTCAGCCACATTAAAAACATAATATCCAAGGCTAGCATAATTGTCCCTTTGAGATGCTACAATAACCTTCTTTACCTTATCATGAGTCAAATGATAATCAGAGATCTCTATAACCGTTCCCTCACTACTGCTAGCATCCATAGTAGGAAACTCCACCTCAAACTGTGTTTTCTCCCAGGTTTCTCCCTTGGTTTTCACTATTCTTCTTCTGAAGAAATTCTATACCAACTAAGTAAGTTGTTTTAACCTTGACTTTTTCCCAAAAACTCAATAACAACTCAGCGGTAACATGAATTTTTATCCCTTGATTTCTGTAAAATTCATTGTACTCCTCTGAAACTTTCTCAAGGCATTCATAACGCCTTAAACTCAAATCCCATAGCTCTTCATTGTCATGAAAGCCTCCATTAGTTAACGATGAATGAATAATAACATTTGAACCTTCTAAAATATATAAACCACATATTTTAGACCCTTTAGCAATAATAAATTCATCACGCAAAATCTTCAACACTCCACGTTCAACTCTAGTACAATAGCCTAGATCATCAAACATACTTATAGATAACAAATTTCGCTTGAGTTCTGGAACATACCTCACATTGTGAATAAGAAGTTCACGATGATTAAACATTTTAAATCTGACCGTACCAATACCATGAACCTTGCATGCCTTATTATTACAAAGGCGAACTACTCTACCTTGCACCATCTTCAAAGTTTCAAAGTATTCTCATCTTGGACACATGTGATAAGAGCAACCTGAGTCAATGACCTAACTTTCTTTAGTTTCCAAACTCGATACTACTAGTGCTTTGGCACCCTCATAACTTTCCTCACCCAATGCAACTACAGCTTGAACAAAATCTTCATTGACCTTTCTTTCAGGACAATCCCTTTTAAAGTGACCGATCTGACAATTAAAACATTTTACCATTGACTTGTCAGACCTCTTTGACTTGGACATCCCTTTACGCTCACCTCCTCCTCTTGACACATTTAAGCCTTCACCACTATCTTCAATCTTCAAATCTTTCAACTTTGAAAATTCTTTGGATTTCACCGCCGTCTGGACTTCATCCAAAGTAATAATATCTTCCTTACCATAAAGAAGGGTATCCTTAAAGTGCTGAAAGGATCTGGGTAATGAACTCAACAGGAGCAAAGCCTTGTCCTCATCATCAATCTTCACTTCAATATTCTCAAGATCATCGATAATCTTGTGAAATTCTATGAGCTGCTCAACTATGGATTTGTTCTCCACCATTCGGAATGAATAGAGTTGTTGTTTCAGATACACCCTGTGAGCCAAAGACTTTGTCATATACAATGATTCATGTTTTTCCCACATAGCAACCGCAGTTTTCTCCCTGGCGCCTTCTCTTAGAACTTTATCCCCGAGGCACAAGATAATGACACTCCTAGCCTTATCCACCATCTCGGTCTTCTGTACATGTGTAAGCTCTGCAGGCATCAATGCTCCGCTCTTCAAAGCATCAATGCACTTCTCTTGAATTAAAATTGCTTGCATCTTAATTTTCCACAACCCAAAGTCGTTGTTATCGGAAAATTTCTCGATCTACCATCTACTTACCATGGTGCTCAGTTGTCAACAATATCTCTTTGCTCCACGCTCACCGCACCACTTGTTGGGAATCTTGTTGTGAATTACGACAAAATTCAATATCAATTTGTGAGGCAAAGAACAATAGCAACCAAAATAAATGGTTTTCAGAAATAATAATTCGTACACAGATAATATAACAGAATAAGGCAATAAAAAACCGAAAGTTTGTTTACCCAGTTCGATCAAACGATTTACTTTGGGGGAGAGAATAGCTCTCCAATTCACTATACTCAGAAAGTTGTTACAAGAGATTACATATGAGTTACAAGAAAATAGCCTTTGCCTTTAGGTTCCCAAGAACAACCTTGAAGGTGCCCAAGAATAACCCTATTTTCTACCCCAAGTGTTTCCCTACCTCTCCAACTCTCAATATAAGAACCACTCAAACCCAAGGTGTAATCCCAGGTTTTCTTTGTTCATAGATGAAACCCTATGTTATACCTTTAAACCCTTGGTCTCCCTTGTTGGTGTAAACTCTAAGATTGTCACACACCAAACATATAATAGATACATGTTTATATAGCAAATACCCAACATACAAAGCCCAAAATCACAAGGATCCATGGACCGAATCGAAAAAGCCCGAAAACTCAAAAAACATTATTCACCATACGGATGCCACTATTTACCGTACAGACGCCATTATTCATCCGCACGGATGTCACTATTCATCCGTACGGACGTCACTATTCATCCGTACGGACGTCACTATTCACCAGACAATTTTTTTCCCTTGACTTTTCGTCCGACTTTCTAAAACTTCTAATTTTCACAGTAAATGCAATCTTCAAAATATGTTTTCTTTCTCTTCATCAACAAAGGTTTTAAGACACATTTACAACAGTTAGAATGTGGTATGATGATGTATGGTACATTGCATAATGTTGCTGTTGAAATTATGCATTTGATGGAATTATTGATGGTAGATGTTGTATTGTTGTGTGTGGTTGCGAGTCAGAGTCGGAACTAAGTTATGAGTGTTTTCATTGAAAAAAATTTGGGGTTTTAATGTTTATGAAAACTGATTTTTCAGTAAAATTACGTGTTAAACGAATGGTATGAAAAGTGAGATTTTGGGGTGTGTCAAAAGGTGATTTTCGTACTGATAAGCAGCAGAAAATTGCTTCTGCTGCAGATGTAATCGGTTACCAGGAAAGGGGTAACCGGTTACATTGTTATGAATGTTAGAACTAGATTTGTTCATGACATATTTTCCTTGGGTTTTGATGATAACAAAGTATTGAAAGAACAATGGTTTATTACATGTATGTTACATGTGTCCAGGTTCTAATACTTGTAAATATTATAGTCAGAATCTGTTTTACATTATTACACTTTGGGAGTTTCTGAATTGCTAGCTTTTGGTGGAAGAATCTGAAGAACACTTGCTAAGTGATGTCTGACTTAGACTCTGAAGCTGAAGGTCTCAGCATCAGAAGAAGCAACATAATTGTCTTTACACTTAGTTAATGCAAATTGGCTTCTGGTACCATTCGTAGTTGGTGATAAAGTTGAAGTTGTCCGTACTGTAGAAAGCAAGTTGTATTGTCAAATCAGTTTGTCAGCTTGAGTCTACAGTTTGTAAGGCTCAAGAAAGGCTGAGATGCTTTATGGATATCTACTCTCAACGACTCTAATAGTATAGGATCTCTTGAAGAATCAAAGGTTAAACATGTTACACATTTGATCAAGATCTTCTGGTGTATCTATCTTCAATGTCTCTTGTACTATGGAGAAAAAGCAAAGACTCTTGATCAAGTTACCTCTTCAACGGCTAGTTTTTGCAAAGGCTATAAATATGGTTAAAGGTTCAAACTGAATCTTTAACAAGGATTATCCAGAAGAAGGAGTAACAAGATCAGCAATTATCAACACATTGAATATCTTAGAAATCTTAAGTGCTTTAGGTCCTTGTTATGGTGATTTCCCGTACATCTGATACTTGTATCACGTACACCGTATTCTCTATTCTACTGAACTTGTTTAGTATTTTAGATGAAGTCTTGAGTCAAGATGCTTGAGCCCCGTAAGTCTTTTGTTATGTGCTTGAGCTGTGAAAGTCTTAATCAACTAGGTTGATTGAGCAAAAGTCTTGTTTCATTGGGATACAAGCAAGGAAGTCTCGAGCTAAGATGCTTGAGCCACGTAAGTTTCTTGCTATGTGCTTGAGCTATGTAAGTCTTAATCAAGTGGATTGATTGAGCAGAAGTCTTGAGCCAGTGTGGCTTAAGCAGCTTGGCTCGGTACATAAAACTGGAGCAGTAAGTTTTGAATCTAAGGGGTTCATGTAAGGAGGTTCGTTTCATGGAACCTAGAGCAGAAGTCTCAGCCAGTGTAGCTTGAGGAGGTTAGCTCAGTACATGAAACTGGAGCAGTAAGTCTTGAATCTGAGGGCTTCAAGCAATGAGGCTCGTTTCATGAGACTTGGAGCAGAAGGCTCGGCCAAAGAGGCTTGGAACAGAATTCTTAGGTCCGAGGGACTTGAGCATAAGTCTTGGGCTGAGGGCCTAAGCAAGGAAGTCTTGGGTTCATGGAACCTAAGCAAGAAGTCTCGAGTGAGGATTGAGCAGAAGTCTTGGACCTTGGGTCTGAGCAATTGTAAAAGTCTTATGCAGAATGCATAAGTGATTATAGTGAAAATCTCTTGTGAAGCAATGGGACTGGACTACTCTCAGTTTATGAGCAACCAATATAATTTTTTGTGTCTTCTGTTATTATTTAGTTGCTTCTGCTAACATTCCACTGCTAAGAATTAACTAGAATCAGAACACGAGTTTAGATTCTTAACTCTAATCAGATGCAAACTAAGAAAACAGAAAACACAATTCAACCCCCCTTCGTGTGTACTTTTCTCACCTTAAGTGAAAACGTGTTTTCTGGGCAAATTGGAAGGGTGTAATCGGTTACCAAGATTTGGGTAACCGGTTACACTGTGTGTGTTTTGCGTAGTGTGGCTAGTTACAAGGGGTGTAACTGGTTACTTCATTTGGTGTAACCGGTTACACTGAGAGAAATTTTTTAAAAACTTCTAAAATTCACATCTTCAGTTTTAGGTGTCCGATTTGGGTTCCATTCAAAGCGTTGGAAAGCTGACACGTCAAAATTTATTTTAAAATAGGTTTCAGTACCTGAAAATGTATAATTTGTTGTTTGATGGTGTAAATGTATTGTAGTGTTTATGTTGTGGTGGGACATAATCTGAAATGTGTTGTTGTTGCTTGCTATGCTATATGTTGATGTTACTAAGCTGTTATAGCATGTGTTGGTGCATGGCGACATTTAGTTAGGGTCGAATGTATGTTAGCTTATGTTAGTTTCTAATCTTCTATTTATTTAGGGTAGAAAAGAGAGAGAAGAGAATTTTTTTTTTTTAAGATTTTCATTAAAGAGAAAGGATACCTAAGGGTTTTTATTACTAGGGAGCTTGACAAGACTTCGCAATCTCATGCCTACGTATCCTGATAGTGAAATGAGGAACTCAGAGCCTTCATAGTTCGGGGACTACGGTGAAAAATGTGAAAGGTGGCTCGCCAAGGATTAGGGTCCTTATGCCTACGTATTCTCATTGATAAATGAGAAATCAGAGCGTCCGTAGTTTTGGATAAAAAGGTTTATTTGTTGTTCGATTTTAGCAAAAGATATTTATTCGCATTTGACAGAAAACATTGTTTTACCCAAACAGGTGAGGAGCGGACGTTCTCATCACAACAGAACGAATTTACAAATCAACATTCGGAGGAAACGCCTCTTATCCCAACTCAAAGTAGTTTGTGGATGAGGCAATGTTTTGCGTCGTCTCAAGACACAATATCTCTCATTTATGAAACAAGTTTTTAGGATTAATCGCATGGTGGCGAGAAAAATAGATTTTGATTGGTTGGATGTGTTTTAGGTGAATGACGAACTTTTGATGAGAATCAAATGTTCAAAGAGTTATTCCAGAATGCTAGATTCCAACGACCCTTATGCATTCAAGTTATGAAAATTGTTTAATGGACAAAAAACACTTGATGATAGTCAATTGCTCAAAGAGTTACGCAAAGATGCTAGATCTTAACGGTCCTTATTTGTCCAAGTTAACGATTAAGTGTTTTAAGAAACGAAAGAAAAGAATGAAGGGCTATCCCAATGCGCGAGGCCCGAGACCGATCATTCGAGGGTTATGCTAGAATGCGAGATTCTAACAATCCTCATCTTTCGTATTTATTTTGAAAAAAAAAATTTAACATTATGTTTGATATTCGATTTTAAAAGTCACTCTATGCTTTATCTAGGTTTGATTCGTAAGTTAAAAATAATTTGTGAAATAGTTTGACGTTAATTTTGAGATGGATTTTGAAACTATGAAAATTTGGAAATGATTTTGAAATCGAATGAAAAGTTAGTGAGATGATTATTTACATGCATAAGTGTATGAATAAATATTAATAGACTAAATACGTCGGAAACAACTAAACACAAAAGACCAAATTAATCCACTTAGCAAAACATTAAAACAGTTAATTAATTGAACAATTGAAATTGACCAATTTAATCTACTCACTAAATTATACCTTTAACTAACCACTTGATCACCTTAAAAAAATAAAAACCAAATAATTAATCAATTTATGGCATAACTTAATTAACCAAAACAAATGACTTATTAATCAAATAATCAAGAATTAACTTTTCAAAATAAAAATAAAATGGAAAGGGTGCATGTAGTAAATGGAGTGTATGCATAATCTAATTAATGGGTTTAAGCTACTATGTTAGAACCAGGCCCAATTATTCCTAAACAAAATTCTTAAAGAAAAAGTAAACAACATGGGAAATCAAGCTGCATCCCACGACCTCATTCTTATCTATCCACATTAAAAAATTGAGTAGAGTTATTCATAGAATAAATTAGGCTATATTGCATTAGAAATCTACAAAATTTAAATCATTAAATAAATAATTAAGTATAATCAAATGATATGACATTAGTGGATTGATTGAAGGTAGATTATCCAACTTTTTGTGATGGGTAACGAAGTTGTCCCCAAAAACTAATAATAATAAAAATAAAAACTAAAAATAAAAATAAACAAACCTTCTTGACTTTTCTAAGCTAGTATGTTGTAAAAAAAACAAATGTAAACTCCGAATTTTTTACGTAAATACCCCTAATTTTGGAAAAAATTCCCTAAATAACCCATGTTTCAAAAATATTCCCAAAATGCCCCCATTAGGGTTTTGGTTTGAACTATGTCGCCAATGGAATTGGCGACTCCCTTGTAGAGGTTGAACCATGTCGCCAATTGCACTGGAGACACCCAACCAAGTCTCCAGTGCAATTGGCGACACAGTGTAAAGCTTAAACCAAGTCGCCAATCCAAGTGGAGACACAGTGTAAAGCTTAAACCAAGTCGCCAATCCAAGTGAAGATACCCTTCAAACTGAAATTTTTCACTATAAATAGGGGTGTTAAGCTTGGTTTGTTCCACATCTCTTCTCACAACTTTGTTTTACTCATAAAATGTATCGTCGTCGTTGGGGTAAAGTTATTTTTTCACGAGACAAGCCACCGATCGACATGATGTTTTGGAACATACAAGGTATCAATCAACTTATTGTTGTATGTTGTTTAAATTGTTATAACAAAGAGAAATGCATTAATGAAAACATTTGGTTACAACAAACGAAAAGATAAGATAAATTATGATGCAGATGTTCCTCCAACATTGGGACAATGTTTTTTGTTGTGGCCGGGTTGACGACAGATACTGCATAGTCGTATCATTTTATCACCGATATCCATTTCGGTTCTTATACGCTTGCTATTTGGGCGCCCTTTTTTCTTTCTTCTCATTTCATCGTTGTGCCAAACTATTTCACCTTGGTATGGAGGCCAATAATCCTCCATTGGTAGCACTGCGAAGCCTTTGTTGTATACATTCATAACATTAACCACCCTGTAAACATCAGATAGATAGCCATAAGCATCTTGACGAGCATGTGCGCATGCTGCAATGGCATGTGAGCAAGGTACACGGAGGGCCTGGAACTTGCCACAATCACACCAACCTCTGTTTAGCCTGACAGCATACGATAAATTGGGCCTCTCCTCATTAAAATCCATTGTTTCTTGTACACTGAATGATTGTCTATGTCGGTCAAAGATTGTAACTGCATGTGTGCTGGCTTTGATAACATCCTCCTTCATCAATTTCATAACGCTCTCATTGTATAATTAACCAGATGCTAACACTGCACTCCATCTTTCGCCTCTTGTTGCAAAAAGTGATGCCAACCTATAATAGGTTAAACTCACCAAAGTAGTGATTGGAAGGTTTCTTATTCCTTTGAATACCCCATTCATGGACTCCACAAGGTTTGTTGTCATGTGACCCCATCGACAACCACCATCAAAAGATCTTGTCCACTTTTCTAGCGGAATGTTATCCAACCAGCTTCCGGCATCTGCATTTGACATCCTTATTTCATTAAGGTAGTATTGAAATGTTGGTCGAGTTAGCGCATAACCAGCATTCATAACCTGTTTGCTAAGGTACTTGTCTTTGATTGCAGGCATGAAGTTTTGTTGAATATGTCTAATGCAATATACATGAGTAGAAGGAGGATTGTGCCACCCGTTATCATGGTTATTGTAAGCACTCTCTATAGCAGCATGTCTGTCTGAAATCAAACAGAGGTTGGATTGTGGAGCGACATGTGTTCTCAAATTCTTAAGGAAGAAACCCCAAGCAGAAGCGGTTTCACCCTCAACCAAAAGCAAATGCAATAGGAAAGACATTTACTATATAATATTTTTCTATTCTGTAGTTCATATGGCGTCCATACCTAGGCATGGAAGACCTACATGAAGTCAGCGACGAAGATGCTGCCATTTGGACTGCATGTGTCCCGATCATCAGATTCACAATTGTGGAGCTGCACAACAGTTACCGTGTCAAACTACAATTTGGAATGCATCAAGACATCCCAGATCCGCCTGCTGACATCAGTAAATGGCATCTAAAAAGAGTTAGTGATCAATGGGAGTTTGACAGTTGGAAGGATTTTGCAAAGACTGAGCGTCGTAAATGGATGCACCGCAGCTACTATGTCTTACATGAGCCGGTGATGCCAACCCCATCTGTACCAACAAATAATTACATGGCTTGGTACAGATCGGTTGCAACTGGGTTTGTCTCCGAAGACAGGTATTTATACGACCCGCGCCAGACCACCTACACACAAGAAGCCTCAACTTCTAACCCACCTCCAAGGCCATGTTACTCACAACCCCCTACCCAGCAAAATTACCAACCCATTATCCATCCAAACATGCCATACACCCAACCACAATACCAAGAACGTCCCCCATATCATCTTCAACAAAATGATTATTATCAAGAGACTCAATATGGCTATGCCCCCAACATGTCACAAAGATACAGCCAAAACGAGGGTACATCATACCATAGCCAAATTGGGCAAACATCTTTTCATAGCCCAAACGCCCAAACATCATACCCTAGCCAACCTTCTCAACATCCTTATGGCTTTCAAACACCATTTCAACCTTTCATCAACGAATCCTTCACACCAATGTCTCCCTTCAATCGGGCTGCCCGCACACCAATCACCCCCTCAAACTATAATGGCATGGGTCGCACGCTCAGTTTCAGTCCCCAAGACTTCACGGGAATGCAAGACATCCTAAGGGAACCATCTAGGACTGCTCCTGAGACTTCGACCCCTCAAACACCAGGCGTAAATCAACAACAAGGGGAACAAGGGGGGCGAGTACAACGAGTACAACGGCTGCAACGAGTGAGGGTCCTTAGGAGATGTGGAACTGGTGGCCGGTTGGATGCACCCGGTCACGAAGATTAATTAATGTAATATTTTATTGAATTAATGAAAATTTTATATCATTATGCAAACAAAATCAATATACTATTCCAATATTTAAAAAAAAACACAAAACACACCATGTCTCCACTTGGATTGGCGACTTGGTTTAAGCTTTACACAGTGTCTCCACTTGGATTGGCGACTTGGTTTAAGCTTTACACTGTGTCGCCAATTGCACTAGAGACTTGGTTGGGTGTCTCCAGTGCAATTGGCGACATGGTTCAACCTCTACAAGGGAGTCGCCAATTCCATTGGCGACATAGTTCAAACCAAAACCCTAATGGGGGTATTTTGGGAATATTTTTGAAACATGGGTTATTTAGGAAATTTTTTCCAAAATTAGGGGTATTTACGTAAAAAAATTCAAATTTAACATGAGAAAGAAAAAAAAAAGCTTTTTTAAATCACCTTCCCTCGAACGCGAAACAAGCACCAGTATCCTTTGCGGTTCTTTCCTCTCACAACCGGCGATGGAAGCGGTGATTGGATGTGTCGTGTCGGGATGTCATGGTTGTATTCATGAATATTGGTTGCGATGTCGTTCGTTGTTGTTGTTGTGTGCGTGCGTGCGGAATGAGATGCGGCGGTTCGCATGGAGTTCGATAGGTTTGGTACGGATGGTTCATCGGCGGTTGGGTTGAATGCAAGGCGGAGGGTGGTGGTGGTCCGCGTGTGTTGTTTTTTGTGTTACATGGCGGTTCAATTTTGTGGGCTTTGAGTGATGCGTGAGAATAGAGTTACGGTGCGGTGATTATGGATGCGTGTTGAGTTGTTCGGCGAGAAACAAGGGTTGTGTAAGGGTGGTGACTGGCGGTTATATTTTTCTGGCAATTGTTGTGGTTTAAGTTGTTGTGAGTTGAGAAGAAGAGGACAATGAGGAGGTGAGAATCTGATTGTAATGGTGGTGATGTGAGTTTGTTGAAGTTATGTGTTGAAGAAGAAGTAAAGGGGATGGTTTTGGGTAGTGAAAGTAAGTGTAAGATGAATATATTGAGATGAATCAAGTGAGTTTATAGAGTGGTGTCGCACGATTACTCAGTGAATATTGTCGTTCGAAAATGATGATAAGAATGGTTGATGACGTTTGTTGGCTGCGTTGGAAGGAGTTGGAAGGAGAGACGAAGTGGTGTTGTTAATGTTGTAGTAAATTGCATGAAGATGGAGATGAAAGGAAGAAGAAAAGTAATGAAGTTAAAAAAAAATCTACTGCATGTGTGTGTTGCTACGCATACCATTTCCATGAAGAAGCCAATCAATAAACATTTTACTATTTCTCTTGTTTTTTAAAATCTGAACATGAGATCCCGATAGGAATGGGAAGGCACCCACTACAAGAAAACATGGTTTTAGCTAGGGGTAAAACCCCTCACTAAAAAAACAAGGTTGCTTGGGGTAAACCCCTCGCAAATCACATAATTGGAAAAAAAAAAGAAAAATACTATTGCTAGGGGCTACCCCTCGCAAAAGAGGAGGGAAAAAAATTTTGAACTTTAAAACCTATTTAAAGTAGGGGTCAGCGTAAAAGAGGTGTAACATCTGACCATTTGCGAGGGGCCAACCCCTCACTAAATGTTGATTAAGGATTTGCGAGGGGTATCCCCTCACCATCAAGATGTCTGGTCAAATCACTCTGAGAAAAGGTAATTATTCTGCTGCAAACTGACTGCAACACGCCAGCATTGGCTAGGGGCCACCCCCTCGCAAAAAATAGTCTTCCAATAGCGTGGAGCCACTCCTCGCAAATAAAGACACGTGCCACACATGCAATAAGTGATCTGACACGTTTAAATTTTGCTAGGGGTACCCCCTCGCAAATTGTGACCGTTGGAGTGGCTAGGGGGAAGCCCCTCGCAAAATGCAGCTCATTAAATGCTTTCAGATTCCCAAATACTGCAGTAATGTCATATATATCTAATATTTATTTTTGGTCTCCATTCTCATTCCCATTCCGTTTCCATTCCCATTCTCTCTCATTCTTCATCTTCTTCCTCTCTTCCACCATTTTTTCAATGTACCCATTTCTTCCGTTTCCAACTTCAAATCAGGTAAATACTTCCCATTCCATTTATTTTCTTCAACTGTTTCATATATATTTTAATTAATTTTGTTTTGTGTATTTCAACAATTAATTTGATTTATTTATTTGTTATATTACATGTATATAATTGATAAAGGATTCATCAACTGTCATCTAGAAGCTGGAACTACAAATTTAAGGGAGCTACTAAAGGTACACATTTAATTGCTTTTTCTAAATATTTTAGGTATTTTGGTGTGTTGCTGTATTATAAAATCTATAATTTTTTTTTTATTTCGAAATTTTAGTAATATATATTTAAAAAATGTTGTTTTAAAATAGATTGTAAAAAATGTTTATAAATATTGTTTATATTACTAAAAATAGAATATAAAAACAGATTTTAATTTTATGTTGTTAATATTATTAAAAAGAGATTTTAAGTAAAATACAAACGGATTTTAAAATATTTGTAAAAAATGTTTAAATAAAATTAGTTTATATAAAATAGATTCAAAACAGATATTTTTTTAAAACATATTTTAATTTTATGTTGTTTATATTATTAAAAATAGATTTTAAGTAAACATCAAACAGATTTTAAAATAGTTGTAAAAAATGTTTGAAAAAAATTAGTTTATATAAAATAGATTAAAAACAGATATTGTTTTAAAACAGATTTTATTTTATTATAAAAAATTATAAAAACAGATTATATTATAAAATAGAATATATTATATTTAGTTTATATTATAAAACAGATATTAAAAATAAAATTTAAAAACAGATTTGTAATAAAAATTATAAAAGAAATTTGTAATAAAAACTATAAAACATATTTATTAAAATATTTATAAAACAGATTTTAAAAAACACTTATTTATTAAATAATGTTTAAAAAGATACGAAATAATGTTTAAAAATTAGATTTTGAAAATGGATATTATATATTAAACATATTATTAAAAATAGTATTGCATAATAAATACCGTTTAAAAAATAGATTATATATTAAACATATTATTGAAAATAGTATTGTATAAAAAAATATTGTTCAAAAAAACAAAATATATATTATTTTTGTAAAAGAAAAGATTATAAATTAATATACACATTTATTTAATAAGTATGAGTTAAATCATAAAAATCTATAATTTGTAATATATTTAAGTCATAGATACTATTTTGTATAAAGTATATAATTTGTAATATATACACTTTTTGTCTAGAATGTATACATTTTTATTTATAAAGTATATATTTTTTCAAATACTAATATAATTTAGTAATATATTTATATGAAAATGTTTAAAAGTATACTAAATAATGTTTAAAAATTAGATTTTGAAAATGGATATTATATATTAAACATATTATTAAAAATAGTATTGCATAACAAATACCGTTTAAAAAATAGATTATATATTAAACATATTATTGAAAATAGTATTGTATAAAAAAATATTGTTCAAAAAAACAAAATATATATTATTTTTCTAAAAGAAAAGATTATAAATTAATATTCACATTTATTTATTAAGTATGAGTTAATATTCACATTTATTTAATTTGGTGATGTATGTGAATATTTAATTTTAATGCTTTTTTTTATAAATTATTATATTTTACAAAATTTAAAAATATATAATTATTTATTATAAAATTATATTAAAATATGTATATTTATTTGTTATATAATTATATTTTTCTAATTATTAATATAATTATAAATTTTAATATTTTATTATATAATTATATAAAAATTTATTATATTATTCTAGTTAATAATAATATAATTAAAATAATATAATTATATATTAGCTAGGGGCTAACCCCTCGCAAATTTAATACATATGGCAATTAGCTAGGGTTCCTCCCCTCACTAAATTCTGACACAAATAGCTAGGGGATAACCCCTCACTAAATTTAATACGCAGCTTTTTTAGCTAGGGGGGAACCCCTCACTAAATTCTGACACAAATAGCTAGGGGATAACCCCTCACTAAATTTAATACGCAGCTTTTTAGCTAGGGGCAGCCCCTCGCAAATAGTCTGACATGCATAGCTAGGGGTTTACCCTTCACTAATGGCAATACGTTGCTTTTTTGGCTAGGGGTTTATCCCCTCGCAAATTTTCTGACACGTCTGTTCCCACTGTGCCACTAGCTGTGTCTATACCTGCAGGAAAACAGGCTAAATTTTTTTGATGGTTTTTTGCGAGGGGCTAATCCCCTAGCCACTTTTGCGAGGGGCTTATCCCCTAGCCAATAATTTGCGATGGCCTGATTTGCTAGGGGTTCCCCCCCCTCGGAAAATGATGTTTTGTGATGGGTTTTTTGGCTTAGTGAGGGGATAACCCCCTAGCTAATTACATGTTTTCTTGTAGTGACCGTTTGGTGAGAGTATAATGGTGAAGTAGTGCAGTTGTTTTTACATACTATCCCCCCACCACAAGTCCTCAAAAAGTAGTATATATGGAGTAGTATGGTGTTAAGGTGTAAAGGTTATGTTGGTGTTGTGAGAAAAAGTGATGGTAAATCATGTGAAGAGAGACGATACATGTGTGTAGAATGAAGTGTATCGTGTATGTGTTGGTTTTTCTTGTTCAAGAAAATGGAGATCTAGATGATGAGCATAATCCCCCTACCAAGTTGTGCTTTTTGATCAATTAATAGAGAGGAGGGAGTTGCGCTGAACCCTCTCTCCTTTTAATTATTATTTTTTTTTTTACTTTTCTATTTTTTCAATGAAAAAAAAAATAAGAGAGAGGAATATTTTTAGTGGTGATATTGTGATATTGTTTTTGTCAGGTCTGTGCAATTTCATGCATGCATCACTAAGTTATTTTAAATAAGGCTAAAAAAACAAAGTAAACTTCTTAAATTTAATAAGCAAGTTTTACCAAAAACAAAATAAAAACAAAAACTAAATATTATTAAAAGGAAAATTTTAAATGGATTAAAATAAAATAAAAATTAACTATTTAAACCTAAATAAAAATTCTGAGTAAATTAAAATTATAATTATTTAAAAATATAAATAAAACCGGTTAAAATCAGGTAAATTGTCTGGTATCAAAGTGCTAAAAAAATGAAAAAGAACACACCAAAATGATCAGTGCAAAATAAACGACTCGGAAAAATATAGCATTCGGTCAAATTTTGAAATAAAATTTCCCCGATTAATAGGCTCAAACTGATCAAAAATGAGATCGAAAAACTAAAACAAGCACGCCAGGTTAAAATACGCGAAGCGTAGATTAATATAACTGACGTCTGCAAGCTTGATTTTAAAACTTTTTGTTCACTGATTTTACGCACAATTGACTTTTAGTTTGACTGATTCGCCTGTAAATCGAACAATTTATTCTGGTTAGCAATTTGGGCATTAAATGAGATGAAATGCATGTCATGCTATACAGATGATGTAAGAACAAGAATGGTTCTACATCTGACCTTAAGTTTTGATGATAACTGCACATGTTATCTCAGAGAATAATTCGGTACTATATGGTTTCTGTCTAGTGTGTAGCATTTGCTAAATAGGATCTGAATATGATAGAAAGGCGTGTAACGTCATCAGACTCTGATCTAAACACTCTGGAAGAAAACATATGTTGTGTACAAGATAAAGCCAAAATTCAGAATGTTTTTAATGCAACGGTTCTGAAGAACGTCTGTACTAAAGCTTCTGATTATTACATTATAATAAAGTCTTGAAGGCTTTCTAAGAGGTGTGCTTCTATGCTGAACGAGTTCTGAATATTCTGAAGACAAGGTTTTGTTGAGCAAAGTTCTGAAGACTCTGAAGAAAAGAATATGTTGAGCAATTTCTGAAGTTTCTGAAGACAAGGTTCTGTTGAACGAATTTCTGAAAACTCTGAAGACAAGTATGTTCTGAACGAGTTCTGAAGATTCTGAAGACATGGTTCTGTTGAACAAAGTTCTGAAGACTCTGAAGAAAAGAATATGTTAAACAAGTTCTAAGGTTTATGAAGACAAGGTTTTGTTGAACGAAGTTCTAAAGACTCTGAAGACAAGAATATGCTGAATAAGTTCTGAAGATTCTAAAGACGAGGTTCTGCTGAACAAGCTCTGAAGTTTCTGAAGACATCACTTCTAAAGACAAGTGCTGAAGACTGGTTCTGCTGAACGAAGATCTGAGATTCTGAAGACTTAGGTTCTGAAGTTACAAGTATTGATCTCCCTACACATGTTTCATCAAATATACATCTGAAGCCTCTAAAGAACTAAAAGAAAGAATATCAAGAATGGTTTGTGTGTTACAATGAATATAAAAGTGCAAAGTAGTCTGTGACCTCTACCTAGAATAGGTGGCACAAGGACAGCTCTGTTGTATTATGATGTTGACCATTCCTTTAAGTGAACGTTTACAGTTGGAATATGTTTCCTATTATACCCTTCAACAGATCTATTCTCAAGCTCTATATATTGAAGATCTGAATGCTTAAAGCGAAGCTGCTGACGGCTGCAGATAGAGTGCTGAGCGCGAATGCTAAATGCCGAAGTACTAAATGCTAAAGTGTTAAATGTCGAAGTGCCAAGAGCCAGAAAAGCCAAAGAGAAAATCATGATAGAGTAACTAAAACAAGAAAATAAAGAGCTGAAGAAAACACAAGAATATGTGTGCAAGGCGGAAGCAAGCACCAAGTTGTAAGCTTAAAAGAAGATGCTTGATGCTCAACCAAAAGATAGAGTGCTGCTCTACAAGAAAAAAGAGAAGCATTAAAAGAAGCTCTTAAGCAACAAAACTCATGCTGATACGATGCAAATCTCTAGGAGTATTCTTAAGATAGTTTTGTAAATTAGCAAGGAGATGTTATTCATATCTTACTAAAAACACTTATGTGTTCTTGTACTTCAACTTGTGTCATCTTCTTGTTTAGAAGCATTTCTTGTACACACATTTATAACACTTTTCAAAGTGGAGATTCCTCAAGTGACTAAGTCGTTAGTCTGGATACTTAAGAGGGCTAAGTTGTTTTCTAACACTTAGAGGTTGTAATCTTTCTAGATTATTGGATTAAGTCCTTGTCTAAGGCGAAATCACCTTGGTGGGTGGACTGGAGTAACTTTTTTAACAGTGAACCAGGATAAAAATAATTGTGTCTATTTATTTTTATTCTTTTGTTAGGATTGAAATTTGAATTTCATCAAAAGATCACATTTGGTGAAACCCAATTCAAACCCTTTTTCTTGTGTTTCTCACCCCCTTCAATTGGCTAAGAGCTCCGGTTCTGGTATTGGTGTTTATCAAAACACTTAACCGTGTCAGATAAAGATCCAGACGAGCTTTGAGAAACACCTTGATGATTTCCACTCCACCATCTATTGTTCTAGTCTTAAATGTTCTTTGTTCTATCTTCCACCATTGTTGGTGAAAAGGTTGAGTACTGGAATGCTGTAATAGAAAGTTCTTTCTAAAAGGTGATACTGAAAATTTGAATATGGTAGTTGCTAACTACATATCTCCCTCAGGTGAAGCTGGAAAAAGGCTGAAAGTTAATCTGAATGATCAGTTTGAAAAGGCTGAATCATCAGAAAGCAAGAAGTTCCTTGTTTAGTGGGTGAGTGAATCGCACACTCAAAGATATAACAGAGTCGCCACCAAAATTTATTTAGTTCTAGAGGACAGGGAAAATATTGATAAAAGCCAAGGGGAAGAGAAATGGATAAAGGGGTCGGTTATGCGAGAGGAAGGTACTAGCACCTCACGCATCTGTTGTACTTGACGGGAACCGTTCTGCTTGCTTCTAGGCTTGGATGAGTTATCTATCTAAAGGCTACTAGCTAAGGAGGGAAAGAAAAAAGAGAAAAAGAAAGTGCTCACGGAGGATTGGGGCCCTCGTGCCTACGTATCCTCATAGTGCAATGAGGAATTCAGAGCTTCGTAGTTCATGGAACCAGGGAAAAGAAAGGAGAAAGAAGGAAGAGGATTGAAAGAAAGGTGAAAATGATGGAAGGTTTCTCGCCAAGATCTCGCGACCTCGTGCCTACGTATCCTCATAGTGCAATGAGGAATTCAAATCTCCATAGTTCGGGGAACCAAGGATGAAAGGAGAAAGGGAAAAATGGTGTCAAAACCAAGAACGAAAAGCAAAGGAATGGTGGCGACTCCACTGGGGATTAAAACACCGAAATGCTGTCAAAACCAAGAGAAAAAAGAGGCAAGGAAATTAATTAGAGACAATGTGGGATTCGCCGGGGATTCGGTATATTAACTGATAACTAGTGGTTAACCGAAGAAAGAAAGAATGTGACTCAGATGGGAAAGTGAAGTAACTCTACCCGGGAAGAAAAGCAATTGGTGTTTAACTGACAAACGGTGATTAACCAGAAGAAAGAGTGTTTAACCAGAAGGTGTTTGACTCTCTGGGGAATTTCGGTATGTTAACTGACAGACAGTGGTTAACCGAAAAGAGAATAGGAGAAAACAGTTTTAACGGACAGACTGTGATCAACCAAAGGGAAGGGTCTCAAACTAAGCAAAGGTTGTGACGCAAAAGGGGTTTCGGCACACAAACTGAAAAGCAGTACTTGACCGAGGAAATGGTATTTGAACCAAGAAAGGTTACTAACCCAAAGGCGTGGGTATTCGAACCAAAAGAAGGTTGCTAACTCATAAGGGTATTGGTTTTAACAGATGGGCTGTGATTAACCAAAGAGCGGGTGATTAACCAAGAGAAGGTGATTAACCCAAGAGAACGGGTGATTAACCAAGATAATGTGATTAACCCAAAAGACACTCAGTATATTAACAGACGAACTGTGATTAACTGAGGAATGGGTGATGAACCAAGAGAAGGTGATTAACCCAAGGAAGATTAGTTTTAACAGGCGGACTATGATTAACTGAGGGACAAGTGATTATGACTCTTCTGGAGATCCCAACGAATAATGATCGACCAAAAGAAAGGGTGTTGAACCTACAACAATTGTTAAACCAAGAAAACTCCGTATGTTTACAGGCAGGCTGTGATTAACTGAGGGAAGGAAGACAATGATCTCAAATCAAGGAAATAGTGATTGATCAAAAGGATAAATGGAAAGAGAAGCAATGGATCAAGGATTGACTCGACTAGGGATCGGGAGACACTATAGTCTGGAGATAGAGACGATTATTCTAGGCACAGGGTCATTCATCCCCTACCCAAAATAACCAGAATGAGTGTAGGAATTCTCCACTCTCATCCATTGTCTAACACCCAAAGTATAGTGCAGAAATTGAAACAAAAGACAGAGTAACGACGCAATTCGTACAGTGCTCCAATGCGCTGTGCAGACCTCCGGCTCAGCAGGATCAAGAAAGAAAGGCTCTAAGGAGATCCTAAAGAAGATAGAGGGGAAATATTAACGAATCAAAATAAGGTTTCGATCAATCGATCAATGGGAAAGAACATGCCAACAATCTTCCAAACGAGTCGAAAGATCATCAAAGCAAACATGTGAAGTAATGATTCTACAAGATTAGACTTGCTCAATGAAGAACAAATCTAATGCAACAAATTGAAATTGCCAAACATTAACAAAGACAAAATTAGCATGCATCACTAATCATAATCATGTTAACACACAAACAAGAATTGTGCAAAAAGTGTTTTGAACATGTGATTAAGTTGCAAAATAATCGAGAACAATCATGCAATTAATAGAGCAAAAGTTATTTCAAGTCGATTCTGGCCTAAAACAATAGCATTAACACCAATATGATCAATCATGTGGAAGAACATAGATAAAACATGCAAACAGTCCCAAACAGCAGCATTTTGGGCAAAAATCAAAGCGGTAATCGACTACAGGAAATATTGTAATCGATTACCAAGGAAAAAAATGCCTCCCAGGGGCGCAGGTAGGTGGCGTAATCGATTACGCCTAATCCTATAACCGATTACGCGCGCAAAAATAGCAAAAACAGCAAACAAGTAGGATCCAAAAGCACTTTTCTTCATAATCACTTATAGCATGTTATCATAGTGTATCATAGCAATTAAGCAGAGGTAAAACTCATGCTAATTGACAACAAATGAAAGCTTAAAAGAATTGATCATGCAAAGTAAGAGTTCAAGCAACAAAACATCAACTAAGAGTTGCATTGCGAAAACGCGGAATCGACCAAAAATAGGTGAAATAAGCAAGAAACACCAACCTACAAGGCTGAGGTTTTCCTTGGTAATTGTTGTAAGAAAAATGTGATGCAGAGGAGTAAAGAAAACCAGATAATTCCAAGATCCTTAGCAATCTGTAGTGAAAATCGAAGAAAATGCGATAAATGCTTCAAATCTGAGTTTGCACAATAACTCTTGCAATGATCAACTTCCAAGGATTGAATTGAAGTAGAAGTTGTTGTGATTGCATAATTCAAAGAAGAAATGCAGAGGAATGGAGGTTTAACTCAAAGATTAGCAAGTTTCAATGTGAAAGCTTGCTAAGCTTTAATGGAGATTAAGCTCTAGTGAGATTTGGTGAAGAAGATGAAGATGAATGTGAGAGAGAGTTGCAGACATTTCAGAGAAAAATGAGAGTGAAGAGTGAAAATTTGTGAGAATGATCAAGGTTCCTTGTGAAAATGTGAAGGTGTGCTTAAATAGAAGTTAGGTTTGGAGTGGGTTAGGTTTGGAACTTGGTTTAGGGTTTGCTTTGGAGTTAGTTACATCTAACTCACTGAGTATGGGATGATTTCAAAACCAGCCTGCTAAGTCTATTTGACTTTCTCATAAAAACTCATTAAGAACTCTTTTAAGACAAGGAAACAAATGCTCGTGTTTTTTATTCTGAAGCATGAAGACTTCAAGATGAAGGATGTTGAAGACGGTTGAAATCTTGTTATCAAGTTTTCAAACCATGGTTACAGAACTCTGGGTTCTGAACTAAGGCTACTGTTCTTCAAATCAGTTGAAGAAAGTTATCAGAAGCTCGTTGTCCAGATAAAGACTTTTGGTAATTACTCTCAAGTTCACAGAAGATATTTACAGCACCTCTGTCAGAAAAGCCGAAGAAGACCAAAAAGGTTTCAAGTCTAAGTAATCGAGCATTAAATTAGAAGATTTGTTGTCACTTCTACTCAGATGAGTTGATCGTTATGAAAGAAGATCTCATAGAAACAGATCTAAAATGCTTAGACAATCGATTAGCAACTTGGAATGATTCTGAGTTCTCAGAAGATGACGAAATTGAAGAACAAACTAACGTAGCATTGTTCGCTAACGATAGAATGTCAGATGAAGAAGATCTTTCCAGAAGATGAAGTAGTCTCTGATTTAGCATAATTTATCTCTGTTACATAAGTTCTCATCTGTACAGTTAAAGCATTGGCCTGGTTACTAGGATTCTGACTGCTTGCACACTTTCTGTACATTGGATATCTGAACCCTGAAATACCCTGGTATGAAGTATTGGGTCAGTTACTATTAGTATCTACAGAATAGACATGGGTGAAGGATCTTGACACAAGGATGAATTCTTCTGTGTTCTTCTCTGAGTGCAAAGTGATTGTATGAGAATGTTCAAGGTTAGAAATAATCTTGGTCAACAGACTGAGAACAAACAGCTTGAGAAGCTATTGGATGAAAATGAGTTCTTCATGTCCTAGTTCTTTACAACCAGATACAGATGTAAAAGGAAGAACATGATCTTGAAAAGAAATGGCTAAAATCATGATATTTGAAACTATCATGACAAAGCATTTCTAAGGAGCTGTAGCATGCTATTCGAAACAAAACTCTTTTCAGATCTATTATGATGCATCATGATTAGAATGCTAAAAGTATACAAAGTACTTGGAGTTGAAGTACTTCTGCAGATGAATCAAATTGATGTCGAATTTGATGATAAGCTTAGTAGTTAAAAGCCAAAGCTTATTGGAAGATTGCAAATTTGGAGATTACCTTTCAAATGTTGAAGGTAATGGAGCTGCTGAAGAAGTACAAGATGAAGAAATCAGAAGATGCTCAATCAGAAGTTGTCACAATTCTTACTCCTCTGAGAAAGCTTAGACAGAAATCTTTACTTTCTGAAGTATTGATTTTGGGAGATAAGATTAAGCCATTAAGAACAAGCTCAACACTCAAACCTTATGAAGAAATGTTTTGTGGTTTGATGTTCATGATAATATATGCATCTGTTGAAGAAGAGCGTTTGGTCAAAGATTGGACTCCATTGACACAAGAAGAATTCAACTAGTTCTCTCAACGTATGGTATATGGAATTCTATA
Source organism: Lathyrus tuberosus (assembly GCA_022829125.1). Classification (NCBI taxonomy): domain Eukaryota; kingdom Viridiplantae; phylum Streptophyta; class Magnoliopsida; order Fabales; family Fabaceae; genus Lathyrus; species Lathyrus tuberosus. The sequence goes on from JALAZF010000121.1 coordinate 5,961,752, forward strand.
TCTGGATTTGGGAATCAGTTGATTGAATCAATTGGCTTTCTAGAAAAAAATCATAGTGAAGACAACAGCGGTTGACCTCAAACAGAAGACTAAAGGGATAACTCAGTTCCCTCTGATGATTTAGATACAACAAACATCAGGAAATATGTTTTATCCATCTGAATGAGAAGATCAAAAAAGTTGTGAAGATGATCTTGTCTCAGTACAAGATTCAAGGAATCCTATGTATCTCATTCAAGATCTGAAGAAAGGAAGAATTTATCGAGATGTCATTTTTTTAGGAGAATTTGATCAAGCAGTCCAGCTAGACACAATTATCAACAATGTCCTTAACTGCAGAAGCAAATTGCGTGCTGATTCTGAAGGAGTACCTACATCTTCAAGATACAAAGCAAGTTGGATGTCTACCAAATAATTGAGTAACACTTTTCTAACTCTTACTACTATTTACTTATTTGTCTAAGAACCTATTTCTATATTCTAGGATTAAAACTTTGATATTATGTTCAGAAATGAACTATTTCTTTTAGAAACATTTTGATACAGTCTTTTCTTATGGCTGTTATCCATTTCAAAATTCCTTGCTGAAAATAAACTTGTTCTCATTCCAACATGTGAATTATGTTCTATGTCCAGGATGAAAAGGAGTATCTCAAAATATATATGTCCTCTAGAATAGAAAAATAAGTTTCTAATGCTTGATTCGTAGTGTTTTACTTCTAAGATGTGAGACTTCTGACAAGTGAAGTTCTCATGTATCTGAAGTATCCAATGTCAGAATGCTCTATTGAGTTTGTTTTTTACTGTTGGAAACTAAACTGTTTACTTCATTAACACGTTGTCAGGAAAGTGAAAAGTTTTTTATTCATTATAAGACAATTGTCTTTTGATGAACCATGCTTAGTACTTGATGTGACACATTGGGAGACAAGATTTTCTTGGGATTATGTGATAAAACTTTTCAACTCTCTCTTTGTTGAACTGTTTCCTCTTCTCTAGTTAATTATAATCATTGCAAAATCTCTTATTTATACTCACTCACTTCACATCACACACTTACGCTACAACTTTCCACACTTTGAATCTTTCAAATCCTTTCGCTCTCTAAACCCTAAAAACCCAGTGTGTGTTCACTCATCTCTTTGTCAAATGGCCAACTACATGTCTAATGATCAACGTATGGCTCTACAACAACAACGTTTATGAAATCTTCAAAACGATGATATTCCTCAAATTACTTTAGCCATTCCTATAGAACAATTGACTGTTCTATCTGAATAAACAGTGGATTTCAATGATCTAACAGCTAATGGTTTTGATTTCTCAGAAATGCTGGAAACTCAAGGTTGGAAGAGCTACTTTAATCTCCTAAAAGGGCCAACTTACCCGGAGCTAGTCAAAGAATCTTGGGAAAATGCATATGTCTCGAATGACAGCATGGTTCACTCAAATATTAAGGGACATAATATCTGCATAAGTGAAGCTGACATAGCTAGATTGCTTCTTCATGATAACTCAAATGTTCGGTGTTACGACCAAAGCTGCTATATTTCTTAAATATACATTGAACTATACAGAGATTATCGAAAGATATTCAGAAGGAACAGAAGCTGCTAAGAACTAGACTTGAAAATCAAGAAGAATTCAACAAGAATATAGTTGGTTAGCATAAACCTCTATCGGTTGATGAACATCTTAAATGATATTCAGAAGGAACAGAAGCTGCTAAGAACTAGACTTGAAAATCAAGAAGAATTCAACAAGAATATTCAAAACTTGCTCACTCAGCTCATCTAAAGAACACCTCCTTCTTCCCTACCTTAGGCACATTAGGGTTACCCCTTTTTTTTTTGTTTAAAAATTGAATGAAAATTTCTCTTTCTTTATTTTACTATTCGTGTTATTGCCTATCTTTTTAAGTTCCTTCTTGATTAAGTTTTGGTCCCAGATTTGCTTGATGTTTTGTTAAGGGAAACTAACCTCACCTCTTAGACTTCATAAATAGAACTTAGAAGGAGCTTACAAACCTCAAACGCTGAAGGTTTTTGGTCGTGTTGTTATTTTTTTCTAGTTGTTATGTTGTACTGCATTGTGATTTGCTTGTACTCTCTTTTTGATAATGAATATTATTTTTTTAATTTGGCCTTTTATACTTTATTAATATTTCTATCAACAATTTCACAATTTTTTTATATACCTTTTTGATTTTTGAAAAAGGGAGAGAAAGGGAAATGATTTTGATATACCTATTCTCAGAATCTTGATCCCAAATACATATTTCAATATGTTTTTACTACTAACCTATGTTTAAAATTTGATCAGGGACTTTGTAAAAGTTCACTATCTTATAGAACAAATTATCAGAGGATATGATCAAGAAGCAAGAAGAATGCTCTAAATGAGTTTGCTCCGATGCAATACATTATTCAATAAAGAATTGGCTTTGCCCACTCTTTAATCGGAAGCAAAAGAACAATCTGAAAGAATGTCTATGAGTGCTCTAATACCTCAGGCTTGTCAGAAGTTGTGAACCCTCTGAAAGCATGGTAGCTAGACTCTAGTACTTCAAAGGTTGTGGACCCTTATGGATGCCAAATCAAGAAATGGTCATTCAGGAAATGTTCAAGTTTTGAACCTTCTAATGACATATTGATTTTTGCACCTTCTAATGACAAGTTTAAAATATTGAAAGAACCTAGCTCTGGTACATGATGTGAAGGATCAAGAAAGTTACTAATCGGGTTCTGATTACATCAATCATGTTCTGATAGCAAGCCAGGTTCTGAGATAAAGACCAGGCAGTTCTAGTCAGACTCTGATGAGACGTCTCTGAGAAGTATTCCTTCTCTGTTCGTGTGCTCTGTACTTTAAAATAATTGTGTAAGTCTTGAGATCAGGGGGAGACTCTGAATAAGCATAAATGAATTTTGAGAGTAACAGATTTAGGGGGAGTTGGTTAGCTTAACTCTGATTATGTAGTTTATGGTTATTACCCGGTACGAATTGCTCTATCAAAATACATTGCTTGTCATTATCAAATAGGGGAGATTGTAAGAACAAGAGTGGTTTTGCATATGGCCTTAAGTTTTGAGGATAACTGCACATGTTATCTCTGAGAAAAATTCGGTACTCTATGGTTTTTGTCTAATGTGTAGCTTTTGCTAAATAGGATTCGAATCTGATAGAAAGGCGTGTGATGTAACACCCTTTTCTACCCCCAATAATGTTGCAGCAGAAACAACTTAAATAATCAGAGTAAGGCATAAAAATCACCTCAAAGGGTGCACATTTGTCATTAAATCAAAATAACACACTTGCCCTGTAAACAAAGGGATTTTTCCTCAAAATAACTTAAAAGCCTTCACATGGCAGCGGAACTCAAAATTCTCAATTAAAAGGTTTTCAACAAACATCATAATAATCAAAATAAAACCATATCGTCAAATAACAACAAAAATAAGGAAACAACATGGTTCGACTCAAAGGACCCCAACCCGATGTTACACTATCAGAGCAATACCCTCTAAATTGACCAAAAGCAAATAAACTTCAAGTCCTCGAAAGCATCCACAGCTAAACCTGATCACCTACACGTTACCCACGTGGAGGCAACATTCAAACAGGCAGGGTGAGTAATCACAATTCATAATAATCATTATAAAACAAGATATACATAAAATGGCATTATCTTCATAAACGACATGATCAAGGTCATCATCAAGGAAAACATCAGGAAACACTATATCACAATTCATCAATGTCACATAAGATGCAATGCATAACAAGACTCATGCATGTGGTACCAATCGTCACAAAGGATGGACACCAGGCCGTCAACCCTCCAAAGATCCACGTCAATAGGATCAATCCCGCATTTGGAACTGGTGCACGTCATAATTACCTCATATCCGCACAATGGGAATGAAGCGTCGTCACAGAGTATGCATATGAATGTATGATACACAAACGTCAATAATTCATCATCATCAAGTAAACATCATTATGTGCATCATCATTCATAAATTTTCATAAATTCATATCATCATATATTCATCGAAACGTCACAAACCAGCACCTCAATATCATCAAGAACATCATGGTAAATCATCATAAATATCACAGCATCAAGTACCAGAATGACACAACAATCAGAAACGGAATTTCGCGAAACAGCAGTTGTTCGCTCCAGGGTTCGCCTAGCGAACCTGTTCGCTGTAGCCTTCGCCTAGCGAAGCCGGCAGCGAACCTCACAGATCTCACACTCAACACCAGAAACCCACACATCTGTCATGCTCGCCCCCACATTCGCCTAGCGAAGCCATTCGCTGGTTCCTTCGCCTAGCGAAACTCCCAGCGAAGCCCACCTCTCCTCTCCAGAATCATCTCAGTACTCCCTCCCACGTTATCGCGCATTAGCTGCGCTGCTCGCCTAGCGAGCCTTGGTGAACATTCGCCAAGCGAAGCAATGGTTCGCCTAGCGAACCTGCGATTACAGCAAATCGCTGCTACGCATCAGTAGCTCCCAAACCTCCAAAGCACCTGCGATTACAGTCTCAATTGACCCAAAATCATCCCTACATCAGTCCTAACATATCATAGAATTTAAAGGCCTAAAATCTACGTCTGTTAGGTCGATTCAGGACACTACGGGAAACCTTAATTTCCCTAAACCTTCAAAACTCTCAAGCTTCATATAGACTCTATAGATCCTTCACCACTGGGTTAAAACTTACAACAACGAGGAAATCTGCCCCAAAGGTCTATTTTACCGATTACATTCAACTCTTACTAATCGATTCACAAAATACCCTCAAAATCATCAGTTTACCTCAAAACCCATAAACCCTCATAAACCTCAAAAATCCCCAACTTCCACTTTAATCAATCGAATCCTATAATGAAAACAATGAAAGGCAATTACTCCCCATACCTTAGATTGTCGATCCGATGAGTTCTCTCTTGAGCCTTTGGAAATCTTCACGAAAATCCTCGCCTTCTCCCTTTTTCCTCAGAGCTCTGCACTTTCTCCTTACTTTCACGATCTCCACAGTGAATCCTAATTCTCCTCAATTCCTCCTTTTTGGTTAATTTAACTCTTGGGCCTCAAAATTGGGCTTTCTCCATAATGCCCTCACTAATACTCCTAAAATGCCCACTTTACCCTCAATTCCTCTAATATTATTTTAAATTAATAATAATACTAATATATTCATATTATATACTATTATTTAATTAAAATAACCAAAACTTCACCAAAAATACCGACATCGACACCAACCACCAAAAATTCACAGAAAACCATGAATATAATATTTAAATAAATTAAATAAATATTCTTACGAAATTTGGGATGTTACATGTGACGTCATCAGACTCTAATCTAAACACTATGGAAGAAAATATATGTTGTGTACAAGATAAAGCCAAAATTCAGAATGCTTTTAATGCAATGGTTATGAAGAACGTTTGTACTAAAGCTTCTGATTATGACTTTGTAATAAAGTCTTGAAGGCTTTCTAAGTGATGTGATTCTATGTTGAGCGAGTTCTAAAGTATTTGAAGACAAGGTTCTGTTGAACAAAGTTATGAAGACTCTAAAGAAACGAATATGCTGAACAAGTTCTGAAGTTTCTGAAGACAAGGTTTTGTTGAACGAAGTTCTGAAGACTCTGAAGACAAGTATGTGCTGAACGAGTTCTGAAGATTCTGAAGACATGGTTCTGTTGAACAAAGTTGTGAAGACTCTGAAGAAAAGAATATGTTGAACAAGTTCTGAAGTTTCTGAAGACAAGGTTCTGTTGAACGAAGTTCTGAAGACAAGAATGTGTTAAACAAGTTCTGAAAATTCTAAAGACGAGGTTCTGTTGAACAAACTCTGAAGTTTCTGAAGACAACACTTCTAAAGACCAAGTGTTGAAGACTCTTAAGACAGGTTTTGCTGAACAAAGATCTAAGATTCTAAAGAATTAGGTTTTGAAGTTACAAGTATCGATCTCCCTACACATGCTTCATCAAATATACATCTGAAGCCTCTAAAGAACTAAAATAAAGAAGATCAAGAATGGTTTGCGTGTTTCAATGAATATAAAAGTACAAAGTAGCTTGTGACCTCTACCTAGAATAGGTGGCGCGAGGACAACTCTGTTGTATTATGATGTTGACCATTCCTTTAAGTGAACGTTGGGATATTACAGTTGGAATATGTTTCCTATTATACCCTCCAACGGTTCTATTCTCAAGCTCTATATATTTAAGATCTGAATGCTTAAAGCAAAGCTGCTGAGAGCTGCAGATAGAGTGTTGAGCGTGAATGCTGAATGCCAAATTTCTAAGTGCCAAAGTGCTAAATCCTGAAGTGCCAAGAGCCAGAAGAGCCAAAGAGAAAATCATGAGAGAGTAACTAGAACAAAAATAGAAAGAGCTAAAGAAAACACGAGAGTATGTGTGCAATGCGGAAGCAAGCACCAAGTTGTAAGCTCAAAAAAAGATGCTTGATGCTCAACCAATAGATAGAGTGTTGCTATACAAGAAAAAGAGAGAAGCATTAAAAGAAGTTTTTCAGCAACAAAACTCATGCTTATACGATGTAAATCTCTAGGAGATTATTCTTAAAATAGTTTTGTAAATTAGCAAGGAGTTGTTGTTCATATCTTGCTATAAACACTTTTGTGTTCTTGTACTTCAACTTGTGTCATCTGCTTGTTTAGAAGCATTTCTTGTATACACATTTGTAACACTTTTCAAAGTGGAGATTCCTCAAGTGACTAAGTCGTTAGTCTGGATACTTGAGAGGGCTAAGTTGTTTTCTAACACTTGGAGGTTGTAATCTTTCTAGATTATTGGATTAAGTCCTTGTCTAAGGCGAAATCACCTTGTTGGGTGGAATGGAGTAACTTTGTTAACAGTGAACCAGGATAAAAATAATTGTGTCTATTTATTTTTATTCTTTTGTTAGCATTGAAATTTGAATTTCCGTAAAAGATCACATTTGGTGAAACCCAATTCAAACCCCCATTTCTTGTGTTTCTCACCCCTTCAGGTGATGCAGATGCTATGATAACTGTATTAATTCGAATATTCAGGGTCAAAATTGGGGTATGGTGGTTGCCCGTATTTAAGTATCTTCAACCAGAGGATTGAAGATGGTTAATCTTCATATGATCGCAGTGGGAGATAGTTAGATATTAAAAAGAACCGAATTTTGTCCCTGAATGCAGATGAAATGATATGATATGTTATGTTATAAATTTATGAAGGAATCTCTTTTTGTTTTATTTTTGGGGATATGAGGTATGAGATGAAATGAACCCTAGCATAATTTTTTTTTAATGATGGATGATGGACAAATTTGTGGAGAATGATGGATACATGATAGCGGTGACCCACGGGTAGTGTCAAAGATGATGGGTGAAGACTCACTAGGGATGACAAATTGTTGGGAAAAGACACCGGGGAATATTCAGAGTATTATTCATTAACAGGTTCAGACATGAGCTGACGACACCTCATAATATACCTGGTGGTTTTGGATTTCAAAACACAATGCCAGCAACAACTAGAATTTAAATAACAAAGAACATATTCAGAAAATGCCTCAGAAATAAAAAGGGTTAACTGGAACTAAATCAGATAACAGAGTTCAATATGGAAATTCATCAAACAGACACATCTGGTAATACATCGGGTAAATGAAACAAAATTTGGAAAAATGTCATAATGATAACAAAATATCTGGAAATACCTCAAATAACACAATAGGGGTTATGGGAACACATCAGAAGACATACTTTATTAGGAAATACATCAGAGAGGCAAACACATCCGGTAATACATCAGGTAAATGAAACAAATTTTGGAAAAATGTCAGAATGATAACAGAATATCTGGAAATACCTCAGATAACATAATATGGGTTCTGGAAATACGTTAGAAGAGATACTTTATCTGGAATTACATCAGATAACATAAAGAGGGTTCTGTAAATACGTTAGAATACAAGACTCGGTCTGGAAATACATCAGAGAGACAAACACATCTGGTAATACATCGGGCAGAAAGTAACAGAATTCTGGAAATGCATCAGAATTGCAAGGGAATATCTGGAAATACATCAGATAACAAGACTCAATCGGGAAATCCATCAGAGAGACAAACACATATGGTAATACATCGGGTAAAATGTAAAAGAATTCTAGAAATGCATCAGAATTGCAAAGGAATATTTGTTAATCCATCAGATAACAAAACTCAATCTGGAAATTCATCAGAGAGACAAACACATCTGATAATACATCGGGTGAAAAGTAAAAGAATTGTGGAAATGCATCAGAATTGCAAAGGAATATCTGGAAATACATCAGATAACAAGACTCAATTTGGAAATACATCAGAGAGACAAACATATCCAGTACTACATCGGGTAAAAAGTAAAATAATTATAGAAATGCATCAGAATTGCAAAGGAATATCTGGAAATACATCAGATAACAAGACTCAATCTGGAAATACATCAGTGAGACAAACACATCCGGTAATACCTCAGATATGAAGTAAAAGAATTCTGGAAATGCATCAGAATTACAAAGGAATATCTTGAAATACATCAGATAACAAGACTCAATCAGGAAATACATCAGAGAGACAAACAAATCCAGTAATACATCGGGTAAAAAGAAAAAGAATTATGGAAATGCATCAGAATTAAAAGACTCAAAAATAGGTATTTTGAAATTTCATCGGATAGGGAAGTTAGAAATTGACTCTCATGGGCAGACACATGCCTTTGGTAAGTGCCAACTAAACTGGACTTTGAAAATGCCTGCGAAAACCGGAAGATGGTTTAAGGGTGCCAAAAATAAGCTAGCCTCAGAGGTCGAAGGATATAAGATTAACAAAAAGATATGGGTTAATGCAAAATGAGCGTGAAGTACACTTCAGCTATGTATGATTAGATTTTGCTTTTATGCATGATATAAATGATCGTGATATGCAAACGTTGACTCTATGCAGACCGAGAATTTACAGAGACTCTTTATGGAGGTTTTGATTCCTTAACACTAGGGACTCAACCAAATGTCCTATGATGGACGCTGCTAAGGGAAAATTCACCGTTCTTGACAATTGTGTTTGACCAAAGGATCGATCCGGAGTATTGATAGGTTGTGCTAGAATGATTTTCCGACGCTCATTTCAAACTTAACAGCTGCTGATCATTACAGGTTCTGAAAAACTTTAAAAACATGGAGAGAACTTGCCCCTCTGTGGTTCATCTTGCCCTAATCAATGGGTCTTTAAAGACATTCTCCTCATAAGGAGCTTGGAAACGACCTGTCATAATATGAGCTTGAAATGGTTTACCCCAATGTTTGAATATTTGAAGTTTCCCCTTATTAACCAACTCTTAGAATGGGAGACTTCTGATTTGGACTCAATGGAGAATCGGACTCATTGAGCTCTTTGTGGTAGCTTGGCCTAGTATGAGTATCGAAGAGACTTCTTCTCTGATTAGCCGACTCTTGAGGTGACTGGTTTGACTATTGCTCAAAGTAATTTTCCCCTTTCTGGACTCCTTTCACCAGATCAAGTTCCTCAACTAGCTGCATTTGTTGGGATTCCTTTTATGCTAAATTGACTTGCAAATGTCATTGTTCAATCAAAATTGGCAATTTTTTAATGCAACACTCATGCATATTTTGAAATCAATTTTTGATATGATTGTGATATACAATGGAACGAGTCAATTATCAAAACATAAAGTGGATCTAGCCATTCACAGGATAAAATATGACGTGATCAACACAAATGATTAGCAAAGATCGTTAGGAGTCAGGTTAACACAACCTTGCTGTAGTATGCTTTCAAAATATACGCACTCAATTAGGTTTTTTAAGGGTTGTAACGTGGTCTGGTTCATGGTTTTTGAAACAAAAGGATATAAGGCTCAAAATTCAATTTTAACTCACCCCTTCTTCTTGATGAATTTCAGTCCTAAGTTCAATTAATTGACACACACAATGAACCACCAAGAGGATTTAAAGGTGTTATGGTAAGGATGTGGATTCAAGATTTTCTTGAAATGATAATTGTCATACCCCAAATTTTGACCACCAAGATTTCCCATCATTGTTCAAATCATTGGCACAATATGGATGTGCCATTGTGCCTCATCAATCTCCTCAAGGATTGTTGAGCTTTCACTACAACCAAGAATTAGGGTTTTGAGCCCTCTCAGAGCACTTAGACAAAGGATCAATCAAGAAATGACATGATCTTCAACTTGTCTAACCTCTCAAACACCCATAAAGAATCAAGAGGTCTCCCATATCAAGAATCAAGCACAAAGTTGCAACATTCCAAGTGGATCAAGCCTCAAGATTGCTAGTGTCACCAAATTAGGGTTTTGGTCGACCAAGACCTCCAGATGAAATTTTTCCTTTGGGCATGAGCCAATACCTCAAAGCATAACCCAAGATACTCCAAGGAACCTTATGAGTCCCATCATCAAGTCAAAATAGCCTCAGGGGATGCATTCATAAAAAATCATGAATTAGGGTTTCTTGACCTAATTCACCCCTAAGTTGACTTTTGGAGCAAAGCATGAGCCAAGACCTCAAGAAATGATTTGAGGGCCTCAAATACACTACATTGATCCATTTACAACAATGGATTGATCCAAGAAGCTTGATTCACAAGTTTCAAATTCATCTGGACCACAATTAGTGTTTTGAAGAAAAAGTCAACTGTATCTTTGACTTTTGACCAAGACATGTTCCCAAACCTTGGGACATGATTCAATACACCCTAAAACACCTACGGAATCCATCCATTAGGTTTGAATTAGGTCAAGAACTTGATGCACAAAGGATCACACAGTTTGGATTTCATCTGACAAAAAGTCAACTGTGCCCAAAATCAAGTTTGACTTTTTGGAATTTTTCACAAATATGGTTCCTCTAAGTAAAAAATAATGTCCATGTATGGTTTTGATCATCATTGATCAAGAAAATGGCTTTGGTACCAACTTTGCAAGGTCATAACTCCCAAACCTTAAGGCCTTTTTCTTTCATCCAAAGCTCAAATGAAAGTTCACATGACATACTTAAAAAGTGTCAACTACAAAAGATTCCAAATGCTCATGGATTTTGAGTTATGGATTGATCAAAATCACAAAAAGTGGAAATGACCAGTTTTTCCAACACTTAGTAAAATTTTCAACAAGTCAGAATCTGTTTCACTTTTTCCAAACTTCGAGGCCATTTTTCACCTTGATCCAAGATGAACCATGTCCATTTGTGAACATCAAAGTTAAAGTATGTCATGAAAGCTTTCCAAAGAATGCAAGAACTCTCATTGATTCAACTTAGTCAAGGAGTTATGAACCTCACAACATGCCTTGCTCAAACTGGTTTTCAAGGCAGATTTGGTGCATTTCTTGTGCCACACGATTTCCATTTCAAGTTCTGTCATCTTGATAGCTTTGTCCTCTTCCAAGATCAGAAGGAATCTTGATGACTCACTTGATATTTTCAAGCTTGGACCCCAAGTCAAGGAATCTCATCATTTGGCATGTGATCACTCAAGTTTCCATTCCAAAAACTCCAATTTTGTCATTTTGAATTGATATGGTACATGGAGTTGTCATGAACCAAGCCTATCAGTCCAATTGAGTCAAGTTTGTTACAAAGATCAGAAGGCCTAGAGCTACAAATATCAGCTCTAGTCAATGGCCAAGTGAAGACTTGGTACCTTGGCATTTAAGGAAAGTGATACATGGGCATATCCATTGGATAATAGAGTGATCCCTCATCCAACATTATTCCTTCAAAAACAAAACTCCTCTCCTATAAATAGAGGTCATTTCTGATGTTTCGAACCACACCAAAACAATACCAAAGCCTTGTTTTCTCACTCTCCCTCTCTTCAATTTCAAGTCACATTGAAGCAATTTGGGAATTCTTGAAATCAGAGCAAAAACCACTCAAGCAACCATCCTAACACATCATAAATCATCCATTGGAGGTGTTCCAACCTTCATCCACATTGCACAACCTCAAAATCAGAAATTTAACCTCCAAAACCTCAAATTTTGACTTTTTTGCATTTTACAAGCCATGTCTTGATTCAATCACTTTCAAAACCAAACAAAGCTACAAATACACTCCAAATATCATCCTCAAACTGTCCTAACAGGTTTCCCTCAACTGTAACACCATTTGAGTGAGTTACCATTTTGGTCATTTTTGCCACTTTTGCAAGAAAGAGCCAATACTTATCCCTGAGGTTTCCAGCTGGTTTTGATCATCCTAAAAGCTTCTATGGGATCAATCAAGAGTGTCTAAAGCATTGGATTACTTCGGGCACAAGGATCTTGACAGTTAGCACAAGGAGCTTCAAGAGGTAAGTGCATCACAACTTGAACTCTTAAAATATGCATTGCTTTGATGTCCATTGATCATGAACATGTCATATATATCATATGTGTTGTGTTTGAACCAATTTATCATGCTATTGTTGTTGGTATGATAGGATAGCATAGAACTTGCAAATCTTGGCCTATTTTGAAACCAATATCGGGTTTTAAAATGTAGGCATCTTTAGAAAATTCCAAAAGCGCCATTGGATTCCTTATGAAATTCTAGGTAGGATCCATCTAAATTTTGTCCAAATCCATGGAGAAATGAAGAAGTTATAACTTTTATGCTAGAGGCCTAAAATCAGGCCAGCCTTGGCCAGGCCTAAAACCTTGTCACCCATATATGTTTATGGGGTGGTTTTGATACACGGATGTATCACCACCCCAGTGGTAGCGCGCATGTATGTTTGGCTGGGAGGTCATGGGTTCAACACCCACCCAGACCGTTTTCGCCATTTTCTCTCTTTTTGCCATTTTTCACATTTTTCATGGCTTTTATTAATTAATTCCAAAATTAATTTCTCTCTCAATTTTAATTATTTTTTATTGATTCTTTTTTTGAAAATTCACAAAAATGTTAAAATATTTTATTCTACAAAAATTTCACAAAAATATTATTTATTTCATATATTTGGTATTTTTGTAAAGAATTATGTTTTTATTTGTTTTTAGGGATTTAAAAATATTTCTTTCTCTTGATTTTGCAAATTCAAATGATTTTCAAATCATTCTATGAATGAAACATGATTTTCCAAACATTAATCCAAGATCACAACTTGTTTTTCACACATGTTTGATAATTTTGATCATTTTAATTGAATTTTATTTAATTAAAATACATTTTAAAATCAAATTAGGGTTTTGATTATTTTTCACCCTTACAAATCTTTTAAAAAACTTTTGGGCCTCTAATAGAGTGTAAGACTCATCCCTTTGTACAAAAATAATTTGGGCCTCAGTCATTGTATAAGTCCCGATACGATTTTAAAAATCTCGGCGCGATCGCTGTTTTCAAACAATTTTCATTTTTTGGGCTTTCCCTTATGTTGTAAGTCCCATTTTTCTTCTTTTTAAAAAAAAAAACACTTTTGGGCCTCTAATTGAGTGTAAGCCCCATCCTTTGTTGTACAAACCATTTTTAGCCCTTAGTCATTGTATAAGTCCCTACGCGATTTTCAAAAACGACGGTGCGATCACTGTTATTTATGGGCCTCTCCCTGAGTTGTAAGCCACATTCTCTCTTCTTTTAAAAAAATCTTCGGCCTCTAAAAGAGTGTAAGACCCATCCCTTGGTAAATAAACCATTTTGGACCTCAGTCATTGTATGAGTCCCGATACATTTAAAAAAATCTCGGCACGATCGCCGTTTTCAAAACAAATTTTATCTGGGCCTCTCCTTGAGTATAAGCCCAAAACTTCCTTTAAAACAACTTTCCCTTTTTGATTCAGATTCAAATGTATAGTTGTATCAAAACTTCTTTCAATTTCTTGAATAACTAACCATACAGTTATGTTTATAATGCTGGAAGCTTGCTCACCTGTAAGTTCTCTTACACTCTTCAATATACTTGTCTATGTATTTCATCTGTATATGCTTGTATATATCCGCTTAGAGTTTTCCCCAGAAAATAGGTCTAGATTTAGATCAAACCAGTGGTTATTCTTTCAACATGGTCAAAACTAGTTCCCCCATAGGAAATTCCAGATACAATATTGCCTTCTCTTGGGCTTATACAATATGGAATAGAGAAAGGCATTATTCCCAGTGAAACTTTTCTCAAGACTGTCACAACTTAGAAATTTGTACAAGAAATTCATTTCCCCATAGAGGATTATTCCCGGTGAAACCTATCTTGAATTTCTTCAAACCTTAAAAGTGTTCACTAAAGAAAGGATTATTCCCGGTGAAACCTTTTTTTGAACTTTTCTCAAGCTTGGACCGACAGCCTTCCAAAAAGCATCCCCAGCCTCCTCTTGGGCTTTGTACAAGGACCCTCAGGCTTCTTAGAAGTTCTCAGCCTCATCTTGGGCTTAGTACAAGGACCCTGAATACCTCCTACAGGTATAGGACAGAACCTAGTCATCTTTTGCTAGTTCAATCCTCCAGAGAGTCAAACATCAGACCAGTTTAGGGTTGATTCTCATCCCTTAAAACATCAGCCTCCTCTTGGGCTTCGTACAAAGATAATTCTCCAGTTGGGAGAAACCCTTCTCATACCAGTAGACTTGGATAGTCTCATCTCCTCTTGGATCTTAAAGAAACCCTCAAGTGTTCTAAAAAACCACAGAAATAACCCTGGTCATTTCATCAATTCATCAACAGAATTTGAACTTTCATCCTAAGTTCCCCAGCTAGGGTCGACTTACCATCAATACAACCCTAACAGATCAGAACCTCATGGTCTATGATATTTCAACTCTTCTGTAACCCTCAGCAAGAGTTGATTCCCCACTTTGGACCTGTCTCTGGATCTCAATAATCCTCAGCAGAAGCTAGCCTCCTCTTAGGCTTTATATAAGAAATTCCCCAACCAGCCTCCTCTTAGGCTTTGTATAATGATTTTCCCTCAGCAGTTTTAGCCTCAATCTTGAGCTTTGTACAAGACACATATAAATATTCTCCAGCTGAGTCAAATAACCCTTTAGCCTCAATCTTGGACTTTGTACAAGATAAATAAAACCTCTCACCAGTAGAGTCAATCCCTTTTAGCCTCAATCTTGGGCTTTGTACAAGACAGATAAAACCTCTCACCAGTAGAGTCAATCCCTTTTAGGCTCAATCTTGGGCTTTGTACAAGACAGACAAAATATTCCCCGAAAGAGTCAATTCCTTCCAGCCTCCTCTTAGGCTTTGTATAATGATCTCCCCAAAAGAGTAAACCTTTTAGCTTCAACCTTGGGCTTTGATCAAGGCACACATAAAACCATCATCCCCTCAGAGGAAATCAAAATTTCTCTCTGCAGGAAGACATTTCTCTGTACATCATACATCAAAACAGACAATCAATAAACCCTAATTCCAGATAACTGTTGTAAGTGGCACACTTGTTGATTCAAAAATCCAAGTTGTGGTCCATCTCTTATCCTGGTAATCTTCATCTTTCATCTAATTGTTGTAAGCAGCAAGCCTCTGGATTATTTACATCCAAGCCAATGTCCCTCTCTTAGCAAGTAAAGACTCCAAAGGAAAAATGGCATTGCTCAAAACTGAGTTAAAGTTTCCTCCTTCAGGACATCTCCCTTGTAAAGGAAATTATGGCATTGCTGGATTCACATATCCCAGTTAAAGTAATTCTCCTTTATAACCAAATACCCCAACAACTGTGATGAACAAGTGAGATTTCTCCCTTTAGAGATGACAAATTCTCTCTCAGTCAAACCTTTAGCTTCAATCTTGGGCTTTGAACAAGACACAAATAACCTTTAACTTCAATCTTGGGCTTTAAACAAGACACCAAATAAATTTCCTCCCATAGAATAGGAGGAACTGCGATTGCTATGATTTCCCTGTTATCTTTACGGGAATACGTAGGCATAAGATTGCGAAATCTTAGCGAGCATATAAGCCAAAAACTTTAGGTCCAGTACCTTATCAAAAACATCGAAAAACCCAAAAATCAACAAAATTACTCTCTCAACACTCCCAAAGAAGAAACTTTCCCAATTTACAGATAAACACTAGTAAGTAGATAACAGTAGAAAATGCCAAACAATCTATGGATAACCATATATACGCTAGGTAATTAACAACTCCCCATTGTATAATTTGACCCCGGACCCCCTAATCTCTTAGCATTTGTTAAAGAAAACATTTGCATGCAAGGTTAGTTTTTGATAGCTTCTCTTTCTTTTCCAGCTTCATAGGATAAATAAGAAATCAGAAAGTAGCATCCAATTCCAACCAATTGTGGTAAGGTGGTCGCGTCACCGACAAAAATCGCACGCTACAATAGTCTTCTTATTTTGTTTTTTTATTTGTGAGGATTTTGATGGCCTCTATATTGTTTTTGATCCCTTATTTTTGTCTGGACCCGTTTTTTGAATAATATGTCACTATAAGCATATAAATTGAAAACTCATGTGCAATCAATTGAAATTTTTGGAAGTGAACTCATATGAAATTTATGATTCATCATTCATATCACATAATCATGGAACATAAACATGCAATCAATTTAGTCATAGTTAAGCAACATATTTCATAGACACTTTGAGGACAAAGAGAAACATTGAGAATGAATTCACCTCATAGGATGAGATGAAGAATTCACTTCACACGACAATAAACTTTTGAACAAAATTTAAACAAAATATAGATGATGCGTGCAACAACATATGTTAGGCAAGATTTGAGATATCAAGAATGTCCAATTCTTGACGAATATTGAAGAATGGCTCAGTCGCAAGTGGTTTTGTAAAAATATCTGCAGGTTGATTTTTCCTATCAACATGCTCAAAAATGACATCGCCTTTTTCAACATGATCCCGTAGGAAGTGGTGGCGTATCTGAATATGTTTAGTACGAGAATGTAACAGCGGATTTTTGGTTAGGTTGATCACACTATTGTTGTTTAAGCCAAAGAATTTGAGCACAATAACTATCGGTTGCGACGTATTCCGCCTAGGCACTTGACAATGCAACAAAGACTTCTTTCTTGTTATGCCAACTAACTAAGGATATTGAAAACAAATGGCATGTTCCACTAGTACTTTTCCTATCCAATTTGCAACCAGGAAAATCGGAATCGGAGTAACCAACCAAACTAAAATCACTCCCTTTGGAAAACCAAAGCCCATACTTAGAAGTACTGTGAAGGTATCTAAGGATGCACTTTACCGCTTTTAAATGTGATTCTTTGGGAGCGGATTGATACCAACCACACATGCACACACTAAACTTTATATCAGGCCTAGATATAGTAAGGTATAGAAGAGATCCGATCATACCTCTATACGTTTTAACGTCAACATCCTTACCATGTTCATCTCTATCCAAGTTTCCATTTTAAGGCATTGGAGTGTGTATAGACTTCGAATCTGCCATTCTGAAGCGTTTAAGCAACTCGTGACAATATTTAGCTTGACAGACAAATGTACCTACCTTGAGTTGCTTGATTTGAATTCCGAGAAACTAATTTAACTCCCCTATTAGACTCATATCAAACTCACCCTGCATAAGCTTAGAAAACTCTTTGACTAGTTGCATGTTAGTAGAACCAAATATTATATCGTCAACATATATTAGAACTAGAAGAAGATGTTTTCCTTGACGCTTAATGAAAAGTTGTCTCTACCTTCCCTCTAGAGTACCCATGATCAAGCAAAACTTTACTAAGTCGCTCATATCAAGCCCTAAGGGCTTGTTTGAGACCATACAAAGCTCGTTTAAGTTTATAAACATGATTAAGATACTCATGGTTTTCAAATTTGGGAGGTTGGGAAACATACACTTCCTCATTTATGTGACCATTAAGGAAAGCACTTTTCATGTCCATTTGAAATAATTTGAAGTTTTTGGAGCATGCAAAAGCTAGTAAAATGCGTATAGCCTCGAGGCGGGCAACCAGAGCATAAGTTTCCTCATAATTTATGCCCTCCTCTTGGTTATATCCTTGAGCCACTAGTCGGTCTTTGTTTCAATTTATCACTCTGTTTTCATCTAGTTTATTTCTAAAAACCCACTTAGTGCCGATGTTTTGATGATCTCGCGGAAGTGGGACAAGGTGCCACACATCATTTCTTTTAAACTGATTTAACTCATATAGCATGGCCATTAACCAATTTTCATCAATCAATGCATCTTTTGCGTTTTTAGGTTCAACTTGTGAAACAAAAGCTAGGTGTTAACAAAAATTACTTAGCTTAGAGCGGGTTGTAACGCCTTTGGTAATATCCCCAATAATGTTGTCGATTGGATGTTCCTTGGAAGACCTCCGAGCCAAAGAAAGATCGTTCACTTTATTTATACTCTCATCCTTCCCCTTTTCAAGATTGTCATCTTCCTCCTCCTTAGTTTCACTGCTTCAGGTTGATCAATCCCTTTTTTGGTGTCATTGAGTGTGTCTTCTGAAGATGCACCTATATCATGAAAAGAAATACCTTTTCCAACTTTTTTCGGATAAGACTCATCAAATGTGGCATGAACTGACTCCTCAACAATAAGTAATCTCTTGTTGTATACTCTATAAGCTTTACTAGATTGAGAGTATCCAAGAAAGATAACTTCATCGGCTTTTGCATCAAACTTCCCAAGGTTATCTTTTCCTTTATTTAAGACAAAAAATTTGCATCCAAATATATGAAGATGTGATAAATTTGGCTTTCTACCCTGTAAAAGTTCGAGATGTTTTGTTCAAAATAGGACGAATAAGTACCCTATTCAAAACATAACTCGTCGTGCTAATAGCATCAGCCCAAAAATATTTTGGTAGACTACTGTCATTGAGCATAGTTCTTGGCAACTCCTCTAAAATTATGTTTTTACGTTCCACAACATCATTTTGTTGTGAGTTCTTGGAGCAAAAAAATTGTGTTCAATGCCATGTTTATCACAATAATCTTCAAAGAGGTGGTTTTCAAATTCACCTCCATGATCGCTTCGAATAGCAACTATATTTGAACTTAATTTGTTTTGAGACAACTTTGCAAAAGATGTAAAAGTTGAAAAAGGTCTCATCTTTGCTACGGAAAAAGATAGTCCAGCAAAATCTAGAGTAATTGTCTACTATGAAAAAACCGTAGTAATTACCACCTAGGCTTTTTGTCCTAGAAGGACCAAAGAGATCCATATGAAGAAGCTCAAGAGGTCTAGAAGTTGAAACAATATTTTTGGATTTGAAAGATACCCTTGTTCGCTTTCCCATTTAGCATGCATCACATAAGTGGTCTTTTGAAAATTTAATTTTTGGTAGACCGATGACTAGATCTCTTGAGACTACTTTATTGAGTAGATATAAGTTAACATGTGTTAAGCATCTATGCCATAACCAAGAGTCTTCACTCATGGTTACTAAACACTTACTACTTGTTAAAAATACAGCATCCAAGTTAAGCATATAGATGTTGTTAACCCTTAAGCCCTTAAACAAATGATCTTTCTTTTCATTGTGATCAATTATGCAATAAGTATTTGTAGAAGTTATTTTATAGCCTTTGTCTCATATTTGACTTATATTAAGAAGATTATGTTTAAGGCCTTTAACAAGTATTACGTCAGAGATAGTAGTAGAAGAGGGATTACCTACACTACCGTTACCAAGTATTGCACCCTTGTTGTTATCTCTGTAGGTCACAAATCCTTTCTTCTTTGGCTTGAAGTCAATGAATAGGGAAATGTCACCCATCATATGCCTTGAGCATCCACTATCAAGAAAGCACATTCTCTCCATGGAGTCAAGACATTCAACCTACAAAATTAAGCAAGAGTGATAGGTACCCAATTTTCATTGGGTCATTGAGAGTGAGTGGAAATATTGTTTCATTTAGGAAACCATTAAAATACACCTTTAGGAACTAAAAATATCCTAAATTTGCATTTAGCAATGGTATGGACTTTCTTACAACAATAGTTACAAGTCAAGTGACGATGAGAGTGACTTTTACTATTAGATTCCTTTCCACAAAATTGTACATCTTGTACGGTACATTTAAAGATCTTTTGAATTTTGTAGGATTAATAGCAAAAGTGGCTTTTGTTTCTAATGCCTTGTCTAATTTAACCTTTAGAGTATTAACCTCTTTTTGCTAAATGAGACAAGTTTCAAAACTAAACCATGAAGGTTTCTCATCCTCAATCTTATTTTTTGAACATCTAACATGGTTTGCTCAAAAGCTTCAAATTGTTTTTCGGTTTCTAAAATTTTAGCTTCATAATATGGAAATATTCTTTTGTTTAAACCCAAATTTTTAAAAGCATCTACCACTTCACCATATAGATTTTCAAAAGCAACTTTTAACTTAGAATAAGACACTCTGTCACAAACTTCATATTTAGAATGACTTACATTTTTATTTTTATAATGATGGGCCATGAGACAATGATTTGCTTCTTCGTCACTTATACTTGAGCTACTTTCACTTTAGCATTCACTATCACTATCCAAGCTATGTATGCTCTTCTAGTCTTTCTAAACTTCATGCTTTTACCCTTATGTTTATCATTCTTAAGTTGTGAACAATCCGGCTTGTAGTGCCTAGGTTTACCACAACTAAAACATGAACTCTTGGACTTTCCTTTCTTATTCTTATAATTTTTTGAGGATTCAAATTGTCTTCTAAAGTTGATGATATTGTTGTCGGAGTGCTTTACTCCGTTTCTCTTTATGTAGTTATGATATCATTTAACAATTGGCGCCATTTTCTCATCATCTGACTTCTCATTATCACTAGATTCCCTTTCATCATGCTCTGTTGTTAAGGACTTGGAACTAGAAGCCACAAGAGCAATGGAATTCTTTTCCACCTCTTTTTCTTTGATTTTTTATTTCTTAATTTTCTTCTTATGCTTCCCTAAGCTAATGAGCTCTTGCTCATGTTCTTCAAGCTTACCAAACAATGTGGTTGTATCCAATGTTAATAGGTTGTTAGCTTCCTTGATGGCAGTCACCTTGGGTTTCCATTCCCTATTGAGACATCTCAAAATTTTGTTAGTAGCAATATCATTGGAAACCGGCTTACCAAGTCCATTCAAACGGTTTACAAGATAAGTGAATCTCTTTTGCATTTTGATAATGGCTTCACCATGCTCCATGTGAAAGAGTTCAAACTCTTGATTTAAAGTATTGATTCTTGCTTGTTTGACTTCATTTGTACCCTCATGGGAAAATTGTAAGGCATCCCACATAGGTTTAGCGGTTTAGCAGAACTCATCGCCATCCTGATTCTGCTGACCCTGCAACGCCTGAGCCACCGACTCCAAAGCGTCAGCAATTGCGTGATCATTTCTTCCTTCTATTTCTCTGCACACCAGCAAATAGCTATTAGAAGAAACATGCAATGATAGTGTTTATACACATGTCACATACAAGGGAATAAACAACATGACAAAACCTGGTCGAATGGATCGACCTGCTCTGATACCACTATGTAACACCCTACTTCCTGACTCGAAAATTAATTAAATAAAACATGTATAACACATAAATTATTCAAGTGGGATGCTACTCATACATCAACTAGACATATTTGAACCACGTAATTTGAGAATTAACTCATTTAGTAAGCAGCGAAATTATGAAATAGTTATCATAGAAAGCATCAACAACATTAAGTTTGAAAAGTGGTTCACCATCAAAAGAAAGGGAAAGATATGCAACATAAAATAAATAAATGAACATCATTTTCCCCTCGTGTTACATATCAGAGCGACTCCAACTATATGACTCGATCGACAAGAAACTAAAGAGGCACAATGTCATCCTCAACATCAAGCTCCTACTCAGGTACCTGGTTGTCTATACTCCAGAGGAGCACAAACGCAACAACACAAAAAGAGGGTGAAAATACGTTCAAATGATAATCGGTGCACAAAATAATCAAAGTAGATTCACACAACACAATTATACACATATCAAACATGCACCACAATATTACGTATTCATATTTCACCCATATCACGATGAATCACCAACCACGCAAATCATACAAGATTATTGATCAATACACAAACATCTCATTTACACAACTATTATATAATTCAATGTAACATCGACTCAATTCATGCTCGTCACTGTCCCTACTCTAAATCAAACTTGCAACTCAACTCTATATGCATGCGGGTACCGACTCAACATTTGGTTCGCCAAACAAACCGGGTCCCCACTCTGATCCCCGAGCCCCCACTGTGAGTTTGGGACAAGTCACTAGTCCTAATTCTGAACTCGTGACTGTGTTATTTCACAACAACGACAATATATGATGCATGACATATAATAATGCAATGACAACAACACAACAATGAATATAGCCCATCTCTAAATGTAAACAATCACAGAACAACAATAATGTATTAATGAGTAAACCCCACTCTGATTGTAATTCATCATGCATTCAACGCATTACGAGTAGTTCTCACTCCGAACCACTCATCTCTAGAATCATTAGCAAGCATGTACAACAATTCACACAATTATATATACAATTCATAACATATATTCATACATTGAACATACATCCATATATCAATTATCTCACAAGGAACTACCATGAGGTTGCTCTGCGCATTAGCTCTCCAACCTTCAAATGGCACCTCATTTGGACCTACAGAATTAAAGTTACAGCAAAAATAGTCGGATAATAAAACATGGTTCAGTTTAGGAATTTTTCAACAATTGGCTAGCATCAATCGATTAACATTGTCAATCGATTGACATCAAATCCTTTTAAACACTGTCTTTTAAATTTTTCACCTTTTGGTTGTATGAAATTGATTAATTCCTTATATTAATCGATTGTCGTAGTTAAAATTTCCATATTTTTCTAAAATCACACGCATGCAATCGATTGACATATGGTGTCAATCGATTGACATAAGTCCATAATGCAAAAATCCCAGTTTTCTCACACGTACTTCGTCTTCTTCATCTCCTATCTCTCATACCTCATCTCAACCCTCATTATAACATTCAAAACACAACAATTTCCCATCCTATTATGAATAACACATCAATGACTTACTGATTAGAATTAATCACTGGTTTTTATCACTAATTGAGCAATTATGTTTATACCCTAAAACACCCAATTGCAACATAAATTCACCATCTAATCAGTTAACTTAAGAACATGAAGCAACACAACATCAAATACAATTTTTCACATCAGCTCATGGCATAAAACAGAATCACCCTCATCATTTATCAGATTTTCATTAATCAATAGAGAAAAGAAAAACCCTATCGGAGGTTAAGGGAAACTTCTCTACCCTTTCATGATTAAGGCACCCTTAGATTAATAATCTCCCCCCCCCCCTCCTCATTACCTTGTAATTCCAGCAAAAACACAAGCAAGAAATCTCTTCTATTGCTCTCCTTCCCCAAGCCCTAGCTCTCTTCCAATGCTCTCCAACTTTCTCTTTTCACGTACTGTCAAAATGCTCACAAGCCCTTAGTTCTTCTAGTTTAAAATATATGTAATAACCTAATTAACTTCTCTTAATTCAACTGTTGGTCCAACTAAACCTAAGTTTCTCTCCACTAACCACCTAGTTCTCTTAATTTACAAAATTAGCCCAACTCCTCATACTCTACCAATTTTCTATTAATTAATTAATTAAATCCCACCAAAACTAATTAAATCAACCCAATTCACCACATTTTTCCATCGGCCAAACACGTCATAAATCACATAAATAATTATTTAAATAATTTAATCAATTAACTCAAATAAATAAATCGGGGTGTTACACCAACTACGTAGAAATGCGTTTAATATACCTCAGATGAGGAGTCATGCAGCTTGTGCGTTTTAGTCATATCAGAATTGTAGAAATGAGTTTAGTCTATGTCAAATGCGCAAATGGGTTTTGATTGTGTTTAAGCCATATCAGAATCGTAAAAATGCATTAAGTATGTATCGGGTATATATATATATATATATTTGTGAGCAATGCATTTAAGCGTATCATAATTGCAAAAATGCGTTAAATATAAAGGAGCATACAATAGAGGAATATATATATATATATATACACACACACACACACATATATACGCATTTACACACACACACACACACAGATATATATATATATATATATATATATATATATATATATATATATATTAAATTCGTTACAATAAACAATAAAATGGTCGGGTAGATAAACCTTCAATGGCGACTCCGATGTGGCTGGACGGTGTCCTAGATCATTTGTCATTGTCCTTCCCTAGGGCACTGGGGTGAGTGCACTTCGCACTTTTCAGCGTCTTCTTTGATTGGATGGGGCATCGAGGTGCTCCTCTTTGTGTTTAGTCGTCGATGATTGGATGGTCGGCGTCTCCAGGGATGTTGATTAAGGTTGATCGTTGAATCCTTGGACTCGTCGAATTGCTTTGTCCAATGCTTTGGCGGAGCGTTCCTTGATCATCAGGGCCGAGTTATTCAACATATTCCTACTCAGGAGTAGATATCTGCCTAAACTAGCTTATAGGTAGCTAATGGCTTGTCTCTGGTTGATCTAATCTAGTGATCATCTTCCCCTGATCTGAGTATGACGGTCGGGTGTTGGCAAATTCCCTCGGGAGGCTGCCTCATTGACCTGTGTGTGTGTGGTGGGGGTTGGATAGTCTTCCTCTTCTAGTTTTTCCTTTGGGACGGTGATGTCGGTCAGAAGTTCGGGATTATGATCAAACGGTCACTTTCCAACCAGAATTTGGTGTGCCTTCTCTCTGAGTGCATGATCATTTATTTCCTTTTGCTTTCGTTAGCCTGACTCCGAAGACTCAATAGTTAGCTTATCCAAGTCGGGCAATGCCATAAGTAGGATGTTGCTTATGAGCATCCTCGTATGGACCCCAGCCCTGGTGGAATTGTTGCGCTCACTTAGGAATCTATATTTGAACCCGGGTGCTTTTATCCCTTAATTAGTGCTCCCATGTCGGCCTTTCTTGTAAGTATTGGACCAAGTGATAAGGGAAACATTGGTTCTAATTCGGAGTAGCCCTATCGACTGGTCGGAGATCCTTTGGTACCCATAGAAAGTGCCTCGAACTTTGATATGTACCTGCTGTTAACTATGACCTTGTAATATCTTCTAGGTCGCCACAATAAGTACCCTAGTAGAGACCTGGGGTATGGGAAACTTTAGATCAGAAGATGGACTAAGAATTCTCGACGTGGACTTCATGGAGATAGCCTTCGCATCCCCGGAGCAACCCCAGATCTGAATCTTAGATCCTTCCTTTACCCACTTTGCAAAGTTTTTTAGAGGATTAGAGGTATGGATTTCAGAGAATCACGGCTAATATAATCAATCGAATCAGTACGATAGGTTTTCGTGTTTGCTTATGAGCGCCTCTTGATTATGAGATCTAAGGAGGTTATGAATCATGGAGTTGGAACGCAAATGCAAATTTTTGAAAAGCCTATGAATCGGAGATTGATTTATCTTTGATTTGATGACATAAAGAGGTTACGAGCTGGTAAATCAGAGACTTTGATCTGAAACCGTGAGAATCTAGATCTAGAATTTCTATGTTCGCATAATGATGTTGAAGGGTGAACGTGAATTCGTGGTAATGGAAGGAATCGGAAGTCAATTCCCACAGACGGTATCACTATTTCGTTTGAGAACTGAAAATGGATGCAATTGGAAAACTGATGATCTTAAACGGTGGCTCTGATCTCCTTTATGTCGGCGCCGAGTTAGTTCAAGATTCAAGATGAGTATATTGAAAATTGGAGATCAAATATTGTAGATTGTTCTTAGCGTGTGAACTAATTTTATACTTTGAATCAAGTGGAGTGGATTTGATAAGAATTGTGTGACATATTCTTAGATAGATTTATTCCTCATTCAAAATTTTGATAAGAAAATTTACTTGAATTGCAAAGTTATTTTTGAAGAGAGTTTGATGATGAAAACACAATACATCCATTTATTTATATGCATGCTATCCCACTGTTATGCTAAAACAAAACGATGTGAAATTTTTATTTGCTCTATGTTTACACTGTTGCTCGTGGGACTCCTTGTTTGCTTTATTTTTACACTATTGCTGCAACATTTTCTCATGTCAATTAAATTTCAACAATCACTTTTGTTTGTATTATTTACCTTTGCATTTATATCACGTTCATTTGTTATAATGAAAAATATTTGGAAATTATGAATATAAATAATTGTAAATTACATATATATATATATATATATATATATATATATATATATATATATATATATATATATTATTTGTGTTTTATATATTAAGTTAAGAAAAGAAATTATTACCGGCTGACCTCAATTGGACTCAGTCAAATCCTTAAACCTTGAACTCTTACTTATAGTAGTTTTATATCCGGTCCGATTTTGATTACCTTCGTTTGAACAACTAAAATGAAGTTTAAATAATATGTGGAACAAGATGACCCAAGAGATTAGAAATGTAGCAAAGATACGTTGGAAAAATCAAATGATTTCAGACCTAAGGGCAAAGAATCATGGTAGTTGAATGAAAGTGTTCAGAGTAAAGTTAGAGTTAAAAAGGATTGTTTTAGAAAACGGCATAGGTGTAAAAATCTCGAAACATGGGAAAAGTATAAGAAAGTTAAGAACAAGACCAAGAAGGTGGTGAGTGAAGCAAGAACCCAAGTTTTTGACGAATTATACCAATCTTTAGGAACCAATGAGGAAGGAAAGTCTATATATATATATATATATATATATATATATATATATATATATATATATATATATATATATATATATATGTTTGTTAAGAGAAGAGAAAGTAAGACAAGAGATTTAGATGAGGTGAAATGTGTTAAAGATGAAGATGGCATAGTCTTAGTTTAGGAAAAAGATATAAATAATAGGTGGAAGATGTATTTCTACAATTTATCTAATGAATGATAAGATATCTCACCAGACTCTAGCATACTCAACATTTGAGATGAGGAGAGAAACAATAATTACTACGGTTGGATTAAAAAACAAGAGGTAAAATAAGTGTTGAAAAGGATTAGTAATAGTAAGGTTGTTGGGCCATAAAACATGCCTATTGAAGTTTGGAAAGTTATCGGCGATAGAGGTATTTAGTGGCTCATCAAACTCTTTAACGAGATTATGAGGTCAAAGCAAATGACAGAAGAATAGAGGAGAAACACTTTAGTCTCAATCTATAAGAATAAGATGGATATACAAAATTGTTCAAATTATAGGGGGATTAAACTTATTATACATACCATGAAGTTATGGATAACAGTGATTGAATGGATATTAAGAAAAGAGACTCAAGTCAGTGAAAATCAATTTGGTTTTATGCCTAGGAGGTCGATCATGGAAGTGATCTATATGCTAAGATGAGTGATGGAGTACTATCAAATGGACCAACAAAACTTGCACTTAATGTTTATTAGCTTGGAGAAGGTGTATGATAGAGTTCCTAGAGAGATTTTGTGGAAAGTCATGGAGAAGAAAGGGGTTAGGATTGCATATATTTGATTTATCCAAGATATGTATGAAGGAGTATCGACTAGTGGGTAGACACAAGGTGGAGAGATGGGCATAAGGGTGTTCGCGTTCAGTTTGGATCGGTTCTGAAGCAAAATATCATCTGATCAAAAGGTAAATTTACTCACGGTTTGGTTCGATTTTGGATGATTGATTTAAAAAATTCGATCTCATCCGATCCAATTTAATGCGGTTTAATTTAGATTGGTTTTTTTTAATATCCAAATTACAAATTATAAAGTTTATTAATATTCTAAGAGTACTAATAAATAATAAGTTTGACATAATATATTATATCAAAAGTTAATATTACAAGATGAAAATAATAAAAATAAATAGATTAAATCAAACTAATAAATATTATTTTATATATATATATATATATATATATATATATATATATATATATATATATATATATATATATATGCGGTTTGGTTTGGTTTTGATCAGTTTTGAAAAATCAATCCGAAATTCGATCCGAACCGAGCGGTTTTTACAAAATGACATCCAAATACATACAAAAAAAAATCGGTTTTTTGTGGTTTTCAGTTTTTTGGGATCGGTTTTTGGTTTTTATGTGGATTGGTTTGGATTTGAACACCCCTAGATGGGTAACTTCCATATTACAATAGGTTTGAACCAAGGTTCAACCCTAAGCCCCGATCTTTTTACTTTAATTTTGGATGTACTTACGGAGGACATCAAAGAGTTATCACTAAGATGCACGCTTTTTGCAGATGATATAGTCCTGCTTGGAGAGTCGAATGAGGATTTAAATGAGAGGTTGGAGACTTAGAGACGAGCTTTAGAAACACGTGGTTTTCTCCTAAGTTGTGTAAGACAGAATATATGGAATGTAAGTTCTGTAAAAGAAGAAGCGTTTCTAACCTAGAGGTAAAAGTTGGAGACCATATCATCCCACAAGTCATATGGTTAGGGATGGAAATAAGTCGAGTTGAACTCGCCTCAGCTCGGCTCGACTCGATAAAAATTGGTTCAACTCAAATTTCGACTCGAGTTCCACACGAACTTTTTTAACCTCAAACTCGACTCATTATAAGTTCGCGAACAACTCGGTTCAACTCGTTAGGTTCAGTTTGCTTGCTTCACGGAATTAAAAGATTTTTTTAAGTCTATTCTTTTTATACTTTTTACATTTTAAATTAATATTTAAAAATAGGCTTAAATAATGTTTTCGTCCCTGTAAGTTGACGTGTTTTTGATTTTTGTCCCTGTATCTTTTTTTTTTTTGGTTTTAGTCCCTATATCTTACTTTTTGTTAGTGTTTAGTCCCTAAAGCCAAAATTCGCAGGAAAATCCGAAGGTTTCCTGCGGATTTTCCTAAAAATCAAAATCCGCAGGAAAACCCCAGGAAAATCCGCAGGAAACCTCTGTAGGGACTAAACACCAACAAAAAGTAAGATACAGGGACTAAAATAAAAAAAAAAAGATACAGGGACGAAAACCAAAAACTCGCCAACTTACAGGGACGAAAATACTATTTAAGCCTTAAAAATATATATTAAAATAAATAAAAGTTATAAGATTGGAATTTAACTTTGTCTAAAAAAATCTACTAATTCAAAAACTACACAACTTTCAAGAGATACATTTGAAAGTCTAATTCAAAAACTACTCAATTGGAAATATTTTACTAACTTGAGAATATAAATGATCAATTAAAACTGTTAGATAAAAAAAATATAGGACTAAGATTTGGAGTAAATCTTTAAATTTACTTTTAGAGCCAATATAACCTTTCTCTTATATAATCGAGTTGACTCGTGAACCTAACGAGTCGAACTATATATAGTTCAAGTTCAGTTCATTTGGTTAACGAACCTAGTTTTTTTTGCTCATATTCAACTCATTTGGTTCATGAACATAGTTCAACGATTTACTTTCAAAACGAGTTTCGAACTATATTCGAGTTAGTTCGGTTCATTGTCAGCCTTACACACGATTTAAATATCTTGAATCCTGATCGTACCTGGATCAGACAGTATTTTGTGGCCAGCAACGTCTTGTGGACTTCAGCTCCGGTGAGGTTGAAAGACGGCGGGGGGGGGGGGGGGGGGGGGTTGTGTACCTGCAAGGTACTCCGACGCTCAAGTAAGGCAAAGGTCAAGTAAAAGCAAGTACAAGGTTAGAGTGTAAAAGAATGTGTAACCTGACCCTCTCAAGTGAGAGGGTATTTATAGAGAGCCCTCAGCGCGGGGCCAATGGTCACTAGCACTGGGCTGGATTGCCAGGCCCAATCCAAGTAACTGCCAGGGCTTATGTGGCGTAGTGAAGGCCAGCACATGGTCTTCACCCTGGGGTAACCGCTCCTAGACCTCCGGAATTAGGGCAGACCGATTCCATCGGGAGTGGACGGTTACATGGGAACGTGTCCTCGCGGGGAGGAGTCTTGCGTGTCGGGGAGAGATGTGTCCTCGCAGGGAAGGACTTATGTGCAGGAGGAGAACCTGAGTGTCGGGGAGGAGCGAGGCTGGGGAGGCTTAGCATCCTGCCCGACGCTCTATACCGTGCGTGTGTCTGACAATGTTGAAAAGGGTGTATGCCCGACATAGGTCGTGCTAAGAGGCCCTTGTTGGGCCATCCCGGGACGTGTGGGTTGGGCCTGCTCGATTGAGGGGCAGACCCCGGCCCAATCCAGAACAGAAGCCCCCCAAGTCGTTGCTCTGAGGTATCAGGGTAATGACTTTAGGGTCAGCACTATGTCGAGGACGTGTCCAACCGAGGAAGGGACTCTAAACGAGGAACAGTTGGTAAACCTGGCAGAAACAAATAGACCTGCTCGTGCTAGACTGGTCGCAGATGGGCGATGTCGTGGTGATACGAGGAGTCTGGACCGAGGTGAACGAAAAGACGTGTTGGGGAATGAAAAGACGTGCTGGGAAGCGTGTGCCACGTGTCACCCCTCATCATTGCCTAGGGTGGCTACGCTAGGGTAGCGTAATCGATTGGCTAGGAAATCCTCGAGTCTCGTGAGGAGCCTATAAAAGGGGCCGAGTTCATGCCAGTTGCACGTTTCCACCTTTTTCACTCCCCTCTTATTTCTATCTCCGTCGCTGCTCCGTCGTCTTTCACCTCCGTACGTCGCCGTATCTTCTGCTCCGGTCAAGTTTCCACCACCGTTCCAAGTAAGCTTCTTATCCCTTTCCTTTCCGTTTTACTTTCTGTTTGTGGTTTTCCGGTGAACTGATGAAGTTCTCGGTAATCCCTTGAGTTCCGGCTGGGAACGGCGGGACGTTCCTAGGGTTCCAGTAGGATTGGCGGAGGCTTGGGATGAATATCCCGAGGACCCGATGAATACCCCGAGGACTCGATGAATACCCCGAGGACATGCGATGAATGTCACGGGGAACCGAGATGGTAGGGTTGGAGGCCCGAAGGAGGGGGGTAACGGCCTCGGGCAGCTCGTCGTGTCCCCGAACATTTTCTTTGCTCTCGCTGCCCTTTCACTTGATTGGCGATGGAAGGGTAGATTTGGTCGCGGCCAACGAAATCACCTATTTTCTCTGCTTTTCAGGTAAAAAAATGGCTGTGAGGGTTCGGGGATTCTCCAGATAGACGCTGAACCCGACGTGGATGGACCCGCTCAAATCCCTGGGGAGAAGCTCGTGCGTCCGACCGCCGAATGGGCCGGGGAGGAGCCTCTGCGCATAAAGTCGCGTTTCACTGCCGACGACACGGATGCTTTCACTTTCGTCGAGGACGTCCCTGAGGGCGAAGAGGCGAAGTGGACGGTTTTTCAACCTCGGGCACACCACCGCATATGTTCGAATTACCGTGGGTTGAGGTTCCCCATGTATGAGTTTGCCTTTAAAGAGGCCAGTATTCGTCTCCCCTTCAACAGCTTTCAATTGGGAGTTTTCAACCGTCTTCACTTGGCGCCATCCCAGCTTCACCCTAACACACTTGCCTTCATGCGGGCATTTGAGATCGTGTGTGACTATCTCAAGATCGGGACCACCCTCACACTCTTCTTCCGCGTCTTCCATCTCCAACGTTCGACGAACCAGGGGCGACACAGTTGGATCTCCTTCAAACAGCCGAGGAAGCTGTTCAAGGCGTACTCGGATTCGATTAGGAACTTCAAAGATAGGTTCTACTATGTTATGCCCGTGACGCACGACGCTGTGGGTACGCTTTATGACATTGTGACCGACAGTTCCAGGGAGGAGAGGTTTGTGTCCAAGTATCCCCTGGAGTGGGAGGATGCGCACTTCGCGCTTGGTATAGACGACTACCTCGTGAAGCCTGGCGAGCTGTCGGAGGAGGACAAAGGAGCGTACGCCACGCTGGTCGCATATGTTACCAGTTTTAACCGGGCAGAGTGCATTGTTAGGGATGGAAAATACCTCCTTGATTCTCGAGGAAGGGTTGTGACCGCGGCCCATTACATAAACATTCGGGGTCTCCTTGAGTGCAAGTCTCCCGAGGAGACCAAGAGGTTCTTAGGTAGGAGCTCCTTGTCCTGTTCGGGCATCCATTTAGTTTTGTTTCTTTACGCTAACTTTTTCCATGTTTTCTCTTGCAGCTCAAATGTCGAGCGCCACCGAGCGTATCATGAAGTTGGCCGCCGAACGGGCACCCAAGCGAACCAAGGGCCGCGTTCGAGAAGTTATTCAGACCGCGCCGTTGGCTGGGACGACGAGTGGTTCTGCCTCTCCACAGTGTAGCCAGTCTCCCCCTCCGGAGGGCACCCCTGCCAAGAGAGCGAGGACCGAGGGACCTGTCCTCGTAGATCTCGTGGACCCTGCCTCCCCGGAGAAGTTTCTGATGCCCGCCTGTCACCTTCAGTGGAATTTCTTCGGGGGAAACCCCCTTGTCATTGCTGAGGCCGAGGTGAAGGCAGTTTTGGGAATGGACGGTGCGGCCAGGAGAGAGGCACTTGTCGAAGACCTTGTGACTATGATGCGAGTCTTCGAGACTGCCCTGATTTTGAACGAGGAGACCCCCTCTGCCTCCGAGTTACAGAAGCTGAAGGAAGAATGCACTGCCCTCAAGAGGGAGAAGGACGAGGTCGTGGCTGATTTGCAAAAGGCCCAGGCTAAGTGTGAGGACTACACCAACACCCTCCGTGAGCTGAATGAGGCCAAGGCTGCGCTGAAGGCGACTCAAGAGAAGCGTGATCGCTTTTGGACTAGGGTTGGAGAATTGGAAGCTGATGTCCGTCCCGCAGAGAGCGAATCTGCCACGGAGAAAAATCTCGCCGACCGCGCAGCCTTGGTCGCCAAAATTCGGGAACTTCAGTAAGATAGTCTGGAGGCCCTGGAGATAGGCTTTAAGAATGCAGTGGAGCAGGCCGGTGCCGAGAATCCAGGTGTTCAGCTTGTGCTCGACAGAATCAGCCTGTTCCTTCGTGTGGTCGATGGCAAGTTGGACCTGCCAGAGGAGGAGGAAGAGGACGAAGGAAGCCGGGTCGAGGATGAGATCGACATCTAGTTCTTTTGCTTGTTTGGCCTGCGTGCCATTTTTTCTTGGTAATTATTTGTGCCCGGCCTGTGTGCCAGGGGCTTTTGATACCTTTGTAATACCTGTACACTGGGCTTCTGCCCGTTTTAATGCATTTTTGTTTATTTGCTAGTGTGTTGTTTTTATGATTTTAATTGTGTGAGATGTTATTGCATTTGCTGTACTTTGTTTGTTTTTGTCTAAGTAATAGACTTTGGGGACTTGCTCGACTTTGATAGCCCCTGACCGCGTGGAGAGCTGGTCGGGTGGTCGGAGATGTGTTCCGACCTTCAACGAGGCTAAGAGCTCGGTCGAGGTCTTAGCTTCGTGGCGTGAACTTCCCATCACGAGCTGGGTGTTCTGCCTAATTGGTACAACGATGGCAGAGCTCGATCGAGGTATCCTCTTCGGATCAGAAGTCCTCGTGCACACACAACGCGGCCTTTGATCATCGTGTTCTGTATAGGGGTGTCGCGTTCGTACCTTAGTGCGTCCCCGTAATCGCGGTGCTAGTGAGTCGCGGGCAGTGCTTAACTGTAGTACTGTTTAAGCTTCTCAGCGTTCCATGGTCGAGCAAGTTCTTCCCTATGAAGATTTTCGAGGAAGTAGGCTCCTGTCCCCGTTTTCGCACGGATGCGGTACGGGCCCTCCCAGTTCGCGGCGAGTTTGCCTTCTCGCGAGTCTTTCTGGTTCCTTCGTAGGATGAGGGTGCCCACCTGAAAATCACGTTTGATAACTTTGTCATTATAACATAGTGTTATTTTCTGCTTAAGTAAAGCTTCTCGGAGAAAAGCGGGCCGAACGTGTCTCCTCGACGAAATCGAGTTCTTCCCTCAGGGCTTCGTCGTTCGTGTCCCCGTCGAGGGGGGCTTCTGTCCTCCTCGAGGGTTCCCTGATTTCCACGGGGATCATCGCTTCCGTTCTGTAGGTCAGACTAAAGGGGGTCTCCCCGGTCGTGGAATGTGGGGTCGTTCGGTAGGCCCAGAGGACGCTGTGTAGCTCCTCGACCCACCATTGTTTGGCGTCGCCTAATCGACGTTTCAATCCTTTGAGGATTACTCTGTTCGCCACCTCAGCCTGTCTGTTCGTTTGAGGGTGCTCGACCGACGTGAAGTGCTGCTTCGTGCCTAGTTTTGAGACGAAGTCTTGGAAGTTCCTGTCGGTGAACTGTGTTCCGTTGTCGGTGACAATAGCTTGAGGCACACCGAATCGGGCGAGGATGTTTCTTTTGTAAAAACGCAGTATGTTGAAGGCCATGGTTTTGGCCAATGCTTCCGCCTCAATCCACTTCGTGAAGTAGTCCACCCCGACTATGAGGTATTTGTTTTGATACGACCCCTGGACGAAAGGTCCAAGGATATCCATCCCCCACCACGCAAACGGCCACGGGGAGGACAGTGTTTTGAGCTCGTTAGGAGGAGCGAGGTGCATGTCCCCGTGTCGTTGGCATCTATCACACTTCTTGACGTGTTCCTTGGCGTCCTTTTGCATGGTGGGCCAGTAATACCCTGCTCGAAGCGCCTTACGGGCTAACGATCGCCTGCCGAGGTGTTGTGCATTGATTCCCTCGTGGATTTCCTGGAGGATGTCGGGGACCTTGGTCTCCTCGACGCACCTGAGGAGGGGAATAGAGAACCCTCGCCGGTATAGCTTGTCCTCGACTATCGTGTATGAGCATGCCCGCCGCTTGACCATTCCTGCTTCCTTGGGATCTTCGGGCAGTTTGCCCGTCGTGAGGTACTCGTACACAGGGGTCATCCAGCAATTGATGTCACCGATGGCGTTTACGTCCGCCACTGGAGCGGGTTTGTCGATGCTCGGCCGGGAAAGCACTTCTTGTATGACAGATTTGTTCCCGCCTCTCTTCTTTGTGCTTGCCAATTTGGACAAGATATCTGCTCGGGTATTGTGCTCGCGGGGGATGTGAGTTACTTCCGCGGAGGTGAGCTTTTTCATCTTTTCTTTCACCAAGGTTAGTTATTCGATGAGGTTGTCGTTCTTGGCCCGGTACTCTCCTCGGACTTGCGAGGCCACGAGCTGGGAGTCGGTGAAGATTTTGACCTCCTTGGCGCCGAGGTCCTCGGTCAGCCGAAGTCCGTCGAGGAAAGCCTCGTACTCCGCTTGATTATTCGACGTCGGGAAGGATAGTTTGAGGGATACCTTGATCAGGATGCCTTCCTCATTTTCGAGGATGATGCCCGCCCCGCTTCCCTTCGGGTTGGATGCTCCGTCGACATAGATCGTCCATTTTTGGGATCCGTTGGTCAAAGGTTTCGGGACGGTCATCTCTGCCACAAAGTCGGCCAATACCTGAACCTTCAGGACTTTCCTTCCCTCGTATTGGATGTCAAACTCGGTGAGTTCGAGCGACCACATGAGCATCCTCCCCGCCATATCAGGTCGTCCAAGAGTTGCCTTATAGGTAGTTCGGTCCTTACGAAGACAGTGTGGGCGAGGAAGAAGTGGCGTAGCCTCCTGGCCGTGGTGACGAGGGCCAGGGCGACTTTCTCTATCTGCTGATACCTGAGCTCGGGGCCTTGGAGGGCTTTGCTCGTGAAGTAAATTGGTTTCTGTCCGTTTGGGGTTTCCCGAATGATGATGGCGCTGACTGCTTCACTCGTGATTGCGAGATACAAGAAAAGTGTCTCCCCGCTCTCAGGCCGTGAGAGGAACGGGGGTTCCGATAAGACTTGTTTTAGGTGGAAGAGCGCCTGCTCGCATTCTTCGCTCTATTCAAACTCCGCTTTTTGTCGAAGAAGTTTGAAAAATGGGAGTGCGTACTGCGCAGACATGGCGACAAAGCGGGAGAGGGCGGTGAGCATCCCGTTCAATAATTGTATTGACTTCTTTGAGTCCAGAGTAGGGATCTCAGAAAAAGCTCTACACTTGTCGGGGTTGGCTTCGATTCCTCGCTCTGTGAGGTAGTAACCGAGGAACTTACCTGCCCGAACGCCGAAGGTACATTTGTCGGGATTGAACCTCGTGGGCACCTCCTCGCCGTGTCGAACACCTTCTTGAGGTGTGCGGCATGGTCAACTTCTTTTGCGGATTTGACGATCATGTCGTCCATGTAGACCTTGAGCATATCGCCGATTTCAGCCTGAA
Source organism: Lathyrus tuberosus (assembly GCA_022829125.1). Classification (NCBI taxonomy): domain Eukaryota; kingdom Viridiplantae; phylum Streptophyta; class Magnoliopsida; order Fabales; family Fabaceae; genus Lathyrus; species Lathyrus tuberosus. The sequence goes on from JALAZF010000121.1 coordinate 5,997,904, forward strand.
AAACCTTATTCATCATCCGTTGGTAGGTCGCACCGGCGTTCTTCAGACCGAAGGGCATCACGTTGTAGTAGTAATTGCCCGACTCGGTCATGAAAGCCTTGTGCTGTTTGTCGACCTTGTCCATGGGAATTTGGTTGTATCCCGAGTATGCGTCCATGAAGGATAATAGTTTGTAACCTACAGAATTGTCGACCAGCTGGTCAATGTTAGGCAAAGGATAACAGTCTTTCGGGCAAGCCCGGTTAAGATCAGTATAATCAACACACATCCTCAATTTTCCATTATTCTTTTTGACGAGTACAACCTTGGACAGCCAGGTCGTGTACCTGGCCTCCGAAATAAAATTCGCCTCTAGGAGGTCTTTTACAGCTTTTTCAGCAGCCTCCGCTTTTTCAAGAGACTGCTTACGCCTACGTTGAGTTATGGCCTTAGCGGCCGGATCTACTGCGAGCTGATGGCAAGCCACCTCGGGGTCAAGGCCAGGCATCTCGGAGGCTCTCCATGCGAATAGATCAGCGTTCTCCCTTAGACATGCCTTCAGTTGCTCCTTCGCCAGGTCGGGGATCCCGGTGTCAATCTTCACGTTATAGTCCGGATCGTCTCCGAGGACCACGAGCTCAAAGTCTCTGTCTGGGACGGGGCACGTTGGGTGGAGAGGCCGCCCGTTGTTTTCCGCCTGGAGGTCGAGGTCTTCTGCTCCGTCTTCGTCGGGTTCGCCCGAGAACCTGCTATCGAGTTCGACCACGTTGACGCGCGGGAGAGGTACCTGTTCGGTGTCCGGGGTGGCATTGCCACAGTCTTGGGTTTGGTGCGGATGGAACTCATGCCTTTGATGGCGACGTCGAAGCATCTCCTGGTCGCGTCTATGTCCCCGTGCATCGTCACTACTCGTCCCCTGGCCGTGTAATACTTCATTTTGAGGTGGACCGTTGATGGTACCGCCGTAAGCTCGGCCAGGGTGGTCCTTCCGAGGATGCATTTATAAAAGGATGGACATTCGACCATCAAGAAGCAGGTTTTCACCTGTCGGGCAGTGTCTTCGGCCCCGAATGTGACCATCAGCTCAACGTAGCCCCATGGTCTGGTGGTGGTTCCGTTGAATCCCTGCAGGTCTGAGCTGACGTATGGGGTCAGATGTCTCCCGTCGAGTTGGAGAGTCCCGAAAAGGTGAGCGTACATGATGTCGACCGAGCTGCCCTGGTCGACAAGGATCCTTCGAACGTCAAAATTCGCCATCTGTGCCCTGACTAGGAAGGGGATAGTGTCGTTGGGCGCCCCACCGGGGAGCTCCTCGAGATAGAAGGTGATAGGGTTTGAGTTCCCTCGCACCTTCTCGAGAGTGGTTGTCTTCGCCGACGTTGCTGATTCCAGTTCGTCAAATTTCCTCTTGATCGACCCGACGGACAACTTCTCGTAACCACCCCCGGAGATGACCATTGCCTTGGGGAAGCCTTCCCAGGTGCTACGGGCAGCAACGGGGTCCTCGTGGGGGAAGGTTGCCCACATGTTGCGAATTTCTTCTTGACCCTCAATGATTATGGGGACAAAGAAATCTTTGGGTCGAGTGACACTGAGGGCGACCTGAAGCCGACTCTCGTCAGGAGGAGGTGTCGTCTCCTCGACGTTCTGGGCTTCCCGGGAGGTGGGATGAGGAGCATTATTCTTCTGGGCGTACTTCTTTAAGTGCCCTTCCTTGATCAGGATCTCTATTGCATCTTTGAGATGGATGCAGTCTTCTGTGACATGTCCGTGGCTCCGGTGGAACCTGCAGTACTTTGACTTGTCCGTGTTTGATTTGGGGGTAGTCGGCTTCGGAAAACGGACGCCTCCTTTCAGAAATTCCGAGTTCTGGCACTCGGATAGGATTCGCGCGCGGGGAGCGTTGAGCGGGGTGTATTCTGTGAACCGGCCAGCTGGTCCGCGCGGTTCACGAGGATCACGGGGGCGATTTTCTTCTTTCTTTCCACTCCTCGTCGGGGGGGGGAGATTCTTCATCTTTGTGGCCGCGGGGGCCTTCCTTGCGTCTCGACTCAAGGGTGATCTGCGCCGCCACCGACTCCTCGAGCTCGATGTACGACTGAGCTCGTTGGAGGAGGTCCTCCAGACGGCGGGGTCTGCGGAGGCCCACGGACTTGGCAAAATCGGATCCAAAACGTAGTCCATGGATGATTAAGTACTTCTTCATGTCGTCGGTCGTATGAACCTCGACAGCTTCTCTGTTGAATCTCTCAATGTAGTTCCGGAGAGATTCATTCTTCCCCTGGAAGATGCTTTCTAGGGCAGCCTCCGTCTTCGGGTGTCGACGAGACGCAGTAAAGTGTTTAGTGAAGCGTTGTCTAAGCTGCTTCCAGGATGTGATCGGCCCGGGTGCCAGACCCTTGTACCAAGTCATGGCGCCCTTCCGCAAGGTGGTGGGGAAAAACCTGCACTTAATGGCTCCTCTGACGTTTCTGAACTCGAGCATGGCTTCGAAACTTTCGACGTGATCGTCGGGGTCGGCCAGACCGTCGTAGGTCCCCAGTGGCGGGGGTTTCTCCATGCCCGCAGGAATTAGGGCGTTCATGATCTCCCATGACAAAAGGGTCCTCTGTTCGTCGCCGTCGCTTCCGGCCGGGGACCTCGAAGGGGATCGATGATGCCGTGGAGGGGAATTCCTTGAACGGTTCCTCGGTCTCTCCTCGGTGGTTTTGGACTTCTTGGTAGTTGAGGGCCTGGGTTCCTTCCTAGGCAGGGAACGATGGCGCTTATGGGAGATGGTCGGCTGGGGCGTTCAAGGCGTGGTCGAGGGCCCTCACGCACCGGAGAGGGGGTTCGAGATTCTTCGGAAGGAGTCCTTCGCGGGGAAGGAGAGCGGCGAGTTGAGGGGGACCACGATGTCTTCGCGGGGAAGATCGTCGTGTCCGCCCTCGCTCTAGTGCTTCAACTCTGGTGTTCTGGTGTGCGATCAGCTGATTGGTCAGATTGATCAAGGCAAATAGGGCCACAGTGCTCGAATCTGCATTGGGAGGAGGAGCAACTGGCTGGAAGATGGCTTGCTGGTCGTTCTGGAGGGCGGCGTCGTAAGCCGTGTCTTGGGAGTCTGGGGAGGCGGTCTGCCCGTCTCTTACGTCGCCTTCATCGACGTTGAGGGCGGGTAGCGTCCTCATGGTGGTTTCCGTTCTCGAGTTGCGCGAGGACGGTGTCCAGAGCTTTGGTAGCAGACGGGTTGTTGGCCATGCTGGTGAAGAACGAGAGGATTGCTTTGGTTTATCGGAGGAAAAACGGGGAAGCAGGGGTTCCCACAGACGGCGCCACTGATCGTACCTGGATCAGACAGTATTTGGTGGCCAGCAACGTCTTGTGGACTTCAGCTCCGGTGAGGTTGAAAGACGGCGGGGGGGGGGGGGGGGGGGGGGGGGGGGGGTGTGTATCTGCAAGGTACTCCGACGCTCAAGTAAGGCAAAGGTCAAGTAAAAGCAAGTACAAGGTTAGAGTGTAAAAGAGTGTGTAACCTGACCCTCTCAAGTGAGAGGGTATTTATAGAGAGTCCCCCAGCGCGGGGTCAACGGTCACTAGAACTGGGCTAGATTGTCAGACCAAATCCAAGTAACTGCCAGGGCTTACGTGGCGTAGTGAAGGCCAGCACGTGGTCTTCGCCCTGGGGTAACCGCTCCTAGATATCCGGAATTAGGGCAGACCGATTCCATCGGGAGTGGGCGGTTACATGGGAACGTGTCCTCGCGGGGAGGAGTCTTGCGTGTCGGGGAGAGACATGTCCTCGCGGGGAAGGACTTATGTGCAGGAGGAGAAGGCTCCTCGGGAAGGAGAACCTGAGTGTCGGGGAGGAGCGAGGCTGGGGAGGCTTAGCGCCCTGCCCGACGCTCTATACTGTGCATGTGTCCGACAATGTTGGAAAGGGTGTATGCCCGACATAGGTCGTGCTAAGAGGCCCTTGTTGGGCCATCCCGGGACGTGTGGGTTGGGCCTGCTCAATTGAGGGGCAGACCCCGGCCCAGTCCGGAACAAATCCGTAATACAAAACGATGAAAAAATAAAAGGGGATGTAAACCATCAAATTCAAACTGAGTGGTTGAAATAGAGGAGGGTTTCACAAATTTTATGTGATAGAAAAGTAATGCTCAAGTTGAAGGAAAATTTTTATCAGAGTACGGTAAGACTTGTAATGCTGTATGAGGCAGAATGTTTGGCACATAAGAATTAACATAAGAACAAAGTAAGTGTAACAGAAATGATGACATATTGAATGTGTGGTAAGACTAGACATGATAAGATTAAAAATGATGATATTAAAAAGAGTGTTGAAATAGCGCCTATAATAAAAAAGATGGTAGAAAATAAAGTTCGGTAATTATGTTGAGAGAAAACGTGTATATTTTATGATAAAAAAATAGGAATCAAATAACTAAAAGTAGATGAAGACCTACAATAACTATGAGAGAAGTAATTAATAAAAGATCTATAATTTAATAATTTTGATAAAAACATAGTCTTAGGGGGGGTGTATCTGCAAGGTACTCCGACGCTCAAGTAAGGCAAAGGTCAAGTAAAAGCAAGTACAAGGTTAGAGTGTAAAAGAGTGTGTAACCTGACCCTCTCAAGTGAGAGGGTATTTATAGAGAGTCCCCCAACGCAGGGTCAACGGTCACTAGAACTGGGCTGGATTGTCAGGCCAAATCCAAGTAACTGCCAGGGCTTACGTGGCGTAGTGAAGGCCAGCACGTGGTCTTCGCCCTGGGGTAACCGCTCCTAGATCTCCGGAATTAGGGCAGACCGATTCCATCGGGAGTGGGCGGTTACATGGGAACGTGTCCTCGCGGGGAGGAGTCTTGCGTGTCGGGGAGAGACATGTCCTCGCAGGGAATGACTTATGTGCAGGAGGAGAAGGCTCCTCGGGAAGGAGAACCTGAGTGTCGGGGAGGAGCGAGGCTGGGGAGGCTTAGCGCCCTGCCCGACGCTCTATACTGTGCATGTGTCCGACAATGTTGGAAAGGGTGTATGCCCGACATAGGTCGTGCTAAGAGGCCTTTGTTGGGTCATCCCGGGACGTGTGGGTTGGGCCTGCTCGATTGAGGGGCAGACCCCGGCCCAGTCTGGAACAAATCCGTAATACAAAACGATGAAAAAATAAAAGGGGATGTAAACCATCAAATTCAAACTGAGTGGTTGAAATAGAGGAGGGTTTCACAAATTTTATGTGATAGAAAAGTAATGCTCAAGTTGAAGGAAAATTTTTATCAGAGTACGGTAAGACTTGTAATGCTGTATGAGACAGAATGTTTGGCACATAAGAATTAACATAAGAACAAAGTAAGTGTAACAGAAATGATGACATATTGAATGTGTGATAAGACTAGACATGATAAGATTAAAAATGATGATATTAAAAAGAGTGTTGAAATAGCGCCTATAATTAAAAAGATGGTAGAAAATAAAGTTCGGTAATTATGTTGAGAGAAGACGTGTATATTTTATGATAAAAAAATAGGAATCAAATAACTAAAAGTAGATGAAGACCTACAATAACTATGAGAGAAGTAATTAATAAAAGATCTATAATTTAATAATTTTGATAAAAACATAGTCTTAGATAAAACATTATTGACAAATTAATCCATATAATTGACCTCATTTAATAGGATAAATCTTAATTGTTGTATATCAATTATTAAAAGAATAATAGATAAATTACACAACTCACCAAAATTGATATTTTCCAATTAGAAAAATAATAGATAAATTACAGACAACTCACTAAAATTGATATTTTCCAATAACTATCAAATGTCAACTATATATTTCTAATAAAAGAAATTAATAAAATACGTGGTTGATTTTCATTGATAGTAGATAACTTACCAACGATTTTACAAAGCCAATCTAAAATTTACCATTTTTTATAAACGAGATCGGATGGAATAATTTCATGTTAGGAACCAAGAATATATCCTATATCATATCCACACCTTTTAGTTTAAAGAAAAAATCATATATAATCTGAAATTTTTTTAAGATGCTTTTTTAGACATATCCACGCATATATTCAAATTATTAATTGGACAAAATAACCAACCTTCGTTGAGATTTTTGTGAAGAAATTTCTTAAATGCAACCCATGAGTTTTTTTAGTCACGTGTAGATTTTCACTTATGTCCATCTGTTTTGCAGATATATTTTCGGACGCATCCTGTTTTTACTTGGGTTTGATTAGTTTCGGAGGTGTATCTCCGAAACCATGTCGTAGATATATCTCCGGACGCACCTTTTGGACTTTTGTTCATTCGATTCCTTATCAATGTTTCTATCGAATTCTTGCACCCTTTTCATAAAATGATTCGATCACGTCTCGGCATTTGCAGTTGAATGAGCTATCCACTCCGGTGATGTAAGTGGTATGAGGCATCCTGGTTTCAAGTAAACTTGAATAAAATGACTTGATTTTGAAAGTCATCCAATACACATGATGCGATCATTTGAATTTTGGGGTGGTGCGGTGCGCAATGAAAAAAAGGTTTCCGAAAACCCGTAATGTGTCAGGTCAATGCACACCCTATCATATGCACATGCAATTAGGTGACCCATATCCGGGAAGCTCATCCATTTTGACTCCAATGTCGGACCGCTTAAGCAAATGACTCATAAACCGCATCGAATTTTTCTTTATTTTCATACAATCGTGTGTACGATTCTTTATGCATCTTCAACTCTTGGACAAATTGATGACGGACAAGCGCAAGACTATTTTCTCCTTTACCAAGTAAAGCTGAAACGGCTCGGTAACCGCAATTACCGTCTCCCTCAACATTGACGATACGATCGATATATTTGTGCATAAAAACTGGCATCTCGCCAATGAATGGAATCTTTGGTGAAAGCGGCGTCGGAGGTGGTTTGCTAATGCGAGCTCCTTTCACAACACTTTTTTGAGATTTTGAAGTTGGTGAGTCGGGAAATACTTTTTCAACGTGTTCAAAGTATGAAGGAGACCATGTATTCGAGTTATCATTCGGTGTAGGCTTCTTTTTCTTCGGAGTACCTTTTATATTTACTGGTTGAGAAGGCGGTTTCATGTCGGTGGTTTCGGGATAGGCAATCTTTCTCAATTGTTCTTTGATGTGTAGTTTCATGTTGTCATCAGCCTTCGAAAATTTCTCTTGTATTGCTTCCCATTCGGTCAAAATAGAGATATTCGATTTACCTTCATCCATACATCCATCATCATCGAAACTAATTCTCTTCCAATGAGAGCAAACCTCGTACATTCTTATTAGTTCACCAAGTTTCATCTTTTTAGCAATAACACAAACACATGGGAGACCATATGTTTTCACAATAGTGCAACCACACTTTGCGTTATCGGAGCCTACATTATCAGCTCATTTAGCCTCGTGAAAAATATAGTTCAACCCGGCCCGCAAAATGTTGCGACCAAATGAGAATAAAGAATGTTGTCCTTAAATCGGTGTTTCAAAACTGTGATGCTCTGACCAAATGTTGTTTGTATCTCATTATATTTGTTTTGAATCATGTGGTTCACGGAGTCCCAATCTCGACACAAATCCCCCTTGCTATTTCCCAACTAATTTTTCAAAGTGGCATGGGTCGACTCAACTCTGTTGGTGGTTGAATTTCCAAGGTGTCGCACATTATCAGTCCACGCGCAAACTATCTTCTCCTTCACCTGATCAAGAATGATATTTTAACATATTTCAACAAAGTCAGATACTTTTCACACACTTTCCGGAAATGAATGAAGAAATTGGCATCTAATTCTTTTGTGGAAGAATTTATTATGCGATTCCATACATCCATTATTTTCTCCACAATCACACCCGACTTCACCAATTTTCCACCATCGGACTCTACTTGTTTCGTCCCTACCACGGGTTTAACCCGACTTCTCACATTCTTTGTTATGTGATACTTACAAAGTAATGTATAAGAAGAAGGAAATACCTTTGCAACTGTATTCATCAATGCGGTATCACGGTCGGTAACAATAGTTTTAGGCATCTCACCTTGATCCTTCAAAAATAACTGACACACCTCTATAATGCCCAACTAAAATTGTCTTCTTTTTCATACTCAAAAAATGCAAAACAAATGGAATATGTCTTCTCAGTTGAGGTAACACCAACCATCTCAAATAAAGGAAGTTTATACTTTGGTCTTGTAAATATAATCAAGTATGAACACTGTCGAAAACGTGTTGAACAACTTTATCGAATCCAGATGAGTCCAAAAAATATCTCTAATCGTAACTCCATCATCGCAAGTTCAGTACCGGGACACGTAATTGTTATCGTCCAACAGTTTCAACAGTTGTTGCATCTCAGTCTTATCCCCCCTAATCGCCTTACTAGTGAGGTACCGAATGTTATACACTTGCTTGATATTTGATATATTGTCAGTTTGCTTCCTTTTCAATGTTGCAAGTATATTTTTCGGTTGGACAAGATTCAAGGTCATGTCACTAATATATTCCTTCTCTTTCGGCTTAAGCCGACATACACTAGGATGACCGGTTAATTTTAAGCACAATTCATGGTTATGCAAACCACAAATGACATCAAATCTCCATTTTTTGTTAGACAACATATAACCACGAAGCTTAAATAGACACTCACATTTTCTACTACTCGTGTCGTCTTTCTTTAATTTCTGAACAAGAGTTTGATAACTCCCACTTCTTTCGCACAACAAAGTCACAAAAGCACTACTTTTATCCGAGTCATTATCCGACCTTTCGATAACTACACCAAATTCAAGTTGAGATGTCTCCATACGAATCCATTCAAGCAAGATATCACGATTTTCAAACTCTTGTTATTAAAGTTGTTGCCAACATCTATTATCTTCACAACAACCCCTTCAACATTCGCTTCAACATCGTTCAAAGAAACTACTAGTTTTGGGAAATTATCAGGGTGCACCATATCTATTAAAAACAATACAAACAATAACAAAACATTAATTAATCTACTGCTACAGAAGGGGATGGAATTTGAACACAAACATTCCGAAAATGTATCTCCAAAAAGTTTATGTTCAACACGTTTCGGAGATACATCTCCATACACTGCATAAATTTTTCAACAAAGTTTCATGATTAATGCGAGCAATGTAAATGAGAATGAACAATCTTTACCTAAAATTCAATCTTCTTTTACTCCCTATAATATGTTTAATCAAAAGGATAGAGATTTAGAGTGAAAAATAGGATTGAGAATGTAAGGTTTTTAGAGTGAGGGTTTGAATTGAAATAAAGAATGGCAACAATGAGGGGTTTGAGTTGAAACTATATCAGATATTTTAAGAGATACATCTCCAAAATAGTCTGACATGCAAAGGTGACAGGAAAATTCAAATTGTCACCCACATATTCCAAAAATATATCTCTAGAACATTCACTAAACTGATTATTTTTCATGTTTTCTCAAAATCATTCCGAAAATATATCTCAGAAATAAACTTTACCATATGCATGTGGTGCCACTCAGAATGACCTTCCTTAAACTAAATACAGGAAGAAACTCATGGCGTGCGTTAAGAAACTCTCTTTTTGTGAACGCCCATTACAAATTAGCCCAATTGCCTCAAATGTAATACATAGTCAACGTCAACAAACTAAGAAATATGAAAACTTCATCAACTAAATACAGGAAGAATAAGCAATTTAAAAGCAAACTTTTTTTGCAGGATTTTTTGAATAGTCTGATGATAGCTTCATCTGTAAGACCACTTCAAGTGTTCATTATCCGGGTCATCGTCATCGTCGTCATTGTCTACACCTTGACCATCATAATCATCAAAATCCTCATCATACAATGGATCAGAAATACCACCTTTAGCAAAACCATAGTGTCCATCATCCGCATCCTCGTCATCATCTAACAATTCATTACTAGAATTGCTATGCTCGCTTTCTTCTGATTCAGAATCAGAACCTTCATCGTCTTCCGAAATCTCCTCTGGATAGTCATTCATTGGATGGTCTTCAGCTAAAATTGACAAGTGTAAACGAGTTTTCAATCAATAGTGATCTTCAATAAGGGTGAAGAGAAAAGACATAGGGAAATACCATTTGAGTCATCAGTTTCATAATCCAAATCATCAGGCCCGTCACAATAATCTTCATCATCAACTTGAACACTAAGCAGCAATACACAACAATGTCAAGTAGAAAGAATAAGAAACCAGATTAAACATATATAGACAAAATACTTACAGTGGATAAGAATGTGAAGAATTTTCTTCATTGATCGTCTCATCCGTTACAGTGTAGAGGTCATAAACATAGTCCTCTGTATGTTACATACGACAATGCACCATAACCAAATGTAAATGAACAGTTTAGATAATCTCAAAAATAAGAGTTTAGATATAAGAGAATTGGTCAGCAGCAACAATAATTTCAAATCATTTAATGCGACTCTTGATAAAAAAATATAACATCATAAAATGCCCAAAGATAACTCCAAAATTTATTTATCTTTATTGACCCAGAAAATGTTATTTATTTAAGTAAATGCAACTTGAGAAGAAAAAAAAGTAGCAAAATCAGTAGTAAGTTAATAGTAGTTTGCAATTAAACAATAACCTTGTTGGGAATGAGCACTTATATCAACTTCAATCTCTGCAGCAGCATCAGGAATAACCTCTCTTAGTAAAGGGAGGAAACTAGACAAAAGTTTTTGATCCTCCAAGGAGATATCTCTGCATTAATCACAGGTTAAATGCATTTTCTGTGACAATAAATAACAACCCTCCTGTTTATATAGCAACAGGAGTAAGTATTTACACAGTAAATAAATAACAACGGCACAATTCACAATATATATTTCCTTGCTTATTGAAGATATTTGTATTAATTCAAATCTTAAATAAATAACCATCTTTTCATCAATTGTTCAAGCCCACGCACGCCCATATAGATCTAAAAAAATTAGATTAAAATAATTTCTTCTCCTGTCCTTCGTATATAAAAAACATTCTTCAGTGTCAAGCTCCTGCCCATATTTCCCACAAAGTTGTGAAGAAGAACAACACTAAAATGGCTAAAGTTTATGGAATTCACATTGATCATCATCAACAACATCTTCGGTGACACTTCAGTAGTCGAGACAGTGTTCCTGAGGTATGGTGCATTATCATCAAATGGTACTAGTATTGTTTCTGGTTTTGGTCATTGGGTAATGCTAACATGTGCCCTAACATGTTAGGAAACCTAAAAATGGAAAATTTGTGTTGAAAAAATCAATAAAAAAATTAATTATCAAAACTTAATTAAAACAATGCACAATTTCCAAAAAAAAATCTACATTTAACTCTTAACTCTTAACATATGCCTTAAGGGCACATGTTAGCATTACCCTTGTCATTTCATTAGAAACAAAAGTAGGCTTGGTGGTTTTGGAGCTTGTTCTAATGTTGCTCCTGGTTGGTTTGTTTCTAATAATCACTATGGATCTGGACCTCTACTTTCTCTTGTTAGAAACCAACTTGAGACCTCTCTTCAATGCCAAATTTTCATTCTCAATCTTTTGATCTTTGCTGCCTCATGGTATTTCGATGTGTTTCGCTTCACTTCATAGCATTATCATGTGTGTATATAAATTAAAAGAATATAGATAAAGATTTATGATGGATTATTACTTTCAAATATCTTTAATGTACAACAAACTTATGATGAAGCCACTCATTAATGCTTGTAATTGAAAATGTTTTTAAGTTGCCCAACTTTGTTTTTTATACTTTTTTGATATTTATGTTCCCCTACCTTTTTTTTATGATTTTAATATTAATGTGAATTTATTTATAAAAACACTTTTGAATGAAAAGAATGTAATAAGAGGATCATAAACAATTGAAGAGAACATTAAATAACAAAGATATAGTGATTTCGCGTCATTATTTATTCACTAATAAATATGTACTCCTAATGTTGTGCATTTACAAAGATAACGAACAAACTTAGATGGAAATACTTACTCGTGCTGCACCTCCTTAATTTGTTCTTGAGAGTCAACACGAACAATGTCATAGAACTGGCATATTTCTTGTAATGCATTTTCAACAGATGTTCCCTTATTTAATTTCCTGCTCTTCCATATTTGCTCAAAACGAGCCTCTTTAGCTGAAGACTGCGAGAAAGAAGGAGACATAAAACTTTGCTGGAAAGAAACCTCTAGCAGAAACTACTTCAATGTTTAAATATCATTCCCTAATTCTCATTATCTATAATGAGTGGAGCGGAACAGAACAAAGTGAAATGGGGGCAGAAGAAAGAGTTCATTCCATTGATTGAATATTTTATGATGGAATAAAAATGAAGATAAGTGATGGAATAGGATGGAATGCATTTCATCATGTTCCACTTCATTTCCTCATTTTATCAATCCAAACAATGGAACATAAACTTATTTCACTTCATTCCATCAATCTAAACATAAGAGTACCATACTGAGCTTATTTCACAAAAATTAATGAGAAGTTTGAAAGTTTGGCTTCTCCAATCTTATCATCTCAGACACTAGGGGCTTGTTTGATTGTGTTTTGTTTTTTAGTTTTTTGGAAACGTTCATAAATCAATTTTGAAAACTGCTTTTAAGAAGATAATGTGTATTTAGAAAAGGAAAATTTATGTACTTTAATTTGATATCAAGGTATATTTAATTATTAACCTGGAAAATCAAATAAAACACAATTCGGCAGAACTACAAAAACAATAGAAAAATTCAAACAACTCCAAAACCAATCATAGCATCAGACCAGATTTCAGTAAGAGGACTGTAAGTTGATAGTTAGAGGGATTAAATTATATAAATAAATAAAAAGGATGCAAAGGTATATGTCTGAAACTATACAGAAGAAACTTCAACACAATTTCGAATAGTATATATCATTATATCGTCATCCCTTAAGAAAGAGTATTAATAAGTGTCCAAACATATGTGCATACAAAAACAGAAGAAATATATAAGGGCATGTAACAGACCTCTTTTTCTTGTTTAGCTTTAAACAAGAGCTGATCTGGCTTCTGTAGACATCAAAAATTGGAAATGATGAGACAACGTGATTAGAAATGTGAAACATGTTTGTGCTAAAACAATTGGGAAAGAGGACAGATTCATGGCTTTGAGCATGCATTAGCAAATGTGTATGTACACACAGTGTCTGTGCACATGCAGAAGAATGAGAGAGGGAGAAGTCAAGAAAAAATGGCTTACATTGACTTTTTTGAAGAAGTTCTTCCTTTCCACAACTTTTGATTCAGATTCAGAAGCACTTTTGGAACTAGGTTCCTTATAAAACAGTCAATCGACAAGGTGTTAATGTATGCATTTTGTCAAACATAGCGCAATGATGATTAAAATTTGCCACCCATTGCAACAATGACCGAAACAAAATGTTATAAATGGAGAGCAAATTGGAATGAGATGGGAGAGTTTTACTTTTAACTCAAAAACAAACACATGACGACACATGTATATCATACGTAGAAAGAATTGTACATCATCATCTAGATGGGTTACTAACCACAAATGACTGCACAATATCTAAAGTGACCTCAGAGCTGCTTATTGTCTCCACATGCTGTACCAAAACCTTCTTGTTATGAATTTCCCCTAATAAGGAAGGGAGCAATTATATCGTGAGTCAGGCATAAATATTAAACACATTCAAAAACAAAGCATTCCAGCAGCTTTCAGCTCTTCAATCAGTCACAAATTCTCTCAAGTCTAGCAATATGAAGCACGGACGTCTCTAGGAGTTGGCGTGTAGCGGTGTCCAACACGCGTCGGTGTCCGGCACTTGTATGACACCCATACGACACGTGTCGGAAAAGTCAAACAAGTGTCGGAAAAATCAAACAAGTGACACCCATATGACACTCATACAACAGGTGTCAAACAATTCACACAAGTGTTTCAAAATAAATTCATTTTTTTCTTTGGTCCAACATTCCTTATACATTTCTTTAGTATAATCTCAAACACGTCTAAAAAAGTTAAACATGTATTAAAACAATATCATCAATGAAGAACTAAAGACATTAATTTTTACTAAAATACTTTTAATTTTTTTAATAATAAATGGATAAATGAAATTCAAATTTTATCATATATGTAGGGGTGTCGGTGTCCTATATTTTTGACATTATCGGTGTCGGAGTGTCCGTGTCGAGTCGTGGTGTCCATGTCAAAATCCGTACTTCATATAGCAAGATTACTTAAAGGCATCCTCCTAATATGTTTGTCTTTTTACCACCTTATTTTTTATTACATCTTGACGGTTGTTTTTACAAATACATATAAATGTTAATTGTCAAAAGAAGTCCTCCTCGACAAAAAAATTTAAACAAATAAACTATCAAAACTTTTAGGAACTGAAACTAATAGAAATGCTTAAATATGTTTGAGCAAAAACACTTTGTTCTCTACCATACTCCTATAATTGTTGATTCTTGCTATGATTCTTTCTGTACGTGCCAAGTAATCAGAAATCAGTGTCTTTTAATAGGTCTCAGAAAGCAATATATCGGTAAGTTGGTGTGTACCACGGAAAGAAATGAAAGAGTTATAAGGGAATTGCACATTTGAAGAAAATAATGCGTAAAAATCAGCTTGAGGAATTAATGATTACTCTTAACTTACATTCTGTCAACATGACAAGTAGAGCAGCGAATATAGCTTTCTTAAGTGACTGGATAAGAGAGAAGGAAAAGAGAAGAGAGGAGATAAGGTCTGGAAAAGGAAGAAATGGGTCCTTCAAAGTATCTATTTTGTCTTTAAGTTGGTATAATTTATACATCTATTCTAGAACGGATATAGCATGGATATGAGTATGAGTGACAGTTGCCGGTTTTAAAGAGTCTCCTCCTAGGAATGGATTGGCTTAACTGAATAATGATGGCAGTTGCTACATTAACCTAGGGAAGGCTGACTTTGGTTGTATTATCTGAGGAGATGCGGGGGGAATTGTGACTGATATTGGATCTATAAATAATTTTCATCTCAAATGTTTTATGTGATATGAAAGAACCACTAAAACTGAAGGGAAATCTCATCGGATTGTTGTATGTGTGGCAATTTTGGGCGGTAAAGAACCAAGATGAAAATAAACTTAGTGTAGCAAAGCCGAGGATGTTGCATTGGATGAGATAAGATTAGAAATAACAGTATTAGAAAGAAGTATTAGAAAAAGTGTTGAGGTAGAATCCTGGGTTGTCGATCGCGGATAGCTGCCGACCCTAAAAGTGGAATGTGTATAGCTTGGATGACTGCTATTGATCATTTTTTCTGGATAAACAGCACCGACACCTCTGAAAAAAGGTGTGTCTGTGTTGAATACTTGCACCGACACTTGTGATAACGTCTAATTTGTTCAATTTTTTGAATTATTATTGGTGTCGCTGTGTCAGTGTCGGGGTCGTTTTTAGCGTGCCCGTGCTTCATAGGATAAACTACATGAATAATAATAATTCAAAACCTATAAAATATTTATAAATCAAAACCCTAAACCCTAATATTGAATCTCTGGAGTAAACTTTTTTTACTTAACACAGTTTTAACCAATGTTTCTTTAACTTTATAAGTCTACAATAGCATACCTAAATAATATGGAACAGGCAAAGAAGTATTGGTTGGAAGAAAAGAGTAGACAGCATACCGTGTTGAGAAGAATTGGAGAGTGATAGATTTTGAAAATCCAAGAGAGGGCGCTTGAATGGCCTGTCGTTGATTTCCAACCCTAGATTGAGATGCAAAAAGCATAAAACGGTTGTTAAATGGGAGAACGAGAAAATAAAATAAAAGGAGAGTGATGAAAGGGATGGTTACAGAAAGCGTCGAGTGGAGAATGGAAGGGTTTTCGTTTCACCCTAACCACAACAGGCTTGGGTGGAGCCGAGGAGCTTTCCGCCATATTTGTTTTCGAGTAACTGGCGACTGATTTGGAATCAAGTATACACGGTGACAGTGATTACTAAACTCCGTGTCCAGCTGCCTTTCCAAAATTTGATTATTAAATTTAATCAAATTAGACTCAACTCGACCTGTGAACCCCTTATATAATACTTAAATTAGGTTGGACAAAATTCGGTGACCAAAATGGAAACAAACGGGCAACACAGGTTGAAAACGGGTAATGGGTTTTGGGTTTTAAGGTTTTGGATGGTCTAACGAACTGGCAGAGTCTTAATATAACTTTGGAATTTTTTATCAATTTGATAAATCCAATGTGTCGCCTCACTTTTTCTTTATTTATAACTAGCATTTAAACAAGCGCTTTCATGTCCGTTTGCCCTTTTTTTTTTATTGTGTACAAGTGTTAAAAAATAAACACATGTTTTAATTTAATTTTGGTCATGATATGGTAAATGTGATACAATTAATCTAAAACTATAGTAAAACAACTAAAATATAAAACATGTAATATTCTATAAGCAAAAACTTGTAAGATTTAATTATTATGCATTGACAGTGTAAAAATGTTTTACACTGTCATCCAATAAAACTATATCATTTTGTTATATAATATAATTAGTTTAAAATTTTCAGCATGACTTGGCGGGATGCATGATTGTCATTAGTTAACAGTGTAAGAAAATTTTACATTGTCAATTCATTTCCCTTTTTCCAAACTTATAAAATATAAATATTTTTTGTCTGGGGTGATCAGATTGGATCGTCGTGGCCTTCCGTGTAGGGCAGAGATGATGGATGTAGGAGAGAAGGGGGTGTACCTGCAGGGTACTCCGATGTCAAAGTAAGTTTGGGCTAGAGAAAAAGCAAGTACAAAGCTTTTAGGAATGATTTAGAGTATTGAATAGTGATCAAACCTGACCCTCTCAAATGAGAGGGTATTTATAGAAGTAACCCCCAGCGCGGGGCCAAGGTCTCCCATGTAGCCGAAATATCCGGTCGACCAATGGGAGACTGCTAGGTGGAGGGTCAGACACGTGACCCTTTGACCTGGTCCAGCTATTTTCGTGAGATCCAGGGAGGCAGTTGGTCGCGTGAACAGTCAAGCGCGTGAGGTGGACGTCTCCAACGATCATATTGTGTCCAACGGCTATGTTGTGCCCAACGGCTAGATTGTGCCAAACGGCTAGCTTGGCTTGCATCCAATTATTAGGCCTTGCCAAGAGCTGGACTGGATTGGGCCTTGGCCTACTGTGGGCCAAGCGCCTGCCCAGTCCAAAACATGAGCCCCCTAAGTCTTTGCTCTGAAAAAGAGTGATGACTTGAGATAGCCTGGTGGACTGTTGCCTTTGAATGATAATGTGTGGGGACATACTTGCCACCGCTCTATGGTCAGCGTGGTCGCCACTGGTTATTCATAAGCCCGACGACACTTCTGTATGCGAGGACATGTCCGCGAAAACGGAGTTTTTATGTCGACCAGGTTTAACAAATGTGCCCGCGAAAACGACGTTTTTATGTCGACCATCCCTTAAGATGTCGTGGCTCGTGTAGACTACCGAAGAGGATATACCCGCGGGGGACTGGGGAAGACTTGGGGAATGCAACGCATGGCTTTGGGAATGCCAAACGAAGATTCTCTTCTGACACGTGTTGGTGCATTTAATTTCTGTCAGGCCTAGGGGGTCTAGGCTATGATGGCTTTTGCGCTTCCCCAAGCGAGCAACAGCTTATAAAAGGGGGAGCGAGGATTCATTTGCACACTTCGCGCAAATTTCTCTCCTCAAACCCCTTTGCTCTGCAACTCGTTCTTTCGTCGGAGTTCATCTTCGCCGCTGTCGATCTTCATCGTCCAAGCCCAGACCTTCATCTCCAACCTCTAAAATCAAGTAAGTTATTCATCTTTCATGGTTATTTCTAGGTTGTTCTTCATTTTCTGGAAATTAGCACGAATCTTTCGGTGACATGAACTTTCCGGTTGAATGTTCATGTGTTCTTCGATGAACACATGAATTTTCTGAAAAATTCATGAACATGAAAAACATAGGATGAATGACTTTGAATGTAGCGTAGGACTATGTAGATCTTCCTAGATTTCTGGTTAGGATTAACTTTAAGTTTATAGTCGGGCATTAGGCCTTCTCGATGCGAGAATTGATTTTCGCGCGACAAGTTCTATTTTGCCGAGGACACTCGTCCTCGTGGAATCCTTTCGTAGAGTCGCGGAGACTCGTCCCCGTTTTATGGGGAAAGGGATGTCGCCGCATCCCGGTATTGTCGACTAGGGCTTGAGGGCATCCTCGACCTATTCCTCGCTCTTTCACTTGTTTAGTGGTGGAAGGGTGGATTTGATCTTTGTCGTCGAATTCACTTTTGTTTCCTCTGCTTTTTAGGTGTAATGGCTGACACAGACGAGGGAGTCCTCCCCGACGTTGGGGCTGTTCACGGGGAGGCAGAGCAACCCGTCGAGCGTGCTAACGTCCGTATGGCTGAGGGAGACATTGACTGGATCCCCCAAGAACCAATGTCGACGAGGTCGACTTTCACTGAAGAGGAGGCTCGCGAGTTCCCTTATCTTGAGGACCGGGAAGAGGATGCGCCCGCAAATTGGAAATCCCTTTGCCCCACCAAGGACGACTGGATATGTTCGGTGTATCCGGGGATGGGATTCCCCATGTATGAATCTGCCTTCGTGGAGGCGGGGTATCGTCTGCCCTTCACCGACTTTCAAGAGGTCATCTTTTGTCATCTAGAACTGTGTCCTGCCCAACTACATCCGAACGCTCTGGCGTTCATCAGGGCCTTTGAGTTGGTCTATCGATACCTGAAGGTCGGGGCCACAATAGATCTTTTCTTCTATGTATTTCAAATTCAAAGGAGCACGACTGGCCTGAAGCAAAGTTGGGTGTCCTTTAAGCAGTAGAGCAGCCTGAGCAGGCTATTCTGGTTGTACTCGGAATCTGTCCGAAACTTTAAGTAAGGGTTCCTGGTAGTGAAACCTGTCTCGGAGGCGGCTAAGAAGTCTATAGCCACCTTGGAAATCGTGGAAGTTGATGGTCGGGAGGTGACGAATGCGGTGTCAAAGTTCCCGTTGGAATGGGTGTATACCCATTTTAGATATATGACCGATCAGTTTCTTGTCAAGCATGAGCAGTTAAGTGACGGGGACAAGGAGTCTTTCCGGGCATTGCATGCCTGTGTAGAGAGTTTCAGCCCCGCCTTCATAGTGGACAGGGATGGCAACGAACTGTGCGGGGAGGATGGAGAGCCTGCTCGGGCGGCTCATTACATAAATACCAAATCCCTCCTCGAATGTGAAACCGAGGACGTTGCGTTTGAGCTCCTTGGTATAGGTTATCTCTTTGCCCGTGTTTTTAATTTCTTGTTCAATGTGCTAACCTCCCATCTTACTTTTGCAGGAAAGATGTCGAACATGAGGGAGCATCTGGTCAGGTCCGCAACGGCCAAAATTTTGAAGAAGGCGCTAGTGATGAAGGCTGATGTCGCCAAGCAATAGAAGGACTAAAAAGCTGGTTTTTTAAATGGGGACTAAAAAATTAAAATATTTAATTTATGGGGTCAAAAGTGCATTTAAGCTTATAAGAAAAGAAAGTGTTATAGAAAATCCATTTCTGCTCTTATCTATATTCTTGTCATGTCATCGATTTGGGGGCAAAATGTGTTAAGAATTTGCTTTTTCCAACCAAAATATCGCTTTGAACCAAATTGGTTACTATTTCTTCTATTTTACTCCATTTTTTCTATGATGTCAACCAGATGTTAGCAATTGGTTCCAAATAAACTTTCTAATTCACCTTTTCTCTTTTATCAATGTCACTTTTGTACTTGAGAAAATCCCTCCAAAATATCACTTTTGTCCTTTTATCTCCCAAATCTTTTCCTCTACTTCATCCTCGGGTTGTTTAGCATCTACAAGTTGAAGGTGTTGTTTTCTACCGAGTTCTCAATCTGGTTCCGTCTTATTTCTTCTTCACCTTCTCCCTCTTTTTGTTAAACGTTTTTGTTTTCTATTTTGAGACAATGAAGCTCAGCTTCTTGGTACAACAGATAAAAGTTTGAAAATGTCCTTAAAATCAACAAGTTTTGTCTTCTTCCTTCTTCATCTTTTTGTTTATTTTCTGGGTTATCGATTTTGAGGCTATAAAGTTATGATTATTGGTATAAAAGTTTGTGTTTGAGTTTGCGTTTGTTTTGTGTTTTTGTTCTATTTGTTTTTGTTTTGATGTTTGCGACCATCTTTGTGTATTTGTTTAGCTATGATTGATTTTGTTTTCAAGACATTAGCTGATAAATGTTTGAATAATATTGTTTGTGTTTCAAATTCTATTTATGTTTTTGTTCCTAATTTGTTTTGTTGTTTATGTTTATGTCCATATTTGTGTATGTGTTTATGTATTACTGATTTTGTTTTATACACTTTTGCATGAACTATATAATGGCAATGTTGTTTGAAAAGATCGCCAAAATTATTCACCGAAAATATCTCTGGAAACTCGCCGTTAAAGCTCATCATAAATGGATCATCCTAACAAACAACAAGGAGCACTTGGAACTCATACTTTTTGATGCGGATGTAAGTCTTGGTTTTCCAATTTCCAATGCCTTTTAAATAGTTGTAAGGTTTTGGAATAAGTTAATTATTTACTTAAAGTTTCCTTAATAGATGTATGTCTTGGATTTGTAGGGGTCTGATATTCATGTTGTAATATTGAGGCGTTGAAGACAACTTTTGATTCACTTTTAGCCATAAACAATACATACATTGTTACAAACTTTCTCCCACAACCAAATGATATGATGTGATCTGGTGTGATCAGACTGGATCGTCATGGCCTTCCGTGTAGGACGGAGATGATGGATGTATGAGAGGAGGGGGTGTACCTGCAAGGTACTCCGATTCCAAAGTAAGTTTGGGCTAGAGAGAAAGCAAGTACAAAGTTTTTAGGTATGATTTAAAGTGTATCGTAGTGATCAAACCTGACCATCTCTAGTGAGAGGGTATTTATAGAAGTAACCCCCATAGCGGGGCCAAGGTCTCCCATGTGGCCAAAATATCTGGTCAACCAATGGGAGACTACTAGGTGGAGGGTCAGACGCGTGACCCTTTGACCTGATCCAACTGTTTCCGTGAAATCCGGGGAGACAGTTGGTCGCGTGAACCGTTAAGCGCGTGATGCGGACATCCCCAACAGTCATATTGTGTCCAACGGCTATGTTGTGCCCAACGGCTAGATTGGCCGCATCCAGTTATTGGGCCTTGCCAAGAGCTGGACTGGATTGGGATTTTCCCTAATATGGGCCAAGCGCCTGCCCAGTCCAGAACATGAGCCCCCTAAGTCTTTGCTCTGAAGAAGAGTGATGACTTGATATAGCCTAGTGGACTGTTGCCTTTGAATGATAATGTGCGGGGATATACTTATCTCCTGCTCTATGGTCAACGTGGTCGACACTGGTTGTTTATCAGCTCGACAACACTTCTGTACGCAAGGACATGCCCGCAAAAATGGCGTTTTTATGTCGACCAGCCCTTGAGAGGACGTGGCTCGTGGGGGACTGGAGAAGACTTGGGGGAATGCAACACATGGCTTTGGGAATGCCAAACGAAGATTCTCTTCTGACACGTGGTGGTGCATTTAATTTCTTTCAAGCCTAAGGGGTCTAGGCTATGATGACCTTTGTGTTTCCCCAAGCGAGCAACTGCTTATAAAAAGGGGGAGCGAGGATTCATTTGCACACTTCACGCAAATTTTTCTCCTCAAACCCCTTTGCTCTGCAACTCATCCTTTCGCTGGAGTTCATCTTCGCCGCCATTGATCTTCTTCGTCCAAGCCCAGACCTTCATCTTCAACCTCTAAAATCAAGTAAGTTCTCAATCTTTCATCGTTATTTCTAGGATGTTCTTCCTTTTCTGGAAATTATCATGACTTTTCCGGTGACTCATGAACTTTCTGGTTGAATGTTCATGTGTTCTTCGATGAACACATGAATTTTCTAGAAAATTCATGACGAACATAGGATAAATGTCTTTGAATGTAGTGTAGAACTGTGTAAATCTTCCTAGATTTCTGGTTAGGATTAGCTTTAAGTTTGTAGTCGGGCATTAAGCCATCTCGATGCGAGGATTAATTTTCGCGCGACAAGTTTTGTTTTGTCGAGGAGACTTGTCCTCGCGAATCCTTTTCATAGAGTCGCGGAGACTCGTCCCCGTTTTACGGGGAAACGAATTTTGCCGCGTCCTGGTATAATCGACTAGAGCTCGAGGGTGTCCTCGTACTTACTCCTCGCCTTTTCACTTGATTAGTGGTGGAAGGGTGGATTTGATCTCTGTAGTCGAATTCACGTTTTCTTCCTCTACTTTTCAAGTGAAATGGATGACAAAAACGGGGAGTCGTCCCCTAAGTCGGGGTTGTACCCGGGGAGGCGGAGCGGCCCGTTGAATATGCTAACGCCCGAATGGCTGAGGGAGATATCGACTGGATAGCCCACGAGCCAATGTCGACGAGATCAACTTTTACTAAAAAGGAGGCTCGTGAGTTTCATTATCTTGAAGACCGGGCAGAGGGTGCGCCCGTCAACTGGAAGGCTATTTGCCCCATGGAAGCCGACTGGATATGTTCGGTGTATCCGGGGATGAGGTTCCCCATGTATGAATTTTCCTTCGTAGAGGCAGGGTATCGTCTACCCTTCACCGACTTTCAAGAGGCCATCTTCTATCATCTTGAACTATGCCCTGCCCAACTACATCCGAACGCTCTGGCATTTATTAGGACCATTGAGCTGGTCTGCCGATATCTGAGGTTCGGGGCCACAGTAGATCTTGTCTTCTGTATATTTCAAATTCAAAGAAGCGCAGCAGGCTCGAAGCAGAGCTGGGTGTCCTTTAAGCAACAGAGCAAGCTCTTCTGGCCGTACTCGGAATCTGTCCGAAACTTCAAGTACAGATTCCTGGTCGTGAAACCTATCTCGGAGGCGGCTAAGGAGTCCATATCCACCATGGAGACCGTGGAAGTTGGTGGTCGGGAGGTAATGAAGGCGGTGTCAAAGTTCCCGTTGGAATGGGTGTACGCCTATTTTAAATATAGAACCGATCAGTTCCTTGTCAAGCACGAGCAGCTCTGTGACGGGGACAAGGAGTCTTTCTGGGCATTGCATGCCTATGTAGAGAGTTTCAGCCCCGCCTTCGTAGTGGATAGGGACGACAACGAACTGTACAGGGAGGATGAAGAGCCTGCTCGGGCGGCTCGCTACATAAATACCAAAGCCCTCCTCGAATGTGAAACTGAGGATGTTGCGTTTGAGCTCCTTGGTATAGGTTATCTCTTTGCCCATGTTTTTAATTTCTTTCTCAATATGCTAACCTCCCATTTTACTTTTGCAGGGAAGATGTCGAACATGAGGGAACGTCTGGTCAGGTCCGCAGCGGCCAAAAATTTGAAGAAGGTGTCAGTGCCTAAGGCTGGCGTTGCCAAGCAGCAAGCAACGCTGGAGAAGTTTGTGGGTGGCACTGTCTCCTTCCTGGGGACCACTTCGAACCCTCCTACTGCGGACACAACCAACAAGAGGAAGCCGAACGATATTGGCTCCTCCCCAGCTGATGGTTCGAGCAGCTTTGTCGGGGGAAATTCGTACTTCCTCTGTGTTATCTTCAAGGAAAATTATATGATGGGGAAGGCTCTGTTGTTGTCCCCGACCTCGAGGCGTCGGCCATTCTGTCCTCCGACCCTAAGGTGAGGAGGAAACTTCTCTGCCAGGATGCGACCGCTGTTATGAGGGTCCTGGAGGCAGCACTGGTCCTCGGGGATGCGGAGATAGTTCCGCTCGAGGATCTTAAGAGGGCGCAGGCCAAGATCACCGACCTCGAGCTGGAGAATGTTGAGATACATAATAGGCTGACAAAGCTCGAAGGCAACCTGGAGGCCAAGATCGCACTCCAGAAGGAAGTGACCCAGATGAAAGGGGAGGTGACAAGGGTGAACGAAGAGAATGCCATCTTGAAGGCAAAGTTAGCCGAGCTGGAGGGGTCGTCGACAGTCGGTCAGGATGAGACCGAGGATGAGAAGGCCCTGAAGACCCGGAAGGACCTGATCGAGAGAATCTGCATCCTCGAGTATGACAACTTGGGAGCGGCTGAATTTGGATTCAACGCTGCGGTGAAGCAGATGAAAGCTCTCAATTTTGACGTCTAGTTGTTGACCGAGGGGATGGGTGTTCTTAACGTGGTCGTCGACGGCGAGGTGTTTCCTCCAGAGTTTCCCGGTGATGCAGTTTAATTGTTTGTACCTTTTGTTGGCCTGCGTGTGTAGCGCGCGATTTTTGTCGGTGACGCGACCACTTTATCGTGGAATTTGGGTTTCTCCTCACAATGAGGAGGGGGTGCTACTTTCTGATTTCTTATTTATCCCATGAAGCTGGAAGGGAAAGGGAAGCTATCTAAAACTAACCTTGCATGCAAATGTTTAACTGAACACACGCTTAAAGAGATTCGGGGAGTTCGGGGTCAGGTTATACAATGGGGAGTTGTCAATTACCCATCCTATATGTGGTTATCCACAGGATGTTAGCTTTAGGTTCTGCTTTGTATTTGATGGTGTTTATCTGTTAATGGGTTGGGAAAGTTTCTAAGGAAATATGAGTGAGTGAGTGAGTTGATGTTGATGTTCGAGTTGTTCCGATGTTTTTGGTAAGGTACTAGACCTAAGTTTTGATTGATATGAAGGTACTGGACCTAGAGTTTTTGATTAGTATGCTCGCTAAGATTTCACAATCTTATGCCTACGTATTCCCGTTTAAATGAAACAGGGAAATCAGAGCAATCGTAGTTCCTCCTATTCTAAGGGAGGAAAAAGATATTTTGGTGTCTTTGGTATACCCCAAATTTGTCCTACTTGTATATAATTTCCATCCGCTGACTATTATTCAAAAAAATCCAAAAAAATATGTTGCTTTGGTTCAGTTAGATAAAATTTGTTTCAAGACCAAGGCCTGGGTGTGATTGATTCAAATGTTTATGTCTGAAGTTTCAGTCATGGTTTTTGTGCCAATTCAGATTATACGTGTGTGGATCAAGTTATCAAGTTGTGTGCAAGTACTGATTGTGTGGTCCAGGTTCTTTGTCATTGATCCAGGATTCGTCAGATTTATAGTTCAATCAAGACCGTGTTAAGACGAATTCGAGATTGTGGTGTCATAAATTAGAAGTTTATTCAAGGAGGATCTTCTTCGACTTAATTCAATAATTGTGGTATGCAAGTTTCGTTTGTCAGAGGTCTTGAGTGTTGATCAAAGGTGGATGCACATTACCGTTATCCATATCCATTCCCGCAACCATTTTGTTATTTACCCATTTTTCAATCCAATTTTTCATTCGACTATCCATTTTCATGTCCATTTTCAATTCGCTACAATTTCCATTTAACCATTTTTTCTAAATCCATTTTTGAACCACTTATATATCCATTTTAATTTCATTTCATTATCCAATATAAATACTCATTTTCAATATATTTTATAAATATCCATTTCTTATTTTCATTTTTCACATTCATTTTCCACTTTTATCCAATATTCAATTCTTAAGCCATGACCACATTTCTAAATTCAAATTCATTTCTAAATCCACTTTATCCAAATCTCATTCTACAAATTCAACAAAGTCCATCATCTATGTTACAATAAAACAAATGGGTCCATGAATTACAAAAAGCTCTAGTTGCAAAAGCCCATTCGATTACAAAATAAAATGTTTACAAAAAAAAATCATAAACCAATGTTGAATGATAATCCTCCACACAATAACCAAGTCATGCCACTTCCAAACCACAAACCAACGCACCTGCTAGCATCAGTACAACAATGACTTGTGCATAAACAAGACCAACAAATTCTACACTAATAAACCGTACTGCTGCTGAAGCCAAAATACTGCTACCTCCTGCAGTCTGATATCAACACCAACCAACAACAGCTGCTACAAAACCTACATCTTGACAATGACAACACAATAAGAGCAAGACAAGATTCAATAATTCAATAATAATAAGAGGAGAAGAATTTTACTGTTATAAAAAGAGGATTCTTAGAACTATTTCGGGGGGGATTTTGGGCAACAACAACAACACTGAAAAAACTCTTCACAAAAAATTCTAATTCCCTCCTCCATAAAAAAATCGCTCAATCAAACCTCTGCAGCGGTTCCATCCTTCTTCCATAACCCTCTTCCCCTGTCTCAGTCATCTAACCTTCTCTTCACATCAACTCTGTTCCGACGACCTCAAATCTCCCCTCACCCAACTTCATCTTCTTCTCTTTCCTCAACCGTAATCGCCAATAAACACCCAGAACAACTTCCAAAACCCAATCGCTCATAACCAAATCAAACCACACCACCTTCTTCACTTCACCCACTAATCCCCAAATCAACAACTCAAAACCCAATCCCAAATCGATTTCAGAAATCGGAAAACAGAGAAATAAGAAGAAGAGTTCACATCGCGACTCCCAAATCCACCCAAAGTTACAAATCAAAACCCAAAACCCTTTTTCGAGCCAGAAGCACAGAGTCGATGAGATGAAGAGAATCACAAACGCAGAAAAATCGAAGTCCCAAAATCAACAAACCTGAAACGAAATCTCTGATACGGAGTGATTGAAGGTGAGAGTCGAACGAAACAAGAGGAAACGAGATGTACGATGATATCGCCGATGAGGACGTCGTGTTCGCTCGATCGGACTTTGACCTTGCTTCACCCTTTGCTTTTTATTTTATTTCACTGTTTTTTTTCTTTTTAAAAAGCCACACTTCATGTCAGCTATAGGCTGTGATGTTTTTTGTAATTATTTTTTTGAAAACTTGATTTTGAAAACATGGCAAAGTCTATCATTTTATTTCTAAACCCCATTGTCTCTTTTTTTATATTACTTCCTTTTGGATTTTGTTAGAAACTTGGTAGATGATGGGCTTGGGAAAGACCCAAATGATTCTCATACGCACTAAGCCCGTTTGATATGCACCACCTCTTTTTTTTATGTAAACCACCCCTTGATTGCTTCTATAAGGGATGATGGGCTTCAAGGCCCAAATGAATCCACGCACACCCAGATCTGGCGTTAACCCCCTCCCTCTCATTACTTTTAAAAAATTATTATCTTTTGTTTTTTTTAGATTTTTAGAAGTTTCTTTTAATATTGTGAATCGCTTTAATGTCAATATGTTATTTGATTCTAATAATTTCAATCTTACTTCTCATTTCCTTTTTCGATTTATGGGCCAATGATCCAACAACACTCATGATTTAATCGGTTATCTTCAAACCGATGGAATTTTGATTAATATGAGGCCTATTTACTATTTTTTTTATTTTTTATTTCAATTTATTTCATTACATTATTTTTATTCATTTTGGGTCCATGAAAACCAAAATATCAAGATTTTTCAATTTTTCGATTTTAAATCTTGATAAAGGTGAGACCTTTATTCTTTTTTGACATTTTCGAGTTTATTTCATTTCTATAATTTTTATTTCACTTTTATTCATTTTTGGGTCAATGAAAATCAAATACGAAAGATTATCGATTTTTCGATTCAAAATCTTAGTAAAGATGAGGCCTTTCCTAGTTTTCCGATTTAATTTCTAATTTATATTTAATTTTCATTTCACATATCCTTTTATTCACTTTTGGTCAATGAAAGTCAAAAGTCGTCGATTATCGATTTCTCGATTAAATCATGATTAAGACGGGACCAACTTTAATTTTATGTCAATACTATCTCTTGTCCATTTTATCTTACATTATTGTTCAAATTCTTATCATATTGTCCGTATCATATTCATGTCATGTTTATCTAACCATTTCATTTGTTCATATTTTTAACCTAACACACCTATTCAAATCGTTTTCATAATTAAATCACGAAAGAATTGAATTCTTGAAGTCTAGCACTTCTTGGGTTCTTGAGTGATCGCTATTGAGGCGCACGCCTTGGGTGGTGATCACTCGACCTTTCGTTTCTAAAACACTCGTCTTAATTATTTGGATAAAGGAATGCCATTGGAGTCTAGCATTCCACGTGGTACTTTCGTCGTCCAACAAACAATATTTCGTAAATCAATCGAATGAAAAAGGTGTCGTTGGGATCTAGCATCCCAATAATGCCCCGATTAATTGGATCGCGAGGCCGACGTCTCGTTTATCGAATGATCGTCATTCTCCCCAAAACATTTAACAAATCAAACCATTTCCAAACAATTCTCGACTCGTCGTCGAGCCACTCTTCCAAACATTCACGTAAGTCGAGTGCCTTTTGCCTCATCGTCAAATGCACACTTGCACGCTTCGTTAGGTTTCGTTACTAGGAGCACCCCTAGGGACTAGTATCGATCCTCACCTTTTTTCGTAACACTATCCAATTCGATCTTTTTCAAACCGTTTTCTTAATTAACTAACGAAAGGAGGAGATTCTTGGAATCTAGCATTCCTTGGATCTTCGAATGAATGGCTCTTGAGGCACGCCCTTGGGTTGTTATTCATTCACCCTTTCGTCTTAAAACATTTAATCACTATCAAACATTTTCGCAGTCAACTCACGAAAGAACTGAATTCTTGGAGTCTAGCATTCCTTGGATTTTTGAGTGACTGCTCTCGAGGCACGCCCCTTGGGTCGTATGTCATTCAATCTTCCGTCTCCTAAAATTCAAACCCTAACCCCCATTCTTTTCGTGGGCGTACCACGAACTACGACTGCTCTGATTCTTTATTCTCGTCCGAGTAAAGATACGTAGGCACAAGATTGCGATGATCTTGGCGAGCACACTTTCTCTTTTTCCCCCCGTTTGCGTCCACATTACCATCCTTTTCCGTCATACCCCGTAGTCGAAATACGATTGCTCTGATTCCTCATTCTCGTCCGAATGAGCATACGTAGGCCCGTGGTCGCGATGATCTTTCCGAGCACCCTATCCTAAAACCATCCCATTTCCCTTCAGTATCTTTTCCCTTTATCTTATCGTTTCGCGTTTACCATTGAGAAGAAAACAAACAAGCTTAGATAACATTCCTCACAATTCGAACTAAGAGGTTCCCGTTGAGTACAACGGACGTGAGGGGGTGCGCGTACCTTCCCCTCACGTAACCGACTCCCGAACCCAGAATGTGGTTGTGAAGACCACGTTCTTATCCACTCCTCAAAAGTTTTCTCGATATTTTCCTTTCCCTCTTTTGGGATAAATAAAGTTCGGTGGCGACTCTGTCGAACCGTTTTCCGCGCCTTTCACGCGAGGGTCGTGTCTTCGATTTAAGCGATTTTTTTCGAGGTGCGACAGTCTTGTTCAAAGCCCAAGATTGAAGCTGAAGGGTTTGACTGAGAGAGAATTTGTCATCTCTAAGGAGGAATTGGACTTCCTCTAAGGGGATTGTTGATTTTTTTTGTGTGCCTTGATCAAAACCTAAGGTTGAAGCTAAGAGGTTGATTGACTCCACTAGGGAAGTTTTTATACAAGCCTAAAAGTAGGCTGGAAAAGACTGACTCAACAAAAGAGTGTTTATATATGTCTTGTACAAAGCCCAAGATTGAGGCAAAAAAGAGACTGACTCTTTGGGGATATCATTATACAAAGCCTAAGAGAAGGCTAAAAGTTTGACTTTTCCGGGGAAAATGTTCTATCTGTCTTGTACAAAGCCCAAGATTGAGGCTAAAAGGGATTTTGACTCCGCCGGGGAGGTTTGTATGTGTCTTGTACAAAGCCCAAGATTGAGGTCGAAAAGAAACTGACTCTGGGGGAAAGAAATCTTTATCTGTCTTGTACAAAGCCCAAGATAAAGGCTAAATGCGAGACTTTACTGACTCGGCTGAGGATATTTTAAGTGTCTTGTACAAACCCCAAGATTGAAGCTGAAATAAGTTTGACTCTGCTGGATAGTATTTCTCAAAGCCTAAAAGAAGGCTGGGAGGAATTGACTCTGCTTCGGAAGATATTTGTCCCAAGCTTAAAACAAGGTTATGAAGATTTATGTCTTGTACAAAGCCCAAGATTGAGGCTAAAAGGGTTTGACTCAACAAGAGAGTGCTTTTATCTGTCCTGTACAAAGCCCAGAAATGTGGTTGAACAAGCTGAAGAAATCATTATACAAAGCCTGAGAGGAGGCTAAATTCTGCTAGGGGAAATCTTTATACCTAGCCTAAGAGGAGGCTGGAAAAAGATTGACTCAACAAGAGAGTATTTTTATCTGTCTTGTACAAAGCCAAAGATTGAGGCTAAAAGGGTTGACTCAACAAGAGAGTTCTAAAAGGTGATTGACTCAACAAGAGAGTTTGAAAGTTGATTGACTCAACAAGAGAGTTTGAGAAGTGATTGACTCAACAAAAGAGTCTGAAAAGGTTAGCTGACTCAACAAGAGAGTCTGAAAAGGTTAGCTCCTCTGGGGAGAATCATTTGTACAAAGCCCAAGAGGAGGCTAACTTTGCTGAGGAAAGATCATTATACAAAGCCTAAGAGGAGGCTATCTTTCTGCTGGGGATTATTGAGATCCCTATGCAGGTCCAAGTGGGGAATCAACTCTTGCTTAGGGTTCCAGAAGAGTTGAGATATCCGATGCCCTGAGGTTCTGATTCTGTTAAGGTTTTATTGATGATAAAATGACCCTGGCTTGGGATTTTTTAGGAGAGAGACTGGGTTTTAGAACCCATGGGTTTTATCTCAACTAGAGATTGATCCAGAGTGACCGGGGTTTTTCCTATGTTTGTAGGGAACTTGAGAATGTCTTTGAGACTCAATGGGATTTAGACTGTCCAAGTCTACTGGTGTGGAAGAGTTTTATCTTTTGTATGATGCCCCCAGGGGAGGCATGGGTATTAAGGGATGAGAATCAACCCTAAATTGGTCTGAGATTTGACACTGGAAAGACTGCTTTAGCAAAGGATGACTAAGTTCTGTCTTATACCTTTAAGAGGTCTTCAGGGTCCTTGTATTAAGCCCAAGAGAAGGCATGAGAACTTCTAAGAAGCCAGAGGGTCCTTGTACAAAGCCCAAGAGGAGTCGGGGATGTTTTTAGGAAGCCTGTGGGTCCCAAACCAAGAAAAGTTCAAGAAATGCTATTCACCGAGAATAGATCATTTAGTGAAAGTTCTGAGGTTTGAAGAAATTCAAGAGATGTTATTCACCGAGAATAAATCAACTCTGGGGAGTAGAATTTCTTTGACAATTTCTAATAGTGACAGCCTGAGAAAAGGTTCACCGAGAATACTGCCTTTCTCTTTGTTCCATATTGTTTAAGCCCAAGAGAAGGCAAAACTGTATCTGGAAGTCCTATGGGGATCTAGTTTTGACTGTATTAAAGAGTAACCAACATGGCTCTACCTAGTTCTAGACCTAGTTGTCGGGAAAAACTCTAAATAACTATACTAGTATATATATAGTTGATATAAGACAAGTATTTAAAAGGGTATGAAAGAAGGACTTACAGGAGAGCAACTTCCCACAATACAGTTATATATATTTAAAGCATGTAAAAGAAAGCTGATAAAAACTTACAGGTGAGCAAGCTTCCATGCTGTATTGATAGTTGCTCAAAGAAATTAAAGAAAGTTTTGATAACAACATATATTTGAACTTAAATCAAAAGGGAAGTTGTTTTTGAAAAGATGGTTGAGGCTTATACTCAAGGAGAGGCCCAAGGTTTAACAGTGATCGCACTATTGTTTTAAAAATCGCATCGGGTCTTATACAATGACTGAGGCCCAAAGAGGTTTCTTTACACAAGGGTTAGGGCTTACACTCTTTCAAGAGGCCCAAAAGTGTTTTTGAAAAAGAAAGATGAGACTTACAACACGAGGGGAGGCCCAAATGATTTTTGTTTTGAAATGCCGATCGCGCCGAGATTTTTTAACGCAAAGGGGCTTATACAATATCTGAGGCCCAAAATGGTTTTGGTTAAAAGGGGATTGGGTCTTACACTCTATTAGAGGTCCAAAACTGTTGAAAATTTAAAATCAAGAGGAAACCCTAATTTTAAATTAAAATGTTATTTTTCAAAGGAAATTAAATGAAAAAAAAATGATATAAAATACCAAATATATTCAAAAATAAGTTGTACACCTTGAAAAATATTTTGAAAAAGCATGTTTAATTACATGAGAGTTTGAAATTCAATTGGTTTTGAAAGATCAAAGTGGGAATTCCATTAAAAAATGTTTAAAAACAATTAAAATGAAATTAATTACAAAAATTCTAACTATATTAAATAAATAATATAAATTGGATTTTTTTGTAAAATAAAATATTTAAACATTTTAGTGAATTTTGAGAAAAAGAATCAATTCAAAAACATAAATATTCAGAGAGAAATTAATTTTTGAATCAATTAACAAAAATAACAAAAAATTCAAATATTTGAATATTTGAAAAAGGGCGCCAAGAACACCAAGTTCTTGCCCGTGTGCCCTGTTTTTGCAGATTTACATTTTCTCACTTTTCTCCACGATTTCTCAATGATTTTGCACGATTCAAACACTAATCTTGTTCGCTTTTGAACAAGGATCACAACCATATAGATTAATTACATTTATATTAAGTATTGAGTGAGAAATCAGAAGAAAACCTCAAGAACCCTAATTTCAGCATGAACACAATGAAATTTCATACACGATTGATTCATGGCAATTGATTGAGGGTTATCACTCCATACATGATTAGGAACATATGGCAAAATTATTGTGCAGTAAAATATGCATGCATCATGGAGTTTGAAGAGTTCATGCTTACCTCTTGCAGCTGGTGATCGAGTTTGGTGATGGAGGTGTTACAGCTAGGTTCCAATGATCTGGACAACTTCCTTAGGTGCCAAGGATTGTGTTTGAATGCTTAGAATGAATGGAAATGATCTGGAACTTGAGACGGTGCCCCAACAGCAAATCTGTCAAGAACTTGAGCAGTGGCTGGTGATTTTGAGAATCTGATGTTCCAGATGTGATTTTGTGTTATGGATCACTTCTATATGTTATATGTGAGGTGTGTGTGTGTGATTGGTTTAGTTGGAATTGCTCTCAAACTCAAAATTCGATGGTGACTTGAGTTAGAAGGAAAAATTGGTGTGAAAGTGGTGATTTTGAGGAAAGCATCAGTTTGGGTGCTTTGGTATACTCAAACTGATCACAATTGAGGTCTATTTATAGCGTGTCAAGTTTGTTTTGCAAGCAACAGTGTGTGGCAACTGCAGCAGGCCTTTGGCCAATTGTGATCAAATGAAATCTCAAGTCTCCTCTAGCCATTGACTTGAAATTCAGGCACAGGCTTTGTAGCTTTGGTTCAGAGATAAGTCTTGACTGAATTCAGTTGGAATAGTCTTAGTTCATGCCACCTTGATGCATTCATTAAAGGCTTGGAAACAAAATTGGAGTCTTGGCATCTTGTAGCTCTTTTAGGTTTGGCATGGCTATATGTAGATCCTTGGACTTGGGAGGCTTGGGGATCAGATCATTCCCTTCTTGTTTCATCCTCAGATGTGTCCAAATGGATGACAAGGCTTGGATTTATCAGATTTGGACAAATCGAACAAAATGCACAAATTCTGCCTTGTAAAAACCAGTTTATGATGCCATGTTCCAAGGGTTGTATCTCCTTGCTCAAATGGAATTTGGAGATGATCTGGTACTTGTTGGAAAGCCCTCATGGCATACTTCAACTTTGATGTCCACCCCTAGACCTGGTTTGACTTGGATCAAGGTGAAAAATGTCCCTACATTTTGGAAAAAGTAAGGCAGATTCCGACTTAGTGAAAATTTCACTAAGTGTTGGAAAAATGTCATTTTCATGTTTTTAGCCATTTTGATCACTCCATAACTTAAAATCCATGAGGAATTGGAGTTTGATGTAGTTGAAGCTTTTGTAGAGTGTAGCAAGACCTACAAATCCAGCTTGGGATCACCCAAAATGGTTGCTTGGATCTCAAGTTATGGTCCTTGGAAGTTGGTACCCTAGCCACTTTGTTCCATAACTTAGAAAAGTTCTAAGTTTTTTATGGTTACCCCTTTTACAAGTTAACTCACTTTCTTTGATTTTTCTTGATGAATGATGATTCAAATCACATATTAACATTGTTTTAGGGTCAAGGAACCTTGGTTGACCAAAAATTCAAAAAGTCAAACTTGGATTTTTGTACTGTTGACTTTTTCAGCAGATGAAATTTTGACTTTGCGATCCTTTGGTGAAATCAATCCTTGGGCTCAATTTAACTTAATGGATCGCTTCCAAGGGTATTTAGGAATATTTTGGACCTCTCCCCAAGGTTTGAGATCAAGGGTAGTGTAGCGAGGGATTTTTGTCGGTGACGCGACCACCTTATCACTGGGTTTTCCTCACCGCAATGAGGAAGAGGGGGTGCTACTTTCTGATTTCTTATTTATCCCATGAAGCTGGAAGAGAAAGGGAAGCTATCTAAAACTAACCTTGCACGCGAATGTTTAACTGAACAAACGCTTTAAAGAGATTCGGGGAGTCGGGGTCAGGTTATACAATGGGGAGTTGTCAATTACCCATCCTATATATGGTTATCCACAAGATATTAGCTTTAGGTCTCGCTTTGTAATTGATGGTGTTTATCTGTTAATGGGTTGGGAAAGTTTCTTGGGAAGTATGAGTGAGTGAGTGAGTTTTTTATGATGTTCGGGTTTTTCCGATGTTTTTGGTAAGGTACTAGACCTAAGTTTTGGTTGATGTATGAAGGTACTGGACCTAGGGTTTTTTTTATTAGTATGCTCGCTAAGATTTCGCAATCTTATGCCTACGTATTCCCATTTAAATGAAACAGGGAAATCAGAGCAATCGTAGTTCCTCCTATTCTAAGGGA
Organism: Lathyrus tuberosus; assembly: GCA_022829125.1. Classification (NCBI taxonomy): domain Eukaryota; kingdom Viridiplantae; phylum Streptophyta; class Magnoliopsida; order Fabales; family Fabaceae; genus Lathyrus; species Lathyrus tuberosus. The sequence continues at coordinate 6,032,688 of JALAZF010000121.1, forward strand.
GGAAAAAGATATTTTGGTGTCTTGTTCAAAGCCCAAGATTGAAGCTAAAAGGTTATTTGTGTCTTATTCAAAGCCCAAGATTGAAGCTAAAAGTTTGACTTAGAGAGAACTTGTTATCTCTAAAGAGGGATTGTTGATTTTTGTGTGCCTTGATCAAAGCCCAAGGTTGAAGCTAAGAGGTTGATCGACTCTACTGGGGGGAATCCTTACCCAAAGCCTAAGAGGAGGCTGGATAAGACCGACTCAACAAGAGAGTGTATATGTTGGTGTCTTGTACAAAGCCCAAGATTGAGGAAAAAAAGAGACTGAGTCTTTGGGGATATCCTTATACAAAGCTTAAGAGGAGGCTAAAAGGTTGAATTTTTCGGGGAAAATGTTCTATCTGTCTTGTACAAAGCCCAAGATTGGGGCTAAAAGGATTTTGACTCTGCCGGGGAGGTTTGTATGTGTCTTGTATAAAGCCCAAGATTGAGGCTGGAACGAGTCTGACTCTTGCTGGAGAGTATTATCTGTCTTGTACAAAGCCCAAGATTGAGGCTGAACTGAGAAATTTAATTGACGCTGGTGAGGATATTTTTATGTGTCTTGTACAAAGCCCAAGATTGAGGCTGAAATGAGTTTGACTCTTCTTGGGGAAGATCATTCCTCAAAGCCTAGAGGAAGACTGGGAGGAAATGACTCTGCTAGGGAAGATATATGTCCCAAGCTTAAGAGAGGGAGATTTATGTCTTGTACAAAGCCCAAGATTGAGGCTAAAAGGGTTTGACTCAACAAGAGAGTGCTTTTATATGTCTTGTACAAAGCCCAAGATTGAGGCTAGAAAAGGTTGACTCAACAAGAGAGTCTGAAAAGGTGATTGACTCAACAAGAGAGTCTGAAAGTTGATTGACTCAACAAGAGAGTCTGAAAGTGATTGACTCAACAAGAGAGTCTAAAAATTTGATTGACTCAATAAGAGAGTCTAAAAAGGTTAGCTCCGCCGGGGAGAATCATTATACAAAGCCCAAGAGGAGGCTGACTGTGCTGAGGAAAAGATCATTATACAAAGCCTAAGAAGAGGCTAACTTCTGGCAGGGATTGTTAAGATCTCGCGGCAGGTCCAAATAGGGAATCAACTCTTGCTGAGGATTACAGAAGAGTTGAGATATCAGAGACCTTGAGGTTCTGATTTGGGATAAGCTGACCCTGGTTAGGGAACTCTCAAGAGAGAGGCTGGGTTTCTGTTGGAAATTGATCCAGAGAGCCCGGGGTTTCTTCCTATATTCGTAAGGAACTTGAGAATGTCTTTGAGACTCAAGGGGGTTAGACTGTCCAAGTCTACTGTTGTGGAAGAGTTTTATCTTTTGTATGGTGCCCAAGAGGAGGCACAGGTATTAAGGGATGGGGATCAACCCTAAAATCCAATATTTGACACTAAGTTCTGTCTTATACCTTTAAGAGGTCGTCAGGGTCCTTGTATTAAGCCCAAGAGAAGGCATGAGAACTTCTAAGAAGCCGGAGGGTCCTTGTACAAAGCCCAAGAGGAGGCGGGGATGCTTGTAGGAAGCCCGTGGGTCTCAAACCAAGAAAAGTTCAAGAAATTCTATTCACCGAGAATAGATCATTTAGTGAAAGTTCTGTTATTTGAAGAAACTCAAGAGATGTTATTCACCGAGAATAGATTAACTCTAGGGAGTAGAATTCCTTTGACAATTTCTAGGGGTGACAACCTGAGAAAAGGTTCACGAGGAATACTGCCTTTCTCTTTGTTCCATATTGTTTGAGCCCAAGAGAAGGCAAGACTGTATCTGGAAATCCTATGGGGATCTAGTTTTGATTGTATTTAAAGAGTGACCAGCACGGCTTTACCTAGGTCTAGACCTAGTTGCCGGGGAAAACTCTAAATAACTATACTAGTATATATACAATTGATATATGATAAGTATTTAAAAGGATATGAAAGAAGACTAACCATGTCCAGCTTCCCACAATACAGTTATATATATATATATATTTGACGTGTATTTAAAAGAATGAAAGAAGACTAACCTTGCGCAGCTTCCCACAATACAGTTATATATATATATTAAAGCAAGTAAATGAAAGCGGATAAAACTTACAGGTGAGCAAGCTTCCATGCTGTATTGTTAGTTGTTTAAAGAAATTAAAGAAAGTTTTGATAACAACTGTATATTGAATCTAAATCAAATGTGAATTGGTTTGAAAAGATTATTGGGGCTTATATTCAAAGAGAGGCCCAAGGTTTTAACAGTGATCGCACCGTTGTTTTGATTATCGTACCGGGACTTATACAATGACTGAGGCCCAAAAAGGTTTATCTACAAAAGGGTTGGGTCTTACAACTCAAGGAGAGGCCCAAAAGTGTTTTAAAAGAAAAGAAATGAGACTTACAACACGAGAGTAGGCCCAGATGATTTGATTTTGAACTGGCGATCGTGCCCAGATTTTTTTAACGCAGAGGGACTTATACAATATCTGAGGCCCAAAAATGTTTTGGTTAAAAAGGGATTGAGTCTTACACTCTATTAGAGGCCCAAAAAGTTTGAAAATGAATAAATATGGGTCTTATAGCTCAAGGAGAAGCCCAGTTGGTTTTGTTAAAAAAGGCGACGATCGTGCCAAACTTTTGAAAATATACAGAGGGACTTATACAATATGTGAGGCCCAAAATTGTTTATTTACAAAGGGGTTGGGACTTACACTCTATTAGAGGCCCATGAGTGTTTGAAAAAGATTGGTGAGGGTGAAATCAACCAAAACCCTAATTTTGTTAAAAATGGAATTAGTTTTGATTAAAAATTAATAAAATCATTAAAAACATGTGAAAAATGAGTGGTGATCTTGGATCAATGTTTCAAAAATCATGTTTTTATCCACAAAATGATTGGAAACCATTTAAGTTTGGAAAATCAAGAAGGAAAAAATATTTTAAATGTTAAAAAACAAATAAAATTAATTCTTTGCAAAAATATCAAGTATATGAAATAAATAATATTTTTGGGAAATTTTTGTAAAATAAAATATTTTAACATTTTTTTGAATTATTAAAAAAAAGAATAAATAAAAAATGATTAAAATTGAATGAGAAATTAATTTTCCAAATCATTAAAAAATAACATGAAAAATAAAATAAAAATGGAACAAGTGGTAAAAAAAAGATCTGGGGCGAGGGGGATTCGAACCCCAGACCTCTCACTCGCCCAATACACACAAACCAGTTGATCAACCACTGTGGCGCAATGCCAATTCATAATATACATGGCAAACAATAATTATATAGTAAACAAGTTGGATTTCTAAAAAGGGCACCGTGTTCATCTTCAACCTCAAGCTCAGATGCGTGAAGGCTCGTATCTCACTCATTTCTCAATCATTTGACATGATTCAAACACCAAATTCATGCGTTTTTTAACAAGGAACATGAAGTCAATATTTGATTTCATTTATTTTTAGTGTGCAGCAAGTTACATTAACATGAATGTATGAACCCTAACTTTGCAAAAGCAATCGTGCAGACATGTTTGGGAGTGCTATGGTCAAATTTTTTGAGGGAAAACACTCAACATATGATGATAATCAATTGGCAAAATTATTGTACGAGGAAATATGCATGGTGTATGGAGATTGAGTTTTAGGCTTACCTTGTTGCAAGATGAAATGGAACTCTGCACAAAGTGTGTTCCAAAAGGTGGATGATGATCTCTACAACTTCACTGGATGGTATGGAGTGGATTGCAAGCCTTGGAACTCTTTGAAACTCCTTAGATCAAATTATGGTATCCCAACTGCATAATGGCTAGGTTGAAGAGTGAAATTTTGATGGAGGTGTCTCAGAAGTGGTTTAGGTGTTTGGACAGCTTTTATACCTCATATGTGATGTGTTAGAAGTGATGGTTTGAGTTGCTTGGCTCTGCAACTCAAAACCCGATAACACTTGCTCAAGAACAAAGAAATTTGGCACTTAAAGAGGGAATGAGAGAAAGCAATGTTGTAAGCTCCTTTGGGTGATCTAAATGATCAGTTAGGACCTCTATTTATAGTAGAGGAGTTGTGTTGAAGTTGTTCTCATGAAGCTCAGAGGATAAGGCCATGGTTCAATGGTCTTGACTTGGCATAAATGCCTTTTGCACTAGGTGTAACAGTTGCCCCAAATAGATCAGCTATGTATTGACTGATTCCACATTCTTCAGTCATTTTAATTGTTGTTTAATTAGAGAACTTGACTGAGGAGAGTGAGAATCTTGAAAGTGCACTATTCCACATTAATTCCCTTTGAATTCAAGGCATATATGCCAAAAACTCATCAATTCTCAAGGATAAGCTCTTGGCATTTCAGTCCAAGTTTGTTGGTTGGATCAAATGCATTGTGATCAGATTGGATGAATTTGGCATAGTGATCCTTGGCTTTGAATCAGAAATCGTGGAGAGCAAGCAAACATGCAAACTGGTTTTTCCGAAACAGTTGCAGCAGCATGACTTTGAGTTGTTATATCTCTTGATTTCCATGGAGTTTTTTCATGCTGATGGACCTTTTGAATTGCTAGCAATATGCACAACAACTTTGATGTTTACACCTTGAGTTGATTCATCTTGCAACTGTGTGAAAAAGTGCCCCATGTTTTGGTGTTTCACTTGAAATCTGCCTTGGGCAGAATTTTTCTAAGTGTTGAAAAAATATGCATTTTCATGTTTTCAGCCACTTTGAGCACTTCATAACTTAGAATCCATGAAGAATTGGAATGAGATGTATTTGACACTTTTAAAGTATGCCATGAGATCTACAAATCCAGCTTTGGACCATCCAAAATGGTTGCTTGGATCTCAGGTTATGGTCCTTGGAAGTTGGTACCCTAGCCACTTTGTTTCATAACTTAGAAAAATTCTAAGTTTATTATGGTTACCCCTTTTACAAGTTAACTCACTTTCTTTGATTTTTCTTGATGAATGATGATTCCAATCACACATTAACATCATTTTAGGGTCAATGAACCATAATTGTGAAAAATCTCAAAAAGTCAAACTTGGTTTTGTACAGTTGACTTTTTATCGGACGAAATCCAAACTGTGCGATCCTTTATGAAATCAAGTCCTTGACCTAAATCAAACCTAAGGGGTATATTCCACAGGTGTTATAAGGTGTATTGAATCATGTCCCAAGGTTTGGGAGCATGTCTGGATCAAAAGTCAAAGGTACAGTTGACTTATTCCTCAAAACCCTAATTGTGGTCCAGATGAAATTGAAACTTGTGAATCAAGCTTCTTGGATCAATCCATTATTGTAAATGGATCAATGTAGTATGTTAGAGACCCTCAAATCATGCCTTGAAGTCTTGGCTCATGTTTTGTCCCAAAAGTCAACTTAGGGGTGAATTAGGTCAAGAAACCCTAATTTTTGATTTTTTTCGGTAAAGGCATCCCCTGAGGTTAAATTGAGTTGATGATTAGGTCCATGAGGTCCCTTGGAGTATCTTGGGTTGTGCTTTGAAGCATTGGCTCATTCCCAGAGGAAAATTTCCATCTGGAGGCCTCAGTCGACTAAAACCCTAATTTGGTGACACTGGCGATCCTGAGGCTTGATCCACTTGGAATGTTGCAACTTTGTGCTTGATTCTTGATATGGGAGTCCTCCTGATCCATTTTGGGTGTTTGAGAGGCTAGACAAGTTGAAGATCATGTCATTTCTTGATTAATCTTTTGTCTAAGTGCCCTAAGAGGGCTTGAAACCCTAATCCTTGATTGTAGTGAATGCTCCACAATTCCTTGAGGAGATTAATGAGACATGAAAGTATCTCCATCTTGTGATGATGATTGGCACAATGATGGGAAATCTTAGTGGTCAAAATTTGGGGTATGACAGATGCCCCTATTTAATCTTCTTGGACCCGAAGGTGGGAATGACGAAGGTATTCGAGCATTCGGGATGCAAGAGGATTAAATATCGGAATACCCAAAATTTTGATGGTGGTTATGAATGGCAGTTTGCTAAGCAATGACGCTTAGAAAAGGGTGAAACTTCCTCTCGATCCTGGTTTCCTACCAAGGAACTGGTCTCAGTTTCCGATATAAACTTCCCCTAGATCCTAGTTTCCTACCAAGGAACTGGTCTCAGTTTCTGAAATAAACTTCCCCTCGATCCTGGTTTCCTACCAAGGAACAGGTCTAAGTTTCTGAAATAAACTTCCCCTCAATCCTGGTTTCCTACCAAGGAACTGGTCTAAGTTTCAGAAATAAACTTCCCCTCGATCCTGGTTTCCTACCAAGGAACTGCTCTAAGTTTCTGAAATAAACTTCCCCTCGATCCTGGTTTCCTACCAAGGAACTGGTCTAAGTTTCTGAAATAAACTTCCCCTCAATCCTGGTTTCCTACCAAGGAACTGGTCTCAGTTTCTTTTTTCAATAAACTTTCTTGACAAGGGACGCTATTTGTAGCGGTTTTCCTCAAACTTCTCGCCGAATTTTCCTAGGGAGATACCATTTGATGGGAAAAAGTTTTGATGTCAGACTTGATAGGGAACCCATTCGTCTAAGTTGTAGAGGTGCACAAACTTCTCTATTTTGGAGACGCCATTTGTTGACTCTACTGGGGAAAACGAGTCTCTTGAGAGACTGTTTCCTGTTTGGGGATGTTACATCATACTTTCCTTCGAGATCTTCTCGGAGAAATTCCATGTGATGTAATCTAATTTTGAGGTGCTGATGACCTTTTCGTCAGCGAATTTTCTGGAGAAAAACTGTTGTATTGCCGAATCTTTGATTAAGAGGCTTTCTCTGGGGATTTTCCTTAATCCGGGAAAGCGAAGATATTATCTTCAATGGCGAAGAATGACGTTTGTCGACGGCCCTCTTGCTTTTCAGAGGTTCAAGTTATCAAAGTGGTCGAGGATCGGCTCCAATCCAGAAATAAACTGGAGGAGAGATTATTCAGAAGCAACATTTCCAAACGAGGAAAGAACTGACAACTCGATTGAGAGGACTTTTATCACTTGAGGATAAGACCGACTAGGGTGATAGTGATGCAATATGAATATGAATGCGAATAAATAATGCATGATGTATGTATGTTTATGCTGACAAAACTGACGCGACATACAGACTAATAGATGACCATGCCTGGATACTCGGCCACTGCAGGGGACGACGAAGTATCATTTGGTTCAAAATAGCACTTTTGCCTTGCTTAGGAGAGATAGTCCCAGGTGGAAAATGTTGGTCGGGCTTAGGAGGTAAGAACTCTGTCAGGGATATCAAATGGAAAAATCACATCTGATACAGTTGATCATTCATTCAAGCGTACTGGTTTAGAAGGAGTATTTTGATTCTGCACTTTGAAGCTCGATTACTTCTGGAAAAGCGATCGATGTTCTTTCGATGTTCAACAGTCAAAAGAAATTGCCATATTTATTTTAAAAGCAGAAAAAAGTTTGACAAGTAAATTCATTTTTGTTTTATTTCAAGAATCATTGATCATATTAAAACATCATTCTGTAAAGCTAAAACAAATGAGAATTGCAAACAAAAGCACTAGGGCTCAAATTTTATTGATAGGATGGAAATCAGCCAAACGCGTGATTCCATGGAGTATTTACAAAGTTTAGAAAATGGTAATTTAAGGGAAAAGGGCTACATTTAAACATAACGACCGCTATTCTTCTACCAACTTTGAATTTTGGACATCCTGAGCTTCTGTCGAAGATGACCTTGACTGGAGTTTTTCCTGACTGATGGCATTACTGCTGCTGAGGGATTTGCCCCTTTGTTGGACATAGTTACTTGCCATGAATCCCTAATTTTTTCCTGGATTGTACTTTGAGATTTCCAATCCACCAGGATGATTTTTTTATTATGTCTCTAATTTTTGCCTGGACCGCCCTTTCGGGTTTTCAATCCACCGAGACATTTTTTTATTTAGGCGAAGTATTTCTTGACTACATCAACATTTGTGGGGTAGGCAAATTCCTCTCCATCCATGGTTGCGAGTCTCAAGGCGCCGTCTGAGAAAGCTTTCTTGACCACATATAGGCCATCATAATTCGGAGTCCATTTGCCTCGGGAATCAGTGAGAAAAGATTGTATCTTCTTGAGCACGAGGTCTCATTTTCTGAAGACGCGAGGTCGGACCTTTTTGTTAAACGCCTTCTTCATTCTTTGCTGATACAACTGACCATGGCATAATGCCATTATTTGCTTTTCCTCGATCAGATTCAGTTCGTCGTGTCGACTTTGACACCATTCAGCCGCTGTTAGCTTAGCTTCCATCAATACCCTGATTGATGGGATCTCTACCTCTATGGGGAGCACTGCTTCCATGCCATATACTAGAGAGAAAGGGGTTGCCTCTGTTGAAGTGCAGACAGATGTGCGATAACCATGAAGAGCAAAGGGTAGCATCTCGTGCCAGTCTTTGTAGGTTACAACCATCTTTTGAATGATCTTCTTGATATTCTTGTTAGCCGCTTCTACCGCTCCATTCATCTTGGGTCGGTAGGGAGATGAGTTATGGTGTTCAATTTTGAATTCAGCACACAACTCCTTCATCATCTTGTTGTTCAAGTTGGATCCATTATCAATAATGATCTGGCTAGGAACACCATAACGGCAGATGAGATTGTTTTTGATAAAGCGGACCACGACTTGTCGGGTTACATTAGCGTATGACGCTGCTTCGACCCACTTGGTGAAGTAATCAATGGCCACCAGGATGAACTGGTGTCCGTTCAAAGCTTTGGGTTCAATCATGCCAATCATGTCGATACCCCATATGGAAAGAGGCCATGGGGAAGAAAGAACTTTGAGATGTGTTGGCGGTACATGGATTTTGTCTGAGTATATCTGACACTTATAACACTTCCTCATGTACTTGTAGCAGTCGGATTCCATGGTCAACTAATAGTACCCTGCTCTCAGAATTTTCTTTGCCATTGTGTGTCCGTTGGCATGAGTGCCAAAGGAGCCTTCGTGAATTTCTTTCATCAACATGTTTGCTTCTAGTCTGTCTACGCATCGGAGCAAGACCATGTCAAAGTTTCTCTTATAGAGTGTATCACCGCTCAGGAAGAAACTGCCAGCCAACCTTCTAAGGGTTTTTCTGTCTTTTCTGGATGCTCCAGGCGGATACTCTTGTTTCTGAAGGAAGCACTTGATATTGTGATACCAAGGTTTATCATCTATGACTGCTTCGATCGTGAAGATGTAAGCGGGCATTTCAAGGCGCATTATGTCAATCTTAGGTATGTCATTCCATTGACCTACACTAATCATGGAAGAGAGAGTGGCTAGTGCATCAACCATGTGATTTTCTTCATGAGGGACGTGATGAAACTCGATTCTGTTGAAGAATGGTAACAACCTTCTCGCGTAGTCGTTGTAAGGAATCAGTCCTGATTGGTAGGTGTTCCAATCTCCTTTGATCTGATTGATAACCAGGGCTAAGTCGCCATATACATCCAAGTTTTTGATCCTTAAGTCGATCGCTTCTTCGAGACCCATGATACAAGCTTCGTATTCGACCTTGTTATTTGTACACTTGAATGTCAATCTGGCAGTGAAAGGAATGTGGGTACCCTGAGGTGTTATGATGACTGCCCCAATTTCGTTTCCATAATGATTGACAGCTCCGTCAAAGATAAGTCCCCATTGGGAACCTGGTTCTGACCCTTCACTGGGTAGTGGTTCATCGCAATCTTTCATTTTAAATACATGACATCTTCGTCTGGGAAGTCAAACCCGACTGATTCTTGATCGTCAATCGATTGATAAGCCAAATGATCGGCTAAAATACTTCCTTTGACGGCTTTCTGAGCATGGTACACAATGTCGTATTCTGATAACAACATTTGCCAACGGGAAATCCTTCCCGTGAGAGCAGGCTTTTCAAAGACATACTTGATTGGATCTATTTCGGAGATTAACCAAGTAGTGTGACAAATCATATACTGGCGGAGACGTTTGGCTGCCCAAGCCAAAGCACAACAAGTTTTCTCAAGCATAGTGTACCGAGTCTCGCAGTCAGTGAACTTCTTGCTTAAATAGTAGATGGCAGACTCTTTCCTTTTAGTTTCGTCTTGTTAGCCAAGTACACAACCCATTTAGTCCTCCAAGACTGCTAGGTAGATTATCAGTGGTCTTCCTTCCACTGGAGGTGATAGAATCAGTGGATTCACCAGGTATTCCTTGATACTGTCGAAGGCGGTTTGACAGTCTTTTGTCCAAACACAGTCCTGATTCTTTTTGAGTAATTTGAAAATTGGCGCGCATGTCGCGGTCATGAGGAATATGAATCTGGAAATGTAGTTCAGTCGTCCCAGGAATCCTCTAACTTGTTTTTCAGTCTTTGGAGAAGGCATTTCTTGAATGGCCTTGACCTTGTCAGGATCAACCTCAATTCCTTTCTGACTGACGATGAACCCTAGCAGTTTCCTTGAGCAAACACCAAATGTGCACTTATTGGGATTCAAGCGGAGTTTGTACTTTCTCAACCGCTCGAATAGCTTTAACAGGTGGGTCACATGCTCGTCTTCTGTCTTAGATTTGGCAATCATATCATCGACATATACCTCAATTTCCTTGTGTATCATGTCATGAAACAAGGTAGTTATGGCCCTTTGATAGGTTGCCCCGACGTTCTTCAAACCGAACGACATTACCTTGTAACAAAAAGTGCCCCATGGGGTGATGAACGAAGTTTTCTCCATGTCTTTCGGCGCCATCTTTATCTGATTATAGCCCGAGAATCCATCTATGAAGGAGAAAACTTTGAATTTTGTTGTACTATCTACCAGCATGTCTATGTGTGGTAAGGGAAAGTCATCCTTCGGACTGGCTTTGTTCAGATCCCTGTAGTCTACACACATTCTGACCTTTCTGTCCTTTTTCGAAATTGGTACTATGTTGGCTAACCATTGAGGATATTCTGATGTGGCGAGAAAACCCGCGTCAATCTGTTTCTGTACTTCCTCTTTGATTTTGATGGGCATGTCTGGATGAGTCCGTCTTAGTCTTTGTTTTACCGGCAGACGTTCCGATCTCAACGGTAGATGATGTTCCACGATGCTGGTATCCAACCCTGGCATATCCTGATAGGACCAAGTGAATACATCAGGAAACTCTTTGAGAAGCTTTATCAAATTTTCTTTGACAGTTAGACTGAGCAGTGCCCCAATCTTGACCTCCTTTCTCTCTTCTTCTGAACCCAAGTTGACTGTTTCCAACGGTTCTTTGTAAGGTTTAATGGACCTTTCCTCTTGTCTGAGTAATCGGGAGATCTCTTCTGGAATTTCTTCGTCATTTTCTTCTTCAGCCTCAAATACCGGGAATTTAAAGTTGGGAGAAGGCATTGGATCGAATGTTTTAATTGGGTTTAAAACAAGCAATCTGCATGATGTGATGATTTGTATTTAGAAGAGATAGAGAGAATGCAAGAGTGTGTGTAGTGTATTTTTTTTACTGCTTGTTTTTATTATTCGAGTTATTTTTTAGGATTACCATTTTCTGAAAAAAGCGAAAAGAGAAAACAACAATAAATGCAGAAATTACAGAACGACGTTATTTTATTTATGATCTTGTCGATTCTTGAAACTACAACCCTATAAAACAAAACTCTGTGGCTTTGGGCGAAACGAAGAGAGACATTTACAGAAATTGAGCCCTATAAAAACATCGGTTTCACCTGGACAGGGTGAAAGGTTAAAGTAAAGATGGCAATTACTTAAACTTATGAACGACTTTCGGAACGTTAACAGCGACCCATTGGCGACGAACTCCTCGGTGAATCACAAAGTTTGGCACTTTCCTTCTTGATTTGTCTTCAGAAATAACGCTGATTTCTGGTGGAGTAGGATCATTAGAATCTGTCTCCCAGGCAGAGTTGTCGTAGGAGGATTCTTCCGTTGTATCTTGCACAATATTTGCACTCTCAGATGGATCTTCCCATCCAGTGGACTGGATGTCTTTGAGCCTGATACGAGAGCTTTTGGGAGCGGTGTGCTTAACCAGGTAATCGAATTTGCCACTCGGTTGTCCTAAGGTGTCTCACACTTCTTTGGAACTGGAGGAGTTATCCCTCTCAATAACGATGACCTCGGGAAAAGCATAGTTGATGAATTCTAGTCCTGCAAGCTTTGCAAATTCATCGTCGTGCTGGGTATTTTCTGAATGCCCTGAGTATTGATCCCATGACATAGTGGGGACGCATGTATTCTTTTCAATGATGCTCAGCTGATATGCATCGTTGGGCTGACTCTCTTTCCCCGAGTCTCCTGGGTTCGGCTGCCAGATAGGCAGGCCATCCATTGGGCCATAATAGTCATGGTCAAAGTTGTCTTTCATCAGAGTGTCTTCCTCTAATGAGTTGGGTGGAGCATGACATCCTTCTGGATCACAATCTTTATATATCATTTTGACATCCGCTCTCGGTATATATCTTGGACTCTGTGCGGGATAGCAAAATGGTGTAGGCACCTCTTCTTGAGACATATAACCGTCCTTGTTAAGATAGGACTTCCACTCTTCATCTGTATCGGAGGGATCATCCTCGTTGATGGTATGTACTTCTTGAGACACTGGGTGAAGGAAACCTCCACTGTGGAAGAAGTTCTGAATGGGATGAAGACTTTCATCGTTAGTAGCTGTCCGAGCATAATTTGAAGAAAAACCAAGACCTTTCTTTTTCTTATTGTCAGTAGGAATGACAAGTTGTCCCCATCCTTTGGTATTGTTACTTTTGATCGCTTCGAGAGCATCTTTGTACGAGGAAATCGACGTTCCTCCTTCTGATTAGTTGTCGTGACTCACCGAAAGTTCCTGGAACTGGGTTCCTACAACCTCTTCTGGTTCTACACAAGTGGACGACGATAGGTTACTCAAGATCAAGGCTTGCTCTCTGCAGACTGTGACTAGTTGGTCGTTCTTGACAAACTTCGGCTTTTGGTGGTGTTGAAGTGAATGCCCCATCCTCGTGTATCCAAGGTCTTCCTAACAAACAGCGGTATGCTGCCCGGATGTCCATGACCTGGAAAGTGACTAGGAAAGTGTGAGGACCGATAGTTATGGGAAGGTCGACTTCACCGATAACTGTTTTTCGGGATCCGTCAAATGCTTTGACGATGACCTCACTGCCTCTCATCGGAGATCCTTTGAATGATAGTCGCATTAGAGTAGACTTCGACATCACATTTAGAGCTGATCCGATGTCTACCAGTACGCTGGTTAAAGCATCGTCCTGGCAATTAACTGTAATATTGAGCGCCATGTTATGATTTGGGCCCTCTTCCGGCAGTTCGTCATCACTGAATCCCAAGTTGTTGCAGGAAGTGATGTTGGAGATGATGCTGTCAAATTGTCTTATTGACACATCTTGTTCCACAAAGGCCTGCTCTAAGACTTTTTGTAGAGCCTCCCTGTGAGCTTCGGAACTGAGTAAAAGAGATAGTACTGAGATTTTTGAAGGAGTTTGCAACAACTGATCAACAATGTTGTATTCACTCTTTTGGATGAGCTTCAGCATCTCATCGTTGTTCTTTGAAAGGTCGGGATCACTGGATTGACTGACTGGTTGATCAGGAACTTCTGTCTGAGGTTCCTTTTCTCTGATGGGTTCTCCAACTCCTCGGTTGAAGATTTGACCGCTCCGTGTTACTCGACTGATGTCTGCAATATTCACGACAGAGGGTAATGGAATTACCTTTCCATTCTCAAATTTTGTTGCACCGTATTTGTAAGGGATAACCTTAGTTGATTCATACGGTAGTGGTCCCGGCAGATAGATAACTATAGGAGCCTTCTGATTTTTATGACCATCATAGTTGGCCTCGATTGGTTCGAGGTTGAGAATCCTTCCACCCTCAATAGGAATTCTTGTTTCATGGAGTAGAGGGATTATAGAGCACACATCTTTGGCCACTTCTCGTTTAGGGATTAAAATAACATCCCTGTCTTGATTAGGATGATAGTCTGATATTGAACCAGAGCTTGATCATGGTTGAATCTCTTTGTGGTCCAACTGACTTTGAAGGGCTGCTCGCATGAGGTAACATCCTTGATTATCCTCTGAGAAAACTCTACAGCATTCATAGTTGTGTGGTGGCACCTGGCCACGTCCGCTTTGTATGCAGTGTAACCTCACTAGGTCTGTTTCCATTGATCGGACATCCTGACTTTGATGCCTAGTAAGGTTCCCGTTAGTCATGCTGACTTGTTGTATGTCTTCATCCATATAGATCGGAAGCCACCAGTGGTTTAACAAGTGTTGCAGTGTCCTCTGAACGAGTGTACATCCTTGGTCACTCTCACGACATCCTTTACAGTTCTGATAATTATGCAAAGTCAGAAATCCGAGCTGAACTTGCTTAGCATGTAACTCCACCAAGCTGGTATTCATCAAACGAATATCAAAGATTTGAATCATATTCACTTGATAATGACTTCTATCGCGGTAATCCTGAATCCATCCAAGATCCATCTGACGCTGGAGGGCCGCTTGTATAAAAGAGCATCCCTGATTATTTACCGAGCAAATCAGACAGGAATCGTAATCGTGTCGTGGCAGATTATGATGTTGGCTTTGCCTTGAGTGCATTGCCACCAAGTTGACATTCATCGCATGAATGTTGTGGTTTTGAATGATGTTGGAATTCGTATAAGTCATGTTGACTTCACGAATTCGGTGATCTTAGATCCATCCAAGATCCATCTGTTCCTGTAGAGCTGATTGCACCACAGAACATCCTTGATTATTTTTAGAGCAGATATCACACTGGTGATAATTATGAGACAGTACATGACCGTATCCACTTTGTCTGCAATGCATCTTGACTAGGTTGGTTCCTAATAAGAGTACACCGTGAATTTGATAGCTGTGTTTAAGCTCTCATTCTATCAAATTTACTGCAGCCTTCTCGTGTTGAGGTAACAGATTTGTCTGAACATTTGGATTTGTATCCTTGAAGGATAATTCCCCGCTCCTAACAAGCTTTTGCACATCAAATTTGAAGCTGAGACAGTTTTCTATGTTATGCCCTGGTCATCCTTGATGGTAAGGGCAAGTCTGATCCGCTTTGAACCAAAAAGGCAGATTTTCCGGTACTGTAAGAGGAGACCTGGTCTGGACGTGCCCTTTGACCAGTAGTAATGGAAATAGTTCTGCGTACAACATTAGTATAGGGTCGAACCCTGGTGGTCACATTGTACGGTTGTTGTTGTACTGAGGACGAGCCTGCTGAAGAGGTTGTTATGTCCTTTGCTGATATTGTTGTTGATTCGGTTGGCTCTGAGCAACCTGAGGTTGATACGTTGGAATCGACGCATAGTTAATAGCAGGAGTTACAGCTGCTACCGGTTGGTACCGTCGCCTTTGCTTTCCGGGAGAGATATTACCAATATCTTGCTCTTTTTTCTTAGGGAAAACACCACCGTATCTTTTGGTACTGTTTGATGGTCCAGCGTCCTTAACTAAACGTCCTTCTCGGACTACTTCCTCAAGACGAACTCCCATGCCCACCATCTCAGTGAAGTCACTGGGCGCACTGGCTTCCATTTTGTCGTAGTAAAATGAACTCAAGGTTTTCAAGAAGATTTTTGTCATCTCTTTTTCCTCAAGAGGTGGACAAATATGAGCGGCAATTTCACGCCATCTCTGAGCATATTCCTTGAAGGTTTCCTTATCCTTCTGTGACATGGCTCTGAGTTGATCTCTGTCCGGTGCCATGTGTAACACCCAAAATCGGTAAGAATATTTATTTAAATATAATATTAGTGAATTTTTGCGAATTTTGGTGGTTTGTGTTGACGTTGGCATTTTCGTGGAGTTTTGGTTACTTAATTAAATAATAGTATATAATATGAATATATTAGTATTATTATTAATTTAAATAATATTAGAGGAATTAAGGGTAAGATGGACTTTTGAGGAGGATTAGTGAGGGTAATATGGGGAAAGCCCATTTTAGAAGCCCAAGAGTTAGGTTTAACAAAAAGGAGAATTTGAGAGGAATAGGTTTCATTTTGTCAGACCGTGAAAAGAAGGAGAAAGTCGAGAGCTCTGAGGAAAAAGGGAAAGGCGAGGATTCGAGAAGGTTTCTAAAGACTCAATAGAGAAAGCTATGAATCGACAATCTAAGGTATGGGGAGTATTGTCTTTCATTGTTTTCGATATAGGAATTCGATGTGTTTAAAGCTGATTTTGAGGTTTATATGGGTTTGTGGGTTTTTGAGTGACTTGGTGCTTTAGGGCATTTTGTGGATTGATTATTAAGGGTTGAATTGAATCGGATAAAAGTAGGCCTTCGAGGCTAAACCTTCTGTTGATGATATGTGGGAAAAGGATTTATGGGGTTTAAGAGAATCTTTAGGGTTGTGAAGGTTTTGGCGATTTTGAGGTCAAGATAGTATAATTAATCGACCTAATAGTCGTAGGTTTTGTACCCCTGTTTCCATGATGCCTTAGGAATGTTTTAGGGATGTGGTTGAGGTAAAAGGAGGTTGAATTCGTGAGGTTTTTTTGGGTCTGTTATGCTACTGATGCGTAGCAACGATTTCCTGAAATCGCGAGTTCGCAAAGCGAACAATTCATTCGCAAGGCGAACATTCTCCCTAGACTCGTAAAGCGAGCAGAGTAGCGAATGCGCGATGATTTTGTTTGATGATACTGAGATGAACTCTGATTGTGATTTTTAGTTCGCACGGCGAACTTCCCAGTGAATGGCTTCGCAAAGCGAACAGAAGTAGTGAGGGAGACAGAGTAGGGTTCTCTGGTTTTTGTATGGGGTTTTGGGGATTCGCTGGCAGCTCGCAAAGCGAATGCCAGAGCGAACGAGTTCGCAAAGCGAATATTTTAGCGAACGCCTGCTGTTCGCGAATTTGTTTTGTGATTTCTGTGCTGTCTTGATGTTTTGATGCTGTGATTTTTCTGAAGATTTACCATGGTGTTATTGATGACTATGAGATGATGATTTCGTGATGTTTTGATGAATAATTGATGACATGATTAACATGAGATTTGATGGATGATGATGCATGTAATGACTTTTGTTGATGATGATGATATTGACGTTGTGTATCATGCATTAATAGCATTCAGTGAGTTAGACTTTGGTCTATTGAGGTTTCCATCCCATTGTGTGGATGTGAGGTGGTTTTTGACGTGCTCCAGTTCTTGTGTGGAATCGATCCTAATGACGGGGATCTTTGGAGGGTGATGGCCTAGTGTCCATCGATTGTGCCGATTGGTATCACATGCATGAGTCTTGTTGTGCATTGCATTTATTTGGCATTGATGTGATTTATGATAACGTGATTTTGATGTTTTCCTTATGATGATCCTGAAGATGTATATGATGATGACGCCATTTTATGCATATCTTGTTTTTATATTGATTATAATGAATTGTGATTACTCACCCTGCCTGTTTGAATGTTGCCTCCACGTGGGTAACGTGCAGGTGATCAGGCTTAGCCGTGGATGCCTTCGAGGACTTTTGGAGTTTATTTTCTTTTGGTCGATGTAAAGGGTCTTGCTCTGATATTGTAACATCGGGTTGGGTCGTTGAGTCGAACCATGCTGAGTTGTTATTTTTGTTGTTATTTGATTGTTATGGTTTTAATTGAAAACCCTTTTGATTTTGGATTATTGTGGTTATGGTGGTTCCGCTGCTATTTGATGGCTTTTTGAATATTTTAAGGAAATCCCGTTGTTTACGGAGCAAATGTTTTATTTTGATGTTTATTGAGAAATGTGCACCCTTCTAAGGGGATTTTTACTCTGATAATTTATTAATTTTGTCATTTATATTCGAGGGGTAGAAAAGGATGTTACATTAGTGGTATCAGAGCAGGTCGGTCCGTCTGGCCAGGTTTTTTACGTGATGTCAGTCCCCTGTCAGTCGACGAGTGTGTGTACACTGTCGATGTTTTGTTTCTTCTAACCTTGTTGGTGGTGTGCAGGATGGCTGGAAGAAATGATCGTGCTATTGTTGATGCATTGGAATTAGTTGCTAATGTAGTGGCCCAACTCAATCCGAATGGTGGAGTTCAGGACGAGTTTCGTGCTTTGGGAAAGTTTCAGAGGAACAATCCACCGACTTATGTGGGTGCTCATGATCCAGCAAGTGCACACAAGTGGCTGAAGGCGATCGAGAAGATCTTCCGAGTGATGGGGTGTACTGACGAGCAACAAGTTCAGTTTGGAACGCATATGCTGGAAGAAGAGGCCGAGGATTGGTGGGATAACACCCGTCAGAGACTCGCAGATGTTGGCACTGTGATAACCTGGGCTGTGTTTAAACAGGAGTTTCTGGGAAAGTATTTTCCAGAGGATGCTCGTGGCAAGAGAGAAGTGGAGTTCCTTGAGCTGAAGCAAGGAGAGATGACTGTGACGGAGTATGCTGCGAAGTTCGAGGCACTGGTAAAGTTCTGTCCACACTACAACTGTGTTGATGCTGAGATGTCCAAGTGTCTCAAGTTCGAGAATGGGCTGAGACCAGAAATTAAGTAGGGTATTGGGTATCAATAGATCCGCAGGTATGCTGAGTTGGTGGACAAGAGCAGAATCTACGATGAGGATAGCCGAGCTCGATCTGCTCACTACAAGCAGTTAAGTGAGAAGAAAGGGCAGTATAGGGGAAAACCTTATACAACTTCAGCTGACAAAGGGAAGCAGAAGGCTTCAGAGGGGAAAAAGGCAAGTGGGGGAGCAGCTCCGGCTTTTGGGAAGTGTTATAAGTGTGGCGAGCAAGGCCACCGTGCTGATGTGTGTACCAATAATGTGTTGAGGTGCTACAGGTGTGGTAAGAAGGGGCATAGAGCTACTGATTACAAAGATGATGGTCCAACCTATTTCAATTGTGGGGAGAAGGGTCACATCAGTACCCAGTGTCAGAAGCTGAAGAAGACTGCCACTTCTGCTCAGACTAGTGGAAGAGTGTTTGCTTTGAGTGGTGCAAAAGTGCCAGAGAAGGACAACCTGATTCGAGGTACTTGTTTATTAATAATATCGAGTTGGTTGCTATTATTGATACCGGTGCTACTCATTCTTTTATCTCTCTTGAATGTGCTAATAGATTGGGTTTGAAGTTATCTGATATGAATGGGAATATGGTAATAGAAACTCCAGCTAATGGTTCTGTTACTACCACCTTTGTGTGTTTGAGATGTCCTGTGACGATTTTTTAGAAGAGTTTTGTGATGGACTTGGTGTGCCTACCCTTGCACCAAAACGATGTAATCTTTGGAATGAACTGGTTGGAGTTAAACCGTGTTCACATTAACTGTTATAATAAGACTGTGGAGTTTCCTGAGCTTGGTGATAGTGGAGAGTCGATGTTCTTGTCTGCTAGGCAAGTAGATGAACTTATGGAAGACGAAGCCCTGGTGTTTGCAATGTTTGCATCATTACAGATTGATTGTGAAGCTGTAAGTGTCGACTTACCTGTTGTATGTGAATTTCCAGATGTGTTTTTGGAGGACATCAGTAATTTGCCTCCAGAACGTGAAGTAGAGTTTGCAATGGACTTAATACCAGGTACGAGTCCAGTGTCTATGGCTCCTTATCGGATGTCAGCTTCTGAGTTAAGTGAACTGAAGAAACAATTGAAAGAGTTGCTTGAGAAGAGGTTTGTTCGACCAAGTGTTTCCCCGTGGGGTGCTCCTATGCTGTTAGTGAAGAAGAAGGACGGAAGTATGAGGTTGTGTGTTGATTATCGGCAGTTGAATAAAGTGACGATCAAGAATAAATATCCACTTCCGAGAATCGACGATTTGATGGATTAGCTAGTAGGTGCCTATGTGTTTAGCAAGATTGATTTGAGGTCTGGTTATCATCAGTTCGTGTTAAGCCTGATGATATTCCAAAAACGGCTTTCAGGACGAGGTATGGTCACTATGAATACACTGTGATGCCATTTGGTGTATCCAATGCACCTGGTGTGTTCATGGAGTATATGAATCAGATATTTCATGAGTATTTGGACAAGTTTGTGGTGGTGTTTATCGATGATATCTTGATATATTCTAGATTTGAAGAAGAACATGATGAGCATTTGAGAACTGTGTTGCAAGTATTGAAGGAGAAGAAGTTGTACGCAAAGTTGTCCAAGTGTGAGTTTTGGTTGAAAGACGTGAGTTTCCTTGGCCATGTGATTTCAAGTGGTGGAATTTCTGTAGATCCTTCCAATATTGATGTTGTGTTATAGTGGGAGACTCCGAAGTCTGCTACCGAGATACGAAGTTTTCTGGGATGTAGCTTGTGAGGAGTGTTTTGTGGAATTGAAGAAGAGGTTGACGACCACTCCAGTGTTAATTTTGCCTAATTCGAGCGAATCTTTTGTGGTGTATTGTGATGCGTCGAAGATGGGTCTTGGAGGAGTATTGATGCAGAATGGACAAGTTGTTGCCTATGCTTCGAGACAATTGCGAGTTCATGAGAGGAATTATCCTACACATGACTTGGAATTGGTCGCTGTGGTGTTTGTGTTGAAGATTTGGAGACATTATCTGTTTGGCTCTAAGTCTGAAGTGTTCAGTGATCATAAAAGTCTGAAGTACCTATTTGATCAGAAAGAATTGAATATGAGGCAGAGAAGGTGGTTAGAGCTGTTGAAGGATTTCGATTTTGATTTGAGTTATCATCCGGGAAAAGCAAATGTAGTGGATGATGCATTGAGCAGGAAGTCATTGCATATGTCGATGCTTATGGTGAAAGAGTTGGAGTTACTTGAACAATTCCGAGATTTGAGTTTGGTATGTGAAGCTACTCCCGACAGTGTGAAGTTGGGAATGTTGAAGTTGACGAGTGGCATTCTGGAAGAGATCAGAGCGGGACAACAATCTGACTTGAAGTTGGTTGACCAGTTGACATTTATCAATCAAGGTAACGGAGGAGAATTCCGGATTGACGAGAATGGTGTGATGAGGTTTTGGGATATAGTGTGTGTCCCAGATGTTCCAGAAATCAAGAAGAGTATTTTAGAAGAAGGACACCGAAGTGGGTTGAGTATTCATCCCGATGCTACAAAGATGTACCAGGATCTGAAAAAGTTGTTTTGGTGGCCGGGTATGAAGAAGGATATCGCAGGGTTTATGTATGCATGCTTGACGTGTCAGAAGTCGAAGATTGAGCATCAGAAGCCTTTAGGTATGATGCAACCGTTGAATATTCCAGAGTGGAAATGGGATAGTATTTCCATGGATTTTGTGTCGGGATTGCCAAGAACTGCTTAGGGAAATGATTCAATTTGGGTAATCGTGGATAGATTAACTATGTAGGCCCATTTCTTGCCGACGAAGATTAATCATTCTATGTAGAAGCTAGCCAAGATGTACATCGAGGAGATTGTGAAGTTACATGGGATACCTTCGAGCATTGTGTCGGATAGAGATCCAAGATTTACATCTAGGTTCTGGAAGAGTTTGCAAGATGCTTTGAGTACTAAGTTGAGGATGAGTTCTGCCTATCATCCGCAGACGGACGGACAAACAAAAAGGACTATCCAATCCTTAGAGGATTTGCTGAGGGCTTGTGTGTTGGATCACGGAGGATCTTGGGATAGCCATTTACCGTTGATTGAGTTCACGTACAATAACAGTTTTCATGCTAGTATTGGAATGGCGCCCTATGAAGCGTTGTATGGGAGAAGGTGTAGGACACTTTTGCGTTGGTATGAGTCGGGCGAGAGTGTTGTACTCGGACCTGAGATTGTGCAAGAGATGATTGAGAAGATTAAGATGATCCAAGAAAGGATGAAAGCACCGCAGAGTCGCCAGAAGAGCTACCATGATAAGAGAAGAAAAACACTTGAATTCCAAGAGGTAGATCACGTGTTTTTGAGGGTGACGCCAATGACTAGTGTGGGCCGAGCTTTGAAGTCTAGGAAGCTCACTCCACGTTTTGTTGGTCTATATCAAATCTCGCAGAGGATAGGAGAGGTAGCCTATCGAATCGCTTTACTGACGTCACTTGCAAATTTGCATGACGTGTTCCATGTGTCTTAGTTGAGGAAGTACATTACGGATCCGTCGCATGTGATTCAGATGGATGATGTACAAGTGAGGGATAACCTGACAGTGGAAGCTTTACCTGTGCGGATTGACGGTCGAGAGATGAAGCAACTGCGGGGTAAGGACATAACTTTGGTGAAGATGTTGTGGGGTGGACCGGCTGGCAAAAGTTGGACTAGGGAACGTGAAGATCAGATGAGGGAGTCGTATCCAACTCTATTTCTTTGAGGTAATTTTCGAGGGCGAAAATTCTTTAAGTGGGGGAGAGTTGTAACACACCAAATTGGTAAGAATATTTATTTAATTTATTTAAATATAATATTCGTGAATTTTTGTGAATTTTGGTGGTTTGTGTTGACGTTGGCATTTTTGTGGAGTTTTGGTTATTTAATTAAATAATAGTATATAATATGAATATATTATTATTAATTTAAATAATATTAGAGGAATTAAGGGTAAGATGGACTTTTGAGGAGGATTAGTGAGGGTAATATGGGGAAAGCCCATTTTAGAAACCCAAGAGTTAGGTTTAACAAAAAGGAGAATTTGAGAGGAATAGGTTTCATTTTGTCAGACCGTGAAAAGAAGGAGAAAGGCGAGAGCTCTGAGGAAAAAGGGAAAGGCGAGGATTCGAGAAGGTTTCCAAAGAATCAATAGAGAAAGCTCTGAATTAACAATCTAAGGTATGTGGAGTATTGTCTTTCATTATTTTCGATATAGGAATTCGATGTGTTTAAAGCTGATTTTGAGGTTTATATGGGTTTGTGGGTTTTTGAGTGAATTGGTGCTTTAGGGAATTTTGTGGATTGATTATTAAGGGTTGAATTGAATCGGATAAAAGTAGGCCTTCGAGGCTAAACCTTCTGTTGATGATATGTGGGAAAGGGATTTATGGGATTTATGAGAATCTTTGGGGTTGTGAAGGTTTGGGCGATTTTGAGGTCAAGATAGTATAATTAATCGACCTAATAGTCGTAGGTTTTGTACCCCTGTTACCATGATGCCTTAGGAATGTTTTAGGGATGTGGTTGAGGTAAAAGGAGGTTGAATTCGTGAGGTTTTTTGGGTCTGTTATGCTACTGATGCGTAGCAGCGATTTCTTAAAATCGCGAGTTCGCAAAGCGAACAATTCCTTCGCAAGGCGAACATTCGCCCCAGACTCGCAAAGCGAGCAGCGCAGCGAATGCACGATGATTTTGTTTGATGATACTGAGATGAACTCTGATTATGATTTTTAGTTTGCACGGCGAACTTCCCAGCGAATGGCTTCGCAAAGCGAACAGAAGTAGCGAGGGAGACAGAGTAGGGTTCTCTGGTTTTTGTATGGGATTTTAGGGATTCGCTGGCAGCTCGCAAAGCGAACGCCAGAGCGAACGAGTTCGCAAAGCGAACATTTTAGTGAATGCCTGCTGTTCGTGAATTTGTTTTGTGATTTCTGTGCTGTCTTGATCTTTTGATGCTGTGATTTTTCTGATAATTTACATTGGTGTTATTGATGACTATGAGATGATGATTTCGTGATGTTTTGATGAATAATTGATGACATAATTAACATGAGATTTGATGGATGATGATGCATGTAATGACTTTTGTTGATGATGATGATATTGACGTTGTGTATCATGCATTCATAGCATTCAGTGAGTTAGACTTCGGTCTATTGAGGCTTCCATCCCATTGTGCGGATGTGAGGTGGTTTTTGACGTGCTCCGGTTCTTGTGTGGAATCGATCCTAATGACGGGGATCTTTGGAGGGTGATGGCCTAGTGTCCATCGATTGTGATGATTGGTATCACATGCATGAGTCTTGTTGTGCATTGCATTTATTTGGCATTGATGTGATTTATGATAACGTGATTTTGATGTTTTCTTCGTGTTGATCCTGAAGATGTATATGATGATGACGCCATTTTATGCAAATCTTGTTTTTATATTGATTATAATGAATTGTGATTACTCACCCTGCCTGTTTGAATGTTGCCTCCACGTGGGTAACGTGCAGGTGATCAGGCTTAGCCGTGGATGCCTTCGAGGACTTTTGGAGTTTATTTGCTTTTGGTCGATGTAAAGGGTCTTGCTCTGATATTGTAACTGGTCGCGACTTTGTGAGTCTGTCGGGGTTACTAACTGCAAGCGCACAGTCTATCGCGTAGTTTTAAAAAGATATCGATCCCACAAGGACTGATAATCAAACTAGTGCTATCGGGTTGTTACTATGTTTAGCTAAGGCTAATCGTTTTACGGAGGTTATGGGCGACAGAAAATAAATCTAAGAATGCTAAACTTTTAATAAGAATAATTAATAACGAGATATCAGTATGTAACACATTAATCGTTGGGAATTTAATAAGTCATCGGTGTAGGTTTAAGTGCCAAAATACTTTTCAGTAGAAAATACTTATTTAAAAGACCTCATCTCACACTCTCGTGTTTATTGATTCAGACTATTCTGTTAAATTAGAATGAGCGCTCTCGCTGTATCATTTGCATTTAAAAATACCTTTTGAAAATAAATAAGTCCTAATTGATTCTAAAGTGCTTCCGCTGTATTTAGAATTAATGCCTAGTTTCAGCTATCCGATTAAACTCTCAAACTCTCGTTTATCTTGACCTTAACCTTAACTACCTTTTTACTTTCGTAAGAAAAGTTAATCGATTTAAAAATAAGAAACCAAAGCCTAAAAACTAATTTGTAAAAGTTAACACCGATTATTATTTAATTCCTTCTGATTAAATTGTTTACATACTGATATCAACTAATCTAGCCGGACATGGTTTGGAAACAAAACATGCTAACACAGTATAAATTAATATCACAAACCATGCTGGAAAATGATAAAATAACAAGCATATAAATTAAACCTGGAATTGAAATTAACTTCTAATAATCTGGTTACAGAAACTCGAAACGATCCCGACAAGCTTGATTACAAGAAGATAACAGGAATTGAAAGTGCAGAAAAAAATAAACTGTTCGCTCGAAAAATATAAAATCTGATTCACTCAAAACTCTGGTAAAAATTCACGGACCCCCAAAATGGAGGTTTTCTTTCTCTTTTATACTGAGTGCTAGCCTTGGCAGTTGAGGAAAATGCGTTGCATGGCGTGGAAATCGGATTTAGGAAGACCGGTAGAATCTGGAGGAGTGGAGATAAAAGACTTGGGAAAGTGGAGATTTCTTCTCCTAAAACATAGGTGGCTTGCGCCACCTCTTCCTTCCCTTCACTAGTGGCTGGCGCCACATTTGATGAAGGTGGTGGGCACCACTCCCCTGTGGCTTGCGCCATATGTGTGGTGTGGGCCCCACCCCTTTATATATTTTTTTTCAATTTTTCTTTTCTTCTTTTTTTCTTTTCTTCTTTTTTTCTTTTCTTTCCATCTAATTTCTTCACTCCTTAATTCTTTCCATTCTCTATCTTTTTCTTCAATAAATATTCGCTTTCCGTCAAATTCCGATTCGACTCGAGTACCTGAAAAAACATAAATAAATGCGGGTAATATAAAGCATAAATCGGGAAAAAGCGAATAAAACATAATAGAAATTCATGCAAGTCAAGTCAAATACACTATATAATTTCGCGTTATCAAACTCCCCCACACTTGAACCTTTGCTTGTCCTCAAGCAAATAAAACACTTTAGGCACGGGTTCGAAACAGACATATATCAAGCCAGACTTCAGTAAAAAAGATAGGTACTAAATATTAACAATAAGGATACCGTAGCGACACAAATTCAAAAACTCCTATCCTATGCAAACGAATCCGAATCATGTTATTATAACTCGACCTATACTTTTCACATCTCTCTTTCATTCTAGCGCAATCACATTAAGCCCGTTATCCCTGCTCACCCATGGTAAGTAAACCTGTTAGTGTTCATTGATCTCATTTTTCAAATCTCTTTACATTTTTCATTTTATCTTCGACTTTCAAGAGTCCGGTCCGCTGGGCTAAATGGTCGGGTTAAGACCACCTAACTTAGAAGGAACATATCCTTAGTTCGCTTTTGGCATTAAATTCATTCAATTTACTTTTTGAGATCAAACACATATTTGCATCGACTTATTACTTAAGTTGTGCCTTAGGATGGTGCTGACTGCTAGTATAAACTACTCAATAGGTTGGTCTTCGCATAATAAGTATTCAAATTCATTTGCATAATCAAGGGGTTCAGGGTGTCAAGACGGTACCGATATTATTAACACTTTCCCAAGTCTTTCTAACTTAGCCTAATGAACTTTTAAAGTGCCATGTCAAGTGTCAAACCCAAAATGAAAATTTTGTTATGGCTCAAGAAAGTTTGGAGAATCAAAATAATAGCAGAAACTATGTGTATAGACTCGACAATACATGAATTTTTCTTTATTGATACTAGGTACTAAAAGAAATAAGCATAAATTTTTTTTTTAAGTCTACCTAGGAAAACAGTAAATAACTAAAAAATTAAATAAAAGCGATAAAACTTCCTCCCCCACACTTAAATTGAGCATTGTCCCCAATGCAACAATGTAAGGTAGAAAAGGAAGGAGAAACCTGGAACGTCGGGCTATTGGCAGCCTCTTCCTCGAGTTCGTGGTCGCCTAACGTTTCTGGGTTGTTGGTCTGAAGTACCCAGATCCGGATATTGATCATGTGCTTGAACGGACATACCGGCCATCCCTTGGATCAGCTCTGCCATATTGTTCTGGCCTTGCTGCATTTGCTGTAGAATCTGTATCATCTCTGCTTGTTGAGTGTACATCTGGTTCTGCTGAGCCATCATTTGAGTTTGCTGAGTCTCGATGCTTTGTAATATTTGGTCGCGGAGAGCGTTTGATTCGTTCTGTCTTATCATCTCAGCATATATACTATCAAGAGTTTCAGATGACTCTTCGTCTCTTCTCCTAGGCATACACCTTGATGATGTACCTGCAACAAATTCAGAGGAGGATGGTGCGGTGTGTGTTTGTGTGTCAGTTCCGTCCCCGCCAACAGCAGCATTCTCAGGAATGTGCGCGGGGTCTGGGTTATCAGTATAACAGTAGTTTTCCTCTTGCCGCACATCTGTGCGACTTGGGTTAGGAAGTATAAAATTTGGGAAAACTTTATTGTCAATCATTAAATCATATCTACCATCTTCTCTTTTCTTAACTAATTTCATACGTTTAGTCATTTTTAAATCGATGGTAAGAGAAGGAAGCGGTGTTAAGGATGTGAAATGAGCTTCGAGCTTAAGGGCTCGAGCTATTGTTGTTATTAAACCGCCGAATGTGATAGCGCCTTTGTTCGAGGCGGTTATCGAGTACATATGATTAAACATGAATGGGACATGGTTTATTCGGCGGTCTGCAAAGGCGTTAAGTAAATAGAAAAACTCCTTCTCATTCACTTTGTTGGAATTAGACCGACCGAAAATTATAGTAGCCAATAGTTGGCGAAAATATCTAAAAGCCGGATTTTGAATGAGAGTGGCTTTGTTGCCTTCACAACTGCGTGTAAGGGTACCTGTTAGGCCTCTCCAAAGACACTTGTAACTGGTTACCCATTGAGGTCCACTCGGGATACTACACTGCACATCGTTTCCTACTGGAAAATTAAGTCGAGCAACCAGTTCATCAAAAGTGAATTTAAATTCATTATTAAACATTCTAAACTGGACTGTTCCTTCCGGGTCAAAAATAATTGAACTGAGAAATTCTAAGGTAAGTGGGACATAGACAGGGTCTCTATTAGACAAAAATTGTTTTAAATTTACTCGCACTAGCAAAAATTCTACACTGTCAGTGAGTCCTAAAGTTTCTAAACAGGTTGTATCAGCATACCTTGTAGGCTGGATTTCTCGTTCTAGAAGCAGTCGGAAAAGAGTTGCTTGGTCTTGATCTCTAAAAATTATTTCCGACCCTTGTGCTGGTTCCAATTTTCTGATGGCAGTACCAACTCACGAAACTATCTTAGTGAATTAGAATCAAGGGAAGTGTGAATTTGCGAGTGAGTGTAGTTACTGGTGTATGGTTTATATAGAGGAGGGTATTAAATGTTGGTAGTTGGATGTGAACAATTTTGGTCAAAGGAGATTTAATAAAGGGACACGTGTCCCACATGCACATGCATGCTGAGGGTAGGACAATGGCGTGGGCCATGTGGTTAGGTGGCGGGAGCTACTTAGGGAGAGTGGCGGGAGCCACTTAGGGAGAGTGGCGGGAGCCACTTGGCTCTCCTCTTGAAGAGTGGCGCAAGCCACATGCTAAATGGTGCAGAGATTCCTTTTTTCATTTTATTTGCATGTGATCTTATTGGACCCACACTTTTTACCATTTGCTTTTTCAGAAAATATGACCAAGCAATAATTTTTCGTTGGATGCTTATGAGTACAATAATTCACCTACTACCAATTAATTTCAATAAATACTAATGAATAACATAACAGTAAATTAAAAATCTAGAAACCGGAATGACAAAAACAAATATTAAATTGAATACGAGAACTGAAATGCACTAAAATTGAAACAGAGTTTAAATTCGGAGCAAACAATCCAAAAGAGTACAAAAACTGTTCCATAAAAGTAATTGTAAAATTTAAAAAAATGCAAAAACGATAAAATGAAAAATAACTAGAAAACATGAAATCCTAAGTAAATCTTCCTTCCCCCACACTTAGCCACGTTGATTAACATTGTTAGTGAGTCCCACGGAAAAGAGCTGCTGATGAAAATGGTCCAGCTGCTCCATTACGACATTCATACATCCGTGGAAATCAGTACGTAAAGTGGTGAAATCGCCTTGTAGGTTAGTCACTCTGTTCTCAAGTGCAGTAATGGCAGCAGTGAAATCAATGGGTGGAGGAGCGGCTACAATAGGTGTGTGTGATTTAGCATCAGAAATATAGTCATCATAATGTTCATAAATTTGTGGCATCTCAGGTGGTGATGGTGGGGCGTTATGTGGTTCAGTCAAGTTATAAAACCAATTGATTCGGTTATGGACACTGGTGCGCTCATGGTTTGGTAAAGTGAAAAGACAGACGACCTCATTATCAATTAGGTAGTCAAAGATATCCGGTCCAAGGTTTCCTATGATTCGTCGGTTAAAGCAGAAGTTAATGTTCATAGGTCGGATGGTACCAAGAGGGTTAAGCCTGATCATAGGATGTCTCAGTCCTATGGCATTTGCTATCATTGTGACTAAGCCCCCTATTATGATTGGTGCGCGAGCATCCAGAGCAATACTGACAAAATTAGCTATCATAAAGGTAACAACATTTACAGGACGACCTTGGGAAGCACAATACAAAATAAAAAGTTCATCTCTGGATACAGAGGTATCAGTCTCTTCTTTTCTGAAAATGGTATGGGCTAGGATCTTGTGAAAATATCAGATAGCAGGGTTGTGGATACTCTCAGAAAACATGTCATGAGGTTAAGGATTGTAATTTCCAGTGATGTTACCCCAAAAATGGTTCAGGTCAAGGTTAAGGAGTAGTTCATCCTGGACTACGGTAACCACATCAGGTCCACTAGGAAATCCTAGGAGTTCAGCAAGTTCTCTATGGTTATAGGTATAGTCATTACCAAACATTCTAAAAGTAATCAGCCCTCTATGGAATATGTAACCATGGTTAGGTATGTGAGTAAGGGAGCTTAGAAACTCAAGGGTAAGCCTAGGATAAGAAGTAAACCTTCTTTTGATAGCAGCATTCTCCCACCCCATTTGGCTAAACAAAAACATAACACTATCCCTGATACCTAACCTAGTCATGGTAGGTCCATCATAGTAAATAGTCAAAGCCATATCTCTCTGAGCTAACATTTCAAATCTCCTCGTCTGAGCTCTGCCTCTGAAAACAATGTCCATGTAATCTACTTGTTGCATCTTGAATGTTAGTTACTAACTAAGTTAAGTTAGCCTGTAAGTAAGCAGATAGTTATGCAAAGTTAGTAAGAAACATGTAAAGTATGGCATTAAGAAATGGGGAGAAGGAGAGAAAAAACAGGAAAATGCAATAAAAGGTAAGAAATAATTAAGCAATAAAATAAAATAAAAAAAATTAAAATTAAAAGATTAAAAATACGTGGGTTGCCTCCCACCAAGCGCTGTTTTTAATGTCTTAAGCCTGACATAGTTCTAGTGCAATATCAATTTTCTGAGTGAACGGGCAGCTCTACGAGCTTTAGACTAGCTGAGTAGTCTCTATTGTCTACGCAATGACAATGTTTTAAGCGCTGTCCGTTTACTATAAATGGTTGACTAGATTTAATTTTTATTTCTACGGCACCACTTGGGAATACCTTATTTATTATGAAGGGACCTGACCACCTAGACCTGAGTTTTCCTGGGAAAAGTTTAAGGCGTGAATTAAATAGTAGTACTACGTCACCTTCATTAAACTCTTTCCGGGAAATACGCTTGTCATGCCATTTTTTAGTTCTTTCTTTATATATCCTAGCATTCTCGTATGCGTCTAGTCGAAGTTCTTCTAGTTCGTGAATGTCTAAGATTCTTTTCTCACTTGCGGCAGTATGGTCTAAGTTAAGGGTCTTAATGGCCCAGTATGTAACGCCCCATTTTGTCTTATTTATTTAATCGAGTCGATTTAATTATTTTCGTTTTTATATCATTTTATTCTTGACTTTTATTTGACAATATATTATTTTTCATCGTTACTATGTTTTATCGCGTTTTGAGAGCGTTTGCGAGATATTTGAGCTGAGGGGTAAAATAGTCTTTTAGGGGTTTAGATATTTTTATATAAATAGAGATTAGAGAGAAATAGAGAGAAAAGGAAAAGAAGAGAAAGAAAAGAAAGAAAGAAGGAAAAGGAGAAGAAAGAAAGAGAGAAGAGGAGAAAGAGGAAAATCGAGGAAATCTCCGTTTCAATCACGATTAATCGGGTAAGGGTGAGAAGTTTCAATTATATCTTGCTTGTGTATGTATATGTGTTGTTTGTGGTAATCGTTTTGGTTGTTTTACAACTTTTTCTCATTTGATAAATTGATGAGCAAATGATTGGAAATCGATGTTTTCACGGTCGGAATTCGATATAAATTACGTTGTATGATCACACTGTGTTTATGAACAATCGTTGATACTTGTTTTGCCGTTGGAATTGATTTGGGATGAAAAATGGGATTTTTGGGGGTATTGGAACCATATAACCCGCGGCAGAAAATTCTGCTTCTGGTGCAGAGCGCCGGGCGATTCGTTGTTTCGCCGGGCGATGCCCAAGAGGCGCAGCTTGTCACGCTGCTGACTCTTTTAAGTTTTGGTTGGGGGTTTTACGCAGCTGCATCGCCGGGCGACGCAGAGGCGAAGGGAGCACCGCCGGGCGAAAATATGTACCGCTGGGCGCTCCTGGGGAATTTCAATAAATTTGTTTTCTTTGAAAATTCATAACTTTTGATCCGTAACTCGAATCGAGGCGTTCTTGGTACCGTTAGAGAGCTAATGAATTATTATTTCTTAAAAAAATGGTTTTGAGATTTGTGGCTGATTTAATTATGTCGGGAATTTGGAAATGTGTCATTTTGTCGACTTTTACCGTTTTAATGGTGTGTATTTGATGTGTTATCATGCAATATGCTTTTGATATATATATATCGTATGACTTGTGTGATGTTATATGATGTGAATGCATGTGATGAAATGTTGTGATGATGGTTTGTGGCCTAAGGGCAAGAAAATGCATTGTGTTGTGTTTGATGGTATATGCATGATTATGGATGTGTATATGTGTGCATTTGAATGTCATGAGTCATTGTATGCCAAGCATCATGATATGCATTCTTGTGATGTCGTGTGCCCTAGTGGGTGTGAGCGACGAAACGATTCCAGAGGGAATCCGCTATAACATCGTGAGCCTTATACCGAGAGGACCTAAAGCGATGATTATAGACGATCGTGAGCTTTATACAAAGAGGACCTAAAGCGATCGGATCGTAAGCCTTATACCGAGAGGACCTAAAGCGATCCATAAACGTCGTGAGCCTTATACCAAGAGGACCTAAAGCGACGGGGAACATCGTTTGCCCGACGGGGAGTTACACTAAGTAACAAGCGATGATTCCAATAGTTCCTAAGTGAACTAATGATGAGAATGATGGATATGACGGTACCGCATTGCATTTGCATAGAGTCGTTGTGTCGGTCTCTTTGCATTTGCATAAATCATGAATGGATTGATTATGTGTGGAAAATCATGAATTAATTGAGTATGTGTTGAGATTTATGTTTGAATTGGTGAATTGATGTGCATATGTGATAAATGCATTGGTTGTGGATAATATGTTTTATGCATAGACATATGCTATGTGATATGGTGGGGTGTTCCATATGTTACGACTTTGGTGTGCCTTATGTGTGAATATGTGAGTATGTTGGTGTAATTGATATATGTTATGTGTATTAGTATGTGATGCTTGTGGTGAGAATAATTATGCATGTGAATTTATATGTGTTGCATATTATTATGCAATCTTGACTTAGTTGTTATTTCTCACCCTTCTGCTGTGGTTTGTTGCTCTATGAGGCAATTGCAGATTAGTATCTTGGAGGCTTTTGTGAAGATTTGTCTTCCGTCCTTTGTCGGTCTGTCTGCTCTGATACATAACACGGGAGTTGGGGAACGCTTTTGTTATATGTATACATTTGTTGGATATATTTTGTATTAACTTTGTATAAATCTTTTGATGTTATAAAACAATTTATTGGGTAAAACAATTCAGTTATGGACCTTCCGCTTTATTCTATAATTGACCTTTCCTTTTATATGGAAAAAGTTTCCCTTCTACATATATTCCATTTTGTGTTATGTATCAAATAATTGAGCAAGGATTGTGTTTTCTTTCCTTAATTGTGGCATCCTTGTTTCTGTTGGAAAAATAAATTTTTATTTACTCTGATTTAATTATGTATTATTTATTCGCGATGGGAATTGGGGTGTTACAATAGTGGTATCAGAGCAGGTTGGTCTACCCGGCCAAGTTGTTGAGTCAGTTAGTGTGACAACTAAATACTGTCGACGTCGTTTGTCCCTTAGTATGTGATATGTGTGTGAAACACTGTCAGTACTTTCTGGTTTTTCTAATCCTTTGTCTTCAGGTGTGAGAGTGAGATAAGTGGGGGAGAAGCTGGTGCTTCTCAAAGTTGCTTCAGTTGTGGAGTGTTGGCTCAGTGTGCCGTTGGTTGTAAGATTGTAAGTGTTGTTTGGACAGTGTGGTTCCCGGTTCCGGAGGGAATGCGGAGGTAAGGTTTATGACAACTAAGGATTTGTGCCTTCGGTAGTTTTGTGCACAAGATGCAAGGAATGCTATTATAGTTTGGTAAAGACGGTTTATGCCCCATCATGATTGTCGGCTGTCTATTGACAAATTGAGGAACTGATCACCCTTAATCTCTTGTTGATAGTATACGGAATTATGTTGGATGGAATAGACGTATCTTTCCGGCTTTGATAGTGTGTGCAATGAATTGGTTGGAATTGAGAAAATGATTATAGATTGTTTTGTTGAGTCGATGAAGATTCTAATATCGGAAGATGAGGCGGATTAAAGGTTTTGGTATGTTGGTCAAGTTGGGAAGTCGTTGAGAGAGAACGATTGGGTATTGTTAAAGGTTGTTCTCAGAGAGTAGAGTGTGAACTCAAATTTGACGAAGGGGGAGATTTGAGGTTTGGATCTGCTAAGTAAGTAGAGGAACTTTTAGGAAGTGAAACTAAGATGTTTTTTATGTTTGTGATGACCATTTTCTAGAATTTGGCAGAACTGTCAGTGGTGCGTGATTTTCGGATGTATTTTCGGATGGAATATTGGATGTTAGCATTAGAAGTACCCGGACTGATAGAGCAGTTGGAAGATTTACTGGAAAGGAGAATTGTGAGGTCAAGTGTGTCGTCTTGGAGGGCTCCAGTATTGTTAGTAACAAAAAGGATGGATGATCGAACGGAATAATAAGCATGATGTGTATGATGGTATTGAGACTATGGAAAGCAAAACTTAGAGTTCTGGTGAGGTTTGGAGTCTTTGGAGTTTTAGAGCATTAATGGAAATCTTGAGAAAACCCTAGGTGTGGATGTAATATTTGAGAGTTCTTTTTGGTTGGTTGTTGCTACATGTTGGGATTTATGGAATTTGGACTGTTAAGAGAAGAAATTGTGTATGGATTGCTAACAGTTGAATAAGGTAACGATTGAGAATAAGTGTCCACTTTCATGAATAGATGACTGGAATGATTTGGTCGAGTTTGATTGAAATTATAATTGTTTGGAACGTTTGATAAGAGTGGTGAATTTGTGTGAGTTGAGGCTTTGATCGATTTCATGTGACTGGTTATGTTTGTTGTCATCGAAATAGGCTGTTATTTACTCGGTTAAGCTTGTATGTGAGTAGCCAGTTACCCAGTGAAAAATTTTGCAGAAGCTTTAAGAATTTATATCTTTTGGAATTTGGTTGGGCATTACAACGTACAGTGATGTTATTTGGTGTTAGTAATGCGTCTGTAATGTTTGTGGAGTAGAGGAGTCGTATCTTCCATATTTATTTGGATAAGTTCGTAATGGCTTTGATTGAGGATTTTCGGATCTGTTATAAACTCAGAGGAAGAACAGGTAGAGTGTTTGAGATTTGAATTACAAGTGTTGAAAATAGACGAAGTTTTATGCTAAGTTATTCAAGTGAGAATTTGGGTTGAAAAAGGTTATTTTTCTTGGATATGTTATTTCAGATGAGAGTATGGTTAATGGATCCATCAGAAATAAATGCAGTTCTACAATGAGAGACTCTGAAGTTGGTTAAGGAGATTAGGAATTTTTGGGCTTAGTTGGTTATTACTACAGGCTATGGAAGACTTTGCTAAGTTCATACTTCTGGTATCTCAGTTGACTTGCAAAAGGTGAGTCGTTTGTTTTGGATGTTCGGTGTGAGTAAGTTTTGGTGAGCTGAAGTAGAATTTGTCTATGGCTCTAGTTTTGATTCTGTGTGATCCTAATAAACCGTTTGTGAGGTATTGGGATGTGTCTTTGATGAGTTTAGTCTGTGTGTTAATGCAAGAGGGTAAAGTCGTGGCTTTTGCTTTACGACAATTGAGGATTCATAAAAGGATCTATACTATTCAGGATTTGGAATTGGTTGCGGTTGTATTGTGTTGGAATATTTGGAGGTATTATCCTTATGGTTTTAGGTTCGAAGTGTTTAGTAATCCCAAGAATATTGAGTACTTGTTTGGTCTGAAGGGTTAGAGTATGAGACGGCGAGGATGGTTGGAATTTATGATGAGTTATGACTTTAGCTGGAATTATCCTATTGGTGAAATTAATGTCGTGCGTGATGAGTTAAGTCGGAAGTTTCTATACATGTCTGTTTTGATGGTCAGAGAATTAAAATTATTTGAGCAGTTCAGAGACTTGTGTCTGGTGTGTGAGATAACATAGTCGAGTGTGAGGTTGGGTATATTAACAGTGAATAGTGACTCTTGGTGAGTATGAGAAAGAGTTAGACTTGGGGCGTGAGATTGGTAGACTTGATGGTTTCGAGTAATTAGAGTGTGCAGCGGAAGCGTGATGTGGCACATTTTGTATTTGCGTGTGTGACTTGTAAGAGTTCATAGGTTGAACATTGGAAACATGTAGGAATGATGAGACCATTGGACGTTTCAGAATGGAAATGTTAGGCGAAATGTTTAAATATTATTCATGGGCTACTATGTAGATGGATGTTTTGGTTACATGTTCGATTGGGGAATCATAGCATTGTTACGATATTGTTGTGTGACAAGGATGTTGGTATTGTGGTTATGTAGAGGTTGTTGAAACGATGTTGGGTCGTGGAACTTGGGTTCTTGTTTGTGTTTTTGCCTCGTTCCTATAGTGTTGGGTCGAGTGCGAGTAGCTAATTCCTTGTGGTGAATTAGAGGAGTGTTACCTACGGTGATTGTAACGCCCCATTTTGTCTTATTTATTT
Source organism: Lathyrus tuberosus (assembly GCA_022829125.1). NCBI lineage: Eukaryota > Viridiplantae > Streptophyta > Magnoliopsida > Fabales > Fabaceae > Lathyrus > Lathyrus tuberosus. The sequence goes on from JALAZF010000121.1 coordinate 6,068,600, forward strand.
AATCGAGCCGATTTAATTATTTTCTTTTTATATTATTTTATTCTTGACTTTTATTTGACAATATATTATTTTTCATCGATGTTTATGTTTTATCGCATTTTGAGAGCGTTTGGGAGATATTTGAGCTGAGGGGTAAAATGGTCTTTTTGGAGGGTAGATATTTTGTTAGAAATAGATATTTTTATATAAATAGATATTTGAGAGAAAAAGAGAGAAAAAAAAGATAGTAAGGAAGAGAAGAGAAGGAGAAAGAGGAAGGAAACGTGGGAAAAGAGAGAAGAAGGGGAAGAAGAGAAAATCATCAAAACAAAGCTTGATCTTCGATTAATCGGGTAAGGGTGAGAAGTTTCGATTATATTTCGATTGTATATGTATATGTATGTGCTGTTTGTGTTTGTTTGGTTGAAATATATATTTTTCTTATTGGTTGGATTGAAGAACAATGTGTAGAATCGATGTTTTAACGGTTAGAATTTGGAATAGATTGTGTAGAATAGCCGAGTAATGTTTGGGTTTAATCGGGAATACTCGTTGGTATGATTTATGGGGTTTTGGATTGAGTTACATAGTTTGTGAGAGTTAGGGCAATAATGATGAAATGGTGAGAAATCGATGTTTTCACGGTTGGAATGGGGAATAAATTGCGTAGTATAGTCGGATGATGATAGGATTTACTCGAGTAAACTTGTTGGTATGTTTCCATGGGTGTTGATTGAGGTTTTGAGTGTGAATGTATTGATAAAATCATGTTTTAAAATATTTCAAAAATGGAAAACATGTTGGATGACTTTTAATGATGAAAATATTGTAGTATTTTGAATTATGAGATCACAGCTTTTTACGTAATCGAAATCGGAGTTCCGGAAGTCATTTAACGATCAAAAACTGAGTTTTTAGCAAAAACTGCACCTCGTGCGCTAACCCCTGCAACTGCGCGTCGACCTGTGACTTCCATGCGCTGACCCGGGTGAAAATTGCAGGTTTATGCGTCGACCCATGATTCTATGCGTCGACCTCTGATTACAAAATTTTCCAAAATGTCCGATTTTGTTTTCTTTATAACTTTTGAACCGTAAGTCTGTTTTGACCCCCGTTTGAAGCGTTGGAAAGCTAATGAAAAGCTCTTTCTATTAAAAATGGTTTGGAGAGTAAAAGATGATTTAATTAATTCGTATTTTTGGAAAATAGTCGGGTTGTCGGGTTTTTATCGAGTACAATGTGTGTGGTTGATGTGTTATCATGCTATATGCTTTTAATATGTAACGTGTAGCTTGTGGGCTGTTATATGATGTGAATATACATGATGAAATGTTGTGATGATAGGTTGTGGCCTTATGGCAAGTATGTGCATTGTTTTGGATTAGACTTCGATGTGTGATTAGGGATGTTGTTGTGTGGTAAAATACATTGTTTGATTGAATATCAATGTATGTTGTTATGATGTGTTGTGGGTAGCCTTTGTGGTGTGAATCCCTTGTGGAAGTAATTGTGTTTGTATGATTGTTGTGGTTTGTGGTTTGTGGTGAAATGCATTGTTTATGTGAAATTCAATGTATGTTGTGTGGTGGCCTTTATGGTTTGAAATGCATTGCTTGAATTGATTTGCAATGCATGAATGTGATGAGGTTGAATAATTCATATGGTTGAATTATGAATGCATGGAATTGATGAGTTGAAATATATGCATGATTATGAATGTATTTATGTGTGTGCATATTAAATGTCATGAGTCATTGTATGCCAAGCATCATGATATGCATTGTTGTGACGTCCTGAGTGACGGTTTGATTCCAGAGGGAATCTGCTATAACATCGTGAGCCTTAAAAATAAGAGGACCGAAAGAAATTTGATATATTGTGAGCCTTAAAAATAAGAGGACCGAAAGCGATGGTTATAGACGATCGTGTGCCCATGTGGGGTGTGAGCGATCGGATAGTGAGCCTTATACAAAGAGGACCGAAAGCGATCCATAAACGTCGTGAGCCTTATACAAAGAGGACCGAAAGCGACGGGGAACATCGTATGCCCGACGGGGAGTTACACTAAGTAACGAGCGATGGTTCCAATAGTTCCTGAGTGAACTAGTGACGAGAAATATTGGGAGTCGATACCGCATGGCATTTGCATAGAGTCGTTGTGTCGGTCTCTGTGCATATGCATAAATAATGGATTCATTATGTGTGAGAATTGTGAATGGATGCATTATGTGTGGAAAATCATGAATGGATTGATTATGTGATTATGTGTGGGAATTGTGCATCGATTTATTATGTGTTGAGATTGTGGTAGCATTGGTAATTTGGTGTGCATATGTGATAAATGCATTGGTTGTGAATAATATGTTCTATGCATAGATATAAGCTATGTGATGTGGTGATGTGATTCTTTATGTCATAACTTTGGGTGCATTATGTGTGAATATGTGATTATGTCGGTATAATTGATATATGCTATATTTTGTGGTGATGTGGTGGTGTGGTTCCATATGTCATAATTGTGGTTGGATTATGTGTGATATGTTTTGTATTTGTGGCATGCTATATGTGTTAGTATGTGATGGTATGGGTGAGATGATTTATACATGTGTTTGAATGTGTGTTTGCATATTATTATGCAATCTTGATTTTAGTTGTTATTTCTCACCCTTCTGCTGTTTTATAATGCTCTATGAGGCATTGCAGATTTGTAGTCTTGGAGGCTTTTGTGGAGATTAGTCCTCCGTCCTTTGTCGTCTGTCTGCTCTGATACGTAGCAAGGGAGTCGGGGAACGATTATGTTATATATGTATATAATTGTTGAATATAGTTTGTATTACTTTTGTATTTATATTTTGATGTTATTAAACCATTTATTTGTAAAACAAGTCAGTTATGGATCTTTCCGCTTTATTCCATAATTGAATTTTAATTTATATGGAAAAAGTTTCCCCTTTGAGGGTATTCTATTTTATGCTATGTATCAAGTTTATGAGCAGGGAATGTATTTTGTTTATTTAAATGTGGCATCCTTGTTTCTGTCGGAAAAATAAATTTTTAGTTACTCTGATTTTATTTATGTATTATTTATTCGCGAAGGGAATTGGTGTGTTACATTAGTGGTATCAGAGCAGGTCGGTCCGTCCGGCCAAGTTGTTGAGTCAGTTGGTGTGACAGTTGAGTACTGTCGTTGTTGTTTGTCCCCTAGTACGTGATATGTGTGTGAAACACTGTCGGTGCTTTCTGGTTTTTCTAATCCTTTGTCTTCAGGATTGAGAATGAGATAAGTGTGGGAGAAGCTGGTACTTTTCCAAGTTGCTTCAGGTGTGGAGCGTTGGCTCAGTGTGTTGAAGATTGCAAGAGTGTAAGTGTTGTTTGGACAGTGTTGTTCCCAGTTCCGGAGGGAATGTGGAGGTAAGGTTTATGTCAACTTAGGATTTGTGCCTTAGGTATTTTGTGCACAGGATACAAGAAACGCTATTATAGTTTGGTGAAGACGATCTATGCCCCATCATGATTGTCGGCTGTCTATTGGCAAATTGAGGAACTGATCACCCTTAATCTCTTGTTGATAGCAGACGGGAATTATGTTGGATAGAATAGACGTGTCTTTTTGGCTTTGATAGTGTGTGCAATGAATTATTTGGAATTAAGAAAATGATTACGGATTATTTGTTGAGTCGATGAAGATTCTAATACTGGAAGATGAGACGGATTAGAGGCTTTGGTATGTTGGTCCAGTTGGGAAGTGTTGAGAGAGAATGATTGGGCATTGTTAATGGTTGTTCTCAGAGAGAAGAGTATGAACTCAAATTGGACGAAGGTAAGGATTTGAGGTTTGGATATGCTAAGTAAGTAGAAGAACTTTTAGGAAGTGAAGCTCAGATCGAAAGAGCGGTTGGAAGATTTGCTGGAAAAAGGGATTTGTGAGACCAAGTGTGTCGTCTTAGAGAGCTCCAGTATTGATAGTAATACAAGGAACTGATGATTGAATGGAATAACAAGCATGATGTGTATGAAGGTATTGAGACTATGGAAAGTAAAACTTGGAGTTCTGGTAAGGTTTGGAGTCTTTGGAGTTTTAGAGCATTAATGGAAATTTCGAGAAAACCTTAGGGTGGATGTAATATTTGAGAGTCCTTTGGAATGGTTTGGTTGAGTTTGATTGAAATTGCAATTGTTTGGAATGTTTGATAAGGATAGTGAATTATGTAAGTTGAGGCTTTGATCAATTTAAGGTGACTGGTTATGGTTGTTATCGTTGGGATAGACTGTTATTTACTCGATTAAGCTTGTATGTAAGTCTGGACAAGTTTGGATGAGGGTTGGTTTGGTTGGGCATTACAATGCTCAGTGTTGTTGTTTGGTGTTAGTAATGCGTCTGTAATGTTTGTGGAGTAGAGGAATCGTATCTTCCATATTTATTTGGATAAGTTCGTAGTGGTTTTGATTGAGGATATTCGGATCTATTATAAACTCAGAGGAAGAACAGGTAGAGTGTTTGAGATTGGAATTATAAGTGTTGAAAAGAGACGAAGTTTTATGCTAAGTTATTCAAGTGAGAATTTTGGTTGAAAAAGGTTAGTTTCTTAGATATGTGATTTTTGATGATAGTCTTGTTATGGATCCATCGGAAGTAGATGCAGTTCTACATTGAGAGACTCCGAAGTTGGTTAAGGAGGTTAGAAACTTTTGGGCTCAGTTGGTTGTTATTGCAAGGTATGGAAGACTTTGCTAAGTTTGTACTTCTGGTATCTCAGTTGACTTGCAAAGGGTAAGTCGTTTGTTTTGGATGTTCGTTGAAAGGAAAGTTTCAGAGAGCTGAAGTAGAAGTTGGCTACGGCTTCAGTTTTGACTCTAGATGATCCTAATAAACCGTTTGCGAGGTATTGCGATGTGTCTTTGATGAGTTAGTCAGTGAGCTAATGCAAGAGGGTAAAGTTGTGGCTTATGATTACGGCAATGGAGGATTCATAAAAGGATCTATACTATTCGGGATTTGGAATTAGTCGCGGTTGTATTGTGTTGGAAAATTTGGAGGTATTATTTTTATGGTTCTCGGCGCGAAGTGTTTGGTAATCGCAAGAGTTTAAAGTACTTGGTTAGTTTGAAGGAATAGAGTATGAGACAATGAGGATGGTTAGAATTTGTGATGAGTTATGAATTTGGTTTGGATTATCCTTTGGGAAAAGCCGAGGTTGTGATGAGTTAAGTCGAAAGTTTTTATACATGTCAGTTTTGATGGTCCGAGAATTAGAATTATTTGAGCAGTTCAGAGACTTGTGTCTGGTGTGTGAGATAACACAGAAGAGTGTGAGATTGGTAGTTTTGACGGTTACGAGTAATCAAAGTGGCGCAGCGGAAACGTGGTGTGACGTATTTGGTGTGTGCGTGTGTGACTTGTAAGAGTTCATAAGTTGAATATTGGAAGCATGTAAGAGTGTTGAGACCATTGGACGTTTCAGAATGGAAGTGTTAAGTGAAAGGTTTAAATATTATTCAGGTACTAATACGTAGATGGATGTTTTGGTCGTATGGTCGATTTGGGAATCGTAGCATGGTTGTGATAATGTTGTGTGACAAGGATGTTGGTATTAAGGTTGTGTGGAGGTTATTTAATCGATGTTATGTCGTGGAACTTGTGTTCTTGTTTGTGTTGTTGCCTCGTTTCCATTGTGTTGATTCAAGTGCGAGTAGCTAATTCCGGTGTGTGTTCGTAGCTTGGGTTTTCCTTGAGTTGTGAGTTGGTGGTCAAGTGCATTGTATGGGCATTGCATTTGGTCGTTGTGGTTGTTGTTGTTGTCGTGTCGTTGTTGTAGTCGTTGTTAGAGAAGTGGTTTGTCTGTTTGTGTTACTCGTGGTGTGCCTAGTGTTGGCATGTTAGTTTGTTGGTCGGATGCGAGAGTCGTATCCGGAGTTGTTCGTATCGGTTAGATTTTCGAGGACGAAAATTTCTAAGTGGGGGAAAATTATAACGCCCCATTTTGTCTTATTTATTTAATCGAGCCGATTTAATTATTTTCTTTTTATATTATTTTATTCTTGACTTTTATTTGACAATATATTATTTTTCATCGATGTTTATGTTTTATCGCATTTTGAGAGCGTTTGGGAGATATTTGAGCTGAGGGGTAAAATGGTCTTTTTGGAGGGTAGATATTTTGTTAGAAATAGATATTTTTATATAAATAGATATTTGAGAGAAAAAGAGAGAAAAAAAAGATAGTAAGGAAGAGAAGAGAAGGAGAAAGAGGAAGGAAACGTGGGAAAAGAGAGAAGAAGGGGAAGAAGAGAAAATCATCAAAACAAAGCTTGATCTTCGATTAATCGGGTAAGGGTGAGAAGTTTCGATTATATTTAGATTGTATATGTATATGTATGTGCTGTTTGTGTTTGTTTGGTTGAAATATATATTTTTCTTATTGGTTGGATTGAAGAACAATGTGTAGAATCGATGTTTTAACGGTTAGAATTTGGAATAGATTGTGTAGAATAGCCGAGTAATGTTTGGGTTTAATCGGGAATACTCGTTGGTATGATTTATGGGGTTTTGGATTGAGTTACATAGTTTGTGAGAGTTAGGGCAATAATGATGAAATGGTGAGAAATCGATGTTTTCACGGTTGGAATGGGGAATAAATTGCGTAGTATAGTCGGGTGATGATAGGATTTACTCGAGTAAACTTGTTGGTATGTTTCCATGGGTGTTGATTGAGGTTTTGAGTGTGAATGTATTGATAAAATCATGTTTTAAAATATTTCAAAAATGGAAAACGTGTTGGATGACTTTTAATGGTGAAAATATTGTAGTATTTTGAATTCTGAGATCACAGCTTTTTACGGAATCGAAATCGGAGTTCCGGAAGTCATTTAACGATAAAAAACTGAGTTTTTAGCAAAAACTGCACCTCGTGCGCTAACCCCTGCAACTGTGCGTCGACCTGTGACTTCCATGCGCTGACCCGGGTGAAAATTGCAGGTTTATGCATCGACCCATGATTCTATGCGTCGACCTCTGATTGCAAAATTTTCCAAAATGTTCGATTTTGTTTTCTTCATAACTTTTGAACCGTAAGTCTGTTTTGACCCCCGTTTGAAGCGTTGTAAAGCTAATGAAAAGCTATTTCTATTAAAAATGGTTTGGAGAGTAAAAGATGATTTAATTAATTCGTGTTTTTGGAAAATAGTCGGGTTGTCGGGTTTTTATCGAGTACAATGTGTGTGGTTGATGTGTTATCATGCTATATGCTTTTAATATGTAACGTGTAGCTTGTGGGCTGTTATATGATGTGAATATACATGATGAAATGTTGTGATGATAGGTTGTGGCCTTATGGCAAGTATGTGCATTGTTTTGGATTAGACTTCGATGCGTGATTAGGGATGTTGTTGTGTGGTAAAATACATTGTTTGATTGAATATCAATGTATGTTGTTATGATGTGTTGTGGGTAGCCTTTGTGGTGTGAATCCCTTGTGGAAGTAATTGTGTTTGTATGATTGTTGTGGTTTGTGGTTTGTGGTGAAATGCATTGTTTATGTGAAATTCAATGTATGTTGTGTGGTGGCCTTTATGGTTTGAAATGCATTGTTTGAATTGATTTGCAATGCATGAATGTGATGAGGTTGATTAATTCATATGGTTGAATTGTGAATGCATGGAATTGATAAGTTGAAATATATGCATGATTATGAATATATTTATGTGTGTGCATATTAAATGTCATGAGTCATTGTATGCCAAGCATCATGATATGCATTGTTGTGACGTCCTGAGTGACGGTTTGATTCCAGAGGGAATCTGCTATAACATCGTGAGCCTTAAAAATAAGAGGACCGAAAGCGATTTGATATATCGTGAGCCTTAAAAATAAGAGGACCGAAAGCGATGGTTATAGACGATCGTGTGCCCATGTGGGGTGTGAGCGATCGGATCGTGAGCCTTATACAAAGAGGACCGAAAGCGATCCATAAACGTCGTGAGCCTTATACAAAGAGGACCGAAAGCGACGGGGAACATCGTATGCCCGACGGGGAGTTACGCTAAGTAACGAGCGATGGTTCCAATAGTTCTTGAGTGAACTAGTGACGAGAAATATTAGGAGTCGGTACCGCATGGCATTTGCATAGAGTCGTTGTGTCGGTCTCTGTGCATATGCATAAATCATGGATTCATTATGTGTGAGAATTGTGAATGGATGCATTATGTGTGGAAAATCATGAATGGATTGATTATGTGATTATGTGTGGGAATTGTGCATCGATTTATTATGTGTTGAGATTGTGATAGCATTGGTAATTTGGTGTGCATATGTGATAAATGCATTGGTTGTGAATAATATGTTCTATGCATAGATATAAGCTATGTGATGTGGTGATGTGATTCTTTATGTCATAACTTTGGGTGCATTATGTGTGAATATGTGATTATGTCGGTATAATTGATATATGCTATATTTTGTGGTGATGTGGTGGTGTGGTTCCATATGTCATAATTGTGGTTGGATTATGTGTGATATGTTTTGTATTTGTGGCATGCTATATGTGTTAGTATGTGATGGTATGGGTGAGATGATTTATACATGTGTTTGAATGTGTGTTTGCATATTATTATGCAATCTTGATTTTAGTTGTTATTTCTCACCCTTCTGCTGTTTTATAATGCTCTATGAGGCATTGCAGATTTGTATTCTTGGAGGCTTTTGTGGAGATTAGTCCTCCGTCCTTTGTCATCTGTCTGCTCTGATACGTAGCAAGGGAGTCGGGGAACGATTATGTTATATATGTATATAATTGTTGAATATAGTTTGTATTACTTTTGTATTTATATTTTGATGTTATTAAACCATTTATTTGTAAAACAAGTCAGTTATGGATCTTTCCGCTTTATTCCATAATTGAATTTTAATTTATATGGAAAAAGTTTCCCCTTTGAGGGTATTCTATTTTATGCTATGTATCAAGTTTATGAGCAGGGAATGTATTTTGTTTATTTAAATGTGGCATCCTTATTTCTGTCGAAAAAATAAATTTTTAGTTACTTTGATTTTATTTATGTATTATTTATTCGCGATGGGAATTGGGGTGTTACAGTGATGGTAACGATCTTGTTGTGTTTCGGTTCAAGAGTGAACATGTGTGTTCAGAACTTGGGTATTCTTTGAGTTGTGAGTTGGTCGTCAAGTGCATTGTATGGACTTTGCATCTTGTCGTTGTAGTTGTCGTCGTTGTCGTGTCGTTGTTGTAGCTGCTCTTAGCAAGGTGGTTTGTCAGTTTGTGTTATTCGTGGTGTTGCCTTTTGAGTCGTTCGTCTCAGTTATATTTTCGAGGACTAAAATTTCTAAGTGGGGGAGAGTTGTAACGCCCCATTTTGTCTTATTTATTTAATCGAGTCGATTTAATTATTTTCGTTTTTATATCATTTTATTCTTGGCTTTTATTTGACAATATATTATTTTTCATCGTTATTATGTTTTATCGCGTTTTGAGAGCGTTTGCGAGATATTTGAGCTGAGGGGTAAAATAGTCTTTTAGGGGTTTAGATATTTTTATATAAATAGAGATTAGAGAGAAATAGAGAGAAAAGAAAAAGAAGAGAAAGAAAAGAAAGAAAGAAGGAAATGGAGAAGAAAGAAAGAGAGAAGAGGAGAAAGAGGAAAATCGAGGAAATCTCCGTTTCAATCACGATTAATCGGGTAAGGGTGAGAAGTTTCAATTATATCTTGCTTGTGTATGTATATGTGTTGTTTGTGGTAATCGTTTTGGTTGTTTTACAACTTTTTCTCATTTGATAAATTGATGAACAAATGATTGGAAATCGATGTTTTCACGGTCGGAATTCGATATAAATTGCGTTGTATGATCACACTGTGTTTATGAACAATCGTTGATACTTATTTTGCCATTGGAATTGATTTGGGATGAAAAATGGGATTTTTGGGGGTTTTGGAACCATATAACCCGCGGCAGAAAATTCTGCTTCTGGTACAGAGCGTCGGGCGACGCTTTGGGCGCCGGACGATTCGTTGCTTCGCCGGGCGATGCCCAAGAGGCGCAGCTTGTCACGCTGCTGACTCTTTTAAGTTTTGGTTGGGGGTTTTACGCTGCTGCATCTCCGGGCGACGCAGAGGCGAAGGGAGCACCGCCGAGCGAAAATATGTACCGCCGGGCGCTCCTGGGGAATTTCAATAAATTTGTTTTCTTTGAAAATTCATAACTTTTGATCCGTAACTCGGATCGAGGCATTCTTGGTACCGTTAGAGAGCTAATGAATTATTCTTTCTTAAAAAAATTGTTTTGAGATTTGTGGCCGATTTAATTATGTCGGGAATTTGGAAATGTGTCGTTTTGTCGACTTTTACCGTTTTAATGGTGTGTATTTGATGTGTTATCATGCAATATGCTTTTGATATATATATCGTATGACTTGTGTGATGTTATATGATGTGAATGCATGTGATGAAATGTTATGATGATGGTTTGTGGCCTAAGGGAAAGAAAATGCATTGTGTTGTGTTTGATGGTATATGCATGATTATGGATGTGTATATGTGTACATTTGAATGTCATGAGTCATTGTATGCCAAGCATCATGATATGCATTCTTGTGATTTCATGTGCCCTAGTGGGTGTGAGCGACGAAACGACTCCAGAGGGAATCTGCTATAACATCGTGAGCCTTATACCGAGAGGACCTAAAGCGATGATTATAGACGACCGTGAGCCTTATACAAAGAGGACCTAAAGCGATCGGATCGTGAGCCTTATACTGAGAGGACCTAAAGCGATCCATAAACGTCGTGAGCCTTATACCAAGAGGACCTAAAGCGACGGGGAACATCGTTTGCCCGACAGGGAGTTACACTAAGTAACAAGCGATGATTCCAATAGTTCCTAAGTGAACTAATGATGAGAATGATGGATGGAACGGTACCGCATTGCATTTGCATAGAGTCATTGTGTCGGTCTCTTTGCATTTGCATAAATCATGAATGGATTGATTATGTGTGGAAAATCACGAATTGATTGAGTATGTGTTGAGATTTATGTTTGAATTGGTGAATTGATGTGCATATGTGATAAATTCATTGGTTGTGGATAATATGTTTTATGCATAGACATATGCTATGTGATATGGTGGGGTGTTCCATATGTTACGACTTTGGTGTGCCTTATGTGTGAATATGTGAGTATGTTGGTGTAATTGATATATGCTATGTGTATTAGTATGTGATGCTTGTGGTGAGAATAATTATGCATGTGAATTTATATGTGTTGCATATTATTATGCAATCTTGATTTAGTTGTTATTTCTCACCCTTCTGCTGTGGTTTGTTGCTTTATGAGGCAATTGTAGATTAGTATCTTGGAGGCTTTTGTGAAGATTAGTCTTTCGTCCTTTGTCGGTCTGTCTGCTCTGATACGTAACACGGGAGTCGGGGAACGCTTTTGTTATATGTATACATTTGTTGGATATATTTTGTATTAACTTTGTATAAATCTTTTGATGTTATAAAATAATTTATTATGTAAAACAATTCAGTTATGGACCTTCCGCTTTATTCCATAATTGACCTTTCCTTTTATATGGAAAAAGTTTCCCTTCTACATTTATTCCATTTTGTGTTATGTATCAAATAATTGAGCAAGGATTGTGTTTTCTTTCCTTAATTGTGGCATCCTTGTTTCTGTCGGAAAAATAAATTTTTATTTACTCTGATTTAATTATGTATTATTTATTCGCGATGGGAATTGGGGTGTTACACAGTAAGCTTTGTGCTCTAATTCTACAGGTAGATGACATGATTTTCCGTAAACTAACTTAAAAGGTGTGGTTCCTATCGGGGTCTTATAAGCTGTCCTATATGCCCACAGAGCTTCGTGTAATTTTGATGACCAGTCTTTCCTAGAGGTTGCAACAGTCTTTTCTAAGATTTTTTTAATTTCTCTGTTTGAGACTTTGACTTGTCCACTTGTTTGTGGATGATATGCTGTTGCTACACGGTGTCGGACTCCAAACTTCAGTAGAAGTTTTTCAAATATCTTTGATATAAAATGGGAGCCTCCGTCACTGATGACAAGTCTCGGCACACCGAATCTAGGGAAGATTATGTTCTTGAAAAGCTTAATTACTACTCGTGTGTCATTTGTTGGAGAGGCTACAGCCTCGATCCATTTTGAAACGTAATTAACAGCAACGAGTATATACTTATTACCAAAAGAAGATGGGAATGGCCCCATGAAATCAATCCCCTATACATCAAAGACTTCCACTTCTAAGATACCCTTTTGTGGCATTTCATCGCGTCTAGAGATGTTACCAATGCGTTGGCACCGGTCGCAGTTTAATATCGCGATATGGACATCTTTCCATAGATTAGGCCAGAAAATGCCAGATTGTAAGATCTTAGCGCAAGTCTTTGAAGTGCTTGCGTGTCCACCATAAGGAGCCGAATGACAATGAGAGATTATGCTTTCTATTTCATCTTCGGGGACACATCGACGGAAAATTCCATCGGCACCTCTCTTAAAAAGCAGAGGCTCATCCCAATAATATTGTTTAAGGTCATGAAAGAATTTCTTCTTTTGTTGGTTAGTTAAATCTGGTGGAAGCACCCCAACAGCTAAGTAGTTGACAAAGTCAGCATACCATGGTAGTGTTGTATTTGTTTGAATTTCTTCCACTGATTCCTTTGCTCCGGTATCATTCAAGATTAGTTCAGACATATTGCTTTCCAATTGGGCTATGAGTCGCTCATATGGGAAATCATCGTTAATAGGCACTTGCTCAGGCTTAATACCTTCTATTCTTGATAAATGGTCTGCAACTACATTTTCGGTGCCTTTTTTTTATCTTTTATCTCTAAATCGAATTCTTGTAAGAGTAGGATCCATCTTAAAAGTCTTAGTTTGGCATCTTTCTTACTTAATAGGTACCTAATTGCGGCATGATTGATATAGATAATTATTTTCGCTCCTACCAAGTAAGAACGGAATTTATCCAAAGCGAACACGACAGCTAGAAGTTCCTTTTCTGTGGTGGCGTAGTTTATTTGAGTAGGGTCTAGGGTTCTACTTGCATAGTATATTGCATGGAGCTTTATGTCCTTTCTTTGTCCTAAGACTGCGCCTACGGCATAATCACTCGCATCACACATGATTTCAAATGGTAATCTCCAATCAGGTGGTTGCATGATAGGTGCGGTAATGAGACCCGTTTTCAATTGCTAAAACGCTTTTAGACATTTCTCATCGAAGATAAATTCAGCGTCTTTCATTAATAAACCGTTCAGTGGTTTGGTAATTTTTGAGAAATCTTTTATGAATCATCGGTAGAAACCGACGTGTCCTAAGAAACTTCGTATTTTTCGTACGGTTTTCGGAGGTTGAAGATTTTCTATAAACTCTATCTTGGCTTTATCAACTTTAATCCCTCTATCAGATACTACGTGTCCAAGTACGATTCCTTGATTCACCATGAAATGACATTTCTCCCAGTTTAATACGATATTGACTTTTACACATCTTTCAAGTACCATTTCTAGGTTCGATAGACATCCTTCAAAGCTCTGCCCACAAACAGAAAAATCGTCCATAAATACTTCCATAATGTCGTCTATGAAATCAGCGAAGATTGACATCATGCATCTTTGGAATGTTGCGGGAGCGTTACATAGTCCAAACGACATTCATCGATAAGCAAATGTACCATAGGGACATATGAAGGTTGTCTTTTCTTGGTCATCAGGATGAATAGGGATTTGGAAGAATCCTGAATAACCATCTAAATAGCAGAAGTAAGAATGTTTGGCCAGTCGTTCCAACATTTGGTCAATGAATGGTAATGGGAAATGATCTTTACGAGTAGCTTTATTCAATTTTCTATAATCGATGCACATTCTACTTCCAGTTACAACTCTTTGTGTTATAGATTCGCATTTGGAGTTCTTAACAACTGTAACACCTCCCTTCTTCGGTACGACATGTACTGGGCTAATCCATTTACTGTCTGATATCGGGTATATAATTCCTGCTTCTAAAAGCTTTTTCACTTCGTCCTTGACTACAGTACTTAAGATTGGATTGATCCTTCTCTGGTGTTCTCTAGAGGTCTTACAGCCTTCCTCTAGCATAATACGATGCATACAAATAGAAGGACTTATTCCTTTAAGGTCAGCGATGTTGTAGCCTAACGCAGTTGGGTATTTTCTTAAGACATCTAGAAGTTTCTTAGTTTCAGTTTGTCCTAATTCTGCATTGACTATCACAGGTCGTTCGAGTTATGTGTCTAGGAATTCATACCTTAAGCTATTGGGTAGTGTTTTCAGTTCTAAAGCTGGTTTCTTTGGACAAGGTAGATGATCGGGTGTAAGTGCTAAACATTCACTTAGGCTATCGTCTTGGTATGGTTCACGCCAATCATCATCTTCAAAAATCGGAGGTATTGGAATTTTTATAATATCTGAGTATGTGGTCGGTTCCATCTCCAATTCTCTTACGCACTCATCTATGACATCTAATAGATAACATGTGTCGTCTATAGCTGGTGCTTGTAAGAATTGTGTCAAGATAAATTTAACCTTCTCTTCACCGACTTCAAAAGTTAGCTTACCTCTCTTCACGTCTATAATGGCTCCGGCGGTAGCTAAGAATGGTCTTCCTAATATGATAGGTGTAGTGAAGTCTTCTTTAATATCCATGATTATGAAATCAGTAGGGATATAGAATTGTCCTATACGAACTGGAACATTCTCTAGTATACCAACGGGATATTTAATAGAGCAGTCGGCTAATTGAACGGACATTTTAGTTGGTCTTAATTCTCCCATATCAAGCCTTTTGCATATGGATAAGGGCATTACACTGATACTGGCTCCTAAGTCGCATAGAGCCTTGTCTATGACGAACTTTCCAATTACACAGGGTATGGAGAAACTACCTGGGTCTTTCAACTTAGGAGGCATGTTGTTTTGAATTATTGCGCTACACTCAGCAGTAAGTGTAACTGTTTCGTTATCCTCAATCTTTTTCTTATTGGATAAGATTTCTTTAAGGAACTTAGCATATGAGGGCATCTGAGTGATAGCTTCTGTAAAAGGTATTGTGATATTCAATTGCTTCAGAAGTTCAACAAATTTCTTAAATTGCCCTGCAGTTTTAGAATTTGCAAATCTTTGAGGATACAAAATAGGTGGTTTATATGGTGGTGGAGGCACATAAGGTTTTTCTACGGCCTCTCGGTCATTATCTTCCTTTTCCTTGGGTTCATTTTCCATATCAGTTGTTGTTTTATCAGGCTTTTGGTACATGGGCGGATTCTGAAGTCTCAGATCAATGGGTTTGTCTAATTCTTTACCACTTCTTAATATGACAGCATTTGCATGTCCTTTCGGATTTGGTTGTGGCTGTCCAGGAAATGTTCCAGCAGGAGCAGCAGTAGGTGCTTGTTGTTGTGCCACTTGTGAAATTTTTGTTTCAAGCATTTTGTTGTGGGTGGCTAAAACGTCTACTTTGTTTGCTAATTGCTTAATTTGCTCACTAGTGTGTATGTTTTGATTCAGGAAGTCTTTATTTGTTTGAGTCTGGGTAGCTATAAAGTTTTCCATCATTAATTCAAGGTTGGACTTCCTAGGAACATTAGGGGCAGTTATGGCAGCCTTTTGGTAGCCTTGTGGTGTAGCAGGTGCTTGACCAGGTGCATACAGTGCATTGTTGTTTTTGTAGGAGAATTTTGGATGATTCTTCCAGACCGGATTGTAGGTATTTGCATAAGGGTTTCCTTGAGAGTAATTCACTTGATCACTAGAGACTCCTGCCAAAATTTGACATTCAGGGGCAGCATGTCCAGGTGTTCCGCATAATTCACAGTTTTGAGCTATAACAACCACGGTGGCTGCAGGCGTTATGGTCAAGTTATCAATCTTTTAGGCAAGGGCATCTACCTTAGTATTGACATGATCAAGGCTACTAACTTCGTGCATTCCACCTTTCGTTTGGGATTTTTCCACTGCTGTTCTTTCTCCTCCCCATTGGTAATGGTTTTGAGCCATGATTTCAATTAGTTGATAGGCTTCTTCATATGGTTTGTCCATAAGTGTACCACCAGCAGCGACATCTATTGTCAATCTTGTATTGTACAAGAGACCATTGTAAAATGTATGGATGACTAACCAATCTTCAAGACCGTGATGCGGATACATCCTCATCATGTCTTTGTATATTTCCCATGCATCGTAAAGAGATTCGTTGTCCTTTTGTCGAAAACTATTAATTTGGGCTCTCAACATAGCTGTTTTGCTTGGGGGGAAATATCGTGCTAAGAATACCTTTTTCAACTCATCCCACGTAGTAACGGAGTTTGATGGCAAGGATTGCAACCAAGCCCAAGCTCTGTCTCTTAATGAGAAAGGAAAAAGACGTAGTCTTATCGCGTCTAGGGTTACACCATTTGCCTTCACTGTGTCTGCGTACTGCACAAACTTGGTCAAATGTTCATTAGGATCTTCTGTAGGATTTCCAGAGAATTGATGTTGTTGTACGGCTGACAACAATGAAGGTTTCAACTCGAAATCGTTTTGGTTGATAGTAGGGGCATCAATGGTGTTATGCGGTTCTTGCTCAGACGGGGTAGCATAGAACTTAAGAGGATATTTCTGTGGTCTTTCACCCATGTCTTTTTCTGATTCTGATTCTGACTCAGAGTCAAGTTCTGTTTCAGATTCGGGTTCGGATTGAGATTCAGGTTCTGATAAAGGAAAAGGTATTTCGTGGGCTAAGTAATATTCTTGGATTCGTCTTTTTACGCTAAGAAGACGTTCGGGTTCGTCTGTCGGTCCCGTGAGGTCTTCGCCTTTTGAGCTAGTACTTGGCATACAACCGACAAATTAGGGAATTTGTTGCCTAAGTCTATACGGCGCAACAAATGAATCGCACTATTGACTAAATCAGTCCCCGGCAACGGCGCCAAAAACTTGGTCGCAACTTTATGAGTCTGTCGGGGTTACTAACTGCAAGCGCACAGTCTATCGCGTAGTTTTAAAAAGATAACGATCCCACAAGGACTGATAATCAAACTAGTGCTATCGGGTTGTTACTATGTTTAGCTAAGGCTAATCGTTTTACGGAGGTTATGGGCGACAGAAAATAAATCTAAGAATGCTAAACTTTTAATAAGAATAATTAATAAGGAGATATCAGTATGTAACGCATTAATCATTGGGAATTTAATAAGTCATCGGTGTAGGTTTAAGTGCCAAAATACTTTTCAGTAGAAAATACTTATTTAAAAGACCTCATCTCACACTCTCGTATTTATTGATTCAGATTATACTGTTAAATCAGAATGAGCGCTCTCGCTGTATCATTTGCATTTAAAAATACCTTTTGAAAATAAATAAGTCCTAATTGATTCTAAAGTGCTTCCGCTGTATTTAGAATTAATGCCTAGTTTCAGCTATCCGGTTAAACTTTCAAACTCTCGTTTATCTTGACCTTAACCTTAACTACCTTTTTACTTTCGTAAAAAAAGTTAATCGATTTAAAAATAAGAAACCAAAGCCTAAAAACTAATTTGTAAAAGTTAACACCGATTATTATTTAATTCCTTCTGATTAAATTGTTTACATACTGATATCAACTAATCTAGCCGGACATGGTTTGGAAACAAAACATGCTAACATAGTATAAATTAATATCACAAACCATGCTGGAAAACGATAAAATAACAAGCATATAAATTAAACCTGGAATTGAAATTAACTTCTAATAATCTGGTTACAGAAACTCAAAACGATCCCGGCAAGCTTGATTACAAGAAGATAACAGGAATTGAAAGTGCAGAAAAAAATAAACTGTTCGCTCGAAAAATATAAAATCTGATTCACTCAAAACTCTGGTAAAAATTCACGGACCCCAAAATGGAGATTTTCTTTCTCTTTTATACTGAGTGCTAGCCTTGGTAGTTGAGGAAAATGCGTTGCATGGCGTGGAAATCGGATTTAGGAAGACCGATAGAATCTGGAGGAGTGGAGAGAAAAGACTTGGGAAAATGGAGATTTCTTCTTCTAAAACATAAGTGGCTTGCGCCACCTCTTCCTTCCCTTCACTAGTGGTTGGCGCCACATTTGATGAAGGTGGTGGGCGCCACTCCCATGTGGCTTGCGCCATATGTGTGATGTGGGCCCCACCTCTTTATATATATATTTTTTCAATTTTTCTTTTCTTCTTTTTTTCTTTTCTTTCCATCTAATTTCTTCACTCCTTAATTCTTTCCATTCTCTATCTTTTTCTTCAATAAATCTTCGCTTTTCGTCAAATTCCGATTCGACTCGAGTACCTGAAAAAACATAAATAAATGCGGGTAATATAAAGCATAAATCGGGAAAAAGCGAATAAAACATAATAGAAATTCATGCAAGTCAAGTAAAATACACTATATAATTTTGCGTTATCAGTAACACCGGGTTGGTTCGTTGAGTCGAACCATGTTGAGTTGTTATTTTTGTTGTTATTTGATTGTTATGGTTTTAATTGAAAACCCTTTTGATTTTGGATTATTGTGGTTATGGTGGTTCCGCTGCTATTTGATGGCTTTTTGATTATTTTGAGGAAAACCCGTTGTTTACGGAGCAAATGTTTTATTTTGATGTTTATTGAGAAATGTGCACCCTTCTGAGGGGATTTTTACTCTGATAATTTGAGTATTTTGTCGTTTATATTCTAGGGGTGGAAAAGGGTGTTACACCATGTCCAGGTTATACTTATATTGTTGAACGAAAGCAGCGCCAAGATCTCTGAAAGTTACGATCTTAATGCGGTTTAATCCCATGTACCATTTGAGCGCGGCACCGGTTAAACTATCCTGGAAATAGTGGATCAGTAGCTGTTGGTTCTCTGTCTGAGTTGACATTCTCCGAGCGTACATCACCAAATGACTTTGAGGGCAAGAGCTACCCTTGTACTTTTCAAATTCGGGCACCTTGAATTTGCGCGGAACTTTAACATTGGGGATCAAACAACGGTCTGCGGCGTCCTTTCCAAATAGATACTGACCGCGAATGGCTTGCAGTTCTTTCTGCATCTCCAGGAACTGTTCTTGGAATTCCCTCATTTTATCGTCCATACTTTCATTTCCAACAGAAGGTATTTGTGGAATCTGCCCTTCCGGGACAGTGTGTACCACGGGTGGTGGTACAATCATTATGGTAGTGACTCTTGGTGCTTCCCGAAGTTTGTAACCTTCAGGAGTTGCTGTCATGCCTCTGGCATCTTCACTTTCCTGAAGTTTGTAACCTTCAGACCCAGCGGTTCCTGCTATAGTTTCCGGATCTTCCGTGATCGGCGGAATATATCCTTCCGGGATATAGTTGAGTGGCATGCCCCAGGGACGATCTTTAGGCATGTTATACCGAGGATCATACTTCTCCACTATGGGCGTCGATGTGATCTCTGAGATCACGGTCCTTTGTTGTTGCATCTGAGCTGCTGCCGGAGCTTGCATGTCATTGTGAAGCTTTCTCAAGTCTTCTTTCAGAGCGTCGAGTTCTTCTCTGAACTCTCAGTTCTCTTCCTCGAGATTATCCATTTTCTTTTGTCGACTGGCCCGAGTATTATACGAATGAGACAATTTGACTCTAGAATCGAGACACAAATGTGAGATTCGTAGGTAAGAAGAATGCGTCATGTGAGAATGATGAATGACATGCAATGATTATATATATATATATATATATTTGTTTAATCAAAATAAACTTCGACAATTAGATTGCAAATATAAAACAATGGGGAAACCCCGTTTTATTGAATTCAAAGATTGCGAAAATGGAAATACAGTAATTTACAAAGTGTTGCAAAAGGAAATGTCTAAGCTAATGGATCCTGAGTCCTCTCTGAGGAGGGCTCAGGTGCTAGTTCTGGTACTTTCCTTTTCTTTGACCGAGGCTCTCGAGCCGTTGTCGGGTTGTCATTCCTTTGCCAAGTGAAAGGAGCGAGCAAATTCCTTTGGTCTTCTTGATTTTCTACAGCATGTTGTTCTAAAATCTCGATCAAAACATCTTTTTCTTTTAACAGTTGTTGTATCTTCTTACACTCCACATTGAGAATACGATACTTGTTCTTTCAAGACCTCTTCTCCTGTTGAAATTTATTGAGAGTAACCTGAAGTTTTTCCATATCAGACATAAAATAAAGGAAAGATTCCTTTAACGGAAGAACTTCCTGACGAGGGTAAGGCATCCTCAGCTTGAGAGCTCTAGTTTGTACGCAGTGGAGATAAGGTTCCACCGAAACACAGTCCGGTTTTCCTAGAGACTCTCTTCCTTTCCTGTGAACATGTTTCCAAGAATGCACTATTTCTGTCTTTAGTGCCCTGTCATTTTCTCCTTCCTTGAAGAAAAGACCTTCCAGATGAGCATTACGCGGGACATGCCTCATCGGGTATCCAAATTGATGACAAACTAAAATTGGATGATAGTTGATTCCTCCTTTAATTCCTATGAGGGGTACATTAGGGAAGTTTCCACAACGGTCAATGATTCTGATCCCATCATAGATTCGATTGTACCAATCGATGTCAAAGTTGGTAAGAGACATGATTCTCTGCGACCAACGTAAAGTACTCTTATGATCCCAAAAAGCGGCAGACTTAGGCAAATGAGAAGTAAACCATTTGTATAGCAGGGGTACATAGCATGTGATTATTCCTCCGCTATACAAATTCCTTAGGTGTACAGAATGATAAGCATCCGCGAGCAAGGTCGGTATAGGGTTTCCAATCAGAAAAACCTTAATGGCATTGCTATCAATAAAGTCATCAATGTTGGGAAACAGAAATAACCCGTAGGTGAGCAGAACAAAGACGCTTTCAAAAGCAGTCACGTTCCCTATACTAGCAAAGTACAGAGCTTTCTTTATCAAAAACTTGGCTGGCAAACCCTGAATTCCACCCTTAGTGGTCATGTGAGTCCTGACTTCTGACTCGTCCAAATAAATTGCTCTTGCAATGGTTTGATCCTTTGGAATTTCTTCCAGTCCAGAAAAGAGAGCTTGGTCAGTGATGGGTAAATCAGTCAGGTGAGAGTACTCCTCCAGTGTTGGTGCTTGTTGATAATCCGGGAATGTAAAACAGTGATAGACCAGATCGTAGAACTGAATGAGCGTAGACAGTATTTCTTCAGTTACATGGACCCTTAACAGAGACATCAGTCCTCCATACTTAGCTCTAGAAGCATCAGGGTTGGTGATTATCCTTGCCAACCCTCTAAAATCCTCTAATTTTGGAACCTTGAAGGTATACTTGTGAGTCTTCCATCTACTGAAATCCATAACGCAGTCTTTTTTCTCTGACATTTGTAATCATTGTCTTAGTTTAATTTGAAAAAGAGATACTAGAAGAGAAAATTTTGCTTTGTTTCAATGTTTTTTTAATGAAATGAATGCATGAATGCAACACACAAAAACATAGAAAAAACATGGGGTCAAAGGTTCGGTGTCATGAAGTCATGGCTTTACCCATCCCCAAAGGTTGTACTGGTGATTTTTTGTACCTGTCCTCAAAATCATTGACCCCTCTTGGGATAACAACAACAGGCTGGTTCACCCGAGCGAGCTGCAGTATCTTAGAGTAATCTTAAATGAGGGTAGTATCGCGTGATAACTATTTCCGATAGCTTCCGCACCACAAAATAGTAACATGGTCTTAGCCTACTAAATCCTCAGTTTCATAGAATACCACAATCGAATAATCTACTTTCAACAACCGAAGTCGTATAGGCATTGAATCCGCAAAGGGTCTCCACTGATTCGATGGTCGACCGGGATCTCTTATTTGGGAGTCAATCCTGTAAGATTACCCGTCTAGTGCCATCACTTATCTTAGGTGTCACTCAAACTTTCCAGATGCGGCATCACCCGCAGTCCCATTAGCAGAAAAATAAACACGGATATCAATTAGGAAAGCGATATATATATATATATATATATTTATCCTAAAACTAACAACCTAGACCTCTTAAGAGCTATAATCCTAGTCCTATACAGACAATGACGTCCCCAGCAGAGTCGTCATTTTACTGTAGCGAGCGATTTTTGTCAGTGACGCGACCACCTTATCTCTGGGTTTTCCTCACCGCAATGAGGAAGAGGGGGTGCTACTTTCTGATTTCTTATTTATCCCATGAAGCTGGAAGGGAAAGGGAAGCTATCTAAAACTAACCTTGCACGCGAATGTTTAACTGAACAAACGCTTTAAAGAGATTCGGGGAGTCGTGGTCAGGTTATACAATGGGGAGTTGTCAATTACCCATCCTATATGTGGTTATCCACAAGATATTAGCTTTAGGTCTCACTTTGTAATTGATGGTGTTTATCTGTTAATGGGTTAGGAAAGTTTCTTGGGAAGTATGAGTGAGTGAGTGAGTTTTTGATGATGTTCGGGTTTTTTTGATGTTTTTGGTAAGGTACTAGACTTAAGTTTTGGTTGATGTATGAAGGTACTGGACCTAGGGTTTTTTTTATTTGTATGCTCGCTAAGATTTCACAATCTTATGCCTATGTATTCCCGTTTAAATGAAACAGGGAAATCAGAGCAATCGTAGTTCCTCCTATTCTAAGGGAGGAAAAATATATTTTGGTGTCTTGTTCAAAGCCCAAGATTGAAGCTAAAAGGTTATTTGTGTCTTGTTCAAAGCCCAAGATTGAAGCTAAAAGTTTGACTGAGAGAGAACTTGTCATCTCTAAAGAGGGATTGTTGATTTTTGTGTGCCTTGATCAAAGCCAAAGGTTGAAGCTAAGAGGTTGATCGACTCCACTGGGGGGAATCCTTACCCAAAGCCTAAGAGGAGGCTGGATAAGACCGACTCAACAAGAGAGTGTATATGTTGGTGTCTTGTACAAAGCCCAAGATTGAGGCAAAAAAGAGACTGACTCTTTGGGGATATCCTTATACAAAGCCTAAGAGGAGGCTAGAAGGTTGACTTTTTCGGGGAAAATGTTCTATCTTTCTTGTACAAAGCCCAAGATTGAGGCTAAAAGGATTTTGACTCCGTCGGGACGGTTTGTATGTGTCTTGTATAAAGCCCAAGATTGAGGTTGGAACGAGTTTGAATCTTGCTGGAGAGTATTATCTGTCTTGTACAAAGCCCAAGATTGAGGCAGAACTGAGAAATTTAACTGACGCTGGTGAGGATATTTTTATGTGTCTTGTACAAAGCCCAAGATTGAGACTGAAATGAGTTTGACTCTTCTTGGGGAAGATCATTCCTCAAAGCCTAGAGGAAGTCTGGGAGGAAATGACTCTGCTAGGGAAGATATCTATCCCAAGCTCAAGAGAGGGAGATTTATGTCTTGTACAAAGCCCAAGATTGAGGCTAAAAGGGTTTGACTCAACAAGAGAGTGCTTTTATATGTCTTGTACAAAGCCCAAGACTGAGGCTAGAAAAGGTTGACTCAACAAGAGAGTCTGAAAAGGTGATTGACTCAACAAGAGAGTCTGAAAGTTGATTGACTCAACAAGAGAGTCTGAAAGTGATTGACTCAACAAGAGAGTCTAAAAAGTTGATTGACTCAACAAGAGAGTCTGAAAAGGTTTACTCTGCTGGGGAGAATCATTGTACAAAGCCCAAGAGGAGGCTGACTGTGATGAGGAAAAGATCATTATACAAAGCCTAAGAGGAGGCTAACTTCTGCTGGGGATTGTTAAGATCCCGCGGCAGGTCCAAATGGGGAATCAACTCTTGCTGAGGATTACAAAAGAGTTGAGATATCAGAGACCTTGAGGTTCTAATTTGGGATGAGCTGACCCTGGTTGGGGAACTCTCAAGAGAGAGGCTGGGTTTCTATTGGAAATTGATCCAGAGAGCCCGAGGTTTCTTCCTATATTCGTAAGGAACTTGAGAATGTCTTTGAGACTCAAGGGGGTTAGACTGTCCAAGTTTACTGGTGTGGAAGAGTTTTATCTTTTGTATAATGCCCAAGAGGAGGCACAGGTATTAAGGGATGAGGATCAACCCTAAAATTCGATATTTGACACTGGAAAGACTTCTCTAGCAAAGGATGACTAAGTTCTGTCTTATACCTTTATTCGTCAGGGTCCTTGTATTAAGCCCAAGAGAAGGCATGAGAACTTCTAAGAAGCCGGAGGGTCCTTGTACAAAGCCCAAGAGGAGGCAGGGATGCTTGTAGGAAGCCCGTGGGTCTCAAACCAAGAAAAGTTCAAGAAATGCTATTCACCGAGAATAGATCATTTAGTGAAAGTTCTGTGATTTGAAGAAACTCAAGAGATGCTATTCACCAAGAATAGATCAACTCTGGGGAGTAGAATTCCTTTGACAATTTCTAGGGGTGACAACCTGAGAAAAGGTTCACGAGGAATACTGCCTTTCTCTTTGTTCCATATTGTTTAAGCCCAAGAGAAGACAAGACTGTATCTGGAAATCCTATGGGGATCTAGTTTTGGTTGTATTTAAAGAGTGACCAACACGGCTTTACCTAGTTCTAGACCTAGTTACCAAGGAAAACTCTAAATAACTATACTAGTATTTATACAGTTGATATATGTCAAGTATTTAAAAGGATATGAAAGACGACTAACCATGCGCAGCTTTCCACAATACAGTTATATATATATTTGATGTGTATTTAAAAGAATGAAAGAAGACTAACCATGCGCAGCTTCCCACAATACAATTATATATATATATTAAAGCAAGTAAATGAAAGCGGATAAAACTTACAGGTGAGCAAGCTTCCATACTGTATTGTTAGTTGTTTAAAGAAATTAAAGAAAGTTTTGATAACAACTGTATATTGAATCTAAATCAAAAGGGAATTAGTTTGAAAAGATTATTGGGGCTTATATTCAAAGAGAGGCCCAAGGTTTTAACTGTGATCGCACTGTTGTTTTGAATATCGTACCGAGACTTATACAACGACTGAGGCCCAAAAAGGTTTATCTACAAAAGTGTTGGGTCTTACAACTCAAGGAGAGGCCCAAAAGTGTTTTAAAAGAAAAGAAATGGGACTTACAACACGAGAGTAGGCCCAGATGATTTGATTTTGAACTGGCGATCGCGCCGAGATTTTTTTAACGCAGAGGGACTTATACAATATCTGAGGCCCAAAAAGGTTTTGGTTAAAAAGGGATTGGGGCTTACACTCTATTAGAGGCCCAAAAAGTTTGAAAATGAATAAAGATGGGTCATATAGCTCAAGGAGAAGCCCAATTGGTTTTGTTAAAAAAAGCGACGACCGCGTCGAACTTTTGAAAATATACAGAGGAACTTATACAATATGTGAGGCCCAAAATTGTTTATTTACAAAGGGGTTGAGACTTACACTCTATTAGAGGCCCATGAGTGTTTGAAAAAGATTGGTGAGGGTGAAATAAACCAAAACCCTAATTTTGTTAAAAATGGAATTAATTTTGATTAAAAATTAATAAAATCATTAAAAACATGTGAAAAATGAGTGGTGATCTTGGATCAATGTTTCAAAAATCATGTTTTTATCCACAAAATGATTGGAAACCATTTAAGTTTGGAAAATAAAGAAGGAAAAAATATTTTAAATGTTAAAAAACAAATAAAAATTAATTCTTTGCAAAGATATCAAGTATATGAAATAAATAATATTTTTGTGAAATTTTTGTAAAATAAAATATTTTAACATTTTTGTGAGTTATTAAAAAAAAAGAATCAATAAAAAATGATTAAAATTGAATGAGAAATTAATTTTCCAAATCATTAAAAAATAACATGAAAAATAAAATAAAAATGGAACAAGTGGTAAAAAAGAGATATGGGGCGAGGGAGATTCGAACCCCAGACCTCTCACTCGCCCAATACACACAAACCAGTTGATCAACCACTAGGGCGCAATGCCAATTCATAATATACATGGCAAACAATAATTATATAGTAAACAAGTTGGATTTCTAAAAAGGGCGCCATGTTCATCTTCAACCTCAAGCTCAGATGCGTGAAGGCTCGTATCTCACTCATTTCTCAATCATTTGACATGATTCAAACACCAAATTCATGCGTTTTTTAACAAGGAACATGAAGGTAATATTTGATTTCATTTATTTTTAGTGTGCAGCAAGTTACATTAACATGAATGTATGAACCCTAACTTTGCAAAAGCAATCGTGCAGACATGTTTGTGAGTGCTATGTTCAAATTTTTTTAGGGAAAACACAACATATGATGATAATCAATTGGCAAAATTATTGTTCGAGGAAATATGCATGGTGTATGGAGATTGAGTTTTAGGCTTACCTTGCTCAAGAAGAAATGGAACTCTCCACAAAGTGTGTTCCAGAAGGTGGATGATGATATCTACAGCTTCACTGGATGGTATGGAGTGGATTGCAAGCCTTGGAACTGTTTGAAACTCCTTAGATCAAATTATGGTATCCCAATTGCATAATGGTTAGGTTGAAGAGTGAAATTTTGATGGAGGTGTTTCAGAAGTGGTTTAGGTGTTTGGACAGCTTCTATAGCTCGTATGTGATGTGTTAGAAGTGATGGTTTGAGTTGCTTGGCTCTGCAACTCAAAACCCGATAGCACTTGCTCAAGAACAAAGAAATTTGGCACTTAAAGAGGGAATGAGAGAAAGCAATGTTGTAAGCTGCTTTGGGGTAATCTGAATGATCAGTTAGGACCTCTATTTATAGTAGAGGAGTTGTGTTGAAGTGGTTCTCTTGAAGCTCAGAGGATAAGGCCATGGTTCAATGGTCTTGGCTTGGCATAAATGCCTTTTGCACTAGGTGTAACAGCTGCCCCAAATAGATCAGCTATGTATTGACTGATTCCACATTCTTCAGTCATTTTAATTGTTGTTTAATCAGAGAACTTGACTGAGGAGAGTGAGAATCTTGAAAGTGCACTATTCCACATTAATTCCCTTTGAATTCAAGGCATATATGCCAAAAACTCATCAATTCTCAAGGATAAGCTCTTGGCATTTCAGTACAAGTTTGTTGGTTGGATCAGATGCATTGTGATCAGATTGGATGAATTTGGCATAGTGATCCTTGGCTTTGAATCAGAAATCGTGGAGAGCAAGCAAACATGCAAACTGGTTTTTCCGAAACAGTTGTAGCATCATGACTTTGAGCTGCTATATCTCTTGATTTCCATGGAGTTTTTTCATGCTGATGGACCTTTTGAACTGCTTTCAATATGCACAACAACTTTGATGTTTACAACTTGAATTGATTCATCTTGCAATTGTGTGAAAAAGTGCCCCAAGTTTTGGTATTTCACTTGAAATCTGCCTTGGGCAGAATTTTTCTAAGTGTTGAAAAAAGATGCATTTTCATGTTTTCAGCCACTTTGAGCACTCCATAACTTAGAATCCATGAAGAATTGGAATGAGATGTAGTTGACACTTTTAAAGTATGCCATGAGATCACAAATCCAGCTTTGGACCATCCAAAATGGTTGCTTGGATCTCAGGTTATGATCCTTGGAAGTTGGTACCCTAGCCACTTTGTTTCATAACTTAGAAAAATTCTAAGTTTTTTATGGTTACACCTTTTACAAGTTAACTCACTTTCTTTGATTTTTCTTGATGAATGATGATTCCAATCACACATTAACATCATTTTAGGGTCAACGAACCATAATTGTGTAAAATATCAAAAAGTCAAACTTGGATTGTTGCAACTTTGTGCTTGATTCTTGATGTGGGAGTCCTCCTGATCCATTTTGGGTGTTTGAGAGGCTAGACAAGTTGAAGATCATGTCATTTCTTGATTGATCTTTTGTCTAAGTGCCTTAAGAGGGCTTGAAACCCTAATCCTTGATTGTAGTGAATGCTCCACAATTCCTTGAGGAGATTGATGAGACATGAAAGTATCTCCGTCTTGTGATGATGATTGGTAAAATGATGGGAAATCTTAGTGGTCAAAATTTGGGGTATGACAGGTAGGCCAACAGTCAAGGGCAGGGTTGACTTTTTCCATCAGAAACCCTAATTTGTGATCAGATGGTTTTGAGTTCTTGTGGCTTATGATTTGAGCTCTTTGTGTCAATAAAATCTTGTAAACATGTCAATATAAAGTATTTGAGGTCTTTGAAGTTCATTTTGAAGCTTCAAGCCATGCCTCACTTCACAAGTTAACTCAAGGGTTGAATTAGGTCAAAACCCTAATTCCTGATTTTTTTATAGGTGGACCCTCAAGGTGATTTTGCCATTGTGGATGGGCTCATGAGATTCCTTTGAGCTTAAAGGACCAAACATTGAGGCATTGGCTCATGCCCAGATGGAAATTCTCATCTGGAGGCCTTGGTCGACCAAAACCCTAATTTGGTGACAATGGCGATCTTGAGGCCTGATCCAGTTGGAATGTTGCAACTTTGTGCTTAATTCTTGATGTGGGAGTCCTCTTGATCCCTTATGGGTGTTTGAGAGGCTAGATAAGTTGAAGATCATGTCATTTCTTGATTGATCCTTTTTCTAAGTGCTTTGAGAGGGCTCAAAACCCTACTTCTTGATTGTAGTGAATGCTAAAAAATCCTTGAGGAGATTGATGAGGCATGATGGCACATCCATATTGTGGTAATAATCCTCACAATGATGGGAAATCTTGGTGGTCAAAATTTGGGGTATGACAGATGCCCCTATTTAATCTTCTTGGACCCGAAGGTGTGAATGGCGAAGGTATTCAGGCATTCGGGGTACAAGAGGATTAAATATCGGAATACCCAAAATTTTGATGGTGGTTATGAATGGTAGTTTGCTCATCCATCTTCTTTGGCTAAGCAATGATGCTTTAGAAAAGGTAAAAACTTCCCATCAATCCTGGTTTTCAGTCAAGGAACTGGTCTAAGTTTCTTTTATCCATAAACTTCCCCTCGATCTTGGTCTTCAGCCAAGGAACTGGTCTCAGTTTCTTTTGTCCATAAACTTCCCCTCGATCCTGGTCTTCAGCCAAGGAACTGGTCTCAGTTTCTTTTGCCCATAAACTTCCCCTCGATCCTGGTCTTCAGCCAAGGAACTGGTCTCAGTTTCTTTTGTCCATAAACATCCCCTCGATCCTGGTATTCAGCCAAGGAACTGGTCTCAGTTTCTTTTGTCAATAAACTTTCTTGACAAGAGACGCTATTTGTAGCGGTTTCCTCAAACTTCTCGCCGAATTTTCTTGGGGAGATGCCATTTGATGGAAAAAGAAAGTTTTGATGTCGACTTGCTGGGGAACCCATTCGTCCGAGTTGTAAAGTCGTACAAACTTCTCTGTTGGAGACGCCATTTGTTGACTCTACTGGGGAAAACGAGTCTCTTGAGAGACTGCTTCCTGCTTGGGGATATTACACCATACTTTTCCTCAAGATCTTCTCAGAGAAATGCCATGTGATGTAATCTAATTTTGAGGTGCTGATGACTTCATTAACATTGATTCTCTTGGAGAGAAAAATCAATGTGTTGCTGAGAGTCTCTAGTCGTGAGGCTTCCTCTGGGGATTTTCCTTAATCCAGGAAAGCGAAGATATCAGCTTCAATGGTGAAGAGTGAAGTTTGTCGAAGGTCTTCCTGTCTTTCAGAGGTTCAAGTTATTAAAGTGGTCAAGGGACCAACTCCAATCCAGAAATAAACTGGAGGAGAGATTGTTCAGTCGCAACATTTCCTGACGAGGAAAGAACTGACAACTCGATTGAGAGAACTTTTATCACTAGGGGATAAGACCGACTAGAGTGATAGTGATGCAATATGAGTATGAATGTAAATCAATAATGCATGATGTATGTATGTTTATGCTGACAAAACTGACGTGACATACAGACTAATAGATGAACACTACTGGATACTCGACCACTGTTGGGGACGAAGACGTACCATTCGGTCCAAAATAGCAATTCTGCCTTGCTTAGGAGAGATAATCCCTGTGGGGAACAACCTTGGTCAGACTTAGGAGATAAGAACTCTACCGGGGATGTCAGATGAAACACGGTCTCTGATACAGTTGATCATTCATTCAGGTGTACTGGTTTAGAAGGAGTACTTTGAATCTGCACTTTGAGATTCAATCACCTTCGGAGAAGCGATCGATGTTCTTTCGATGTTCGACTGTCAAAAGAATTGCCATCTTTATTTTAAAAGCAGAAAAATTTGACAAGTAAATTCATTTTTGTTTTATTTCAAGAATCGTTAATCATGTTACAATGTCGCTCTGTAAAGCTAAAACAAACAAGAATTGCAAACAAAAGCACTAGGGCTCAAATTTTATTGATAGAATAGAAATCAGCCAAACGTGTGATTCCATGGAGTATTTACAAAGTTAGAATATGGCAATTTAAGGGGAAAAGGGCTACATCGAGACATAACGATCGTTATCCTTCTACCAACTTTGAATTCTAGACATCCTGAGCTTCCGTCGAAGATAACCTTAACTGGAGTTTTCTTGATGGATGCCATGACCGCTGCTGGGGAATTTGCCCCTTTGTTGGACGTAGTTACTTGCCATGTGTCCCTAACTTTTGCCTGGATTGTACTTTGAGATTTTCAATCCATCGGGATGATTTTTGATTATGTCTCTAATTTTTGCCTGGACCGCCCCTCAGGGTTTTCAATCCACCGAGACATTTTTTTTATTTAGGCGAAGTATTTCTTGACTACGTTGACATTTGTGGACTAGGCAAATTCCTCTCTATCCATAGTTGCAAGTCTTAAGGCGCCGCCTAAGAAGGCTTTCTTGACCACATAGGCGCCATCATAATTCGGAGTCCATTTGCCCTGGGAATCAGTAAGAAAGGATTGTATCTTCTTGAGCACGAGGTCTCCTTTTCTGAAGACGCGAGGTAGGACCTTTTTGTCAAACACCTTCTTCATCCTTTGTTGATACAACTGACCATGGCATAGTGCCGTCATTCGCTTTTCTTCGATCAGATTCAGTTTTTTGTGTCGACTTTGACACCATTCAGCCTTTGTTAGCTTGGCTTCCATCAATACCCGGATCGATGGGATCTCTACCTCTATGGGGAGCACTGCTTCCATGCCATATACTAGAGAGAAAGGGGTTACCCCTGTTGAAGTACGGACAGATGTGCGATAACCGTAAAGAGCAAAGGGTAGCATCTCATGCCAGTCTTTATAGGTTACAACCATCTTCTGAACAATCCTCTTGATGTTCTTGTTAACCGCTTCTACCGCTCCATTCATCTTGGGTCGGTAGAGAGATGAGTTATGGTGTTCGATCTTGAACTCAACACACAACTCCTCCATCATCTTGTTGCTCAAGTTAGATCCATTATCAGTAATGATCTGGCTTGGAACACCATAACGACAGATGATATTGTTTTTGATAAATCGGACTACCACTTGTCGGGTTACATTGGCGTATGACGCTGCTTCGACCCACTTGGTGAAGTAGTCAATGGCTACCAGGATGAACCGATGTCCGTTCGAAGCTTTGGGTTCGATCATGCCAATCATGTCGATTCCCCATATGGAAAAAGGCCATGGGGAAGAGAGAACTTTGAGATGCGTTGGCGGTACATGGATTTTGTCTAAGTATATCTGACACTTGTGACATCTGTAGCGAGCGATTTTGGACGTGGTTCTTAAGCACTGTCGCTCTTGGGGGGACTACAGGTCGATTCATTTTTTATCCTATTGAAGCTGATGAAGGAAGGGAAATAGATGTCTCCAACTAACCTTGCTTGCATACTGAGTTTAAACAGCGGTCTATTAGGTTATGGATGCTATATGGAAGTGGGGCCTCTTTCTTCTTATTTTGTTAAGACTGAAATGTCGGGACTATGTGATGTATGAAGGTACGGGATTTTGGGTTTTTGACTAGTGTGCTCGCTAAGATTTTTCTTTCAATCTTATGCCTACGTATTCCTGTTTACTGAAACAGGGAAATCAGAGCGATCGTAGTTCCTCCTATTCTATGGGAGGAAATGGTGTTTTGGTGTCTTGTTCAAAGCCCAAGACGTGAAGCTAAATGGTTTGTATCTTGTTCGAAGTCCAAGATGTGAAGTTGAAGGTGATTTGTTTGTATCTTGTTTAAAGTCCAAGATATGAAGCTAAAGGGTTTTGACTTTAGAGAAAATTTGTCATCTCTAAAGGATATTTGGTCTGTTTGTCACAAATGTTGGGTGACTGATTATAAAGGAGAATTACTTTAACTGGACATGTGAATCTAGAAATGCCATAACTTCCTTTATAGGGGTTTTTTTAACCTGAAGGAGAAGACTTTAACTCAGTGTAGAGCAATGCCATCTTTCCTTAGGAATTTCTCATGCTAAAAGAGGGACAGTGGCGTGGATGTAAATAATCCAGAGGCTTGCCGCTTACAGTAATTAGATGGGGGAGGAAGGAGTTGTTGATGTTTGTATACTGTGAGCAAGGCACAAATTTTGATGCTAAAAGGTTGATTGACTCAACCGGGGTTTCCTTATACAAAGCGTAAGAGGAGGCTATTGGCCCAACAAGAGGGTATTTTTATGTGTCTCGTACGAAGCCCGAGGAGAGGCTAAAAGGGTTGACTCAATAAGAGAGTGCTTTGGTATCTCGTACGAAGCACGAGATGGAAGCTAAAAGGGAGTTGACTCAACAAGAGAATCTTTTATACTCAACAAGAGAGTGATTTAGTATATCGTATGAAGCCCAAGATGGAGGCTATTGGAAGATTGACTCAACAAGAGAGTCTTTTTATACTCAACAAGAGAGTGTTTTGTATCTCGTACGAGGCCCGAGATGGAGGGTAAAAAGGGGTTTGACTCAACAAGAGAGTGTTTTTTCTATCTCGTACGAAGCCCGAGATGGAGGCTAAAAGGAGATGGACTCAACAAGAGAGTCTTTTATACTCAACAAGAGAGTGTTTTGTATCTCGTATGAAGCCTGAGATGGAGGCTAACTTCACTGAAGAAGGATCATTATACAAAGCCTAAGAGGAGGCTATGTTTACTGTTTCAGTTGAGTGACAGGTCCAGTATGTTGGCTAAAAGAGAAAATCAGTTCTTATATGGGTAACGTCGTACTCATGGATTTGATATGAGGATCGGGATTATTTCCTGTTCTCTAAGGAAATGGGGAATCCAAAGGAGCTTTAGACTGTCCGAGTCTACGGGTTTTATCTTTTGTACTATGCTAAAGAAACAGTAGTAGTGAGATCTAGACTCTTTGAAAGACTGTTCTATTAAGATGACTAATTTCTGTTCCTATACCTCTAGGAGGTCGTCGGGACAATTTGTACAAAGCCCAAGAGGAGGAGAGAAAAACTTTTAAGAAGCCGAGGGACAATTTGTACTAAGCCCAAGAGGAGGCTATCTTCCCGGAGAAAGAATCATTATACAAAGCCTAAGAGGAGGCTGTGCAAACTTATAAGAAGCCGACGGGTCCTTGTACAACGCCCAAGAGGAGGCGGGGATGATTTTAGGAAGCCTGTGGGTCCCCAAACCCCAAGAAGTTCAAGACAGGCTATTCACAGAGAATAGATCAAGCCAGGAAAGTTCGAGAATTTGGAAGAAACTCAAGAGATGCCATTCACAGAGAAAAGATCATCTCTGGGGAGTTAGAGTTTCTTTGACAATTTCTAAGGGTGACAGCCGAAGAGAAGAATGTATCTGGTGCTCCTATGGGGGATCTAGTTTTGTCTATTTCTAGACGTAGTTGTCGGGGAAACTCTAATATCTATACTATTATTACACAGTTGATATGAGTTTATGAAAGAAAACTTACAGTGAAACAGCCCCGCAGTACACTTATATACATATGAAAGCAGTAAACAAAAGCGGGTAAACACTTACTCGGTTGTAGAGCTTCTATGCTGTTTGGTTAGTTGTTCAACAAAGAAATTGAAAATAATAGTATATTACAAAATCAAAATAGAAAGTGCCTTTTGAAAGGAAAATTGGGGCTTACAGCTCAAGGAGAGGCCCAAGGTTTAATCAGTGACCGCACTGTCATTTTGTACAGGGACTTATACAAGTGACTGAGGCCCAAGAACATTTTTCTGTACAAGGGGGTGGGTCTTATACTCTCTCAAGAGGCCCAAAAAATGGTTGAAAGTAAACAAAGATGGGTCTTATAGCTCAAGGAGAGGCCCAGGGTTTGTTTTGAAATGGCGATCGCGCCGAGATTTTCTTTTAACGCAGAGGGACTTATACAATATCTGAGGCCCAACAAAGGTTTTGGTTAAAAGGGGGTTGGGTCTCACACTCTATTAGAGGCCCAAGGTGATTTTGAATGGGTCTTATATCTCGAAGAGAGGCCCAGATGGTTTGTTTTAAACGGGCGATGATCGCGCCGAACTTTTGAAATACAACAGGACTTATACAATAAGTGAGGCCCAAAATAGGTTGTATTTACAAAGGGTTGGGTCTTACACTCTATTAGAGGCCCATGAGTGTTTGAAAATGATTTGTGAGTGTGAAAATCAAAGAAACCCTAATTTTATCTTCTTTAAAAGTAAATATTTAAAGAAAATCAAATAAAAATGAGAAAAATATATAACATATTTTCAAAGTAAATATTCACTTTTAAATGTTTAAAAACAATTAAAAAGGGAATTTATTCACAAAAATACTAATTATATTAAATAACTAATATAAACTTAATTTTTTTGTGGAATAAAATATTTTAACATTTTTTTGATTTTTTGCAAAAAGAACCAATCAAAAATAATTAAAATTGAAAGAGTTATTAATTTTCCAATTAATTAACAAAACATGAAAATATTGGAAAAAATAGCAAAATGTGAAAAAACACAAAATGGCATGGGTGGGGTTTGAACCCACGACCTCAAGGTCATAGGGCGCGCGCCTTACCACTGGGGTGGTGATACATCCGTTGATTAAAACAAACCAACAAATATACAAGGCTTGCCTTGTTTTCTAGGCCTGGCCAAGGCAAGGCAAGACAAGTTTTGGCAAGAAACGGGAAGGTCCATAACTTTCTCATTTCTCCATGGTTGGGGACAAAATTTATATGCATCTGGCCTAGAATTTCACAAGGAATCCAATGGTGGTGGTTTTTTTTCCAGATCACGCTCCCTCCTCAAAATCCGAAAGGGGTTTTGAAATAGGCCTATAATTGCATTTTCTATGCTACACTTTGGTACAAGCATGAATTACATGATGAATTGGTTCAAACACAACATATATAACATAAGATGTGTACAATCAGTGGACCTCAAAGCAATGCATATTTTGGGAAGTCCAAGTCATGATGCTCACCTCTTTTTGAGCTTTTGGAGTTTTCTGTGCAATCTGCCAAGCCCCTTGTTCCAGAAATGGTTTGATGCTTTGAACACTCTCAAATGATCCCTTAGAAGCTTTTAGGATGATTGGAATCAGCTGGAACCTGCAAAAACACAAACTGGCCCTTTCTTGCAAAAGGGGTTAAAATGGCCAAAATAGCAACTCCCTCAAATGGTGTTCCAGATGGGGGGAACCATTTGGGACAGTTTAAGGATGATATTTGGAGTGTGTTTGAGGTTTTATCTGGTTTTGAAAGGGAATGAATCAAGGCCTGGCTTGAAAAATGCACAAAAGTTCTATTTTGAGGTTTTGAGAGGTGACTTTGTGATTTAAGGATTACAGATCACTTGTGTAAGTTTGGACAGCTTAGATATGACATATTGGATGTGTTTGGATCATGAGCTATGGTGGAATTTCCCTCTAACTCAAAAACTCAGAGTTACCTTGCTAAAGAAGGTATTTTTGCCTAAAGAAAGTGATTTTGAGGAAAACATCTGTTTGATGGCTTTGGTGTACTCAAACTGAGCACAAATGAGCTCTATTTATAGTAGAGCAAGTTTTTTTTGGGATCAATAGTGAATGGCAACCACAACAGAGGTTTGGCCAATGTTGAGCAATGAGAGTCTAAGTTTTCTCTAGCCATTGACTAGAGGTTAGGGCACAGAGCCGTGGTTCCCTAGTTGTTGGATCAATCTTGACTGAATTCAGTTGCAAATGTGTCAGTCCATGCCATCTTGGTGCTTCCATTAAATGCTCCAATCCAAAAT
Organism: Lathyrus tuberosus; assembly: GCA_022829125.1. Classification (NCBI taxonomy): domain Eukaryota; kingdom Viridiplantae; phylum Streptophyta; class Magnoliopsida; order Fabales; family Fabaceae; genus Lathyrus; species Lathyrus tuberosus. The sequence goes on from JALAZF010000121.1 coordinate 6,104,543, forward strand.
TGGAGTTTTGTCCCTCTTTTAGGGATTTCTAGGTTTGGCATGCTACTTCTTGTTCCAAAGACTTTGGAGGCTTGAATCAGTGTTTGTTCCCTTTAGATTTGATCCTCAGATGTGTCCAAAGTGATGACAAGGCTTGGAATTATCTGATTTTGCCAAATCGAGCAAAAGTGCAAAATTCTGCCTAGCCTTGGCAGTTTTCAGCAAGGCATGTTGCCATTGTCATATCTCATGACTCAAGTTGAGTTTGGTGATGTTCTTGGCCATTTTGGAAAGCCCTCATATGATATAACAACTGTTTGATCATAATTGGTTTTGATACTTTTTGGATCCAAGTGAAAAATGGCCCTATATTTGGAAGAAAGTGAAGTCAGATTCTGACTTAGTGAAAATTTCACTAAGTGTTGGAAAAAGTGGCATTTCATGTTTTCAGCCATTTTAATCATTCCATAACTTGAAATCCATGGGGAATTGGAATGAGTGGTAGTTGAAGTTTTTGTAGAGGGCCATGAGAGCTACAAATCCAGCTTTGGATGGGGAAAAATGGCTTTGTGGTTTAGGAGTTATGATCCTCCAAAGTTGGCACCCTAGCCACTTTGTTCCATAACTTAGAAAATTTTCTAAGTTTTTTATGGTTACCCCTTTTACAAGTTATCCCACTTTTCTTGATTTTTCTTGATGAACGATGATTCCAATCACACATTAACATCATTTTAGGGTTAAAAAACCATTTTTGTGAAAAATCTCAAAAAGTCAAAGTTGACTTTTGTGCACAGTTGACTTTTTGTCAAATGAATTCCAAACTGTGCGATCCTCTATGAAATCAAGTCCTTGACCTAAATCAAACTTGATGGATTGATTTCATAGGTGTTATAGGGTGTATTGAATCATGTCATAGGGTTGGGGAGCATATCCTGGTCAAAAGTCAAAGCCACAGTTGACTTTTCCCGCAAAACCCTAATTGTAGTTCAGATGAAATTGAAACTTGTTGCTCAAGCTTCTTGGATCAATCCATTGTTGCGAATGGATCAATGTGGTGTATTAGAGACCCTCAAATCATGCCTTGAGGTATTGGCTCCTGTTTTGCCCCAAAAGTCAACTTAGGGGTGAATTAGGTCAAGAAACCCTAATTCCTGATTTTTTGTGAATGCATCCTCTGAGGTTAAATTGACTTGATGATTGGGTTCATGATGTTCCATGGAGCATATTAGGATATGCTTTGAAGCATTGGCTCATGCCCAGAGGAAAATTCCCATCTGGAGGCCTTGGTCGACCAAAACCCTAATTTGGTGCCACTGGCAATCGTGAGGCTTAATCCACCCAGAATGCTACAACATTGTGCTTGATTCTTGGTGTGGGAGTCCTTTTGATCCATTGTAGATGTTTTAGAGGTTTAGACAAGTTGAAGATCATGTCATTTCTTGATTGATCCTTTGTCTAAGAGCTCTGAGAGGGCTTGAAACCCTAAGTTTGATTGTAGTGGTTGCTCACCCATCTTTGGGGAGACTAATGATCCATCCATATTGTGATGATGATTTGCATAATGATGGGAAATCTTAGTGGTCAAAATTTGGGGTATGACAGATGCCCCTATTTAATCTTCTTGGACCCGAAGGTGTGAATGGCGAAGGTATTCAGGCATTCGGGGTGCAAGAGGATTAAATATCGGAATACCCAAAATTTGATGGCGGTTATGAATGGCAGTTAACCCATCCATCTTCTTTTGCTAAGTAATGATGCTTAGAAAAGGTAAAACTTCCCCTCGATCCTAGGTTCCTACCGAGGAACTGGTCTCAGTTTCTTAAATAAACTTCCCCTCGATCCTAATTTCCAGCCAATAAACTGGTCTCAGTTTCTTAAATAAACTTCCCCTCGATCCTGGTTTCCAGCCAAGGAACTGGTCTCAGTTTCTGAAATAAACTTCCCCTCGATCCTGGTTTCCTACCAAGGAACTGGTCTTAGTTTCTGAAATAAACTTCCCCTCGATCCTGGTTTCCTACCAAAGAATTGGTCTCAGTTTCTTTTGAAATAAACTTCCCCTCATTCTTGGTTTCCCACCAAAAAACTGGTCTTAGTTTCTTAAATAAACTTCCCCTCGATCCTGGTTTCCAGCCAAGGAACTGGTCTCAGTTTCTGAAATAAACTTCCCCTCGTTCTTGGTTTCCCACCAAAGAACTGGTCTTAGTTTCTTAAATAAACTTCCCCTCGATCCTGGTTTCTAGCCAAGGAACTGGTCTCAGTTTCTTTTGACAATAAACTTTATTGACAAGGGACGCTATGCGTAGCGGTTTTCCTCACACTTCTCGCCGAATTTTCCTGGGGAGATGCCATTTGATGGGAAAAAGTTTTGATGTCAAACTTGCTGGGGAAACCCAGTCGTCTGAGTTGTAGAGGGGTACAAACTTCTCTGTTGGAGATGCCATTTGTTGACTCTACTGGGGAAAGCAGGTCTCTTGAGAGACGGCTGTCGCTTGGGGATATTACATAATACTTTTCCCGGGATCTTCCCGGAGAAATGCCATATGATGTGATCCAATTTTGAGGTGCTGATGACCTTTTCGTCAGCGAATTTTTCAGAGAAAAACTGCTGTATTTCCGAATCTCTGATTAAGAGGCTTTCTCTGGGGATTTTACTTAATCCGGGAAAGCGAAAATATCATCTTCAATGGCGAAGAGTGATGTTTGTCGAAGGTCTTCTTGCTTTTCAGAGGTTTAAGTTACCAAAGTGGTCAAGGGCCAATTCTAATCCAGAAATAAACTGGAGGAGAGATTGTTCAGACGCAACATTTCCTGACGAGGAAAGGGCTGACAACTCGATTGAGAGGACGATTATCACTAGGGGATAAGACCGACTAGAGTGATAGTGATGCAATATGAATATGAATGTAAATTAATAATGTATGATGTATGTATGTATATGCTGATAAAACTGATGCGACATACAGACTAGTAGATGAACACGACTGGATACTCGGCCACTGCGGGGGATGAAAAGTATCACTAGTTCAAAAGTAGCAATTCTGCCTTGCTTAGGAGAAGTAGTCCCTGTGGGGACAGCCTTTGGTCGGGCTTAGGAGGTAAGAACTCTGCCGGGGATGTCAGATGGAGTATTCGCATCTGACATAACCGATTCTTCGTTTAGGCACATTGGTTTAGAAGGAGCACTTTGATTCTGCACTTTGAGGCTCGAACACCTCGGGAGAAGCGATCGATGTTCTTTCGATGTTCAACAGTCAAAAGAATTTGCCATCTTTATTTTAAAAGCAGAAAATTTTTATCAAGTAAATTCATTTTTGTTTTATTTCAAGAATCGTTGATCATGTTAAAATGTTGTTCTATAAAGCTAAAACAAATAAGAATTGCAAACAAAAGCACAAGGGCTCAAATTTTATTGATAGGATGGAGATCAGCCAAACGCGTGATTCCATAGAGCATTTACAAAGTTAGAAAATGGTAATTTAAGGGAAAAGGGCTACATTGAAACATAACGACCACTATCCTTCTACCAACTTTGAATTCGGGGCATCCTGAGCTTCTGTCGAAGATGACCCTGAATGGAGTTTCTCTGATGGACGACGTAACTGTTGCTGAGGGACTTGCCTCTGTTGGACATAGTTACTTGCCATTATCCCTAATTTTTTCCTGGATTGTACTTTGAGATTTCCAATCCACCAGGATGATTTTTTATCATGTCTCTAATTTTTGCCTGGACCGCCCTTTCGGGTTTTCAATCCACCGAGACGTTTTTTTTTTTAGTTTAGGTGAAGTATTTCTTGACTACATCAACATTTGTGGGGTAGACAAATTCCTCTCCGTCCATGGTTGCAAGTCTCAAGGCGCTGCCTGAGAAAGCTTTCTTGACCATATAGGGGCCATCATAATTCGGAGTCCACTTGCCCCGAGAGTCAGTGAGAAATGATTGTATCTTTTTGAGCACGAGGTCTCCTTTCCTGAAGACGCGAGGTCAGACTTTTTTGTCAAACGCCTTCTTCATTCTCTGTTGATACAATTGACCGTGGCACAGAGCCGTTATTCGTTTTTCTTCGATCAAATTCAGTTCGTCGTGTCGACTTTGGCACCATTCAGCTTCTGCAAGCTTAGCTTCCATCAATACCCGGATTGATGGGATCTCCACTTCTATGGGAAGCACTTCTTGTATGCCATATACTAGAGAGAAAGGGGTTGCCCCTGTTGAGGTGCGAACAGATGTACGATCACCGTGAAGAACAAAGGGTAGCATCTTGTGCCAGTCTTTGTAGGTTACAACCATCTTCTGAACAATCTTCTTGATGTTCTTGTTAGCCGCTTCTACCGCTCCGTTCATCTTGGGTCGGTAGGGAGATGAGTTATGGTGTTTGATCTTGAATTCAGCGCACAACTCCTTCATCATCTTGTTGTTCAAGTTAGATCCATTATCCGTAATGATCTGGCTTGGAACACCATAACGGCAGATGATATTGTTTTTAATAAATCGGACCACCACTTGTCGGGTTACATTAGCGTACGACGCTGCTTCAACCCACTTGGTGAAGTAGTCAATGGTGACCAGAATGAACTGATGTCCGTTCGAAGCCTTGGGCTCAATCACGCCGATCATGTCGATTCCCCATATGGAAAAAGGCCAAGGGGAAGAGAGAACTTTGAGATGCGTTGGCGGTACATGAATTTTGTCTGAGTATATCTGACACTTGTGACACCTTCTCATGTACTTGTAGCAGTCGGATTCCATGGTCAACCAGTAGTACCCTGCTCTCAGAATTTTTCTCGCCATTGTGTGTCCGTTGGCATGAGTGCCAAAGGATCCTTCATGAATTTATTTTATCAGCATGTCTGCTTCTGGTCTGTCGACGCATCGAAGCAAGACCATGTCAAAGTTCCTCTTATAGAGTGTATCACCACTCAGGAAGAAGCTGCCTGCCAACCTTCTGAGGGTTTTTCTATCTTTCTTGGATGCCCCAGGTGGGTACTCTTGTTTCTGAAGGAAGCATTTGATATCGTGATACCAAGGTTTGTCGTCTATGACTGCTTCAATCGTGAAGATGTAAGCGGGCCGTTCAAGGCGCATTATGTCGATCTTAGGCAACTCGTTCCATTGACCTACACTAATCATGGAAGAGAGGGTGGCTAATGCATCAGCCATGTGATTCTCCTCACGAGGGATGTGATGAAACTCGATTCTGTTGAAGAAGGGTAACAACCTTCTCGCATAGTCTTTGTAATGGATCAGTCCTGATTGGTAAGTGTTCCAATCTCCTTTGATCTGATTGACGACCAGAGCTGAGTCGCCATATACGTCCAAGTTCTTGATCCTCAAATCGATCGCTTCTTCGAGACCCATGATACAAGCTTCGTATTCAGCCTTTTGTACACTTGAATATAAGTCTGGCGGTGAATGGAATGTGGGTACCCTGAGGTGTTATGATAATTGCCCCAATTCCATTTCCGTAATGATTAACTGCTCCATCAAAGATTAGTCCCCATTGGGAACCTGGTTCTGGCCCTTCACTGGGTAGCGGTTCATTGCAGTCTTTCATTTTCAAATACATGACATCTTCGTCTGGGAAGTCAAACCCGACTGATTCTCGATCGTCAATCGGTTGATGAGCCAAATGATCGGCTAAAATACTCCCCTTAACGGCTTTCTGAGCGTGGTACTCTATGTCATATTCTGATAGCAACATCTGCCAATGGGCAATCCTTCCCGTGAGAGCAGGTTTTTCAAATACATACTTGATTGGATCCATTTTGGAGATTAACCAAGTAGTGTGACAAATCATGTACTGGCGAAGACGTTTGGCTGCCCAAGCCAGAGCGTAGCAAGTTTTCTCAAGCATAGTATACCGAGTCTCGCAATCGGTGAATTTCTTGCTCAGATAGTAGATGGCAGACTCTTTTCTTTTAGTTTCATCTTGTTGGCCAAGTACACAACCCATTGAGTCCTCCAAGACTGTTAAGTAAATGATCAGTGGTCTTTCTTCCACTAAAGGTGATAGAATCGGTGGGTTCAACAGATATTCCTTAATACTGTCGAAGGCGGTTTGACAGTCCTTTGTCCAAACGTAATCCTGGTTCTTTTTGAGTAATTTGAAAATCGGCGCACAGGTCGCGGTCATGAGGAATATGAATCTGGAGATGTAGTTAAACCGTCCCAGGAATCCTCTGACTTGTTTTTCAGTTTTCGGAGAAGGCATTTCTCGAATGGCCTTGACCTTGTCAGGATCAACCTCAATTCCTTTCTGGCTGACGATGAACCCTAAAAGTTTCCCTGAACGGACACCGAAGGTGCACTTATTGGGATTCAAGCAGAGTTTGTACTTTCTCAACCGCTCGAATAGTTTGGACAGGAGGGTCACATGCTCCTCCTCTGTTTTAGATTTGGCAATCATGTCATCGACATACCTTGACTTCCCTGTGTATCATGTCATGAAACAGAGTAGTCATGGCCCTTTGATAGGTTGCCCTGGCGTTCTTCAAACCGAACGACATTACCTTGTAACAAAAGGTACCCCATGGGGTAATGAATGAAGTTTTCTCCATGTCTTTTGGCGCCATTTTGATCTGATTATAGCCCGAGAATCCATCCATGAAGGAGAAGACTTTGAACTTTGTTGTACTGTCTACCAGCATGTCAATGTGTGGCAAGGGAAAGTCGTCCTTTGGACTTGCCTTGTTCAGATCTCTGTAATCCACACACATTCGGACCTTGCCATCCTTTTTTGGAACGGGTACGATGTTGGCTAACCATTGAGGATATTCTGATGTGGCGAGGAAGCCCACGTCAATCTGTTTCTGTACCTCCTCTTTGATTTTGATGGCCATGTCCGGGTGAGTCCGCCTCAACTTCTGTTTTACTGGCGAACATTCTGATCTTAACGGTAGATGATGTTCCACGATACTGGTATCCAACCCTGGCATATCCTGATAGGACCAAGCGAATACATCGGGAAATTCTTTGAGAAGTTTCGTCAAACTTTCTTTGTCAGTTGGACTGAGCAGTACCCCAATTCTGACCTCTTTTCTTTCTTCCTCTGAACCCAAGTTTACCATTTCCAACGGCTCTTTGTGAGGTTCAATGGACCTTTCCTCTTGTCGGAGTAATCAGGAGATCTCTTCTGGAATTTTGTCGTCATTTTCTTCTTCAGCCCCAAATATCGGGAACTCAAAGTTGGGAGAAGGCATCGGATCGTATGTTTCAACGGGGTTTAAAACAAGCAATCTGCATGATGGTATGATTCGTGTTTAGAAGAGATAGAGAGAATGCAAGTGTGTGTAGTGTATTTCTTTTACTGCTTGTTCTTATTATTGAGTTGTTTTTAAGGATTACCATTTTTCTGAAAAACGAAAAGAGAAAACAACAATTAATGCAGAAATTACAGAACGATGTTATTTTATTAATGAACAAGTCGATTCTTGAAACTACAACCCTATAAAACAAAACTCAGTCGCTTTGGGCGAAGCAAAGAGGGATATTTACAGAAAGTGAGCCCTATCAAAACATCCGTTTCACTTGGGCAGGGTGAAAGGTTAAAGTAAAGATGGTAATTACTTAGACTTATGAACGATCTTCGGAACATCGACTGCAACCCATTGGCGGCGAAATCCTCGGTGAATCACAAAGTCTGGTACTTTCCTTAATTTGTCTTCAGAAATGAAACTGATTTTTGGTGGAGCTGGATCATTGGAATCTGTCTCCCAGGCAGAGTTGTCGTAGGAGGATTCCTCAGTTGTATTTTGCGTAGTATTTGTACCCTCAGCTGTATCTCCCCATCCAGTTGGCTGGATGTCTTCGAGCCTGATACGAGAGCTTTCAGGAGCGGTGTATTTGACCATGAAGTCGAATTTTCTACTCGGTTGTCCCAAGGTGTCCCATACTTCTTTGGAACTGGAGGAGTCATCTTTCTCGATGATGTTGACCTCGGGAAAAGCATAGTTAATGAATTCTAGTCCTGCAAACGTTGCGAGTTCATCATCGTGTTGAGTATTTTCAGGATAATCTGGGTGTTGATCCCATGACATGGTGGGGACGCAGGTATTCTCTTCAATGATGCTCAGCTGATTTTCATCGCTCGGCCGACTCTCTTGCCCCAAGTCTCCTGGGTAAGGCTGCCACATTGGCAAGCCATCCATCAGGCCATAATAGTTGTGGTCAAAGTTGTCTTTCATCAGAGTGTCCTCCTCTAATGAGTTTGGCGGAGCACGACATCCTTCTGGATCACAATCTCCATATACCATTTCGACATCTGACCGGGGTATAAATCTCGGGCTCTGTGTAGGAAAGCAAAAGGGAGTCTGCATTTCGTCCTGAGACATATAACCGTCCTCGTTGAGATAGGACTTCCATTCTTCCTCCGTATCGGATGAATCATCCTTATTGATGGTATGCACTTCTTGAGTCACTGGTTGAAGGAAGCCTCCACTGTGGAAGAAGTTCCGAATGGGATGAAAACTTTTATCGTTAGCAGCTGTCTGGGTACAGGTTATAGAAAAACCAAGGCCCTTCTTTATTTTATTGTTAGTAGGAATGACAAGCTGCCCCCATCCTGTTGTATTGGCACTCTCGACCGCTTTGATAGCATCTTTGTACGAGGAAATCGAAGTTTCCCCTTCAGATTGATTGTCCTTGTATAACGAAAGCGTTTGGAATTGGGTTCCGATTACCCCCCCCGGTTCTACATAAGTGGATGACGATAAGTTGCTTACGAGCAAGATCTGTTCTCCACAGACTGTGACGAGTTGGTCGTTCTGGATGAACTTTAGCTTTTGGTGGAGGGTTGAGGTGACCGCCCCAGCCTGATGTATCCAAGGTCTTCCTAATAAACAACTGTATGTTGCCCAAATGTCCATGAACTGGAAAGTGACTTGGAAAGTGTGAGGACCGATAGTTATGGGAAGATCGACTTTGCCGATAACCGTTTTTCTGGATCCGTCAAATGCTTTGACGATGACTTCGTTGGTTCTCATCGGAGGGCCTTGGAATGATAACTGCATCAAAGTGGACTTCAGCATAACATTCAGGGCTGACCCTGTGTCTACCAGTACGCTGGCTAAAGCATCGTCCCAGCAGTTGACTGTAATATTAAGCGCCATGTTATGACGGCGACCTTCTTCAAGTAATTCCTCATCACTAAATCCCAAGTTATTGTAGGAAGTGATGTTAGAGACAATACTATCGAACTGTCATATTGACACATCCTGTTCCACAAAGGCTTGCTCCAAGACTTTCTGTAGAGCCTCCCTGTGCGCTTCTGAACTAAGTAACAGTGATAATACCGAGATCTTTGAAGGAGTCTGTAACAGCTGATCAATAATGTTGTATTCACTCCTTTGGATGAGCTTTAGCATCTCATCATTGTTTTTCGAAAGGTCGGGATTACTGGACTGACCGACTGGTGGATTAGGAACTTCTGTCTGAGGTTCCTTTTCTCTGTTAGGTTCTCCAACTCCTCTGTTAAAGATTCTACCACTTCTTGTTACTCGACTGATGTCTGCAATATTCACGACGGAGGGTAACAGAATTTTCTTTCCATTCTCAATTGTTGTTGCACCGTATTTGTAAGGGATAGCCTTAGTTGATTCATACGGTAGTGGTCCCGGTAGATAGATGACTATGGGAACCTTCTGATTTCTTTGACCATCGTAAGTAATTTCGATCTGTTCCCAGTTGGGAACTCTTGATTCGTCAAGTAGAGGGATGATGGCACAAACATCCCTAGTCCTCTGATGATCAGAGATTATGACAACGTCCTCGATTTGATCAGCAAGGTAGTTGACTGATCCAGAACTTGACCATGGTTGAATCTCTTTGTGGTCCAACTGACTTTGAAGGGCTGCTCGCACGAAGTAGCATCCTTGATTATCCACTGAGCAAACTCCACACCGCTCATAGTTGTGTAGTGGCACCTGGCACGTCCGCTTTGAATACAGTGTAACCTTACGAGGTCTGTTCCCATTGACCGAACATCCTGACTTTGATATCTAGTAAGATTCCCGTTAGTGATACTAATTTGCTGGGTGTCTTCATCCATATAGATTGGAAGCCACCAATGGTTCAACAAGTGCTGAAGCGTTTCCTGGACAATGGCACAACCTTGATCATTTTCGCAACCCGCTTTACAGCTCTGATAATCATGTGATACCAGGAACCCGAGCCAGACCTGTTTAGCATGTAACTCCACCAAGCTGGTATTCATCAAGCGAATATCGTAAATTTGAACCATGTTGATTTGATAATGATTCCTATCATGATAGTCTTGGATCCATCCAAGATCTATCTGACGCTGGAGGGTCTCTTGTACAAAAGAGCATCCCTGTTTGTTTACCGAGCAAGTCAGACAGGAATTGTACTCATGCCGTGGCAGATTATGATATTGGCTTTGCCTTGAGTGCATCGCCACCAAGTTGACATTCATCGCATAGATGTCGTGGTTTTAAATGATGTTGGAATTCGTATAGGTCACGTTAACTCCATGAACTCGGTGCTCTTGGATCCATCCGAGATCCATCTGTTCCTGTAGAGCTGATTGCGCCACGAAACATCCTTGATTGTTCTTAGAACAGATATCACACTGGTGATAATTATGAGGTGGGACATGGCCGTATCCACTCTGTCTACAATGCATCTTGACTAGATTGGTCCTCAACAAGAGTACATTGTGAATTTGATAGACGTTGTTAGACTCTCCCTCTATCAAATTGACTGCAGCTTTCTCGTGTTGAGGCAGCAGGTTTGCGAGAACATTTGGATTCGTATCCTTGAAAGATAAGACCCCGCTCCTAACAAGCTTTTGCACGTCGGATTTGAAACTGAGACAGTTCTCTATGTTATGCACTGGTCCTCCTTGATGGTAAGGACAAGTCTGATCCGCTTTGAACCAAAAAGGCGGATTTTCCGGTACCGTAAGAGGAGCCTTGGTCTGGACATGCCCCTTGGCTGGTAGTAATGGAAATAGTTCTGCGTACAATACAGGTATAAGATCAAATTCTGGTGGCCGCGTTGTACGGTTGTTGTTGTATGGAGGATGAGCCTGCTGAAGAGGCTGTTGTGTCCTTTGCTGAAATTATTGTTGATTAGGTTGGCTCTGCGTAACCTGAGGTTGATACTTAGGCGCGGGGTTGATAGCAGGAGTTACAGCTGCTACTGGTTGGTACCGTCGCCTTTGCTTTCCGAGAGAGATATTCCCAATATCTTGCTCTTTTTTCTTAGGGAGAGCACTACCGTATTTTTTAGTACCGCTTGTCGACCCAGTGTCTTTGACTAGACGTCCTTCTCGAACAGCTTCCTTGAGACGCACTCCCATACCGACCATTTCGGTGAAGTCGCTGGGCGCACTGGCAACCATTCTATCGTAGTAAAATGAGCTCAAGGTTTTTAAGAAAATCTTTGTCATCTCTTTTTCCTCAAGAGGTGGACAAATTTGAGCGGAAATTTCACGCCATCTCTGAGCGTATTCCTTAAAGGTTTCCTTGTCCTTTTGCGACATTGATCTGAGTTGATCTCTGTCTGGTACCATGTCTAGATTGTATTTATATTGTTGGACGAAGGCAGTGCCAAGATCTCTGAAAGTGCTGATCGTAGCGCGGTTTAAACCCATGTACCATTTTAATGCGGCACCGGTTAAGCTATCCTGAAAGTAGTGAATCAATAGATCCTAATTCTCTATCTGAGCTGACATTCGCCGAGTGTACATCACCAAATGGCTTTGAGGGTAAGAGTTACCCTTGTACTTTTCAAAGTCGGGCACTTGGAACTTGTGCAGAACTTTCACATTGGGGACCAAGCAGAGGTCCGTAGCGTCCTTCCCAAATAAATCCTGACCGTGAATAGCTTGCAGTTCTTTCTGCATTTCCAGGAACTGCTCCTGGAATTCATCCATTCGATTGAACATGCTTTCCTCTCTACCAGAAGGTATCTGTGGAATCTGTCCTTCCGGGACAGTGTGCACCACAGGGGGTGGTACCGTTACTACGGCAGTGAATCTTGGCGTTTCCCGAAGTTTGTAACCTTCGGGAGTCCTCAATATGCCTCTGGCATCCTCGCTTTCTCGAAATATGTAACCTTCAGGCCCAGCGGCTTCTGCTATGATTCCCTGATCTTCAGTGATCGGCGGAACATATCCTTCTGGGATATAATTAACAGGCATACCCCAGGGACGATCTTTCGGCATTTGATACCTAGGATCATACTTCTCCACTATGGGCATTGAGGTGATCTCTGAGATCACAGTTCTTTGTAGTTGAGCTTCTGCCATGGCATGCATGTCGTTACGAAGCTTTCTCATATCCTCCCTCAGAGCATCGATCTCTTCTTTCAACTCTCTGTTCTCTTCCTTGAGATCATACATCTTTTTCTGACGATTGGCCCAAGTATTGTACGAATGAGACAGTTTGACTCTAGAACTGAGACACAAACGTGAGATTCGTAGGTAAGAAGAATACGTGATGTGAGAATGATGGATGCAATGATTATATTTATTGTTTTTTATTTTGGTTTAATCAAAATAAACTTCGACAATTAGATTGCAAATATCAAACAGTGGGAAAACCCCGTTTTATTGAATTCAAAGGATTGCGGAAATGAAAATACAGTAAATTACAAGGTGCGGAAACAAAAACCTAAGCTAATGGGTCTCGAGTCCTCTCTGAGAAGAACTCGGGTGCTGATTCTGGTACTTTCCTTTTCTTGGACCGGGGCTCTTGGGCCGTTGTCGGGTTGTCATTCCTTTGCCAGGTGAAAAGAGCGAGCAAATTCCTTTGGTCATCCTGATTTTCTACAGCATGCTGTTCCAAAATCTCAATCAGAGCAATCTTATCCTTCAGCAGTTGATGTATTTTGGTACACTCCACATTGAGAATGCGGTACTTGTTTTTCCAAGACCTCCTCTCCTGTTAAACTTTGTTGAGAGTAACCTGAAGTTTTTCCGCTTCAGTCATGAAGTACATGACAGATTCCCTTGGCGGAATAACTCTGTGACGAGGATAAGGCATCTTTAGCTTGAGAGCTCTAGTTTGTACCCAGTGGAGATAAGGCTCCACCGAAACACAGTCCGGTTTTCCTAGAGACTCTCGTCCTTTCTTATGAACATGATTCCAAGCGTGCACTATTTCCATCTTTAGTGCCCTGTCATTTTCTCCTTCCTTGAAGAAAAGACCTTCCAGATGAGCATTACGCGGGACATGCCTCATCAGGTATCCAAATTGACGACGAACTAAAACTGGATGGTAATTGATTCCTCCCTTAGTTCCTATAAGGGGTACGTTGGGGAAGTTTCCACAACGGTCAATGATCCTGATCCCGTCATAAATCCTATTGCACCAATCTATGTCAGAGTTGGTAAGAGACATGATTTTCTGCGACCAACGTAAGGCATTCTTATGATCCCAAAAAGCGGCAGACTTAGGCAAATGGGAAATAAACCACTTATATAGCAGGGGTACACAGCACATGATCACCCCTCCGATGTACAAATTCCCTAAGTGTACAGAATGATACGCATCTGCGAGCAAAGTCGGTACAGGGTTTCCAATGAGAAAAACCTTAATGGCGTTGATATCTATAAAGTTATCGATGTTGAGAAACAAAAATAACCCGTACGTGAGCAAGACAAAGATGCTCTCGAAAGCTGCCACGTTCCCTATACTAGCAAAGTATAGAGCCTTCTTTACCAGAAACTTGGTTGGTAAACCTGGGATTCCTCCCTTGGTGGTCATGTGAGTCTTGGCTTCTGACTCATCCAAATAAATTGCTCTTGCAATGGTCTGGTCCTTTGGAATTTCTTCCAGTCCAGAAAAGGGAGTTTGATCAGTAATGGGTATATCAGTCAGATGAGAATACTCCTCCAGCGTTGGTGCGAGCTGGTAATCCGGGAATGTGAAACAGTGATAAACCGGATCGTAAAACTGAATGAGTGCCTCCATGATTCTTTCAATTACCTAGACCCTTAACAGAAGTAACAGACCTCCGTACTTGGCTCTGAAAGCCTCATGGTTTGTGATCATTCTCTCCAAACCTCTCAAATCCTCTAACTTTGGAACCTTGAAGGTATACTTATGAGTTTTCCTTCTACCGAAATCCATTAGCACAATCTTCTTTTCTCTGACATTTGCAATCATTGTCTTAGTTTAATTTGAAAAAGAGAGACTAGAAGAGAAATTTTTTTTTGTTTTAATGTTTTTTAAATGAATGCATGAATGCAACACACAAAAACATAGAAAAAATATGGGGTTAAAGGGTCGGTGTCATGAAGTCAAGGCTCTACCCATCCCAAAGGTTTATACTAGTGATTTTTGTACCTGTCTCTCAAAATCATTGATTCTTGTCGAGATAACATCAGCGGGTCGGGAACCGTGCTAGGTAATGTTATTTCGAAGAACCTCAGAAGAGGGTAGTATCGCGTGACAACTATTTCCGATAGCTTCCGCACTACTGAAAGAGATTTTTCTTAGGTGTATACTCAATCTTTCTACATGCGACATCACACGCATTCCCATTAGCAGAAAAAATAAACACAGATATCAATTAGGAAAAGCAGTATATATATTTGTCCTAATGTCCTAGACTTTTAAGAGCTATGAATCCTATGTTCCTGACAGAAAATGGCTCCCCGGCGGAGTCGCCATTCTGTGGTACCTTCCCAATTTAAAGGTTTTGACCTAAGATCCTAGTGAGGGCCGATCCTAGCAATGATGACATTCCCCGATGGAACCGTCATGAAAATAACTTGTCCAAGGTTTTTACCTTAAATTGTAAGAAAGAAAGAAGGGCCCCATGGTGGGCGCCACTTTTCTGTAGCGAGCGATTTTGGACGTGGTTCTTAAGCACTGTCGCTCTTGGGGGGACTACAGGTCGATTCAATTTTTATCCCATTGAAGCTGATTAAGGAAGGGAAATAGATGTCTCCAACTAACCCTGCTTGTATACTGAGTTTAAACAGCGGTCTGTTAGGTTAGGGATGCTATATGGAAGTGGGGCCTCTTTCTTCTTATTTTGTTAAGACTGAAATGTCGGGACTATGCTATTGGTAGGATGTTAGGACTGATGCTTTTTGATTGATGTATGAAGGTACGAGATTTTGGGTTTTTGACTAGTGTGCTTGCTAAGATTTTTCTTTCAATCTTATGCCTACGTATTCCCGTTTACCGAAATAGGGAAATCAGAGCGATCGTAGTTTCTCCCATTCCATGGGAGGAAATGGTGTTTTGGTGTCTTGTTCAAAGCCCAAGACGTGAAGCTAAATGGTTTGTATCTTGTTCGAAGCCCAAGATGTGAAGCTGAAGGTGATTTGTTTGTATCTTGTTTAAAGCCCAAGATATGAAGCTAAAGGGTTTTGACTTTAGAGAGAATTTGTCATCTCTAAAGGATATTTGGTCTGTTTGTCACAACTGTTGGGTGACTGATTATAAAGGAGAATTACTTTAACTGGACATGTGAATCCAGCAATGCCATAACTTCCTTTATAGGGGTTTTTTTAACCTGAAGGAGAAGACTTTAACTCAGTGTAGAGCAATGCCATCTTTCCTTAGGAATTTCTCATGTTAAAAGAGGGACAGTGGCATGGATGTAAATAATCCAGAGGCTTGCCGCTTACATCAATTAGATGGGAGAGGAAGGAGTTGTTGATGTTTGTATACTGTGAGCAAGGCACAGATTTTGATGCTAAAAGGTTGATTGACTCAACCGAGGTTTCCTTATACAAAGCCTAAGAGGAGGCTATTGGCCCAACAAGAGGGTGTTTTTATGTGTCTCGTACGAAGCCCGAGAGAGAGGCTAAAAGGGTTGACTCAATAAGAGAGTGCTTTGGTATCTCGTACGAAACCCGAGATGGAAGCTAAAAGGGAGTTGACTTAACAAGAGAGTCTTTTATACTCAACAAGAGAGTGATTTAGTATATCGTATGAAGCCCAAGATGGAGGCTATTGGAAGATTGACTCAACAAGAGAGTCTTTTTATACTCAACAAGAGAGTGTTTTGTATCTCGTACGAGGCCCGAGATGGAGGCTAAAAAGGGGTTTGACTCAACAAGAGAGTGTTTTTTGTATCTCGTACGAAGCCCGAGATGGAGGCTAAAAGGAGATGGACTCAACAAGAGAGTCTTTTATACTCAACAAGAGAGTGTTTTGTATCTCGCACGAAGCCCGAGATGGAGGCTAACTTCACTGAAGAAGGATCATTATACAAAGCCTAAGAGGAGGCTATGGTTACTGTTTTAGTTGAGTGACAGGTCCAGTATGTTGGCTAAAAGAGAAAATCAGTTCTTATATGGGTAACGTCGTACTCATGGATTTGATTTGAGGATCGGGATTATTTCATGTTCTCTAAGGAAACGGGGAGTCCAAAGGAGCTTTATACTATCCGAGTCTACGGGTTTTATCTTTTGTACTATGCTTAAGAAACAGTCGTAGTGAGATCTAGACTCTTTGAAAGACTGTTCTATTAAGATGACTAATTTCTGTTCCTATACCTCTAGGAGGTCGTCGGGAAAATTTGTACGAAGCCCAAGAGGAGGCGAGAAAAACTTTTAAGAAGCGGAGGGACAATTTGTACTAAGCCCAAGAGGAGGCTATCTTCCCGGAGAAAGAATCATTATACAAAGCCTAAGAGGAGGCTGTGCAAACTTCTGAGAAGCCGACGGGTCCTTGTACAACACCCAAGAGGAGGCGGGGATGCTTTTAGGAAGCCTGTGGATCCCCAAACCCCGAGAAGTTCAAGACAGGCTATTCACAGAGAATAGATCAAGCCAGGAAAGTTCGAGAATTTGGAAGAAACTCAAGAGATGTCATTCACGGAGAAAAGATCATCTCTGGGGAGTTAGAGTTTCTTTGACAATTTCTAAGGGTAACAGCCGAAGAGAAGACTGTATCTGGTGCTCCTATGGGGGATCTAGTTTTGTCTATTTCTAGACGTAGTTGCCGGGGAAACTCTAATATCTATACTATTATTACACAGTTGATATGAGTTTATGAAAGAAGACTGACAGTGAAACAGCCCCGCAATACAGTTATATACATATGAAAGTAGTAAACGAAAGCGGGTAAACACTTACTCGGTTGTAGAGCTTCCATGATGTTTGGTTAGTTGTTCAACAAAGAAATTGAAAATAACAGTATATTACAAATTCAAAGGAGAAAGTGCCTTTTGAAAGGAAAATTGGGGCTTACAGCTCAAGGAGAGGCCCAAGGTTTAATCAGTGATCGCATTGTCGTTTTGTACAGGGACTTATACAAGTGACTTGAAAAATGAGGTTTTAATCACAAAATGATTTAGAACTCATTTGGTTTTGATTTTCAAAGTAAATATTCACTTTTAAATGTTTAAAAACAATTAAAAAGGGAATTTATTCACAAAAATACTAATTATATTAAATAACTAATATAAACTTAATTTTTGTGTGGAATAAAATATTTTAACATTTTTTTTATTTTTTGCAAAAAGAACCAATAAAAAATAATTAAATTTGAAGGAGTTATTAATTTTCCAATTAATTAACAAAACATGAAAATATTGGAAAAAAATAGTAAAATGTGAAAAAACACAAAATGGCATGGGTGGGGTTTGAACCCACGACCTCAAGGTTATAGGGCACGCGCTTTACCACTGGGGTGGTGATACATCCGTTGATTAAAACAAACCAACAAATATACTAGGCTTGCCTTGTTTTCTAGGCCTGGCCAAGGCAAGGCAAGGCAAGTTTTGGCAAGAAACGGGAAGATCCATAACTTTCTCATTTCTCCATGGTTAGGGACAAAATTTATATGCATCTGGCCTAGAATTTCACAAGGAATCCAATGGTGGTGGTATTTTTTCCAGATCATGCTCCCTCCTCAAAATCCGATAGGGGTTTTGAAATAGGCCTATAATTGCATTTTCTATGCTACACTTTGGTACATGCATGAATTACATGATGAATTTGTTCAAACACAACATATATAACATGTATAAGATGTGCACAATCAATGGACCTCCAAGCAATGCATATTTTGGGAAGTTCAAGTCATGATGCTCACCTCTTTTTGAGCTTTTGGAGTTTTCTGTGCAATCTGCCAAGCCCCTTGTCCCAGAAATGGTTTGATGCTTTGAACACTCTCAAATGATCCCTTAGAAGCTTTTAGGATGATTGGAATCAGCTGGAACGTGCAAAAACACAAATTGGCCCTTTCTTGCTAAAGGGGTTAAAATGGCCAAAATAGCAACTCCCTCAAATGGTGTTCCAGATGGGGGGAACCATTTGGGACAGTTTAAGGATGATATTTGGAGTGTGTTTGAGGTTTTATCTAGTTTGGAAAGTGACTGAATCAAGGCCAAAAGTACTATTTTGAGGTTTTGAGAGGTGACTTTGTGATTTAAGGATTACAGGTCACTTGTGTGAGTTTGGACAACTTAGATATGACATATTGGATGTGTTTGGATCATGAGCTGTGGTGGAATTGCTCTCTAACTCAAAAACTCAGAGTTACCTTGCTAAAGAAGGTATTTTTTCCTAAAGAAAGTGATTTTGAGGAAAGCATCTGTTTAATGGCTTTGGTGTACTCAAACTGAGCACAATTGAGCTCTATTTATAGTAGAGCAAGTTTGTTTTGGGAACAATAGTGAATGGCAACCACAACAAAGGTTTGGCCAATGTTGAGCAATGAGAATCCAAGTCTTCTCTAGCCATTGACTAGAGGTTAGGGCAAAAAGCTGTGGTTCCCTAGTTGTTGGATCAATCTTGACTGAATTCAGTTGCAAATGTGTCAGTCCATGCCATCTTGGTGCTTCCATTAAATGCTCCAATCCAAAATTGGAGTTTTGTCCCTCTTTTAGGGATTTCTAGGTTTGGCATGCTACTTCTTGTTCTAAAGACTTTGGAGGCTTGGATCAGTGTTTGTTCCCTTTAGATTTGATCCTCAGATGTGTCCAAAGTGATGACAAGGCTTGGAATTATCTGATTTTTCCAAATCGAGCAAAAGTGCAAAATTCTGCCTAGCCTTGGCAGTTTTCAGCAAGGCATGTTGCCATTGTTATATCTCATGACTCAAGTTGAGTTTGGTGATGTTCTTGGCCATTTTGGAAATCCCTCATATGATACAACAACTGTTTGATCATAATTGGTTTTGATACTTTTTGGATCCAAGTGAAAAATGCCCCTACATTTGGAAGAAAGTGAAGGCAGATTCTGACTTAGAGAAAATTTCACTAAGTGTTGGAAAAAGTGGCATTTCATGTTTTCAGTCATTTTGATCATTCCATAACTTGAAATCCATGGGGAATTGGAATGAGTGGTAGTTGAAGCTTTTGTAGAGGGCCATGAGAGCTACAAATCCAGCTTTGGATGGGAAAAAATGGCCTTGTGGTTTAGGAGTTATAATCCTCCAAAGTTGGTACCCTAGCCACTTTGTTCCATAACTTAGAAAATTTTCTAAGTTTTTTATGGTTACCCCTTTTACAAGTTATCCCACTTTTCTTGATTTTTCTTGATGAATGATGATTCCAATCACACATTAACATCATTTTAGGGTTAAAAAACCATTTTTGTGAAAAATCTCAAAAAGTCAAAATTGACTTTTGTGCACAGTTGACTTTTTGTCAGATGAGTTCCAAACTGTGCGATCCTCTATGAAATCAAGTTCTTGACCTAAATCAAACTTGATGGATTGATTTCATAGGTGTTATAAGGTGTATTGAATCATGTCCTAGGGTTAGGGAGCATATCCTGGTCAAAAGTCAAAGCCACAGTTGACTTTTCTCGCAAAACCCTAATTGTGGTTCAGATGAAATTGAAACTTGTTGCTCAAGCTTCTTGGATCAATCCATTGTTGCAAATGGATCAATGTGGTGTATTAGAGACCCTTAAGTCATGCCTTGAGGTCTTGGCTCCTGTTTTGCCCCAAAAGTCAACTTAGGGGTGAATTAGGTCAAGAAACCCTAATTCCTGATTTTTTGTGAATGCATCCCTGAGGTTAAATTGACTTGATGATTGGGTTCATGATGTTCCATGGAGCATATTAGGATATGCTTTGAAGCATTGGCTCATGCCCAGAGGAAAATTCCCATCTGGAGGCCCTGGTCGACCAAAACCCTAATTTGGCGCCACTGGCGATCGTGAGGCTTAATCCACTCAGAATGCTGCAACATTGTGCTTGATTCTTGGTGTGGGAGTCCTTTTGATCCATTGTAGATGTTTGAGAGGTTTAGACAAGTTGAAGATCATGTCATTCCTTGATTGATCCTTTGTCTAAGAGCTCTGAGAGGGCTTGAAACCCTAAGTTTGATTGTAGTGGATGCTCACCCATCTTTGGGGAGGCTAATGATCCATCCATATTGTGATGATGATTTGCATAATGATGGGAAATCTTAGTGGTCAAAATTTGGGGTATGACAACATCTTCTCATTTACTTGTAGCAGTCGGATTCCATGGTCAACCAATAGTATCCTGCACTTAGAATTTTTCTCGCCATTGTGTGTCCGTTGGCATGAGTGCCAAATGATCCTTCGTGAATTTCTTTCATCAGCATGTTTGCTTCTGGTCTGTCTACACATCGAAGCAAGACCATGTCGAAGTTTCTCTTATAGAGTGTGTCACCGCTTGGAAGAAACTGCCTGCTAGCATTCAAAGGGTCTTTCTGTCTTTTCTGGATGCCCCAGGTGGGTACTCTTGTTTCTGAAGGAAGTATTTGATATCGTGATACCATGGTTTGTCGTCTATGACTGCTTCAATTATGAAGATGTAGGCGGGCCTTTCAAGGCGCATTACATCAATCTTAGGTATGTCATTCCATTGACCTACACTAATCATGGAAGAGAGAGTGGCTAGTGCATCACCCATGTGATTCTCTTCACGAGGGATATGATGAAACTCGATTCTGTTGAAGAAAGGAAACAACCTTCTCGCGTAGTCTTTGTAACGAATCAGTCCTGATTGGTATGTGTTCTAATCTCCTTTGATCTGATTGATAACCAGGACTGAGTCTCCATACACATCCAAGTTATTAATTCTTAAGTCAATCGCTTCTTCGAGACCCATGATACAAGCTTCGTATTCGGCCTCGTTGTTTGTACACTTGAATGTCAGTCGGGCGGTGAAAGGAATGTGGGTACCCTGAGGTGTTATGATGATCGCCCCAACCCCAATTCTGTTTCCATAATGATGGATAGCTTCATCAAAGATTAGTCCCCATTGGGAACCTGGTTCTGGCCCTTCACTGGGCAGTGGTTCATCGCAATCTTTCATTTTCAAGTACATGACATCTTCTTCTGGGAAGTCAAATTCGACTGATTCCTGATCGTCAATCGGTTGATGAGCCAAATGATCAACTAAAACACTTCCTTTGACGGCTTTCTGAGCATGGTAATCAATGTCGTATTCTGATAACAACATTTGCCAATGGGCAATCCTTCCTGTGAGAGCAGGTTTTTCAAAGACGTACTTGATTGGATCGATTTTTGAAATTAACCAAGTAGTGTGACAAATCATGTACTGGAGAAGACGTTTGGCTGCCCAAGCCAGAGCACAGCAGGTTTTCTCAAGCATAGTGTACCGAGTCTCACAGTCGGTAAATTTCTTGCTTAAATAGTAAATGGCAGACTCTTTCCTTTTTGTTTCGTCTTGTTGACCAAGCACACAACCCATGGAGTCTTCCAAGACTGTTAAGTAGATGATCAGCGATCTTCCCTTTACGGGAGGTGATAAAATCGGTTGATTCAACAAGTATTCCTTGATACTGTCGAAGGTGGTTTGGCAGTCTTCTGTCCAAATGCAGTCCTGATTCTTTTTGAGTAATTTGAAGATTGGCGCGTATGTCGCGGTCATGAGGAATATAAATCTGGAGATGTAATTCAAACGTCCAAGGAATCCTCTGACTTGTTTTTCAGTCTTTGGAGAAGGCATTTTTTGAATGGCCCTGACCTTGTCAGGATCAACCTCAATTCCTTTCTGGCTGACGATGAACCATAGCAGTTTCCCTGA
Organism: Lathyrus tuberosus; assembly: GCA_022829125.1. Lineage (NCBI taxonomy): Eukaryota > Viridiplantae > Streptophyta > Magnoliopsida > Fabales > Fabaceae > Lathyrus > Lathyrus tuberosus. Next base: position 6,126,479 of record JALAZF010000121.1, read on the forward strand.
ACGGACACCGAATGTGCACTTGTTGGGATTCAAGCGGAGTTTGTACTTTCTCAGACACTCGAATAGCTTTGACAGGTGGGTTACATGGTCCTCTTCTATTTTAGATTTGGCAATCATATCATCGACATACACTTCGATTTCTTTGTGTACCATGTCGTGAAACAGAGTAGTCATGGCCCTTTGATAGGTTGCCCCGACATTCTTCAAACTGAACGACATTACCTTGTAACAGAAAGTGCCCCATGGGGTGATGAATAAAGTTTTCTCCATATCTTTCGGCGCCATTTTGATTTGATTATAGCCTGAGAACCCATCCATGAAGGAGAAGACTTTGAACTTTGCTGTACTGTCTACCAGCATGTCTATGTGCGGTAGGGGAAAGTCATCCTTTGGACTGGCCTTGTTCAGATCCCTGTAGTCTACACACATTCTGACTTTTCCGTCCTTTTTCAGAACTGGTACTATGTTCGCTAGCCATTGAGGAGATTCTGATGTGGCGAGGAAACCCGCGTCAATCTGTTTCTGTACTTCCTCTTTGATTTTGATGGCCATGTCTGGATGAGTCCGTCTTAGTCTTTGTTTTACCGGTGAACATTCTGATCTCAACGGTAGATGATGTTCCACGATGTTGGTATCCAACCCTGGCATGTCCTGGTAGGACCAAACAAATACATCGGGAAATTCTTTGAGAAGCTTTATCAAACCTTCTTTGACAGTTGGACTGAGCAGTGCCTCAATCTTGACTTCTTTTCTCTCTTCTTCTGAACCCAAGTTGACCGTTTCCAACGACTTCTTGTGAGGTTCAATGGACCTTTCCTCTTGTCTGAGTAATCAGGAGATCTCTTCTAGAATTTCTTCGTCATTTTCTTCTTCAGCCTCAAATGCCGGGAATTCAAAGTTGGGAGAAGGCATTGGATCGTATGTTTCAATGGGGTTTAAAATAAGCAATCTGCATGACGTGATGATTTGTTTTTAGAAGAGATAGAGAGAATGGAAGAGTGTGTGCAGTGTAATTTTTTGAAAAATGCTTGTTTTTATTATTTGAGTTGTTTTTAGGATTACCGTTTTCTGAAAAAGCGAAAAGAGAAAACAACAATAAATGCGGAAATTGCAGAACGACGTTATTTTATTTATGATCTTGTCGATTCTTGAAACTACAGCCCTATAAAACAAAACTCAATCGCTTTGGGCAAAGCAAAGAGAGACATTTACAGAAATTGAGCCCTATCAAAACATCAGTTTCACCTGGGCAAAAAAAAGGTTAAGATAAAGACGGCAATTACTTAGACTTATGAACGACTTTCAGAATGTTGACAGCGACCCATTGGCGGTGAATTCCTTGGTGAATCACAAAGTCCGGTACCTTCCTTCTTGGCTTGTCTTCAGAAATAACGCTGATTTCTAGTGGAGCAGGATCATTGGAATCTATTTCCCGGATAGAGTTGTCATAGACGAACTCTTCTGTTGTATCTTGCACAGTGTTTGTACTCTCAGTCGGATCTCCCCATCTAGTTGGCTGGATGTCTTCGAGCCTGATTCGAGAGCTTTCGGGAGCAGTGTACTTGACCAGGAAGTCGTACTTGCCACTCGATTATCCTAAGGTGTCCCACACTTCTTTGGAACTGGAGGAATCATCCCTTTCGATGATGTTGACCTCAGGAAAAGCCTAGTTAAGGAACTCTTGTCCTGCAATCCTCACAAATTCATCGCTGTACTCGATATTTTCTGAATGCCCTGACTAATGATCCCATGATTCGGTGGGGACGCAGGTATTCTTTTCAATGATGCTCAACTGATATGCATCGTTCGGCTGACTCTTTTGCCCCGAGTCCCCTGGGTACGGCTTCCAGATAGGCAGGCCATCCATTGGGCCATAATAGTCGTGGTCAAAGTTGTCTTTCATCAGAGTGTCCTCCTCTAACGAGTTTGGTGGAGTACGGCATCCTTCCGGATCACAATCTCCGTATATCATCTTGACATCTGACCTCGGTATATATCTCGGACTCTGTGCGGGATAGCAAAGTGGCGTAGGCACCTCTTCCTGAGACATATAACCATCTTTGTTAAGATAGGACTTCCACTCTTCATCTGTATCAGAGGAGTCACCCTCGTTGATGGTATGTACTTCTTGAGATACTGGGTGAAGGAAACCTCCACTGTGGAAGAAGTCCTGAATGTGATGAAGGCTTTCATCGTTAGTAGCAGTCTGGGTACAATTTAAAGAAAAACCAAGACCTTTCTTCGCCTTGTTATCAGTAGGAATGACAAGCTGTCCCCATCCTTTTGCATTGTTACTTTTGATTACTTCGAGAGCATCTTTGTACGAGGAAATCAACGTTCCTTTTTCTGATTGGTTGTCATTGCTCACCGAAAGTGCTTGGAACTGGGTTCCTACAACCTCCTCTGGTTCTACACAAGTGGATGACAATAAGTTGCTCACGATAAAGGCTTGCTCTCCGCAGACTGTGACTAGTTGGTCGTTCTTGACGAACTTCAGCTTCTGGAAAGTGACTTGGAAAGTGTGAGGACCGATAGTTATGGGAAGATCTACTTCGCCAATAACTGTTTTTCTGGATCTATCAAAGGCTTTGACGATGACCTCACAACCTCTCATCGGAGATCCTTGAAATGATAGTCGCATTAGAGTAGATTTTGGCATAACATTTAGAGCTGATCCGGTGTCTACCAGTACGCTGGCTAAAGCATCGTCCTGGCAGTTGACTGTAATATTAAGTGCCATGTTATGATTTTTACCTTCTTTCGGAAGTTCCTCATCACTGAATCCCAAGTTGTTGCAGGAAGTGATGTTGGAGATGATGCTGTCGAATTGTCTTATTGTCACATCTTCTTCCACAAAGGCTTGCTCTAAGACTTTCTGTAGAGCTTCCCTGTGAGCTTTGGAACTGAGTAAAAGAGAGAGCACAGAGATTTTTGAAGGAGTTTGCAACAGTTGATCAACAATGTTGTACTCGCTATTTTGGATGAACTTCAGCATCTCATCATTGTTTTTTGAAAGGTCGGGATTACTGGACTGACCCACTGGTTGATTAGGAACTTTTGTTTGGGTTTCCTTTTCTCTGGTGGGTTCTTCAACTCCTCGGTTGAAGATTCGACCGCTCCGTGTTACTCGACTGATGTCTGCAATTTTTATGACGGAGGGTAATGGAGTTTCCTTTCCATTCTCAATTGTTGTTGCACCGTATTTGTAAGGGATAACCTTATCGAATTTGTACGGTACTGGTCCCGACAGATAGATAACTATAGGAGCCTTTTGATTTTTTTGACCATCGTAACCAGCCTCAATTGGTTTGAGGTTGAGAATCTTTCCACTATCAAGAAGAACTCTCGATTCCTAGAGTAGAGGGATTATGGCGCACACATCTTTGGCCATTTCTCGCTTAGGGATCAAGACAACTTCTTTGCCTCGATTAGGATGATAGTCTGACATTATGTTAATTGAACCTGAGTTTAAGCACGTTTGAATCTCTTTGTGGTCCAACTGACTTTGAAGGGTTGCTCGCACTAGGTAGCATCCTTGATTATCCTCTGAGCAAACTCTACAACGCTCATAGTTGTGCGGTGGCACCCGGCCACGTCCACTCTATATGCAGTGTAACCTTACTAGATTTGTCTCCATTGATCTAGCATCCTGACTCTGATGCCTAGTAGGGTTCCCGTTAATCATACTGACTTGTTGTGTGTCTTCATCTACATAGATCAGAAGCTACCAGTGGTTCAACAAGTATTGCAGCGTTCTTTGAACGAGTGCACATCCTTGGTCACTCTCACGACATACTTTACAGTTCTGATAATCGTGTGAAGTCAGAAAACCGAGCTGGACTTGCTTAGCGTGTAATTCCACCAAGCTGGTATTCATCAAGCGAATATCAAAGATTTGAATCATATTCACTTGATAATGACTTCTATCACGGTAATCCTGAATCCATTCAAGATCCATCTGACGCTGGAGGGCCTCTTGTATAAAAGAGCATCCCTGATTATTTACCGAGTATATCAGACAGGAATCGTAATCGTGTCGTGGCAGATCATAATGTTGGCTTTGCCTTGAGTACATTTCCACCAAGTTGACATTCATTGCACGGATGTCGTGGTTTTGAATGATGTTGGAATTCGTATAAGTCATGTTGACCTCATGGATTTGGTGATCTTGGATCCATCAGAGATCCATCTGTTCCTATAGAGCTGATTGCACCACAGAACATCCTTGATTGTTTTTAGAGCAGATATCACACTGGTGATAGTTGTGAGATGGTACATGCCCGTATCCGCTCTGTCTGCAATGCATCTTGACCAGGTTGGTCCCCAATAGGAGTACATCATGAATTTGATAGCTGTGTTGAGACTCCTCCTCTATCAAATTGACTACAGCTTTCTCGTGTTGAGGCAACGGGTTCGTCTGAACATTTGGATTTGTAACCTTAAAGGATAAGACCCCGCTCCTGTCAAGCTTCTGCACATCGGATTTGAAGCTGAGACAGTTTTCTATGTTATGCCCTGGTCCTCATTGATGGTAAGGGCAAGTCTGATCCGCTTTGAACCAAAAAGGCAGATTTTCTGGTATCGCAAGAGGAGCCGTGGTTTGGACGTGCCCCTTAACCAATAGTAGTGGAAACAGTTCTGCATACAACATCGGTATAGGTTCGAACCCCGGTGGTCGCGTTGTACGGTTGTTGTTGTACTGAGAATGAGCCTGCTGAAGAGGCTGTTGTGTCCTTTGTTGATATTGTTGTTGATTCGGTTGGCTCTAAGCAACCTGAGGTTGATACGTTGGAACAGGCGTAGGTTTGATAGCAGGAGTTACAGCTGCTACTGGTTGGTACCGTCGCCTTTGCTTTCTGAGAGATATATTACCAATATCTTGCTCTTTTTTCTTAGGGAAAGCACTACCGTATCTTTTGGTACTGCTTGATGGTCATGCATCTTTGACCAGACGTCCTTCTCGAATTGCTTCTTCTAGACGAACCCCCATGCCCACCATTTCAGTAAAGTCGTTGGGCGCCCTGGCGACCATTCGGTCGTAGTAAAATAAGCTCAAGGTTTTCAAGAAGATCTTTGTCATCTCTTTTTCCTCAAGAGGTGGACAAATTTGGGCGGCAATTTCATGCCATCTCTGAGTATACTCCTTAAAGGTTTCCTTGTCCTTCTAGGACATGGCTCTGAGTTGATCTCTGTCCGGTGCCATGTCCAGGTTATACTTATACTGCTGAATGAAGGCAATGCCAAGATCTCTGAAAGTGGCGATCTTGGTGCGGTTTAAACCCATGTACCATTTGAGTGCGGCACCGGTTAAACTATCTTGGAAATAATGGATCAGTAGCTGTTGGTTCTCTGTCTGAGTTGACATCTTTTGAGTGTACATCACCAAATGACTTTGAGGGCAAGAGTTACCCCTGTATTTCTCAAATTCGGGCACCTTGATTTTGTGCGGAATTTTCACATTGGGGACCAAACAAAGGTCTGCGGCGTCCTTTCCGAATAGATCCTGACCGCGAATGGCATGCAGTTCCTTCTGCATCTCCAGGAATTGCTCCTGGAACTCATTCTGTCGTACATACTTTCATTCCCACCAGGATGTATCTGTGGAATCTGTCCTTCCGGGACAATGTGTACCACGGGTGGTGGTGTAGTCATTATGGCAGTGACTCTTGGTGCTTCCTTATCTCGAAGTTTGTAACCTTCAGGAGTTGCTGTCATGCCCCTTGCATCTTTTCTTTCCCGAAGTTTGTAACCTTCAGGCCCAACGGTTCCTGCTGTAGTTTCCGGATATTCCGTGATCAGCGGAATATATCCTTCCGAGATATAGTTGAGTGGCATGCCCCAGGGACGATCTTTAGGCATGTTGTACCGAGGATCATACTTTTCCACTATGGGCGTCGATGTGATCTCTGAGATCACAGTCCTTTGTTGTTGTATCTGAGCTGCTGCCAAAGATTGCATGTCATTGTGAAGTTTCCTCAGATCTTCTTTTAGAGCGTCGATTTCTTCTCTCAACTCTTTGTTCTCTTCCTCGAGATTATCCATTTTCTTTTGTTGATTGGCCAGAGTATTGTACGAATAAGACAGTTTGACTCTAGAATCGAGACACAAACGTGAGATTTATAGGTAAGAAGAATGCGTTATGCGAGAATGATGAATGATATGCAATGATTATATTAATTAATTTTTGTTAATCAAAAGAAACTTCGACAATTGGATTGCAAATATCATACAGTGGGGGAACCCCTTTTTATTGAATTCAAAGATTGCGGAAATGGAAATACAGTAATTTACAAAGTGCTGTAAAAGGAAATGTCTAGACTTATAAATCCTGAGTCCTCTCTGAGGAGGGCTCAGGTGCTGGTTCTGGTATTTTCCTTTTCTTTGACCGGGGCTCTTGAACCATTGTCGGGTTGTCATTCCTTTGCCAAGTGAAAGGAGCGAGCAAATTCCTTTGGTCTTCTTGATTTTCTACAGTATGTTGCTCTAAAATCTCGATCAGAGCATCCTTTTCATTTAACAGTTGCTGTATTTTGTTACACTCCACATTGAGAATACGGTACTTGTTCTTCCAAGACTTCTTTTCCCGTTGAACTTTGTTGAGAGTGACCTGGAGTTTTTCCGTATCAGACATAAAATAAAGGACAATTTCCTTTAACGAAAGAACTTCTTGACGAGGGTAAGGCATCCTTAGCTTGAGAGCTCTAGTTTGTAACTAGTGGAGATAAGGTTCCACAGAGACACGATCTGGTTTTCCTAGAGATTCTCTTCCTTTCCTGTGAACATGTTTCCAGGCATGCACTATTTCTGTTTTTAGTGCCCTGTCATTTTCTCCTTCCTTGAAGAAAAGACCTTCCAGATAAACATTACGCGGGACATGTCTCATCGGGTATCCGAGTTTACGACAAACTAAAACTAGATGATAATTGATTCCTCGTTTAGTTCCTATGAGGGGTACATTAGGGAAGTTTCCACAACGGTCAATGATTCTTATCCCGTCATAGATTCGATTGTACCAATCTATGTCAGGGTTGGTAAGAGACATGATTCTCTGTGACCAACGCAGAGTACTCTTATGATCCCAAAAAGTGGCAGACTTAGGTAAATGGGAAGTGAACCATTTGTATAGAAGGGTACACAACATGTGATTATTCCTCCGTTGTACAAATTCCTTAGGTGTACAAAATGATAAGCATCTGCGAGCAAGGTTGGTACGAGGTTTCCAATCAGAAAAATCTTAATGGCATTGATATCATCGAAGTTATCAATGTTGGGAAACAGAAATAACCCGTAGGTGAGCAGGACAAAGACGCTCTCGAAAGCAGTTACGTTCCCTATGCTAGCAAAGTACAGGGTTTTCTTTACCAAAAACTTGGCTGGTAAACCTTGGATTCCACCCTTAATGGTCATGTGAGTCCTGACTTCTGACTCATCCAAATAGATTGCTCTTGCAATGATTTGATCCTTTGGAATTTCTTCCAGTCCGGAAATGGGAGCTTGGTCAGTGATGGGTAAATCAGTCAGGTGAGAATACTCATCCAGTGTTGGTGCAAGTTGATAATCCGGGAATGTAAAACAGTGATAGACTGGATCGTAGAATTGAATCAGCGTAGACAGGATTCCTTCAATTACATGGACCCTTAACAGAGACAACAGTCCTCCGTACTTAGCTCTGAAAGCATCTGGGTTGGTGATCATCCTTGTCGACCCTCTTAAATCCTCTAGTTTTGGAACCTTGAAGGTGTACTTGTGAGTCTTCCTTCTACCGAAATCCATAACGCAATCTTTCTCTCTGACATTTGCAATCATTGTCTTAGTTTAATTTGAAAAAGAGAGAGACTAGAAGAGAAATTTTTTTCTTTGTTTAAAGTTTTTTAATGAAATGAATGCATGAATGCAGCACAAAAAAAACATGGGGTCAAAGGTTCGGTGTCATGTAGTCATGGCTCTACCAATCCCCAAAGGTTATACTATGGTGAATTTTTGTACCTGTCCTCAAAATCATTGACCCCCCTTGGGATAACAACAACAGGCTAGTTCACCCGAGCAAGCTGCATTATCTTAGAATAATCTCAAATGAGGGTAGTATCGCGTGACAACTATTTCTGATAGCTTCCGCACTACAAAAATACTAACATGGTCTCAGTCTACTAAATCCTCAGTTTCATGGATACCACAATCGAACAATCTGCTTTCAACAACCGAAGTCGTTTAGACATTGAATCTGCAAAGGGTATCTCCACTGATTCGATGGTCTACCGGGGTCGCTTATTCGGGAGTCACTCCCTGTAATATTACCCGTCTATACCATCACTTATCTTAGGAATCACTCAAACTTTCCACATGCAGCATCATCCGCAGTCCCATTAGTAGAAAAATAAACACGGATATCAAGTAGGAAAATCGATATATATATATATATATATATTCATTCCTAAAACTAACATCCTAGACCTCTTAAGAGCTATAATCCTAGTCCTATACATACAATGACATCCCCAGCAGAGTCTCCATTTTGCTGTAGCGTGCGATTTTTGTCGGTGACGCGACCACCTTATCGCGGAATTTGGATTTCTCCTCACAATGAGGAGGGGGTGCTACTTTCTGATTTCTTATTTATCCCACGAAGCTGGAAGGGAAAGGGAAGCTATCTAAAACTAACCTTGCACGCGAATGTTTAGCTGAACACATGCTTAAAGAGATTCGGGGAGTTCGGGGTCAGGTTATACAATGGGGAGTTGTCAATTACCCATCCTATATGTGGTTATCCACGGGATGTTAGCTTTAGGTTCTGCTTTGTACTTGATGGTGTTTATCCGTTAATGGGTTGGGAAAGTTTCTTGGGAAATATGAGTGAGTGAGTGAGTTGATATTGATGTTCGGGTTGTTCCGATGTTTTTGGTAAGGTACTAGACCTAAGTTTTGATTGATATGAAGGTACTGGACCTAGAGTTTTTGATTAGTATGCTCGCTAAGATTTCGCAATCTTATGCCTACGTATTCCCGTTTAAATGAAATAGGGAAATCAGAGTAATCGTAGTTCCTCCTATTCTAAGGGAGGAAAAATATATTTTGGTGTCTTGTTCAAAGCTCAAGATTGAAGCTGAAGGGTTTGACTGAGAGAGAATTTGTAATCTCTAAGGAGGGATTGGACTTCCTCTGAGGGGATTGTTGATTTTTTTTGTGCCTTGATCAAAGCCCAAGGTTGAATCTAAGAGGTTGATTGACTCCACTAGGGAAGTCTTTATACAAAACCTAAGAGGAGGCTGGAAAAGACTGACTCAACAAAAAAGTGTTTATATATGTCTTGTACAAAGCCCAAGATTGAGGCAAAAAAGAGACTGACTCTTTGGTGATATCATTATACAAAGCCTAAGAGGAGGCTAAAAGTTTGACTTTTCCGGGGAAAATGTTCTATCTGTCTTGTACAAAGCCCAAGATTGAGGCTAAAAGGGATTTTGACTCCGCCGGGGAGGTTTGTATGTGTCTTGTACAAAGCCTAAGATTGAGGCCGAAGAGAAACTGACTCTGGGGGAAAGAAATCTTTATCTGTCTTGTACAAAGCCCAAGATTGAGGCTAAATGCGAGACTTTACTGACTCGGCTGAGGATATTTTAAGTGTCTTGTATAAAGCCCAAGATTGAGGCTGAAATAAGTTTGACTCTGCTGGAGAGTATTTCTCAAAGCCTAAAAGAAGGCTGGGAAGAATTGACTCTACTGGGGAAGATATTTGTCCCAAGCTTAAAAGAAGGTTATGAAGATTTATGTCTTGTACAAAGCCCAAGATTGAGGCTAAAAGGGTTTGACTTAACAAGAGAGTGCTTTTATCTATCCTGTACAAAGCCCAGGATTGTGGCTGAACAAGCTGGAGAAATCATTATACAAAGCCTAAGAGGAGGCTAATGTCTGCTAGGGGAAATCTTTATACCAAGCCTAAGAGAAGGCTGGAAAAAGATTGACTCAACACGAGAGTATTTTTATCTGTCTTGTACAAAGCCCAAGATTGAGGCTAAAAGGGTTGAGTCAACAAGAAAGTTCTAAAAGGTGATTGACTCAACAAGAGAGTCTGAAAGTTGATTGACTCAACAAGAGAGTCTGAGAAGTGATTGACTCAATAAGAGAGTCTGAAAAGGCTAGCTGACTCAACAAGAGAGTCTAAAAAGGTTAGCTCCGTTGGGGAGAATCATTTGTACAAAGCCCAATAGGAGGCTAACTTTGCTGAGGAAAGATCATTATACAAAGCCTAAGAGGATGTTATCTTTCTGCTGGAGATTATTGAGATCCCTAGGCAGGTCCAAGTGGGGAATCAACTCTTGCCGAGGGTTCCAGAAGAGTTGAGATATCAGATGCCCTGAGGTTCTGATTCTATTAAGGTTTTATTGATGATAAACTGACCCTGACTTGGGATTTTTTAGGAGAGAGACTGGGTTTTAGAACCCATGGGTTTTATCTTTACTAGAGATTGATCCAGAGTGACCGGGGTTTTTCCTATGTTTGTAGGGAACTTGAGAATGTCTTTGAGACTCAATGGGACTTAGACTGTCCAAGTCTACTGGTGTGGAAGAGTTTTATCTTTTGTATGATGCCCCCAGGGGACGCAAGGGTATTAAGGGATGAGAATCAACCCAAAATTGGTCTGAGATTTGACACTGGAAAGACTGCTTTAGCAAAGGATGACTAAGTTCTGTCTTATACCTTTAAGAGGTATTCAGGGTCATTGTATTAAGCCCAAGAGAAGACATGAGAACTTCTAAGAAGCCGGAGGGTCATTGTATAAAGCCCAAGAGGAGGCGGGGATGCTTTTAGGAAGCCTGTGGGTCCCAAACCAAGAAAAGTTCAAGAAATACTATTCACCGAGAATAGAACATTTAGTGAAAGTTCTGAGGTTTGAATAAATTCAAGAGATGTTACTCACCGAGAATAGATCAACTCTGGGGAGTAGAATTTCTTTGACAATTTCTAATAGTGACAGCTTGAGAAAAGGTTCACCGAGAATATTGCCTTTCTCTTTGTTCCATATTGTTTAAGCCCAAGAGAAGGCAAAACTGTATCTGGAAGTCCTATGGGGATCTAGTTTTGACTGTATTAAAGAGTGACCAACATGGCTCTAGCTAGTTCTAGACCTAGTTGCCGGGGAAAACTCTAAATAACTACACTAGTATATATACAGTTAATATATGACAAGAATTTAAAAGGGTATGCAAGAAGGACTTACAGAAGAGCAGCTTCCCACAATACAGTTATATATATTTAAAGCATGTAAAATAAAGCTGATAAAACTTACAGGTGAGCAAGCTTCCATGTTGTATTGTTAGTTGTTCAAAGAAATTAAAGAAAGTTTTGATAACAACATATATTTGAACTTAAATCAAAAGGGAAGTTATTTTTGAAAAGATGGCTGGGGCTTATACTCAAGGAGAGGCCCAAGGTTTAACAGTGATCACAATGTTGTTTTGAAAATCGTATCGGGTCTTATACAATGACTGAGGCCCAAAGAGGTTTATTTACACAAGGGTTGGGGCTTACACTCTTTCAAGAGGCCCAAAAGTGTTTTTGAAAAAGAAAGATGGGACTTACAACACGAGGGGAGGCCCAAATGATTTTTGTTTTGAAATGGCGATCGCGCCGAGATTTTTTAACGCAAAGGGACTTATACAATATCTGAGGCCCAAAATGGTTTTGGTTAAAAGGGGAATGGGTCTTACACTCTATTAGAGGCCCAAAAGTGTTGAAAATTTAAAATCAAGAGGAAACCATAATTTTAAATTAAAATGTTATTTTTCAAAGGAAATTAAATGAAAAAAATGATATAAAATACCAAATATATTCAAAAATAAGTTGTACACCTTGAAAAATATTTTGAAAAAGCATGTTTAATTACATGAGAGTTTGAAATTCAATTGGTTTTGAAAGATCAAAGTGGGAATTCCATTAAAAAATGTTTAAAAAAAATTAAAATGAAATTAATTAAAAAAAATTCTAACTATATTAAATAAATAATATAAATTGGATTTTTTTGTAGAATAAAATATTTAAACATTTTAGTGAATTTTGAGAAAAAGAATCAATTCAAAAACATAAATATTCAGAGAGAAATTAATTTTTGAATCAATTAACAAAAATAACAAAAAATTCAAATATTTGAATATTTGAAAAAGGGCGCCATGAACACCAAGTTCTTGCCCGCGTGCCCTGTTTCTGCAGATTTGCATTTTCTCACTTTTCTCCATGATTTCTCAATGGTTTTGCACGATTCAAACACTAATCTTGTTCGCTTTTGAACAAGGATCACAACCATATAGATTAATTGCATTTATATTAAGTATTGAGTGAGAAATAAGAAGAAAACCTCAAGAACCCTAATTTCAGCATGAACACAATGAAATTCCATACACGATTGATTCATGGCAATTGATTGAGGGTTATCACTCCATACATGATTAGGAACATATGGCAAAGTTATTGTGCAGTAAAATATGCATGCATCATGGAGTTTGAAGAGTTCATGCTTACCTCTTGCAGCTGGTGATCGAGTTTGGTGATGGAGGTGTTACAGCTAGGTTCCAATGATCTGGACAACTTCCTTAGGTGCCAAGGATTGTGTTTGAATGCTTGGAATGAATGAAAATGATCTGGAACTTGAGATGGTGCCCCAACTGCAAATCTGTCAAGAACTTGAGCAGTTGGCTGGTGATTTTGAGAATCTGATGTTCCAGATGTGATTTTGTGTTATGGATCACTTCTATATGTTATATGTGAGGTGTGTGTGTGTGATTGGTTTGGTTGGAATTGCTCTCAAACTCAAAATCCGATGGTGACTTGAGTTAGAAGGCAAAATTGGAGTGAAAGTGGTGATTTTGAGGAAAGCATCAGTTTGGGTGCTTTGGTGTACTCAAACTGATCACAATTAAGGTCTATTTATAGTGTGTCAAGTTTGTTTTACAAGCAACAGTGTGTGGCAACTGCAGCAGGCCTTTGGCCAATTGTGATCAAATGGAATCTCAAGTCTCCTCTAGCCATTGACTTGAGATTAGGGCACATGCTTTGTAGCTTTGGTTCAGAGATAAGTCTTGACTGAATTCAGTTGGAATAGGCTCAGTTCATGCCACCTTGATGCATTCATTAAAGGCTTGGAAACAAAATTGGAGTCTTGGCATCTGTCGTAACCCGAAATTTGACCTCCCTCTTTTGCCTTTTGCATAAGCATAAGCATTCGCATCGCTGGCATACGCATTCGCACTTTTCCTCTGGTGTTTTGATTGTAGGATATTCAGGTTTTCCAAGCCCAATTAATCATATCCTCATAAGGTCATTACATCATCAAAACAAGCACAAGATGAAGGTTTCCATACCTATTCAGCAATACAAGAGGTGGAAAATCGAAGCCGAGACCACAACACCTTTTTTAGGGCAAATTGGGCATATTTTGGCCTGGTTAATCGATTAACCAATTGCAGTACAATTGTGTTAATCGATTAACACAGGTAAAATAGGCACAATTTGCTGCTTTTTTATGACAGCACCTTTGCACACATTTTGGTCTTGGATTCTAGTAGCATATGGAATATTCTAGACACCTCTAAACATTTCTAAGCTACTCAATTCATTCCAAGTGCATTTGCTATGATACTTCACTTCAAATCAAGTGCACCATGTTCCTTGTTCTCCAAGTAATGTGGATCTTTGGATGTTGGAATTCACCTTGGGATGGTTACCGAGTTGGTTCTAACTAACCGAGTTAACCGCCTTGACTCGGTGAGTCAAGTCCAACTAACTCCAAACCTAGCTCCAAACCCAAAGCAAATTCCAAACCAAATTCCAAACCATCTCATATTCCAAACCTAAAGTCTATATAAACTCATCTCCACTCACTTTTCAATTCCTCAACCATTCTCTACCATTTTTCACCAAGTTTCTCACATTTTACTCTCAATTCTCTCACTTTTTCTCTGATTTCTCTACTCATTCTTCATGTTCATCTCAATTCTTCTCCCTCAAACCTCACCAAAAGCTCTTATTCTTGAAGATTAATCACTTTTCACATTGAAAGTGATTAATTCTTGAGCTTAACCTTCATCATTTGGCATTCTTTGGTTAGATTTCTGGAATTACATCTCCTTCTACTTCAATCCAAGGGTTTCACACCATTTATTTTGGTGCAAGTTCGGTTTCGGTGCATTTTCGCGTTTTTGATTGGTTTCGACGCGTTTCGTCTACAATTCAAGGATCCTCTGGTTTTCTTTGATTTTCTGCACCAAGATCACTTTGCAACATTTACCAAGGCACATCTCAGCCTTGTAGGTTGGTGGATTTCTTTCATTTTATCATTTCGATCGTTTTCGTATCGTTTGCGATGTAATTGCGATATTCTTGCATGTGAATTGATTACACTTTTGCTTGATCCTTGATCTTGATTGTTAATTGATTCTTTTGTTGATCATTTGCTGTTTCTAAGCTTGATTTTTCGTGCATAATTGTTTGCCCTAGCATTGGAGTGATTGCACAATCAAAAAGTTGGCCAAAAGCACTTTTCAAAACTGATTTTCTGCGCCCTGTACAGTGTTAATCGATTAACACATTGCAGTGCAATTGTGTTAATTGATTAACTAGTGTTTTTTTGCACTTTTTCACGTGTTAATCGATTAACACTTTGCAGTGCAATTGTGTTAATCGATTAATAATGAACCAGAAGGCCATTTTCTTGCATTTTCAAGTGTGTTTGCCATGCTTTCTTCATTTTAACTTCCATTGATTGTCATGCTTGATTTTATGGATGTTTTTAATATCATTTCACTTCTGGTTGAAGCATGTTCATGAACTTTCGATGCACATTTTCGATTATTCATTTGTTTCATGTTCTTAGCATTGTATGAACATAACAATTCATGCACTATTTTGTTCACATAATACATGAGTTTGTGTGGCATTTCGGTGATCATTTGGCACTGTTTTGCACTTTCCATTTCAGTTTACATTAAGTTTATTCTTCATGGATAAACTTAATCTTGTATAATCAATAATTCACTCCTTTTTGCTTTAATGACTTTTCATCCTCTTTGGAAAGTTGTTAGCATGTTTATCCCTTGATTAATTGATCGAAACTTTGTTTCAATTAATAGATCTTCCCTTTTCCTCTCTTTAGGCCTCCTTTAGAGCTTTATCACTCTTTCCCCCTGTGGAGTTGGAGCTTCGCGCTGCGCCTTGCATCAGAGCACTGTACAAATTGACGCCGTTATGCTGTCCGTTTCTCTACACAGGAGCACTGTACAACTTGAAGCTGTTGGGCCGTCCGGTTCAACTTCCGCATTACACCCTGTGTGTGTTAGGGAAGGGATTAGAAGGGAGAATTCCTACTCTCATTCTGACTACTTCAGGTAGGGGACGAATGACCCTGTGCTTGGCTTAGTCATCTCTATCTCCAGACGGTAATGTGCTAGCCTTCCCTAGTCGAGTTGATCCTGGATCACTCTTCTCTCGTTGCAATCTCTTTCGATCCTTGATCACTCTTCTCTTGTTGCGGTCTCTTTCGATCCTTGATCACTCCTATCTCAAGCTCTCTCTTGATCTATCGCCATTCTTCTTGGTTACGATCCTTTGTTCCTTGGGTTAGCAAGCTTTCTTCGTTTCAATACCCTATATTCTTCTTGTAATCAATCATTGCTTTTGATTCCCCTGAAGAGTTTCATTTCTCTTTGGTCCAACACAGTCTTCCTGTCACGACCATTTTTCCCCTGGAGTTCGTAACCTTCTCTTGGTTTTTCTCCTTTCTTGGGTTAATCACCTATCCTTGGTTAATCACCCTTTTCTTCAGTTAATCACAATCCGTCTGTTAATCCCTGAGTACCTCTTGGGTTAATCACCTTCTCTTGGTTAATCACCTTTTTCTTCAGTTAATCACAGTCCGTCTGTTAATCACTAAACCCTTTTGAGTTAATCACCTTCTCTTGGTTAATCACTCCCTTTTCTCTTCGGTTAATCACAGTCTGTCTATAAACACCGAATCCCCCGCAGTTGACAACCTCCTCTTGGTTCGAATACTTGCACCCTTGGGTTAGTAACCTTTCTTTGGTTCAAATACCTTTTCTTCGGTTGAGTACTGTTTTTTCAGTCAGTTTACCGAACCCCTTTGGGTCACGACCTTTGCTCGATCCTATACCCGTCCTTTGGGTTATGATCCTTATTCGGTCCTGCACCCGCTTTTCTGGTTAATCACAGTTTCCTCTGTTAAAACCAATGCTTCTCTATCCCCACAGAGTTGCAACCCTTGTGTCCTCGGTTAACTTCTGTTTACCACTTAATATACCGAGGCCCCTTCAGAGTCAAACACCTTCTCTCGGTTCAACACTCTCTCTCTTGGTTTATCACAGTCCGTCTGTTGACACCAGCTTCTTTTCCCCGCCAGGGTCTACTCTCTTTCTTCGGTTAACCACTGCCAGCCAGTTAATATACCGAGTCTCCTTTTTGTCTTGGTTACGACACCATCCCTTTATTTGGATCCCCAGAGGAGTCCTTCCTATTCCCCTTGCTATTACTTTCTTGGTTTCGACACCAATTCTCTTTTGCATCCCCAGCGGATATTTCTCCATCTTTTGCTCTTGGTTTTGACACCACTTCTTTTGTCTCCTTGTTTCTCCCTTGTTTTGTTTTCCGTTCAGTTCCCCGAACTACGGAAGCTCTGATTCTTCATTCTTCTGAATATCAGATACGTAGGCATGAGATCGTATTGATCTCGGCGAGCACACTTCCACCTTTCCTCTGTCTTCCTCCTTTCTTTCCTTTTCTTTGTCCCCTGGATCCGTGAACAATGACGCTCTGACTTCCTCATTGCACTATGAGGGTACGTAGGCACGAGGACTTTGATCCTCCGCGAGCACTTTCTTTCTTTTCCCCCTTTCCTTTCTCTCTCTCCTTCTTTTAGCTAGAAGCCTTTAGATAGATAACCCATCCAAGCCTAGAAGCAAGCGAAATGGTTCCCGTCGAGTATGACAGATGCGTAAGGTGCTAATACCTTCCTTTCGCATAACCGACCCCCCGTTCCCGTTTCTCTTCCCCTTGGGTTTTATCGATATTTTCCCTGTCCTTTGGGACTAAATAAAGTTTGGTGGCAACTCTGTTGTATCTTTGAGTGTGCGATTCACTCAGGTAGAAACCAACCATCTTCAGCATCTTGTAGCTCTTTTAGGTGGCATGGCTATATGTATATCCTTGGACTTGGGAGGCTTGGGGATCAGATCATTCCCTTCTTGTTTTATCCTCATATGTGTCCAAATGGATGACAAGGCTTGGATTTATCAGATTTGGACAAATCGAGCAAAATGCACAAATTCTGCCTTGTAAAAACAAGTTCATGATGCCATGTTCCAAGGGTTGTATCTCCTTGCTCAAATGGAATTTGGAGATGATCTGGTACTTGTTGGAAAGCCCTCATGGCATACTTCAACTTTGATGTCCACCCCTAGACCTGGTTTGACTTGGATCAAGGTGAAAAATGTCCCTACATTTTGGAAAAAGTAAGACAGATTCTGACTTAGTGAAAATTTCACTAAGTGTTGGAAAAATGTCATTTTCATGTTTTTTGCCATTTTGAATCCTCCATAACTTAAAATCCCTGAGGAATTGGAGTTTGATGTAGTTGAAGCTTTTGTAGAGTGTATCAAGACCTACAAATCCAACTTTGGATCACCCAAAATGCTTGCTTGGATCTCAAGTTATGGTCCATGGAAGTTGGTACCCTAGCCACTTTGTTCCATAACTTAGAAAAATTCTAAGTTTTTTATGGTTACCCCTTTTACAAGTTAACTCACTTTCTTTGATTTTTCTTGATGAATGATGATTCAAATCACATATTAACATTGTTTTAGGGTCAAGGAACCTTGGTTGACCAAAAATTCAAAAAGTCAAACTTGGATTTTTGTACAGTTGACTTTTTCAGCAGATGAAATTTTGACTTTGCGATCCTTTTTGAAATCAATCCTCGGGCTCAATTAAAATTCATGGATGGCTTCCAAGGGTATTTAGGAATGTCTTGGACCTCTCCCCAAGGTTTGAGATCAAGGGTGGGCCAACAGTCAAGGGCAGGGTTGACTTTTTCCATCAGAAACCCTAATTTGTGATCAGATGGTTTTGAGTTCTTGTGGCTTATGATTTGAGCTCTTTGTGTTAATCAAATCTTGTAAACATGTAAATATGATGTATTTGAGGTCTTTGAAATTCATTTTGAAGCTTCAAGCCATGCCTCACTTCACAAGTTAACTCAAGGGCTGAATTAGGTAAAAACCCTAATTCCTGATTTTTTGATAGGTGGACCCTAAAGGTGATTTTGCCATTGTGGATGGGCTCTTGAGATTCCTTTGAGTTTAAAGGACCAGACATTGAGGCATTGGCTCATTCCCAGATGGAAATTCTCATCTGGAGGCCTTGGTCGACCAAAACCCTAATTTGGTGACACTGGTGATCTTGAGGCCTGATCCACTTGGAATGTTGCAACTTTGTGCTTGATTCTTGATGTGGGAGTCCTCTTGATCCCTTATGGGTGTTTGAGAGGCTAGACAAGTTGAAGATCATGTCATTTCTTGATTGATCCTTTGTCTAAGTGCTCTGAGAGGGCTCAAAACCCTACTTCTTGATTGTAGTGAATGCTCAACAATTCTTGAGGAGATTGATGAGGCATGATGGCACATCCATATTGTGGTAATGATCCTCACAATGATGGGAAATCTTGGTGGTCAAAATCCGGGGTATGACAACGTGCCATTGATTTGTAACTGTTTGTCGGGCATAACCCCCTTTTGTAATATTAATAACTCTGGCCTTGTGGCCATATTTATATAAATATCTTGTGTTTGACATTATATGCCTCACATGTTATTTGTGTATGCTTTTACATTTGAATGCTATGGACGTTTTGCTCGACCCGTGATTGTTACACTTGACAGTTTGGGGAACTCGTCGAGGAGACGAAGTGTTTTCGCCGGTGGCGAGACTAGGATCTCGGTCGAGGTCCTAATCCCACAGGGCTTGGACTATTCCCATTGCGAGCTGGGTGTCCTACTATGTTGGTGCGGCAACGGTGGAGCTCGATTGAGGTATCCCTGTTGGGCACAGAGTCTGCTTGTACCATAAGCAGAATTTGGTCGGCATTGTAGAGTTAAGGATCGTGCTTGCACCGGGGCACGGTCCTGTGGCCGTGCCATCTCCCCGCAGTGGGGTGATCTCATCGGCAATTAGTCCAAACTAGTAGCTAGTCCTAACTATAATACTGTTTGAGATTTTCAGCGTTCCATGGTCGAGAAAATGGTTCTCTGTCCAGTGTTTCCAGGTAGTAGGCTCTAGTGCCTATTTTTTATTTGACCATGTATGGTCCTTCCCAGTTTGCGGTCAGCTTGCCCTCGCATGAATCTTTTCGATTTCTGTGTAGGACCAGACTACCAACTGGGAAATCGCGTTTCACGACTTTAGAATCGTGGCGCAGGGTTATTTGTTGTTTCAGCGAAGCTTCGCGGAGAACTGCCCCTGATCGGATCTCTTCGACCAGGTCGAGCTCTTCTCTTAGAGCCCCGTCGTTCATCTCTTTGTTGAGAGGAGCTTCCGTTCGTCTAGAAGGTTCCCTGATCTCCACCGGTATCACAGCCTCGGTTTCGTAGGCTAGTCGGAAGGGAGTTTCCCCGGTGGTGAAGTGTGGGTTTGTTCTATAGGCCCAGAGCACGCTGTGTAGCTCCTCGACCCATCTCTTTTTGGCTTTGCCTAGCCTTCGTTTTAGACCTCGAAGGATCACCCTATTCGCGGCCTCTGCTTGCCCATTAGTTTGGGGATGCTCGACGGAAGTAAAGTGTTGCTTCATGCCTAATTTAGCGATGAAGTCTTGGAACTTTCTGTCCATGAATTGGGTTCCATTGTCGGTCCCAAGGGCCTGGGGCACCCCGAATCGTGCGAGGACGTTTCTTTTGTAGAAACGAAGTATGTTGAAGACTGTGATCTTGGAGAGAGCTTCGGCTTCGATCCACTTTGTAAAGTAATCGACGGCCACGATCAGATATTTGTTTTGGTAGGAAGCCATTATGAAGGGGCCGAGGATATCCATCCCCCACCAGGCGAATGGCCAAGGCGAGGACAGAGTCTTCAACTCATTAGGGGGTGCCGAGTGCATGTCCCCGTGGCGCTGGCACCGGTCACATTTCTGGACATGCTCCTTAGCGTCGTGCTGCATGTTTGGCCAATAGTATCCTGCTCTCAGGGCCTTTTGTGCCAATGATCACCCTCCCAAGTGTTACGCATTGATACCGTCGTGAATTTCTTGGAGGACTTCGGGGACCATGTTCTCCTCCATGCATTTTAGGAGGGGAATGGAAAATCCTCGTCGGTAGAGTTTGCCATCGACCAGGATGTATGAGCAGGCCCTTTGCTTGGTCATGCTGGCCTCATTGCAGTCCTTGAGCAGCTTCCCTGTAGTAAGGTAATTATACATCGGAGTCATCTAGCAGCTGTTGTCGCCAATGGCGTTGACATCGAGCAACCCTGATGGCTTTTCGATACTTGGGTGGGAGATTATCTCTTGAATGAAGGATTTATTGCCACATTTCTTTCTGGTGCTAGCCAGTTTCGATAGGATATCTGCCCGAGTGTTTCATTCGCGGGGGATGTGCTGGACTTCCCACGCGTCGAACCTAGTTATCCTTTCTTTCACCAACGTCAGGTACTCGACCAGGTGATCATTTTTGGCTTGGTACTCTCCCCGTACTTGGGACACTATGAGCTGGGAATCTGTGAAGATCTTCACTTCCTTGGCACCTAAGTCTTTGGCCAATTGTAAGCTCGCGAGGAATGCCTCGTACTCGGCTTGATTGTTCGATGTGGGGAAAGACAGGACTAGAGATACTTCAATTAGGATTCCTTCTTCATTTTCGAGGATGATGTCAGTGCCACTGCCCGTGGAGCTGGATGCTCCGCCGACGAAGATGCTCCATTTGTGTGCCCCGCTAGACGGAGATGCCGGAGGCATCATTTCAGCCACAAAATCGGCCAAGACTTGAGCCTTGAGGGCCTTCCTGACCTCGTAGTGGATGTCGAACTCCGACAGCTCCAAAGACCATTTGAGCATTCTGCTGGCCATGTCTGGCCGGCGAAGCAGCTGTCTTATAGGCTGGTCTATTCGCACCACTTTTGTGTGGGCTAGGAAGTAATGCCTTAATCTCTTCGCTGTGTTGATGAGGGTGAGGGCGATCTTATCGATCTACTGGTACCTGATTTCTGGCCCTTGCAAGGCCTTGCTCATGAAATATATGGGTTTTTGCCCGTCAGGTGTTTCACGAATGAGGGCGGCGCTAATGGCTTCACTGGTGACTGAGAGGTACAGGTACAATGTCTCCCCGTTATCTGGTCGTGATAGGACAGGGGGTTCAGATAAGGCTCGCTTGAGGTGGAGAAGGGCCTGCTCGCATTCCTCTATCCACTCGAATGTGGCTTCTTTTTGCAAAAGTTTAAAGAAGGGCAGAGCGTATTAGGCAGACTTGGCCACGAAGTGAGAAAGTGGAGCGAGCATACCGTTGAGGGATTGTATGGATTTCTTCGACCTAGGTGTGGGAAATTTAGCGAATGCCCGACATTTGTCAGGGTTGGCCTCTATCCTTCTCTCAGTGAGGTAGAAGCTGAGTAATTTCCCTGCCTGCACGCCGAAGGTGCATTTTTCTGGGTTAAAATGCATTTTGCATTTTCTCGCTTTGTCAAAGACTTTTTGCAAATGGACCATGTGATCGGATTCCTCTTGGGACTTCACGATCATGTCGTCTTTGTATACTTCGAGCATGTCTCCGATTTCTGATCGGAAGACCTTGTTCATCATACGCTGGTACGTGGCCCCAGCATTTTTCAGACCAAAGGGCATTACGTTGTAGTAATAGTTCCCCGACGAGGTCATGAACGAGGTGTATTTCTTGTCCTTTTCGTCAATGGGAATTTGGTTGTATCCCGAGTAGGCGTCCATGAAGGACAAGAGTTTGAACCCTGCAGAATTTTCTACGAGCTTATCTATGATGGGCAGAGGATAAGCATCCTTTGGGAAAGCCTGGTTGAGATCAGCATAATCAATGCACATGCGCCATTTTCCACTATATTTTTTGACAAGTACAATATTGGACAACCAGGTTGTATACCTGGCCTACAAGATAAATTTTTCCTCTAAGAGGTCTTGTACAAGTTTTTCGACAGCCTGTGCCTTTTCATCAGATTGCTTGCGCCTGCGTTGCGCTATCGCCGGAGCAGCTGGGTCGATGGTGAGTTGATGGCATGTAGTCTCAGGGTCGAGGTCGAGCATGCCCGCGACACTCCAAGTGAATAAGTCTGCATTATCCTCTAGCCATGTCTTCAACTGCTGCTTTACCTCTGTTCGGGTTGTCTCCGAAGGTGATTACTTCAAATTCCCCATCTGGTATTTGATGCATGATGGTCGACGCAGGGGAGCTGCTTGATACTGCTGAAGTTCCTTCGTTGCTGTCTTCCTCGCCTTCTTTAGAAATCCGGCTGTCGAGGTTGATTGTGAGCACCACGAGAGCTGGCTTCTTGTCAGGCTGACTCTCTTCGCCGGGAAGATCTTCATCCCTTGCCCGTTTGGTGGCCTTGGGTGCTGCACCGATCGAGCTTTGTCCTCGGGTAGCTGCTTCAAAGCACCTCCTCGGGTAAATTATTGTTAAATTTCTATTTTTTTTACACTACAAGCATAATTTATTTACTTTATTATTACACACATTAGGTTGTTTCAAATGATGTTAACAGAGGATCCCACATAGTTGTGTTTAATTGTGGTCGGTCAATGTTGCTAAAGCTATTCTCTTTATTGGGAAGATCAGATGAAATTTAATATTTTGGTCATAATAATCTATGTAATTGTCTCTCTTCACACACACACACACACACACACACACACACACACACACACACACACACTTTTATAGTTCACAGTTTCATATGTTTGTACTTTTAGTTTTTGTATAACCAATATATTATTATCTACTACGGTTTGTATATTAAGCAATGTTTTTCACTTGTATTACATGTGAAGGGATTGCACTATATGTTGATGTTGAGAATAATCAAATGTAAGTATTATATTTTATCGTATCCACAGGGATTAGAGCGATATCAAAACCGTTCAACAATTTCTATGATTCTAAGCAAAAGTTTAAGATGTTTGGTTTGTAAGTTACGAAAAGTAAATGTGTATAATAAATGAAGATAGTTTTTAGAGGAATAGACTTGTTGGGAATTGGTTTTCATCCACCGATTCAATATGCATATCATGAATCAGTTATACACAATTTAAGCATGTTTCAATATTATCACGTATCGCTTACAAACAAAGTTTATTTCTAAACTTTGATGAGATTTCTACCTTATGGTTGAATCGACGATATCTCAGCCGATTAAACAATACGGTAGCAATAAGATTCGATACTTTGTGTGATTATTAAACCTAAATCTATGTCTAGCATTTAGAGTTTAACAGATGTTATCTTAGATCGAGATTTGAATCGTATTTGTCAATATCAATTTAATCCATGAACTAAACAATGAAACAAAGATAACATTAATAATGATTCATACATAAATTGCATATAACGCCATGATTAAAGATAATACATACTGTTTCGGTGAACTACGACTAATCCCAACAAGAGAGGGATTTAGCTACTCATGGTAGCTTGAAGCATAATGGAAGAATTGAGTTGAACGAACATCAATGACGATTTCCCGACTCTTGATGCGTATCCAACTCCTCTTCCTTTAATTCTCCCCTCTATCTATTACAGACTATTTTTTACAGTAATATCTTAAGAAAAATATGAGATGCTCTTCTGCAATGCACTTGATCTCCTTTTATAGTGTTTTTGGCCGCCTAAGTTCGCTATGCGAAGTTCTGGTCGCTATGTGAACTTCCTTTTCTTCTCCATTAAGATTTGAACTTTCAAACCGCCTTTCAAGGACCGCCATACTTCGCTATGCGAAGTATAGTTCGCGTCGCGAACTCTGTCGCTTCCTTCCGCTTCCTGTCGCTTCAAGTGAAGATTGGTTATTTCCTTCTGTTTTGAGTTGCTGGTTCCTCGCCTTCCTCGCATATCCTCGCGTCGAGACCTTCGCGATGCGGCCCATAGCGATCTTCAAGCGACGTTTGCTCAGTTTGATTCTGTCTTGTTCAATTGCATCTCACTTCCTGTCGCTTCCTTTTGCATAGTGAAGCTTTTGGTCGCGATACGAAAGTTGCAGGGCATGAATTCTTCTTGCTTGTAACTGATGTGTTCTTTTGTTAATTTCTACAAAACCACACCCATTCAAGAGTAATATCCTTTTGAATCTTTTGTTGGTAAAATTTCATATGAAAAGTTAAAGGAAGCAAGCATTTCATTAGAGTTTTGACACAAGAAATATCAACAATTGGGCTTCCATCAAATTCTCCCAAACTTAGTTTCTTGGTTGTCCTCAATCAAGAGCATGATCTTTTCAAGAGATGTTTTCAGGATTTTTCAATCAAGTATTGGAAATAACATTTTGAAAAATGAATGGTTCAAATGATTACTTGTCAAGTAAGAAAATGTTCAGCTGATTATAGAATCAGAGCATGATTATGGAATTAAGTTTTCGCCCACAAAATCACATTATGTACTCAAAAATATAATGACACAACTTACTTGAATCTTTCCTAACACTCTTCTTCATAACAAGGGATGAAGATTTTGAAGTTTGTTTTTATTATGTGGTGTGATGACTCTCATTTGATCACTTGGTCAACATCCGGGTCGATTCATGTTTTCATCCAAAAATAATTCAGAAATTTGAGCAACTGAAGGTATAAATCACATAGGACTTATGAGGGTTGTAATGTGGCCAGGTTTCCTAAAGATATGGTTTTTCTCCTAAAGCTAATTTTCTAAAATCTGTCCACTTTTGTAACTTGCTTTACTTGCTTCACTCCTTACTTCATCACCATGATTTTGCCTTTTCTTTTGCTTCTTCAATCTTTTCCTTTTTTCATGATACCAAGTTTTTCTGCTTTTGTATTTCTTTTTCTCTTTTGATCTTTTCTTTTTCTTTTCCTTTTGGTATCATCATCCATTCTCTCCCCAACTTATTTCTTTTTATGAGTGAAGCTCTTGATGATTCAAATCATTATAGTTCAAGTTGTGCAGAAAGAAATTAGGATGGATCATGACTTCACTAAATGGTTTTCTTAGTGGTTTTGTATTTTCAAAATTTGATCCATCCTTTGATTTTTCTGGTTCCAAGAGGGTGCACAAATGCTCACTCACTTACTGGTTTTGATGAAAGTCTTTTTGGCCATGGTGGTTTTTCTCAAAATCAAACAATTGCCTTGATCCTCTTTATACCTTTACAAAGCTCAAATGGATTTTTTAGATTTGACATGGATCAACCGAGTTAAACACAAAGATTTCACAGTTTTTGTATATAATGGAAGTTCAAATCCCTTTTCTGGTTTTTGCTAAAAGATTCAAGCAAGTGTGTGCACAATGTGAATGAGACATGATATGACTTTTGTAAGAGAAAACAAAACTCAAAAATCATGCTACGATTCTACAAAGCAAGTGAACATGTACCTTGATTGATGTTCATCTGATTCGCATCATTACCACTCAGTCTCCTTCTTTGCTATGGTACTTGACTTGGCATTTGTTCAAAATTTTTGGGAGAAGCATTCATGCTCATGATGAGGATCACAGGATCATAGCAACATGTTTTTCAAAACGAGATTGCAGCATACTAACACCAAGTGCTAAAAGGAGTACCAAGTGAATTTACAGTATGCATTATCGTCAAAAAGTTTCAATAGCTGATATTTCAAAAGAAAGTACTGAAATTAGAACTGAAATTGAAAGAACTGAAAGCTAGAATAAAATGAAATGGCTTACGACGTTGGGTTGCCTCCCAACCAGCGTTTGTGTAACGTCATTAGCTCGACGCCTGTTTTAAGTGATATCAAGGTGGTTTGTAGGAATTCGTCAAAGTATCTATGCCATTATCCTTTGGCCTTTCTTTGTCATTCTTTATCTTCAATTCCAGGCCTATTTCATCAGGAGCCTCAATCTTATAATAGTCATCCTCTTTGTGTTGAAACAATTTGAAGCTGACTTCTTCATTTTTGTACCTCACTTTCATCTTGACTTTATCTACGTCAATCATCATTCGGACTGTTTTTATGAAGGGACGTCCCAAAATCAGAGGAATGTCATCATCTTCTTCAATATTGATTACCACAAAATCTGTTGGAAATAGGAATCTCTCAAGTTTGACCATTACATTCTTTATCATGCCAACTGGTTTTGTGATTGATTTGTTCGCAAGTTGTAACACCATTGTTATAGGTTCTATTTCAGGATTACCGATCTTTTTAAAAACGGAAAACGGAAGGAGATTGGTGCTTGAACCAAGATCAATCAGAGCTTTATCAAAATTCATTTTTTCAACGGTAACAGGTATTGTAATGCTTCCAGGATCAGCATTGTTTTCTTCCTCCTTTTTCTCAAAATTTTCTTTGGTATTCTCTTCAACTTTTGTTTCATCTACTCTCCCCATCTTTGTTGTGACTGAATTGCACGTTTCTTTTGGATTGGTTTGAGTGGCGGCAGAAAATGGTCCTTGTTGCTCATTCAACTGCTTTGCAATTTGCCCTACTTGTGTTTCAAGATTTTTGATTGATGCATCTGTATTTTTCTGGTTTGCCATGGACATCTGCATAAATTGATTCAAGGTTTCTTCGATCTTTGTAAGCTTATCTGGTTGAGTATAGCTTTGGTATTGGTTCTGCCTGTTTTTGCCATAGCTTGCATTGTTATTGTATGAGTAACCTTGATTGTTTTGGTACGTGACCTGTCTCTATTGCTGGTTTCCCACATATTTGACCTCTTCATTAATAGGGGGACAAAAACCGGTTGGGTGGTCTCCTGTACAAAGTTCGAACATGGCCACTTGTTGTGGTTTAGGCGTTTCGTGCAAGTGTTTGAGTTGTTGTGGAAGATTGGATAACTGCTTGGTGAGTTCTTCCACAATTTGAGTGAGGAGTTTATTTTGTGCCAATATTGCATTGTTTGTATCCAACTCAAGAATTCCATGTTTCTTTTGTGCGGTTCCTCGATTATATTGAACTTGATGATCGGTGAGAGCCATTCGGTTGATAATTGAAACTGCTTCTTCTGCACTTTTTGCCAATAACGAACCACCGGCTGTTGCATCAAGTAAGAGCTTTGGTTGGGGCTGCAATCCGTTGCGAAAGATGTGGACTTGTGTTAGGTTGTCAAAACCATGATTTGGACATTTCCGTAGCATGGATTTGTAACGTTCCCAAGCTTCACATAAAGTTTCATTTGCAGATTGAGCAAACGCGACAATGGATGTTTTCGCATCCATGAACCGGTTGTGAGGGAAGAATCTGTTAAGAAAATTTTCTTCCAAAACATTCCAGTTTGTCATGGTTTCAGTAGGTTGGTCAAGATACCAATCCTTCGCTTTACCGATCAAAGAATGCGAGAATAACCTCATAAACACTGCTTCTTCTTCAGCTTCGGGTGCATTTAACGTACCGGCTAGTTCATAGAACTTTGTGAGGTGGGAGTATGGATCTTCATGATCCAAACCTGCAAAAGGGTTAGCATAAATGATCTGCAACAGTCCTGTTTTCATTTCAGCTTGTCGGTTATTTGGAGTGTTGGTGAGACGAGCTAATCGTCTTGGACTGCTCCGACAAGGTCCACCGTTGACAACTTCAGCCATTGTTTCTTTTGTTGAGGAAGTTGATGCGGAAACTCCTCTGTGATTTTTCTTCTTGGATAATTGTTTATGTTTCTTCTTTTGTCTTTTGTTCTTTCGGATTGTTCTTTCGATCTCGGGTTCAAAAAGAAGTTGTTCTTCCGAAGTCTTGCCTCGAAGCATAAACAAAAGTTTCACCACCTATCCAACACTTAAACAAATGTTGCGAGAAACAAATATATACAATATATAACAACTTAGAAGTATAGAAACTATTGCGATGTTTTAATCTCTTAAACACCAATCCCTGGTAACGACGCCAATTTGATGTTGAGTACAATCAAATGTAAGTATTGTATTTTATCGTATCCTCAGGGATTGGAGCGATATCAAAACTGTTCAACAATTTCTATTATTCTAAGAAAAAGTTCGAGATGTTTGGTTTGTAAGTTACGAAAAGTAAACGTGTATAATAAATGAAGATAGTTTTCAGAGGAATAAACTTGTTGGGAATTGGTTTTCATCCACCGATTCAATATGCATATCACGAATAAGTTATACACAATTTAAGCATGTTTCAATATTATCATGTATCGCTTACAAACAAAGTTTATTTCTAAACTTTGATGAGATTTCTACCTTATGATTGAATCGACGATTTCCCAGCCGATTAAACAATACAGTAGCATTAAGATTCGATACTTTGTGTGATTATTAAACCTAAATCTATGTCTAGCATTTAGAGTTTAACAGATGTTATCTTAGATCGAGATTTGAATCGTATTTGTCAACATCAATTCAATCCATGAACTAAACAATGAAACAAAGATAACATCAATAATGATTCATACATAAATTGCATATAACACCATGATTAAAGATAATACATACTGTTTCGGTGAACTACGACCAATCCCAACAAGAGAGGGATTTAGCTACTCATGGTAGCTTGAAGCATAATGGAAGAATTGAGTTGAACGAACATCAATGACGATTTCCCGACTCTTGATGCGTATCCAACACCTCTTCCTCTAATCCTCCCCTCTATCTATTACAGACTATTTTTGACAGTAATATCTTAAGAAAAATATGAGATGCTCTTCTGCAATGCACTTGATCTCCTTTTATAGAGTTTTTGGCCGCCTAAGTTCGCTATGTGAAGTTCTGGTCGCTATGCGAACTTCCTTTTCTTCTCCATTAAGATTTGAACTTTCAAACAGCCTTTCAAGGACCGCCATACTTCGCTATGCGAAGTATAGTTCGCGTCGCGAACTCTGTTACTTCCTTCTGCTTTCTGTTGCTTCAAGCGAAGATTGGTTATTTGCTTTTGTTTTGAGTTGCTGGTATCCTCGCGTCGTGACCTTCGCGATACGACCCATAGCGATCTTCAAGCGACGGTTGCTCAGTTTGATTCTGTTTTGTTCAACTGCATCTCGCTTCCTCACACTTTCTTTTGCATAGCGAAGCTTTTGGTCGCGATGCGAAAGTTGTAGGGAATGAATTCTTCTTGCTTATAACTGATGTGTTCTTTTGTTAATTTCTGCAAAACCACACCCATTCAAGAGTAATATCCTTTTGTATTTTTTGTTGGTCAAATTTCATATGACAAGTTAAAGGAAGCAAGCATTTCATTAGAGTTTTGACACAAGAAATATCAACTATTGGGCTTCCATCATATGTATTAAATATTTTTTTGCACATGACTGAGACACCACTAAAGATGGCTTTAAATAAAGTTAATTTCTGATTATCCTGAGTAAATATTTTTTCTTAACTATTTCAAAGTTATGTGATCTTCTTCTGAACTAAATACATGATAAATATATTAGATGTTATTCCATGCAAATTGATAAATAATAATTCAGTTGTGATCAACAGATTTGTTCATGGAATTAAAACAACTTGGCAAACATTACAATAACATAGATTGCCCAACATTACACCTTTCATGGATCAAATGTAAACCCCGACATTACACCTTGCACAACTTCCATCATCGTAATATCTTCTAGACATACATTCTTTCTCCAAATGGATCAAATGTAAACCCCAACACATTACATTTCCTGAGTTTTTTTCTTTTGCATATTCATACCATCCTTTTCCTACAAACATTTCTTCTTCATTTCGCTTCGTAGTGTGTAAGTCACTATCATGGCTATTTCCATTTTCAGCATCAACCAAATCTATTCAACATAGGTTCATGGACACACATTTCTATGAAACCATTCTGCGTAAATTTTGTAAAATATCACTTCATCTAATTACAATATATTGGATAGTAAATAACTAATATCATACGACAAAGTTACTGTATATGTCTTACCAACACATTTTTTATGGCCTTTCGTTTTGAAGTGATTTGTATTTTCCAATAAAAACTCAACATCATCATCGTCGTAGTTAACATCATCTTGTGCAATAACTTCATCATCACTCTCAGACTCAATAATAGACTTCTCCATGTTTCTTGCTTCATTTTCACCATTCATCACTACTACACTGAGCTTTATGTCTTCAGTTTAACGATCACAATTATCATAAGGACTGCAAAGAAAACATAATTCTGAATTTTAAGATCACTGAAAATATTATAAATGAAAGATGAATTCTTCAGCTAAAGAACAAATTTAAATAATAGAATAATGTACTCTTCTGCATCATGACATAACTACATATTTCATGGACTCCATCTCATCGCCTCTCATTTTTAACGTATATGGACTACCTAACATCTGCTTCCTTTTGTAATCCATATCTTATGATATAAGGTCCCATATAAGGCCCCACATTTGTTGTCTATATATAACCAATAATTAATTATTTACATATCTTATGCCATAATTTCCCACATTATTTATAATACGCTAATATAAATCATGTTACCACAATATATTTACATTTACAAAATGCAACTAATCAATAACTTTACTATAAATGGTTTCATATCACAATAGTTTACAATCAAAAGCGAAATTTTTCTATTGACACCAATATTAATTGCATTCCTACTATCAGTACCTGCTACAAACATCACATAACTTCATTCATAGAGTCAATTATCCTGCCAATTACACAACTCAATGAAAGGCAAACAACCCATTATTTTACACATTGAGTCACATCAACACACTCATCGTAAATTGCCCAATCTCACAAATATCTGTTGACAAGCTATCCACATTTTAATTTTCACTGAATACTTTTATTATACAATGCATGCAAACATAATACCTTCTTAGTCCAACATATGTTTCTCATTGCAATTACATTAAACACAACATCTTTATTTTATATGGCATTAAACGGTCAAGTTAGAAACAATTTTCAAAAGTGAAAGGAAAACTAAATTGTAATCGAATACGTATGTATACCATTTATTTGTTCATATTACCATGAACATTGAATTCCAATGATTGTTCCTTCTTATGTAGTTGCAATTCAATGCATAAAGTGTTTCCATTCTGATATTGTCTCCTCTTCATTACACTTTATGATTGTTTTTGTTATTCAAGTTTAAGTTTATTTATACTAGAATCAACCACTTCAAGTTTTAACTTTCTGATTTTTGTTTTTGTCTTTTAGAAATATAATTGTTTTAATCATACAACCATGGATAAAAACATCACAACTGCTAGGAAAAAAAAGGAAAATGACTTTAATGAATAGAAAAGATATATCAAGTTCTTCATTTAAAGAAAATATCCCTCCAACTGAACATTCAATCCTACCTATTAGTCAAACGGAAGAGTTTTGAACAACACACCATTTGATGATGCAAATTCTAAATTTGTTAATACTCAACATTCAAAACTTTATTGTAGGTCTAAAACCAATTCATTTGTTAGTCATATTGGAGTTAATCTATTTAACTAGTTTCAAGCAACTACATCTCACATATTTGTTTCCCATGATGTACCACCTCCAATAAGCCATATTACTATAGCTCAAACCCCAAAGGTTATTCATGGACAAGTAGAAACTACTATCTCATTAAACGCTAACACAAATCCACAACAAAGAAGTAACCATTATGTCAATTTCACTGTGCAAGCTGAAGAATCAGATGTTGGATCAGAGAATACAATGATTGATGATTCTGACTATGATATAGAAAGCGAAGATGAAGCTTTTGTGGAAGACCACCTTCAAGGTATTTCATTAGTCTGCATAAAAAATGAAAAAAAATCCAAAAATAAAGTATTGTAAACTTCTTACAATAACTTTTTGCATGCTCATGTCTAAACATTATACGTTAAACAATATATTTTGTTTAAACATAACATGTTAACCAATATGTTATGTTTAAACATAATTTTATGATATCGGGGATCCTCTTTGGGAATGCCAATATTATGGTGCTTGCATGTGGTATCAAGAACTTTAGCCAAAATACAGGAATACAACTCTGCCAAAATTTCAACGGTGTTGTCATGGAGGGAAGGTTAAACTACCAATGATTGATGACCCACCTCTCATTCTTTGAAAGCTTTTATTTGATCCTACAACAGATGACGGAAAAAATTATCAAGCAAACACAAGGACTTGTAATGTAACGTTCTCATTCACTTCACCAGGTATGAAATTTTACACAAACTTTACAGAGGGTAGTAGTCCCCTGACACTAAGACTTCATGGACATACTTGCCATAAAATATGGATGATGCTGCCAGAGATTGGGCAACCACCAAAATATGCACAATTATATATTTTTGACATCGACAATGAATTGATAACCACATGGAATGTTTCAGTTTGTTACTATAACAACGTCATTTTACAATATGCACATTATTAAACTGCAATATATGATTGTTTTTCTTAGTTGTTTATATGTAGGGACAACAAACAAATTGTCAAGGCTATTGTAAAAAATTTGAAGTTAATGTTTAATCTACATATTGTTCATGTGAAAGCTTTCAGCATATCACGTGATATGTTAAAACATCATGAGGCACATAATTTGAAACTGAGAGTAATATCTGAGTGTAAATCTGACGGTCGAATTTACAACAAGCCCATAATATATGAAATCACTGCCCTTATTGTGAGGATGGTTACCGAGCTAATATTTTGCATGCTATGAAGGCGAGGTTGTTGTCACTAAAAGAAACCGTCAGACCATTATGGAATGGCTTTAAATTAGATTGCAACAAAGTAAATGCGAGGCAAAAACAATTCTTTCTTTAAAGAGATTGTTTCAATAATTTTTGGTAGATGGCTATACTATGATGGAAACTGAGCGGCTGAATTGGCTAAAAAAAATCAATCAAAATTGAGAGTCGGTAAATACCACACACTTCAAGAAAATACCGACAACCAAAGTCAACACACTAATGCAAAGAGTGGAAAAAGAGTAATGTTGCCTTCTTCATTTGTTGGAAGCAAAATATATATGGATCAACTCTATTTTGATGGTATGGCTATTTCAAGTGCAGTTGGGTTCCTTGATTTGTTTTTTACCATCACATGTAATCCTAATTGGCCTGAAATCACAAGAGAGTTAGCAAAAGACAACATAAAACCTCATGATCAACCTAATATCATGTCAAGGGTGTTCACAATTAAATTTGACAAATTGATTATTGATATCACACTACGACATATTCTCGGAAAGGTCTTAGCATGTGAGTTTTTAATGCAGTATATTTGAATATTTAAGCTCATTTTATTTGCATTCCATAATACAATGTGTTATAAATGTTTTACTACTTCTTCTAACACTTTGTATGTCTTTTTCAACAGTTATATATACAATTGAATTTCAGAAAAAAGGTTTGCCACATGCTCATATTCTAATTTTCTTGCACCCTTGGAGTAAATATCTGAACCCTTCAGATATTGGCAAAAACATCTCTTGTGAACTTCCTAGCCCCTGACTATATCCAAGACTTTACAATTTGGTCAAACAACATATGATGCATGACCCTTGTGGATTGTAAAGATTATCATCATCATGCATGAAAAACAGAAAGTGTTCCAAATTCTTCCCCAAAAATTCAATGAAACAACTATTGTTGATCAAGATGGTTATCCCTAATATAGAAGAAGGTCAAACACACACACAATTGTGAAAAATAGGACTACTCTTGACAACAGAGATGTTGTGCCTTACAACACAAGGTTGTTGTTGAAGTTTCAAGCTCATATAAATATGGAATGGTGCAACCAGTGTACTTCCATTAAGTACTTATTCAAATATATACCCAAGGGGTACGATAGAATTACTGCTTCAATTGTCCCAACCAATAAAGGTAATTCAACATCGGGTGTAGCTATATATGTAATCCAATAATATCTTGATCGTTGGTATGTCTCGCTGAGTGAGGCATGTTGGAGAATATTTTCTTTCAAGATTCATGCCCGAAAATCAGCCGTTGAATGTATGTTATATCATTTCATTGGAGAAAAGCCTGTATGTTTTATAGATCATGAAATAATGGAAAATGTTCTTGAAAAGGCCAATGTCATCAAATTAATTTTTACAGTATGGTTGGTTGCTAATGAAAAGTGTGAAGAGGCAAGAACCCTAACATGCGGGCAGTTTGTAACAAAGTTTGTTTATGAGAAAAGAAGTAGAACATGGAAACCAAGGAAGAAAGGTTTTACCATTGGGAGATTAATATGGGTTCCATCGACAACTGGTGAATTATTCTATTTGAAAATGATGTTGATTGTAGTGAAAGGTCTAACAACTTATGAGGACATTGGTAAAGTTGGTGAAACACAGTACTTTAGCTTTAAAGATGCATGTTTTGTAACGGACTTTCTTAAGGATGACAGGGAATGTGTTTTGGTTATAAAAGAAACAGACGTGTATGGTTCAAATTATTTTTTGAGGAAATTATTTATCATTATGTTGTTGTCAGGTATACTAAATAGATCAGATCATGTATGGAAGAATACTTGTACATGACTCTCAGATGGCATTTTGCATTCAAAAAAAAAAATTGGCAAATAATCCAGGTATATACTACAATAATATAACATATATTGTTTTTCAGGTTTCTCCCTATATCGAAACTGCTATGTTTTAGAACAATTTCACAACTTAATATGTTTGTATTTTGCATCTGGTAGATCTTATCTTTAGTGATTCAGATTTACAAAATCTAACTTTAATGGAGATTGAAAATATTTTGCAAATAAATATACGTACTTTGAAGGATTTATGTACCATTCCATATCCAAACGGCTATGTTCTGGAGCAACTTGATAATCAGTTGATCTATGAAGAAAAGAATTATGTTGTTGAAGCACTTAAAACAAAATTTTCAAGTCTTTTTGCATCATTGACTAGTTGTTCCTTCTTCTAAAAATTAGCAACACATTAGCACACTTCTACTACTACTTTGCATAATAGTACGCACATGGTATTGTCTAATGTTTTTGTAATAATAAATTGTAGATTAATAACACATAATCTATTAAAAATCATTAATGTTGTTAACAAACAAAAGCTGGTGTTTTTTTCTACATGGCTATGGTGGAACCGAAAAAACTTTCATGTGGCGAACCCATGCAAGTTCTTTGAGATCAAAACATCAAATTGTTTTGATTGTTGCATCTAGTGGAATTGCATCTCTATTGCTCCATGGTGGCAGAATTGTGCATTCGAAGTTCAAAATACCTATTCCTACTTTGGATAAATCTCTATGCAACATTGAACCTAAGGATGACCTTGCAGAGTCATTAAGACAAACCCAATTAACAATTTAGGATGAGGCACCAATGACTCACAAACATTGTTTTAAGGCTCTTAATAGAACACCAAGAGAAATTATGACTAACCATCCCAATTCTGTTAACATATTTGGTGGAAAAATTATTGTCTTTACAGTTGAATTTAGGCAAATTCTTCCAGTTGTCCCTAGAGGAACCCATTCGGATATTGTACACAACTCATTAAATGTTTCTTACATTTGAAATCACTGTGAAGTACTAACTTTGACAAAGAACATGCAGCTTCAACGTGGTTCAAACCCTATTGATTGTCTTGAAATTGAACAATTTTCTAAATGTCTAGTGAATATTCGGAAAGGTAAAGTGTCAGAACCTAATGATGGATATGTTGAGTTTGATATTCCTTCTAATATTTTAATCACAATTTTTGATGATCCAATTGAAGCAATTGTTCAAAGTACATATCCTAATTTTCTGGAGAATTACCATTCATATGAGTACCTACAAAGTCTAGTTATTCTTGATGCAACCATTGAAAAAGTTGATCAGATCAATGAACATGTTCTTGCAACAATGCCAGATTATTATTAATATGTTCCACATCACTCTTACATGAAAATTTCTCAAATTATATTGTTAAATCATTACAAATTATTGTATCATCAGGTCACTAAAGAAAATACTACAACTTTAATTCAGTCGATAAATTTGAAATACATGACATGAACGCTATAGAACTTCTTTCTCCTTAATTTCTCAGCTCTCTACGAACTTCAGGATTACCCGATCATCACATTAAATTGGAGATTGGGACACATGTATTGCTCATGAGAAACCTTGTCAGTCGGAGGGGTTGTGTAATGGAACACGTTTAATTGTGACTAAGATGGCGAACCATGTACTTGAGGCATGTATTATGGGTGGTAAAGGCCATGAAAACCTCATTTACATACCATATAGGGATATGTCTCCATCACAATCTCCATGGCCCTTTAAATTAAATCAAATACAATTCCTGATAATTGTGTCATATGCAATGAGCATAAACAAATCCCAAGGTTAATCGCTTGATTGGGTTCACTACTACAAATAACACATGTCATGTCGGACGCGAAATAGATTTCACCTCAGTTACAATGCTGAGGTAACATAGGGTGACATGAAAAGTGGAAATTTACCCCTCGGTTTATAAATACCCGTGGGGTTAGTTTAAATGGTCATGGGTTCGAACCACCACAATAGCTTTTTTATATTTTCCAAACTAGCACCATATACCTCTCGGTTTCTATATATATATATATATATATATATTAATAGAATATTATTAAACACTCATTACATTGTTTACATAGAATATTAATAAATTAATTTGTTTACAAACTACATTGTTTACACATAATATTAAAGTAAAAATGTTATTCTTCCTTGTGATCGCTGTCGATGAAGAACAAATGCTGGATATCTTGGAGAAGAGCAAACGGCGGGGATCCTCGTTTCATTGATTTTGAGGAATATCAAATGTTGAATGCAATATATTCTCTATGACTTTTGCATTCATTTTTTTTGATATAAAACAAAAAAAAAGGTTAGATAAATAAAATAAATAATCAATTATATGATTATTTAAGTACTCAAACCTTGAACCCAAATAATTTTCTTCTCTTACAATCTATCACATTGTTGTAAAATCTCATGGCACTCTAATTAAACATAGAGGGTTTCACAACTATATTTGGGTTTCTTGTGCATTCACTACTATCAAATTTAAATATTCAGATCGAATGCCTTTTTAATGAGGGTTTTAGGTTTCACGAGGATCGCTAATTGTAGTGTCTTGAGTGTTGATACTCATTAAATGGATGACAACGATTTGTTTAAGAACGATGAAGAAACAAAATAAACACGCTTATATTTTACCTTGGTTATTACTCACAACCGAGGTAAAATGTGTTTCTTTTTAAATAGAAAAACAATAAAATATGTTCCAAATCTATCAGTTTCTGTTAAAAACCGAGGGGAAAAAGCTTATATATATATATATATATATATATATATATATATATATATATATTGTTTATACAGAATATTAAAATAAATTGTGTAAACAAATCAAGAGTTTGACAATGGATTCTTGGAGAACAACCTATATTTTTAAAATTTTGAGAAGTTATTTGTTCCAACCAAGAGAATTTTTTTTCTGTACTTGCAATCCATTCCAGAGAGATTTCATTATCTTGAGCAAATGCTTTCATGGGAAATGCTTTCACATGAAAGAGAACATGAAAGAGAAATGAATGATTGTGTTTAGGAATAATTATCTCAATGTTGTCAACCGAGGAAAGCAATAAATTGCTCAATGTTTTCTTTGATTGAAAACATATGAAGGTTATTACATAAATACAACAACATCAACATTTTTATGTGAGATAGATTGCAAGGGCAGAAAAAAATATTTCGTTCAATATTGTAGAACATTGGATATTTTTTCTGTCTTGCAATCCATCCTAAAGAATGATGCGTAAAACTTTGGAGCAGCTACATATAAGTTAGGTTTAGGGTAAAATCTGATTAACGAGTGCTTTTATAGTAAAATATGATAATTTAATCCCTCGGTTATTAAATATGACCTAAGGAATAGATCATTAATTTAAAAATTAAAAATAAAATAAAAAGAAAGACACCACTTTCAAAGAAATAAAAACATAAACTGCTGATGCTTGGATTCAAAGCATATCCTGAAATATTTTTCCCCTCAGTTTTATTTTGAAATCGAGGGAATATGTGGTATTTATTAAAAAATAATATAAAACATAGCGCGCATTGACTTTTTACCTCGATTTTTGGTAGGGTGAGGTGAAAGTTTTGTCATGAAATGTATTATTTGTAGTAGTGGTTGGATTATATTTTCCACAAGATGTTTTCGGTCACTAATAGATCTATGTTACCATTTCAAGGGTGGCATCAAAGAGAGGGATCAAGATTTTGATAATTGATGAAAAAAATAATGTCAAAGTATCAACAATAAATGTTGTTTATGAAGAGGTATTCCACAAAATATAATAGATACATCAAAGTTGTTATTGTTTATATAAATACAATTACCTTAATGATCCTTTAAATGAAATTAGCTCACTTTTGTGCAATGACAGTTTAACATCAATGTTTTTTTTTTTCATTTCAGTTATTCAGTTTATGGAATATTTGTTCCATTATACAACTTGAAATCATAATGAACCTACATTTTATCTTCTTACAGGAACTTATGAATCACTTTTGCAACCACATTTCATGACAGTGTTACACAATGGCCAATGGAGACAAGCATCATGTAAACAAATTTCATTTAGAGCTCTTTCATATTTGTATTTTGACATCCTACACCAATGTTATTTTCATTAAGCCGCACATTTCCTTATAATAGGTAGTCACATATATTATGTTGAGGGTTTCTTAATACACCACTCAAGTTTCTTATACACCGCGTGAAATTTCTATTTTGCCCCCAGATTCCGGATGTGCACATCCGGACGCACCAAATTTTTAAAAAACGCTGATGCATTCCGGATGTACACATCCGAAAATATATTATAGCATTATTTTTTTAAATTCCGAATCTGCAGATCCGGAAAAAAGCGTAATTTTTTTTTACAAATCTGTTTTGTCGGCTAGTCGCAAATGTCATCAGAAGTTATAACCCTAGAGTTTGTTATAACTTCTGATGACATTATGCGACTGGTGCACCAACCACATTACTTATTGAAATGCCGAAGACAACCATTATGTTAACGGAGAGACTCCAACCCTAGAGTTTGTTATAACTTCTGATGACATTACTGCTACTGGTGCACCAGCCACATTACTTATTTAAATGCCGAAGACAACCATTATGTTAACGGAGAGACTCCAACCCTAGAGTTTGTTATAACTTCTGATGACATTACTGCTACTGGTGCACCAGCAACATTACTTATTTAAATGCCGAAGACAACCATTATGTTGACTGAGAGAGTCCAACCCTAGAGTTTGTTATAACTTCTGATGACATTACTGCTACTGGTGCACCAGTCACGTTACTTATTGAAATGCCGAAGACAACCATTATATTGACTGAGAGAGTCCAACCCTAGAGTTTGTTATAACTTCTGATGACATTACTGCTACTGGTGCACCAGCCACATTACTTTTTGAAATGCCGAAGACAACTATTATGTTGACTGAGAGACTCCAACCCTAGAGTTTGTTATAACTTCTGATGACATTACTGCTACAAGTGCACCAGCCACATTACTTATTGAAATGCCGAAGACAACCATTATGCTGACTGAGAGACTCCAACCCTAGAGTTTGTTATAACTTCTGATGACATTACTGCTACAAGTGCACCAGCCACATTACTTATTGAAATGCCGAAGACAACCATTATGCTGACTGAGAGACTCCAA
Source organism: Lathyrus tuberosus (assembly GCA_022829125.1). Classification (NCBI taxonomy): domain Eukaryota; kingdom Viridiplantae; phylum Streptophyta; class Magnoliopsida; order Fabales; family Fabaceae; genus Lathyrus; species Lathyrus tuberosus. The sequence goes on from JALAZF010000121.1 coordinate 6,166,348, forward strand.
CTCTAGAGTTTGTTATAACTTCCGATGACATTACTGCTACAAGTGCACCAGCCACATTACTTATTGAAATGCCGAAGACAACCATTATGCTGACTGAGAGACTCCAACCCTAGAGTTTGTTATAACTTCTGATGACATTACTGCTACAAGTGCACCAGCCACATTACTTATTGAAATGCCGAAGACAACCATTATGCTGACTGAGAGACTCAAACCCTAGAGTTTGTTATAACTTCCGATGAAATTACTGCTACAAGTGCACCAGCCACATTACTTATGGCAGCATAGTCGACACAAAGTTGGTGGCACTCCTCGCAATGAACCTGAGTATAACCAATGGACTGACTTTGGGTCATAGTTCCTCCTGCTTATTATGCACACTTGCTAGCTTTCCGCGCTCGATACTACATAAGTGAAGTAGAAAATTCTGATTCTGCTTCTCCTAGTGGTAATAGGAGTACCACCAACTTTGTGTTGACTATGCTGCCATTTATCTTGGAAAAGGTAAAGCATGCTTTAGGTTTAATAACACCACTTAATCATGAATACAAAACAAAAGAGGATAAGTTTTGACAACACTTAATCATGAATACAAATTAACATTTCAAAGCATGGATAAGTTATTTCAACAATTAAAAATGGTAAGAACAAAGTTTTCTATTGTACAGATACGGAGAACAAAGTTTTATATTGTACAGATACGGAGAACAAAGTTTTCTATTGTACAAATACGGAGAACAACGTTTTCTATTGTAGAGATACAGAGAACAAAGTTTTCTATTGTACAGATACGGAGAACAAAGTTTTCTATTGTAGAGATACAGAGAACAAAGTTTTCTATTGTACAGATACGGAGAACAAAGTTTTCTATTGTACAGATACAGAGAACAAAGTTTTCTATTGTACAGATACGGAGAACAAAGTTTTCTATTGTACAGATACGGAGAACAGAGTTTTCTATTCAAATGTATATTGACTTGCGTTGATATATTAACGTTTGCGACCGACCGACAAAATCGATTTTTAAGAAAAAAAAATTAAGTTACACTTTTTTCCGGATCTGCAGATCCGGTATTTGTTAAAAATAAAGCTATTCCATATTTCCGGATGTGCACATCCGGAACACATCAGCGTTTTTTGAAAAAACGGTGCGTCCAGATGTACACATCCGGAATCTGAGGGCAAAATAAAAATTTCACGTGGTGTATAAGAATCATGGGTGGTGTGTTAAGAAATCCTCTATTATGTTATCTTTTCTGATGTTTCATCTTTTAATCAGTTCCATGGGGCATAAAACAAATGAATATTTCATGATATAGTTGGAGCAAAATCAAATATTATCAATAACTTAAGGATTACATGATATGTTCGAGTAACAACATTTTACATGGTCTTACTAAACAACAATATATTACACTAACTCTAGCGTACAATACGCCACATATATGTAATTCAAATTTAACCATTGCCATTACACATATTACCTCTAAAGCATGGGTACTTCTAATATGGTGGAACCGGTACCGAGTACGCATCCGTACCGGATACTCGTACCGCACTCGTAATACCTCATTTTTTTCATTATTCGGTGTTGAATGAAATTTGTGATTTTCTCAAATGTCAATATTGTATATTTATGTGTTTTAATTTTTTTTGTTATTGCATCTTAATATTATTTTTGGTTTTTTTCAATTTTTATAGTGGTATTTTGTTATAAACCTAACAATTTAGCTCTCTACTCATATATTTTATAGAAAATTTATTTTTTATTAACGTACCCGTACCTTAATTTTTTTTAAAATTGCGTATCCCGTATCGGTACCAGTACCCGCACCGGATACCGTACCGTACCTATGCATCATAGCATATTACTACTTATGAAATATACATCATGTTTGTTCCACATGTCAACACAATTTTGTCACTCATTAACTAATTCAGCTACAGTCTTCCAAAATAGACTTCATCACCTGTTACAAATTCTTCAACATAGCAACAACACCATCCAAATGTGTTGTACAAATTCTTCAGCGCCTTTTCGCTGCCACATAAAGGACGCCTGTCGGATTGAAAAGGGTAAATCCAACTACATCACATGTCTTCAATTCCTTCTATTTGATAAACCATACCAACCATGTCCAAATGATTTTTCATCAAGATTTCTTCTTACTATACGAACTACACACTCAAATATATCACCACTTTCTTCATGAAGAAGATTAGTCTCAAATAGATATTTGGATATAAAATTCCTAGAAATATCCCCTGGAAGATTCTACATTAAACACAAACCAAACAATTTTACAAAAAAATTTCAATATTTCCAAACCGATTCAATATGAATAAATTGTTTTAGAAACATACCAATAAGTTTTTCCCCTCCTCATTGATTCAGTTACTTCCACCTCCCAGTAAGTTCCATCATATTCCAAATTTACAGCCTCTTCATGTTCATTGATGCCATTTTGAATAACAACATCTGCATGCCCTTCATTTTCAAGTGGAATCGGGATTTGTTGCCGATTGAGAAACTGTTGCATATCTATTTCCGCCTTGAGCATCTATATGGTTGACATGACTTCTTCCATGTCAATAGAAGAAGCAATAGAAAACAATATCAACATACCAAGCCTCAGAACATCTTTAATAGTACATGCATCCATCAGAAATATCAAATAGAAAAATAATACCTTAATTTATAGCATGCATTCAAAAATTAGGTATGTTAATATGATATCTATTTCATGTTGCACATTATCCACACTACAACAAAAAGGACTTATAACATCTCACCTTAGACAGCGCTTTATTACAAAAGCGCTGCTATAGGTCAAAAACACGGAATCTATTAATTTAATAAAGGAAAAGCGCAAAAAAATATAAGACCTTAGACAGCGCTTTAGTGAAAAGCGCTGTCTAAGGCCTTTTAAATTTTTAAAAAAATTTAATGGAAAATATTAGACAGCGCTTTCCTTAAAAGCGCTGTCTAAGGCCTTTTAAATTTAAAAAAAATATAAGACCTTAGACAGCGCTTTTAAGGAAAGCGCTGTCTAAGGTCTTAAATATTTAAAAAAATAAAAACAAAAGCGCTGTCTAAGGCCAATCTTAGAAAGCGCTTTTAAAGCGCTGTCTAAGGGCCACCTTAGAAAGCGCTTTGTTGAAAAGCGCTGTCTAAGGTCTAATAAAATTAAAATATATGAATATACTCAGTTTTCATTTTCAGTTTTGCGCTCTTTCTTCTCCCTCCCCTGTTGCGAACGGATACTTGCGAACCTGAGCTAAACCCTTGCCGTCGTCCACCGCGCCGTCGTCCACCGTTCCTCCCTCATTTCGCGACTCCGACGACCTTTACTCCACCGTGACCGTCTGTTCCTCTCTCATTTCGCGTTTTCGTCACTCAGTTTGGAAGTTTAAGAGTTTCAGATTATTACACATTTTATAAGGTATGCTGATAATGTTGCTGTTGATAATGTTGTTGTTGATGTTGATAATAATGTTGTTGTTGATGTATTACACATTTTACACGTTTCAGAGTATTACACATTTTACACGTTTCAGAGTTTCAGTTTGGAAGTTTCAGAGTTTCAGAGTTTCAGTTGATAATGTTGCTGATAATGTTGATAATGTTGTTGTTGATGTTGATAATAATGTTGTTGTTGTTGTTGATAATAATGTTGTTTATGTTGTTGCTAATGTTGGACTGTTGCTAATGTTGATAATGTTGCTAATGTTGTTAATGTTGTTGCTAATGTTGGACTGTTGTTGGATATAAGAATAAAATATGTGCTAACTTCATTTTTGGTGATATAGGAATAGAATCAATATAATGTGTTAGTTTAGTTTGTTCTTGTTAACATTTTTCTACATTGTTAACTATTGCTATATAATGTGTTTGTTTAGTTTAGTTTAGGTTAGTGTTAGTGTTAGTGTTAGTGTTAGGTTAGTGTTAGTGTTAGTGTTAGTGTTAGTTTAGAACATCTATTATAGTTTGTTCTTGTTAACATTTTTCTACATTGTTAACTATTGCTATATAATGTGTTTGTTTACATTTTTCTACATTTTTCTACATTTTTCTACATTGACCATAACGAGGGAATTTGGATCCATTCATCCGTCCGCATTGATAAGAAACAAGTAATTCATATTCCAACCAAGAAAAGAAAGAGATGTTAGTGAAAGAGGTAAAATTTGTTATATACTTGATTTCTTTATTATATTTGTTATATATTATGTCATATTTGTTATATTTGATATCCTTGATTTTTTTATTACATTTGTTATATATTATGTTTGATATCCTTGACTTCTTTATTATATTTGTTATATATTATGTCATATTTTTTATATTTGATATCCTTTATTTCTTTATTATATTTGTTATATATTATATTTGATATCCTTGATTTATTTATTACAGGTTAGATGGCTACTAACAATGATGACCCACATGCTGATGATCACGCACATGATGATGATCATCCACATGATGATCAGGTTGGAAGTAGCAGAACTATGGAAGAAGAGATTAGGAGAGGAATAACCATAATGAGGAGAGTGATCCATGCTAGAAATCAAGGCATGACTTATAATGTGCATTGGAGCGAAACAGGCACACTTGTTGAGCCTAACGGTCATATGTTGACAAGTTTCATTGGTACACTTGTAAGGAATGAGGTTCCTATTACTTTAGATGACTGGAGAAACAAACAGTTGAAGGAAACCAAAGAAAAAATTTGGAATGAGATAAAGGTACCATAATTATGTCTTTAATTATGCCAACTAATTATGTCGTTTAAATTATTTGTACTAACCAATGTGTATGGTTTTTTTAGAGGTGCTTTAATGTCGAGGACGACAGAAAAGCTTATTTGATGAGATTGGCAGGGAAGCTCCTAAGAGGGTTTAGGACATATTTAAACAAAACCTATCTTAAGGATGCTGAAGGTAATTTTGTTGATGGAGAGTTTCCATCTAAATATGCAAGTTTCATTTCACCACAAGAATGGGTGAAGTTTAAAGCCAAACGACAAACCGAGCAATTTAAGAGTTTAAGTGCAATTAATCGGGATAGAGCATCAGATCCCCAATATAAATACAGGAAAGGACGTACTGGATATGGACGTTTGGAGCAACAATTGGTAAGTATCAATAAATTGCAATGACATAATAATTGTTCATCATGAGTTATATTTGATCATATTATTTGGCTTTATATGTAGTTACAAAAGGCGGGTAGCTCTGAAACATCTCTTCCTGCACATGTCTTGTGGAAGGAAGCCCGTGTGGGCAAGTCTGGATCTGTTCCAGAAGAGGTTCTACAAGTATATGAGAAATGTGTAAGTATAACAATATTTCTTTAATTAAGTCAAAACTTTATTAACAAATATTTGACAAATATTTGATATTCATCTGATTTTCAGGAGGCGTTATCTCAGTCTGTACCTGCAGATGATACCAGGAGCATACTTAGTCGGGCATTAGATGTCCCTGAGTATCCTGGTCGGGTGAGGGGTAAGGCATTTGGGATCACCCCGACCTCCCTGAATATTAAAAAGGGAAAGGCTGCTAGTTATTCAGTACTTGAAGCTAAATTGGAAGCACTAGAAGCCGAGGTGCGGGAATTAAGAAAGGAAAAAGAAAGGGATAACGCTTCTGGTGTTAGAGATGGATCAGAGAAGGATAGTATCAACTGCAGCTTTCATCCGATTATTCCAGAGGTAATTATATATATATATATATATATATATATATATATATATCTATGAAATTATATTAGTAGCTTAAATTATTTAATTACATATATACACATTAACAATGACATATGTATTTTTGGTTTTAGGGCATTCACCAATGTCAACTATTCTTATCTTCACCAATTCATCGGATGGTTGCCAAGGGAAAAGTGTTTAACAATGGGGTCACAGTACTTCATAATGAATCCCTCCCTACTGGAAGTTTGAAAGTATCAGTTGATATTGCTATGGAGAATGAAGCACTATTACCCTATCCTAACGATGATTCGGAGGTAAGAGTGGTGGGACAAGCTATAGGGTCGTTTGTTGCATGGCCGTCAAATCTCATACTCGTAGGATATGAGGTATATATGCTTAAAACCGTTATAAACCTTTGTTAATCTTAATGTGTAAATTCAAAGATTTTACGAGCATTTTATTTTCATTTTTTACATGGCAATGTTATTTAGACTCCAACAAAATCCAAAACAAAGGATAAGCGGATTCCGGAGCATACCGAGTCCGTTGTCTCAAAAAAAGAGGTACATCACAATTATATGCATAGAAAATGATAAATTGGATATCTTATACTTCATCTAACAAATTATATGATTTATAGCTGCCTGGTAAAGTGATTAGCAACGTTTCAACGCAAAAAACTGTTGGTGCTAAGAATACCAGGGTTAGAAAACAACCTACCGGCAAGGTTAGGACGTGCCTTCAGACCTTTCTACAATTAATGACGGATATTCCGACTGGAGGTGTTCGTCTGATAACTATGGAGAAAGATTTGTATGGCTTTGAATTTGACCAGAATGTTGGTAATGAAGACTTCGAGCAAGTTTTCCAACATACAGAATTGGGCGTCACTGTTGTCAATATATACTTGAGGTATATCCGATCTACTTTGGTAATTGAACAACTTATTTACTTTATTTTTCAAATGAATATTCTAATGTTAATGATGTTTTTATTTCAGGTTTCTGTATGACAGTTTTATGCGCCCCCGGGGATTGGAGCAAAGATTTGCATTCTTATGCCCCAGCGCTGTCAACTTAACCGAAATATTGACGAAACCAAATGAGGTCCATGCGTATATACGCAACGTCTTTATGGACAACCAAGAAACGGAAAAGTTGTACTTTTTACCGTTTAATACTGGGTTAGATTTTCATTCTAAATTCATCTATTATATTTTTTTTTGTATTTTGACTTCGTGTAGAAAGTTTCTATCTAACACTTGTTTAATCTTACAGTGGACATTGGTTGTTGGTTGCAATCAATCCTATCCGCGGAGTAGTGTATTATCTGGATTCCTTAGGAAATGATTGGACCACATACCCGGATATGAAGGACTGTATTGACACGTAAGTGAAATTGTTCTAAATAGAAATGTGTATATTTATTTATTTATGTGAATTGTTCTAAATATTCATTTATATTTTATTAGCACTATACAAGCATTCCTAGAACATCGGGGAATCGACCACACCATTACATGGAATTATGTGAAGGTATATTAATTATCACATGTTTTATTATATTAGTGATGCTTACTTGATAAAACTTAGAATTTATCCATATTTTATTTTCATTTGTAGTGTCCTCGGCAACGCAATCAAATAGATTGCGGCTATTTCATGTTGAGATTTATGAGAGACACTATTTCGTTGGATCGAATGGAGATTCCACCCGATGTATGTATTTCTAACTTATGAGTTATTTTAACACATATCTCTCATATTGTCTAATGAAATAGTTAAAACTAAATCAAACTATATGTTATATTATTATGTAGTATTTTGAAGAATTCAGGAGTGCTACTTACACAAAGGCTCTATTGGATGAAATCAAAGAGGAGTGGTGTCAATACATTATGGAGCTCGGAATTTTACAAACTTAAGGTATAATATTATACTCTTACTTTAATTGATGAGAATTTTAATATGTGTAACTTTGGTTGGAGTAATGTTTTGGTTGGATGCAATTTTGGTGTATATACTTTGAATTGCAATTTTGGTGTATATACTTTGAATTACAAACTTTGAATTACAATTTTGGATGCAATTTTGGTGTATATACTTTGAATTACAATTTTGGTGTATATACTTTGAATTGCAATTTTGGTGTATATACTTTGAATTACAAACTTTGAATTACAATTTTGGTGTATATACTTTGAATTACAATTTTTGGTGTATATACTTTGAATTTTAATACTTTGAATTACAATCTTTGTGTTTTCAGGACCTATAATGTAGATTGAAGCAATGTTTTGGTTGGATGCAATTTTGGTGTATATACAATTTTGGTGTATAAGTAATATGTGCATTGTAGAAAAAATGCTTTGGTTGGAAGCAATAACTTTGGTTGGAAGCAATGCTTTGGTTGGATGCAATTTTGGTGAATAAGTAAAATGTGCATTTGTAGAAAAATGTAATGATTTGTAATTATAAATAGGTGTATATACAATATTGGTTTGTAATTTTAAATATATATATTGGTATGAAATGCCAATTTTGGATATATAATTTTGGTGTAGAAAGGCCAATGGTTTGAATTGCCAATTCTGAAAAAAATTGCTGGTTGAAAATTACAGGTCAAATTCTGGTTGAAAAAACCTGGTAAAATTGTGGTTAAAAAAAAATTATTTAAAATTTTTCGTACACCTTAGACAGCGCTTTTGGTGAAAGCGCTGTCTAAGGTCCACTTTAGACAGCGCTTTTGGTGAAAGCGCTGTCTAAGGTGTACTAAAAAAGTCAAAAATGGAAGGTCTTAGACAGCGCTTATGGTGAAAGCGCTGTCTAAGGTGTACTAAAAAAGTCAAAAAAGGAAGGTCTTAGACAGCGCTTTTGGAGAAAGCGCTGTCTAAGGTGTACCAAAAAAGTCAAAAAAAGGTAGGGCTTAGACAGCGCTTTTGACGAAAGCGCTGTCTAAAGTAATCCATATAATGTGAAAAAGCGCTGTCTAAAGGTACCATAGACAGCGCTTTTCATTAAATACACGCCCCTTTAGACAGCGCTTTTGGTAATACCAAAAGCGCTGTCTAAACCTATAGCGTCGCTGGTTTATACAGCGCTTTAAAGCGCTGTCTAAAGGCTAAAAAAGCGCTGTCTAAAACCGTTTTTGCGCTAGTGCCACCTGGAAGATCCTAATGGTAGTAAGCTACAACGTATATGGACTCTTAAAGTATTGAAGTTATGGCAGTTTTGATCAGGACTGTTGTACTTAAAGAGGTGTTATTTATGATGTTGAATGATAACACATGAAACATACCCTACTTTATAACAATTCAAAAGACCGGTAGGGTTTTATTAAAATTAATTTGTTTACCAAAGTACATTCATTTATAATGTTTCTATTAAAAAACATGACATGCATGAAGTGATTATGTGTGGCTGTCTATGTTATATTTTCTTTAGAATTTTGTATTATCTTTTGAAATTATCAGTGTAAATATAATGTTAATGATTTTGATTCTTTCTCTTATTTAAGTTCATCTGATTATGAATTGGAAACTATCAAGGAGACGAGCTCAGAAGTGAAGAACTTTGGCAGAAATTGTGCCAAAAATAATTCTCTTACTAAACTTGTTTTTGATACTCACAAACGCAAGGATGAAGGTTCCTCTACCAAATCCGGGAAGAAAACTGGTGAGGTAGGTTCTATTGTGAACAAGGTACTCGAAGGTGGGATTGCAGGCAAGAATCAATTTTTTGGGAGACCAGAGTAACTAATCTGAAAACAACTGCAAAATATGTGCTGGTAGTATATTTTTTACCCAATCTGAACTCATGAAATTTATGATATTTTAATATATTTCTTAATAGATGAATTCATTGTTAATATGGATGTTTTGTATCATTTTCCAAGACGTGTAATAAAAAAATGTCTTAGGCCTAGGCCAAAGGAGATAAAATTGATTGATGTTGAAGATCATCAATGTTACATTGCAACATTCATACAGCTAAGAGGAACAAACCAGAAATGGAAAAAAATGAAATGTACATTGGAAGGGGTTGGTATGAATTTGCCAAGAAAAAGAACCTTCGCATTGGGGATGTATTGTGTTTCAGAATTCGTAGGTTTTCAAGATTCATGTATGTTAATTTGAGGAGAAATTGATGTCTACTGTTGGAAAGTTTATTTCAGTTCCTGCTAAAAAGGATGGTGTTGTTATGTTTTAGTGTGTATTTTTGGCTATCAAGTTTATCTTGATCTAAGTTTTTTGTGAACTTTTCAATCAATTTTTTATTAAACTTGTACATCTTTTTAAGGGTGTTATGTCTATTGTAGTTTAATCTAGATACATGGCTTGTTTAATTTAACAAACGATTTTAAATGTTTTCTATAGTATCAAATTTATGGTATTTAATCAAACTTGAAATATGGAATATGATCATGTATGGTTTTAGGAAATTATTTCATGCAACAATAACTTCAATTTCTTTCTATCTGAAAAACAATAGCACATGCAACAACATTGCTAATAGAAATGTATTAAGCATAGAATGTTAGGTTACAATTGAGGGAATTCCATTTTGTATTAATACAATGGTTACAATCAACGCTTGGTCTTTTTCAAACACATGGCCCGAATTCTTTAGATGTTGATTTTCGTTTTCCATTATTTTTTCATTCAAACATCCATTCATTTTAACCATACATTCTTTGTATCTTAAAAGATATCCCATGATGAATAATTTTCATTCGAACATCCTTTCATTTCCATCCAAAACTATTGAAAATGTTTGATAGATTCAACATGACAATACTTATATAAAACTACATGTACCAAGCAAAGTTAAATACAAACATTTCCACAATCATGCAATGTTAAATACATAATAGCACTTATATAAAAATACAAACAAAGTTAAATACATAAAACTTATACAAATTATCCAAAATTAACTTTAAGAAAATTAAAGATTAAACACAAAACACTGACTTTGCCACAACCAACACATTCTTTTAATCATCAGCTTCCATCACCAAACATCATTTCCTCCTAAGATGAACATACATGAAATCTGCATAGCGACGCATTCTGAAAGATAAAACATCCCCATGACGAAAGTTCTTTTTCTTTGTATATTCATATCAACCGTGTCCAATGAACTTTTCATGGTTTGCACTTTTCATAGCCATGTGAATTTTGCCGTTGTATGTTTCTCCGACTTAAACATCAAACATTTGTATGTCTTTCTGCTTAGGCCTGAGAACTCTTTTGATGATATCTAAGGGAAAATGCTGTAAAACATCAATATAAACTATGTATTATGTTATTAACAATGATATTGAAAATTTTAAATATGATTCAAGTACAATTATGCAAAAAGGATAGTACAAAGACATTTTTTCCTTTTGTTTTAGGATTTTTTTTACCTGCTCTCCCAATGAAATATATTCTTGTGTACACGCCCATCCTCATCAACTTTGTTAACAACACCACCAATCCTAACAGTTTTGTCGACAACTTTGTTAATTTGCTTCACAATAGCACTTTTCTTAACACATGCATGGCCAAATTCTTCAACACATAACTTATCTTTCCCGGTGTTTTTTTGTTAATAACTTCAGATTTTCCATTACTTGCTCCAATTTTTTCTACCTCCGCAGCCCTCTCCTGGACAGCTTCACAATCATCCTCAGATGAACTATAAAAACATAGACGTACAATAACATGAACTTTATACATACACCCATAATTTATGTATAAAAGACAAAACACAAAAGACAATGAATATCGATTTGTATGTACTGTTTTCCAGCGGAACAATCATAGAACATATTTCATTGCAGAAAATTCCTACTTTGTTAACTGAATATAGACCGATTTTAATAAATGACAAGGAAAAGCAAATGTTCTTATGCACAATACCAACGACAAAGAAAATTAAAAGAGTCTGAATCACATAGAATTATAAATGTTTCCATACCCTCTACATGATGAAGAAATCCAACTGCGCATAGGCTTTCTCGGAAATTTCATGCTGACTTTGAACAAATATGACAATGAAACCAACCCTAAATCAAGACCACACTTTGGTGCTTCATATTATATGTTACTGGATTTTGTGGGCCACATTATCAAGACCAAAGTACCATTTGGCTCACCGGTTTTAGATAAGCAAACAAAAAATTATGTCAAAATTGTTTCTTATATACTCTTATCGGTAGATGGTACTTTGGTAGTGGACTTTTAATGCAATGTTTAATACAAATAAGTTATGAAATTAATGTTTATTTACATAATGATTATTCATAGTTGTCTATTACTATTACCAACACATATAAATATATATTTGTTTTTTCAACATTACTTCCACTTAAAAAAAATTAAATAACACTTCCGATTCCAAATTTACTTCATTATAATTTAGGTTATTATCTCTTTACGTTAATTTTGATGTTAAAAAAAATAGGTAGGCCACAAAAATTTTATAATAAATTAGCTAAATCATCTAATGGTTTTGTGCCTTTGGCCCACTACAACATAAATCAAACAACTTCTAAAATAACTTAGGGTTTTTAAACATTACCATATTTGTTGTGGGAAGAAAGAAAGTTCCCAAGATGGAGAACCGCATTATCATGGATTCCGTATATTTGTGGTGGCGCTGCAACGTGATTTCACGTGGTGGCCTTCCGTTGGTGATAATGCATCGTAAGTTGGAAAGGTGATTGATCAGTGCATTTTGATGCACATTCCTCTATGCTTAGAATTAGGCATTTCTTTGGTTTGGTTTGTTTATTTTTCTATTTTACGATATTTTTATAATTTAATTTATTTTCAGCCTTATATGATTTTCGTTTATTATTTTCAGCATTAGCAGCTTTTAATAAAAAAATCATAACTGGAGCTACAGGAATCGGATTGAGGCGTTCTACCAGTCGTTGGAAAGCTAAGAGAAAGAGCTACAACTTTCATTTGGAAGCCAGAAGCTGATTCGGACTACATATGCCTCGGAAAATTCGTTGAAGTTTCAGTCATGAGAAACAATTAGTTTTGGACCGTTTTTGGGCTGGTTTTTATCTTATTTTAGACCCAGTTGGGTTATGACCCAATTTCCCTTCTCTTGTATAAGGAGAGAACCGTGTTACTGTTCATTCTCTCTTCTTTTCATGAATTTTTCTTTGGCTTGTACAATTTGAATGGATAACTAATCCTTAAGGTTGATCTACTATAATCGCGCCTCCATCATACTTTGAGGTTCTTATGTTTCTCAATTAAATTTATTTTCCTTTCGATTATTCTCTTTGATTTGTTGTTTGCTTAATTCGACTTTTCTTAGAGTTGATTGATTAATTTTGATGATTGTATGTTCCTATAACTTTTAATCGCCGTTTACGTCGCTTTGTCATTAAATCGCGTTTCTATATCGTGTTTGCTTCATTCGCGATTGTGTTTATCCGTTTGCTTAATTCGGAAATTAGGAATATATATCTTTTAGTATCAATTGCGCTTGTTGGTTGATATTTTAATTGAAAAGGGAATAAAGTCCGCTTAGGGATTGAGAATTATTCGGATCAATGATAAGTAGGAGACCGATACGGTAGATCAGCTTATTTCATAATCACTTTTTATAATCACTTATTTTCTCATTATTTTTCTAAACCAAAACCAAAACCCCCCACTAAACCTTTTCTTTAGTTGGTTGAATCATACAAGAATCCTTGTGAGAACGATACTCGAGTTGTCGTTACCGTTACTACGTTTTCAAATTTTACTCGTTTTTGATCTGTGCGCGACAGCGGATCAGTGATCACCGATATGGTTTTGTAGTACGTGTCAGGAGTTTGATGTAGGAGGAGGTTATTTATGTTGCGTTACTAATGGTGCATCGAAGAAGAAGAAGAAAAAAGATGGAGAGTATGAAGAGGAAGTGTGTAGTACGTATGTGTGTTTGGTGGAGGAAGTGATGAGCTCAGATTCGTGTGAGTTGGATCTTGTGTCGATGAACGTTGTTGGTTGAGAATGTTGAAGGTAGGAGGGGGTGAAGCTTTTGAAGGAAGTGTGTGGTGTGTTTGGCGAATGAATATAAGGAATTTTTTGGAGGTTTGATAAAGATAGGTGTTGGCTCTCAAATTCGACGCCTAGTGTGATTCATGTAACAAATAAAGAAAAGGAAATCTTTTGCCTAGTTATGGTACAGTTCGACTAGGCGAGCTCAATGATAGATGCTCAATCGAAATTATTTCTTACAAAAGGAAGAATAGCTAGTTGGACTTAGGAAATTTTCTAAAGTATGGAGTTGTTTCGACGGAATATCACAGATGATGTTTTTGACTTGAGTTTTGAATTTGAATCAAGGAGGGAAAATTGTCCTTATCCAATTTTTAAACAGAGACACGAGGAGTGTGCTGAAGAATAGAAGACATGCCGAGCGCCACTTGTATTAATTCTAGAGAAAGGCCGTTAAAAGCGGTTATTTCGATTCATTATAAATAGGCAGTCTTAGTTATAGGATTGTGTGTGTTCAAAGTTGTACAAAAATCTCTAATTTACTCAAAGTACCCGTGTGCAGAGAAAAGAGTGTGTTGAGAAAATGTACGTTTGATGTAAACACCATATTTTTACATTTCAATTCAAGTTTATTTTCTTCATTTGCCCAAGTTATTTTTAGCACATTTACTTGCTTTCGTTTACGTTTTGTAATTTACTTTCTTTAACATTCTCAAAGTTGTTAACCTTTAAATCTTAAATACTGTCGAAGTCGTCATTTTCACAAATCTTATTTAAATTGTTAGCACATGTCCTAGAATTTAGTATGGTCGATTGTAACACCCCCAATCTATACCCCCAACTCAATAAAGCGATAACAAATAATCAGAGTATAATAAAAAAATAATTCACGGCATAGACGGAGGCGTCACATCAATTGAAACAAAACATCATAACCTGCTCATAAAGATATGCAACAATCAGGTAGCAAATAACAGAGGAACTTCGTTCCTACTACCCATAAATCAGATACAGAATAAAAGCGGAAAATCTGAAACTGAATCTCATATATATATCACATAACAAGTTTGTCTGTCATACACAGATTCATACATGTACAATCTAAAAGATATAGATACATATACACAATAAATCACAACGATCCCCCCGACTACCCGGTGCTACATATCAGAGCCGACCGACAAAAGAATGAAGACCTAAGCTTCACAAAAAGACCTCCAACATCTAATCTGCAATGCCTCATAGAGCATTTAAAACAGCAGAAGGGTGAGAAACACAATCATAATATAATTGCATACAATTATATAATAGCACATAAATACACATGTAAAATATTCTCACCACAACGTATACCAGAATTAGAACACAACACAACACATATCTCATATATTAATCACCAAGGCATATCAATCATGCTCAATGCATTTACCAACAACACACACACATATATATATATATATATATATATATATATATATCCACTCATCAATTCCATTCACAATTCCACACCAAATCAATCCATTCATGATTTATGTAAATGCACAGAGACCGACACAACGACTCTATGCAATGCAATGCGGTACCATCCATCCATCATCTCAACACTAGTTCACTCAGGAACTATTGGAACCATCGCTTGTTACATAATGTAACTCCCCGTCGGGCAAACGATGTTCCCCGTCGTTTTCGGTCCTCTTGGTATAAGGCTCACAACGTTTATGGATCGCTTTCAGTCCTCTTTGTATAAGGCTCACGATCCGATCGCTTTCGGTCCTCTTTGTATAAGGCTCACGATCGTCTATAATCCTCGTTTTCAGTCCTCTCGGTATAAGGCTCACGATGTTATAGCAGATTCCCTCTAGAATCGTTTCGTCGCTCACACCCACTAGGGCACACGACATCACAAGAATGCATATCATGATGCTTGGCATACAATGACTCATGACATTCAAATGCACACATATACACATCCATAATCATGCATATATCATCAAATACAACACATTGCATTTACTTGCCCTTAGGACACAAACCATCATCACAACATCTTATCACATGCATTTTCATCACACAACAGCACACAAGTCATACAATACCCATATCAACAGCACATTGCATGATACACATCAATTACGCACAATTACAACGGCAAAAGTCGACAAAATGACACTATTCCAAATTCCCGATATAATTATGAAATTCTGGTATCAGACGTGTGATGTTAAGGTGTGATGTCACAACAACACACTCTGCACAATGGACAACAATAATAGTAAAATAACACCAAGAATTGTTGACCCAGTTCGGTTACAACCAACCTACTCTGGGGGCTACCAAGCCAGGGATGGAATTCACTACTTGTAGATATAATTTACAGACTCAACAACCCGTTGACAATCTCCTAAACTTATACTCTACTAATGACTTCCTACCTAAGAAACCACTTAGATATGAGAACACCACTCAATCCCTTACAAACACTCAAAGAACCCACTTTGAGTACCCTTGATCTTACTTCACAGCTTCGATCAATCAACCACTCTCTATTGCTTCACAACTTCTAGAGAGGACAGAAACTTAACACCTATTCAAACCCTAGAATAGTGTAAATACAAGCGCTCTAAACAAACTCTAGACACTAAGCCTTCAGCTCCTGATCTTCTGAATGTTTTCTGTCGCTTTTTCCTTTGGTCTTGTGCGCTTTATATAGCTCCTTGAATTGGTCTTAGACTTGCTACAATATCTCCCAGATTTGTTATTTAAAACTGAATATCTAAAACAGATTTTCTCCTAAAATCTTTTTAAATCTTCAACCTTTTAAATCTCCTACAAATCTGCAACAGATCTCCTATGCAGCAGCAAATATCTATCCCAAGATATTCGCATCCAATGAGACAGCTTGCTCTCCATAATTCCAGCTAATACGCAACCCTAACAACATCACAGCCTGCTGTTGTTAATTCTATAGATCTGATGTTACAACATCACCTGTGTGACATCAGACATCCAACTTCAGCAATTAATTACTTAACACATCCCAGTGTTAAGACTTCAATGTTGCAACATCAGCACCTTGACATTGACATCAACATTGAATATACTTTGTTTACCAAAATTCCAGCCAATCCAGGAACTAACAATCTCCCCCTTTGGCTAATTTTGGCTAAAACAATCTCTGCATCTTCAGAGACTTCAGCAGCGGAAATTTGAAACTCCATCAGCAGCAATTTGACAATACTCATAGTCTTCTTCACTTGATCTGCTGCAGCACCATCTTCACTATTGACAACAGCCAATTGGTGCTCCCCCTCAAAAATATGAACCAGCATCACAGCTGTTCAGTAGCTCACAATGTGCATCACTTTTCTCCCCCTTGATGTCTGCTTGGCTGCACTCTTCAAAACTCCTCCTCACTAACTGCATTACCACTTTTCAACTAAACACCTTTTAGCAGCATCAATCAATTTATCTCCCCCTTAATATCTGCATCACATTAGCAGCATATGGCAATAATTCTCTTGACTAACTTGGCTATTTTCTCCCCCTTTTTAGCCACAATTAGGCAAACTTCAGTTAGAAGCCCTATTAACTATAGTCAGTATACCCTAGCTCTCATTGTTAGCCTCTCAGTTAGCAACCAGGCAAAACAAATCATAGAAGGAAACTAAAAACATAACCAGTGCATAAAACAGCACAATATTCAAATTACAAAACCAACACAGCAAAAAAAAACTAAAAACAGAAACTATTATCTAAGAACAGCAGATGGAGATTAGTCTTCATCCGAGCTTGTACCATCAGCATCTTCATCACCCTCATCTGACCTGGAATCCTCAGTGTCACCATTCCCATTGTCTTCCCCCTGTTCCAAGTCTTTAATCATCTGCTCAATCTTCATTTTCCTGTCAGTGCTGGTCTTGATAACCATATCAAGATCCTTGCAGGTCGCCCTTAATTCTTTAATCAGCTCAGATTTTGTACTGACCTTCTTAATCCCAGAGCTTGATGTTGTAACAATGTCTGGAACATGACTCCCAGCAAATAGTTTGGGATACAAAGATAAAGCTGATTCCCTCTTACATGCTACCTCTGAGCTGGTTAAGATTCCAGGATGTTGATCCAAGATCATTCCACAGATAAGGGAAGGGAATGATATAGGCATTTTGATGGCATTGGTGGCACCATGCTTTACTACTTGATCAAATATATAGCTTCCATAGTTGAGCTTGACCTTTTTCCCTATAGCATAGATGAACCTTCCTAATCCCACAGTTATAGTGGTTTTGTGATTAGTAGGTACCCAGTTGGCCGCACCAATTCTGTGCAATATAGCATACTTGATACTGAGTTTACTGGCTGTTAATTTATTTTTCAGTGGCCACACCTTAACTTGAGTAGCAGTAATCTCTCTACACACTTCATTATCAGTCACCTCCAGTTCACACTCCTCTTGGTCATCTCTTCCCAGATATTTATTGACAGTACTGGGAGAGAAGTCAATACACTGTCCCCTAACAAACACCTTCATGTAGTTCACATTTCTATTGTCAGAAATGTCTATGGGAATGTTGACAACAAATTCCTTAACAAGTCCACTATAGCACTTGGAGAATCTGGTCACAGTCTTTAGAAGTCTAGCTCCATGAATGAGGTCCATAATTTCTTTCATCTCCAAGACATCTTTTCCAAGCTCCCTTTCCAGAGCTAACCTTCTTTGGCACACAAACTTCCACAATGATGCACTGCTCGCATAATGGAAGAATATGTTGTCCACTGGCACTTCAGGGACCTTATCAGAAATTCTCTTTAGAATGGTCTTTCTGATTGGTGTGATGTCATGGACATCTTCCTCAACTTCATCCTCAGACTCAGATTCTTCTCTAACCTTTCTCTTTTTGGAAGGTGTAACAACCTTGCTCCAAGGTTTTGTGGGACCAACAACAGTTTTCTTCTTTCCTTCAGTAGGCTTCTTAGGAGAGGATTCATTGGTCTTTCCTTTCCTTGTCTGTAATCTCTTGACAATACTTGGAACAACATTTCCAATGACGTCATTGTCAGATAAGTCATCCACATTGATCACGTCCTCACTCTTTTCTTCTTCAGGAGTAGTTCTATCATTAATTCCCTCATGCACATCTTCTTCTTCTCCTCCTCTTTCAGAATCCTCCATGACAGACACGGCAAGTCTATGAAGATCAGATTCTTCTCCTTGCATGTCTACCTTTTCTGCTGGCATCTGATTCAACGGTACATAAATTCCTTTCACAGGTATTCCTTTGTCCAGTATTTTGGTTGCCAGATTACCCATACTCTTATCAACATCAAACTTTTCTACCACAGTTTGAGACATGAATGACCTAGGTGATGATTTATCACTAAATAGGATACTGGTAACTAGCTTCTTTGTTTCACTATTTTTAAAAGTAGTTGCGGCCCTTTTTGAAGCAAGTTTAGAAGGTCTAGGTTTACCTGATTCTGGTAACATTACGGAGATGGGTTGTATATTCAGAGCTTCGTCTTCAGAGTACTCATCTGTAGAAACCCTAGCGTTATTCCGCGAAGAACTTTTAGAAGGAGAAGCTGTCTGCTTTGACATAGTTCCTTTGAGGGAGTATACAGTAAGATGATTCTTCTTGTTGAAGGGGACGAACAGAAGAGAGATATGAGTTTTGATGAACCGTGATTTTGCTATAATAGGAAATGAGGGTCTGAGGTAAGGCGCCAGATTTTGTGTACTCTTTAAAGACCAATTACTAATTTTCTCCCTCCATACAGACTTTCCTTTTAAACAATTCACATCAGGACTCATTAACTCTGAGTGACTTTTCAGCATCCTGATGTCATAGTCTGATGTTATAACATCAACTTGAACATCATTAGTTGAATTTCCTTCAAGAGAAATCCACTGATAGCAGTTATCCTTGGTTCTGGTACCCTTCATAACAATCTGATTATGCTCATCAGAAACCACACACTCATGCTTAGTGTAGTTTACCTTGTACCCTTCATCACACAACTGGCTTATGCTGATCAAATTTGCATTTAAACCACTAACAAACAGAACATTGTCAAGTTCAGGTCTACCATCACCTTGCACCTTCCCAACTCCTGCAACAACCCCTATTTCTCCATTGCCAAATATAACCTCATGAGAGGGACAATGACTGACTTCAGCAAACATGGATCTACATCCAGACATGTGTTTGGAACACCCACTGTCAAAATACCATGTTCCTTCATTAAGCTCTCTATCAGCCATGTGAGCCAATAAGCACTTCACCTTCTCCTTAGGTACCCATTGTTTAACAACTTTGGGCCTGTACTCTCTCCATCTGTTTTGAGGTTAAGGGTATCCATGCAGCTTGTAGCAAGAGTACTGCATATGTCCAAACCTTCCACAATAATAGCATCTCACCCTTTCATCTCTGAATCTTCTGCCATGATGAGATTGCTTAGGCTGCCAGCCATAATGTGGTCTCCTCCTACCATAACTGCCCTGCCATCTATTATGCTGGTATCTTCTCCCATAAGAAGGCTGAGAATGCTGTTTCCTGGATTGTCTCCCATGATGGTGTGGCTTTCTTCTTCCATAGATATGAGGAACAACATTGGTGTATCCATATCCATAACCATACCAGTTGTCCTGATGTTGAGACACCTGATGAGACATGTGCTGTTTGAACTGAGCAGCTTGCATGCTCTTGTGGTATTGTGGGGGCATATACTGACTAGCTCCTTGTGGCTGCTTTCTCTTCTGATAAGGACCAGTCTTCTTCTCAATCTTCTTTGGTTGTGAAACATCAGCTTTCTTAGGGGTAGGATCCTGCTTCTTTGGCTGATGTTGAGATAAAAGTTGTGACACTTCCTTCTTTGAACCTGAAGTGCTTTCTTCTGAAGTTCCCTTATCCTCAGCCACATAACCTATCCCAGCTTTGTCTCCAGCAGCTTTTTCTGACTGAAGAATCTTGTCAAGTGTATCTGTACCACAGCTCAGCATCCTAACAAACTTGGTCATTTGATCAAGATGAGCTCTAACTAGCACCACTTCATTTTCCAAATCAGTCTTTTCATTCTCTAGCTGAGCTATTTGTTGTTTGTGGCACTTGTTTTCTTGACAAATCTCAGCATTTTTTAAACACAACTCTTGATAGGTAGAAGCTAACTCCTCATAGGTTACTTCTCCATCACTAGAATCATCATCAGAAACCACAGCTCCTGTTAAAGCTCTCACATGCTTTGCTGACTCGCCTTCACTTTCACTATCAGAGTCAGACCAGGAAACTGTCATGCCCTTCTTCTGCTTTTTCAAGAAGGTGGGACATTCTTTCTTGACATGTCCATACCCTTCACACTCAAAGCACTGAACTCCTTTATCTTGGGTAGTTTTCTCTTCATCCTTCTTGCTGGTGTCAGAAGTCATGTTCTTGACATTAGGCCTGGAGTTATTATTCATTCTCTTGAATACTTTGGTGAACTGTCTTCCCAACATCACTATGGCCTGAGATAGATCCTCATGCGATTCAGAACTCTTTCCTTTTTCTTCTGCATCATTTGACACCAAGGCTATACTTTTTGGCTTCTTTTCTGGTTCTTCCTCATTCAACCCAAGCTCAAAAGTTTGAAGAGATCCAATGAGCTCATCTACTCTCATCTTGCTGATGTCTTGTGATTCTTCAATAGCAGTCACTTTCATCTTGTACCTCTTAGGTAAGGACCTAAGGATCTTCCTCACAAGCTTTTCTTCAGACATTTTCTCTCCAAGAGCACTAGATGCATTGGCCAGCTCAAGAACACTCATGTGGAAATCATGAATAGTCTCATCGTCTTTCATCTTCAGGCTTTCAAATTTTGATGTTAAAATCTGAAGTCTTGACATCTTGACTCTAGATGTTCCTTTATGAGTAGCCTGCAAGATATCCCATGCTTCCTTAGCAACTTCACAGGTATTGATTAACCTGAAGATATTCTTATCCACTCCATTGAAGATGGCATTTAGAGCTTTGGAATTTCAAAGGGCAAGCTCGTCTTCCTCCTTGGTCCACTCTTCTTCAGGCTTTGGCTTAGAGGTGCCTTCTTTATATTTACCAGCTTCATCCTTCTCACACATGACAGGAGCTTTCCATTCTTTAATAACAGCCTTCCAAGCCCTACTGTCCAAGGATTTTAAGAAAGTGGTCATCCTTGGCTTCCAATAGTCATAATTGGATCCATCCAAAATAGGGGGTCTGTTGACGAATCCTCCAACTTCTTTGTCCATCTTTACACCAGAAAGTAACTTCCCTAGATCTCACCCAGAGACAGACAGGATGCCTGCTCTGATACCAATTGAAATTCTGGTATCAGACGTGTGATGTTAAGGTGTGATGTCACAACAACACACTCTGCACAATGGACAACAATAACAGTAAAATAACACCAAGAATTGTTGACCCAGTTCGGTTACAACCAACCTACTCTGGGGGCTACCAAGCCAGGGATGGAATTCACTACTTGTAGATATAATTTACAGACTCAACAACACGTTGACAATCTCCTAAACTTATACTCTACTAATGACTTCCTACCTAAGAAACCACTTAGATATGAGAACACCACTCAATCCCTTACAAACACTCAAAGAACCCACTTTGAGTACCCTTGATCTTACTTCACAGCTTCGATCAATCAACCACTCTCTATTGCTTCACAACTTCTAGAGAGGACAGAAACTTAACACCTATTCAAACCCTAGAATAGTGTAAATACAAGCGCTCTAAACAAACTCTAGACACTAAGCCTTCAGCTCCTGATCTTCTGAATGTTTTCTGTCGCTTTTTCCTTTGGTCTTGTGCGCTTTATATAGCTCCTTGAATTGGTCTTGGACTTGCTACAATATCTCCCAGATTTGTTATTTAAAACTGAATATCTAAAACAGATTTTCTCCTAAAATCTTTTTAAATCTTCAACCTTTTAAATCTCCTACAAATCTGCAACAGATCTCCTATGCAGCAGCAAATATCTATCCCAAGATATTCGCATCCAATGAGACAGCTTGCTCTCCACAATTCCAACTAATACGCAACCCTAACAACATCACAACCTGCTGTTGTTAATTCTGCAGATCTGATGTTACAACATCACCTGTTTGACATCAGACATCCAACTTCAGCAATTAATTACTTAACACATCCCAGTGTTAAGACTTCAATGTTGCAACATCAGCACCTTGACATTGACATCAACATTGAATATACTTTGTTTTACCAAAATTCCAGCCAATCCAGGAACTAACAAATTAAATCATCCAGCAATCTCAAAATCATTTTAATAAGAAAGTATATTTTATTAGCTTTCCAACGATACCAAGAATGTTCAAAACGGATAATCGGAACACAAGTTATAGAATTAAAAAGGAAATAGGTCTTTTGAAAAGTCCCAGTAGAGCCCGACGCTACCCCAGGACCGCCCGGCGGTGGCCCTTCGCCGCTACTTCGCCCGGCAAAGCAGAGGCGTAAGATCTTTCAACCAAGACTCAAAAGAGTCAGAAACGTGCTAAGCTGCGCCTCCCGGGCATCGCCCGGCGGAGAACTCATCGCCCAACCCCCTAACCATCGCCCGACGCCCTACACCAGAACCAGAAAAATTCTGCTGCGTTTTTACACGGTCTCAAACTCCAAAAATCTCATTTTTCCAACCCAAATCAATTCCAGTAGCAAAACAAATATCAATGATTGATCATAAACATGGTGTGATCATACAATGCAATTTATATCGATTTCTGACCGCGAAAACATCGATTTCGACTCATTTTTCTCATTTCGACCTATAATGGAAAAACTAGTAAAACTATCCACACACACATACATAATCATACACAATGATAAGATAATCGAGTTTCACACCCTTACGCGATTTAATCATGTTTTCAAAAGTCGGTTGTATCGTTTTCTTCTTCTCCAAGTTTTCCTCTCCTCTCCTTTTCTTTCTCTTTTCCTTCTTCTCTTTTTCTTCCTCTCTATTTTTCTCTCTTTTCTTTCTATTCTTACTAACTTATGGAAAAATAAAGTGAAATGACCAAATTACCCCTACACTCAAATATCTCGCAAACGCTCTCAAAACGCGATAAAACATGTTCACGACGAAAAATAATATATTATCAAATAAAAGTAAAAAATAAAATAAAATAATAATAAAAATAATCAAAACGACTCGATTAAATAAAATGGACAAAACTGGGGCGTTACATCGATCCTGCAAGTAACCCAATCTCTTATTGATTTGGAAGACCAGCGATTGTTTACTAATTTTCACAGTAAACAAATTGGCACGCCCAGTGGGACAGTGTTAACTGACTTTCTTTACAAACAAATTACGTTTTGGTTATTGTTCTCTTTGAAAACTTCGTTATATGTTATTGAGAAGTGGCAAAGTAGCCACCACTAACGAAGATAGACCAAGGAGAAGATATACGAGGAGAATGGCGAATTTAAATCAGCCAAATGTTTCAATTCCTCAAAGTAACAGTGGAGAACCGCCCCAAGTATCTTCAACTAGGGGAAACACGGTTCCAGCGACTGTGTCAGAACCAATGCCATCCACGGCAAGTTCGATGCCTACGCAGTCGATCACCCATAGTGAGCCCATTCTAAATTATATTGGGGCAAGGGGTTCTCCAGTAACCCCTCCACCAATAGGGAATGCTTCGAGTAGGCCCTTCATGCCTCCAGGTTTCTCTATGCCCTTGGGCGGTCGAGAGCAACCTTATAGAATACCAACATCTATAATGGCGAATTTACATAATACTGTCTCAACATTATCAGAACCAGTAATGAACGTTACTTCGCCGTTACAAGGATCAGGATCTGGGATAAACATGGGTCGAAGTAGCCAACCTTTAAGAATAGGTTATTCCACCAAATACCAAGTTTGACTAATAATTCTACAGCGGTTATTAGGAAGCAAATGAATGAGAGTAATCACGAAATGGTCTAAATGTTGGCCCAAACAATTGGGATGATTTTTAATCCCCTAATCCAAAGTACTGCTCAATCCAACCAACAAATGACAGCCCAGATGACACGCCTTGAAAATTTCTTTGGAGTACCACAGGCTCCTCGACATCCCCAGAGAGAATACATATTGGAAAATCAGGGAGGAGTCCTCGAAGAAGATCCTACCATTAATCAAGTTCAGCAAAACCAAGGAAACCCGCCCCATGCAAATCTAGTCAATCTAGAAGTAGCGGTCGAACATCCTAGGGTCGAACCCCCAAGAGCCCAACCTCAAATCCCAATTAAGGAGAGACCTAGGGTAGTAATGGTAAATACGAATCAAAATGCTGATAACGTTGTCCAGCAGATTCGACATGATGATATGGCTGCAGATAATAACTTAGCAGCCATGGTAGAAAGAATAATGGCTCGAAATGGGGTAAACTTTGGTCTTTAGAGACCAAATTATACTTCGCCATTGTCAAAGTATATCTTACAGAGATCTACCCCCTAGACGGAAAGTTCCAAAATTCACCAAATTCTCTGGGGACACCACTAAATCCACCGTCGAACATGTGGCTAGGTATTTGATAGACGCTGGAGAGATTTCGAATAATGAAAACCTTAGGGTAAAATATTTTCCAAGTTCTCTCACTAAAAACGATTTTACATGGTTTACAACCTTGCCACCAAATTCGATCCATACCTGGACCTAGTTAGAAAGATTGTTCCACAAATAGTTTTATATGGGGCAAACCAAGATTAGCTTGAAGGAATTGGCTAGTATTAAACGAAATTTTACTGAGCCAATAGATGATTACCTGAATAGGTTTCGATTACTTAAGGCAAGGTGCTTTACTCAAGTTCCTGAACATGAGTTGGTCGAAACGGTCGCTGGTGGTCTCGATTACTTAATTAGAAAGAAATTGGATACCCAATACTTGAGAGATATGGCCCAATTGGCTGACAAAGTTCGACAAGTCGAGCGATTGAAAGCTGAAAAAGTTAGGGCAAACAAGAATTGAAAAGAGAGGGTAGCCTACGTCGGAATTAATGAAGACAATGAAGAAACATATAATGAGTCATTAGACTTCGACGAAAATGAGGCCGACCTTGCTGAACTAAAGCAGGGGCCACCTTATGCCTGTAAAGTCTTGGCCCATTCGAATGGAAAAACCCAGTCGAACCAGAAAAGAACGATAGATTCCCTAAGAAAACTTACACATTCGATGTCACTAAATGTGACGAAATCTTCAACTTATTAGTTAAAGATGTCCAAATGATAGTGCCTCCTGGTGCTTAAATGCCTCCTTTAGAGCAAAGTAAAAAGATAGGTTTTTATAAGTATCACAATTTTTTGGGTCATAAAACATCTCAATGTTTTCTTTTCAGGGACCTCGTTCAAAACACCATCAAGGATAGAAGGCTAAGGTTTGGAGAAAAAGTGAAGGCTCGGATGAAAATTGATGCTGACCCTTTGCAAGTAGCTGATGCTCATTTCACTAAGTTGTTGTTGTCAATATGATCGAAGTTACTGATGACTTCGATCACAACATCAATATGATCGAAGTCACTGATGACTTTACCAATGACGCTGTCATGGTTAAGATCACTGAGGATCTTGATGAGAAGATGATGGAAGATTGCATGTGCGAGGTTACTGATGGCCCCACCAAAGGGATCTTCGAAGACTGTAACAATGAAGCTGCTGATGGTTTCGATACTACAGGATTCACTGAGGATTCTAAGTTGGCGATGGTAACAAAAGAAACCGCTGATGGTTTCGTACAGATGGATAATTTGAATAAGGCTACTGATGGCCTTACAATGAAGTTCCAAAGTTTGGACATTACTGAAGATGTCGCTATGGATGTTAACATGGTAGAAGTTTCACAAGAGACTTCGATGGACATTGTCGAAGAACAACGACAAGAGGAATACAACAAATTGGCGTTCCCAAAGGAAGAGGAGAGCCTGATTGATTTCATACATAGGTGCCAGAAGAAAAGGTCAGAGGTTATGCTCTGCCCAAGGTGCAGTTCCGTATTCGATAAGAAGGCGGCCCAAAATATGGAGGGAGTTCGATCGGTAAAGGCCAGAGGAAATTAGAGAGACTTTAGTAGCCACCAAGGTTTCGACAAAAAGAGGCCATACAGGGGGCAGGAACAGGCGAAGCCAGGATTCCCAGGTGCAAGACCCACCACTTTCAAGCCATCGGCAGAGGCTTCTAGAGTACAGTGGGCAAAACCAGTCGAAGACAGAGAAAGAGGCCAACAAAAATGGCAGAACTTCGACGTTAATAGGGGTTCATCGATTGGATACCATAGGGAGTTCCAGCCCTCCAAGATATTAGCTTATATCTCTGAGAATTACAAAGGTAAGAATCCGATGACCAGATGCCAATGGAGAAGGGAGCAAAGGAGAAGAAATGCAGAAAGGGAGGCTAAAGAAAATCAGAAAGCTGAATCAAGCACTAATATGCCTGCTAAAAAGAATGAGAAAAAGGAGTTAAAATCCGTCGAAAAGAAGCTTGTGGAGGGGAAGGTTTGTCCTACTCAAGGAGAGGCTAAAAAAGGAATGTAATCGTTTGATCGCTGAAGACGAAATGCTTACTGATGATTTTGATATGAATTCCAAAGAATCTTTGGATATTATGGTTAATGTAGTATCTATGTTACCAAGGGAGTTCGACCAAATTACTGAGGTCGAAGCTGGAAGACAACACTGACATAGAGATGGCCACCCATAGGCCAGTTTCTTACTATGTTATGAACAACGGTTGTGTAGAAGAACATAATGCATTCTTTGAAAGACCTAATGAGGTTATGAATAGTCATTTAAAGCCTCTCTTTATCACATGGAAGGTTGAAGATGTTCCAGTCAACAAGATCCTGGTGGATTGCGGTGCAACGGTAAACCTGATGCCACATTTCATGCTAAGAAAAATAGGGAAGTTCGACACAGACACCAAGCCTCACAATATGGTGTTATCCAACTACGAAGGAAAAGTTGGTACCACATTGGGAGTGATTCAAGTTGACTTAACGGTAGGAAAAATCACAAGACCGACCATGTTTATGGTTGTGGAGACGAAGGCTAACTATAACTTATTGTTAGGACGTGAATGGATCCACGGCATTAGAGTCGTGCCATCATCAATGCATCAGAGAATTACCATATGGCGAACGGATGGTATTGTGGAAAACATCGAAGCCGATCAGAGCTATTTCATGGCTTCGGTTAATCATGTCTATAGACGTAGAGTTGACAAAAATTTGGCTAACATTGCTCCTTGCAATCCAGCCAGTTTTGCATTTACTCCAGTTGATAATGCATATTGCTCTTTGTATCTGCACCCCACCAACGGTTTTCAGTGGGATCGAGAGGTTGTGGGTGAAGACGACCTTGCATACATAGGGACATCTGGAATCACTACTACAGAAAACTCCTTTCATAACGGTTTTAAAAGGGGTACCATTAAGCCTGACATACCGTTGTTAAGTAGAGTGTCGTTGTAAGTTCACTGTTTCTACAATGGTCTGGAAACCGTTATTGAAAGATAGTACGCACACCATATATCACAACAGTTATGATAATAAACCGTTGTGATACATATACTTAGGTACTGGGTTCGAAACCCATCAGCAGCGAATTATGTAAAACATAAATTATCTATGATCTTGGTTACAATAGATAACCATTGTTGAAAGTTCCCAGATTATCTTTGATCTCGGTTACAATAAATAATCGTTGTTGTAAGTACCATGAGTTTATTATATTAAATGTAGATTGCTTGTTTTCCAAACACCTCACTAAAGAAATATACATGGAGTCAATTTGATGAAGAAGTCTATAATCTGCAAATTAAACTATTCTTGAAAACTAACTTAAACAAACCAATGTTTTCTGATTGCATTCGTCTCATCGTGCTGTTTTACATATATATTGTGGTTTATTGATCTGATTCCTTCG
Organism: Lathyrus tuberosus; assembly: GCA_022829125.1. Lineage (NCBI taxonomy): Eukaryota > Viridiplantae > Streptophyta > Magnoliopsida > Fabales > Fabaceae > Lathyrus > Lathyrus tuberosus. The sequence continues at coordinate 6,194,991 of JALAZF010000121.1, forward strand.
ATATATCGCTATCTTCGATTATAGTTAAATTTCCATAACAACAAGACAGTGGATAATTTGCCTCATCATCACTTATCATAATAATTTTTATAATCGGAAGTTTTACGATTATAAGTGTTGACGGAGAGGCAGATTAACTAATAATTTGTTGTTAATGAAATTTAACTATAATGGAAGATATCGATGCATCTAAGGAGCCAGATCATTATACCATAATATATATATTAAACATTTAGAGATGAACGATGAGAGGGATGCTATTCAAAAACATTGATTCGTATAAGTTGGTTTTCAAATACAACTTAATTTGCAGATTATAAGTATCTATGTAAAATTAAATGAATGTATTTTAAGTGAGGGTTAGTGAAACAAACAATCTACATAGAATATAATAAATTCAAATAACATTCTATACCAGATCCAGATATTATAAACTCATATAATACGCTTGCTACCACCAGCAAACATTAAGTGAGGGTTAGTGAAACAAACAATCTACATAGAATATAATAAACTCAAACAACATTCTATACCAGATCCAGATATTATAAACTCATATAATACGCTTGCTACCACCAGCATCATCACCATGTATCATCCCCTTAACCTGTAAGGAAACACAACAAACTTCAAAAATGAGCATCCTAAGTTGAAACCAAACCTTAAAACCATAATCCAGTGAAGAGTAAAGAGAGGAACAGGAATAATGCACCTTTTAATGAAACTAATCTCGGAACAGGAATCAATTATGATGTTCAACTAGTTTGGGAAGCAATGAAAAAGAAATACCAGGAGGAAAAAGCTTACACAAAAGCTTCATACTTCTTATATTTCTTTTCATTGTTTCTAAAACTAGATGAAGTTTGCTTACACTATTGTTTCTACATTTACTAACATCTTGTTCGTGAAGCTATGAAAAAAAAGTATAAGGTAGATGAAGTTTCCATTATAGCTTCATGCTTCTTGTACTTTTTTCCATAGCTACACAAACATTATGAAGTTTCCAAAGTATGGTCTTTGTTAAGGTAGTGAAAAAGAATCTGAAAAAATGAGAATAATCAACAAAAACAACATGCAACAAATGAGATAATGGGAAATATCTAACAATAGATGGAAGAAGAATAATACCTTAATGTATGAAGCACAAGATTCACGGCTAATGGTGAAAACGAAGAGAAAAAATGGGTTCTAGGGTTTCACTGTGAAGGCAACGACGCTACTGTCAATAAGTGAAAGTTAATTCGCTTATATATGGGTAAACTATTTCACAACAGTTAACAATACCAACCGTATAGATAGGTATTTATTTATTATAAATATATCACTAAGGTTTACCAGAAGAACCATAGTGATAACCCTTTTATTTGTGAATTTTAAAATAAATAAAAAAAGAAAAGGTGCGCCTTAACGTTAAAGGAATAAAATATTTTATGGCGCTGAGGTTTAAACTGACGAAAGTTTGAGTGTATCACAATGGTTGGTTCTGTAACCGCTGTTATATACAAATAATTTTTAATCAAAAAACAAAATAAATATGGTAGCGCCTTAATTAAGATATGTCACCACGGTGTAGGGAAAAACCATGGTGACCATGGCGTTGTTGAATGCGTGATTTATAGTAGTGAATCAACCCAACAGGTTGGGGGAGCGAATTTGGCGACGATGACTGAGTTGCCAGTGCTCGAAAGAATTTTGGCTTACATAGCCAAAAATAAGCTAAAAACGGCCTTGGAGGCTGAGGTAAAATTCATGGTTGTCAAAGCCAAGAAGGAATCATGTCAGGAAAGTCCTGGTAAGGACTTCGACCCAGAGCCACCTGATAAGGCTCAAGACGAAGTGCAAGGCCAGGGGCTTGACCCCATTTACGATGACGAGCCTTTGGGATTCGAAAAGGATCCGTTGGCAACCAACATTAAGATGCTAGCGCAAGATCCACCTGAGGAAATCGACTTGGGAGATGGGACGACAAAAAGGCCAATGTATATAAGTGCCAATATCAACCCTCAACTCAGAGTCGAATTGATCTGATTGCTGAAGGAGTTCAGAGACTGCCTCGCATGGGATTATGACGAGATGCCTGGTTTAGACAGAGAGCTGGTTGAATTGAAGTTGCCAATTAAGCCTGGGAAGAAGCCCATCAAGCAGAATCCAAGGCGGTTTGCACCTAAAATTTTCTCAAAGATTAAAGAGGAGGTCGAAAGACTTCTGCGATGCAAATTCATCCGTACAACCAGGCGGGGGATTTCTTAGGCTTTGTGGTCCACAAAAAGGGAATCGAAATAAACCAGAATAAGACCAAGGCCATAATGGAAGTGAAAGCGCCATTAACAAAGAAGGAGTTGCAGTCATTGTTGGGCAAGATTAATTTCTTGAGAAGGTTTATCTCGAACCTTAGCGGCAAAACTCAAGCCTTCTCACCTTTGCTTCGACTCAACAAGGAAGGATTCGAATGGGGACAAGCTCAACAAGAGGCTTTCGACATAATCAAGCAGTATTTGAGTCACCCTCCAATATTGATTCCACCTTGTAGAAATAGGAGTATTAGGTTGTATATATCTGTATCGGATAAGACTTTAGAGAGCATGTTAGCTCAAGAAGATGAAAATCGTGTCGAAAAATCCATTTACTATCTTAGTAGAGTCTTGAACGATGCAAAAACTAGATATAGCACAGTCGAAAAAATATGCTTGTGTTTGTACTTCTCATGTATAAAACTTAAGCATTATATTAAACCTGTTGATGTTTTTGTTTCCTCACATTTTGATGTAATAAAGCATATGTTGTCATAACCAATTTTGCATAGTCGAATTGGTAAATGGGCGCTAGCCTTAACTGAATACTCTCTAACTTATGTGCCTTTAAAAGCTGTTAGGGGTAAGTAGTGGCAGACTTTATAGTCGACCAATCAATAAATGAAGAATCATTAAAGTACGTCGAACTAGAACCTTGGAAGTTGTACTTCTATGGTTCGAGTCATAAAGACGGAACAGATGTAGGAGTCTTGATTATTTCTCCTAACAAAATTCCAACAAAATTCAAGTATAAAGTGGAAGGTCTCTGTTCGAATAACGAGGTTGAATACGAGGATCTTATTGCCGAACTTGAGATATTGTTGTAATTGGGGGTAACTTGAGTCGAAATAATGGGTGACTCAGAGTTGGTCATAAAACAAATCACAAAGGAGTACAAATGTGTGAAATAAAATCTCATCATGTACTTTGTAATAGCCAACTGATTCTTAAAAAGAGTTAAACTGGTCAGTATTCGACACATTCCTCGTTTGGAAAACCAGGTAGCTAATAGCTTGGCTCAGATTGCTTATGGGTATAAAATTTCGAAGGAAAAGTTGCAAGATGCGATCGAAGTCAGAGGAAGGGTTATGTCGACCAGATTATCTCCATCAGATTTGGAAACAACAAAGCTAGGATATGCCAATAAAGAGAATTTCGTAATATTAGCAATAGACAGCCTGACGAACGAAGATTGGAGAAAACCTATAGTGGAATATTTGCAAAATCCAACGGCATCTAATGAACGAAAAATCAGGTATCAAGCTTTAAGTTATGTTCTTTTGGGAAACAAATTGTTTAAAAAGACTCCTGAGGGAGTTTTTCTTAAATGTCTTAGCGAATCTGAGACATATTTAGCCTTATCGAATGTCTATAGTGGGGCACATCAGGTGTGCCATAAAATGAAGTGGTTGTTATTTCGACAAGGAATGTATTGGCCCACCATGTTGAAAGATTGTATTGAGTTTGCCAGAGGGTGTCAAGAATGTCAAGTGCTTGCAGGCATACAACATGTTCCGGCAAGCGAATTTCATTCTATAGTCAAACCATGGTCTTTTAGAGGTTGGGCTTTAGATCTTGTTGGAGAAATTCGACCAGCGTCATCCAAAAATAAAAAATACATCTTGGTTGGTGTTGATTATTTTACAAAATGGATCGAAGCTTTACCACTGACGAACGTTTACCAAGAGGATATGATCGAATTCGTCAAGAAATACATCATCTACATGTTTGGAATTCCAGAAACTATTACAACAGACCAAGGGTCGGTATTTACTGGTCGAAAGATGCAAGAGTTCGCTAAAGAAACAGGTTTCAAACTGTTAACATCTACACCCTACTATGCTCAAGCTAATGGCCAAGTCGAGGCAGCAAATAAGGCTGTCATTGCTTTGATTAAGAAGCATGTAGGGAAAAAGCCTCGAAACTGGCATAAGACATTGGACCAAGTCCTCTGGGAATGTCGAACATCCCCTAAGGAGGCTACTAATACAACTCCATTTCGATTGACGTTTGGCCATGATGCAGTTTTACCAGTAGAAATTTATTTGCAATCGACAAGAATCCAAAGACATCATGAAATTTCATCAGATATATATTGGAATATGATGTTGGACGAATGAGTGGATTTGGACGAAGAAAGACTAAAAGCATTGGAGTTGTTAAATAGACAGAAAAAGAGAATAGAGAAGTCTTATAACAAAAAGTTAAAGTTAAGGCATTTTTTTCCTGAAGATTTGGTTTGGAAAGTGATCCTTCCTATGGATTGAAAAGATAGGGCTTTAGGGAAATGGTCCCCTAAGTGGGAATGTCCTTTTCAAGTTATTCAAGTATTATCTAATGGTGCATATGAGATCGAAGAATTAAGCGAAGATAAAAGGGTCTTGAGAGTGAATGGAAAATATTTAAAGAAATATAAACCTGCACTCCAAGAGAAAAAAATTGCAAAAGAATAATCACATGCAAAATGGTCGAAGCCAACATGGTAAATAAAGTATTGCCAAAATGGCTTAAGTCATTCCAAGTTATGCCACAAGGGGCTAAATTACAATCGAAAAAGGATATAAAATTCAAATTTAGTTCAAAATGGGAAAGAGCTCTTCAGCCTCTCATATTTGGATTTTTGAAGCATCAAGTGAGGTTCACAGAGAGCTTTATTAGTTGAGAGGGTTTCGATTTCCTTTCCAAGTTGCTGGGCTATGTCGACATGATACATTCCAACTTTGAGTTCTTTGGCCACCTTTTCTTGGTTAGACTAGAGAAGCTCATCTTTACGTTGCATAGCCTGAGAAATTTTGCTTTGCAGAAATTTGATTTGTTTTTCCCACTCTTTGACATTTTCGTCACAACTCTCGATATCCTTTTTATTTTGCTCAGAGATTTTTTCCAAGTTCGACACTTTGGTAGTGGATTCAGAGGTTGCGTCCCATTCGGCCAGCTGGGTCTCCGACTTGTTGATAATTATGTTGGAGAAATCTCGAAGACGATTTAGATTAGCAACAACAAGGTCGATCAATGTGCCCAGTTCCATGATAACATCAGCAACTTTAGGAGAAACCTCGAAGACATTGTCTTGCTTCAAGAGATTCTTCAGCCCAAAATGGGCAGAAACATCCTTTTCTAAGAGTTGGAATAGATCCATGTTGAAAATTTGCTCTTTGATTTGAGGAAGAAAGTCTTCCTCAGGTTTTCCAACGGATTGGTTGCCTGAAGCAGTCGAAGTGTTGGCGCTTTTGTCACCAAAGTTATATCTAGAGCTAAGCATGGCTTTCAAGTACTCCAGTGGCCATTATACCTTTAGGGAGTCAAGTTCTTCGTGTGAAAGACTGGTAGAGTTTGTACCAGTCGAAGCAAGGTTGGCTTTCGATGGATCTTCTTGTTTCTCTTCTTCTTGTTTCTCTTCTTCTTGTTCGTCCTCCACTATGATTTCATCTTCAGAAGCATTTTCCTCTTCTTCTTCTTCCTCCTCATCCTTTTTGTCGCTGCTATTTTGTTGAAAGATTGGAGACTTAACTTCATATTTATCTTCGTCATCTTGGTCTGCCATAACTTCGTCAGCGATGTTTGCCACAACTTCGTCAGCAACATCAGCCATAGCTTCTTCCCTAGCCGGACTTGTTTGTTTTTTAGGTTCGTTGGTGTGCGAAAGCTTAGTGGCGGCATCAGGCATTTTCTCTTGAACATCTGCAAGTTGGCCCACTTCGTCAGTGGACCCTTTTGTGGAATCCTTGGGGGAAGTTCTGGAAGGGCTCGTTGGATGGTAGGTAGGTTCGCTGCTGGTGGTCGGAATGATTTGTCGTACCATTGGACGTCCTTGATCATCTTTAGCAGTCTAAGAAAAGAAACCAAAATGGGTTAGAAGTATGTTAATCGAAGAAAACTACAAAGAGTTCAAAAACAAAGAAGAAATCTGTGCACCTCAGGATTCTCAATCCCAGGGCTCGAGTTATCACTCTCAACCTGATCAGAACTTTTCTAGTCAATTTGTCCCTGTCCAAAAGGCGCATCATCAGTTTCGACCACTTTCAGGACAAGAGTTTTTGTTACAGGTACTCTGGTGGGTTTTGGCTGTGGACGAAAGCTGGCATCGGTGATTTTCATATGTTTCTTCTTCTTTGGTTTAAGGTGTTTTGTTTGGTCTGGTGAAGCATCCCCGTCATCGGATTCAACTATTTGAACCTCAGGTTTCTTTTGCTTTCTCTTTTTGGGAGTCAGAGGGGGTTTCCGACTCACCTGCAAATAGTAACAGTTATATCACATTTTGATGATAATGTGAGAAGGCAATATATATATATATATATATATATATATATATATATATATATAAGAAAAAGAGAAAAAATGATAAGTACAAAAGTTACCTTTGATATGGGTTTCTTGGTGTTGTCATCTTCTTCTTCTTCGTTGGTTTCTTTCTCGACAGGAGTAGCTTTCTTGGCTGGAATCCTCACAGCTGCTATAGAAAAAGTAATGCACTTAATATAAGCAAAAGAAGAATATAGATGAAAGGAAAACAAGAGATGTCAAAAAACCTCCCATTCCATACCTTCATATATCAAAGACTCCACGCGAACATGTTCTATGCCAATATGAAGGTGATCTTTGAAATTGTCCAAGGTATACTTAGTCGGAACCACTCGCTGAGGGCGTTTTTTATAATCACGGCGAAGATTTTTCATAAAATTTCCACGAACAAACCAGTCTGGAAATCGAGGGCTAAAAGCCACACCAAAATCAGCAGTTGGCAGTCGAGGGAATTTTGGAGGATAAAGATTAAAAGCTACCTTGTAGCATTGATCAGGTCGAATGTACGAAGGAAGTTTTAAATCCTCTAATTTCTTAGTAAATTTTTGTTTAAAGTTACTGCTGCTTCACTAATGGTTCGACTAAGGTCATTTGGCCTGTAGGCAGTTTCAAAGTATTTTTGGAATGCTTGGATCTCCTTAATGTGCCTTACAGTACCTTTCTTCACATTGTCTTGTACAAGGGCAAAAGCTCTAGTTAGTTGTTTGTTGAAGGAGGCTACATCAAAAAAATTTGTGTTGTTTGTTGAAACTTGGTTTGAAGGCCACAGGGGTAAATTATGTCAGGCCATAATATTTGGCTAGCAATTTGGCACACTCTGTTTTGTTGTGCACCATATTTTAGTGAATCAGTGAGCCTTTTCTTTGAAAAAGAGGCCTAGGTGTAATCTGAATTAAACCAAATTGTCGAGAGACAAGGTTTGGTTGATATTTGACGAGTGAGATATGAAGCTTGGAGGGGTCAAGTCTTGAGGCTAATAATCGTGGTGTAAGGAAGGACTCCCAGATATCAAGAGATTCTCCTTCGTGTTCCTTCGACTCAGGCGGAAATCGTCTTGTAAACCATGCAGGACCTATTTTCCTGTTAGCAAAAAGGGCCATGGAAGGGGAAAAGTTGTAGCGCTTTGCGAACATCATTACATAGTTGGTAAAAGTTTGTTGAAGACTCATTCCCTCATCATTAGGAGTCAACAGCACAAGTCGTGTTCCTTCGACTCATCTATCCTTTACAGAGGCTTCATTGATAGGGTTTCGACCAGGGAGTGACGCTTTGAAAGTGGCATTCAGCCATAGTTGGAGTAACCAAAAGGGTCCAGAGAAAAGCAAGCTTCCTTTCGTCTTGATCGTCTTCAATGCTGTAACACCTTCGCTGAGGGATTCATACAGGTTCGCCAAGATAATCTCGCTAAGGCAAAGGTCATGACCAACATGCAGTTGGTTCGCCATGGTCAAATACCTCTTCGCCACTTCAAGAGATCTTGAACAAAAGACACAGCGTGAGAGCCAGAGAGCTAAGAAGGTGACGTGCTCTTGGTCAGAAACCTCTTTGGTTTCCTTGTCGTGGTAGTAGGCGATGTAGGTGGTAAAGGTTGCCTTACTGGTATCGAATCCTATAGAGTCATCAGATAAAATGTTGGGATCGTAACCTAATCCAGTCGGTTTCAAGCCAGTGATGGCAGCAATGTCGAACAAGGTTGGGGTGACCATTCCACAAGGGAGATGGAAATTTTTATAGGTGATGTCCCAGAAGTAAAAGGAGGCGATGACCATCGAAGAACAATAACCTGGTCCTACTTTCGACAGTTGAATAAGGTCATAGATGCCCATCTTTTTCTAAATTTGGGACTTAGCCTTTTCTATTTTCTCTAGCCAAGCTAGATAGTTGGAGGGGGCTTTCGACAAAGGGCAAGATCTAAAAACCCTAGAACTAGTATTCATAAATTCTAAGTTTATGGGGTCCCTAGTTGCTACGGTCAAAGGCGAACCTTGACCATCTAACTTAGATCTTTCATCAATCATAATTTCTTGGTCAGTCCTAGGTCTTACACCATTTGCTATAGGTTTATAGTGATGGTAGCCTGGAAAAAATTCCCTAATCTTAACATGGTCAACATTTAAATCAGGCAATAGACCTAGCATGGCATGAGTCTTACCAGATACGAGTATAGGAATTAATACCTGGGATTGATAGATATGACGTTTCTCTTCTTCATTAGGAGGTTCTGGAACGTACTGTTGATTCCCAGCCACTCTTGGACCTAACTCCTTATGAACTGAAGCGAGCTCCTTTGACTTCTTAGAGCTTTTTGCTTTCTTGGTGGTTTCTTTGGAGGTTGTTTGAACGGAGCCATTGCTGCAGTGAAGATTTGAAGAAAGCTTGAAGAAAGAAGGCGTTTGGGAGAAGATACTGTTTCAGAAGTTCAGGAAGTGAAAAGAAAAGTGAGAATGGTAACTTTTTCCCTTTTTATAGGTGAAGTAAGATGAAACGGTTATTGTGCACGATCATTGTACCTCATTAATGGTGACAAGATCGTGGGACACGCGTCACAAGGGGATAATGCAATTAGATGTGGCAGTTGAATTTCTGATCCATGATCTCATAGGGGTTAGGAGCGTGATGATTAGAAAGATTTAGGCATGTGAGTGAAGGGAAGTTTCAGAAAAGGTGTCATGATGACCCTGACGTCACAATTTTGCTGGGTCATGTGAACAGTTCACAACGTCAAATTGTCCACGACGTCGAATCGTGTTGTCAAAAAAATCCTTTTCTCTATTAGATGTCGAAAAGGACATTTTTGGGGGGCAATTTGTTGGCTCTCATATTCGACGCCTAGTGTGATTCATGTAACAAATAAAGAAAAGGAAATATTTTGCCTAGTTATGGTACACTTTGACTAGGTGAGCTCAATGATGGATGCTCAGTTGAAATCATTTCTTACAAAAGGAAGAATAGCTAGTTGGACTTAGGAAATTTTCTAAAGTATGAAGTTGTTTCGATGGAGTATCACTGATGATGTTTTCGACTTGAGTTTTGAATTTGAATAAAGGAGGGAAAATTGTCCTTATCCAGTTTTTAAATGGAGACACGTGGAGTGTGCTGAAGAATCAAAGACATGCCAAGCGCCACTTGTATTAATTCTAGAGAAAGGTCGTTAAAAGCAGTTATTTCGATTCATTATAAATAGGCAGTCTTAGTTATAGGATTGTGTGTGTTCAAAGTTGTACAAAAATCTCTAATTTACTCAAAGTACCCGTGTGCAGAGAAAAGAGTGTGTTGAGAAAATTTACGTTTGATGTAAACACCATATTTTTACATTTCAATTCAAGTTTATTTTCTTCATTTACCCAAGTTATTTGTAGCACAATTACTTGCTTTCGTTTACATTTTGCAATTTACTTTCTTTAACATTCTCAAAGTTGTTAACCTTTAAATCTTAAATGCTGTGGAAGTCGTCATTTTCACAAATCTTATTTAAATTGTTAGCACATGTCCTAGGATTTAGTATGGTCGATCCTGCAAATAACCCAATCTCTTATTGATTTGGAAGACCAGTGGTTGTTTACTAATTTTTACAGTAAATAATAGGGCGAGGAAGATAATGATAAAAATGAGAGGAAGTAAGCTAGTGAGAACAGAAGTAATGGGATAGACGATTATGGAACTCGCATTTTCGTGCACTATTTGGGTGATAAGAAGTGGCAATGGTTACGTGTACAAGGTGGTGGTGAAGTGGGTGCAACGGTTTGCTGAATAGTGAGGTTGCAGAGGGTGATGTCGACAATGTTGTTATTCATGCAGGGAGTTGGAGGTTTGTTACATGGTGGTTATTTTGAAGATGGTGGAGCCCATACATTTTCACGATTTGCACAGTGTGTGTTGGGGGAGAGTTGTGGTTTAGTGAAAGGAAAAGAATGAGACGTTCCCTTCTGCTGATAGTGGTGGAGTCAATTTCTCCAAGAAAGAAGTATTATGAATTTTTCGTAGATATGAGGGTCTTGTGTTGACTTCTTATTGATGAGAGAGGGAGTATTGTTTTAGTTCATTGTGTGTGAGGAATGATGAGAAACCATAATGACGTGTGGAAAGAGGACAGTGATTACAAAAATGAGTGCTAGTGTGTGTGTGTGTGTGTGTGTGAGAGAGAGAGAGAGAGGGAGAGAGAGAGAGAGAGAGAGAGAGAGAGAGAGAGAGAGAAAGGATTCACTTTGGGATCACTAGTGTCGCCTTTCCCACCCTTCACGTTTTTTTATCCTTTTTCTTATTTTTCTTGATTTTTGATTGGTTAAGAAAGAGAGACATGGATAATGATTGGCCATCATTGATAATTTGAATCTAATGGATACAAATTAACACTTAGTAACACACATTAGGGCTTATCAATTAATTCAAAATACTCACATTACCCTTGGATATTTCTAGGATCAAAAAATGAATTTAAAAGAATAAAATGCAATAAAATTCAAATATTTTTTAATAAAAACAAATAAAAATTAAATGATTATTTTTTTATCTCTATTTATTTTTTCTTGATATTTTGACAAAATAAAAAAAATAAAAGGAATTAAAATGAATAAAAATCGGGCGCGAAAATAAAATAAAATGCATGTACTAAAATAATATACGTGAAATATACTTGCGTAAAACAGACAAATAAAGATCAAATTTTACAGTAAAAAGTGTCATGTTGAAAAGGCTCAGACTGGTCAAAATGCGAACGTAAACGGGACCAGAAATATTAAATGATCACACTAGGTTGAATTACGCAAACCGTAGATCAATAAAACTGACAGCTGTAAGCCCGATCTCGCAATTTTTGACCCGTTAATTTTATGCGCATTTGAAAATCGATTCAACTGGTCTGCCTGTAAAACTGAAATTTTATTTTAAGCAAAATGAAATGGAGTTGGATGCATGAAAGTTTAAAATTCCCAGACAAAATTGGGGTATGACAGTTTCCCCTATTTTATTACATCGAACTAAAAAGTATTAATGACAACATTTTTTGTACGTTTGTGGTGGAAGATAATTAAATATGAAAATACCCTAAATTTTGTCCTTCAAAATGCAGATATGAAATGCAAAGATGAAATACAGTGAAGTTAAGAAATGAGTTTATTGGGATAGGATACTTGAATAATATCAACTCTCGAGTTGATACTGATTAAACTGCCAGGATTGCCATCGGCAAAAAGATGAAAGATACCGTCAACAAAGGGATTTATTAGGGAATGTCATCATTAAAGGGTTGATGGAAAAGGATTCATTAGGGAATTTCATCATTAAAGGGTTGATGGAAAAGGATTCATTAGGGAGTTTCATCATCAAATGATTAATAAAAAGGTTCATTAGTGAATGACATCATCAAAGGGTTTATGGAAAAGACTTCATTAGGGAGTGACATCATCAAAGGGTTGATGGAAAAGACTTCACTAGGGAATGACATCATCAAAGGGTTGATGGAAAAGGATTCATTAGGGAATGTCACCATCAAAGGGTTAGTGGAAAAGGATTCATTGGGGGAATGTCATCATCAAAAGGTTGATGGAAAAATATTCATTGGGGAATGACATAATCAAAGGGTTGATGGAAGAGAATTCACTCGGGAGTGACATCATCAAAGGGTTAATGGAAAAGAATTCACGAGGGAGTGACATCATCAAAGGGTTGATAGAAAATAACTCACTAGGAAGTGACATCATCAAAGGGTTTATGGAAAAGAATTCACTAGGGAGTGACATCATCAAAGGGTTGATGGAAAAAAATTGATGGGGAACACATAATGAGAAAGTGTGCAGGATAGGAACTCACTCAGAGAATTATCAGTGACTTAGCTTTAGGATTGACCTGGACTCTCACGATTAGTCCTAGATCCTGACTTATGCTATGTATGCATGCTTTTTTTAATTTATAATGGCTTAATGCTTCACCTCAGTTAAAATACTACGCACGATGCATGAAATGTCATGATTAATGCACGTGGGAATGCAAATGAATGATTAGATTTTTGTGTAATGTTTCGCCTTGGCGGAAATGCTACACATGAAATTTTATGATTGATGCATGTAGAAATGTAGACGAGTGATTGAATTTGTATGGGGCTTGATCTTCTTTCCTCCGAAAGGTCAAGTAAAACCGAGGATTTGGGGTACCAATGAAGATTGGATTCTGGTTATTTAATATTGTTGGATTGTGGGTTACTGATTAACACCGGGTTTTGAAAATGATGCCAATGGGGATTGGATTTTTGTTTTATAGTTCCCAATATGACTTTGGTTTTTTGGTTGCCAATATGGATTGTACTTTTGGTTGGTGAAAGGATTTGACTTCCCGACACTCAAAATTTGATGATGTGATGATCAAACAACGAATGTGAATGCCCTTGGTGCCCCAAGTTTTATCCCTTGTTGATAAGCTGCGTGTTTGTTCTTGAGCGAACCTCAACTTCTTTGACTGATATGCCATGATGGCTTGCATAATATTTCACGAGCGTAGCAACATGATCCATGCATGACGATTGTGCTTCTGCTCTGTCTTAAGGCTTCTTGTCCAGATATGATGTTGTACTAACATGATATTTTAACACTTGCTGTGAACTCAACAATGACTAGTTTCTGGCATGGCCTACTTGACCAACTAGAAAGCATGGAGAATACCTGCCTATTTGTAGCTTATTCTTTCCCAATCTACAGGGTTTTTGAAAGAATTTTCCTCTGGAAGGAATTTTGGGAACAATTACACCATAACATAGCCTGAGACGATTTTGCCCAATGCTCAAATCTTGTAGTGGTATGCTCCTAATTAAATGGTTCTTGAAACAGTTTACTTCAGATCAACTGATCTTTGGGAAGTTGGGTTTTATTATACTCTTGAGATGACTTGCCCCTAATTTGTAGGGCTATGAGGTGATCTTGATTCGGGGCAGCATCGACGAATGTTCAGGTTCCTTCCTTATTGATCCTTATTGTAGTTTCGCTGATGCCAAGTGCTTGCTTGCAATTAAATTGTTCATTCAAAAATGGTAATTTTAATGCGATATCCATGCATGTTTTGAAAAATTCATTATTGAGATATTGTGGTAGTAAGTCACAGTTGGGCCATTAGCCCAAACGTAGTGGGGATCCATCTATTCAAAGTATGGAAGATACAACGAGAATATGACATCAATATAAAAGTTTAGAAAATCTCTAGGAGTCAGTTTATACAACCTTGTTATAGTATGCATTCAAAATAAACCCTGCTTCAATTAGGCCATTTAAAGGTTGTAACATGGTCTGGTTCACGGTTTCTGAAACAAAGGTTATAAGGCTCAAATTTAATTTTAACCAACCCCTTTTTCGTGATGATCTCTAGTCCGATGTTCAGTTAATTTAAGACACACATTCATTTTCCTAGAGAGTTCGGCGGTGTAAGAGTGAAAATTCAAGATTTTCTTGAAATGGCATTCACCTTTTTTTTTTCACAAGATTTTCTTGGGGGTGTTTGACTTAGCGGACTTTTTTCTTTTCTTTTCTTTTTGATTCATTTTTTTGGAACAACTTCCCGGGAGTGGTCTTTTGGTTTGGAAGGCTTGTGATTATTGTGTCATTGATTATTGGGGAACAAGCATCATAACCAATGGATTTCTCATGATTCCTTTGTCACTCCTCGATGAGTACGAAGAATGGCATGTGGTTGATCCCCAAATGGGATGTATTTTTCTCTTGCAATTCAAATGCATAGTCAGATTAACTAAACACTACCCTGCCCCAGGTTAAGCGTAAGGGATTTTAGATCCAAAAGAAACATCAACTTCTAGGCTCAAAGTGGCTGAATAGGGATTAACTCCTTATCTCTCTAGTGTTTGGGAATTTGAAACAATGTCATACATCATCAGCTAGATTCTATTTAAAAGTATACCATAACAGTTTGGGTATTTTGTTTTCGTCATTCTCCCTCCAATATTTGATAAAGAAAATAAGGTGGGGAAATATTTTTTTATGCTTTTGCAATAAATGAGAAAAGATGAGTGAATACGAAAGGGTTTATTCAAAAACATGCATCCTCATTTCATTAATAACAGCATTAACAAATTACAATGTTTAATAGCAAGCAACAGTTAACATGAAAGATAAATTACAAATGCAAATAATAAAAACAATCATATGATCAACAACTTTGAGGATGCGCCTTCTTGTGTGACCCACTGGTTTCGGGGTACCTTCGTGCACTCATATCACTGCTTAGTTTGTAACACCATGTCGCTCCCGGGATTTTCATCCAGGTACAAACGCGAGAGTGGCGCGGAAAAATAGAGTCGCCAGCCGTGTAAATTTATCCCAAGAAAGGGAAAGGGAACACCGCATAAACCTTAGGAAGAGGGAAAGGAATGGTCATCGCAACCATAACCTGGGTTTGGGAGTCGGTTATGCGAGGGGAAGGTATTAGCACCCCACGCGTCCATCGTACTCGATGGGATCCACGCTTGTTGTCTATTCTAAGGGTGAGTTATACTATCATCTATGGTTGTGCTAAGACGGGGAAGGAAAGACACATACCGACTCGGTAGGACGTCGACGTCCTAGGCCTACGTACCCCCTTTGTGCAATGGAGAATTCAGAGTCAACGTAGTTCGGACCAAGTTCTTTTTGTGTTTTTTATGAGCGACGTTAAGTTCGCGTCCGGCAGTTAGGGTCGATGCCTGTTTGCGACTCAGACGGAAAGTAACGTGCCCTTTTTGAAAATATCCTTTAGGTTGAAGGTCCCGAAGGACAAAAAGTTTGAAATTGGTTTGTGTTTTTTAGGACAGAAGCGGCTTAAGTTAGTTCCTAAGCTGCATTGCACCAAAGTCTAGGGCACAGGGGCGAATACTTAACGCATCGTCCCAAGACAGGACGCTCGCTAAGCACTCTAGAAAGATGAGAGGAAGCCCCTTATTTCTCATTCCCCATACTTAAGGCTCGTGTGCAATACACCTTATTATTATTAAGTGTTTTAAAGAGATTCGAGATGAGAAGAGAGAAGACACAAGGGTAACTCTAAAGGGAACTAAGAATCCTAAAGTTATCATGCATGGGTGACCTACGGTTAGTGAGGTTTGAAGGCAACCTAAATCCTAGAGGAAGAAGATGAGGGAAGGAAAAAGGTAAGGGTAACCATGGATACCTATCCATACCCTTAAGGAACTTACCTTGATCCTGCATAAAAGGTTAGTGAGAAACGGATAATATCAAGGCAAGTGAAAATCAAACTATGGCAAACAATAGTAATTATAATCCAAACATGAATTCAGAAATCAAAGACAATTTAGGGTATGCATGAAATGTGTGATGCAAAAAGAAATTGAATTAAACAATTGGTTTAGATGATAAAAAAAATAAAATAAAAAATAAAAATAAAATTTGTGAAAATTTTATAAAATGGTAAAAATGGTGCATGAATTAAATTCAAAAGGAAATTATTCAAATAATATTACAAAAAAAAGAAAATAAAAAAATAAAGGAAAAAAAAAACCCCGCAACTTTGCTATCGCGAAAACGCGGTCATCGCAGCCGGATCCGAATTGTACGGATTTAAACATAACAAAAAAAGGCAACTCAAAAAAAGAGAAATTTAACTTTGAAAAAAAACCTCAACAATATTGCTATCGCGAAAACGCGGTCATCGCAACCGGATCCGAATTGTACGGATCTAAATATAACAAAAAAGGGCAACTCAAAAAAAGAGAAATTTAACTTTGATAAAGAAAACCCCAACGATATTGCTATCGCGAAAACGCGGTTATCGCAACCGGATCCGAATGAACATAATCAAATAGAAACAAAAAAATTGTATTAATAAAATATTCATTTTTATATATAAGAATTATAAAAAATATTTACAAAATATAGATCTGTGTACATTATATTATATAATATAAAAAAATTTATAAAAAAAATACGCATATGATATAGCTTCATACGATATGTATTATAATAAATAAAAAAAAGAAACGAAACATATATACATATATGGTGCCGTTACTGTTAATAAAAAATTTCACAAACTATGCAAATGTATGATGTTGTTACTGTTATGTAATGGAAACCGAAATATATATATATAGCATCGTATCATATAAAACAAAACAGGTTACTTTATATTGTAACATAGAAGTTATTAGTAACATGAAGTTTCAATGTGTAACAGTTATCGTACTGTATCGGCAGTGCAATTGGATCATTCAGTAACATATGAAGAAAAATTAAAAAGTTCCAGCGCCGTGTTGTATTTCTTTCCCCCCCCCCCCTCTTTTTTTCCTTCCGGTCCCCCCTCTCTTTTCCGGTCTTTTTTTTCTGGTCCTCCGGTCCTCCCCCTTTTTTAACAGTAACAACAATATATAGGGACCAAATTAGGGTTATCTTTTAGTTGCCAATAATGTCCCTAATACCCAATTTGAGGCCCAAGTTTAATAATATTAAAAGTTAAATAAAATTTAAATAATTTAATAAATCTGAAATAAAAACTAAACTTACTTATTTATAAAAATAAAAATTTAAGATAAAATTAAAAAAAAATGCTAATCACTACTTATTTATTCTTAAAATTAGTAAAAAATAAAAAATGACTATTAAAAAAATAAAATACTAATTAGCCTATTAAACATTATTTAAATTAAAAATAAAAAAAAATATTTAAAATTAAATTAAAATACAATGCTAGTTATTATAATTATTTATTCTAAATAATATTAGTTTAAAAAAAAGGTAATATAAACGGACCCCAAATAAATAAAAATCGGACGCCTAAATAATCGAAAAAAACAAACCGAGTACACTAAAATGATTAGTACGAAATATATGACTAAAAAAAATACAGCATTTGGTCAGATTTTAAAATAAATTTTGATCCCTGATTTTGGGCACCGCTGAAACTCAATTTGACCACTCTGTCTGTAAATTTTCGAGAAATTATTCCGACCAATATTTTAGGCAGTATGCGAGATGAAAAACACCATTTTATGCTATTTAGATGATGCAGAGTGGAAATACAGTCAGACGAATAAAAATACGAAAATATTAAAAATGCCTGGAATAAGCTGTGAACTCTTGATAATGTAGTAGACCAGATAAGACTTCTCTGAACTGCCTCAAGCACCTTGACCCCATGCTAATGATATGCATACATGATAATGCAAAAAATGAAATGAAACATAAGCAGTTAGTAAAAAGGTAAGGAGTGCAAATTTTGGGGTGCAACAGCTGGCCCTATTCAATCAACTTGGTCCTGAGTGTATGATAGCAACGACTCTCAGACATTCCAGGATACACGGGGATTGAATACTGAAAGAACTCCAGAAATTTGCAACCAACAGAAGAGGGATGACTCGCTGGGGAACGAACAAAAATGCTGCACTTGTCACGATACGTACAAGTGTTGAAAACCAAGGTATTGGAAAGTCACGAAATAAACACAAACGAATGTTAACTATGCCGGGGATAAACCCTGACGGGTGTCAAGGAATTCAGAAAATCAATTACGGACGGGTACTGAAGAGATACACGGGCGGGTGTAAAAGGATTCAATACGGACGGGTATCTAAAAGGTACACGGACGGGTGTAAAAAGGTTCAATACGGACGGGTATCTAAAAGGTACACGGACGGGTGTAAAGGTTTCAATACGGACGGGTATCAAAAGGGTACACGGACGGGTGTAAAAAGCTCAATACGGACGGGTATCAAAAGGGTACACGGACGGGTGTAGAAAGCTCAATACGGACGGGTATCAAAAAGGTACACGGACGGGTGTAAAGGTTTCAATACGGACGGGTATCAAAAAGGTACACGGACGGGTGTTGAAGTTTCAATACGGATGGGTATCAAAAGGGTACACGGACGGGTGTAAAAAGCTCAATACGGATGGGTATCAAAAGGGTACACGGACGGGTGTAGAAAGCTCAATACGGACGGGTATCAAAAAGGTACACGGATGGGTGTAGAAGTTTCAATACGGACGGGTATCAAAAAGGTACACGGACGGGTGTAAGGGTTTCAATACGGACGGGTATCAAAATGGTACACGGACGGGTGTAAAAAGCTCAATACGGACGGGTATCAAAAAGGTACACGGACGGGTGTAGAAGTTTCAATACGGACGGGTATCAAAAAGGTACGCGGACGGGTGTAAGGGTTTCTATACGGACGGGTATCAAAAAGGTACACGGACGGGTGTAAAGGTTTCAATACGGACGGGTATCAAAAGGGTACACGGACGGGTGTAGAAAGCTCAATACGGACGGGTATTAAAAAGGTACACGGACGGGTGTAAAGGTTTCAATACAGACGGGTATCAAAAAGGTACACGGACGGGTGTTGAAGTTTCAATACGGACGGGTATCAAAAGGGTACACGGACGGGTGTAAAAAGCTCAATACGGACGGGTATCAAAAGGGTACACGGACGGGTGTAGAAAGATCAATACGGATGGGTATCAAAAAGGTACACGGACGGGTGTAGAAGTTTCAATACGGACGGGTATCAAAAAGGTACACGGACGGGTGTAAGGGTTTCAATACGGACGGGTATCAAAAAGGTACACGGACGGGTGTAAAGGTTTCAATACGGACGGGTATCAAAAAGGTACACGGACGGGTGTAAAGGTTTCAATACGGACGGGTATCTAAAAGGTACACGGACGGGTGTAGAAAGCTTAATACGGACGGGTATCAAAAGGGTACACGGACGGGTGTAAAGGTTTCAATACGGACGGGTATCAAAAAGGTACACGGACGGGTGTAAAGGTTTCAATACGGACGGGTATCTAAAAGGTACACGGACGGGTGTAAAGGTGTCAAGCAACTTTTACCGGGGATTAATCTCGCTGGGGAATGGATAAGTCTAAATAAAAGACTTTGCCGGGGAACACAAATATGAGGAACGCGCCCCTCCAAAACCTCCTGAGTTATGCCATCTCCGCTGAGAAAGAGAAACTGGCAAAGAGAGCGTCAAACCTGGCTTATGCTTCGAATGCAAATGTTTGAATTTTTCCGTAATGCTCCACACGAAGTGGAAATGCTACGCGTTTGAGGATGCAATGCAAGTGCTTATGATATGCAAAAGGGGTCCCTCCAGCAAAATAAACGCCGGAGAGAAAAGAATGATTCAGATCGGGCTGACAAAAATAAATTGTCCTCTGAATCCCAAAACTCCGTTGATAAGGATCACCGTGACCGACTCTCTGGATCAATAACTTCTGCTGGGGATGAAATCTCAGATGAACATTCGCTCTACTGGGGATTATACATAACTTTTTGAAAAAGGAGACCACGGCCTGGATCAAGAAAGTGTCAAATATCACTTGGATTTAAAACCTGCTGGGGATACTGCTGGACTTAGCCTGCTGATGGGGGAGAAGGAGCACCTTGACTTTGTGGGGAAATAACGTCTTGACCTGGGGAAAATACCTCCTAAGTCTCCTGCCAGGGAAGGTCTGCTCTGCTGAGGAAAGTGCAACCTCAATGCTGGGGAGAGTAAGCTGCTGGGGAAGTACGATCCTGTTGCCCTTCAATCCTGACTTGTTTCTAAGGTCATAGACGGCCCTTTGAACTTTCCACTTGCCCCAGACCACTAGGTCTAATGGAAGAAATCACCTCAAGAGGATTTTACAGAAGACCGGGCATTCGCATTGCCCCAGGGTCTTCAAACTCTTGGAGAGATTTATCATATCTCGACATAACTGCCCCAGTCTTCATAATCCATGAAGTACATTACTTCGAAAGGGATTTGCAATGACCTGAAATATTCTGCCTTGAAGAGGTGCTTTCAATTAACCATTTTCAGGAGTGGATAATCTCCCACGCTCTGGAGGTGGCCTGCCCCAATATGAGCTTTGAAGTGACTTTGCCCCTGATCTTAGAATGAATGCCCCAGAATAACTGAATTTCAAAGGGACTTCTCGACGTGACTGCCCCAGATTGGCTCCATCTTAACACGACTTACTGGGAGAGCCCACTCTATACTGAGTCTCTTGGCAGCATGCCTCTTGATATGATTGTCCTTCGGAATTTTCAAGCAACCCAACTTGGCAGGATCAAGCTTCTTGACTGTCTTTCACTATGCAAGCACATGTATGCTAACAGAAAATGTTTATTATAAGAATGACAATTCTAATGCAACACTCATGTTAACCTTGAAGTTTTTTATTGAAAATGCGTCGCCCAACCTTGTGAACGAATCACTAGCCGGGATGCGACCTTGATTTTTGAATGGAAAAACAATGTGCACGTGCAATACCAACAAATCTTATTAGCACAACTTATAGGAGTCAGGAACGCTATCCCGTTGAAGTACGCCTTCGGAATGAACCCTGTTTCAATTAGGACTTTTAAGGGTTGTAACGTGGTTTGGTTCACGGTTTCAGAAAGAAGGATTTATGGCTCAAAATTTATCGGTGCCCACCCACTCTTCGTGATGTTCTCCAGTCCTATGTTCAGTTAATCCGACCCAAACGCTCATTTCTCGAAAGGTTTATGATCCTTAAGGAACCTATGCCACTAATGGTTTGGCACCTAAGGAAGTTTTGGAATGACAGTCACCCCTTTTTATCTTTTGCATCTGTAATCACACGAATTTGTTCTTATCGAGGATTTTCGCCTTTCGCTTTTTCTTTTTTTTTTTTTTATAAAAGAAATCCCTAATTTTTGAGTTTCTTCGATTTTGAAGTCCAGCGGGACGCCCTAACTTTTGCCTAAGTCACTTGTTTACAAGTTTCGACTTAGCGGGCTTTCTCTTTTTATTCCCCTTTTTGAACAAAGCGTGTGACACTGATTGTCTTACTTGCTTGTGACTGCCTCACTCCCTGATTGTTGGAAGATAACCATTGTGGTTTCACGTCTCTTGCACACTCTCCTTGGAATTTGAGCGCTCGGTCAAACTAACTGACGCCTACCCTGCCCCTGGGTTAAATATGAGGGTTTTTTCGTACGAAAGAAACTCCTACTCCGAGGCACAAAGGGGTTAGCAAGGGTTTATCTCCCTATCTCTCAAGTGTTTATGGTTTTGAAACAATGCCTGTACATCCTCAACAGGGTTCTATCCAAAAGCGTACCATTAGAGACCTGCGTTCTTATTTCGTCATCCTCCCTCAAGAGTTCTTAACAAGAAAAATTGATATTGCAGTGCATATAAACATTTAAGAGTGAATACGAATGGATTTCTTCAAGGAAAACATACTCATTGCATTAATATCATCATTAAAAAACAAATGAGTCTTACATGCATACGATGCTTTAACAAGAAATAAGAAACTACAAAAGAAGCTGAAGATTGCCATTGCTGAGGAAGCTTAATTCTGCCTGGACGTACTTGCAGACTGAGTGTTCATTTGAGAAAGGAGGCTTCCATTGATGTACATATCATCTTCAGTGAATACAATGATCTCTGAGTCCACCAGGTCTTGCACCTTATGCCTGAATACATTACACTCATCAATCGTGTGCCCGAACGTTCCTGAGTGGAACTCACACCTAGCAGTCATGTCATAATCGGGAGGAATAGGGTACGGTACTGGCGTGGTACCCCTTGTTTGAATCAGAGACTTCTTGAGCAGGCGCGTAAACAGCTGACTATAAGGGATAGGAACAGGAGCAATTATCCTTTTGGGCCTTCTTGGTCTCGATTGCCCCTGTTGCTGATAATTCTGCTGTCGGTGCTGATTTGGGCGCCCAGTCTGGCCCTGCACTTTCCTTTCTGCACTCGGCTGAGGTAAAAACAAAGGTTGTGGAAGAGATCCCTGACGCGAGGTGGATCCTTTGGCAAAAGAGGGAGTCATCAGTCCCTTTGCAACACTGGGAGTAACATCACTTTGTTTACCAGTGCCAACTGATGTAAACTTGATTGCCCCTGAGTCAATGAGCTCTTGGACTTTATACTTGAGCATCTTACAATTTTCAACATTATGACCAGGCGCCCCTGAATGGAACTCACACCTATCATGGACATTGGAACCCATACGAAACTTGGTGTGTGGAGGTCCCGCCGCAATCAATTCAATCAGCTGAAACTTGAGCAGGTGCTGAAGCAACTGAGCGTATGGCACCGGAATCTGGTCAAGCTTCTTTTCAAACTTTTCTGGATTAAGACCCTCAAAAAACGGTTGTTGATGAAAAAGCTCTGACGGTGGAGAGGATCCACGAGGCAATCCATGGTCTAGAGGAGACCCCGAAGAGATAGGAAGAGTAAGGACCTCTGTTGTGGAAGCGGGCACAGGACTGTCTTCCCTATTTAAAATTTCCATGATTAAACCCATCTGAGTCTTCATCTGATTGATCTCTTCCCTTAGCATTCTCTGCTCCTGGAGCATGTCTTCCCCAAATTGCCCCATCTGGCTTCGCATTTCCCTCAACTCAGCTTGGATTCGTTCCATGATTCTCTTCTGATTTGGTCTGGTAAAATACCGGTGAATGTGCTGATCTGAAATCCCCAGATTAGAACAAGATAAGAACACCGGAAATAAACACCTGTCATGCAAAATGATTA
Source organism: Lathyrus tuberosus (assembly GCA_022829125.1). NCBI lineage: Eukaryota > Viridiplantae > Streptophyta > Magnoliopsida > Fabales > Fabaceae > Lathyrus > Lathyrus tuberosus. The sequence continues at coordinate 6,218,076 of JALAZF010000121.1, forward strand.
TGCAAAACGATTATGAATATGCAAATGCAAATGGACGTGTTTGAGAATTCACAAGGCGATCCACCCCTTGATTCTGGTTTAATAACAAGATATAATGGAACTTCTGCTCATATTTTAAGAAAACCAGAGAAAAGCCGAATGTCAACAACCACAAATCTGAGATAACAAGTCTGAATACAAAAACCATAGGTCCCAACCAACAAGTCTGGTGGTGATCCACATACAATAAAAGAGAGAAGAAAACTAAGGCATGTCATCAAAATTCACAAGTGTCAATCCCCCCCATCCATTATGCTTTCTGCACCAGTCTTGAACTTCCTTGAACAGCTTTCTGGTATCGAGGTGTTTCGGTCTCTGAATCAGTCCTTGAATAAGAAGGTCTCTCCTGTGTATGATCCCATCCAAGTATCGGCAACGTAACTCCTAAGCGTCTTCTCCAGAAACACCATCCGTGCTAGGACCCTCATGTCTAGATCTTTTCACTTCACATTGGGCCTTCAGTTCCTCTATGGAGGCTATAGCTTCATTGAGTTGGTCTTGGACTACTTGTCTCTTGAATATCCCTGATAAGATCTCGACGTCTTTCTTCTTGAGCGTCGACTTCAACTGATCAATCTTAGCTATGTAGTCGTCTTCCTTTCTCTTATTCTCAGCCATGGCAGTTTCTCGGTGATCATTGAACCTGTGAATCTTCAACAAAGCCTTGCCTAATTCCTCATCCTTGGACCTAAGAACGCTACTGATACCATCCAAAGCTTGTTTCATTCTTTCCCTGGATGCGACCATGTCAGCAAGCTCTTTTTCTGCTTTAGCAAGGAGCTCTGTCTTCAACTTGGCGGTATGAACAGCTTCACCCCACTCATGCTTCCACTGATAAATTTCTCTCTTTAGCTCATTATTTTCTTCCCGCAACCTTTCCTTTTCAGCCCATAATGTGTTATACTTCTCCAACTCAACGGTGGTAGGAGGCTCGATCACCAAAGGATACAGAGGTGGTTCCACCGGGAATGGGAGAAGCTCCTCTTCTGCTCTCTTCTTAATCCACTCTTTATATGGATGGAAAGCCCGATTGTTACTTTTCCCGAATGGAATCTTACCCTTCTTAGTCACCTGTTTCCAAGCATTCACAACTTTCCTTATCAACCCTTGATCCTCAATACCATTGAAGAATAAGGATTCTCGGGCATCTCGCTCTTCGGGTGGATTCTTCAAAGGATAGCCAAACTGTCTGATAGCTAGGGAGGGATTATAGTTAATTCCACCTTTCCTCCCTATCAAGGGAACATTAGGAAATTCTCCGCATTTGCAAATAATCTCCATTCCTAGCAAGTCACGATTAATCCAAACGATGTTATCAGCAGTCAAGCCCATAACCCTCTTAGACCACTTCAAAGAATCCTTCGTATCAACGAAAGCGCCAGATTCAGGGAGATGACTCAGAAACCAAGTAGCTAAGAGCGGCGCACAGCAACTCACAGTTTTCCCACGCCTATTCTCATTCTTATAGTGAACTGAATGGTACACATCACCTAGCAAGGTAGGTATAGGATTCTTCGAAATAAAGATCCTGACGGCGTGCATATCCACCAGATCAGGAATATTCGGAAACAGAACAATCCCATAGATACACATAGCCAGAATAGCTTGGAAAGCAGTCCAGTTCTTCTCTTTGACATGTATACAAGCTTGATCAAATAAGAACTTCAACAAGAAACCCTTAACCCCTTGTTTTTCTGCAATATTACTGTTAAGAACAGGCTCACTAATGTGAAGAGCAACAACCATATCTTTTATACCGGGGTGTTCTTCAGAAAAGAAAACTATATCATGACTAATAGGAATTCCCAAAATAAATGAGAACTCCTCCAACGTCGGAGCCAAGATGTAGTCCGGGAAAGTGAAGCAACGCAGAGGCGGGTCGTAAAACTGAAGAAGTGTGTGAATGGCATCCTTCTCATACTGGGAGATATTATAGACAAATTTCAGAAGTCTTCCATACCTTCAACTGAACTCTGTACGAACTCCGGAACCAGCCATATTAATCAATTTATGAATCAGTGTCAAAGTCGGCTCTGGGAACGAATAGGCAACAGTCTTCTTTCTCCGAACATCCATGCTGAAGTAACCTCAAAAAACCGGAATCAAGAGTAAGATGCAAGCCCTACAGAATGTCAAACATGTCAGAATGCAAAAAAAATGATATGCTCATGCAAACATGGGGTCAAGGCACACTGCTGGATGTGTTGTGCTGTTAGCTGAACGAGAAACCACAAAACCAGAACTCTGAACCACTGAGGAACCCACATAATCAGACATTGATGAGAAATCCAGAATAAGGGTATGTTGAAGGTCTCGGTTACCTGCAAACCTGCAAACACCCATCCCCTCTCACGTGTAGGTACTAGGATGTTCAGTATCCCGGGCTCTCAGGTCGAGAAATGATGATACGTTCACCATTTCTGGTTTGGCATCATCATCAATCGAGGAGGCCACAACTGATTCTCCAAGGCGGAAGGTCCTCAGCTTTGGCACTGAGGTCGAGAAACAATAGTACGGTGGAGAAATGACTTTTTACTTTTGTTTTTCGCAAAACATGTTGCGGTTAGCAAGAGTCGCCACCGACTTTTCTTTTATCCAATTTATTTAGGAAAGGTGAAAAGAACAGGAAAGACCGTTTTGAAAAGATTTTTGAGTTCGGGGGGTAAGTTATGAAAAGGGAAGGTGTTAGCACCCATTTTCATCCGTAGTTATCTACGGGCTCTTAATTGCTAGCTCACTTTAACTTGCTTTTTTTTGAAATGTGGTGTGTGTTTAGAAAATATTTCGTAAAAGTTGACTTTGTAATAATTCGTGTAAGAACGTATACAAAGTGTTTGTTTTTGAAAATATTTTTGAAAGTGTGAGGTGTGAAAAGTATTTGTTTTTTGAGTTGTGAGCGAGCATTTAAAAGTTACCTACCCTTAATTTATAAGGTCTTTCTTGTACTTATCATTTTCCTTGAGAGATAGTACTATCCATACCATTAGTGGGTAGGTAGTCCTATCTATTGGATGTGGAGGGACAGCGAAGGGTCATCAAATGGTCATAGAAGGCAACATGTAAGGATACCTTAGCAATTCATAGGGACTACCATCATTTTTCCGTAGGGTCATCGAGGGACAAGATCATTTTTTGTAGGCAACTTGAAGGGTCATCGAGGGACTATGATCTTTATATCGAAGGGACTGTGATGATATTATTCGTAAGCATCTTTTGCTAAAGTATCCCTACGTTCGAGGGGCATTCATCCCTCGGGGTACAGTACTAAAGTCAATCGAGGAGTGCCTCCGCTGATTCTCTTCAAAACGTAGGGGCCGTCCTATGCGAGTTCCAAAGCGGGCCCTCGGGTGCGAATAGGTTTGCCACAGGATGTGGTCTGCCACTGTCACCACTAAAGAGGGATGTTTCCACTAAGGTCCTCAATGATCGGTCACCAGAGTCGACAGCTCTCTAGATCAACACCCCAACATGCGCAAGACACACACGTTAGAATGAGTCCCAAGATAGCCTCGTCTGGTTGTGAATTTCGTGAACACACAAACGTACCAAGCGGGCACGTAGGTCCCACTACTTTCCACTCTAGTCCTAGGGTATTCTCAAGCCTTGGTATTGGGCTTAGCTCTCAAACCCACCCAACCTGCAAAACAAAGACAGCCAGCACAGCACAGCAGTATGACAGTAATAAAAAATGAAATGCAGAAAATGCGGTAAAAAAATAAAAATAAAAATACAACACTTAAAGCAAATCAAAACCAAACACCCAAAAAGAACAAAGACAAGCAAGCGTTAGGACTGACTCGCTTAGGGATGGACCAGCATAGGTCAACCAGAGTCCCCAGCAGAGTCGCCAGCTGTCGCTCCCGGGATTTTCATCCAGGTACAAACGCGAGAGTGGCGCGGAAAAACAGAGTCGCCAGCCGTGTAAATTTATCCCAAGAGAGGGAAAGGGAACACCGCATAAACCTTAGGAAGAGGGAAAGGAATGGTCATCGCAACCATAACCTGGGTTCGGGAGTCGGTTACGCGAGGGGAAGGTATTAGCACCCCACGCGTCCATCGTACTCGATGGGATCCACGCTTGTTGTCTATTCTAAGGGTGAGTTATACTATCATCTATGGTTGTGCTAAGACGGGGAAGGAAAGACACAGACCGACTCGGTAGGACGTCGACGTCCTAGGCCTACGTACCCCCTTTGTGCAATGGGGAATTCAGAGTCAACGTAGTTCGGACCAAGTTCTTTTTGTGTTTTTTATGAGCGACATTAAGTTCGCGTCCGGCAGTTAGGGTCGATGCCTGTTTGCGACTCAGACGGAAAGTAACGTGCCCTTTTTGAAAATATCCTTTAGGTTGAAGGTCCCGAAGGACAAAAAGTTTTAAATTGGTTTGTGTTTTTTAGGACAGAAGTGGCTTAAGTTAGTTCCTAAGCTGCATTGCACCAAAGTCTAGGGCACAGGGGCGAATACTTAACGCGTCGTCCCAAGACAGGACGCTCGCTAAGCACTCTAGAAAGATGAGAGGAAGCCCCTCATTTCTCATTCCCCATACTTAAGGCTCGTGCGCAATACACCTTATTATTATTAAGTGTTTTAAAGAGATTCGAGATGAGAAGAGAGAAGACACAAGGGTAACTCTAAAGGGAACTAAGAATCCTAAAGTTATCATGCATGGGTGACCTACGGTTAGTGAGGTTTGAAGGCAACCTAAATCCTAGAGGAAGAAGATGAGGGAAGGAAAAAGGTAAGGGTAACCATGGATACCTATCCATACCCTTAAGGAACTTACCTTGATCCTGCATAAAAGGTTAGTGAGAAACGGATAATATCAAGGCAAGTGAAAATCAAACTATGGCAAACAATAGTAATTATAATCCAAACATGAATTCAGAAATCAAAGACAATTTAGGGTATGCATGAAATGTGTGATGCAAAAAGAAATTGAATTAAACAATTGGTTTAGATGATAAAAAAAATAAAAATAAAAATAAAAATAAAATTTGTGAAAATTTTATAAAATGGTAAAAATGGTGCATGAATTAAATTCAAAAGGAAATTATTCAAATAATATTACAAAAAAAAAGAAAATAAAAAAATAAAGGAAAAAAAAAACCCCGCAACTTTGCTATCGCGAAAACGCGGTCATCGCAGCCGGATCCGAATTGTACGGATCTAAACATAACAAAAAAAGGCAACTCAAAAAAAGAGAAATTTAACTTTGAAAAAAAACCTCAACAATATTGCTATCGCGAAAACGCGGTCATCGCAACCGGATCCGAATTGTACGGATCTAAATATAACAAAAAAGGGCAACTCAAAAAAAGAGAAATTTAACTTTGATAAAGAAAACCCCAACGATATTGCTATCGCGAAAACGCGGTTATCGCAATCGGATCCGAATGAACATAATCAAATCGAAACAAAAAAATTGTATTAATAAAATATTCATTTTTATATATAAGAATTATAAAAAATATTTACAAAATATAGATCTGTGTACATTATATTATATAATATAAAAAAATTTATAAAAAAAATACACATATGATATAGCTTTATACGATATGTATTATAATAAAAAAAAAAGAAACCGAAACATATATACATATATGGTGCCGTTACTGTTAATAAAAAATTTCACAAACTATGCAAATGTATGATGTTGTTACTGTTATGTAATGGAAACCGAAATATATATATATATAGCATCGTATCATATAAAACAAAACAGGTTACTTTATATTGTAACATAGAAGTTATTAGTAACATGAAGTTTCAATGTGTAACAGTTATCGTACCGTATCGGCGGTGCAATTGGATCATTCAGTAACATATGAAGAAAAATTAAAAAGTTCCGGCGCCGTGTTGTATTTCTTTCCCCCCCTCTTTTTTTCCTTCCGGCCCCCCCTCTCTTTTCCGGTCTTTTTTTTCTGGTCCTCCGGTCCTCCCCCTTTTTTAACAGTAACAACAATATATAGGGACCAAATTAGGGTTATCTTTTAGTTGCCAATAATGTCCCTAATACCCAATTTGAGGCCCAAGTTTAATAATATTAAAAGTTAAATAAAATTTAAATAATTTAATAAATCTGAAATAAAAACTAAACTTACTTATTTATAAAAATAAAAATTTAAGATAAAATTAAAATAAAATGCTAATCACTACTTATTTATTCTTAAAATTAGTAAAAAATAAAAAAATGACTATTAAAAAAATAAAATACTAATTAGCCTATTAAACATTATTTAAATTAAAAATAAAAAAAATATTTAAAATAAAATTAAAATACAATGCTAGTTATTATAATGATTTATTCTAAATAATATTAGTTTAAAAAAAAGGTAATATAAACGGACCCCAAATAAATAAAAACCGGACGCCTAAATAATCGAAAAAAACAAACCGAGTACACTAAAATGATTAGTACGAAATATATGACTCAAAAAAAATACAGCATTTGGTCAGATTTTAAAATAAATTTTGATCCCTGATTTTGGGCACCGCTGAAACTCAATTTGACCACTCTGTCTGTAAATTTTCGAGAAATTATTCCGACCAATATTTTAGGCAGTATGCGAGATGAAAAACACCATTTTATGCTATTTAGATGATGCAGAGTGGAAATACAGTCAGACGAATAAAAATACGAAAATATTAAAAATGCCTAGAATAAGCTGTAAACTCTTGATAATGTAGTAGACCAGATAAGACTTCTCTGAACTGCCTCAAGCACCTTGACCCCATGCTAATGATATGCATACATGATAATGCAAAAAATGAAATGAAACATAAGCCAGTTAGTAAAAAGGTAAGGAGGGCAAATTTTGGGGTGCAACACACCCCAAAATAATTATAATACTTATTTAAGTGAATTATTATGATTATTCGGTGTTTTGGTGCTTGTGATGATTTTGTGACGTTGATGCTTTTATGTGGTGCTGTGGGGTAGCCTTGGGTTAAGGGAACATTGAGACCTCTTAGAAGTAGTGATTAATTAGATTATTTTATTAATAATAATATTGGAATAATTTGAATAATTAGAATATTATTTAGATTATTATTATTATTATTATTATTTTTAATTTAAATAATTAGGAGACCATTAAGGGTAAGACGGTAAACTGTGATTAAGGCCCAAAACATAGGATTAACAAAAGAGAAATAAGGATTATGAGAATCAGTTTTGTGCAACCCTAAGAAGTGGAGAGAGAGCTGAGGAAAGAAGGCTAGAACGAGGAATCAACCATAGAACCCGAAAATGAAGGATCCTTGCTGGAAAATTCGAGGTATGGGGGGTAATTCGGGTTAATATGTTTGATATGGGTGTGAGGTAGAGTAGATGGTATGTTCTGTGTTATGATGAATTTTCGTATAATGAATCTGTGTGATTTTCCTGCATCTGTGTTGGTTAATTTCTGTGGTGAATATGATGTGTGTTGCTGTAATTGATGTTGAATTCGTGGGAACGATTATTGATACTGTGATGAACATGTGAAATAAGCCAGATATGTAAATCGAGTAATCTAGGGATTAGTAATTAGAAGACAATTGATGAAAACTCGAAGTAGTATGAAAAACATAGATCTGTGATGAATCGAAGCTAGTTTGGGTCTGATTTTGGTAGATCGAAGGTGCTGGAATGAAGAAATTGGCGTTCAGATGCGAGATCTGAGTTTTGGAGTAGCTTCTGGTGATACGCGTAACAGGGGAGGTGTTATGCGTAATGGGGGACACTCCCAGGGTCGTATGCGTAACTTACACACCCGTCCCCAAGGGCTGGCACGACCCTCTGCCAGTACGCGTAGTATACGCGTATGAGATGGTGGGTACTATGCGTAAGAGAAGGTAATAAGCGTAATTGAGGTGGATAAAGAAGGGCATACGAGTAAGGGAATGTGAGTACGCGTATGGGTAGTGTCTTACGCGTATGGGCTAGCCATTACGCGTAAGGGGGAATCTGAAGAAGAATTGAGAGGAAAACCCTCTCTGTTGATACGCGTAATGGAGGGTGCAGTACACGTATTGGATGACATAAACGTTGACCCATACGCGTAACAGGAAGGGCATTACGCGTATGGGCAGTGACGTGGGTAGGTTTTCCCGTTTTTGCGATTTCTGTCTCGATTTCGCTTGGGACGTGGTTTCTTTGAGACGTAGGGCTATGATGAGGTAATAAGACACTAATAATCTAGTAATGATGATGAACGGGATAAAAATTGGGAATTTTAATGTGACGATTATAATATGAGGAATTGTGAGGTCTAGTGACGAATTGTGACGAGTGAGAATGATGCTTGGTGATGATTAGAATAAGACGAATTGTGATGAATGTGGAATGATGTTGTTTTATGACAAATTGATGGTGATCCGTGAACGATGTGATAACATGGTGATTTATGATGATTTGTGATGTATGTTAATAATATGTTACCATGATGATTTATGATGAATTATGATGAATTATGATGCATGACTTAAATTGTGATGATGATTTAATTTGTGATGATGATGGTTTATGAATGATGATGCAATTGACGAATTTGTGACGATGATGATTATGACATTTGCATCATGCATTCATAGCATTGTAGGACTTCGGTCCAGTGTGGCTTCAATCCCATTGTGCGGATTGAAGTGTTTTGTGATGTGCTCTGGTTCTTGTGTAGAATCGATCCTATTGGTGGGGATCTTTGGAGGGTGATGGCCCAGTGTCCATCAATTATGATGAATTGGTACCACATGCATGAGTATATGAGGTTGCATTGCATTCTATGGATGTATTTGATGTGTTGATGACTTGATGATGTTTTGTGTTACTGCTTTATCTTCGCTTATATCTTATATATTGATTCGCGATTACTCACCCGGCCTGTTTGAATTTTGCCTCCACGTAGGTAACGTGCAGATGTTTCAGGATTAGCTTTTGGCGCGTGAAGAGCTTACTTGAAGTGCTTTTGGTTATTTTTGGTAGAGTAGAGGGTCTTTCTCTGATATGTAGCATCGGGTCGGGGTGTTGAGTCGAACCATCGTGTTCTTGTATTTGATGATATTATGATGTGTTGAGTTGTTTAAAACTTTAATGTTATAAATGATAATGAAGTTTTTATGAAATTCTCCGTTGCGAAGTATTTAAGTTAATCATGATGTCTTTTGACGAAATGTGACGCCCTTGTGGCATTTTTACTCTGATAAAATGATGTTTTTATTCGCGATGTTTGTTGGGTAGAAAAAGGGTGTTACATTAGTGGTATCAGAGCAGGTCGGTCCGTCCGGCCAGGTTGTTTAATGTTGTCTATTCCCTAGTGTGCGACATGTGTGTGAAAACACTGTCGATGCTTGTTTTGTTTTCCATTTGCAGGTTGGGAATGAAACAAGTGGGGGAGAAGATGGTGCTTCTCCATGATGCTTCAAGTGTAGAGCGATGGCTAAGTGTGGTGTTGGATGCTACGATAGTTTGTACCGCCTCATGATAGTCGGCTTTTATTGACAAATTGAGGAACTGATCATCCTTAATCTCTTGTTGATAATAGACGGGATCATGTTGGATGGGATAGACGAGTCTTGCGAGCTTAAGTGGTGTACGCAGTGAATTGTTTGGAGTTAAGCCAAGTGCTTACAGATTGTTTTGATGAGTCGATGCAGGATGATGCTGAGATGTTTATGTTGAGGGCAAGTTTGAGTATTATTGAAGGTGGAGAAGTTGGTGTTTTGCCTTTTGTTTGTGAAATTTCGGAAGTGTTTCCTGATGAAGTAAATGATTTGCCTCCAGAGCGTGAGGTAGAGGTTGCGGTGGATTTGATACTAGGTATGAGTCCGGTGTTAGTGGATCCTTACCAGATGTCTGCATCTGAGTTAGGAGAATTGAAGAAACAATTAGAAGAGTTGCTTGAGAAGAGGTTTGTTCGCCCAAGTGTTTCTCCGTGGGGTGCTCCTGTGCTGTTAGTGAAGAGGAAAGACATAAGTATGAGGTTTTGTGTTGATTATCGGCAGTTGAATAAAGTGACTATCAAGAATAAATATCCACTGCCGAGAATCGACGATTTGATGGATCAGTTAGTAGGTGCCTGTGTGTTTAGCAAGATTTATTTGAGGTCACGTTATCATCAGATTCGTGTTAAGCCTGATGACATTCTGAAGACAACTTTCAAGACAAGGTATGGTGACTATGAGTATACTGTGGTGTCGTTTGGTGTATCTAATACACCTGGTGTTCATAAAGTATATGAATCAGATTTTTCATGAGTATTTGGATAAGCTTGTGGTGGTTTTTATTGACAATATTCTGATATACTCTAAACCTAAAGAAGAGCATGCTGAACATTTGAGGATTGTGTTGCAAGTGTTGAAAGGGAAGAAGTTGTATGTGAAACTGTCGAAGTGTGAATTTTGGTGGAAGGAAGCGAGTTTTCTTGGCCATGTGATTTCAAGTGGCGGGATTGCTGTTGATCCTTCTAAGATTGATGTTGTACTATAGTGGGAGACTCCAAAGTCTGCTACTGAGATACGATGTTTTCTAGGATTGGAGAGTTATTACCACAAGTTTATCGAAGGCTTTTCTAATATGGAATTACCTTTGAATTAGCCGACTCGAAAGGGGTCAAGCTTTTGTGTGGGACGTAGCTTGTGAAGAGAGTTTTATGGAAGTGAAGAAGAGGTTGACGACTGCTCTAGTGTTGATTTTGTCTAATCCAAATGAATCTTTTGTAGTGTACTGTTAGGCATCGGAGAGGGGTCTTGGAGGAGTATTGATGCAGAATGGTCAAGTTGTTGCTTATGCTTCCAGGAAGTTGAGAGTTCATGAAGTGAATTACCCAACCCATGACTTAGTGTTGGCAGCAGTGGTGTTTGTGTAGCAAATTTGGAGACATTATCTGTTTAGCTCTAAATTTGAAGCGTTCAGTGATCATAAGAGTTTGAAGCACTTGTTTGATAAGAAAGAGTTGAACATGAGGCAGAGAAGGTGGTTAGAATTGTTGAAGGACTAGGACTTTGATTTGAATTTCCATCCAGCTAAAGCAAATGTAGTGGCTGACGCATTGAGCAGGAAGTCATTGCATATGTCGATGCTTATGGTGAAAGAGTTGGAGTTACTTGAACAATTCTGAGATTTGAGTTTGGTATGTGAAGCGACTCATGGCAGTGTGAAGTTGGGAATGTTGAAGTTGACTAGCAGTATTCTGGAAGAGATCACAGTGGGACAACAATCTGACGTGAAGTTGGTTGACCAGTTGACATTGATCAACTAAGGTAACGGAGGTGAATTCTGGATCAACGAGAATGATGTGATGATGTTCAGAGACAGGGTGTGTGTCCCAGATGTTCCAGACATTAAGAAGAGTATTCTTGAAAAAGGACATAGAAGTAGGTTGAGTATTTATCCCGGTACTACGAAGATGTACCAGGATTTAAAGAAGTTGTTTTGGTGGCCAGGGATGAAGAAGGATATTACGGGGTTGGTTATGCATGTTTGACTTGTCAGAAGTCGAAGATTGAACAGCAGAAGCCTTTAGGTATGATGTAACCATTGAATGTTCCAGAGTGGAGATGGGATAGTATTTACGTGGATTTTGTATCGGGATTGTCGAGGACTGCTAAAGGAAATGATTCGATTTGGGTGATCGTGGATATATTAACTAAGTTGGCTCATTTCTTGCCGATGGAGATTAATCATTCTATGCAGAAGTTAGCTGAGATGTACATCGAAGAGATTGTGAAGTTGCATGGTATACCCTCAAGCATTGTGTCGGATAGAGAGCCGAGATTTACATCGAGGTTCTCGAAGAATTTGCAAGAGGATTTGGGTACTAAGTTGAGGATGAGTTCTGCATATCATCCGCAAACGGACAGTCAAATGGAAATGACTATTTAATCTTTAGAGGATTTGCTGAGGGCTTGTGTGTTGGATCACGGAGGATCTTAGGATGGCGTCGTATGAAGCTTTGTATGGAGGGGGTGTAGAACTCCTTTGTGTTGGTATGAGTCATGCGAGAGTGTTGTACTTGGACCTAAAATTGGGCAAGAGATGACCGAGGAGAGTGAGATGATCCAAGAAAGGATGAGAGATTCATAGATTCGTCAGAAGAGTTATCATGATGAGAGGAGGAAAGCACTTGAATTCCAAGAGGGATATCGCGCGTTTTTTAGGGTGACGCCCGTGACTGGTGTGGGTCGAGCTTTGAAGTCTAGAAAGCTCACTCCACGTTTTGTGGTCCTTATCAAATCTTGCAGAGGATATGAGAGGTAGCCTATCAGATTGCTTTACCACCGTCACTTATGAATTTGCATGATGTGTTCCATGTGTCTCGGTTGAGGAAGTACATTTCGGATCCATCACAGGTGATTCAGATGGATGCTGTACAAGTAAGGGATAATCTGACTGTGGAAGAATTACCTGTGCGGATTGATGGTTGTGAGATGAAACAACTGTGGGGTAAGGATATGCCTTTGGTAAAGGTGTTAGGGGGTGGACCAGATGGCAGAAGTTGGACTTAGGAGCGTGAAGATCAGTTGGAGGAGTCGTATCTGACTCTGTTTCCCTGAGGTAATTTTCGAGGGCGAAAATTCTTTAAGTAGGGGAGAGTTGTAACACCCCAAAATAATTATAATATTTATTTAAGTGAATTATTATGATTATTCGGTGTTTTGGTGCTTGTGATGGTTTTATGACGTTGATGCTTTTATGTGGTGCTGTGGGGTAGCCTTGGGTTAAGGGAACATTGAGACCTCTTAGAAGTAGTGATTAATTAGATTATTTTATTAATAATAATATTGGAATAATTTGAATAATTAGAATATTATTTAGATTATTATTATTATTGTTAATTAAAATAATTTGGAGACCATTAAGGGTAAGACGGTAAACTGTGATTAAGGTCCAAAACATAGGATTAACAAAAGAGAAATAAGGATTATGAGAATCAGTTTTGTGCAACCCTAAGAAGTGGAGAGAGAGCTGAGGAACGAAGGCTAGAACAAGGAATCAACCATAGAACCCAAAAACAAAGGATCCTTGCCGGAAAATTCGAGGTATGGCGGGTAATTCGGGTTAATATGTTTGATATGGGTGTGAGGTAGAGTAGATAGTATGTTTTGTGTTATGATGAATTTTCGTATGTTGAATCTGTGTGATTTTCCTGCATCTGTGTTGGTTAATTTCTGTGGTGAATATGATGTGTGTTGCTGTAATTGATGTTGAATTTGTGTGAACGATTATTGATATTGTGATGAACATGTGAAATAAACCAGATCTGTAAATCGAGTAATCTAGGGATTAGTAATTAGAAGAAAATTGATGAAAACTCGAAGTAGTATGAAAAACATAGATCTGTGATGAATCGAAGCTAGTTTGAGTCTGATTTTGGTAGATCGAAGGTGCTGGAATGAAGAAATTGGCGTTCAGATGCGAGATCTGAGTTTTGGAGTAGCTTCTGGTGATACGCATAACAGGGGAGGTGTTATGCGTAATGGGGGACACTCCCAGGGTCATACGCGTAGCTTACGCACCCGTCCCCAAGGGCTGGAACGACCCTCTGCCAGTACGCGTAGCATACACGTATGAGATGGTGGGCACTACGCGCAAGAGAAGGTAATAAGCGTAATGGAGGTGGAGAAAGAAGGGCATACGAGTAAGGGAATGTGAGTACGCGTATGGGTAGTGTCTTACGCATATGGGCTAGCCATTACGCGTAAGGGGGAATCTGAAGAAGAATTGAGAGGAAAACCCTCTCTGTTGGTACGCGTAATGGAGGGTGCAGTACACATATTGGATGGCGTAAAAGTTTTGCCATACGCGTAATAGGAGGGGCATTACGCATATGGACACTGACGTGGGCAGGATTTCCCGTTTTTGTGATTTTGGTCCCGATTTCGCTTGTGACGTGGTTTCTTTGAGACGTAGGGCTATGATGAGGTAATAAGACACCAGTAATCTAGTAATGATGATGAACGGGATAAAAATTGGGAATTTTAATGTGACGATTATAATATGTGGAATTTTGAGGTCTAGTGATGAATCGTGACGAGTGCGAATGATGCTTGGTGATGATTAGAATAAAATGAATTGTGATGAATGTGGAATGATGTTGTTTTACGACGAATTGATTGTGATCCGTGAACGATGTGATAACATGGTGATTTATGATGATTTGTGATGTATGTTAATAATATGTGACCATGATGATTTATGATGAATAATGATGCATGATTTGAATTGTGAATATGATTTGATTTGTGATGATGATGATGCAATTGACGAATTTGTGGCGATGATGATTATGACATTTTCATCATGCATTCATAGCATTGTAGGACTTCTGTCCAGTGTGGCTTCAATCCCATTGTGCGGATTGAAGTGTTTTGTGGCGTGCTCTGGTTCTTGTGTAGAATTGATCCTATTGGTGGGGATCTTTGGAGGGTGATGACCCAGTGTCCATCAAGTATGACGAATTGGTACCACATGCATGAGTCTACAAGGTTGCATTGCATTCTATGGATGTATTTGATGTGTTGATGACTTGATGATGTTTTGTGTTACTGCTTTATCTTCGCTTATATATTATATATTGATTCGCGATTACTCACCCTACCTGTTTGAATATTGCCTCCACGTGGGTAACGTGCAGATGTTTCAGGATTAGCTTTTGGCGCGTGAAGAGCTTACTTGAAGTGATTTTGGTTATTTTTGGTCGAGTAGAGGGTCTTGCTCTGATATGTAGCATCGGGTCGGGATGTTGAGTCGAACCATCGTGTTCTTGTATTTGATGATATTATGATGTGTTGAGTTGTTTAAAACTTTGATGTTATAAATGATAATGAAGTTTTTATGAAATTCTCTGCTGCGAAGTATTTTAGTTAATCATGATGTCTTTTGACGAAATGTGACACCCTTGTGGCATTTTTACTCTGATAAAATGGTGGTTTTATTCGCGATGTTTGTTGGGTAGAAAAAGGATGTTACATAGTTGGCCTCTTTCTGACCCAAAGGTTAATGTCTTCATCAATATCAGTGAGATGATCCCCAAAGTATTCTCTTTTGGTATCTTCACAAGATGTAGCCTTCTTGGACTTATCTCCTAGCTCTTCTTTGTCTCCACTCGGGTGGTGGTGGCCTCCCCTACTATTGTTTCAGCATTCTCCTCAGGAAATAACGCCATTGCATTTACCATAGGCCTGACCTTTTCCTTTTGGTACATGATCCTAAGTGGTCTAAGAGGTTCTTGGCTTTTCTCTTTGCTAGGCCTTTGGTTTAAACAATTTATGCTTGGGCCTTCCTTCTTGATTAATTTTTGCATCTTGCTCTGAAAGGTTTTGCATTCGTCGACAGCATGCCCCATGGTTCTAGTGTGGTACCCACACTCAACATTCGTGTTGTCTTCTTCAAAGACCAAGCTTTTTTGTTGATTAACTCTTGAACTTTACCTTTAAATGACCAACAGTCTTCAATAGAGTGCCCTATTGACCCATCATGATATTCACATTACTCGTTGGGATCATACCCAGGTTCATAAGGGGCATAAGCCGACCTGAGGGGTTTGGGTGCCATCAGCAAATTCTGAATCATGTATGGTAGAAGTTGTCCACACGGTATAGGAATAGGGTCGAGAGTAGATTACCATCTTTCCAATCTATCATGCGGCATAGACTGTTTATGATATCTCTGATTTTGATTCTCGTAACCTTGGGGAGGAATGATCAAATTTGGTTGACAAGGAATATTTAGAGGCGTCGTTGCTGGTGTTGTGACCGTTATGAGTGGGTATGCAACAGATGACTGACCCTTGCCACATTTTGGAATCTTATCCTCGCTTGAGGACTCTACCTTTTTTTGCATTTCCGGAAGCAATCACTGGATCATTCAGGACCAAACCGTTGGCTTTTGAGATATTAGAGTTGTTGGTCTCCCACACCTTATTAGTTTCCTTAGTGTCATACCCCAAAATTTGCCCAACCTCCTCATTCAATTCGGCTGGCTTATGGTTTTGTTCATTTGCATACATTTGTCTATTTGATCATGCATTTAGGTCATTCATCAACATTTGCATATTGTAACAAGTTCAGGCCAAAGGTTCAACAATAATGGATATATTTGGTTTAAGTGGATTTTCGAGGAGGATATTATGTCGGGTTTATTTTTCATATTACTTGTGGTGCAGATAATCTTTTTTCATGGTTAGCTAGGAGATTGAAATGATTGTTAGTTAATTCGGATGATTGTTTAGGTTCAACGAAAAGGGCAAAGTTGGAATAAAAGGAAGATTTCATTCATTTATCAAAAATTCATGGTACTATGCATATTTATTGAGATACAAATCAAAATAATGGATTACAAGGAAGAGGGTAAAAAATTATATCTTTTGAGTACAATTGACTTTTTGGTCAACTATTGACTTTTGGTTAACAGTCGGCCATTGGCTCAGTTTTGACTCCTGAATTGTCTTAGACCTATTCTACAAGCATTTGATCAAAGGATTCATCATCATTAATCACAAATGACTTGTGTCATGATTATGTCAAGTGCTAATTTCTAACAAATTTTATCTTTCATCAAGTTTCACTTCCATGGCTTGTTCTCCACTTTCCAACATTGTTTCAAGCCCGAAAAATTCAAAATTTGATCCATGAGTTTACACCATTCAAAAGTGTTTATTTTCAACACAAAATCACTTCTCAAAAGCACTTAAAGTCATGGGTTAAGTCACCAAAAATTCAAGGCAAAGGTGGTGAAAATTCATAGGTAAAAACGTTCAAATTCAAAGGCAAAGGCAAAAGCATTCAAATTCAAGTTAACTACTAGTGATCATTTGCCTTACATTCCAACTTGGTACTTTTGCTAAACTCAAACACCACTGATCTCTAACTACCTCATTCCTCACAATCATTCAATTACCCAATTAATCCTTAACTACCATAACTACCAAACTAACACAAATAACTTCTAAATAAACACAAATCCCAACTTCCATTTTTTCATTCAATCCTAACCACTCTTAATAATTAATCCAAGGGTTGAAATTGGTGATCCGCAACTATGAATTAAATTAATTTATAACCATTGATAAACCCATTACTTGGATCACAATCCAAGGGTGTCCATTCACTTGCAAAGTCTATATAAACATGCCATTTCTCACATTTGGGGGGGGGGGGGGGGGGGGGGGGGTGGGGGTGGGGGTTAACTAACATAACTAATTGGATCATTATTCTCCCACCATTTTTTTCTTCTCAAATTCTCTCTCTCACCATCACTAGAGTTCATATTCATCACCATCTAGAATTTCACATTGAAGTTCTAAAATGGTGGAACTTAGCCCCAATCTAAGTTCAACAAATCATCCATCAACAATTTCTACATTATCATTAACAATCATCATCCAAAGTTCATCAATTCAAGCTTATTCATCAATATTCTACATTCAAGATTTATCTTCTACATTCATTCATCATAAAAAATAATCATCAAAATTGGAATTTAATGGGATTAAAGGAGCTTATTCTTGAAGTTTTCCGTATTTCACTTCGACACTCCGATTTTCAACACTAACCAGAGCAAACCTCCTCTCCGTTGGTAATCTTTAATCTCTTCCACACCCCTGCCATCAATTGTTGGATGTTTTCTTGTTGATTAATTTAATCTATTGTTTTGAAATTTCTTATTAGATAATCAATTATTTTGGCATGAAACACATAAACTTGAAAATAGTGATTTTTTAATTCTTAACTATTAATAACATGTGAATACATCACTAGAAGTGATTTTTCGTTACGATTCAGAATATATGATTACTTTTTCACGAATCATTATAACTAATGCGAATCGATCAATTCTTTACTCACTTTATTTTTCACATTTTTGCCCGATTCTTCAAAATCTGTATCTCATTTGTAAAATTCGATCGCATATTTGAATTCCTTGCGGAAAATCAAGTCGGATGATATATAATTTGCATATTGTTTATTAGATTTGATAATTTTGGTAGATTAATTTCAAGAACTATGAACAATTGACGAACAAATGCATAAACCCAAAATGAACTGTATTGTGACACGTGTCCCGCCCCTTTTTCCTTTTTTTTCACTTTTTTGCACATTGCCATGTGGCGCCTTACCATTGGCCCATACATATCATCAAACAACCATTATAGCCTCCTTCGCCGTTAGATCAACACGCACATCATCAAATAACCAGTATAGCCTCCTTCGCTTTGACCATTCTTTTGGGCCTTAACTGTTTTTTTTTTCAGATTGGCCCTTTTTGGTGCGCCCTTGTTGGGCCTTTTGCCTCCATCACCTTATTTCAAAAACATGCACCCCCATGCTGATTTCACATAAATAAAAAACATTTGGACTACATTAATCTGGGCCAGCGCCCCATATGCTGTACACACCCTTTTTTTAATTTTCATCACCCTTGTGTTGGCTGGAATTTCGACGCACATGAATGTTTGAAATAAGCTAGTAGAGCTTAAAGAGATATTCTGAAAAAGGATATGTTGATTTCGACGAAAGGCTAGTGAGAACGTAGTCGAATAAGACTCTTTGCATAAAGGGAAATTGTGGTCTGGGAGTTGTATTCGACGAGCATAATTCAAAATAAGGCTAATAACTTTTTTTTTCCTTACCCGTTTCTTGAAGACACGTGGAAAGTTGTAGATAGCGAAGTACATGCAATCGAAAATGTGGCATCTTCTGGAGAAGAGACCTTTTGATTACAATTATTTTCGATTCATTATAAATAGGAATCTTAGTAATTAGGATTTGTGTGTTCAAACTTGTACAAAAACTCAAATATTACTCAAAGTATTTGTGTGTGTTGAGAAACGAGTTCCTGAGTGCAATGTACATGTGATAAGCATATTTTTACACTTTTTATCAAATCATTTAAGATTTTGTCATTAACATTTGCTGTAAATTTACTTTGAAGTCATTTACATTTATGAATTGTAACTTTATTTTTAACAAACTGAAAGAAAATTTTTGAAATGTTGATAAGTAATAAAATTTGAAGAAAGTATAAGCCCATGTCCTAGGATTAATCTAGTCGATCCTACGAGTAACCAAATTTATATCACGCTATTTGCGGGTTACCATTCCATCAAAGAAATTTGAGCTTCTTCCCATCTTGTTTGCAATTTTTGAAATAACATTTTTACTTCGATAAAAATTCTTGAAACAAAAAGTTAAAATTTGCTCCTTAAAATGCTTGTGTTTACTTTCCTTTGATTTGTGAACATAAAGAGGAATATCAACAGTTGTTCCAAGAATGGTTAAGACCTCAAAATACAGGATCAAAGGTTCTTGTGATTTACCTTAAAAGGTATCTGCAAATGATGGGTCTTTACTCCAGATGGCTGTGATGTGTCAGACATATAATCCCATATCTCTGGTAAAAGAGGACCCAATGCTCTCCATAATACTCGCCAACAACTGGCTAAGTACCCGGTCATATTGTGATGTTTATTTCATCACCAATATGTCCCTTGCATCTGTTTTGTCAGCATAAGACACAACACACATTCATATCATGCATATATCATGCATAATTGAATTCATATTCATGTCACATTTGTTGATAATATTTGTTTCATTCACCTTGGTTGTGTTCATCCCTGAGTGATATGTTTCATCTCTCCAATAGATTGGTCAGCCATAGGCAAGAAATATATATCCTTTCTAAAACTCCCCACTGAGTTAATCCGCATGGAAGTTTTGATTTTGTTCTCCTTTCCACACTTGGATAGAATAATCCCAGTTCGAGTTCATTCCTCACTAGTTAGCGTCTTGTTTGACGGTATCTCTTCAGTTTGTTCCTGGATTGAGTTGGTCTTTTGGCCATTTTTGATAACTTGAACCTCTTAATTAAAAGGGCATTTATTTTTCGCCTTTTAGATGGTTTACGATCCCAGAGTGGAATTGTGAGGTTCCCCCCAACAAGATAAATTTATTCTGCTTTGGAATCTATGCATGAAAGCAAGTGGCAATCTCTTTGAGAAGCTTGTTTCTATCCCTGAATTTCCCAGTGAATCGGCAAATTGTAACACCCCCAATCTATACCCCGAGCAATTAAAGCGACAACAAATAATCTGAGTATAATTAAAACATTCATGGAATAAACGGGAGCGTCACATCAAATTAACGAAATACAACAACCTGCTCATATAGATATGCAACAATCAGGTAGCAACATTAACAGAGGAACTCAATTCCTAACACCCACAATTCAGATACAGAATAAAAGCGGAAAATCTGCAACTGAAATCTCATATATAAATAAACATAAAAGTTTGTCTGTCTTATACCGAATCATACATACACAATCCAAAAAGATATATATACATAATATCACATAACGATCTCCCCGACTACCCGGTGCTACATATCAGAGCCGACCGACAAAAGAATGAAGACATAATCTTCACAAAAAGACCTCTAGCATCTAATCTGCAATGCCTCATAGAGCATTCAAAACAGCAGAAGAGTGAGAAACACAATTATAATATAGTTGCATACAAATATGTAATAACATGAAATACGCATACAAAACATTCTCACCACAACATACACTATAGTTCAAATACAACACAACGCAATTCATAACTCATACATCCATCACAAAGGCATATCAATCATGCTCAATACATTTATCACCAATATATATATATATATCAACTCATCCATCCCATTCACAAATCCCACACATAATCAATCCATTCATGACTTATGTAAATGTACAGAGACTGACACAACGACTCTATGCATGCAGTACCATTCCATCCATCATTCTCATCATTAATTGACTCAGGAATTATTGGAATCATCGCTTGTTACTTAGTGTAACTCCCCGTCGGGCAAACGATGTTCCCCGTCGCTTTAGGTCCTTTTTGTATAAGGCACACGACGTTTATGGATCGCTTTAGGTCCTCTTTGTATAAGGCACACGATCCGATCGCTTTAGGTCCTCTTTGTATAAGGCACACGATCGTCTATAACGTCGCTTTAGGTCCTCTTTGTATAAGTCACACGATCGTTATAGCAGATTCCCTCTGGAATCGTTTCGTCGCTCACACCCCACAAGGGCACACGACATCACAAGATGCATATCATGATGCTTGGCATACAATGACTCATGACAATCAAATGCATTCACATATACAACCATGTGAACCATTTCAACATCCATAATCATGCATATACAATCAAACACAACACAATGCATTTACTTGCCCTAAGGCCACAAACCACCATCACAACATTTCATCACACACATTCACATCATATAACAGCACACAAGCCATACATTATATATCCAAAAACATATTTCATGATAACACATCAATCGCACACAATTACGACGATACAAGTCGAAAAACGACACGTTTCCGAATTCCCGACATAATTAAATCGGCCACTAATCCCAAAAACCATTTTTATAAGAAAGAACAACTCAATAACTTTCCAACGGTACAAAGAACGTCCCGATCTGAATTACGGATCAAAAGTTACAGATTTTAGAAAATAGTTTTAATTTTGATGTTCCATGTCACGCTAAGCGGGCTCCTCCCCGCGCTGAGCGCCCTCCTCACTGCCTGGTGAGGTTGCAAATTTTCAATACCGCGCTAAGCGTGCAGACCCACGCTGAACGCGCACTGCGAAATTCAAAAAAATAAACCCTTCGCAAATCCAACCCCAAAAATCCCATTTCTCATCCCAAATCAATTCCAACAGCAAAATAAGTATCAACAATTGTTCATAAACACAGTGTGATTATACAACGCGATTTATACCGATTTCTGACCGTGAAAACATTGATTCTTATTCGTTTATCTCATTTCAACCTATAATTAAAAAAACTAGCAAACATTCCAACACCCACATACATAATCATACACAAGCATAGAATAACCGAGTTTTGCACCCTTACCCGATTAATCGTGCTTTGAAGTGTCGGTTGAATCGTTCTCTAAACTTTCAAGTTTTTCCTCTTTTTCTTCTTTTCTTTCTCTTTTCCTTCTTTTCTTTCTTCCCTTTCTATTTTCTCTCTTTTTCTCTCTATGTTTCTATTTTAAATGAAAAACAATATCTAACCAAGCCAAAAAGACCAAAATACCCCTACACTCAATTTTCTCGCAAACGTTCCCAAAACGCGATAAAACATAATAACGATAAACATAACACATTTACCAATTAAAAACCAAGAATAAAATAATATAAAGACAAAAATAATTAAATCGACTCGATTAAAATAAATCTAACAAAAATCGGGCGTTACAACTCTCCCCCACTTAGAAATTTTCGTCCTCGAAAATATTACCTGAAACAAACAACTCCGAATACGATTCCCGCATCCGACTCTCCAAATCCCAAGTCAAATTGCCCTCAGCAGCGCCTCTCCACACTACTTTCACAAGCGCAATATCCTTGCCTCTTAACCGCATCAACTCCCGATCCAAAACTCTCATCGGTAATGCCTCAACCGTAAGGTTTTCCCTTACCTCAACCTCATCCATCGGAATCACATGCGACGGATCCAGAACATACTTCTGAAGCTGTGAAACATGGAACACATCATGCAAATTTGAAAGATTCGGTGGCAACGCCACCCGATAAGCCACAGCACCCACTCTCGCGGATATCTGGTAAGGACAAACAAACTGAGAAGTAAGTTTCTTCGACTTCAATGCATGTCCAACACCCATCACCGGCGTAACTCTCAAAAATACATGATTGCCTTCTCGAAACTCAAGATCTTTCCTCCTTCGATCATGACAACTCTTCTGCCTACTCTGAGAAGCCTTCATCTTCTCACGAATAAGTTTCACCTTTTCCGTAGTTTGTTGAACTAACTCCGGTCCAACCACCGAACTCTCACCAGATTCATGCCAACACAAAGGTGTTCGACATCTTCTTCCATACAACGCTTCAAAAGGTGCCATCCCAATACTCGAATGGAAACTGTTGTTATACGTGAACTCCACCAACGAAAGATAACTATCCCAATCACCACCTTGCTCAAGAACACAAGCTCTCAGCAAATCTTCCAATGACTGAATAGTTCTCTCGGTCTGACCATCCGTCTGAGGATGATAAGAAGAACTCAATCTCAACTTGGAACCTAACGCCTTTTGCAAACTTTCCCAAAATCTGGAAGTAAACCTCGGATCTCGATCTGAAACAATACACAACGGAACACCATGTAGCTTCACAATCACACGGATATAAATCTCAGCCAACCTCTCCAATGAAAAATTGATGTCAATCGGAATGAAATGTGCCAATTTAGTCAGCCTATCCACAATCACACAAATGGCATTATGTCCTCTCTGAGTATTCGGCAACCCTGTCACAAAATCCATTGAAATGTTGTCCCATTTCCACTCGGGAATATCCAACGGTTGCAATAATCCACTAGGTTGCAATAAACAAACTGAGCCACATCCCTCTTCAATCCGGACCACCAAAAGATCTTCTTCAAATCTTGATACATCTTATTAGCTCTCGGATGTATACTCAAACTACTCTGGTGTCCTTCCTCTAGAATCATCTTTTTCAATTCCGAATCATCAAGAATACAAATTCTACCATGGAATCTCAAAACACCCTGATCATCCACTTTAAAGTCACCATTCACACCTTTACCTCCAATCGTCATCAAATCAACAAATTTCACATCCAACCTCTGTTTCTCGCTAACGGTCAACAGAAAATCATTAGTGACCTTTAACATACCAAGCCTCACATGTCAATTCACACACCAAACTCAAATCTCTAAATTCTTCCAAAAGTTCCCACTCTTTAACCATCAAAGCAGACATATGCAAAGACTTCCGGCTTAACGCATCGGCTACCACATTAGCTTTACCAGGATGGTAATTCAAGCTAAAATCGTAGTCCTTCAAAAATTCCAACCATCTCCGTTGCCTCATATTCAACTCTTTCTGATCAAACAAGTCTTTTAAACTCTTATGATCACTAAAGACTTCGAATCTTACACCGTAGAGATAATGTCTCCAAATTTTCAACACAAAAACCACCGCCTCTAATTCCAAATCATGAGTAGGGTAATTTTTCTCATGAACCCTCAATTGTCTCGAAGCATAAGCCACCACCTTACCTTCTTACATCAACACTCCACATAAACCACTCAAAGACGCATCGCAATACACCATAAACGGTTCACTAGGATTCGGTAAGATCAAAATCGGAGTTGTAGTCAATCTTCTTGTTAGTTCTGAAATTAGCAGCAATTTTGGTAAAACAAAGTGTTGCATCAAGATGTCATGCTTGATGTCTTAACATGTGTTTCTAACATTCTGCAGGTGGTTTATCTGAGTGTTGCAGGACTGCGTGCATGATATCAAGATTGATGTCTTAACCTCTGTTGACAGAACATTCTGTTAAGATGTGGTTGTTTTATTGGTTGCGCGTTATTTGCAACTTGTGAGTTTTTGTTGAGTGATTGCATGCGAAATTCATGGAGCAGATTTATTCTGAAGCAATCGTTTTTTGTTACTTTGTAGAGTATATTTTGTGGCTATTTTTAGGGCAAAAAGATTTGAAGTTTAAATCTGTTTTTAATTGTGAATCAAATCTAGGATTTGCTAATGCCCAAACCCTGTGAGGAATGTTTCTGGGAATATTATGTGGCACTGTTTTATAGGTCTAAAAGATTCAAGTCAGAATCAAGAAGAATATTGAAGAGTAATGACTTTCTAATTATGGAGATAAATTAGGAAGGATTTGATTGAAGACCTATTTTGTAGGAGAATCTTTTGCAAATTTGTAGCAGCTGATATGCTGTGATTTGAAGCCCAAATCCAGTTGGGAATATGTTATAAATAGAATGCTTGTAACCTAGCAAATAAATGAGTCCAAGATGTAGATCATTAGGGTTTTGTCTTTGTGCCACTCTCTAGGAGAGTTGGTATGTGTTTACCTCGAAGCCTGTAGGTAAGAGGTGTTTTGTTCTTGATCAAAGCTTTTAAGCAAGATCAAGTATTGTCATTGAAGTGTATCGTCTATTTTTCTGTAACTGAAGAGTTATTAGTAATCAAGTTGTTGATGCAGTGGCTGAGGTGTTGACTGCTAGACATCATTGTGATGATTGGAAGTGAGATGGAGTCTCTTATCTAGGGTGGACTTAGGTAGAAGGGTCATTGGGTAGTGATTAAGTGAGTAGATCATCAACGGGTGTGTTGATTGTAGGATCTATGAATTGATACTGCTGATAGTGAACTTCCTTCCTGGCTTGGTATGCCCTCAGATGTAGGTTGTTAGACCGAACTGGGTAAACAATTCTTGTGTGCACTTTACTTTTCAGCAACTTCTTTTTTTTGTCTATATCTTGTATATGTTGTTGATAACAGACCAGATGTCTCGACATGTTATGTGACATCTGGGACTGCTATACCAGAATTTCAATTTATATCAGAGCAGGCATCCTGTTCGTTTTTCTTGGTGAGATCCTAGGGAAGATACTTTCTGGTTCATGTGCAAGGAAAATAGTTTTACTGAGAAGTTGTATGGACTTGGTTAGTTCATATGTTGTTTGAATGGTCCTTTGAAGTGGAGGATGGACTATTCATGATAGGGTGTGTATTGGCTCTGTTTGAAGTTGTCAGGCGTGTAGCTTTGGTGGTGAGCTGCTTTGTGGGGTGATTTATTTTCAACCTATGCTGACCTATTGCACCTGGGGTGTGGTGTTTGTGCAAAGGTTATTAAGTTTTGTCTGAAGGTTGTAGAGGGGTTTTCTTTATTTGTGTTCCGCTGCATATGTATTTGTCAAAAAACTCCTTGTGGTTTTGTGTGTTAAGGCTGCATCACTATGTTCTCCTCTGAAGGTGTATCACATGATGTGGTGATACTTGAGGCATCTGGGTTGTGTGTCTAAGAAGTTTCTTTCAAGAAACATGTCTTAGATAAGTGTGCTGGTCAAGAGATGATCAACATAGTGTCACTCATTGGATTAGTGTATTTCTGATCCAAGTGAGTAGGAGTACAAAGGCTGTTTGTTTTTGTGAAGGTCAAGCTCAAATGTCAAGGACATTTTCTCTGAAATCTGAAAGTTCCTTCTGATCAAAGCAGCCAGATGTATGCAATCTTGTTTATGGCCATGGAGCAAATTGTGTTTGAAAGGAGTTCTATGTGTGTATCAACCATAGGATGTGCAGTTATTGGAGGGGAGAATGAATAATTCCCTCAAGAGTTCTTAGCAGTTAATAAGGGGGAGTCCTTCATCTGATGTTGGAAGAACTAGAAGA
This sequence comes from Lathyrus tuberosus, assembly GCA_022829125.1. Taxonomy (NCBI): domain Eukaryota; kingdom Viridiplantae; phylum Streptophyta; class Magnoliopsida; order Fabales; family Fabaceae; genus Lathyrus; species Lathyrus tuberosus. Next base: position 6,244,361 of record JALAZF010000121.1, read on the forward strand.
AATATCAGACATAATGTCTTGACATCTTTGTATTGAGAATTTAGTTTTCTCAATATGTCTGGTGGTGTTTCTCATAAACAGGATGGAGGTTGTTTACTCAAACTTGATATCACTATCAAGTCTATGAGAGCATGGAACTCTTGTTCTAGTGGAAGAGAAACTCAAAGGGCTGTGCTTAGAGGGGGTGTATTAACCTAACTAGTTGACTGGTGTCTTCATTGTTGGAATGCCGTCCAAATCATCTAGGATGAGCATTTCAGATTTGTGTTTGGAGCAAGGAGGAGGTGGGTGTTTTTTTTGGGATCAAAGGATTATGGTTCCCTGGTATTTGCATGAGAAGTTTCTTCTTAAGCTGGAGTTCAGGTATGTGGTGTCCTCACATAAGGGAACTTTGTTTGCAAGGATTGAAGAGCATCCTTGTAGGTTGAAGTGTTGGGAGAAACATATTTTTTTTAACAATCTGTTTGTGATGACCAGTCAATTTTTTTTGTATGCTCCAGAAACCTGTTAGAGGGAATCTCCTCTTTAGGTATAGAAGGATGGCATCCAACATCTCAAAGTCAGACAGGGGGTTTGAACATTAGAAGTCTGAGAAGAAGTTTCTTGAGATGTAGAGTATGCAGGTTCCTGCATGTGTGTATGATCTGGTTTTGAAGGTTGATCAGCTACTGATGGTTGAACCTCTTGTGTCCCTTGCAAAAGATGTATGTGGATTACTATGGTTGCTGTCTTCAAAGCCATAGTAAAATCCATGTGATTTAGATTGATGTCGGAACTGATGTTGAAACATCATTTCAGTTCATTGCTTCCTCAGCCAAGGAAGTTTGTTTAGCTCAGGATAAAGTGAAAGGTCAAGACACTGATCTAATCTGGAAGGCTATTGTGGTGTGAATACTTTTGTGTGAATGCTTTTGTGGTATGAATGGGTGTCATGATGGTTTGTCATGAGGAAGAATCAGCAGATGCCTGATGTGTGCGAAAGAAAAATGTCAGACCAATTGCCCTACCTTGTGTGCGAAGGTAGTCTTATCTGACTAATGATAAATACTTTGACAGGAGCTGAGTATTTTTCTATCCTCTAATAAGGGTGTGCATTTGACTAATGATAAATACTTTGACGGGAGCTAAGTATTTGTCGGATGTGAGTATGCAAGTCTGCATTCTGAATTCTTTTCTTCAGAGAGGGTGTGCAAGCTTATTTCTCTCTATGGTGTTTAGGTGTTTATGTTAACCAGAATAAGCTGCTGTGGAAGTGTTTTATTGGAAGCTTCTTGAAGGACTTCTATGCGTAATGAGTCCTTTGAATGGTGATGGGAAGCTGATGTCCTAAATGATGTTGTAACATCATGTTTGTTGATGGTTATATTTAGAAGATGATTGCTCAAGCATTATTGTCAGAAGAGGTGTTCCTGACTATGTGGATTAGAATATGGAGATTCTGATCTTGTTTTTAGTAGTATGTTCTGGCAAAGCATGTCTACTATTTTTGAAGACTTCACTAGTATCAACAACTACTAGTGGATGTAATGGCAGAGGAATTGTGTCAGATGATGTGATCTGATTAGAAAGTTTTTTTGGCAGAGGAATTAGATTTGAGGTGCTCTGTTCTGGATGTTCTATGTCTTGTATTGATATGCTTTGCAAACTGGTGGCTACAAAGAGGGAGTTACTTTTGGCTGGTTGTACTGCAAGTATCTATTGAAGAGATTGGATCTCAGTAAAGCTTTTAAGTAAGCTGAGAAGTTGTGGAGGTTGTGAGCAGTGTCAAACCAGTCAGGATAATTGGATGTGTTCTCCAAGAGTGAAAGTTTAGTATGTGAATGTGCTCAGCAAATGTGTGAAGATCTGGTTCTCAAATGTTCATCTCCATCAAGAGCATTGGTGATCCATGACAGGTGGAGTACTTGTCTATGGATTTTGCTGCAAAGGTGCATATATTGTGAAGTTTGCATGCTGATCAAGCTTGTCGAGATTGGTTGCCTCTTATGAGGATATAATGTCAGATAACATGCTATGACATTAGGCTGCTGGATGGCGTTTTGGTGTGTTCTTAATAGGACATGTATGGTACTAGCCATGTGAAGCTAATTGTTTGAATCATGTGCGCACATGCATCTGAGGAGGAGTCTGAAGGACAGTTTTGTTTGTGTCTGGGAGAATGTATTTTTCTCTGCAGTTTTTGGAAGAACTCTGTAGGGGTCTTTGTTGATGGGAGATGTCACACTTGTCTTGGTGTGTGTTATTAATTCAAAGTAAGAGGACTTTACTTAGAGTGTAGTGGAAGGCAGTCTGTTTGTGCTTCAAATCTTGTGGATGATTGTGTGAAGCATTCCTGATTCTATTGGTTTGTATCTCAAGGAACAAGAATGTCTATGGCTGTAAAGTTCAAGGTGGATTTGTACAGGGTATGGATGGTTTCTGGATGAGAGAGATCAATGGTGATTTTGGTCTTAATCTAAGAGTTTGTTGGTTGTAGTACAAGGATGTGATCCTGGTACTTTCTTACTATATGATCATAAAGGTGTCATGGGATATCATTGGTGATTTTGTGGTGTTTCTTGTTGAAGGAGCAACTTCTGTCAGTTAAATGTACTAGTGTTGTTTGAGGATCAAGCATTAAGTGAATTCGTTCAGCAGGTGTGTTGAACAGAGGGTGAGCTCTTGAAGACATGAAGATGAGTCTTATATTTTCCATTAATTTAAGGTGTTCTTCTTGCAAAGGAGCCCTGGGTATCTTAGATAGGGGGAGTTGAACTTTTGGTGTTGAAGTAGTGCAGTTGTTTATCAAGATTGTTTGTGGCTCTGGTGAGGGTGTTATGTCAGATAAGATATCGTGACATTGTGTTACTGGTGAAGTTCATGGTGGACACGACAGTTTAGACCTGGTGTGTCAATGGATTGAACCAGAAGTGTACATTTACCCCAATGTTCTGTTCTGAGTATGTTGGTTAGATGATTCAGAGTTTGCCTTTGGAACTTTTTGTGCTTGGTCTGTATTAATGTACTCTCTTCTCTATGGATTTGTTCTGAATGTTGCTTAGTGGAGTTTGTTATGGAAGTTTCCTAGTGGAGTTTGTCTAATTATGGCTAAAAAGGGGGAGAGTAGTGTGGCTTAGTAATGTTGGCATAGTAATGATATGTGTGCATTGGATTTTCTGGAAGAGATGGGGTTTTCTGGTTCCTTGGCTCTCTGTGGTTGGTTGGCTTTCTGGGTTAGATGTGGTTGTCTGGTGTGTTGTGTCTCTGCTGCAGGTTCTCTGATATGTGTTCTCTGGTGGTATCTCTGATGTGCGCTGATATTATTTTAGCCAAAATTTGCCAAAGGGGGAGATTGTTAGTTCTGAAATTGGCAGCAATTTTGGTAAAACAAAGTGTTGCATCAAGATGTCATGCTTAATGTCTTAACATGTGTTTCTAACATTCTGCAGGTGGTTTATCTGAGTGTTGCAGGACTGCGTGCATGATATCAAGACTGATGTCTTAACCTCTGTTGATAGAACATTCTGTTAAGATGTGGTTGTTTTATTGGTTGCGCGTTATTTGCAACTTGTGAGTTTTTATTGAGTGATTGCATGCGAAATTCATGGAGAAGATTTATTCTGAAGCAATCGTTTTCTGTTACTTTGTGGAGTATATTTTGTGGCTATTTTTAGGGCAAAAAGATTTGAAGCTTAAATCTATTTTTAATTGTGAATCAAATCTAAGATTTGCTAATGCCCAAACCCTGCGAGGAATGTTTCTGGGAATATTATGTGGAGCTGTTTTATAGGTCTGAAAGATTCAAGTCAGAATCAAGAAGAATATTGAAGAGTAATGACTTTCTAATTATGGAGATAAATTAGGAAGGATTTGATTGAAGACCTATTTTGTAGGAGAATCTTTTGCAGATTTGTAGCAGCTGATATGCTGTGATTTGAAGCCCAAATCCAGTTGGGAATATGTTATAAATAGAATGCTTGTAACCTAGAAAATAAATGAGTCCAAGATGTAGATCATTAGGGTTTTGTCTTTGTGCCACTCTCTAGGAGAGTTGGTATGTGTTTACCTCGAAGCCTGTAGGTAAGAGGTGTTTTGTTCTTGATCAAAGCTTTTAAGCAAGATCAAGTATTGTCATTGAAGTGTATCGTCTACTTTTCTGTGACTGAAGAGTTATCGGTAATCAAGCTGTTGATGCAGTGGCTGAGGTGTTGACTGCTAGACATCATTGCGATGATTGGAAGTGAGATGGAGTCTCTTATCTAGGGTTGACTTAGGTAGAAGGGTCATTGGGTAGTGATTAAGTAAGTAGATCATCAACGGGCGTGTTGATTGTAGGATCTATGAATTGTTATTGCTAATAGTGAACTTCCTTCTTGGCTTGGTATGCCCCCAGATGTAGGTTGTTAGACCGATCTGGCTAAACAATTCTTGTGTGCACTTTACTTTTCAGCAACTTCTTTTTTTTGTCTATATCTTGTATATGTTGTTGATAACAGACCAGATGTCTCGACATGTTATGTGACATCTGGGACTGCTATACCAGAATTTCACTTCTCTTAAGCTCACTAAAACTTTCCTCACACTGAATATCCCAAATGAACGCCTTACCTTTACAAGTCAGTTGGGTCAATGGAAGTGCTAACTTGGAAAAGCCTTCAATGAATCTTCGATAATATCCAGCTAAACCCAAAAAGCTTCTAATTTCAGTAACAGATCTAGGAGCCTCCCATTGTAGAACTGCATCTACTTTGGATGGATCCACAACAATACCATTACCTGAAATCACATGCCCAAGAAAACTCACTTTTGACAACCAGAACTCACACTTGGACAACTTGGCATAAAGTTTCTTCTCCTTCAAAATTTTCAATACAATACGCAAATGCTCCGCATGCTCCTCCCGGGACTTAGAATAAATCAAGATGTCATCAATAAACACAACAACAAATTGATCCAAATGGTCATGGAAAATAAGGTTCATATACTCCATAAACACTCCCGGCGCATTAGAAAACCCGAACGACATCACGAAATATTCATAATGTCTGTAGCGTGTCCTAAAAGCCGTCTTCTGAATATCTTCCTCCTTCACTCTAATCTGATGATAACCTGACCTCAAATCAATTTTACTAAACACACACGCACCTACCAACTGGTCCATCAAATCATCAATTCTTGGAAGAGGATACTTATTCTTAATCGTCACCTTATTCAGCTGGCGATAATCAATACACAATCGCATACTCCCATCTTTCTTCTTCACCAATAAAACTGGAGCACCCCAAGACGATACACTCGGCCTCGCAAACCTCTTTTCTAACAATTCATTCAGCTGCTTCTTCAACTCAACCAACTCATATGCCGACATACGATAAGGTGCCATAGACACAGGTCTAGTACCTGGAACTAGATCTATAGAAAACTCCACCTCTCTCTCTGGCGGCACATCAAAAATATCCTCCGGAAACACCTCCGGAAAATCACACACGACTGGAAACACATCAATTGCAACTTGACTATCCACTGTCAACGATGCAAACAACCCAAACAACTGACCTTCCTCCGCCAAAATTTTATTCAACTCTTTGGTAGATAAGAAACTCGATTCCTCGTCTTCTTCAAGCGAAGGAAATCTTACCAACTTATGATAACAATCAATATGAACTCGAATGAACTGCAACCAATTCATTCCCAGAACTACGTCTAAACCCTCCAACGGCAAACACACCAAATCCATAGCAAACTCCTTACAACTTAAACAAACCAGAGAAGTAGTTACCGACCCCAATGCTGGAGTATCAATAACCATCTCTCCACCCATCGATGACAACAAAAGGTTTAAACGCCGTGCACACTCAGACGAAATAAATGAATGAGTCGCTCCGGTATCAATAATAGCAACTAAAGGCGTACTATTAATAAAACAAGTACCTCTGATAAGACGATCTGCACTAGTAGGCTGAGTTCCTAACAATGCAACACTTTCCCTCCAGCTTGAGCTTGCTTTGGTTTCGGACACTTCGTACTAACATGACCAGGTTCACCACAGTTGAAACACTTCACCCATTCCTCTTGCAATCAGCTGCGACATGTCCTAAACCTCCACAATTGGAACACTTCTTCATATCCTTTCTACATTCAAACTGACGATGTCCTAAGTCACCACACCTAAAACATCTCGGAGGATTATACATACCTCCCCCACTTGGCCTTTTATCAAAATTAGCCCTTTGCTTTCCCTTGTCAGCTGGTGACACATAAGGACCACCACGAAATGGTTGCTTTCCTTTCCTTTCATTCACGCTCTTATAATGAGTAGAACGAGCTTTGCTATCCTCCTCATAAATTCTACAACAATCCACCAAATCTGAAAACCTCCTAATCCTTTGATAACCAATTGCCTGCTTAATCTCAGGACGCAACCCGTTCTCAAACTTCACACATTTGGGAAACTCCGCAGTTGCTTCAGCATAATATGGATAAAACTGAACAAGCTCCACAAACTTAGCAGTGTAATCAATAACAGACATGTTACCCTGTTTCAACTCCAAGAACTCTATCTATTTCTTTCCTCTAACATCTTCAGGGAAATACTTCCTCAAAAACTCACTGCTAAACAAAGCCCAAGTGACCACTTCACTTGTAGCCTCCCACACATGACGCGTACTAACCCACCAATCATCAGCCTCCTCCTGCAACATGTGAGTACCCAGTCTCACCTTATGTTCCTCAGCACAGTCCATCACTCAAAAGATTCTTTCAATCTCCTTAAGCCAAATCTGAGCACCATGAGGATCATGTCTTCCTTTGAAGACAGGCAGTTTGTTCTTCCTGAACTCATCATTCCCACCAACATTAGGTGCATTCCGCACAGCCTGAGCCATAGCTTGCATATCAGCAGCAAGAGCAGCATCATTCCTACCAGCTATATTCTGTTCATATCCAATAATAGTAACTATGGTTAAACAATAAACTCGCCAGAACACAACTGACGCACAACAGACAACTTGGTCAAAATGACCGACACGGACTGGCACGGACTGACACGGACTGACACAAACTAGCTCTGATACCACTTAATGTAACACCCCCAATCTATACCCAGAGCAATTATAGCGACAACAAATAATCAGAGTATAATTAAAACATTCATGGCATAAACAGGAGTGTCACATCAAAGTAACGAAATACAACAACCTGCTCATATAGATATGCAACAATCAGGTAGCAACATAAACAGAGGAACTCAGTTCCTAACACCCACAATTCAGATACAGAATAAAAGCAGAAAATCTGCAACTGAAATCTCATATATATAAACATAAAAGTTTGTCTGTCTTATACCGAATCATACATACACAATCCGAAAAGATATATATACATAATATCACATAACGATCTCCCCGACTACCCGATGCTACATATCAGAGCCGACCGACAAAAGAATGAAGACATAATCTTCACAAAAAGACCTCCAGCATCTAATCTGCAATGCCTCATAGAGCATTTAAAACAGTAGAAGGGTGAGAAACACAATTATTATATAGTTGCATACAAATATGTAATAACATGAAATACGCATACAAAACATTCTCACCACAACATACACTATAGTTCAAATACAACACAACGCAATTCATAACTCATACATCCATCACAAAGGCATATCAATCATGCTTAATACATTTATCACCAATATATATATATATATATATATATATATATATATATATATATATCAACTCATCCATCCCATTCACAAATCCCACACATAATTAATCCATTCATGACTTATGTAAATGCACAGAGACCGACACAACGACTCTATGCATGCGGTACCATTCCATCCATCATTCTCATCATTAATTCACTCAGGAATTATTGGAATCATCGCTTGTTACTTAGTGTAACTCCCCGTCGGGCAAACGATGTTCCCCGTCGCTTTAGGTCCTCTTTGTATAAGGCACACGGCGTTTATGGATCGCTTTAGGTCCTCTTTGTATAAGGCACACGATCCGATCGCTTTAGGTCCTCTTTGTATAAGGCACACGATCGTCTATATCGTCGCTTTAGGTCCTTTTTGTATAAGGCACATGATCGTTATAGCAGATTCCCTCTGGAATCGTTTCGTCACTCACACCCCACAAGGGCACACGACATCAAAAGAAGCATATCATGATGCTTGGCATACAATGAAACATGACAATCAAATGCGTACACATATACAACCATGTGAACCATTTCAACATCCATAATCATGCATATACAATCAAACACAACACAATGCATTTACTTGCCCTAAGGCCACAAACCACCATCACAACATTTCATCACACGCATTCACATCATAACAGCACACAAGCCATACGTTATATATCCAAAAACATATTGCATGATAACACATCAATGGCACACAATTACGACGATACAAGTCGACAAACGACATGTTTCCGAATTCCCGACATAATTAAATCGGCCACTAATCCCAAAAACCATTTTTATAAGAAAGAACAGCTCAATAACTTTCCAACGGTACAAAGAACGTTCCGATCCGAATTACGGATCAAAAGTTATGGATTTTAGAAAATAGTTTTAATTTTGATGTTCCAGGTCGCGCTAAGCGGGCTCCTCCCCACGCTGAGCGCGCTCCTCACTGCCTGGTGAGGTTGCAAATTTTCAATACCGCGCTAAGCGCACAGACCCACGCTGAGCGCGCACTGCGAAATTTAGAAAAATAAACCCTTCGCAAATCCAACCCCAAAAATCTCATTTCTCATCCCAAATCAATTCCAACAGCAAAACAAGTATCAACAATTGTTCATAAACACAGTGTGATCATACAACGCGATTTATACCGATTTCCGACCGTGAAAACATCGATTCCTATTCGTTTATCTCATTTCGACCTATAATTAAAAAAACTAGTAAACATTCCAACACCCACATACATAATCATACACAAGCATAGAATAACCGAGTTTTGCACCCTTACCCGATTAATCGTGCTTTGAAGTGTCGGTTGAATCGATCTCTAAACTTTCAAGTTTTTCCTCTTTTTCTTCTTTTCTTTCTCTTTTCCTTCTTTTCTTTCTTCCCTTCCTATTTTCTCTCTTTTTCTCTCTATGTTTCTATTTTAAATGAAAAACAATATCTAACCAAGCCAAAAAGACCAAAATACCCCTACACTCAATTTTCTCGCAAACGTTCCTAAAACGCGATAATACATAATAACGATAAACATAACATATTTACCAAATAAAAACCAAGAATAAATTAATATAAAGACAAAAATAATTAAATCGACTCGATTAAAATAAATCTAACAAAAACCGGGCGTAACACAAATGGTAGTCTCTTTCCGAGCAGTTTGTCTATCCCCGTTGAAGCTATCGGCATATCAAATTTTTCTTTCATCTTATGGCATCTCTCCAAAGAAGCCTCGAAGGGAAGTATGATGAAGATATTTTCCAGCAAATGGCATCTCTCTAGAGAAGTTTGTTGTGAATCTTTATTCTCTATCAAATGGCATCTCTTCGGACAAAGTCCCGCAGAGGAGTTTGATTGTTGAAACCTCTTTTTTACATCACATGGCATCTCTCCAAAGAAGTCTCAAAGAGAAGTGTAATGAAGTTCATTTTTCCATCAAATGGCATCTCCCCAGTGAATCCTTGTGAGAAGTTAGATGAAGACCCTTACAAGAAGTTTCTCTTTATTTGAGAAATTCATTTTGCAAAGTTAACTAACCTGCATCTCTTTGAAGATCCCCGGTGAAGTTATTATTTCAGCAAGTAATTACCATTTTCAAGTGAGAGACTTGATAAGAAGAAATCGTGACCAATTTCATGGCTTATGTCCAGAAATGAGGGGAAGTTTATTCCAGAAAACCGAGACTAGTTTCATGGCTTATGTACAAAAACGAGGGGAAGTTTATTCCAGAAAACCGAGACCAATTTCATGGGTTATGTCCAGAAACGAGGGGAAGTTTATTCCAGAAAACCAAGACAAGTTTCGTGGCGTACGACCCGATACATGGGGAAGTTTATTTTTACCCTTGCTAAGTAATACTACTTAGTCAAAGAAGATGCTAAATCATTTTTCCCAACATTGAAAGTTCAAATTTCCAGAATTATAACACTATCCCCTGTGGAGTTGTGTTCCTCTCCCAATTAAAGTTGTTATCTCCCTCTAAATAGATTTACAACAATTTTTCCAAATTTTCTTTCCCCAGTGGATAATCCTGTTGCTACACCCCTGTGGTTTAGACTGTCCTCAGTCTCCTGTGGCATCATTGCCCACAGGTCTCATATCTTGCATTCTTAAGCACATTCATATCATATCACCTTTGTGGCATCTTAGGGGCCAAAATTGTGTATTGTTGTATTTAAGCCTCCCCTATCTGGTCGAGACTAAGATGTCAATCTTCATCTCTCTAGATCAGGGAAACTTAAATAGGGGCATCTGTCATACCCTAATTTTTTACCCCCCAAGATGCCACCTCAATTGCATCATTGGCATAACATTCATCATTTACATTTATACATGTCTTTATGCATCACTAACAATCACAAGTACAAGATGAGTGTGTGCTTACTTGCTTCACAGGTTAGGTGATCCCCCCTAAAGCTCAAGCAGATGAATTATCAAAGGGTGAGCTGCATGTTCAACATCTCAAGTCCCTTAGTCATCCATGAAGATCAAAATATTTCATCTCATCAATAATCAAGTTCAAAATTGCATCATGACAAGCTCATCAAGCCTCAAGATCCTTAGTGCACCCAAATTAGGGTTTTGACCTAATTCAGTCCCTGAGTTGACTTTTGAAACAAGGCATGATCCCAAGCCTTCAAATATGTTTCAAGGACCTAAAATGCCTGATATTAATCCCTTCATATGATTGGATTAACCCAAAGAACTTAATTCACAAGCAATGCAAGAATTCAAATTCATCGGGTCCACAAACTAGGGTTTATGAGGAAAAGTCAATTGTACATTTGACTTTTGACCAAAACATAATCCCAAACCTTGGGACATGATTCAAAACACTCAAAAACACCTTTGGAGTCCATCCATAATGTTTAAATAGCCTAAGAGTTTGATTTTATAAAGGATCACAAAGTTCAAAGTTCATCTGATACAAAAGTCAACTATGTGTAGCGCGAATTTTTGCATGGTTGCGAAGCACTATCGCTTTGGGGTACTACAGTTCGATTCATTTTTTATCCTATTGAAGCTGATGAAGGAAGGGAAATAGAAGTCTCCAATTAACCCTGCTTGCAAACTGAGTTTAAACAGATGACTGTTGGTTTACAGATGCTATTAAGATTGTGGGTCTCTCTTAGGTTATTTTGTTAAGAACACTGGGTCTAGGCTATTGGTAGGATGTTAGGACTGATGCTTTTCGATAGATGTAAGAAGGTATGGGATTTTGGGTTTTTGATTAGTGTGCTCGCTAAGATTTTTCCAATCTTATGCCTACGTATTCCCGTTTAACAAAATAGGGAAATCAGAGCGATCGTAGTTCCTCCTATTCTATGGGAGGAAAAAAGGTTGTTTTGGTGTCTTGTTCAAAGCCCAAGACGTGAAGCTGAAGGTGATTTGTATCTTGTTCAAAGCCCAAGATTTGAAGCTGAATGGTCTATTTATATCTTGTTCGAAGCCCAAGATATGAAGCTAAAGGGTTTTGACTTTGTCATCTCTTAAAGAGGGGTATTTGGTCTGTTTGTCACAACTGTTGCGTGACTGGTTATAAAGGAGATTTACTTTAACTGGGATATGTGAATCCAGCAATGCCATAATTTCCTTTATGGGAGTTTTTAACCTGAAGGAGAAGACTTTAACTCAGTTTAGAGGAATGCCATCTTTCCTTAGGAATTTCTCATGCTAAAAAAGGGACAGTGGTGTGGATGTAAATAATCCTGAGGCTTGCCGCTTACAGCAATTAGATGGGGGGAAAAGGAGTTGTTGATGTTTGTATACCGTGAGCAAGGCACAGATTGATGCTAAAAGGTTGATTGACTCAACCGGGGTTTCCTTATACAAAGCCTAAGAGGAGGCTATTGGCCCAACAAGAGGGTGTTTTTATGTGTCTTGTACGAAGCCCAAGACGGAGGCTAAAGGTTTGACTCAACAAGAGAGTCTTTTATATTCAACAAGAGAGTGATTTGTATCTCGTACGAAGCCCGAGATGGAGGCTAAAAGGAGGTTTGACTCAACAAGAGAGTCTTTTATACTCAACAAGAGAGTGTTTTGTATCTCGTACGAAGCCCGAGATGGAGGCTAAAAGGAGATTGACTCAACAAGAGAGTCTTTTATACTCAACAAGAGAGTGTTTTATATCTCGTACGAAGCCCGAGATGGAGGCTAAAAGGGTGATTGACTCAACAAGAGAGTGATTTTCTATCTCGTACGAAGCCTGAGATGGAGGCTAAAAGTGTTTGACTCAACAAGAGAGTCTTTTATACTCAACAAGATAGTGATTCGTATCTCGTACGAAGCCCGAGATGGAGGCTAAAAGTGTTTGACTCAACAAGAGAGTCTTTTATACTCAACAAGAGAGTGATTTGTATCTCGTACGAAGCCCGAGATGGAGGCTAAAAGTGTTTGACTCAACAAGAGAGTCTTTTATACTCAACAAGAGAGTGATTTTGTATCTCGTACGAAGTCCGAGATGGAGGCTAAAGGTTTGACTCAATAAGAGAGTCTTTTATACTCAACAAGAGAGTGTTTTTGTATCTCGTACGAAGCCCGAGATGGAGGCTAAAGGTTTGACTCAACAAGAGAGTCTTTTATACTCAACAAGAGAGTGTTTTTGTATCTCGTACGAAGCCCGAGATGGAGGCTAAAGGTTTGACTCAACAAGAGAGTCTTTTATACTCAACAAGAGAGTGTTTTAAGGTTAGCTCCGCTGGGGAGAATCATTGTACAAAGCCCAAGAGGAGGTTAACTTCATTGAGGAAAGATCATTATACAAAGCCTAAGAGGAGGCTATTGTGCTGGTGACTGTTTCAGTTTAGTGACAGGTCCAGTATGTTGGATAAAAGAGAAAATCAGTTCTTATAAAGATTAAAGGTAAGGTTGTGCTTTGGCACTGATCAGAGGATCAGGGTTATTTCCTGTTCTTTAAGGAAATGGGGAATCCAAAGGGTATTGAGACTGTCCAAGTCTACTGGTGTTTTGGAGAAATCGATTCTTAGGTAGTGAATGATTTTTGTATGATGCCCAAGAGAAGGCGGGCATGTTAAGGGATGAAGGTCAACCCATTAACTGGTCTGACACTTGACTCAGAAAGACAGCTCTAGCAAATTGATGACTAGGTTCTATTCCTATACCTGTAGAGGTCTCTGGGTCCTTGTACTAAGTCCAAGAGAAGGCATGAGAGCTTTTAAGAAGCCGAAGGGTCCTTGTACAACGCCCAAGAGGAGGCGGGGATGCTTTTAAGAAGCCTGTGGGTCCCCAAACCCCAAGAAGTTTAAGACATGCCATTCACCGAGAATAGATCAAGCCAGGAAAGTCCGAGAATTTGGAAGAAACTCAAGAGATGCCATTCACAGAGAAAAGATCATCTCTGGGGAGTAGAGTTTCTTTGACAATGTCTAAGGGTGACAGTCTAAGAAAGGGTTCACTGAGAATGCTTCCTTTCACGTCTCCATATTGTTTAACCCCAAGAGGAGGGAAGACTGTGTCTGGTAATCCTATGGGGATCTAGTTTTGTTTGTATTTAAGAGTGACCAACAGGGCTTTACTTAGTGCTAGACGTAGTTGCTGGGGAAAACTCTAAATAACTATACTAGTATTACACAATAGATATTTGACCAGTATATAAAAGTTTGTGAAAGAAGACTTACAGTGAGCAGCCCCACAATACAGTTATATATATATATATATATATATATATATATATATATGAAAGCGGATAAAGAAAGTGGGTAAACACTTACTCGGTTGTAGAGCTTCCATGCTGTTTGGTTAGTTTGTTCAACAAAGAAAGCTTTGATAACAATATTATATTCAAAATCAAAGGAGAAAGTGCTTTGAAAAGATTGTTGGGGCTTAGAGCTCAAGGAGAGGCCCAAGGTTTTAACGATGATCGCACCGTTGTTTTGAAGACTGTGCAGAGGGACTTATACAATATGTGAGGCCTAAAAAAGGTTTTCTATACAAAGGGATGGGTCTTACACTCTCTCAAGAGGCCCAAAGGTTTATTTTTATACAAGTGGTGGGGCTTACAGCTCAAGGAGAGGCCCAGGGTTTTATTTTGAACTGGCGATCATGCCGAGGTTTTTCTTCTTTTAACACAGAGGGACTTATACAATATCCGAGGCCCAAAATTGTTTTGGTTAAAAGGGGATTGGGTCTTACACTCTATTAGAGGACCAAAAAGGTTTTTGTGCAAGTGACGGGGCTTACAGCTCAAGGAGAGGCCCAATTGATTATTTTTGAAAAGGCGATTGCGCCAAGATCTTTGAAAACACCGTGGGTCTTATACAATGACTGAGGCCCAAAATTATTTTGGTTTAAAAAAAAATGGTTGGGTCTTACACTCTATTAGAGGCCCAAAAGTGTTTGAAAAAGATTTATTAGGGTGAAAATCAAAGAAACCCTAATTTCATTTTTTAAAGGCATTTTTCAAAGAAAAATCAAGTAAAAAATGATAAAAATATCAAATAAAATCATTAATCATGTTATAAACAATGATTAAGGTTTATGAAAAAGTATTTTATCCACATGAATATTTAAAATCATTTTGGTTTTAAAAATCAAGAAAAATAAATCATTTTAAAAGCATTTAAAACAATTTAAAACAATATTTTTGAATATATTAAAAATATATCAAAAAATAATATTTTTTGTGGATTAAAATATTATGGAGTATGAATAAGAAGTGTGTAAAACAAAATTGGAAAATGATGATTTTTTCTATGTAAAAGAATTGGTTGAGTTTTGAAGATAAAATAAGAAAAAGAGGAAAGATGTCACAACATCACATTCGACATCTCTTTTAGTTTTCAATATCTTTTTTATCAAACTTCCAACACTCATAACTCTCTCAATTTTTAACGAAATTAAAATCTGTAAGAACCTATCTTGACCAATTTTTTGCAAGGAATCCAATGGTATCACTCATACATACTGAAACTTAATATACAGAATGTACGATGCAAAAAACTAGAACTGCACATGTAGTTTTCGACATCTTTTCTCGTCAAACTTCCAACACGCATAACTCTCTCAATTTTTAACGAAATTAAAATCCGTAAGAACCTATATTGACCAATTTTTCGCAAGGAATCCAATGGTACTACTCATACATATTGAAACTTAATGTATAGAATGGACGAAGCAAAAAACCAGAACTGCACATGGATTTTAAAACAACATAAACTCCACATATAAACATGTTAAAGTGCAAACATTAGGAGGATTACATCATACACATTAAGGACTACATTTTTGCTTCAAGAATTGTTCAATATGATGCATGTATGTGAACATCAAAGGAAAGCATGATTCAAAGAAATCAAGTTGTGAAGCTTACCTCTTTTTTGGAGATTTTGTGCAACCTACCAAGTGCTTGGTTCCAGAAATGATTTGATGCTTTGGACACCCTCAAATGACCTCTTAGAAGCTTTTAGGATGGTTGGAATCAGTTGGAAACCTCTGGAGCAAGTTTGAGCTCTTTCTTGCAAAATGGGCAAAAGTGGCCAAAATGCCAACTCTCTCAAATGGTGTTCCAGATGGGGGGACCATTTGGGACAGTTCAAGGATGATATTTGGAGTGTGTTTGAGGCTTTATCTGGTTTGGAAAGTGAATGAATCAAGACATGGCTTGAAAAATGCAAAAAAAAAAGTCCAATTTTGAGGTTTTGGGAGGTGACTTTGTGATTTTGGTGTTATAGGTCACTTGTGAGAGTTTGGACAGCTTAGATATGACATATTGGATGTGTTTGGATCATGATCTATGGTGGAAATGCTCTCTAACTTAAAAACTCAGAATTACCTTGCTAAAGAAGGCATTTTGGAGTGAAAGAAGTGATTTTGAGGAAAGCATCTGTTTGATGGCTTTGGTGTACTCAAACTGAGCACAAATGAGCTCTATTTATAGTAGAGCAAGGTTGTTTTGCAAGCAATAGTGAATGACAACTGCAGCAGAGGTTTGGAAAATGTTGATCAATGAGAATCCAAGTCTCCTCTAGCCATTGACTAGAGGTTAGGGCACAGGCTGCTGGTTCCCTAGTTGTTGGATGAATCTTGACTGAATTCAGTTGGAAGAAGCTCAGTCCATGCCACCTTGGTGCATCCATTAAATGCGCCAAAACAAAATTGGAGTTTTGTCCCTCTTTTAGGGTTTTCTAGGTTTGGCATGCTATTTTTGGTTCCAAGGACTTTGGAGGATTATGGATCAGATCACCCCCCTTGGATTTGATCCTAAGATGTGTCCAAAATGATGACAAGGCTTAAAAATTCGTGTGGCACAAGAAATGTGCAAATCTGTCCTGAAACCTGTCTTAAAAATCAGCTGCAACAAGCCTTGTTGTAAAATCCATAACTTCTTGCTCAAGAATGATAAATGGCTGTTCCAGGACTTTATGAAAAGCTGAGATGACATACTTCAACTTTGATGTTTGACCCTAGACTTGGTTCAACTTGGATCATGGAGAAAAATATCCTTGAAGTTGGGACATTCTTGCTGGAAAAATATTAATGATGTTCTATGAAATGTTGAAACATTTGACAACTTTGAACATTAACAATTCCAAACTCTAATCACTTATATCTTTTAATCCATTATGATATTTTGAGTTGAAGTGAATTGCATCTTTGATGCTTATCTTGCATGGTGACAAAGCTTGAAAATTGCGTGGCACAAGAAAAAATGCACAAAATCTGTCCTAAAAAAATAGCTGCAGCAAGCCTTATTGTAAAGTCCAAAACTTCCTGCTCGAGTATGATAAATGGACGTTCTACAACTTTCTGGAAAGCTGAGATAACATACTTCAACTTTGATGTTCAAGGTTTGTGAAGATAAGACTTGTAAAGTTGTCAAGAATGACCTTGAACTTGTGTGATCAAATCTGTCCTAAAAGCTGTCATGAAAATTCTGTTTTATCAATGCCTTTTGCAGAGACCATAACTTTCTGCTCGAGAATGATAAATGAGCTTTCTAGGACTTTATGGAAAGGTGAGATTATGTACTTCAACTTTGATGTTCAAGGTTTGGCTTGAATCAACTTGGATCATGGAGAAAAACATCCTTGAAGTTGGGACATTCTTACTGGAAAAATATTAATGATGTCGTATGAAATGTCGGAATATTTGACATTAAGAATTCCCAACTTTGATCACTTACATCTTTTAATCCTTATGATATTTTGAGTTGATTCCTTCTACAATGTTGAAGTATCAAATACCATCTTTAAAAGTAGCTCTTACGCAAAATCAATGGATGCTTGGACCAATAGTTACAACCTTGAAAATTTGGGGTATGACACTATGGTCAAAGTCAAGTTTGACTTTTGGAATTTTTGGTCAAACATGGTCTCTTCAAGTCAAGAACAATGTCAATATGTGATTTGGATCATGTATGATCAAGAAAAATCAAGAAAAGTGAGGTTACTTGTAAAAAGGGCAACCATGGAGAACTTAAAATTTTTCTAAGTCATGAAAAAACAATGATTTTTGCCCTACTTTCTAAGGCCATAACTTCCAAGCCAAGTAACCATTTTCTTTGATCCAAAGATAAAATTGAAGAGCTTGTTACATACTACAACTTTATCAATTAGGGTGGATTCCTAAAAAGTGCATAGATTTTAAGATATGAGGCAATGAAGTTAGGGTTTCAATACTTTTTGAACTTTGACACTTAAAAAATATTTAGACATAATCTGTCTTGTGTTGGAGCCAACTTTGAGGATATTTTTCATTATGATCCACAATGATTCAAGGCCAACTTCAAACTTCAAAGTTAAATTATGATATACCAGCTTTCCAAAATGACCAAGAACATCAAAATCCCTTACTTGAGCAAGAAGTTATGGATGCTGCAACATGCCTTGCCACAACTGGTTTTCAAGACAAAATTGTTAAACCTCAAAATCCACATGACTTGGATAAGCTTTACAAGCCTCCAATCTCCACAAGATCAACTCCCAAATGATCATACAAAAGTGAGAAGTGAGGTTTTGTCCTATAGCATTAAAGTGGAATAGTGATTTTGAGCAAAATCCCTCCAATCTGCTAGAACTTGTAACGCCCCAGTTTTTGTTAGATTTATTTAATCGAGTCGATTTAATTATTTTTATTATTATTTTATTTTATTCTTGAAATTTATTTGGCAATATATTATTTTTCATTGTTGTTATGTTGTATCGCATTTTGAGAACGTTTGCGAGATATTTGAGTGTAGGGGTAATTTGATCATTCTACTTTATTGTTCTTAAGTTAGTAAAAGAGAGAGAAAAATAGAGAGAAACAAAAAGAGAAGAAGAAAAAGAGAAAGAAGGAAAAGAAGAGAATAAAAAGAGAGAAAAACTTGGAAAGGAATAAATCTAATCAACCGACTATTGAAAACACGATTAATCGGGTAAGGGTGCAAAACTCGATTATCTTATACTTGTGTATGATTATGTATGTTTGTATTTGTTTGTTGTTGAGTTGAAATTGGATATAGAACAAAAACCATAATATGTTGAGATTGTTAGAATTCGATTAAATTGTATCGGAAATCATGTTTTCAGGTTCCTTATTGTTGATACATGTTAGATAAATGTTGTTGTGCAATCTATTGGAAATTTTCTGGTGTTTAGGTGAGATTTGGGAGTGGAATGGGTGGAATTTCGCAGCAGAAATTCTGCAGAAAAATTCTGGGTTTTCTCTGCCCATACGCGTAACACGCAGGGCAATACGCGTATTGGGTTGGGCAATACGCGTATGGCAGGTGCAAATTGAGGCAATACGCATAATGAAACCCATTTTTCTCGGCCATCTGCTGAAACGCGTAATGGTATGCGTATGAGGTTGGGCAATACGCGTATGGCTCAGGGCAATACACGTATGGCCAGCGGGGGTGCAGAATTGTGCCATTTTGCGATTCCTTTTCTTTTCGATTCTATAACTTGTGTTCCGATTATCCGTTTTGAACATTCCTGGTATCGTTGGAAAGCTATTGAGATATTCTTTTTTATTAAAATGGTTTTGAGATTGTTGGCCAATTTAATTATGTCGGGAAATTGAAATAGTGTCGTTTTGTCGACTTTTACCGTTGTAATTGTGTGTAATTGATGTGTATCCTGCAAGGTGCTGTTGATATGGATATCGTATGACTTGTGTACTGTTGTGTGATGAAAATGCATGTGATGAAAGGTTGTGATGATGGGTTGTGGCCTAAGGGAAATAAAATGCATTGTGTTGTATTTGATTATATATGCATGATTATGGATGTGTATATGTGTGCATTTGAATGTCATGAGTCATTGTATGCCAAGCATCATGATATGCATTCTTGTGATGTCGTGTGCCCTAGTGGGTGTGAGCGACGAAACGATTCCAGAGGGAATCTGCTATAACATTGTGAGCCTTATACCAAGAGGACCTAAAGCGATGATTATAGACGATCGTGAGCCTTATACAAAGAGGACCTAAAGCGATCGGATCGTGAGCCTTATACCGAGAGGACCTAAAGCGATTCATAAACATTGTGAGCCTTATACCAAGAGGACCTAAAGCGAAGGGGAACATCGTTTTCCCGACGGGGAGTTACACTAAGTAACAAGCGATGATTCCAATAGTTCTTGAGTGAACTAGTGATGAGAATGATGGATGGAACGGTACCGCATTGCATTTGCATAGAGTCGTTGTGTCGGTCTCTTTTCATTTGCATAAATCATGAATGGATTGATTTTGTGTGGAATTGTGAATGGAATTGATGAGTTGAGATACATATATATATTGGTGATAAATGTATTGTGCATGATTGATATGCCTTTGTGATGGATATATGATATATGCATTGTGTTGTTTTGTATTTAAATTATGGTGTAAGTTGTGGTGAGAATATTTTACATGTGTATTTTTGTGTTATTATATAATTGTATGCAATTATATTATGATTGTGTTTCTCACCCTTCTGCTGTTTTGAATGCTCTATGAGGCATTGCAGATTAGATGTTGGAGGTCTTTTTGTGAAGCTTAGGTCTTCATTCTTTTGTCGGTCGGCTCTGATATGTAGCACCGGGTAGTCGGGGAGATCGTTTGTGATTTATGTGTATATGTATATGTTCTTTTTGGATTGTATATGTATGGCTCTGTATATGACAGACAAACTTTTTATGTGATATATATATGAGATTCAATTGCAGATTTTCTGCTTTTATTCTATATTTGAATTGTGGGTAGTAGGAACTTAGTTCCTCTGTTAATTGCTACCTGATTGTTGCATATCTTTATGAGCAGGTTTATGTATTTTGTTTCAATTGATGCGACGCCTCAGTCTATGTCGTGAATGTTTTTATTATACTCTGATTATTTGTTATCGCTTTAATTAATTGGGGGTATAGATTGGGGGTGTTATAAAACTTGGTCAGAGCATCAAGGTATGGGATGAAACCATGAGGAACCAAGCTCAAATGATCATAATTCAAGCCATGTGAAGAATAGCCCATGTGTACCTTGGCTTTCAAGTTATAGGTGCATGACATCACTTATTGGATAATGGCTTGCATCCCAATCCTTTCAAATTAAAAATATCAGACACATTTCCCCTATAAATAGAGGTCATTCTGAATTTTCTAAGACACACCAAAACTCAGTAAGAAGCTAGTTTTCTGTCATTCATCTTCTTTCCAAAATTTCAAAATCCCAAAGAGGTGAAAACTTGGAACTTCAACTCCAAGCAATTTCCAACCAAACCAGTCATCCAAACACTTCATATACATCATATAGAAGTGATCCAAACACTCATCAAACTTCTGTAACACTAGAATAACCAAGTCACATGCCATTTGCTCCTCACACATCATAAGCTGCAGTTTGAATTGAGCCAAGTAATTCAGAAGGTTTCCATACATTCTAAGCATTGGAACACCATCCTTGAGGGTCAAGGAAGCTGTCCAGATCATCAAATCATGTCTGTAACACCTCCAACAGAGAATTTGATTCTCGCTTGCAAGGTAAGTTTCTTCAAAACTGAACTCTATGATTCATGCATCAAACTTGATCATTTTAGTTACAAACTAGTTTATCATGATGTCGTGAATGTTTTCCCTATTCTAATTGTGTATAAACTGTTGTGTACAGAATTTCATATTGATTTTTTTAGTTTTAGGGTTAATATGTTCATACGTGCTAATTCAAATTTCATTGAAGTTAAATAAAATTGGGTATTACCATTCAATTCCTTGTTAAATTTCTAGCAAGTTTCATGTTTACATCATGTCATTTCATCAAGTATTAAGGAAGTTCAGAATTTCAAAAATTGTTTGAAGCTCGTGGAAGAAGACGAGCATGGAGGGAGCCATTTTTCAAAATAAAAAGAAATTTTAATATATTATTTTATGGTTCCATATTAAAACTTGAATTGGCATTGCGCCCTAGTGGAAACACTAGTATTTGTGTGTGAGCGAGTCCAAGGTCTGGGGTTCGAATACCCCTCGCCCTAGACCTTTTGGCTTTTATTTTTTTAAGCATTTTCACTTATAAACTCACTACTTCATTCACACTGCACACCATACTAACAGCTATAGCACATAGCTCAGTTGGTAAACTTTTAACCTCACTACCCCAAGGGCGCTGGTTCAAGCCCTAGTAAGACCATTTCCTATTTTTTTTTTATCACTTTTCCTTTCAATTTTTTTCACAACTTTACACATTTATTTTACCAAGAAAAAATAATTATTTTGAGCTAATTTTTTGCACACTTCTCATTTATCTTGTATATTTTGAGAATCCATTTAAAAATTCCAAAAATAATATTTGTTTTTGCCATTTTTCTTAAATGGAAAACCATGCCTTTTAAAGGTATTTTTTATGCCTTTTTTCATAATTTCTTTTGATTTTTCCTTGACCTAATTGTACATACATGACCTTATGGTCATAATACACTTTGTGTAAACCTTGTTCAAAACATTTAAACTTGATTTTTTGGACTTATACTCCATCCATACCTTGTTTAGGTATTATTTTATTTTGAAAATACATTATTTATTCTTTTGAAACCCTAGGGTTTCATTTCAAATAGCTTCTTTATCCTCTTTTGAAAACTTCTTTGATGCTTGACTTGGGATTCCACTTGAGTTTTGGATTCCCCAAAGCCCTTGATTCAACCATGGTTGAATGTCTTGCTCAGGAGCCTTCTTGTATAAACTTTCATTACGGTTTTGATTGCCCTCCTCCATTACTCATTTGATCTTTGATTCATCTTGAGTACATACTTGCTTGAACTTCTCTGTGATTGCTTCCATAGATTAAATATTTGCTCACACATTCAAGTATTTCCTTCATAAACTCCTACCATGATGAACATATCTCCATGTGTGATACACTTCCACTTATTAATATATCATGTTTAAATCATTTCACATTTATGTCATCCTAGATGACTATACTTGTTTAAAAACTAAAATAAACTTACCTTGTTAAGTTTCTCTTGACATTTTTTTACACTTTGGACTTAAGTCTGAACTACAATTGCTCTGACTTCCTCTTACGGATATGTAGGTATAAGATTGCAAGATCTTAGCGAGCACAGTACCAAACCCTTCAGCTATAACTTAGCTCAAACATTAGGTTTCCCTTGTTAAAGTTCCAACAATCAACATTAGCCTCCTCTTGGGCTTTGTACAAGGAGACTTCACAGTCAACTTAGCCTCCTCTTGGGCTTTGTACAAGAAATTTAGACTTCAAACTCAAAACTCTTCAACCAAGAAATGAGAATTCCCTTTTGGAGTCCTAAAGTCAACGCACTGCCTCTTATGGCTTCAAACCTTCAAACCTTTAAAACTCAAGTGAAACCCTAGCTAACCTTTGGCCTCAAACCCAAAACAATCCCCTAGTGATGAGACATGAGTCATCTCTATGGAAGAGACGTCTATTTTATTTCCCACAATATAAATCAAACATTTCAAACCTTTTTTCATTTTAAGTGATGTAAGTGGCACACTTGTTGATTCAAAATCCAAGTTGGGGTCCTTCTCTTATTATGGTGTACAAAACATTTCTTTCATGTAAGTTATGTAAGTGGCATACTTGTTGATTCTATATCCAAGTCAAAGTCCTTCTCTTAATATGCAAAGACTCATTTAAAGGCAAATGTGGCGTTACTTTGGATTTTCTACATCCAAGCTTAAAGCTTCTTCCCTTATTTATCAAAAAAAAATTATGGTGAATAGGTGAGATATCACCCTTAAGATGACAATTTGTCTCTTCTCAACAAACCCAATTCCACCCATTAGTAGGTGGAACTACGAACACTCTGATTTCTCAACTTCCTTTTGAGAATACGACGGCATAAGATTGCGAGATCTTAGCAAGCACAATAATAAACAAAACAATTAGGTTCTTGCACCTTTATATTAGAGTACTTTGCACTACAAAAACACAAAAAAAAACATTTCCCATTCATTCACTAAAAACCAATCAACCAATTTCCAGAACACAACAAGTAAGACAACAATAACACAAATATATGCAAGATGTTCCTATAGGATACTATAGATACTTAGGGTGCTAGTACCTTCCCTTTGTATAACCAATCCTGATTCCCAATCTCTCAAGTGCCTTGTTTTTGCATTGCACACACTCATGGTTTTATTCAAATTTTTTCCCCTTCCCTACCTTAGGGATAAATTAAAAGTTCACATGTAAAAGGGAGGAGTCTTTTCGCGCAGCTACAAAAGGCACTCATGCTATTAGCTTTAGCCAGCTCTGTAGCTTTCTCTATCAGTAATTTGGAAGTTAAACCTTTGATTCCCACCTTGGAAGTGAAGTTGTCTTTCACATCTGAAGTTTCCAAATGAAGGGCCTTTGCAATAACTGAGTACTTAGGAATTTCCTCTGAGCCATTGAAATGAATCTTGTTTAGTATTGGCAAACGAATCCAATATGAATACTCGTCCAAAGTGGGTATAAGTTGATAATCTGGGAATGTGAAACAGTGGTAGAGAGGATCATAGAATTGTACAAGGGTGTCAAGATTTTCTTCTTCAACATTGGTCTTTAGGACACCACGAGTCCTTCATAGCTTCTTCTGAAATTATCTGGACAAGAAACCATACGACCTAACTTTCTCAATTCTGTTGTATTAGGATCCTTGAAGTTATACTTCTTGGTATTTGTTTTCCCAAAATCCATGTTTTAAAACCTATGATATTTATCATAAAGGTTTTAAGTTCCTTGAAAATATTTGGTTAGAATATGATGTTTGAATGAATGTATGGATGTATGGATGCACACATATACAAAAAATAACAAACATGGGTTCAAGGGTTCGACGTCACGAACATGGAATCATGGGTCTAACCAAAACACAAGGATATGTACTAGGGTTTTATTGTACCAGTAGAACATGTTCTAATATGGTTCCCAGAGTCATAGGTCCATCTTTCGAATATTATCGACACACTGACTACTCGGGAATCAATAATATTCTCAAGAGAAACTCGTCTGAGTGTAGTGTTGTGTATCAACTATCTGAGTGTAGTATTGTGTATCAACTATCAACATCAGTAATTCCAAAGGGGCCTCCTCTGAGTGTGATTATATCATATGTCACTCATGCGTAGGATTACTCTGGACATGTAACTTTTGATTATATCAGCATCCTATCTTATTTATGTACACTCAAATTCGGGTTAGGATTTGTCTCACTCATAGAGATCAACCAGAGAGCCCAAATAAGTAGGATGAATAAAACAGCAAGTAAGTGACATCAACAACAAAAATCACAAATATATGTAAGACATGCTTAATCATTTTAGGGGGGTGAAATCCCTATTTCCCCAGTGAAGTCGCCATTTTTCTATAGCCGCGTGAAAGATTCACCCTTTTACATGTGAACTTTTAATTTATCCCAAAGGAGGGAAGGGGAAAAATATGAATAAACCTATGAGTGTGTGCAAAAACAATGCACTTTGAGAGATTGGGAATCAGGATTGGTTATACAAATGGAAGGTACTAGCACCCTAAGTATCTATAGTATCCTATAGGAACCTATTGCATATGTTTGTGTTTACTATTGTTTTGAGTTACTTACTGTATAGTGGGAATTTATTGATTGGCTTTGAGTGAGTGATGATAGGGAAATGTTTTTGTTGAGATAAATTATGATAAAAGGTGTAAGAACCTAATGGTTTTACTTATTACTATGCTCTCTAAGATCTCGCAATCTTATGCCTACATATTCTCAAAAGGAAATTGAGAAATTAGAGTGTTTATAGTTTCACCTAATAATGGGTGTAATTGGGGTTGTTGGGTTTGAGAGAAGAGACAAATTGTCATCTTTAGGGATATATCTCACCTATTCACCACAACCATTTTTGAGAAATAAGAGAATAAGGGAAGAAGCTTTAAACTTGGATGTAAAAATCCAGAGCAATGCCACATCTTCCTTTAACTGAGTCTTTGCATTTTAAGAGAAGGACCTTGAATTGGATATAGAATCAACAAGTATGCCACTTACATCACTTAAATGAAAGAAGTGTTTTGTACACCATAATAAGAGAAGGACTCCAACTTGGTTTTCAATCAACAAGTGTGCCACTTACATCACTTAAAATGGAAAAGGTTTGAAATGTTTGATTTATGTTTAGTGGGGGAATAGAAAAGACATCTCATCCATAGAGATGATTCATGTCTCATCTCCGGGGAATGTTGAATTTGAAACCAAAGTTTGGCTAGGGTTTAACTTGAAGTTTGAGGTTTGAAGGTTTGAAGGTTTGAAGCCACAAGGGGCTATGGTTGACTTTAGGACTCCAAAAGGGAATTCTCATCTCTTTGAATAGTTCAGTCTAAAGTCTGAAGAGGAGGCTATGTTGATTGTGAAGTCTCCTTGTATAAATCCCAAGAGAAGGCTAAGTTGATAGTTGGAGTTTCAACAAGGGAAACCTAATGTTTTAACTAAGTTGTAGTTTGAAGGGAATCCTAAAGTTTGAACTGAGTCTAAACTAGGGATGAGTATTGAAAAACAACATTTATGAAAGTGTTGTAAATGTCAAGAGAAACTTAACAAGACAAGTTTGATTTAAGCTTTTAAACAAGTGTAGTCATCGAGGATGACATGAGCATGCAATGATTAAGCATGATATATCAACATGTGAATGAGTATCAGACAAAGCGACATATTCATCATGGTAAGAGTTTATGAAGGAAATACTTGAACATGTGAGCAAAGATTTAATCTATGGAAGCAAACACAAGGAAGTTCAAGTAAGCAAATATTCAAGAAGAATCGAGGATCAAGTGAATATATTAAAGAGTAAACAAAACCCTAATGGATATAAACATATGGACAAAGCATTCAAATATGGTTGAATCAAAGGCTTTGGGGAATTAAAACTCAAGTGGAAGCCATAACTATGTACAAAGAGTTTTGAAAGTTTAATCAAAGTGAAAACCCTAATTAAACATTTAAACAAAAGTATTTTCAAAAGGAAAATCAATTAAACATGGTATAAATGGTGTTTAAGTCGGGGTAAGCATGTTATGTACATTTAAACAAGACTTAAACAAAGCATATTATCGACATAAATAATCATGATCAATTAGGTTAGGGATAGAATAAAAGGAAAGTCATTTTTTAAGGTATAAAACACTTAAAATGTACCACTTTCAACCTAATAAAAAATGATTAAGTAAAAATTATTTTCAACATTTTTTCATGGATTCTCAAAATAGGGAAGGTAAATGAAGAGCGTGCAAAAAATTGGCTCAGAAAGATTAAATTTGATCATTGAAAGAATTGAATGAATTTGTGAAGAAAATAGGTGATAAAAAAATAAGGATGGTCCTCCCAAGGTTTGAACTCGCGCCCTTGGGGTGGAGGGCTCAAAACTTTACCAACTGAGCCATGTGCCATGGCTATTAGTATAACGTGTGATGAAAATAATAAAGAGAGTTTTCAAGTGAAAATGTTTAAAAAAAATAAAAGGCAAAAGGTTTGGGGCGAGGGGGATTCGAACCCCAAACCTCACACACTCAAGCCTTGAAAACGCACGCTTTAACCACTGGGGTGGTGATACATCTGTGTAATAATTTCCACAAAAATAATTATATAGTAAAAAAACATTTTATTTTAAAAAATGGCGCCATGGACATGTTCATGTTCAGCTTCATCAACTTCATCTTCCTCAAATGCCAACTCTCAGAATACGCATCCAAATGGCATGATGTAAAAATGAAAATTGATGGAAATTTGATGAGGAATTGAATGGTATTAATCAATTTTATTTACATTCAGTATATCAAAAGAAATTGATTTGAAAACTGTATGAACCCTAAAATGAGAATTTAAAATGAAATTCCATATGTACAAGATTTGAAGCAATTGATTGAGGGAAAATGATCCTTACATCATGACAAACATGTCTGTAACTCAAATGATCAAAATTGATGCATGAATCATATAGTTTAGTAGTAGAGGAAACTTACCTTGCAAGTGAGAATCGGATTTTGGCTTGGAGGTGTTATAGATGCAAGCTCTTGATGCTAACAGTTTCTTTGACCTCCAAGGATTGTGTTGCAATGCTGAAATTGGTTGGAAACCTTCTGGAACTCTTTGGCCTATCCAATCTGCAACTTTGAAGCAAAATGGAGCAAAAGGGACATGACTTGGGGATTCTAGAGTTTCAGAAGTATGATGAGTGTTTGGATCACTTCTATATGATGTATATGAAGTATTTTGATCACTGGTTTGGACAGAGGTTGCTTGGAACTGAAGTTCTAAGTCTTGACTCTCTTAGAAGCTTTGAAATGTGGAAAGGAAGGGATTTGGAGAGAACAAGCTTCTTGCAATGTTTTTAGTTTAATTTGTATGTTAGAAATGAGCTCTATTTATAGGAGAAATGTGTATGATATTTTGAGTTTGAAAGTGTAACACCCCATTTCTACCAGACATTTATAAAGAAATCATAGTGATAAAATTTCAACAAAAACAGGATGTCACATTTTTCAACTTTAAAATCAATAACATGATAGATAATCATGAAAGATACATAGCAAGTTCAAGGAAAAAAAACTCATAAATTAACAAATAGCCTCCAAAATAACTCAACCTTATAAAATACGACACAGCGGATTCATAGTCAAAGTAATAGCATTTTTATCCAACATAAACAACTTTAAAATAAGCAACAAGGTGTTCTTTGACAATTCAACTTAAAAATTCAGCATGTAAACAAATAAACAAAATAAGACACGCGTCATCCCCCCCGAGTGCTACGTATCAGAGCGACAATCACCGACTCGAACTAAGGTAACCAGCTATTCATCTTGATTACCTGCACGTTGCCAACATAGGGACAACATTCAAATAGAAGGGGTGAGATATCGAACAATATAATCAGATATATGATAAGTAATATATTAGATCAGATTATACAATCACCACTTCACAACATCTCAATCAACGTAAAATAACAGCACAACAACAACTTTTACTTCATCATTAATCAACAACACAACAACAACTATGCAACATGAAATGCGACTCGAAATGCACATGCATGTGGTACCATTGGAGCAGAACTCCCAGCTTAAAAATTTGCCAATTAATATTGACTTCAACAAGGCATAAGCCTTCCGCTTAATATTTTGCCATTCCAGGCCAGCTTAATGTTTTGCCAATCCAGGCCAGCTTAGTATGTTATGCCATGTGACTCAAATATGAACATCATAATCACAGCACTAATACTTATCAATCCGCACAACAACAGCTCAACATTGGCCATAGGCCCACAGCTTAATTCTTGCCAATAATTAGAGGCAATTCAACATTGTTCACAGCTTGATAATTTCCAACAATAATATCACAGCAACTAGGATATATAATTATGCATCATCTAAAATATATCACAATCCATCATTTAATCAAATAATACGAATATAGTTAATTAAATATATCTAAAATATATCACAATCCATCATTTAATCAATCGGTAGTTTTCGACTAAAAAAATCGGTTAATTGGTTCCATCATAATTCTATGTCCAATGCTATTGAATTATATAATAACTTCTCAATTAAAATGGACAGAACAAACACACCACATCAGAACATAACAGAAATAGGAAAAAAAACACACAGCAGTATGTGTGACGGTCGTCACAACACTATCACGGTCGTCACGACACTATCACGGTCGTCACAACACCATCACGGTCGTCACGACCCCAAAACCCTTCGTCTCAGAATCCGTTCGTTCCAGTTTCTTTCCAAATTCACAACCTTTCCTCAGATTCATATCAATTTCAATTTGTCCAAGACAGTGAAACAGAACTACAACAGAATTACACCCTAAAGTAACATATACCAGTTTCTCACAACCAATTCATCAATCGCAATGCATTTCAACATTTCTACGACAATCATTTCGACACAGACATAAGAAATTCTACAAATAATTCATCAACAGAAAACCAAATTCAATATTCACGAAATCGATTACACAAAAACAGAGGAGAATTCTATAAAACGAACCCCACATATTACTTATCAACTATCCCATTATAGAGTCAGAACCCCACCCTTACCTTGGATTGAAGGTCGCTCTAAAATCTACGATCGAATTCTCGCTCTCTCGCAGCCACTACGCGATCTCTCGCATCCCTTGTTTTCTCCTCTCTGCAACTTCACGTTCTACTGTTCTATTCCTTTTTCAGCAACTTTGCAACTTCCATGTACTTGATCTTTCCTCCACTTCTAATTACCCTAATTCTATTCAACTTAACCCTTATAATTCTTACTAACTCTTATTGGGCTCAATTCCACGCCTCACCTTTTACCACTACTACCCATCTTATAAGCCCACTAACTTATTATAATTCTAGTAAGCTAATACTATATTATTTCTACCACTTAAATCGACTTAGTTAAATTAATCCAACTAAAACCAACATAGCCACTTAATGTAACATTCCGATATTTCAAAAATCACCACAAATCAACACAAATAATACGAATATAGTTAATTAAATAATTAATTAAATAACTGGGTGTTACAACTCTCCTCGAAAATTTACCTTGTTCAAACAACTCGGGATAGGATTCCCACATCTTGTTTTCCATCTCCCACGTCATACTTTCTCCGGCAGCTCCTAACCAGTCAACTTTCACCAACGCAATCTCCTTGCCTCTCAAGGTCTTCATTTCACAATCCGCGATTCGCACAGGCATCGTCTCAATAGTAAGATTATCCTGTACTTGCACATCATCCATATGAATCACATGAGATGGATCTGAAATGTACTTCCGAAGTTGTGACACATGAAACACATCGTGCAATTTCGAAAGATTAGGCGGTAAAGCCACTCTATAAGCAATATACCCAATTCTGTCCAAAATATGATACGGACCAATAAAACGAGGAGTGAGCTTCTTAGACTTCAATGCACGCCCAACACCGGTCACAGGTGTAACTCTTAAAAACACATGGTCACCTGCTTGAAATTCTAAGTCTTTCCTTCGCTTGTCATGATAACTCTTCTGCCTACGTTGGGAAGATCTCATCTTTTCTCGGATCAACTTCACCTTCTCAGTAGTCTCTCGAACAATTTCAGGTCCAAGTACTACACTTTCTCCAGATTCATGCCAACATAAAGGAGTCCTACATCTCCGACCATATAGTGCTTCAAAAGGGGCCATTCCAATACTAGAATGGTAACTATTATTATAAGTGAATTCTATCAAGGGAAGATAAGTATCCCACGAACCTCCTTGCTCAAGAACACAAGCTCTCAACAAGTCCTCCAACGACTGAATAGTCCTCTCAGTTTGACCATCTGTCTGAGGATGATACGCCGAACTCAACCTCAACCTAGATCCCAACGCCTCTTGCAAACTCTCCCAAAAATCAGAAGTAAACCTCGGATCTCTATCCGACACAATACACAAAGGAACACCGTGCAGCTTCACAATTACCCGAATATAAATCTCTGCCAACTTCGATACTGGAAAAGTGATGTTAATAGGAATAAAATGAGCCGACTTCGTAAGCCTATCAACAATCACCCAAATCGAATCATATCCTCTTGAAGTGTTTGGTAATCCCATTACAAAGTCCATTGAAATGCTATCCCATTTCCATTCTGGGACTTCTAACGGTTGCATCAACCCCGCAGGCTTCTGATGTTCAACTTTCGACTTCTGACAAGTTAAACATGCATACACAAACTGCGCTACATCACGCTTCATCCCAGGCCACCAAAACAAATTCTTCAAATCTTCATACATCTTTGTAGCCCCCGGATTAATACTTAATTTACTTTTATGACCTTCTTCAAGAATCACTTTCTTCATTTCCGCATCATCAGTAATACAAATTCGATCACGGAATCTTAACACACCATGCGCGTCCATCTTAAAATCGCTATTCTCAGGCTGATCGATTCCAACCATTGAATCTACTAGTTTCACATCTAACTTCTGAGCTTCTCTGATACTATCCAAAAAATCATTGTTAATCTTCAACATTCCTAACATCACACTCTGTGGTGTCACTTTGCAAACTAAACTCATATCTCTGAACTGTTCAATTAATTCCAACTCTTTAACCATCATCGCCGACATATGCAAAGTCTTTCGGCTTAAAGCATCAGCCACAACATTAGCTTTACCTGGATGATAATTCAAACCGAAATCATAATCTTTTAATAACTCCAGCCACCTTCGCTGTCTCATATTCAACTCCTTCTGGTTAAATAAGTACTTTAAACTTTTATGGTCACTAAATACTTCAAATCTAGAACCATAAAGATAATGCCTCCAAATCTTCAGCACAAAAACAACTGCAGCAAGTTCTAAATCATGCGTAGGATAGTTCTTCTCATGAGTCCGCAATTGCCTCGACGCATAAGCAACTACCTTACCATTCTGCATAAGTACATCTCCTAAATCCATTTTTGAAGCATCGCAATATACCACAAAAGGTTCTCCTGGGTTAGGTAATGCCAAAACCGGAGCCGACGTCAATCTCTTCTTCAATTCTGTGAAGCTTTCTTCACATCGAACATCCCACACAAACGCCTCACCTTTACACGTCAACTTAGTTAACGGAAGTGCCAACTTAGAAAAACCTTCGATAAATCTTCTATAGTAACCAGCTAATCCCAAGAAGCTTCTTATCTCGGTAGCCGACCTTGGAGTCTCCCATTGCAGCACCGCGTCTACTTTAGATGGATCCACAGCAATGCCACTACTTGACATGACATGACCAAGAAAACTAACTTCCTTTAACCAAAATTCAAATTTTGACAACTTTGCATATAGCTTCTTCTCTCTCAAAACTTGCAATACCAGTCTTAAGTGTTCTGCATGCTCTTCTTCCGATTTGGAGTAAATCAATATGTCATCAATAAACACCACTACAAACCGATCCAAATACGTATGAAAGATACGATTCATGTATTCCATGAATACCCCCGACGCATTAGTAACACCGAACGGCATCACCAAATACTTATAATGTCCATAACGCGTTCTGAAAGCCGTCTTCTGAATATCATCATCTTTCACTTTAATCTGGTGATAGCCCGACCTCAAATCAATCTTGCTAAACACACAAGCACCTACCAACTGATCCATCAAGTCATCTATTCTCGGAAGCAGATACTTGTTCTTAATCGTCACTTTGTTCAACTGTCTATAGTCAACACAGAGCCTCATACTCCCATCTTTCTTCTTCACCAACAACACTGGAGCTCCCCACGGCGATACACTTGGCCTCACAAACTTCTTTTCAATCAAATCCTCCAATTGTTTCTTTAATTCTGACAATTCAGATGCAGACATCCTGTATGGTGCCATAGAAACAGGTCTGGTACCAGGTACAAGGTCAATTGCAAATTCAACTTCTCTTTCTGGCGGTACTTCAGGAATTTCGTAGGGGAAAACTTCAGGAAATTCGCGCACCACCTGCAACTCATCAATTATAGCTTGGTTCTCAATAGATAACGTTGCCATCAACGAGAACACCTGAGCTTCTTCTTGCATCAACCGTTGCAACTGTCTAGCAGACAACAAACCAGTTTCCTCTTCAGGAGTAGAAAACCTCAGAGTCTTGTTATAACAATTAATATGAACATAGTTATATTCTAACCAGTTCATACCCAAGATTACATCCATCCCAGTTAACGGCAAACACACCAAATCAACATCAAAGTCTCTGTCGAAGATCGACAAAGGGCACTTTAAACACACAAGAGAAATAGTCACCGATCTCTTAGCCGGAATCTCGACGACCATCTCTCCATTCATAGAGGACAACATAAGACCCAATCTCTTAACACAATCAGCAGCAATAAAGCAATGAGTAGCACCATTATCAATCATAGCGATTAAAGGAGTACTATTAATGAAACATGTACCTCTGATGAGTCTGTCCTCGCTAGTTGTCTGAGTCCCAGCCAACGCGAACACTTTCCCACCGGTTTGCGCCTTCTTTGGTTTCTGACACTGACTACCAATGTGTCCTTCCTCGCCACAGTTGAAGCAAATCCTCTTTTTATGCTTGCACTCAGATATGGCATGCCCAGTCTTACCACAACGGAAACACCTCTTCACCTCAGCAGTACACACGTTACTCTTATGACCAGGTTACCCACATTTGAAACAAGTTATGCCAGCAAGAGCATCTCCCCCACTAGTCCTCTTTCCATCAGCTACTTTCTGCTTACCTTTTCCCGCCGGAGCATCATAAGGCTTGCCACGATACTGTTGGTGCTTACCCTTCCTCTCATTAATGATCTTATAATGAGCATTGTTATCTTCTTCAAAAATCCTGCAACTATCAATCAAATCCGCAAAAACATGAATCTTCTGATATCCAACTGCCTTCTTAATCTCCGGGCGCAACCCACTCTCAAACTTGATGCACTTAGAAAATTCAGCATCATCTTCGTTATAGTGCGGATAAAACTTAGCCAACTCAACAAACTTTGCAGCATAATCGGTAACCGACATGTTTCCTTGCTTCAGCTCAAGAAACTCGATTTGCTTCTTACCACGAACATCCTTTGGGTAATATTTCCTCAGGAACTCTCTTCGGAACACAGTCTAAGTGATACCTTCACCTGCAGCTTCCAACCTCTGACTAGTCTCTAGCCACCAGTCATCAGCCTCGAATGCTAGCATATGAGTCCCATATCGAACCTTCTGCGCTGGAGTGCAGTCCATCACACGGAAAATTCTCTCCATCTCTTTCAACCAATCCAACGCTCCATCAGGATCATACTTTCCCTTGAAGGTAGGTGGATTCTCCCTTTGAAAGGTCGCCAAACTACGAGATCCAGCATTCTCATCAGCGTTCGGCAGGTTCTGCACAGCTTGGACCATTGCTTGCATAGCAGCAGCCATCGCAGCATCGTTCCTTCCAGCCATCTCAACTTGTCACTTCAACATAAACAAAAGTTAGGACTAGTTAACAATACTCGATTATTTAACAACTACGACTCGACAACTTGGCCGGACGGACCGACCTGCTCTGATACCACTAATGTAACACCCCATTTCTACCCGACATTTATAAAGAAATCAGAGTGATAAAATTTCAACATAAAACAGGATGTCATATTTTTCAACTTTAAAATCAATAACATGATAGATAATCATGAAAGATACATAGCAAGTTCAAGGAAAAAAATTCATAAATTAACAAATAGCCTCCAAAATAACTCAACCTTATAAAATACGACACAACGGATTCATAGTCAAAGTAATAGCATCTTTATCCAACATAAACAACTTTAAAATAAGCAACAAGGTGTTCTTTGACAATTCAACTTAAAAATTTAGCATGTAAACAAATAAACAAAATAAGACACGCGTCATCCCCCCTGAGTGCTACGTATCAGAGCGACAATCACCGACTCGAACTAAGGTAACCGGCTATTCCTCTTGATTACCTGCACGTTGCCAACATAGGGACAACATTCAAATAGAAGGGGTGAGATATCGAACAATATAATTAGATATATGATAAGTAATATATTAGATCAGATTATACAATCACCACTTCACAACATCTCAATCAACGTAAAACAGCAGCATAGCAACAACTTTTACTTCATCATTAATCAACAACACAACAACAACTATGCAACATGAAATGCGACTCGAAATGCACATGCATGTGGTACCATTGGAGCAGAACTCCCAACTTAAAAATTTGCCAATTAATATTGACTTCAACAAGGCATAAGCCTTCCGCTTAATATTTTGCCAATCCAGGCCAGCTTAATGTTTTGCCAATCCAAGCCAGCTTAGTATGTTATGCCATGTGACTCAAATATGAACATCATAATCACAACATTAATACTTATCAATCCGCACAACAACAGGTCAACATTGGCCATAGGCCCACAGCTTAATTCTTGCCAATAATTAGAGGCAATTCAACATCGTTCACAGCTTGATAATTTCCAACAATAATATCACAGCAACTAGGATATATAATTATGCATCATCTAAAATATATCACAATCCATCATTTAATCAAATAATACGAATATAGTTAATTAAATATATCTAAAATATATCACAATCCATCATTTAATCAATCGGTAGTTTTCGACTAAAAAAATCGGTTAATTGGTTCCATCATAATTCTATGTCCAATGCTATTGAATTATATAACAACTTCTCAATTAAAATGGACAAAACAAACACACCACATCAGAACATAACAGAAACAGGAAAAGAAACACACAGCAGCATGCCGGTCGTCACAACACCATCACGGTCGTCACGACCCCAAAACCCTTCGTCTCAGAATCCGTTCGTTCCATTTTCTTTCCAAATTCACAACCTTTCCTCAGATTCATATCAATTTCAATTTGTCCAAGACAGTGAAACAGAACTACAACAGAATTGCACCCTAAAGTAACATATACCAGTTTCTCACAACCAATTCATCAATCGCAATGCATTTCAACATTTCTACGACAATCATTTCGACACAGACATAAGAAATTCTATGAACAATTCATCAACAGAAAACCAAATTCAATGTTCACGACATCGATTACACAAAAACAGAGGAGAATTCTATAAAACCAACCCCACATATTACTCATCAACTATCCCATTATAGAGTCAGAACCCCACCCTTACCTTGGATTGAAGGTCGCTCTAAAATCTCCGATCCAATTCTCGCTCTCTCGCAGCCTCTACGCGATCTCTCGCAACCCTTGTTTTCTCCTCTCTGCAACTTCACGTTCTACTGTTCTATTCATTTTTCAGCAACTTTGTAACTTCCACGTACTTGATCTTTCCTCCACTTCTAATTATCCTTATTCTATTCAACTTAACCCTTATAATTCTTACTAACTCTTATTGGGCTCAATTCCACACCTCACCTTTTACCACTACTACCCATCTTATAAGCCCACTAACTTATTATAATTCTAGTAAGCTAATACTATATTATTTCTACCACTTAAATCGACTTAGTTAAATTAATCCAACTAAAACCAACATAGCCACTTAACACAACATTCCGATATTTCGAAAATCACCACAAATCAACACAAATAATACGAATATAGTTAATTAAATAACCGGGCGTTACAGAAAGGATTTGGATGTAGGCAATTATCCAATAAGTGATGTCATGTACCTATAACTTGAAAGCCAAGGCACACATGGGCTATTCTTCACATGGCTCAAGTTTTGATCTATTGAGCTTGGTTCCTCAATGTTTCATCCTATCCCTTGATGTTCTGATCAAGTTCTAATAGATTGGATGATTTTTGCTCAAATTCACTATAGCACTTTAATGCTAGAGGACAAAACCTCACTTCCTACCTTTTAAATGATTTCTTTCACATGCCAAGTGATGAAAATTTGAAAATTCAGTTGTGCTTTGTAGAGCACATGCTTGTATGATCATTTTGGAGTTGATCTTGTGAAGATGTAAGGCTTGCAAGACTTATCCAAATCGTGTGGCACAAACATGTTGCAAATCTATCTTGGATTTTCAACTTGATCAAGCCTTATTGCAACATCCATAACTTCTTACTCAAGTAAAGGATTTTGATGTTCTTGATCATTTTGGAAAGCTGGTATTACATACTTCAACTTTGATGTTCAAAGTTGGTCTTGAATCATTGTGGATCATAGTGAAAAATAGCTCTAAAGTTGGCCTAAACACAAGACTGATTCTGTCCAAAATTTCACTTAGTGTTTAGGTTCAAAAGTATGGAACCTCCAACTTCATGGCCTTATATCTTAAAATCTATGCATTTTTTGGGAATCCACCCTCAGGGACAAATTTCTAGTATGTAACAAGCTTTTCAATTTGATATTTGGATCAAAGAAAATGGTTACTTGGTTTGGAAGTTATGCCCTTACTAAGTAGGGTAAAAATCATTGAATTTTATAACTTAGAAAAAATTCAACTTCTCCAATGTTACCCTTTTTACAAGTAACCTCACATTTCTTATTTTTCTTGATCAACCATGATCTAAATCACATATTAACATCATTCTTTACTTGAAGAGACTATGTTTGGCCAAAAACTTCAAAAGTCAAACTTGATTTTGACCACAATTGACTTTTGTATCAAATGAACTTTGAACTTTGTGATCCTTTATGAAATCAAACCCTTGGGCTTTTTGAACACCATGGATGGACTTCAAAGGTATGTTTGAGTGTCTTGAGTCATGTCCCAAGGCTTGATATCATGTCCTGGTCAAAAGTCAAAGGTATAGTTGACTTTTCATCAAAAATCCTAGTTTGTGGACTAGATGAATTTGAATTATTGCATTGATTATGAATCGAGTTCTTTGGATTAATCCAATCATATGAAGGGATTATATGAGGCATTTGATGTCCTTGAAACATATTTGGAGGTTTGGGATGATGCCTTGCTTCAAAAGACAACTCAGGGACTGAATTAGGTCAAAACCCTAATTATGGTGCACTGAGGGTCTTGAGGCTTGATGAGCTTGTCATGATACAATTTTGCACTTGATTTTTGATGGATGAAAAATCTTGATCTTTATCGATGACAAAGGGACTTGTGGTGTTGAATATGATTCTTATCCCTTGATAATTCATCTGCTTGAGCTTTAGGGGGATTGTTAGAACAAGATTTGGTTCTGCACGATATCTCTTTGTTTTGATAATAACAAAGTTGTATTTGTGTGAGAGCAATTTTGGTACTCTAACGTTTGTTTTCTTAAGTATTGACAAACAGGTTCTGACTCTGATAAGGATAATTCTGACTCTGATAAATATAGCTATGACTCAGATAGAGATCATGTGAAACGTCACTCTAAAATTTCTCAATAGTCGCTTCTGCGTCAAAGAAGCAAGATTGCATCTGATCTACTGTGCTTCAAAAAGACTCTAAGAAGACACTATGTTGCTGCTGTAATGCTCTCTTGGATTCTGGATTTGAAATGAACTCTGATACTTATCTTCTAAAGACTAAGTGCTAACGACTCTGAAGACAAGGTTCTGATGAACAACGTTCTGAAGACTCTGAAGACTTATGTTTCTGATAACCAAGGGTTCTGAAGAAGGAGTGCTAAAGACTCTGATGAAAAGGTTCTGCTGAACAAGTTTTGAAGCTCTGAAGACTCAAGACTCTGAAGACCCAATGATTCATTCTTCTGATCATGCTTTAATCATATCAACTCAGAAGCCTCTAATGGATAGAAGAAGATGAAATGTTTGCGAGGGAAAATTGTACATAGTACAAATCAAACACGTTCTTTTCCACTACCATTCCACTACCCTGATTTGGTGGTACAAAGGACAATTTCAGTGTACAATTTTGATCCCAGCATAACGACATTATTTCAAGTCGCCAGTATTTTACTGAAATTACTGATCTGCGCTTCAACGGAACTTTTTCTGGCTATATAAAGACTTGATCATTCAAAGAATCGTGTGTGACACCAAGTGTGAAAAAGTGAAATATTCAAAACACTGATTCATACGAGAAAGAACTCAAGAAATAGAAAAATTCATGGGTGAACAGTAAAGCACCACAATACAAAGAAGAAGATTGTTCGTACTGTATAGATTCACTCAAAGTTAGATTGAGCTGAAAATTGTGTTTATATCAGCTTATGTAAGAAGCATTTCATTGTAAACATTTTATTTGATCAAACAGTTGTTTGAATTCCTTAAAGGGCCAGTTGAGTCAGAATCCTTAAGAAGAGACGGTTAGTCTGTGTATTTTTAGTCACCAGCAGTTCCTAGTGCAGTTGTAATCAGTTTGGTTATAGTGGAATAAGTCCTTGTGTATAAGGCGAAATCACCTTGGCGGGTGGACTGGATTAATTTGATAGTTTTCAAGTGAACCAGGATATATTGTGTGTCTTTCTCTATTGTTAGTCTATTTGTGATCTTTGGTTGAGTTTCACAAAAAGATTTCATTTTAAAAACCCAATTCAAACCCCCCAATTTCTTGTGTTTTTCTCACACCTTCAATTGGCATCAGAGCTCCGGTTCTGATTGTGATAAATGTTTTATCAACACTTAACAGTGTTCAGGACCGATCTAGTATTTGTGTGAGATATCATGGCAGCTCCTGCTAATACTACTACTGAAGAGAAAGATCATTACAGTGCCAAACCACCAGTCTTTGATGGTGAAAAGTTTGACTACTGGAAAGACAGAATATAAAGCTTTTTTTTGGTTATGATGTAGATCTTTGGGATTTGGTAGTCGATGGCTACACTCACCCAGATGATGCTACAAGTGCTAAAATATCCAGAATTGATATGACCAACCAACAGAAGAAAGATTATAAGAATCATCACAAGGCAAGAACCGTATTGTTAAATGCTATCTCTTATACTGAGATGAGAAGATAACAAATAGAGATACTGCCAAATCTATCTTTGATTCTCTAAGGGTGACTCATGAAGGTAATGTTCAAGTCAAGGAGACAAAGGCGCTAGCCCTAATAAAAAATATGAGGCATTCAGAATGGAGGATGATGAGACAGTTGAGACCATGTTTTCAAGGTTTTAAATGCTAGTCACAGGACTTAAAGTTCTGGACAAAGGTTACTCAACTGCTGATCATGTTAAAAAGATCATCAGAAGTTTCTCAAGAAATGGAGACCTATGGTAACAGATTTAAAGCTATCCAAGGATCTTAACAACATAAGTCTTGAAGAGCTTGTCATTTCTTTGAGAAGTCATGAGATAGGTCTAGGAGAAGATGAACCTTAGAAGAAAAGCAAATTTATCGCTCTTAAGTCTAAACCTGAAAAGGAAAAGGCTTATCAAGCTGAGGAAGAATCAGAAGATGAGTTATCGCTAATCTCCATAAGAATCAACAAACTCTGGAAGCATAGGAAAGGAAACTTCAGAGAATCTAGAAGAAACAAAGGCCGCTCTGAGTCATCATCTAGACAGAAGAAGTAAAACTCTGGAAAGGAAGTTATCTGCTATGAGTGTAATGAGCCAGGTCATTACAAGAACGAGTGTCCAAAGATCAAGAAAGACAAGAAGCCTAAGAAGAACTTCTCCAAAGCAAAGAAAGGACTAATGGAAACTTGGGATGACTTTGATTCTGAAGAAGAGGAATCTGATGAAGAACAAGCAAATGTTGTGCTAGCAGCAACAATTGATGATGAAGTTTCTGGAGAACCTGAAGATAAAATATCATCAGAACCAGAATCAGACTCAGACTCAGACTCAGAGGTATTATCAAAACTCTCTCATTGTGAATTAGAGTCATGTCTGTCGAAAATGCTGGAAAAGTATCAAACTCTTCAGAGTAAATATAAAGATCTTAAAAGATCACATGTAATTGCCTCTGAGGAAAAAGATAAGCTTGAGCAGAATAATTCTTTTCTAAATGAAAACATTTTTTGCTTAAAAAATAGTAATTATGCCTTGAAAAGCAAAGTTGCTAAATTAGAAGAAGAATTAATCTCCAACGTCTCTGACACAAGCTGTATCAACTAGTATGATAGAGCATTCTAGTATTTTCTTGCTAAAAGCATAGATAGAAGCAGAATAGCTTCCATGATCTATGGAGTAAGCAGAAATGATAAGAAAGGTTTGGGATGTACATAATCATCTGATATTGACGAAAGTCAAATTGTTAAACCAAAACCTCTCTATGACCACTTTGTGCCTTCTGGAAACTGAGATTGTTTGCTCTGAGCTTGCACAAGAACCCCCACCGACACAGAAATCTGTTTCTAAAGTTAAATATCATGCACAAATTCCACTTGATTATCCTGTTGCACCAAAGCCCAAAGTTGTGAAACACTCTGGGAAAGCTAACAAGAAAGAACCCAAAAAATGGGTACCTAAGAACAAGATAATCTATGTTGCAGATATCCTTAGCAGCTCAGTTGAAACATCAGTCATGGTACCTGGACAGTGGCTGCTTGCGACACATGACGGGAAGAAGGCATATGTTCCAAAGTCTGGAACTTAAGCCTGGAGGCTTCGTCGGTTTCGGAGGAAACCAGAAAGGAAAAATCATTGGCTCTGGAGTCGTTGGTAATGGTAACCTTCCTTCTATTACTGATGTTCTTTTAGTCGATGGTTTGATGCATAACTTATTGTCAATTAGTCAACTTACTGACAATGGTTATGATATCATCTTTAATCAAAAGTCTTGTAAGGCTGTAAGTCAGAAAGATGGTTCAATCCTATTTGTTGGAAAGAGGAAAAACAACATTTATAAAATTAGACTTTCTGATCTTCGTGAACAGAATGTCAAATGCTTAATGTCTGTTAATGAAGAGAAATGGGTATGGCATAGATGTTTAGACCATATCAGCATGAGGAGGATTTCTCAGCTAAATAAGCTTGAACTTGTAGAGGCTTTCCAAATCTGAAGTATTCTTCAGATGCTCTTTGTGAAGCATGTCAAAAAGGAAAGTTTTCTAAAACTTCTTTTAAAGCAAAGAATTTTGTGTCCACCTCCAGACCGTTAGAACTTCTACACGTTGACTTGTTTGGACCAGTGAAAACTGCTTCAATCAATGGAAAGAAGTATGGATTAGTAATCGTTGATGATTATAGTCGTTAGACATGGGTAAAATTCTTGAAACACAAGGATGAGTATCATTCTGTGTTCTCTACCTTTTGCTCTCAAGTGTAAACTGAGAAGGACTGTAAAATAGTCAAAGTCAGAAGTGATCATGGTGGAGAATTTAAGAAGAGATACTTTGAGAATCTTTTTGATTCTCATGGCATTTCCCATGATTTCTCCTGTCCCAGAACTCCACAAAAAAATGGAGTAGTGGAAAGGAAGAATAGGACTTTGCAAGAAATGGCTCGAACCATGATCCAAGAAACTAACATGGCTAAGCACTTCTGGGCAGAGGCAGTAAATACAACATGTTACATTCAGAACAGGATTTCAATAAGACCTATTTTGGGTAAGAATCCTTATGAATTGTGGAAGAATAGAAAACCCAACATTTCATATTTTCATCCTTTTGGCTATATTTGCTTTATGTTGAACACTAAAGAGAATCTTGGCAAGTTTGACTCCAAAGCTCAAAAGTGTTTACTGTTAGGATACTCTGAACGCTCTAAAGGCTACAGAATCTATACACAGAAACACGAATTGTTGAGGAATCAATTCATGTCAGATTCAATGATAAGTTTGACCTTGAAAAGTCAATGCTAGTTGAAAAGTTTGCAGATCTGAAGATCACCTTATCATAATCTAAAGACAAAGAAGATTCAAGAGAAGCAGACAAAGATGCAGATTCTCCAGATTCAGATACAACCTTACCAGAAATTGAAAATAACCCATCTCATCAGAAGAAGAATAGATTAAAGACTTCTCATTTTGAAGAATTGATTCTGGGAGATAAAGCTGATCCAGTCAGAACTCGTTCAACATTCAGACATTCTGAAGAAACCCTTCTGGGTTTGGTTTCTCTGATAGAACCAACAACAGTTAATGAAGCTCTTAAGGAGAATGAGTGGATTCTGGCCATGCAAGAAGAACTTAATCAATTCACCTGAAATGAAGTCTGCGATCTTGTTCAGAAACCCAAAGGTGTCCACGTCATTGGAACTAAATGGGTATTCAGAAACAAGTTAGATGAGAAAGATGAGGTCGTAAGAAACAAAGCACGACTGGTTGCACAAGGTTATAGTCAACAAAAAGGGATAGACTATACAAAAACCTTTGCACCAGTTGCCAGGTTAGAATCTATTCGCATTTTAATCTCATTTGTTGTGAATAGTGACATTACTTTATATCAGATGGATGTAAAGAATGCATTTTTAAATGGATATATTTCCGAAGAAGTGTATGTGCACCAACCTCTTAGTTTTGAGAGTTCTGAAAACCCTGATTTTGTTTTCAAACTTAAAAAATCGTTATATGGTCTGAAACAGGCTCCCAGAGCTTGGTATGAAAGGCTAAGTAACTTTCTTTTGGAAAATGACTTTACCAGAGGAAAAGTGGATTCAACAATCTTTTTTAAAACCTTTAAAAATGACATTCTGATTGTTCAAATCTACGTTGATGATATTATATTTGAATCTTCTAATATTTCCTTGTGCAAGGAATTTTCCAAGTTAATGCAGGCTGAATTTGAAATGAATCTGATGGGAGAACTCAGATCTTTCTGGGAATTCAAATTGATCAAAGATCAGAAGGAACGTACATTCATCAGAGCAAGTATGCAAAAGAACTTCTGAAGAAATTTAACATGTCAGAAAGTAAACTTGCCAAGACTCCTATCGTGGTATGATAGGATCTCTTCTGTATTTGACAACTTCTCGTCCTGATATTTTGTTCAGCGTATGTCTTTGTGCTCGTTTCCAATCAGATCCAAGAGAAACTCACTTAACTACTATTAAGAGAATCCTAAGGTATCTAAAAGGAACAACTAACCATGGCTTGATGCATAAGAAAACATCATAGTACAAGCTTTCTAGTTATTGTGATGCAGATTATGCTGGAGACAGATTGGTAAGAAAAAGTACTTCTGGAAATTGTCAGTTTCTGGGAAGTAACCTCGTCTCCTGGGTAAGCAAGAGACAATCAACAATTGCTCTCTCTACTGCAGAAGCAGAATACATATCAGCATCTCTATGTAGTACTCAGATACTCTGGATAAAGAATCAACTTGAAGATTATCAGATACACGAGTGTAACATTCCTATCTTCTGTGATAATACTTCTGCCATTTGTTTATCTAAGAATCCCATTCTACATTCTAGGGCAAAACATATTGAAATAAAACATCACTTTTTACGTGACTATGTTCAGAAGAGTACTTTCAGTTAAAAT
This sequence comes from Lathyrus tuberosus, assembly GCA_022829125.1. NCBI lineage: Eukaryota > Viridiplantae > Streptophyta > Magnoliopsida > Fabales > Fabaceae > Lathyrus > Lathyrus tuberosus. Next base: position 6,288,779 of record JALAZF010000121.1, read on the forward strand.
TTGTGGATACAGATCACCAGTGGGCTGATATTTTCACAAAACCCCTTGCCGAAGATAGATTCGTATTCATTCTGGAAAACTTATTTATCATACCGTGTCCAGAATGAGATGATAATATTTTAATGTGTCAGGCTACCAGAACGTCTGATATAAGATTCTGATGTTAGACAAAGTGTGTTAATTATTTGTTTATTGACTTTCTGATTCATGATACTTCTACAAGTTAGAAAATGTCCTGATCAGAAATTAGTTTAGTCAGATACCTCTTGGTATTCTAGACGTTGGAAACATCAAAACATGCTCTCTTGAAAAACAAACGGCTATGATTATTTGTGACACGTGTCCAAAATCAAATCATATCTACTATTGAAGAGACACCTCGAGCATGGTGATTTCATGAGACTAGGTTTCAAGTAATTATTTCCTATTACTCCTTAATATCTCTATAATCATGTTTAACACTTTGGATTTGAAAATTACTTGATAATTGTTTAAATCTTTACGTCTTCCTCCCATATTATGCATTCATAAAGATGTATGTAAGACAAAGATTTCTTGGAACTAAACACTTGTCTACATTCCTTTATTCTTTGTCAGTTTCTGCCCCCTCTTTTTCGAGTATACATTTATTTGTATTTATTGACTGATGTCATTATATGAATAACGTATACTGATCTGTGATCTTTTGGAGACTGATACACTCCTTTATTATTCTTTGTTCTTGTTTGTATCCCTTGTATTGAAAATGATGAATTACTTGTCTCAATTCATCTAGTCTTTATTGCTATTTATTGCTATCTCTCTTTGTTCTCTTTATATACCCCACTTCTCCTAATAACTATTCATTCGTTTCTAAACTTGCTTTTCACTCCTATCCTTCTTGCTTTCACCATGTCTATCAAAACCTTTGCTGGCAATGAAGAAGTTATGGAGGTCATTAATGAGAAAAGGTTGTGTCTCCCAAGACTAAGAGACTCAGGCGTTTTCATTTCCACCAGCATGCAAATACAAGGATGGTCAGGATACTATGCAATTCTGCATGGACCCATTTATCCCGTCATGATAAAATAATTCTAGAAATACGCACGGATTGGAGAAGACAACAATTCTGTCTGGTCTTCTGTTTTCGGTGTTCCTGTCATCATTACACCTACCTCCATCGCCTAAGCCATCAGTTGTGTTCAATCTGGAGTGACTGTTGAAGACTTTCATCTGAACTATTCCTTTGTTGAGGATCTCATTGGAATTCATGATGTGTCTCAAGACAAGTATGAACCCTGTAATCCTGAAGGACTTCTCCCTGATGGAAAGTTGTGGTTTCAACTACAGCTCACCAACTTTCGCCCCAGAGGATTGGCCAAAAGCACCTTGAATCATGATGATAAACTTTTTATCTATTTCATGATGTACAACGTCTGAGTGAATCTTCCACAAACCATCTTCAATCATCTAAAGAACTGTGTTGAAATCTCCAAAAATCAATACAAGTCCTTCATATCTTATGGAAGAATTTTGTCTGAGTTATTCTACTAGGCTAAAATCATCACTTCAGCCAGAATACTTTGACCAGAGCATGCTACTGCTGAAGAAATGTGTGAAAAGGTTGACGAGGTAGAGGATTTCTGATAGCTGGTTGGCGGGTGTTTCATCATTGTTGGTCTCTTGGTTACTTGTTGCTTTGTCTCTCTTTCTTTTATCATTGATGTTTCTGTCCATTGTTCTTGTTGTTTGTTCGTTTTCTTGTTTTGTGATTCTGTTCCTGTACTGCACCCCTGGTATTTTTCTTTTATCAATGAAGAATTTTCCTTACTTGCATTTACCTTATCTTACTGCATTTCAATGTTGATTGCCATAAAAAGAGGAAAAGTATTGAATTTAACTTATCTAAATTCTCTCAAATCAAAATGATTAAATTAATTTTTGATTACCCTTTTTTATTATGACAAAAAGGGGGAGTATTAATATGGAAAAGTTATTTTGATAAATATCTTATCTCTAATCATAGCTCTAACATTCTAACACGTTAAATGGCATATCTTTTTAGAATGTTTTTCAGGAAAAATAATTATATTGGCAAAATCACTCTGATATCAATCAAGCTCTGATTTACTTAATCAAGCTCTGTTATCAGAATGCATCACCATTATAATCAAGCTCTGATATTTTGGATCTGTCTAGATCTCTGCAATCAGGCTCTATATCCCAAATCTTATAAGATTTTGTTAAGTCTTAGATTCAGGGGGAGCTTGATAAAGGGAAGTTTACTTTGAACTTATCTGAGTCTATCCTGATTATCTTCGTACAAAATTGTGTTATCATAATACATTGTTTTGTCATTATCAAAAAGGGGGAGATTGTTAGAACAAGATTTGGTTCTGCAAGATATCTCTTTGTTTTGATAATAACAAAGTTGTATTTGTGTGAGAATAATTTTGGTACTCTAACATTTGTTTTCTTAAGTATTGACAAATATGTTCTGACTCTGATAATGATAATTCTGACTCTGATAAAGATAATTCTGACTCTAATAATGATAGCTCTGACTCTGATAGAGATCATGTGAAACGTCACTCTAAAATTTACTCAATGGTCGCTTCTGCGTCAAAGAATCAAGATTGCTTCTGATCTATTATGCTTCAAAAAGACTCTAAGAAGACACTATGTTGCTGCTGCAATGCTCTCTTGGATTCTGGCTCTAAAATTAACTCTGATACTTATCTTCTAAATACTAAGTGCTAACGACTCTGAAGACAAGGTTCAGATGAACAACATTCTGAAGACTCTGAATACTTATGTTTCTGATAACCAAGCGTTCTGAATAAGGAGTGTTGAAGACTCTAATGACAAGGTTCTGCTGAACAAGTTCTGAAGACTCTGAAGACTCAAGACTCAAAAGACCCAATGATTCATTCTTCTGATCACGCTTCAATTATATCAACTTAGAAGCCTCGGATGGATAGAAGAAGATGAAAAGTTTGCAAGGGAAAATAGTACATAGTACAGATTAAACACATTCTTTTCCACTACCATTCCACTACCCTGATTTGGTGGTACAAAGGACAATTTCAGTGTACGATTTTCATCCCAGCATAACGACATTATTTCAAGTCGCCAATATTTTACTGATATTACTGATCTGCCCTTCAACGGATTTTTTTCTGGCTATATAATGACTTGATCATTCAAATAATCGTGTGTGACACCAAGTGTGAAAAAGAGAAATATTCAAAACATTTATTCATACAAGAAAGAACTCAAGAAATAGAAAAATTCATGAGTGAACAGTATAGCACCACAATACAAAGAAGAAGATTGTTCTTACTGTATAGATTTTCTCTAAGTTAGATTGAGCTAGAAATTATGTTTATATCAGCTGATGTAAGAAGCAATTCATTGTAAACATTTTATTTGATCAACCAGTTGTTTGAATTCCTTAAGGGACCAGTTGGGTTAGAATCCTTAAGAAGAGACGGTTAGTCTGTGTATTGTTAGTCACCAGCAGTTGCTAGTGCAGTTGTAATTAGTTTGGTTATAGTGGATTAAGTCCTTGTGTATAAGGCGAAATCACCTTGGCGGGTGGACTGGATTAACTTGATAGTTTTCAAGTGAACCAGGATATATCGTGTGTCATTCTCTATTGTTAGTCTATTTGTGATCTTTGTTTGAGTTTCACAGAAATATTTCATTTTGAAAACCCAATTCAAACCCCCCAATTCTTGTGTTTTTCTCACACCTTCAGGGATCACCTAAACTGTGAAGCAAATAAGCACACATATCTTGTACATGTGATGGGTTAGTGATGTAAAAGACATGTATAAATGTAACGATGAATATTATGCCAATGATTCAAATGTGGTGGCATCTTTGGGTTAAAAAATTAGGGTATGACACCGACGAATTCCATTTGGGCTATGCAATGCCCCTGCAACTTTCCAACGATGTATGATGTTAATATTCGTTGATTTCCTTGACGAGATCATGGAAGTTTTTGTAACACACTTTTCTACCCATCAAACATCACGAATAAAAACACCATTTTATCAGAGTACAAATTCCATAAGGGCGTTACATTTCGTCAAAAGACATCATAATTAAATCAAATACTTCACAGCGGAAAACTTCATAGAAAACTCCATTATAATATGTAACATCAAAGTTTTAAACAACTCAACACATCATAATATCATCAAATACAAAAACACTATGATTCGATTCAACGCCCCGACCCGATGTTACATATCAGAGCAAGACCATCTACTCGACCAAAAATAACCAAAAGCACTTTAAGTAAACTCTTCACACGCCAAAAGCTAATCCTGAGTCATTTGCACATTACCCACGTGGAGGTAACATTCAAACAAGCAGGGTGAGTAATCACGAAATCAATATATAAGATATAAGTAAAAGATAAGGCACAAACATCATCAAGTCATTCACAACGTCAAAATACATCAAATCACATAAATATACTACAATGCCACAAAATATGCAATGCAACACCATAGACTCATGCATGTGGTACCAACTCGTCATAATAGATGGACACTGGGCCATCACCCTCCAAAGATCCCCACCAATAGGATCGATTCTACACAAGAACCGGAGCACGTCACAAACACCCCCAATCCACACAATGGGATTGAAGCCACCAAATGGACTGAAGTCATACAATGCTATGAATGCATGATACAAATGTCATAATCGTCATCGTCACAAAATCGTCAATCGCATCATCATTTATCAACTATCATCATCATAAGCCATCATCATCATAATTCAAATCAAGCATCATAATTCACCATAAGTCATCATGGTCACATGTTATTAGCACACATCACAAATCATCATAAGTCATCCATGTTATCACATCATTCACAAATCAACATCAATCGTCATAATACAACATCGCTTCACATTCATCACAATTCATCATACTATAATCATCATGCATCAGGACATAACATAAATTCACACTCGTCATTATCCGTCACTAAATCTCACAATTCATCATATTATCCTCGTCCCATAAGAATCCCCGATTTTTATCCCAGACACTGTTATTACTAGTTTAATCACATTTTATTATCTCATCATAGCCCTATGTCTCAAAGAAACCGCATCACAAGCAAAATCGGGACATAAATCGCAAAAACGGGAAATTCGGCATACGGCCTTGCCCATACGCGTAAGGCCCCTCCTGTTACGCGTATGGCTCAACTTCTACGACATCCCTTACGCGTAATGTACCCTCCATTACGCGTATCAACAGAGAGGGTTTTCCTCTCAATTCTTATTCAGATTCTCCCTTACGCGTAATGGCTACCCCATACGCGTAAAACACTAACCATACGCGTAAGACCCTACCCATACGCGTATGCCCCTTTTCCATCAATTCCCTTACGCGTAATACCCACACTCTCATACGCGTATGCTACGCGTACCGGCAGAGGGCCGAGCCAGCCCTTGGGGACGGGTGCGTATGATACACGTAAGACCCTGGGAGTGTCCCCCATTACGTGTAACACCTCCCCTGTTACGCGTATCACCAAAAGCCACACCAAAACTTAGACCTCGCATCTGAACGAAAACTTCCTCATTCCAGAACCTTCGATATACCAAAATCAGACCCAAACTAGCTTCGATTCATCACAGATCTACAATTTTCATCCTACTTCATTGTCTACATCAATTTCTCCTAATTATTAAGTCTGAATTTGGTTAATATCAAGTTCGATTTTCAAATCTGGTTACCCACAAGTTCATCACAGCATCAACAATTATTCACACGAAATTTATAGCAAATCGCACAGAATTCATCACAGAAATCATATACATACAAGCACGAAATTTCATCACAGTTTCGTCACAGATTTCAGCACAAAATCATCAGAAAATGAAAACACACAATTACCTCTACCTTAAAACCATATCAAACATATTAACCCGGATTACCCCCCATGCCTCGAATTTTCCAACATAAATTCTTCGTTCCCGGGGTTCTACGGTTGATTCCTCGTTCTAGCCTCCTTTCCTCAGCTCTCTAATCACTTCTTAGGGTTGCACAAAACTGATTCTCATAATTCTTATTTTCTTTTTGTTAAACCTATGTTTTGGGCCTTAATTATGATTTACCGTATTGTCCTTCATTAACCTCCTCAATATTACCGTCTTACCCTTAATTCATCCAATATTATTTAAATTAATAATAATACTAATATATTCCATACTATATACTATTATTTAAATAAATAACCAAAACTCCACACAATGCCCAAACCACCAAAATTCACGAATATTATATTTAAATAAATTAAATAAATATTTCTCAAGAATTTGGGGTGTTACAATTCTCCCCCACTTAAAAGAATTTTCGCCCTCGAAAATTACCTCAAGGAAATAGAGTCGGATACGACTCCCTCATCTGATCTTCACGTTCCCAAGTCCAACTTTCTTCGGCTGGTCCACCCCACAACACCTTCACCAAAGTTATGTATTTACCCTGCAGTTGCTTTATTTCACGACCATCAATCCGCACAGGCAATGCTTCCACAGTCATATTATCCCTCACTTGTACATCATCCATCTGAATCACATGCGATGGATCCGGAATGTACTTCCTCAACTGAGACACGTGGAACACGTCATGAAAATTCGCAAGCATCAACGATAAAGCAATCCGATAGGCTACCCCTCCTGTCCTCTGCAAGATTTGGTAAGGACCAACAAAACGTGGAGTGAGCTTCCTAGACTTCAAAGCTCGACCCACAACAGTTACTGTCATCACCCTCAAAAATACGTGGTCTCCTTCTTGGAAATCAAGTGCCTTCCTCCTCTTATCATGGTAACTCTTTTGGCGACCCTGCGACGCTCTCATATTTTCTTGGATCATCTCAATCTTCTCAGTCGTCTCTTGCGCAATTTCAGGTCCGAGTACAACACTTTCGCCTGACTCATACCAACACAAAGGAGTTCTACACCTTCTCCCATACAAAGCTTCATAGGGCGCCATTCCAATACTAGCATGAAAACTATTATTGTACGTGAACTCAATCAACGGTACATGGCTATCCTAAAATCCTCCATGATCCAACACACATGCCCTTAACAAATCCTCTAAAGATTGGATAGTCCTTTCCATCTGACTGTCCGTCTGCGGATGATATGATGAACTCCTCCTCAACTTAGTACCCAAAGCATCCTGCAAACTCTTCCAGAACCTCGATGTAAATCTCGGGTCTCTATCTGATACAATACTCGAAGGTATACCATGCAACGCGTTGACCACTACATTTGCTTTTCCCAGATGGTAACTCAATTCAAAGTCATATTCCTTCAATAATTCCAACCACCCTCTCTGCCTCCTATTCAATTCTTTCTGGTCGAACAAGTACTTCAAATTTAGAGCCAAACAGATAATGTCTCCAAATTTTCAACACAAATGCCGCAGCTGCTAACTCTAAGTCATGGGTTGGGTAATTCATTTCATGAACCCTCAATTTCCTGGAAGCATAAGCAACAACTTGCCCATTCTGCATCAATACTCCTCCAAGACCCACCTTCGATGCTTCACAGTACACTACAAAAGATTCATTCGGCTTAGGCAAAATCAACACTAGAGTAGTCGTCAATCTCTTCTTCAATTCCACAAAACTCTCTTCACAAGCTACGTCCCACACAAAAGCTTGAACCCTTTCGAGTCAGCTGAGTCAAAGGTAATGCCATCTTAGAAAATCCTTCGATAAACTTGCGGTAATAACTCGTCAATCCCAAAAAACTTCGTATCTCAGTAGCAGACTTCGGAGTCTCCCACTGTAATACAACATCAATCTTAGAAGGATCAACAGTAATCCTGCCACTTGAAATCACATGGCCAAGAAAACTCACTTCCTTCCACCAAAACTCACACTTCGACAGTTTCACATACAACTTCTTCTCTTTCAACACTTGCAACACAGTCCTCAAATGCTCAGCACGTTCTTCTTCAAGTTTAGAGTATATCAGAATATCGTCAATAAAAATAACCACAAGCTTATGCAAATACTCATGAAAAATACTATTCATATACTTCATGAACACCAGGTGCATTAGATACACCAAACAACACCACAGTATACTCATAGTCACCATACCTTGACTTGAAAGCTGTCTTCGGAATGTGACCAGGCTTAACACGAATCTGATGATAACCCGACCTCAAATCAATCTTGCTAAGCACACAGGCACCTACTAACTGATCCATCAAATCGTCGATTATCGGTAGTGGATATTTATTCTTGATAGTCACTTTATTCAACTGCCGATAATTAACACACAACCTCATACTTCCGTCTTTCTTCTTCACTAACAGCATAGGAGCACCCCACGGAGAAACACATGGGCGAACAAACCTCTTCTCAAGCAACTCTTCAAACTATTCCATCACTTCTCCTAACTAAAAAACATACATCCTGTATGCACTCACTGACATCAAGTTTGTATCAAGTACTAGGTCGATAGCAACCTCCACTCCACACTATAGTGATACATCACTGATATCATATGAAAACATGTCAAAAGAGTCACACACACCATAGGTAGATCACCGTCCACCGCATTTCCTTATGCCTTCAAAGAATCCAACATCATAAACGCCTTTGCAGCATCTTCCCCAACCTTATCCACTTGCTTAACCAAAACAACTAACTCTTCACCTTCGTCGAAATTTGGTTCATGCTCCGAGGCAAGTCGTAGATACCTTCAGGAAAACATCAGGAATTACACACTACTGGCACATCACTAGTTGTCACACTGCTCTCTATTCCCCAGAGAAGACTTCAACAATACCTGATCGTTCTCCTCAAGACACCCCTACTTGAACGACAGGCAAGAAACTCGAATTCGCCTCATCTTCAACGTAATAACCTTCACGGGTTCATCAAAACAACCAGTAAGCACTTGGCGTAACTCCAAACAATTCATTGTGCCCACCACTTAAGCTCGCAAGACACATCTATCCCATCCAACATGATCCCGACTATTATCAACAAGAGATTAAGGGTGATCAGTTCCTCAATTTGTCAATAACAGCCGATTATCATGAGGCGGTCCAAACTATCTTTACCAAACTATCGTAGCGTCCAACACCACACTTAGCCATCGCTCCACACTTGAAGCATCCTGGAGAAGCACCATCTTCCCCCCACTTGTTTCATTCCCAACCTGCAAATGGAAAACAAAACAAGCACCGACAGTGTTTTCACACACACGTCGCACACTAGGGAAATAGGCAACATTAGACAACCTGGCCGGACGGACCAACCAGGCTCTAATACCACTAATGTAACACCCTTTTCTACCCATCAAACATCACGAATAAAAACACCATCTTATCAGAGTGCAAATGCCACAAGGGCGTCACATTTCGTCAAAAGACATCATAATTAAATCAAATACTTCGCAGCGGAAAACTTCATAGAAAACTCCATTATCATATATAACATCAAAGTTTTAAACAACTCAACACATCATAATATCATCAAATACAAGAACACTATGATTCGATTCAACGCCCCGACCCGATGTTACATATCAGACAAGACCCTCTACTCGACCAAAAATAACCAAAAGCACTTCAAGTAAACTCTTCACGCCTCAAAAGCTAATCCTAAGTCATCTGCACGTTACCCGCGTGGAGGTAACATTCAAACAGGCAGGGTGAGTAATCACGAAATCAATATATAAGATATAAGTAAAAGATAAGGCACAAACATCATCACGCCATTCACAACGTCAAAATACATCAAATCACATCAATATACTGCAATGCCACACAATATGCAATGCAACATCATAGACTCATGCATATGGTACCAACTCGTCATAATAGATGGACACTGGGCCATCACCCTCCAAAGATCCCCACCAATAGGATCGATTCTACACAAGAACTGGAGCACGTCACAAACACCCCAATCCACACAATGGGATTGAAGCCACTAAATGGACCGAAGTCCTACAATGCTATGAATGTATGATGCAAACGTCATAATCGTCATCGTCACAAAATCGTCAATTGCATCATCATTCATCAATTATCATCATCATCATAAACCATCATCATCATAATTCAAATCAAGCATCATAATTCATCATAAGTCATCATGGTCACATGTTATTAGCACACATCATAAATCATCATAAGTCATCTATGTTATCACATCATTCACGGATCAACATCAATCGTCATAATACAACATCGCTTCACATTCATCACAATTCATCATACTATAATCATCATGCATCAGGACACAACATAAATTCACACTCGTCATTATCCATCACTAAATCTCATAATCCATCATATTATCCTCGTCCCATAAGAATCCCCGATTTTTATCCCAGTCATTGTTATTACTAGTTTAATCACGTTTTATTATCTCATCATAGCCCTATGTCTCAAAGAAACTGCGTCACAAGTGAAACCGTGACATAAATCGTAAAAATGGGAAATTATGCATACAGCCCTGCCCATACGCGTAAGGCCCCTCCTGTTACGCGTATAGCTCAACTTCTATGCCATCCCTTACGCGTAATTTACCCTCCATTATGTGTATCAACAAAGAGGGTTTTCCTCTAAATTTCCTTCAGATTCTCCCTTACGCGTAATGGCTACCCCATACGCGTAAGACACTAACCATACGCGTAAGACCCTACCCATACGCATATGCCCCTTTTCCATCAATTCCCTTACGCGTAATACCCACACTCTCATACGCGTATGCTACGCGTACAGGCAGAGGGTCGAGCCAGCCCTTGGGGACGGGTGCGTATGATACACATAAGACCCTGGGAGTGTCCCCCATTACGCGTAACACCTCCCCTGTTATGTGTATCACCAGAAGCCACCCCAAAACTCAGATCTCGCATCTGAACGAAAACTTTCTCATTCCAGCACCTTCGATCTACCAAAATCAGACCCAAACTAGCTTTGATTCATCACAGATCTACAATTTTCATCCTACTTCATTGTCTACATCAATTTCTCCTAATTATTAAGTCTGAATTTGGTTAATATCAAGTTTAATTTTCAGATCTGGTTACCCACAAGTTCATCACAGCATCAACAATTATTCACATGAAATTTACAGCAAATCACACAGAATTCATCACAGAAATCATACACATACAAGCACGAAATTTCATCACAGATTCGTCACAGATTTCAGCACAAAATCATCAGAAAACGAAAACACACAATTACCTCTACCTTAAACCCATATCAAACATATTAACCCAGATTACCCCCCATACCTCGAATTTTCCAGCAGAAATTCTTCGTTCCTGGGGTTCTACAGTTGATTCCTCGTTCTAGCCTCATTTCCTCAACTCTCTAATCATTTCTTAGGGTTACACGAAACTGATTCTCATAATTCTTATTTTCCTTTTGTTAAACCTATGTTATGATTTACCGTATTGTCCTTCATTAACCTCCTCAATATTACCGTCTTACCCTTAATTCATCCAATATTATTTAAATTAATAATAATACTAATATATTCCATACTATATACTATTATTTAAATAAATAACCAAAACTCCACAAAATTCCACACAATGCCCAAACCACCAAAAATCACGAATATTATATTTAAATAAATTAAATAAATATTTCTCAAGAATTCGGGTTGTTACAGTTTTCATTAATGATTTCTTGGTGTGCGGATCCAGTTTTAAAAACTGCCTTTTGAACCTTGTAAAAAATCCTAGAAAGGCGTGTTGAAGTTAACCTAGTTTTAAACTGGGAGAAATGCCATTTTATGGTAAAAGAAGGTATAATACTAGGACACATAGTATCAGAGGGAGCCATTAAGATTGACAAAGCTAAGATAGAGATTATAGAAAACCTCCAACCACCAAAAACCATTAGAGAAGTCCGAAGTTTTCTTGGAGGCGTCGGTTTCTACCGACGATTTATCAAGGATTTCTTTAAGATTACTAAACCTTTAACTGATCTTCTAATGAAAGATGTCGAATTCCTCTTCAATGAAAAATGTCTCCAAGCATTCAATCACCTAAAATGAGCACTAATCTCCACTCCTTTCGAGATCATGTGTGATCCAAGTGATTTCTCTGTTGGTGTTGTCTTAGGACAACGTAAAGACAAGAGGTTTCACGTAATATATTATGCTAGCAGAACTTTAGATGTCGCCCAACTAAAATATGCTACTACTAAAAAATAACTCTTCATAGTAGTATTTACAATAGATAAATTCGATTCCTATTTAGTTGGAGCCAAAGTTATAGTATACACCGACCACGCTACCATTTGATATCTTCTTAGCAAAAAGGATGTGAAACCTAGATTATTTCGATGGATTCTGTTGCTACAAGAATTCGATTTGGAAATCCGTGACAAAAAGGGCATTGAAAATATGGTGGCTGACCACCTATCAAGGCTCGAATATCTAAAACCCGATCTTATACCTATAAATAATTATTTCACCTATGATAGATTAATAGCATCAATTATGGAAAACCATGATGATGGCCCCAACGAATTGGAAATATATATCGAAGAAGCACTAGTTGTGACGAACGTACCCTGGTACGCAAATTTTGTTAACTATCTAGCAGCCGATATCATGCCTCCTGACTTAACGTACCAACAGAAGAAGAAGTTCTTCCATGAAGCGAAACAATTTTATTGGGACAAACCCCTTCTCTTCAAAAGAGGCACCGATGGTATATTTCACCCTTGTGTACCTGAGGAGGAAGTGGAAAGTACTATAGCTCATTGCCACTCTTCACCCTACGGTGGACATGCGAGTACATAAAAAATGTGCGCCAAGATTCTTCAAGCAGACCTTTACTGGCCAACACTTTAGCGCGATGTTCATGCTTACATAGTCTGATGTGACTAGTGTCAATGCACTGGAAACATCTCAAGACGCAATGAGATGCCTCTAAGTAATATCCAAGAAGTGGAAGTCTTTGATGTTTGGGGAATCGACTTCATGGGTCCTTTTCCATCATCCATGGGAAACAAGTATATTCTCGTAGCAGCCGATTACATTTCTAAATGGATCGAGGCTACTGCCTCACCTACTAACGACGCACGAGTAGTCATTAGGATGTTTAAGCACTACATATTTCCTAGATTCGGAGTTCCTCGCCTCGTTATAAGCAACGGAGGATATCATTTTATTTCAAGAATTTTCGAGAATGTTTTAAACAAGTATGGTGTGTGTCGTAACCCGAAATTTAACATTCCCTTTTGCCTTTTGCATAAGCATGTGCATTTGCATTGGTCGCATATGCATTCGCCCTTTTTCTCTATGTGTTTTGTTGCAGGAATATTCAGTTTTTCTAAGCCCGATTAGTCGCATCCTCACAAAGTCATCACATCATCAAAACAAGCACAAAACAAGGGTTTCCATGCTTATTCATCAAGGCAAGAGTTGGAAAATCGAAACCGGGGATCCATCACTTGTTCCTAAGCAATTTAGGCAAATTTTTCCTAGGGTAATCGATTACCATTTTGCTAGGCAAAATAGGGCAATCGATTACCCTGTGTAAATTTGCAGTTTCTGCTACATTTTCAGGACAACAGCTTTGCACTCTTTATTCACTTGTGTTCTACTTGGTTCTAGCATTGTGTGGAACATTCTAGACAGTTCAAGACCATTCTAGACACTCCACTTACATTTATTCCAATGCATCACTTTGAATTAAGTGCACCATGTTACTTAATTTCCAAGCATGAGGACCTTTGGATTAGACTTACACTGGGATTACTCCACCGAGTTAACTAACTAACTAACAGAGTCAACTTCCAACTCGGTAAATCAAGTGTAACTAACTCCCAAGCTAGCTCCAAAGCTAACTCCAAAGCACATTCCAAACCTATAAACTCCAAACCAAAACTCTATATAAACAAGGCTCCACTATTTCACAAAGGACTTTCAACCATTTCAATCATTTCTCACTCTCTTCACTCTCAATTCTCTCATTTCTCTCTGCATTTTCTGCAAGTTCTTCACATTCATCTTCATCTTCTTCCCCAAACCACACTAGAGCTCAATTCCACCATTGAAGAGTAGCAAGTTTCACATTGAAATTGCTTATCTCTTGAGCTTAAGCTTCCATTCATCTTCAATTTTGCATGGATTTCTAGAATTACAGCAAGTTCTACCACAATTCAAGTGATTACTCCAATCGTTTTGGTGCAAATTGGATTTCAGAGCTTGTATTGCATTTTGCTCGGTTTCGCTACTATTCGAAGTGCAAGTGAAGAATTCTCTGGTTTTCTCTGGTTTTCTTCACTTATTTTCATCACATTTCACTTGTAACAATCACCAAGGCAATTCTCTGGCTTGTAGGTTGGTCAATTTTCACTCAATTTACTGTTTCGATCACTTTCGTGCATTTACGATGTAGTTTCGATAGTTTTTCGGTTTGATGAATCGTTTGACTGTTGGATCTTTGATCTCCATGTTTAATGCTTTCAATTTGTGTTTAAATGCTCATACGTGGTGTAATTTTCGTGCACAAATTCATACCATAGCATGTGGTAGTTTGGATAAGTGATTAGGTACTGAAAGTGCTTTTTGAAAAGCTGTTTTTTACCACTGTTACAGTGGTAATCCTTTACTTAATGAGGGTAATCGATTACTCTACACAAATTTCACTAATTCTTCTTTTTTTCAAGCAGGTAATTGATTACCTGCACTGTGGTAATCGATTACCATTGTAACAGAATGCCATTTTTGAGTTTTTCAAGCTTGTTTGACATCCTTTCCTCCTCTAACTTCCATGCCTTGATATGCTTGATATTTGTGGATGTTTTAGGTGCTGTTAGCCTCTGTTTGAAGCATGCTTACAATATTTTGATGCACGATTTATCGATTCTTGAAAATTGTTTGCATTCTTGACAATATTTGCTCATGATCATTCTTGCACATCTTTTGTTCACATGTTAACATGATTTGTGATGCGTGCTAAATGACATTTGGTACTATTTTGCATTTTCATTGCTTGATTGCATTAAGTTTGTTCTTTATTGAGCAAATTTAATCATGTACAATCAATAATACACACTTTTGCTTTAATGATTTTCCCCTCTTTTGAAAATTTTTAGCACATCAATTCCCTTTGATTGATTAATCGAAACCTTGTTTCGATTAGTTAATTCTCCATTTTCCCTATCTTTAGGATCTTATTTAGAGTCTAGTTCTCTTGATCCCCTGCCGAGTCGGAGATTCGTACGATGCACTAGAGCACTGTACAAATTGGTGTTGTTATGTTGTCCGTTTCAGTTTCCGCACTATACTTTGGTGCTAGAGAAAGGATGAGATTGGAGAATTCTTACACTCATCTTGATTATTTTGGGTAGGGGACGAATGACCCTGTGCCTGGAATAATCGTCTCTATCTCCAAGTTGTAGTGTCTCTCAACCCTCATTCGAGTCGACCTTGATCACTCTTGCTCTTTTCCAATCACTCTGTTGATCAATCACCATTCTCTTGGTTAAAGATAATTGTCTCTTGGGTTAACACCCATCTCTTGCCTCATTATTCTTTTCTTGTGGTCAATCATTGCTTATTGATTCCCCAGAAGAGTCTCAATCTTTTTCTTTGGTTAAACACAATCTTCTTGTTAAACACCGAAACCCTTGCGGGATTCACAACCTTATCTTGGTTCTTCTCCCTTTGATTGGTTAACCACTGCCTGTAAGTTAAAACACCAATTTGCATTTCTTCTCAGTTAACCACAGTATATCTGTTAACATACTGAGCTCCTCTTGGGTTAATCACCTTCTCTTGGTTAATCACCCATTTTTTCAGTTAACCACAGTCTATCTGTTAATATACTGAGCTTCTTTTGGGTTAATCACCTTCTCTTGGTTAATCACTCATTCTTTTTTGGTTAATCACAGATTGTCTGTTAAAACCAATACCTCTGTGACTTAGTAACCTTCTCTTGGTTCGAGTACTCGCACCCTTAGGTTAGTAACCTTCCTTTGGTTCAAATACCTTTTTCGTTGGTCAAGTACTGCTTATTCAGTCAGTACCAACATCCCCAGTGGGTCACAACCTTCGCTTGGTTCCACACCCGTCCTCTGGGTCACAACCTTTGCTTGGTTCCACACCCGTCCTCTGAGTCACAACCTTCACTCGGTTCTACACCCGTTCTTTTAGTTGATCACGGTCTATCTGTTAAAACCATTCTCCCTGCGGAGTTGCAATCTTTTCTTTCTTTCAATTAACCACTGCTTATCAGTTAATATACCGAAATCCCTTCAGAGTCAAACACTTTCTCTTGGTTTAACACTTTTTTCTTTTGGTTCATTACAGTCTGCCTATTGACACCAAACCCTTTTTCTCCACAGAGTCTTAATCTCTTTTTCTTCGGTTAACCACTGCCAGTCAGTTAACACACCGAGTCCTTTTCCTTCTGGTTTCAACACCATCCCTTTGCTTATTCCCCTAGTAGGATCGCTAACCCTCTGATCCCCAGCATAGTCATTGTGTTCTCTTACTTTCCAGTGGAGTTTCTGTTATCCTTTTGCTCCTTTATCTTCTTAGTGTCAACACCATTCTTGCACTCTATCCTCAGTACAGTTATCTACTTTTCATTCTTTTGCTCCTTTATCTTCTTGATTTTGACACCAATTATTTTGAATCCCCAGCGGATCTTTCTCTACCTTTTTTACTCTTGGTTTTGACACCACTTTCCCTTTCCTTTTCCGTCTTAGTTCCACGAACTACGGACGCTCTGATACTTCATTCTTTCGAATGTAAGATACGTAGGTACAAGATTGCGATGGTCTTGGCGAGCACACTTCCACCTTCTTCCAGTATTTTTCTCTTCCCTGGTTCCATGAACTACGATGCTCTGATTTCCTCATTGCACTATGAGGGTACGTAGGCACGAGGGCCATAATCCTCCGCGAGCACTTCCTTCTTTCTTTCTTTCTTTCTTTCTATTTCTTTGTCTCTTCTCTCTCCTCTTCTTTTAGCTAGAAGTCTTTAGATAGATAACCCATCCAAGCCTAGAAGCAAGCGAAATGGTTCCCGTCGAGTACGACGGATACGTAAGGTGCTGGTACATTCCTTTCGCATAACCGACCCCCTGACCCGTTTCTCTTCCCCTTGGTTTTAGTCTATATTTTCCCTGTCCTCTGGAACTAAATAAAGTTCAATGGTGACTCTGTTGTATCTTTGAGTGTGCGATTTGTAACACCCCACTTTCCCATTTTATAAAATATAGGAATATTAAACATAAAATCAGAGTTTTCAACTTTTACAAGTAGGATGCTACACCATTAAAATCAACATCAAAATTCCTTTTCATTAAACGAAATAAAACAGCGGAATAATCATTTCATAAGTTCACGGCACACTTGCCAACATACTTCAAACCTCCACATTAAACTTGTGGTCCGCAAAATATTGAATTTAAAAGAGATACGTAACAAAATTCAATACAAAATAACAATTAATAAAATCCCCAAAATTCCCGTGTTACGTATCAGAGCGACTCCTACGACTCGAACAGGCAACACACACTCCAAGCAACTCAAGTACCTGGATTATCTGTACTTCCGAAGAAGCACAGACACAACAACAACAAAGGGGTGAGAACTAAATTCAATAATAAACGGTGAATAATACATATTAAGGGTAGTTACTCACAGTCAATCATACAATCACATAATCACAACGTACTTGTCTTTTTAATTAATTCAATCAACAGGTAATGACAATGCAATGTGACTCAACAAACGACACAATGCATGTGGTACCAAATCACCATGGTTCATTCAATCGAACCCGGATAAATCACATACACCCCTACTTGGCAATGATTTATCCCACCACACTCCACATTGGAGTTCGGATGAATCACATACACTCCTCCTGAGCAATGATTCATCACCACCGACACACCATGAATGCATGACATCAATATGCATATAATTCATGTATAATCATAGTCATACATTTCCACGATCCTCCTGATCACAATCAATACATAACACCACAGAAAACACCCCACACGACATTAATTAGCTAATTACTAATTAATTCACCAAAATTACTAAATCAATTACTTTTATTGCTAATACTACATTTCTCCAGGTCTGACATCTATCCCCAACCTCTCAAACCAAAAGAAACCACTTCGGATGTGAAAACGGGAAAGAAATCACGAAACGGAAAAAATTCGGCACTCTCGCTGGCCATACGCGTATTGCCAAGTGCCATACGCGTATTGCCAGCTCGCTCACCACAACCATACGCATAATGCCTCTCCCTTACGCATAATTCCCAAGCTCCATACGCGTACCGTTACGCGTACGGGCAAAGGGCCATGCCAATCCTCCTTTTGGCCCTCCCATACGCGTAATGACCATAGCCGTACGCGTATTACCTTACCTGATATGCGTATTGCCAGATCTATTATGCAAACTCAATTTCCCCACACCAGTCTGGGTTCTGCTACGGGATCCTCACTTTTCCACTCTAATTCAGTCCTAAACTTGTTTCTACACCAGTTTTAGGTCCTATTCTTCATCTTTCTCCTTTTACCTATCATTACTGGTCAAATTTACGGTTCTTAGATCTAATTATCTGTCATATTCACCTGCACAAAACCAGTCCAACAACACATACAATTTATACAGCAGCAACAACAGAATTATTCACCAAGAATCATACGAATTCCATATCCAACATGGCATCATAACAAGGATTTCACATCAATCGTACACACAACCACAAATAAATTCAAACAGAATTATACATACAAATTCTTATGGGGTTAAGGAATCCCCACTACCCTCTCATGATTATATCACCAATATTAAACCCATTTCCCCCTTACCTCGAAATTACTCAGAAAATTCCCGCGAAAATTAACGAAGGTGGGTGCCTTAGCTCTCCCTTGTTCTTCCCTTCTCCTTAGCCTTTCTCCATCTCTCTCTAAAATTCTGATTATGGTTAACCCCTCACTAATTCTCACTAAACCAGCTTAATGACTAAACTGCCCTTCCTATTTCCTATCAGCCCATTATCTAATTAGTTAAATTAGATTTTAATTTACTAATAATATTAATAATAATAACCATAATAATAATATGAAATATACTATTAATAATAATAATAATAATAATAATAATAATAACAATAAGTTTCATATTACTATTAATGGACACACCCCCACCTTATCTCTATTAACCTTACCCCCTCGCACTCAGACACCCCCTAAACAAGGCCAAACAATGGAAAATAACACGACGTTCAAATAATTTAAATTGGGGTGTTACAACTCTCCCCCCTTAAATTATTTTCGTCCTCGAAAATGTACCTGATGGAAATAGCTCCGGATACGACTCTCGCATCCTGCTCTCCAGCTCCCAAGTCACACTTCCTCCAGCAGCTCCTCCCCAAGCTACTCTCACCAAAGGAATCTCCTTTCCTCTGAGTTGTTTCATCTTGCAATCCTCGATCCTTATCGGCATCGCCTCAACCGTAAGATTATCCCTGATCTGCACCTCATCCCTTGGGATAACATGAGATGGATCAGATACATACTTTCGAAGTTGCGACACATGAAACACGTCATGCAAGTTCGAAAGTTCAGGCGGTAACGCCACCCTATAAGCAATTGCACCAACTCTCTGCAAGATCTGATACGGTCCAATAAACTTAGGATCCAGCTTCTTTGATTTCAATGCACGTCCAACACCAGTCACTGGGTTATCTCTCAGGAACACGTGATCACCTTCACTGAATTCCAAGTCTTTCTTCTGATTATCATGATAGCTTTTCTGCCTACTCTGAGATGTTTTCATCTTCTCGCGGATCATCTGATTTGTCTCAGTAGTCTGTTGCATAATCTCAGGTCCAAGCACCACATTCTCACTGGTCTCGTACCAACACAGAGGCGTCCTACACCTCCTACCATACAAAGCTTCGAAAGGTGCCATTCTAATGCTAGAATGGTAACTATTGTTATACGTGAACTCGATTAATGGCAAATGAGTATCCCACGCACCACCTTTCTCCAACATACAGGCTCTCAGCAAATCTTCCAACGACTGAATAGTCCTCTCTGACTGACCATCAGTCTGTGGGTGATAAGCCGAGCTCAACTTCAATTTAGAACCCAAGGCTTCTTGCAGGCTCTTCCAAAATTCCGAAGTAAACCTCGGATCTCTATCCGACACTATGCTCGATGGAACACCATGTAACTTCACAATTACCCTGATATAAATCTCCGCCAGCTTTGACAACGGGAAACTGATGTTAATTGGTATAAAATGTGCGGATTTCGTAAGTCGATCCACCACTACCCAAATAACATCAAAGCCTCTCGCCGTATTTGGCAAACCAGTAACAAAATCCATAGCAATACTGTCCCACTTCCATTCCAGAATCTCTAACGGCTGCATTAATCCCAAAGGCTTCTGGTGCTCTACTTTCGACTTCTGACATGTCAAACAAGCATAGACAAACTGAGCTATGTCCCTCTTCATACCGGACCACCAAAACAACCTCTTCAAGTCATGATACATTTTTGTAGCTCCCGGATGAATACTTAAGCTACTCCGGTGGCTCTCCTCTAAGATCGCTTTCTTTAATTCCGCATTATCTGGCACACAAATTCTGCCCCAGAATCTCAATACTCCAACATTATCCACTTTAAATTCACTATCGGAATCATTGCTTCCTGTAGACATCAAGTCCACCAGCTTCACATCAAGCTTCTGATTTTCCTTAATTACATCCAAAAAGTCATTATTAACCTTCAGCATACCCAATCTAACACTCTCCGGTGTAGTTTCACAAACCATACTCAAGTCTCTGAACTGTTCAATCAACTCAATTTCTTTCACCATCAATGCAGACATATGAATTGTCTTCCGACTGAGAGCATATGCTACAACATTAGCTTTTCCCGGATGGTAACTCAAATTAAAATCATAATCCTTCAAGAACTCTAACCAGCTCCTCTGCCTCATATTCAACTCCTTCTGATCGAATAGATACTTCAAACTTTTATGATCACTAAACACTTCAAATCTCGATCCATACAAATAATGTCGCCAAATTTTTAATACAAAAACCACTGCAGCTAGTTCAAGATCATGAGTAGGATAGTTCCTCTCATGCACCATCAACTGCCGTGAAGCATATGCCACCACTTTGCCATCTTGCATTAACACACCGCCTAATCCCATCTTAGACGCATCACAATACACTATAAAAGGATCATTTGGACTCGGTAGAATTAACACTAGCGCTGTAGTCAATTTCTTCTTCAGTTCCTCAAAACTTTCCTCACAAGCAGCATCCCAAACAAAAGCTTGATTCTTTCTGGTTAGCTGAGTCAATGGTAACGCCAAATTAGAAAACCCTTCAATGAATCTTCTGTAGTAACCTGCCAAACTCAAAAAGCTTCTAATCTCCGTTGCTGTCTTCAGAGCTTCCCACTGAAGTACTGCACTTATTTTGATGGATCCACCGCTATGCCATCACCAGAAATAACATGACCCAAGAAACTCACAGTCCTCAACCAGAATTCACATTTTGAGAACTTTACGAACAATTTATTATCCTTCAACACCTGTAATGCAATCCTCAAATGTTCTGCGTGATCCTCGTCAGTCTTAGAATAAATCAGTATATCATCAATAAATACCACAATAAACTGATCTAAATAAGAGTGAAAGATACGGTTCATATACTCCATAAACACACCCGGCACATTAGACACTCCGAAAGGCATTACTGCATATTCATAATGTCCATAGCGGGTCCTGAACGCCGTCTTCTGAATATCACCTTCTTTTACTCTAATCTGATGGTAACCCGACCTCAAATCAATTTTCCTGAACACACGAGCTCCTACAAGCTGTCCATTAAGTCATCAATCCTCGGAAGTGGATACTTATTCTTAATGGTCACTTTATTCAACTGATGGTAATCAATGCACAGACGCATACTACCATCCTTCTTTTTCACCAACAACACTGGAGCTCCCCACGACGACACACTCGGTCTAATGAACTTCTTATCGAGCAACTCTCCAATCTGAGATTTCAACTCTGCCAACTCTGATGTAGACATCCTGTACGGTGCCATAGAGATAGGTCTGGTACCCAATACAAGATCAATAGTGAATTCAACTTCCCTTGTCGGAGGAAAGTCTGTGATGTCATATGGAAATACTTCAGGAAATTCATTCACCACTGGTAATTCATTAACTGAAGTCTTGCTTTCAACAGATAACGAGGCAAACACTGCAAACATCTTCGCTTCATCCTCCAACAACATCCTCAACTCCCTACTAGATAACGAGTCCGCTAATGCTTCCTCTTCAGGAGTAAGAAACAATAACGTCTTCCGGAAGCAATCAATATAAACTCGGTTGAACTCCAACCAGTTCATTCCCAAATTAACATCGAGATTATCGAGTGGCAAACAAATCAAGTCCACTCTGAAATCTCTACCAAACATAGTCAGCGGACACTTCAAACACACCAAGGAAGTAACCACAGAACCAATAGATGGAGTTTCAATCGTCATCCTCTGATCTAGAGTAGACGGCACAATCCCTAATCTCTTCACACAGTCAACAGAAATAAACGAGTGGGTTGCACCCGTGTCAATGATAGCAATCAAAGGAATGTCATTAATAAAACAAATACCTTTGACGGAATGCTCCTCATCGGTGAATTGAGCTCCCACCAAGGCAAACACCTTCCCACCGGCCTGAGACTTCTTTGGCTTCTCACATTGAGTGCTGATATGACCCTTCTCTCCACAATTATAACAGGTAGGCATAGTGGCTTTACAATCAGCTATAACATGACCTGGTCGACCACACTTGAAACACTTCTTCACTTCATTCGGACAATTATTGGCACGGTGACCCGCGCCACCACATCTGAAATACTTGAGAGTATCAGGAGCCACCCTTCCCTCTTTTGTTTCTTTCTTGTTGCAGCTTTCTGTTTCCCCTTATCATCTAGAGCACTGTAAGGAGTGCCTCCAAACCTCTGCTTACCCTTTTTCTCATTCACCGCTTTGTAATGAGCAATCTTGGCTCTATTATCATTGTCATAGATTCTGCTTCTGCTTACCAGCTCTGGATAGTTTCTTATTTTCTGACAAGCAATGCCCAGTTTGATCTCGGGACGCAGCCCATTCTCAAACTTCAAGCACTTAGAAGTCATTGCCTCTTCTGTATTGTAATGAGCACAATACTGAACCAATTCCTCAAACCGAGCAGCATATTCAGCGACAATCAAATTTCCTTGTTTCAGCTCTAGTAACTTAATCTCCTTTGCACTTCGGATGTCTTCCGAAAAATACTTTTCCAGAAACTCAGCCTGAAACACCGTCCAAGTGATCTCAGTACCCGTAGCTTCCAACCTCTGACGACTATTGTCCCACCAGGCTTCAACCTCTCCTTCCAGCATATGAGTGCCAAACCGTACCTTCTGAGCGTCACTGCATTCCATGGTCCTGAAGATTTTCTCAACAGCCTTCAGCCATTTCTGTGCAGCCTCAGTATCCAAAATACCTCCCTCATATGTCGGCGGTTTATTGCTCTGGAACTGTGCTAGGTCGCGGAATTGCGCACCCCAGCCTGATTAGTGTTCTCTACCGTTTGTGCCATGGCTTGCATAGCAGCAGCAAGAGCAGCATCATTCCTTCCTGCCATACTGTTCAACAAATAACATACGGTCAGAACACACAACTCACTCCTATTCTAAGGACAAACTCTACTACTCAACCTGACCGGACGGACCGACCTGCTCTGATACCAATTGTAACACCCCACTTTCCCATTTTATAAAATATAGGAATATTACAGATAAAATCAGAGTTTTCAACTTTTACAAGTAGGATGCTACACCAATAAAATCAACATCAAAATTCCTTTTCATTAAACGAAATAAAACAGCGGAATAATCATTTCATAAGTTCACGACACACTTGCCAACATACTCCAAATCTCCACATTAAACTCGTGGTCCGCAAAATATTGAATTTAAAAGAGATACGTAACAAAATTCAATACAAAATAACAATTAATAAAATCCCCAAAATTCCCGTGTTACGTATCAGAGCGACTCCTACGACTCGAACAGGCAACACGCACTCCAAGCAACTCAAGTACCTGGATTATCTGTACTTCCGAAGAAGCACAGACACAACAACAACAAAGGGGTGAGAACTACATTCAATAATAAACGGTGAATAATACATATTAAGGGTAGTTACTCACAGGCAATCATACAATCACATAATCACGACGTACTTGTCTTTTCAATTAATTCAATCAACAGGTAATGACAATGCAATGTGACTCAACAAACGACATAATGCATGTGGTACCAAATCACCATGGTTCATTCAATCGAACCCGGATAAATCACATACACCCCTACTTGGCAAGGATTTATCCCACCACACTCCACATTGGAGTTTGGATGAATCACATACACTCCTCCTGAGCAATGATTCATCACCACCGACACACCATGAATGCATGAAATCAATATGCATATAATTCATGTATAATCATAGTCATACATTTCCACGATCCTCCTGATCACAATTAATACATAACACCACAGAAAACACCCCACACGACGTTAATTAGCTAATTACTAATTAATTCACCAAAATTACTAAATCAATTATTTTTATTGCTAATCCTACATTTCTCCAGGTCTGACATCTATCCCCGACCTTTCAAACCAAAAGAAACCACTTCGGATGTGAAAACGAGAAAGAAATCGCGAAACGGAAAAAATCTGCACTCTCGCTGGCCATACGCGTATTGCCAGCTCGCTCGCCACAACCATACGCGTAATGCCTCTCCCTTACGCGTAATGCCCAAGCTCCATACGCGTACCGTTACGCGTACGGGCAAAGGGCCGTGCCAATCCTCCTTTTGGCCCTCCCATACGCGTAATGACCATAGTCGTACGCGTATTGCCTTACCTGATACGCGTATTGCCAGATCTATTACGCAAACTCAATTTTCCCACACCAGTCTGGGTTCTGCTACGGGATCCTCACTTTTCCACTCTAATTCAGTCCTAAACTTGTTTCTACACCAGTTTTAGGTCCTATTCTTCATCTTTCTCCTTTTACCTATCATTACTGGTCAAATTTACGGTTCTTAAATCTAATTATCTGTCATATTCACCTGCACAAAACCAGTCCAGCAACACATACAATTTATACAGCAGCAACAACAGAATTATTCACCAAGAATCATACGAATTCCAGATCCAACATGACATCATAACAAGGATTTCACAGCAATCGTACACACAACCACAGATAAATTCAAACAGAATTATACATACGAATTCTTATGGGGTTAAGGAATCCCCACTACCCTCTCATGATTATATCACCAATATTAAACCCATTCTCCCCCTTACCTCGAAATTACTCAGAAAATTCTCGCTAAAATTGATGAAGGTGGGTGCCCTAGCTCTCCCTTGTTCTTCCCTTCTCCTTAGCCTTTCTCCTTCTCTCTCTAAAATTCTGATTATGGTTAACCCCTCACTAATTCTCACTAAACCAGCTTAATGACTAAACTTGCCTTCCTATTTTCTATCAGCCCATTATCTAATTAATTAAATTAGATTTTAATTTACTAATAATATTAATAATATTAATAATAATAATAATAACCATAATAATAATAATATGAAATATACTATTAATAATAATAATAATTATTATTATTATTATAATAATACTAATAACAATAAGTTCCATATTACTATTAATGGACACACCCCCACCTTATCACTATTAACCTTACCCCCTCGCACTCAAACACCCCCTAAACAAGGCCAAACAATGGAAAATAACACGACGATCAAATAATTTAAATTGGGGTGTTACACGATTCACTCAGGTATAATCCCACTAGCCGTAGCATCCGAGCAGTAGCGCATACAGGTTGCACATATGTGTGACCTCGCCCTCGTGCACGCTAACCAGGGGCCAATACTAGGAAACCTCTCAAGGCAACGCGAGTCAAAACCTGCACTCTCAACGCGTGTCTAGGAGCTCGAGATATCTCAGATTTATTGCTGTCGAAGCCGGAGTCGTCGTCAGCAACATCCAGATCAGGGATAAAATGACAGTGATGGCCAGAAGTAGTGGCCTATCCAGGTTTTACCTATCCTTATTCCATCTTTTATCGAAACATTGGAAACAATGTTCGGTTTAAGTGTGGGAGAGGATTTTTACTACTTTTATTTTTCTTTTTTTTGTTTTAGTTAGGTTTATTACTGTTTTTAGTTTTAGTACTTCATCTTTACATGTGCTTGACGAGTCGTTATGTGTAGCTTTATGTTGTTTGTTAATTTCCCCCATTTCTTGAGCCATACCGAAAAATTTTGAAAAAAAAAAAAACAGTGTTTATTTTGAAATCCTACGGCTTTTAGACAAGTTTAGGATAGGTTGCAAAGACTTGGGAAAACTCACAAAAGATCAGTATCGTCTTAACACTGTGAGTCTCCAAATTATAGAGATCGATCCGAATACCTATTATGCCATGGCCTTGAAATCTCACCCCTGAATGAGTCCTTAAGTAGTTTATCCTAGCAGTCAACACCATCTGAATTACTGCTGAAATTCTGGTACCAGACGTGTGATGTTAAGGTGCGATGTCACAACAACACACTCTGCACAATGGACAGCAATAACAGTAAATAAATCAACACAATGATTTGTTCACCCAGTTCGGTCTAACTACCTACGTCTGGGGGCTACCAAGCCAGGGATGGAATTCACTACTTGTAGATATAATTTACAGACTCAACAACCCGTTGACAATCTCCTAAACTTATACTCTACTAATGACTTCCTACCTAAGAAACCACTTAGGTATGAGAACACCACTCAATCCCTTACAAACACTCAAAGAACAACCTCTTTGAGAACCCTTGATTCTGCTTCATAGCTTTGATGAAGTAATACAACTCTCTTTGCTTCACAGCTTTAGAGAGGACATAATACGACACAGCAATTCACCCTAGAATTCTGGTTATACACCTTGTACAAAATACTCAAGACACTCAGCCTCTGTTCTTGATCTTCTCCCCGTATTTCTGTGCCTTTTCCTTTGGTCTTGTGCGCTTTATATAGCTCCTTGAATTGGGCTTGGACTTGTCACAATATTTGATCAGATTTGTTAATTAAAACTGAATCTTCAAAACAGATTTTATCCCCAAAATCTTTTTAAATCTTCAACCTTTTAATTCTCCAACAGACCTGCAATCAAATCTCCCATGTAACAGAAAATATATATCCCAAGATATTCTCATCCAATGAGTCAACCACTCTCCACAATTCCAGCTAACACGCGTACCCTAATAACAACAAGCCCATGCTGTTATCAGTTCTGCAGATCTAATGTCACAACATCAGACATGTGACATCAGACATCCACTTAAACAACTTAACACAGCCCAGTGTTAAGACTTCAATGTTACAACATCAGCACCTTGACATCAACATTGAATATGCTTTGTTTTACCAAAATTCCAGCCAATCCAGGAACTAACAATCTCCCCCTTTGGCTAATTTTGGCTAAAACAATCTCTGCACTCTGCAATCAACTTCTGCACTCTGCACCTTCAGAGATTTCAGCAGCGGAATAATCTTCAAAAGTCTTCATCACTCGATCTGCTGCAGCACCATCTTCATTATTGACAACAGCCAATTGGTGCTCCCCCTCTAAAACATGAACCAGCATCACAGCTATTCAGTAGCTCACAATGTGCAGCACTTCTCTCCCCCTTGATGTCTGCTTGGCTGCACTCTTCAAATGCTATGCTATCTTCACTAGCTCAGTCTAATCTCCCCCTTAATAACTGCATCAGCACTTTTCAACAACCACCTTTTATTAGCAGCAACATCTAGCAACATTTGGCATTCTTTGATACTCTTGGCTATTTCTCCCCTTTTTTAGCCACAGTTTGACAAACCTCAACAAGTTAAATCTCCTATGACACCATGTACAAAACCATACTTCTTCTGTCAGCAATATCCATATTTTGACAATCCAGACATATTCTTCATCCATCCAGTTATGAAGGCTTCACACAATCATCCACAAGATTTGAAGCATACACACAATGCCTTCCACTGAACTCTAAGTCAACTCCTCTTACTTAGAATAAATAACACTATTCAAAGCCATGATTCAATCTTGTCTTCAGACATCTCCTTAGAAGCATGTGCGCACAAGATTCAAACAATTAGCTTCACATGACTAGAACCATTCAAAGTCACACCAAAACACCAATCAACAACATGCTATCTGACATTATATCCTCATAAGAGGCAACCAATCTCCACAAGCTTGATCAGTATACAATCTTCATAATATATGCACCTTGTAGCAAACACCATAGATAAGTACTCCCCCTGGCAAGGATAACTAATGCTCTAGATGAATATGAACATTTGAGCACACTTGCTGAGCACATGCATTTTGGTACAACTGTCCCTTTCTCTAAAGGCTATCATACTCTTCATCTTCAGACTTCAGTCTTCAGTCTTCTCTACATTCTCCAACCAAGGCAGACCTTCTACTTCATCATTCTCCCGTATGACTACGTAGACGCTCCTTAGGTATAATGTATGCACAAGGCTTCAGAACCAGAACAAAATCATCCTTTACCAAGGATATCCAACCCAGAAACTGTTCTAACATCTGTTAGGACACTCTTGACACCATGGTTCTAGATATGCTCCACCACTGGACTTACTATCAGCAAAATAATCCAAACTCAACACTGTGTCACAAACTCCACAAATTCTCAGCTTACTTATAAGCTTTACTGAGATCCAGTCTCTTCAAGAGATCACACTTCCTCTTTCCTTACATCCACCAGTAGTTGTTGAAACTAGTGATGTCTTCAAAGACAGTAGTCATGCTTAAACACATGACAATAATCTCCACTTCTTCTGACCAAAATGCTAGAGCATTCAACTCCACATGTCCAATCTTAATCATCTTCCAGATCTAACCACCAGTAAACATGATGCTATAACATCTTTTGGGACATCAGCTTCTCATCACCATTAAAAGGACTCATTGCATAATGAAGTCCTTTAAGAAGCTCCCAATAAAACACAGTCAGAGCAACTTATTCATACACACCTGAATACCATAAGTTCCCACACCCTCTCTGAACCATATCCTAGCAAACTCAGCCATATCCAGAGTATCTATACCAAATTCTTTTTCCAGAACATACTTCCACCATTTTATGAAAAACACAGGAATGTTATCCAGTATGGCCTTTTGAATTTTCTCAGAAGTTCTAACAACAACGACTTCCTTCATTTGAGAGATATCCTGGACATTATCATCAGACTTATCTCTGATCTTCCTATTTCTGGAAGAGATGAACACTTTACTCCTGGATTTTGTAGTACCATCCACATAGATCTTCTGCTTATCAGTTCTCATCTTTGGAGATGACTCAATAGCTTTCCTCTTCCTTGATTTCAGTCGTTTAGCAACCCCAGGAACCACTTTTGCAATTAGTTCATCATCACTCTTCTTTATTTTAAGGCTTGAAGTACCTTTCTTGACTTGAGATGTTTTAACATCAGCTCTAACATCTGCATCTTCCAACCTAAGGATTGTCAACCTGTGAAATTTTTCTTCTGAACTATAGGAGTCATTAGTCAGGTTGTCATCTTTCTTGGCCTCGCAAGTATTCAGCTCCCAACACTTCTTAAGGTCACAACTTTTGATCCTTCCATCAGCATTGTTGACTCCTTCATCTTGCTCACATAACTGACTACTCAAGTTGGCTTTTAACACATCATCCAACTTAGGAGTAACAGCACCATAAGTCATTAACCCAGATTGACTTTTCACCATACTTTCACACTTGATGTCACCATCTGATGTTACAACATTAACCTTAACATCACTAGATAAGCTGTCCTCTTGAGGTATCCACTGATAGCAATTATCTTTGGATCTTACTCCCTTCATCACTACCTCATTCTGCTCATCAGCTACCACACATTCATCTTTGGTGTAGCTTACCTTGTAACCTTCATCACAAAGTTGACTTATGCTAATTAAATTAACACTCAACCCTTGAACAAGGAGCACATTATCAAGAGTAAGACCATCATGATTCTTCACTCTTTCAACTCCTTCTACTACTCCTTTTTCACCATTGCCAAAAATAACATCATTTGCATGGCAAGGATTGAACTCTACCAAATGCTTCTTGGATCCAGTCATGTGCTTTGAACATCCACTGTCAAAGTACCATGCATCCATAGCAAAATGTCCATCTGATGTGTGAGCCAATAGACATGTGACCTGAGCTTTAGGAACCCATTGTTTTACTACTTTGGGCCTGTACTCTCTCCATCTGTTTTGAGGCTGAGGGTATCCATGCAGCTTGTAGCACGAGTACTGCATATGTCCAAACCTACCACAATAATAGCATCTCACCCTTTCATCTCTGAATCTTCTGCCATGATGAGATTGCTTAGGCTGTCATCCATAATGTGGTATCCTCCTACCATAACTGGCCTGCCTTCTATTATGCTGGTATCTTCTTCCATAAGGAGGCTGAGAATGCTGTTTCCTAGATTGTCTCCCATGATGGTGTGGCTTTCTTCTTCCATAGATATGAGGAACAACATTGGTGTAACCATACCCCTGATGTTGAGACACCTGATAAGACATGTGCTGTTTGAACTGAGCAGCTTGCATGCTTTTGTGGTGTTGTGGGGGCATATACTGACTAGCTCCTTGTGGCTGCTTTCTCTTCTGATTAGGACCAGTCTTCTTCTCAATCTTCTTAGGTTGTGAAACATCAGCTTTCTTAGGTGTAGGATCCTGCTTCTTTTGCTGATGTTGAGACAAAGGTTGTGACACTTCGTTCTTTGAACCTGAAGTGCTTGCTTTTGAAGTTCCCTTATCCTCAACCACATAACCTATCCCAGCTTTGTCTCCAGCAGCTTTTTCTGACTGTAGTATCTTGTCAAGAGTGGTTGTCCCACTGTTCAACATTCTAACAGATTTAGTCATATGATTAAGATGAGCTTTGACACATAGGACTTCTTTTTCCAATTCAGCTTTGTCATTCTCTAGCTGAGCAATCTGTTTCTTCTGTTGATTCCTCTCCTGACATAGTTCAACACTTTTTAAGCACAGCTCTTTGTAGGTTGAGGCTAGCTCATCATAAGTGACTTCTCCATCACTATCATCATCAGGTTCAACAATTCCTGTCAAAGCTGTAACATGCTTTGCTGACTCAATTTCACTTTCACTATCAGAGTCAGACCAGGAAACTGTCATGCCCTTCTTCTGCTTCTTCAAGAATGTGGGACACTCTTTCTTGACATGTCCATACCCTTCACATTCAAAGCACTGAACTCCTTTATCTTGGGCAGTCTTCTCTTTATCCTTCTCTTTTGCCTTGCTGTTGTCAGAAGAGATGTTCCTGACATTAGGGCTGGAGTTATTGTTTATCCTCTTGAACACTTTGTTGAACTGTCTTCCCAACATAACTATGGCTTGAGACAGATCCTCCTGAGACTCATCATCTGTAACTTTCTTAACTTCTGCAGGAGTGGAAACCAAGGCTATACTTTTGGGCTTCTTTTCAGGTTCTTCCTCATTCAAACCAAGCTCAAAAGTTTGAAGAGATCCAATGAGCTCATCAACCCTCATCTTGCTGATGTCTTGTGATTCTTCAATGGCAGTTACCTTCATCTTGTACTTCTTAGGAAGAGACCTCAGGATTTTCCTTACAAGCTTTTCTTCTGACATCTTTTCTCCAAGGGCACTGGATGCATTAGCCAGCTCAAGCACACTGATATGGAAGTCATGGATAGTCTCCTCTTCCTTCATCTTTAGACTCTCAAACTTCGATGTTAAAAGCTGGAGTCTTGACATCTTAACTCTAGATGTTCCTTCATGAGTGGCCTTCAAAATATCCCATGCTTTCTTAGCAACCTCACAGGTATTAATTAACCTGAAAATATTCTTATCCACTCCATTGAAGATTGCATTTAAAGCTTTGGAATTTCCAAGGGCAAGCTCATCTTCTTCCTTGGTCCATTCTTCTTCCGGCTTCAGCTTTGAGGTGCCCTCTTTATTTTTGCCAGCATCATCTTTTTCAAACACCACAGGAGCTTTCCATTCTTTAATGACAGCCTTCCAAGCTCTGCTGTCCAATGACTTTAAGAAAGTAGTCATTCTAGGCTTCCAATACTCATAGTTTGAGCCATCCAATATAGGGGGTCTGTTGACAAATCCTCCAACCTCTTTGTCCATCTTCACACCAGAAAGTATCTTCCCCAGATCTCACCCAGAGCCAGACAGGATGCCCGCTCTGATACCAATTGAAATTCTGGTACCAGACGTGTGATGTTAAGGTGCGATGTCACAACAACACACTCTGCACAATGGACAGCAATAACAGTAAATAAATCAACACAATGATTTGTTCACCCAGTTCGGTCTAACTACCTACGTCTGGGAGCTACCAAGCCAAGGATGGAATTCACTACTTGTAGATATAATTTACAGACTCAACAACCCGTTGACAATCTCCTAAACTTATACTCTACTAATGACTTCCTACCTAAGAAACCACTTAGGTATGAGAACACCATTCAATCCCTTACAAACACTCAAAGAACAACCTCTTTGAGAACCCTTGATTCTGCTTCACAGCTTTGATCAAGTAATACAACTCTCTTTGCTTCACAGCTTTAGAGAGGACAGAATACGACACAGCAATTCACCCTAGAATTCTGGTTATACACCTTGTACAAAATACTCAAGACACTCAGCCTCTGTTCTTGATCTTCTCCCCGTATTTCTGTGCCTTTTCCTTTGGTCTTGTGCGCTTTATATAGCTCCTTGAATTGGGCTTGGACTTGTCACAATATTTGATCAGATTTGTTAATTAAAACTGAATCTTCAAAACAGATTTTATCCCCCAAATCTTTTTAAATCTTCAACCTTTTAATTCTCCAACAGACCTGCAATCAAATCTCCCATGTAACAGAAAATATCTATCCCAAGATATTCTCATCCAATGAGTCAACCACTCTCCACAATTCCAGCTAACACGCGTACCCTAATAACAACAAGCCCATGCTGTTATCAATTCTGCAGATCTAATGTCACAACATCAGACATGTGACATCAGACATCCACTTAAACAACTTAACACAACCCAGTGTTAAGACTTCAATGTTACAACATCATCACCTTGACATCAACATTGAATATGCTTTGTTTTACCAAAATTCCAGCCAATCCAGGAACTAACAACTGCTAAGTGAATGGACCGGTGCAAATAGGTGAATGATCCCATGCTTTAAAAAGAAAAAGAAATGAATAAAAAGAAGCTCGCAAAGGAATCCGCCTTCTAAGTTGGGTAACCCTCATCTGGTTACTTGCTACGAAAGTAGAATCGTGACACGTCGGGTAAGATCGAAAGTCGTCCGACACTTAAGATTAAAATTGATTAGTCTTTGGTTAATAAAACCAGCGAAAGCACTTTGTTAATTAATTACGAGAGTTTAA
Source organism: Lathyrus tuberosus (assembly GCA_022829125.1). Lineage (NCBI taxonomy): Eukaryota > Viridiplantae > Streptophyta > Magnoliopsida > Fabales > Fabaceae > Lathyrus > Lathyrus tuberosus. Next base: position 6,322,394 of record JALAZF010000121.1, read on the forward strand.
TATAACTAGAAGGTGATTTTGAAACTATTTTCGGACGCGTTTATAGGTTTAGGATCTGGTTGTCCGAGCATATGCTGGAAACCCTTTTAAGTTAAAGTTTCAAATCAAGATTACTTTTTAACTGAGTTAAAGAGGTGATTACTAAAAAAGATTTTCTACTTTAATGCAATACGCAACCGGTTACGCATGAGCGGATGATGTAGATTTAAAGATTAAATCCGGTTCCGAAAAATCAAAAGTGACGGATCCTTTTTAATTAAGTTCTTTTTCTTGAAAGAAAATATTGCTCTGTAAGTAGTTCTATTTAGAGATAATACGAGTTCTGTTGATTGGCGAAATCCACATTCCAGTATCGCACCTTTGAATTTATTAAATATTTGTTATTCTATTTTGTTTCCATTCCCTAATGTATTTACAATCGCCTTAGATAAACATCATCGCAATAGAAGACGATAGATTGATCGTTAGGTCTATGTGAGATTCTACAATCTTTTATATTACTCTAATACACTCCGTATATTTGCAAATAACACGCATCAATTATATTTGTCCGTTTCAATGTGTCTTTCATTTAGCGTGAAAAAGAATACTTGTGTTTTTGTTGATCGAATAACAAATACATACTTTTTACTTTTTACATTCAAGATTATATTTGGTGAGACTCTATTTGAATTTGTGTAAAAGATGATTTCATGCAATATACTATTTGGTTTAATCATTTTTATTTTTGTTAATATTTTTTTTATTGATGAATTAGGTTCTTCCTTCACATTTTCTCTTCTTATTTATACCAATGAAAAAAAAGAAAGAAAAAAAAAAAGAAGAAATTATCTTTTCCTTTGATTTTTTTTTCATTTATGCAATATTTAGTTTATTAAAAAAACTAATTAATTAAACTCATGAATTTACTGTAAAAACAATATTTTATAATTATAAATTATTATGAAAGGTTAAATAAGTGAGAAGTGGTTTGAAAAATTAGAGACCGCGTGGCTGTCTGTCCCACCATTAAAAAAAATCTGGAAATTTTCTAGTTGCAATTTGACTTAGTTTATTGAGAAGAAAAAGAAAAAAGGATTTGGAGAATGGCATTGACATGGTCGAACATGGCGAACAAGACGATGTTGTTTGAGGTATCGTGCAGTAGTAGAAAGAGAGACAGTGGTATCCACCCATACAAAGTCGTTGAGATTACTCCTCCACCCAAATCTCTTGGCGTTCGTTCTCTTCCACCCGTAAGTTCCCATCATCACCATTTTTGTTTAGATCTTGCGTGGATTAGCCGTTGTTTAATCACGATAAAGCAAATAGAGGCCTTATTTATTTAAGTACATTTTATAATGCTCTATTAGTCATTATTTGATCGTAACAAATTTTAGGTCATAGCCGGTAGTATGCCTTGTAAATCATCTGGCATTGTGGTATATGTGAATTCCATGTTTGAAATTTGTGACTGAACTGAACACTAACCATATTTTTAGTATAATTCAACCTAAAAAAACATTTTTTATAACTATGTTATAGGTATCAAGTTTCCACCGCCGTTTAAGCTGGGGATTTTTTCCGTCGTAGAACCTAGGCACACAAGATGGGGGTCAGATTGAACCAGTGACCAGTTGTTTAAAGTGCTTAGTCCCTTGGCACTCTGACCAAACATATGTTGGTAAAAAAAGCCTCCAAACACATGAATAACTCTGGTATTCTAACAGCTATTAAAGGGCAACCAATAGACAATCATCAAGTTGAAGGTTCATAAAAAGGCCTTACCATTATATCATTGAAACAGGTCCATTAGTTTCAAGTAATAATGTAATACTGTCTTTCACACTTTCCTTGAAATCAATGTTTTTGGTTTAATGGACTTGTACACAGTATTGGATGAATACTAGTGATCTTATAATATTGCATGTGCCGCTTGCTTTTGAACTAGTGCAACTTTTTGGACCCTACTCTTTTGTGCCAGAGTAATCTCCATAACAATGTCCATTTGATGTAAAAGTAAAGCTATGAAGGAAAACCAAAAGAGAATGAAATTGCAAAGGGATTTCATTCTACATGATTTTTAATCTACTCAAAGTCTTAGATACACTGTAGAATTAAGAGATCAGGTGGGTGCCCGTGCACTGATATAGTTGAAAAGAAAAGTGAAAACTTGATGACAACACTGTGATGTCTGTCACATGACTAGAATGGTTACAATTGCAAATTGCTTATTAGAATTTCTGCAAGTAATGGCAAAGGGTGTAATAATGTTGCAATCTCAACTTAAGGCATGTAAATAGTTATATGTTACCACTGACTTATTAAAATCTAGCGAATGAGACTCTTTTCCGTTAGTTTCCGAATTGTTAACTGGAATCATATTTAAAGGCTTTTAAAGTCATTAAGTTTGAGACTTGAAAATGTTAATGGAAGCTTTACCTAGAGTTGGAGTCCTTTGCTGAAATAATTTGAACTGGTATGTATACTTAACACCAATTTGTGACAGAAACTACTAATTGAAGAGGAAAAACTGTCAATGATTTGATTCTTTTGGTGAACCCTCAGCCTACTTGACGAATGGTCTTCTACATGCCTCTCAATAAAGGGAATGTTGAATGAGAGAAAAATAGAAAGACATATGGTGAAATCATACATCTTTGACTATACAATAGAATCTTTTTATATAAGCATAAAAGAAATAAATACTGGATTTGGGCCTAAGCCCAACAAGTGAGCTTGGCAAACAAGTGGGATGTTGCGGGTTCAAACCTGCGCCCCTGCATCTGTTGTCCCTACACAGCTACCAATTGAGCTAACTTAACGGGGCAATCCTAATCTTATTTTAAACAACAAATATTTCTACGTTCATGGATACTTCTCCGTGTGAAAAAAAAAGGCTTCTTTAAAAGCTCTATTGCAAATATTTGACTTACTATTCTAGAATAAAGATTTGATACAAGTCTCTAACATTGATATGCTGCTATAATATCCATTGAAGTTAAAATACAGTGATTCTGTTTTGCTTCTTTAGTGAGCCCTTTTTTATTGGAGTTTGCATCTCACTCGAAAGAGTGAATGTCAGTGGCTTGGAGGTTATATGCCACCATGAAAATATGACGTAAAAGGAAATATTCAAGCTCTTTACAGGCTTTCCTAAAATTGACCTTTGCATAATGGATGGATAAAGTTTTATATTATATAGATCTTTTGATATGAGAACATGTGATGAAAAAGATGCAATCATTTCTAAGATGTAGGCTGCATATAATTGAAGACAACCCATGTGTTGGACCTTAAAATACAAAATTTGAAAGGACATTAAAAATTGAAGAATATTAATTTTATGCTTGTGGCTATGATTTCATCTTTAGGATCACTATTTTCTTTTAAGTTCAGACAATTTTGATCTAAGGTGCGTCTGGTGTCCGACACATTCAATTAATTAATTTTCTCAAATTATTACGAGTGACGGGTCTGTTGTTTGTATCTATGTCATTGCTTCATAATCTCTATTTATCTCTTTTTTCTTAATAGAAAAACAGTATAAGAGAATGCCGATGGGTCCATCTGAGATTAGAAATTGAAGCAAGGTGTTTGGTTAACTAGCTGTGAATGTTCCTTTGCCTTTAGGGTTCTGAAAGCAGAAAAGTTTTGGTAGATTCTTCAGTTCAACTTTTCATAACTTGTTCAGTAAAGCAATATTTGATCACCTGTCATATCTTGTATTATTAGCCTCGTGATTCAATTATTCATACTCGTGATCCAACGCATCTTGTTTTGGGTGATACGATTAATTATAACTGTGAGAAAGAAAAAAGAAACATGACATATTCAGTTGTATTGTATCCCAAGTAAAGTTATATCATTTATTTATTTTTATTGTTTAAAGCAGAACTTGCAGTGTGGGGAGAGTGTCACAATTGAAGGACAAACTTATACTATTTCAGCTGTAACACTTCGATATCAGCTTCGCAAAGGAAAATACGAACAAACCGAGAAGAGACTCGATGTTTTGTCAACAGGAAGATACTTAGTAAATTTGTATTTTGAAAATTTATTAGAACAATCTTGATGAATGTTCTATGTTGATTTGCTTGCAAGATGTATTTAACTACTTTGAGAACGTATATGAAAATTAGAAAAACTTTCATTTTTACTAAACTTTTTTCTAAAAAGTTGAAAAGTGGATAACACAGCACATGAGTAAATTATGAGTCAACATTTTTCATTTTTATTAAACAAAAGTCAGATTCATGGTTTTGATATTGCAGTACATTTTGAACCTACAGATGTATATAGTGTGCAGGTGTGGGGGACCATTGCAAGTTCTCACGTGCACAACCAACAAGAATGACAGAATCTTTTATCATAAAGTATTCATTTATGAAACAGAGTAGTATGTGTATAACAATAATGTGATCCTTTTATTTGTGTATGTGGTACCTAGTTGTACACCTGTTTTGTTTCGTTCATACTCTTGTCGTGTATGTTGCCAATAATTAACATGAGATTCAACAAGTCTAGGGACAGATTAGATAATTAGATTGCTGTGGTGAGTAAACTTCCCAAATTATCTGGTTGATAATATAGCACTTGTTCAAAAGAAAATATTCAATGCAAAATTATTCTTCAAGGAAACAATCATTTTGGTTTTTAAATGTGTTGGACGTTTCTTAAATGTATGAGACAGTACCATAAACCTGAACTCTCGGCCTATGGTTGAAATGGAGGTTTACCTTATACGTGAATAATTTTTTAGGTATCTATTTGAAGAAGGCTGTAAAAGATTTGACTAAATTTTAGTAAAACATTGTGTTAAACAAGATGTTTCAACATGATGAAATCTGCTGAAAGAAGACATGCCAGACAAGATGTCTTAAACTTGTGGATTCAACATCTTGGTCTGATATAGCAGGTTGTTGCTGAGCTGATCCAAGATTTAAGGAGCAATCAAAACATGGATCAAGAAATAAATAAACGGATATTTCGAAGCCCATGGATAGCTGAAGATTATAAAAGGAAGACCAAGACCTAGGGTAGAATAAGAATTCTTATTAAGACTTTTGTAAAGTAGAAAATAAGGGTTTAGGGTTTTGAGAGTCGTGTACTTTCTTGTGTTGTAAATCACTCTTTATATCGTTTGATACATTGTGGTAGACATAGTTTTACAGATTCAGAAACCTTTAGGTAATGAATTATATATTGTTCTTGGATGAAGCTATTAAGCAAATTCAAGAGGCGTTGTTAGTCAAAAGTCTTGACTGAATGTTGTATTGAAAGAAGTGTCCTTCAATTGAACAGATTGTTGCAGTTGCAGGATGTTGTAACTATTAGATATCACTGAGGTGATTTAGGAATTGAGATGGTGATTTCTCATACCTAGGAGGGTCTTAGGTAGAAGTTTGCACGGGTAGTGATTAGGTGAAAAGTTGTAAACGGGGGAGTTTAGCTTTGAATTAATACTATTAGTGGATTTCATTCATGGCTTGGTAGCCCCCAGATGTAGGTGAATTGCACCGAACTGGGTCATCATATCTTGGTATTTTTATTTATCATTCTGTTATGATATATTTAGTCTGTTCTTGATCAGAAGTTTATGTCTTGAATGATGTTGAAACATTTGTCACGACATTGTTCTAACCTGAAGTATTTTTGAATGTTGTTGTTATGTTCTTGTTCAGTTTTTAGCAGAGATCAATGTATCGACATCTAATAGGACATATGTGATCTGCATGCCAGAATTTCAATTGGTATCAGAGCAGGCATGCTGGTCTGTTTCTGGATGAGTTCTAGGGAAGATACTTTCTGGTCTTTGAACAAGGAAGGAGGTTGCATGATTAGACCATTCTTTGGTGTTGTGGGATAGGTTGTTTCAGACAAACAACTACTGATGATTGACTGATACTTTGTGAAGATTCTCCGCTGCTGCTGATAATGATGCTATTGTTATGCATGGTTCCTGCTAAGATGTTGTGACATCTTACTTGGTGCATGTTGAAGATGGGTCGTTTTCTCTAGTTGTTCTTGCCACGACTAGCTGAGAGTAATAGACAGAAGGGAGTACTGTGATCTGGAGTCCTCTGAAGGATCTTTCTATGTTGCTTGAGGGATCTCCTTAATAAGGTAACATGAAGGGCCATAGGAGGAAAAAGATTGTGTTGAGGTCTTGTGTATCCAATTCGTGATCCATTGGATTTGATAAACACTTTATGTCATGTTGTAAGTTGCCAAAGATACTTGAGTTCTCTCTCAAGTCCACTCATAAAGGTACTTTTGAATAATAGAGTCAGAAGAGAAGATGGTCAAGAAGATGTTGCAGGAGTGCTTAGAAGTGTGACATGAGAATGTCATACCAGAGAAGAGAGCCATAAGCAATTTATTTTTGCTTCCAACCCTATAAGAGAGTGTCTTTGCTTGAGGATCTCCTATCAGATCTTCTGGAAGGAAGTATTTGGGAGGAACTGCATAAGTAGGCTGGAACTGGAGTAATTGTTGTTGAAGCAGTCTCATCAATGTAAAGACATTGGATCTGTGATTCTATTTATCCAAGGATGGTACTAGTATGATGAAGGTAGTTTTCTAAGGAAGTGTTGTTCCTTGAAGATTTCTTCCTCGGTTGTGCTGGATGTCTTACTTCTGGCTTGTAGCTAGAGTAAGGAAGAATACAGAGTGGGGATTTAAGATCAATTGCTATTTGTGGCCTTAGCAAATATTTAATTGATTATCCTATTGCTGGTGTTCAAGAAAGCTGATGTTCACTCAAATGTTGAAACATTCTTTTCCTATGGTGAGGTGTGCTGATGTGGTGATGGTCATCACGTGGAACACTCGATTGGGTCAGTTTATTTCTGATCTAAGCGCATAGGGATGCAGAAGTTATGTTCCTGGAGGAGTATGTGGGAAAATTACTAGTTGAGGACTGTAAAGACTTCTCTGCCAGAGTCTGTGCATATGGAAGTCAAAGGAAAATGTCTAGGATATTTGCCTTGACATCTCAGAGATTTTTTTTATCTTTCAAAGCTGAATCTGAATGATCTTGCAGATAGTTGTGTCTATCGGTGCTGGCATGGAATCGTGTGTGGATGATTCCCTTGGAAAATTATGCTTGAAGGAGGTTATCATCAAGGTATCCCGAAGAGGACTGGTTGTTGGTTTTCTTTCTTATGTTCAGGATGGAGGTTGTTTACTCAAACTTGATTTTATGATCAAGTCTATGAGAACATGGAACTCTTTTTCTGTTATGATGGAAAGGCCATTCAAGGTGGGATATTATCTGGAAGACTAAGGGATAGACCTTCAAGACTGTGTTTATTTCATCAGTTGACAAGTCTAGTCATTGATGTAAATTAAATGTTCTGATATTGTGCTAAACATCAGGATGTGCTTTCTAGAGAGCTTGATTGCTGGTAATCTCTTGGAGGAGCTTGCAGTGGTTCAACTTTGAAAAAAGTGTGTGGAGCGGTATCATCTTGGGATAAGCTGATATTCTCTTGAGCAGTTGGCTCACAATCAGGTAGTAGACAGAAAGTCAAAGCACAAGTAGTTTCTACCCATGACTTGGTGTTTGTAGTCTGACTGATTGATGAAGGAATCATCTCTTAAGGAGCTTAAGAATGATTGATGTGTTTGTAATGTTAGATAGGATGGCTGAACATTATGTCTCTGAGGAAGCTACATGAGAGTTTATGGTATTCTAGTGTTTGTGATGATCTATTAAGCTGCTGCTGTTGTGTCCTACTGAGATCTTCATGTGTATCTTAATGAAATTTATATATTACTATGGAAATAGTAAGTCATGTGGTTGGTGTCTCAAGAACCAAAGTGTGTGGTAAAGGAGCTGATGTCATACATGATGGTCTGGAATCAGGATTGTGAAGCATGATACTCACGATTTGATTCAGAAGTGTTTTATCTAATCATGTTGGAGTATGATGTGGAGGTAGTGGTCAAAACTGCTCTGGATCATTGTGTGCTAGTTCATATGCATAAGTTGGATATAACACCTAGTGCTCTAATTTATGCTGGGATCAGAATGCTTGTGGGGAGGTGGTTTCTTCTCCTGGAAGTGACTCTGGAAAAGATTGTGTCAGTCTGGATCTTGTGAAGCAAGCAAACTGAGAATTTTTTTCCAGAGTATGTTAGTAATGTCAAGCCAAGTGTGCATGACACCTTGCCTATCCAAGGAGTTATGATAACTTGTGTGGATGTGTAAGGACATTTGTCAGGTAGTCTGGTTGGGTGGATAGTTCAGGGTGTCTGGATGTATTCTCAAGGAGCTAGGGTATCTGGATCTACAGTGTTTGATTGTGTTCATCAGGCTGAAGTTGTATCACTCTTCTTATGAAGAAGGGATCTGGTGTCTTACAAGAGTGGGTGACATTTTGTCTAACCAAGAAACTAAGAGAATGTGTAAGTCTCTTTCGTGGATGTGAGCATTCCAGATTTGATTAGATTTATTCTCAAAGAACAAGGTTGTCTATGGCTGTAAGATTCAAGTTGAATTTGTACAGGGTGTAAATATGTTCAGAGGGAGAGTGATTAATGGTGTTATCTAGTCTCAATCCAAGAGTTCGTTGGTTATGATACAAGGAGTGTGATCCTGGCGTTTGTTCTCACTTATGAGCATGAAGATGCTCATGTGATTCTTGTGAAGATGTGATGTCAGGAAAGATGTCATGACATCATGGTGTGTTGATGTTGTGGCTTTTTCAGCTCTGCTTTGGAGTTTTATCTATTAAGGCTATTGACTTATGTCAACTTTGTTCTTAATTCTTAGGATAGACCTGAGAAATAAGATTGGATATTGTCTGGGAGAATTTATTTTTCTCTGTAGATTAAGATAAGGTTTATTAGAGTCCTTGTTGTTAACTGGGAGATGTTAGAAGGAATTTCTTAACATCTTGGTCAGTTGCTTTTACTTCTAGTTGAAAGGAGTATTCTTGGGGCTCATTGGAAGGCATTGTGACTATGCTTCAGAGTTTACAAGATGGAATGGAAAAAATCTGACCAGGTGTCAGGACATTGTTTAGGACTTGTGGTTTTTTTCAAGTTGCTTTCTTAGGACGTGTTCCTTGGACGGTGGAGAGCGTGCCTAAGAGAAGGTGTGTTAAACATGTGTCTTGATACATGCGCATTCTTTGGACGGTTTATCCTAAAGTTGAAATAGACAAATCCTAGTTGGGCGGTGCACAGTCATTTATGTTGAAGTTACCTACCTAAATTTATTTCTCCATTGAATTGTTCTTCGGAAACTTCTATTGACCGTTAATTCCTAGAGAAACTACTTGGGTATTTAAAGGGGGTCGTATTGCTTCTTGGTTCTCAAGTTGTGTTTCTTTTTGTTGTGTTGTGTCTTCATGGCTTTTGTCCGAGTGTGGGTAAGTACCATGTGGGTATGGAACTGTGTTGGTTTCTTTTGCAAATTTTTGGCTAAAAAGGGGGAGAATGGGTGTGTATTCATCTCGGTTGTGTGTTGGACCTTACGACACATAACTGTGCATCTTTTTGGGGTGGAGTCCATTATTGCAGGTGTTTTGCAAGGATGTTGGATGAGATGTTCTAACATCCTGTCTGAGTCTCAATGTTGTTTCTAAGTCTGTCTTTTGTGTCTTGTGATCTGAGTTAAGAACACAGTTGTGTCTTGTGTTCTGAGTTACCCGGAGCAGCAGTCTGCTCCCCTGAGTCCTAATCGGGATAATTCAGATTGGTGTTTGGTTTCTCTGGTGACAAGTATTGGTTTTAGGTTTGAGGGGGAGTGTTGTGCATCTTCTTTCTCATGTACACCAAGATAATAGGTACACGACATCAACAAGTGGAGAACGCCGTGTAAACCATCCATACAGATGGACGGAAAGAGTGAAAGCTTCTAGCTGAAATGACTTCAGGACTTTCTACTCCCTCTCTCTGAAGCATCCTGGGTTTATTGCAAATGGTGTTTTAACCAAAATTTGTCAAAAGGGGGAGATTGAAGGCTCTAAAAGATTTGACTAAATTTTGGTAAAACATTGTGTTAAATAAGATGTTCCAACATGATGAAATCTGCTGGAAGAAAACATGTCAGACATGATTTCCTAGCTTGTGGATTCGATATCTTGGTCTGGTATAGCAGGTTATTGCTGAGCTAGTCCAAGATTTAAGGAACAATCAGAACATGGATCAAGGAATAAATAAACAGATATTTCGAAGTCCATGGATAGCTGAAGATTATAAAAGGAAGACCAAGACCTAGGGTAGAATAAGAATTCTTATTAAGACTTTTGTAAAGTAGAAAGTAATGGTTTAGGGTTTTGAGAGTCGTGTACTTTCTTGTGTTGTAAGTCACCCTTTGTATCGTTTGATACATTGTGGTAGACATAGTTTTACAAATTCATAAACCTTTAGGTAATGAATTGTATATTGTTCTTGGATGAAGCTATTAAGCAAATTCAAGAGGCGTTGTTAGTCAAGAATCTTGACTGAATGTTGTATTGAAAGGAGTGTCCTTCAATTGAACAGATTGATGCAGTTGCAGAATGTTGTAACTGTTAGATATCACTGAGGTGATTTAGGAATTGAGATGGTGATTTCTCATACCTAGGAGGGTCTTAGGTAGAAGAGTGCACGGGTAGTGATTAGGTGAAAAGTTGTAAATGAGGGAGTTTAGCTTTGAACTAATACTATTAGTGGATTTCATTCATGGCTTGGTAGCCCCCAGATGTAGGTGAATTGCACTGAATTGGGTCATCACATCTTTGTGTTTTTATTTATAATTCTGTTATGATATATTCAGTTTGTTCTTGATCAGAAGTTTATGTCTTGACTAATGTTGAAACATTTGTCACGACATTGTTCTAACTTGAAGTATTTTTTAATGTTGTTGTTATGTTCTTGTTCAATTTTTAGTAGAGATCAATGTCTCGACATCTAATAGGACATATGTGATCAGCATGCCAGAATTTCACTATTATAGACGACTCTAGTTTTCATATTTAATTGTAATTTCCATTTTGAATCAAGTAAATAAGTGGTTCTTTAAAAAAACTTTTTTTATTCAATACATAAGGTAAAATAGGAGATGCAATGATTTTACACCGTCATATCTAATGAACGACGCGCATTCCGTCAAATCATACTAATATTTTAGAATAATTAAAATGATTTGACATATTGATGGTTTCTTATTGGTCGATTGTGTGAAATTTCTTTATACCGATGGTGTATGTGAACTTCCACATATGCCCCTTGATTCTGGAGATATATCTCGGGATGCACTAAAATTTAAGTGAACGTTGAAATATTCCGGAGATGTGTCTCCGTAACATTTTGGAAGTTAATAACATGACAGACTATTCTCCTCCCACACTTTTCATTTTCCTTAAATATCACACTCAACTCTTCTCCTTCTCAATATTCTTTAACTTTACCAAATCAAATTTCATCAATAGGAGGCTCAAGGAAACATCAAGCATCATCCATTTCATCATTCAACATCATCAAAATCATAAATTTTTAGTAAGTTTTTTTTGAGTTTTCGGTAAATATTCGAGTTTTAGTGTAAACGAGTAGGAATTAATTGTTAGGGGTAGAAATGTGTAGAAATCACATGTAACATAGTCCAGAGTTAGTGTATGCAATGTTTGTTGGCTCAAAAGGACGATCAAATCGTTTTTTCACAATACAAGTAGCAGAAGACGCCATTGTCGCGACCTATGAATCTCATAATATTCCAGAGATACATCTCTGGAATTGTTCAACGTTTCATATCCTCTGGGACATTCCTGAGATGCATCTCCAAAAGTATTCAAAGTAAAAAAGATTAAGGTGTTTCTGGAGATACATCTCTAGAATTGTTTGTGTTGTCTGCATTAACAATACGACGTAATTTATCTTACAAGTATTATGGCTGACAGAGTCGACAGACTGAGACATGGTCGGGTTGTGTAACACCCTAAATAACCCCCGCACATAATTAAATAAAATCAGAGTAATTATCCACAAAAATCATATTTGGGATGTCACCTTTTAACAAAAATCTGCTCATATAAATAGATATACAACACCTACTACTTTTAAAATTATTAACAGTAATAACGATAATGAAAGATTGTCTGAGAATTCAATTTTTATTCAAACAACGAAAAATTTCAGAATTAAGACAATCATTCAAAATAATATCATGTTTTCAAAAGGATTATAAATAACCACAAAAAGGAGATATCCAAAAATCTCCAACAAGTATAAAAAAGAAAACGTTCCAAGATCCGGTGTTACACATCAGAGCAGACTCCAACACTTAAAAAATAAATCGGAAGACTCCAACTTCCACTCACATCAACTCCTCTACTGCCAGTTATCTGCACTATGCCCATGAAAAGGCAACATTCAAACAGAAGGGGTGAGATATCATAATTATATAAACGAAAGCATGAATATAAGTGAGCAACAGATTATTTCATGCACATCACCCATTCCACACAACCAACACAAAAACCATCCAACATAACAACAACAACAACAACAACCATTCGACATACAACAACAACATCCAGCATACAACAACAACATCCAACATATAACAACAACATCCAACATACAACTACAACATATAACAACAACTACAACATATAACAACAACTACAACATATAACAACAACATCCAACATATAACTACAACATCCAACACAATAACAGATGCAACCAATATGCAATACAATGAGACCCACAACCAGACTCAATGCATGTGGTACCATTTGATTCCTATTTCATAACCTAATCGCTTTTTCAGAATCACAATTCCCGTCGAAATTCTAATACGTGAAAACTCAAGTTCACCGGCTCCGATCCTCATCTCTTAGGATATTGAGCGCACAATTCATTATCATCATCATCGATAATATCTCACTGATTCCATTCATCCCGGAAATTAGCTACCGGCATACAATCCTCACTTCCTAGGATTGATGCTCACAACAACAAACCAATGTCTCGACATCATGAATGCATACAGCATATTAATCATGCAACAACAACAACAACATCGAGTACAATGACAAACACCTCCATAGTCATGTACTCCGCCAATAATGGTCATCACACTCAAAATACATGCTATAACAATTCAACAAAAACAACATAATAATATAGTAATCAACAATAACAACAATGCAACGTACAATAATATTCACCTTAATCATTATACCACACCAAAACTGGTCACCAACCACCAACATATACTACAAGCATTCAACAATATCATTATAGAAATAATTTGTGCAACATATTATACATGCAACAACAACATCATGCACAATGATCCACCACCATGGTCAATGTACACCGTCAATACTGGCCACCATACAACAACAACGCTATAACAACTCAACATCATCATCATACAACATAGAAAACAACAACAATTTCATTTAAGATTATGTCACACCACCACATAAACCTTACAATGCATTAAATACCCACAAACAAAAAATTAATCACCTTCTGGTATAGAAACCATTTTTACAAGGTAGTTCGTCGCGTTAGCTTTCCAACGCTTCGAACGACACTCGAATCGGACACTCGGAACTAAAGTTGTGAATTTTTAAAGTTTTCCAAAAATGTTCCCAGTGTAACCGGTTACCATAATCAGGGTAACCGGTTACACCCCTTGTAACCAGTCACACCACGCAAAATTAACACAGGGTAACGGGTTACCTAAATTAGGATAACCGGTTACACCCTGCCAGAATGCCCAAAAATGCAGTTTTAAGCAGTGTAACCGGTTACCATAATCAGGGTAACCGATTACACTATTGACATAAGCACTTTTCTGCAGCTTTTCAAAACCAGAATCACTTTTAAGTCAATCACAAAACCCCATTTTTATACCATTCGATTAACACATATTTTTACCCCAAAATTCACTTTTCTAAACATCAAAACTTCAACTCTTTTCACAAAAATACTCATAACTTTGAGTTCTGACTCTGACTCATAACAACATCAACCAGACAACATCAATATCATACAATCCAATCAATCACATGATTTCAACCACAACAAGTGTAGCAATGCAGCATTCTAACATCAGTATCAACATCAACATTCCATACATGATTCATCAAGAATTCAATCAATCATCAAATCATCCAATATCATAATTAGAGAAGAATACACAAACTCTACATGGTATAATCTACCCACCATTCATCATGATCACCCTCAGATAATTAGAACCCCACCCTTATCTTAGCGTTCTTGCACAAGGATTCTTCTACCTCAACAATGGAAGCCTCTTCTCCTAGCTCATCCTTGCCCTAGCTCTCTTCTCAACTTTCTCTTGTTTTCATGATCAAAACAATTTTGTCCATTAACTCCCTAAATTATTATTATTATTATTATTATTATTATTATTATTATTGTTATTATTATTATTATTATTATTATTCTCATCCAACAAATAATAATAATAATTCTAATTATTTAATTCAAATAATATCAACCTTATATTATTTAAAAAAATTAATAACTAGTTGTACTAATTAACTTTATCAACCACGCCACCCATCTCTACTTAATTACTCACACCCCTCCACCTTTAGAGTCTATTCTTAAGGCCTCTACCCTTCATTACAGGGTACCCCAACATAATAACACACACATAATCACATACATACACACAACATCAGATAATTTAATTACGAAAAATAATCAAAATATATCGGGGCGTTACAACTCTCCACCACTTAGAATATTTTCGTCCTAAAAAATTTACCTGATGTAAACAACTCAGGATACGCTTCATGCATCCTGCTCTCCAACTCCCAAGTCATATTTCCACCGGCAGTGCCTCCCCACACTACCTTCACGAGAGAAATCTCCTTGCCTCTCAACTGCTTCACCTCACGATCTTCAATCCGTACAGGCAAAACCTCAACCATAAGGTTATCCCTTACCTGAACATCATCCATCGGAATCACATACGACGGATCTGGAACATACTTCTGAAGCTGTGAAACATGGGACACATCATGCAAATTCAACAAATTTGGTGGCAACGCCACTCTATAAACAATAACTCCAACTCTCGCTGATATCTGATACGGACCAATAAACCGGGAGTAAGCTTCCTCGACTTCAAAACATGTCCGACACTGGTCACCGGAGTGACTCTCAAGAATACATGGCCTCCTTTTGGAACTAAAGATCCTTCCTCCTCTTATCAGGATAACTCTTCTGCCTACTCTGCGAAGCTTTCATCTTCTCGCGAATCAGCTTCACCTTCTCAGTAGTCTGTTGAACAATCTTAGGTCCAAGCACCACACTCTCACCAGATTCATGCCAACACAGAGGTGTTCTACAGCTCTGATCATACAAAGCTTCAAAGACTACATTCCAATACTAGAATGATAATTGTTATTATAAGTGAACTCAATCAACGATAAATGATTATCCCAAGAACCTTCTTGTTCAAGAACACAAGCCCTCAACAGATCCTCCAAAGATTTAATAGTCCTATATGTCTGACCATCTGTCTGTGGATGACAAGCTGAACTCAACCTCAGCTTCGAACCTAAAGCCTTTTGTAAACTTTCCCAAAATCTGGAAGTAAACCGCAGATCACTATCCGACACAATACTAAACGAAACTCCATGCAGCTTCACAATTACACAGATATAAATCTCTGCCAACTTCTGCAAAGAAAAACTGATGTTAACCAGAATAAAATGCGCCGACTTCGTCAGTCTATCAACAATCACCCAAATAGCATCATGCCCTCTCAGAGTATTTGGTAACCCAGTCACAAAATCCATAGAAATGCTTTCCTATTTCCACTCTGGAATGTCTAACGGTTGCATCAACCCTGCATTATCTAATGTTCAACTTTTGACTTCTGGCAAGTCAAACAAGCATACACAAACTGAGCCACACCACGTTTTAATCCAGACCACCAAAATGTCTTCTTCAAATCCTAATACATCTTTGTAGCTCCTGGATGAATACACAAGCTACTCTTATGACTTTCCTCTAGAATCATTCATTTCAACTCAGAATCATCCGGAATACAAATCTTGTCACGAAACCTCAACACACCTTGCTCATCCACTCTAAAGTCCCTATCTATAACACCCTAAACCCCCACGACAATTAATAATAAAATAACAGAGTAAAATAAAACATACAATCATTTAGGATGCTACTTTTAACAATTCACCGCTCAGGCATACGACATGTAACACATAATTATCACCGACACAATCATGCTTAAGAAATCTTCTCATATAGCAGCGGAAATTCAATGAAAGCATAACATATTTGAAACACGTGTTCATAATCAACTAAAGCAAACATCATACGGTAACAAAAAATAAGACATAGGGTTCCCTTTACGCCCAGTGTTACATATCAGAGCAGACGCTAACTCGAAACATAAAGTGAAGGACTCCATCTCCAATAACCACAACTCCAAACTAATCTTGATTATATGCACATTACCCACGTAGAGGCAACATTCAAATAGAAGGGGTGAGATTCTCAAATCAACAAAAGAGATGCATAATATAAATATAAAAGTATATAAACATTACACGATTCACCCTATCATCGTAACATCAACACCAATACAATTTCTCACATAAACAGACAATCATGTACACCACGACACAACACATCATAATGCAATGCAATGAGACCCACAACTCGACTCAATGCATGTGGTACCAATCCGATCCCTTTTTCATGATCATAATTCCCGTCGGAATTTCCATATAAGTCGCTCACACCACACATGGGCACACGACCGCCGTAATCGCTCACACCCCACATGGGCACACGATTACCTCAACAACAACAACAACAACAATACAATTCCATTTCAAAGAATCCGGATAAGACGCTCATACCCCACATGGGCACACGACTTATCACACAACTTATGCAACATGGCATGCATACAACGACAACAAAATGCATATAACTAACAATAGCCAATACAATACACCACAACTATCCAACATGCAGTATTTACCTACCAAAACATACAACAATCATAATCCACCGCTACAACACACATTCACACAACCGAACTCACCATTTCAACGTGCAACACATAACAACATCCATGAAAACCCAATTAACGCATAAAATAGTTGAGATCCTGGTATTGAAATTAATTTTAACAAAAATTATGTGAAACCAGCTTTCCAACGATTTGAACGGCGACTGAAACGGACCTACGAATCAAAAGGTTGGAATTTTTAAAGTTTTAGAAGGTTCGGTTCATCTCAGCTCTGCTCGCCTGATATTCGGCCAACGAGGCACCATCAAATCCATTTTCGCTGGCAAATTCCCTTTTCGCCTCATGCTCGCCCGACTACGACGAATCTCCCTCTCCCATACAAATTCTAGAAACCCATACTTTCACCCCTCGCTCGCCTCTCAATTCGCCTGGAAGCCTTCAAGCGAGGTCACCTTCGCCTGGCGAAACACCCCATTCGCCTAGCAAAAATGTGCGAATCAGCAATTAAGCGATTGCGATTCTACACGATTCAGACCCCAATCCTTCTCCGATTTCACTCACAATCAGTCCAAAAATTGCACATATGTTCACAGATCATCGTACGATCGATTAGAAACACATAACCCACATTTCAACAAATTAATTTATGCATTTTATTCTCTTATCAAAATCTCCGACACGCAAAAACCCCAATCTCAAATCAACACAAACAACACATAGGGATGATCCTAAAGGTTAATCTACCCTCATACAAACATTATGCAACCCTTAAGAGATTAAAGAACCCCACCCTTACCTTAGAGCTCTTGAAAATCTTCCCTCTCTGCAATGGAGTCTCCTTTCTCTCACCCTAGCTCTGACTTCTCCATTTCTCTACTTTTCACGTACTGAATAGTTTTTCTTTCTAATCCCCTTTTCTATTTTCTAATATTCCTTTTAATTTCATATTATTATTATTATCTCAATATTATTTTTATTATTTTACTAATTAAATAATAATAGCAATATTTCTTAATAATTTACATTAATAATATTAATCAAATATTCCTAATATGAATAAATTAATTATGAACCACACCACATCTCTCTACACAATTGGTCACCCACCCCCGACACCTTAATCTCCATAATTCTAAGGTCACTACCTCATACTATGGGCAACCCAAACACGACCAAACCATGCATAATCACACACATACACACAACATCGTATAATTCTAGTTACGAAAAAAGTAGTAAAATAAATCGGGGTGTTACAACTCTCCCCCACTTGGATTATTTTCGTCCTCGAAAATTTACCTCATAAGAATAACTCCGGATACAACTCTCGCATTCTGCTCTCTAACTCCCAAGTCATATTTCCATCGGCAGCGCCTCCCCACACTACCTTCACAAGGGTGATCTCTTTACCCCTCAATTGCTTTACCTCGCGGTCTTCAATCCGTATTGGTAAGGCTTCAACCTTAAAGTTATCCCTTACTTCCACATTATCCACCGGGATCACATGTGATGGATCCGGAACGTACTTTCGAAGCTGTGACACATGGAACACATCATCCAAATTCGACAAATTGGGTGGCAATGCCGCTCTGTAGGAAACAGATCCAACCCTTGCAGAAATCTGATATGGACCAATAAACCAAGGATTATGCTTCCTCGACTTCAACGCATGTCCAACACCGGTCACCGGAGTGACTCTCAAGAATACATGGTCTTCTTCTTGAAACTCAAGATCTTTCCTCCTCTTATCATGGTAGCTCTTCTTCCTACTCTGCGAAGTTTTCATCTTTTCTCGAATCAGTTTCACTTTTTCAGTAGTCTGCTGAACAATCTCAGGTCCAAGTACTACACTCTCACCAGATTCATGCCAACACAAAGGCGTCCGACACCTCCGTCCATACAAAGCTTCAAAAGGCGCCATTACAATACTGGAATGATAACTGTTATTATAAGTGAACTCAATCAACGGTAAATGGCTATCCCAAGCACCTCCTTGTTCAAGCACACAAGCCCTCAACAAATCCTCCAAAGATTGTATAATCCTCTCCATCTGTCCATCCGTCTGCGGGTGATAAACCAAACTCAATCTCAGTTTCGATCCCAAAGCTTCTTGCAAACTCTCCCAAAATCTGGAAGTGAACCTTGGGTCTCTATCTGACACAACGCTCAACGGAATTCCATGCAACTTCACAATCACATGAATATAAATCTCTTCCAGTCTCTGCAAAGGAAAACTGATATTAATCGAAATGAAATGTGCCGACTTCGTCAATCTCTCCACTACTACCCAAATGGAATCATGTCCTCTCGGCGTATTAGGCAACCCGGTCACAAAATCCATAGAAATATTGTCCCACTTCCACTTTGGAATATCTAACGGTTGCATCAAACCAGCAGGTTTCTGATGTTCCACCTTCGACTTCTAACAAGTGAAACAAGCAGAAACAAACTTAGCCACGTCACGCTTCAACCCCGGCCACCAAAATATCTTTTTTAAGTCTTGATACATCTTTGTAGCTCTGGGATGGATACTCAAGATACTCCTGTGACTTTCTTCTAGAATCATTCTTTTCAATTCAGGATCATCAGGAATACAAATCCTATCACGGAATCTCAACACACCTTGTTCATCTACTCTGAATTCATTACTTTCTGCCTGATCATTTCCAATCATCAGATCCACCAACTTTACATCCAACTTCTAACCCTCTATGATACTATTAAGAAATTCATTGTTGATCTTCAGCATACCTAACATCACACTATGCGGTGTCTGTTCACAAACTAAACTCATATCTCTGAACTGTTCAATTAGTTCCAGCTCTTTAATCATCATAGCAGACATATGCAAAGACTTTCGACTCAAAGCATCGCCCACGACATTAGCTTTACTGGGATGATAGTTCAAGCCAAAATCATAATCCTTTAGGAATTCTAACCACCTTCTTTGTCTCATATTCAACTTCTTCTGATCAAACAAATACCTTAAGCTTTTATGATCACTATACACTTCAAATCGGGAGCCATAAAGATAGTGCCTCCAAATTTTTAATGTGAGGGAAGTCTCTCTCTATGTACTTGATTTTAATGATGTCAAAACTATCATGCTTAGCATATGTAGAATTCACATGAAGAACTTTATATGCAATGCACATTAGGTGCTCTAATAATGTTTGATCATGTTGGTAATGTTCTAGGTACATTAGATATGGTTAAACACCTTTAGGAAAGTCAAAAATGTGATTTTTGCATGTTTTAATGGTGTGAGTCGACTCACAACCCTGTTATGGTCGACCCAGACAGGTAGCATTTGTTAGTGTAACCTACAGGTATGCTCGCGTCGACTCTCCGGTCGACTCATACATCCTGCGTTTGTATCTGTCAAAAACTAGGAGCTATGAGTCGAATCAAGCCATGCTTAGGTCGACACACAGTATGTTGTTTTCCGTAGATTTGTGCGTGGGATTGCTTAGGTCGACTGCATCTTCTGTTTAGGTCGACCGTTCGCTGTTTTGCACCAATTTTTGGCTGTGTTATTCACTCTAAAATTCTGCTATTTCTCTTATGTTTTCTAGGATAATATATATATCATTTTAGCTCATTTTGTAGACAACAACAAGAAACGTGAAAATTTATATTTATTTTTCTCTTCATCTTCATCTTCAACCTTACATTCTCTAACATTTACACATAACCATTTTTGTTATTGTTGTGTATTTTTGAAGTGATAACGTTTAGACCTAGGTGTTTGGATCCTTCGTGCTGGGTTAAGAATCAATAGGTGTTTCTTGAATAAAACCCTAGGTTTTATCCTCCAAGAATCAAAGAGATTTTGGGCGTTTTTGCATAAACCGTTTCGTTCTACAGGGATTCAGTCAGGCGAAGGTAACCGAAGATTGAAGCAATTGTTCAGTTTAGTAGCTGTAATCGGAGGATCGTAGAAGAGAGGTTTGGGTTCGAATTTTTGGTAGATCGCAATTGATCGAGTGAAGGTAACCGAAAAACAGTGGTTTCTTTCGGTTTAGTAGCGTGGGATAGTAACTGGATCAACCATATTCGAAGCACTTGATTCATCTTGAATCAAGGGGAGAGAAGATTCTGCATCAACGATCGAAGACATTCGAGGGTTTGGATGTTCATAGTTTTCTCTTGTAATAAACAATTTGCAACAACTACACACACACACACACACACACACACACACACACACACACACACACACACATATATATATATATATATATATATATATCAATTCTAATTGTGGAATTGGGGGCAGAGGTACCCAAAGCGAGGACGATTGGGGAACTTCCTAATCAAATCTCGTTTGTTCTCTCTTTCCCTTAACTCTTTTACATTTCAGTTTATTCGAATTTGTGAAGTCACAAGTTATTGAAATTTCCGTCGTAGTGTAATCGTAAACTGAGAAACTGTTTTGTTAAATTGATACAATTCCTTGAATTGTATCTTGGAGCAGCTTTACATTACCTTCCATAGAAATTCTGCACTTAGTGTGTTTACGCACAACAGGTGTTTGATAATTTGCTTCAAAGCAAAAAATCGAACGTATTGCTTTTAATTGTTTATCGTATTACCTCATTGGTTTGGATTAAACATCAAGCAAACAATATTTTGTTGTTTGCGTTATAAGTGTAGTAATTGAACTGAATTTTTCTCTTCCTTACTCATTCTCAATATATTCGTGCATATCCGATCCTTTTTGTAGAAGGTTCGTGGTAGACGTACAATCCAGTGGTTGCTTCCGTTAAACATTTTAAAACTAAATTTTTTGGTAACCATTTGCGTGTAAAACTCTAGGGATCTATTCAACCCCCCTTCTAGATCCATAGCCATCGTCTAACAAGTGGTATCATGAGCTCCGGCTAATTCTGGTGCTTCGGTAAAACTTCTTGGATCATAGGGAACGAACCTAAAGGGGCTTATAATAGAGCTCCAGTTTTTACAGGCGAGAATTACAGCTACTGGAAGGATTGTATGCGCGTCCATATTAATTCCATAGATCGGAAGGTTTAGAATGTTATTTTAAACGGTCCCATGGAAATTACTATGACAAATGCGGAAGGCATTGTCGTTCCTAAACCCGAAGCTCAATGGAATAAGGAGGACGAGAAAAAGTACAGTTATGATTGGAAGGCCCGTAATATGATCATCTCCTCCTTGGGAGTTGACGAGTATTATCTAGTCTCCCATTGTGAAACGGCCAAAGCCATGTGGGATGCTTTACAAGTAGCTCACGAAGGCACTAATGATGTTAAGTTGGCTCGTATTAACACACTAACGCAAGAGTTTGATTTGTTTTACATGAAGCAAGGAGAAACCATTGCGGATATGCAAAAACGATTTACTCACATTATCAACAAATTGCATGTTCTTGGTAAACTAATTCCAAACGAGGTTGCTACTAACAAGATTTTGAGGTGTTTAAACAGGGAATAGCAACCGAAGGTCACCGCTATCAAGGAGGCCAACAATCTTGCTACACTAGACCTCACAACACTTTTTGGCAAACTCGATGAGTATGAGCAAGTGCTCATTAGCTTGGATAAACATGAAAAGAGTATCAAGAAAGAGAAGGCAAAAGATACGGAGATGAAGTCGATAGCTCTTAAGGCTTCTTGTTCAAAGTCTACACATCAAGAGCTAAGTGATGATGAAGCCAATAATGACAAAGATGAAGAATCCGGTGATGATATGGGCTTATTTGTGAAGAGGTACAATAGATACGTTCGTAAGAACGAGATTCAACACTCGGATAGAAATCTAGTCAAGTTTAGGAAGCAATCTAGAAGCGAAGGAAATAAGAATGGCAAGGTAAAAGGGACGTGCTATAACTGTGGAAAATCTGGGCACTACAAGCCAGATTTTCCATCTCTAAAGAAAGAAAAAGATAAGGATAATGACAAGAGTCGCTCAAACAAAAAGTCCAACAAGTCTCGACGAGCATACATCGCTTGGGAAAGCGATAGTGAGTCGGAGAAAGATGATTCATCAAGCGACGAAAGTGAATCCGTTAACTTTTGTCTTATGGCACGCCACAACAAAGCAAAAGAGGTAAAGCATTCTAAATACGATCATGTTAATACTATGTAGCATTTAGAGTTACAAAAGGCTTTTGACATATTACACTATGAGGCTAAGGAAGTATTTCAATGCTTAGCCTCAAATAAAAAGATTTTCTCGTATTTGGAGAAGAAGGTTTTCGATTCCGAAAAGGAATTGGAAGCCCTCAAAAACTCTATAGTGGACACATCAAAAGCCAAGGTTGAAGAGGACCCTACCTCTTGGTTCAATTGGGGCTGTGACACTTGTCACATTTGGCAACGAGAGGTGAGAACCCTCAATCCCAAATTGGACAAGGCTCTTAAGCCAAAAGTTACGTTTGCTATCGATCGAGAACATTTTCGTGAGAGCATGAATAATCCATATCAAAAGTATACTATGTGATTCGAGATAGTGATAGCAAAGGTAAATTCCAAATGAACCGTAATTGTCTTTACTGTTGTAAGCCTGGTCATACTATTGCAAAATGCCGCTTCAGGAGGTTTCTTGTTCCGAAAGGCATCTACCAATGGTTGCCCAAGTGCGGTCTTGGTTTCACTCACCTTAAAGGACCCAATGAGAATTGGGTACCTACTCTCCCTTGATTGTTTTTGTAGGTACAAAGTCTTGAGACCACCGAAAGAAGATGGGTTCTGGATAGTGGCTGCTCGAGACATATGACTGAAGACATATCTCTTTTTATCGACTTTGTGGCGAAGAAAAAGGGGTTTGTCACCTACGGAGATAACAACAAGGGACATATACTTGGTAAAGGTAGTGTAGGTAACCCCTCATCTACTACTATCTCTGATGTACTTCTTGTGGAAGGCCTTAGACACAACCTTTTAAGCATTAGTCAACTATGTGACAAGAATTATAAAGTATTTTTTCAAAGGATTGTTGTATAGTTGAAGATAGTGACAAAAAGAATGTGTTTAAGGGCTTGAGGGTGAACAACGTCTATATGCTAGACTTAGATGAAGTATCGTTTAATGGAGACAAATGCTAGTCACTTTGAATGAAGATTCATGGTTGTGGCATAGACGGTTGGCTCACATCAACTTTGATTTGCTCAACAAAATAGTCTCAAAATACCTAGTCATCGGTTTGCCCAAAATCAGATTTACAAAGGATCACCTTTGTGATGCGTACCAAATGGGGAAGCAAATAAGGATCTCATTCAAATCTAAAAACATCGTTTCAACTATGAGACCCCTTGAGCTCCTCCATATGGACCTCTTTGGACCATCTAGGGTTAAAAGCCTAGGTGGTAACTATTATGGTTTTGTAATAGTCGATGACTTTTCTAGGTTTTGTTAGACTAGTTTCTTAGCAAATAAGAGTGATACCTTTTCGGCCTCTGGACGATTTGCTAAGTTATCTCAGAACAAGTTAAACACAAATATTGGGTCAATTAGAAGTGACCATGGGGGTGAGTTTGAAAATCATTTGTTTGAAGCATTTTGTGATTCCAACGGAATTAATCATAATTTTTCTGCACCACGCACCCCTCAACAAAATGGGGCAGTGGAACGTAAAAATAGAGTTTTGGAGGAACTTGGAAGGACTATAATCAATGATAGTGGATTACCAAAATACTTTTGGGCCGACACCATAAGTACGGCTTGTTATGTTTTGAATAGGGTGCTCATCCGGCCTATTCTAAACAAGACACCGTATGAGCTTTTAAAAGGGCGTAAGCCAAACATCTCTCACCTTCATGTATTTGGCTGCAAGTGCTTTGTGTTAAACAATGGGAAATAGACTCTTGGTAAGTTTGATGCCAAGGCCGACGAGGGTATTTTTCTTGGATACTCTCAGTCAAGTAAAGTGTATAGAATTTATAATAAGAGGTTACGTGTAGTTGAAGAGTCAGTTCATGTTACCTTTGATGAGTCTTATCCGAGAAATGTCGGAGAAGGTAGTTCTTTTCATGGTGCAGGTGTACCTACTGAAGACATACTTAAGGACACTGATAAGGGAACTGATTAGCCTGAAGTAGTGCGTATTGAGGAGGAAAAGGATCACCAACCCATGTAGAGTGAGGAGGATCATCCAACTAATGAAGATGACCTTCCTCCAGCATGGAAGTCTTCCAAAGACCATCCAATCGACAATATCATCGGTGATATCTCTAAGGGAGTAACCAATCGCTCTAAACTTAGTAACTTTTGTTATTACTCTGCTTTTGTCTCCCAAGTTGAACCTAAAAACGCAAAGGAGGCGTTACTCGATGATCATTGGTTTCTATCAATGCAAGATGAGTTAAACCAATTCAGGAGAAATGAGGTTTGGGACCTTGTCCCCCCTCCGCGAGATCATCGAGTAATCGGCACCCGATGGGTGTTTAGGAATAAACTTGATGAAAATAGAGTAATAACATGAAATTAAGCACGACTTGTAGTGCAAGGCTATAACCAAGAGGAAGTAATCGACTATGAGGAAACTTATGCGCCGGTTACCCGACTCGAGGCTACACGCCTTCTACATGCCTATGCTTGCATAAAGAACTTCAAATTATTCCAAATGGATGTTAAAAGTGCGTTCCTTAACGGATACATAAATGAAGAGGTTTATGTAGCCCAACCTCCGGGTTTTGAATCCCACGAATATCCTGATCATGTCTATAAACTTAAACGAGCTTTGTACGGACTTAAACAAGCCCCTAGGGCTTGGTATGAATGTCTAAGAAAATTTCTACTTGATCAAGGGTATTCAAGAGGAAAGGTTGACACGACTCTCTTCATTAAACTTCAAGGAAAAAACTTAATTTTGGTACAAATTTATGTTGACGATATTATTTTTGGGTCTATAACATGACCTTGGTCAAGGAGTTTTCTAGTTTCATGCAGGGGGAGTTTGAAATGAGCATGATGGGGGAGCTCAACTATTTCCTCGGATTGCAAATCAAACAACTTGATGAGGGCACATTCGTGAGTCAAACGAAATATTGTCTTGAGCTTCTAAAACGTTTCGATATGCTAAACTGTAAAGCAATAGATACTCCAATGCCAACTAGTGCAAACCTTGATCGTGAAGAGAATGGTAAAGACGTAGAGGTAAAAAGGTATAGAGGTATGATAGGATCCCTTCTCTATCTTACCGCATCACGTCCCGATATTATGTTCAGTGTATGCATGTGTGAGAGGTATCAGGCACATCCCAAGGAATCCCACTTAAAGGCAGTTAAGCGCATACTTCAATACCTCTCAGGTACTCCAAAGTATGGGCTGTGGTATTCCAAAGGTAGTGTGTGTTCCTTAGTTGGCTACTCCGATTCCGACTTTGCCGGGTGCAAGTTGGATAGCAAAAGTACTAGTGGCACGTGTCACCTTTTTGCAAATTCCTTGGTGTGTTGGCATAGCAAGATACAGGTTTTTGTTGCTTTGTCAACAGCCGAGGCGGAATACGTTGCCGCTGGTAGTTGTTGTGCTCAAGTCCTATGGCTTAAACAACAATTGCTTGATTTCAATTTAAAACTTGAGCGTATTCCAATTTTGTGCGATAACACTGGTGCGATTAATCTAACTAAGAACCCCGTATACATATCGAAATATGCCATCATTTTCTTCGGGATCATGTAGAGAAAGGTGATGTGACTTTTGAGCACGTTGACACTAAAAATCAACTTGCTGATATTTTTACAAAACCATTAGCTACATAACCTTTCTTTCACATCCGTAGGGAACTTGGCATTCTCGATATCTTGGATCGTGTTTAATAATCCTTTAAGATAGTGATCTTCACATATATACATGCTTGTTTATTCTTTTAACTAGCAATGCAAAGAAATATTTAGCTATATGTGAGGGCTTGCATCGTCAATAGTGATCAAGGTAATGTCGTTCCATTTCAAAAATTCTCTCTAATTAAATGTACCATGTTGAGTGATTACATTGATGTTTGGTGCACATATTAAGCCCACTTTATCCATTTAGATGTTTGATGTTTGTGTTGGCTTTCTATTTATTCAATATCATAGCTTAAATGACACAAAATATGATTTTTCCAAAATTTCACTGTTTGAGTCGACTAAAAAAATGCTTCTGGTCGACTCACTCTTACTGCACTGTTTACGTGTTTAGCCAGGAATGCTCAGGTCGCCACTTAGGTCGACTCATAGCTCTGATTTTCAAAATAATAAGAAAAGTTACAGTGTGCGTCGACGCACACAGACCTAACGGTCGACCGCTCGCTAAAAAGCTGCGAAAACTTCCTTGGCCTTTATGTGCTTTTGACCCATTTATCTCTTTTCTTTGATTTTCTATGTGGCATTAACATAACATATGCATTATAATCAAGTCATTCTCTCATCTCCTCCTCTTCCCGAAATCCTCTCCACATATACCCTAACTTCACTACTCTTACCTACAACTTTTGGGTTTCACACAAATTGAAGAAATTCGTCACTGTTCATTTTTCTCCAACATCATCATCAATGGCTTCACGAAGAATTACTCGGAAAAGAGTCTCAAGGGAGCCTTCATCACTAGCACGTCCTTCTCAACCTCCTTCAAATCAATCAGTAACACTTCCCTCTCTTATTTCTGATGAGTATGCTGATCTATATAAGAACAACTTGAGCAAACGGTCTGTTATAAAGCAATTTGTTTACTATCGTCGCACCATTGAACTCATGCACTTAGAAGAAGTCTTAGATTTATTGGATTTTTAGAATTTCAATGGGATTTTGGAATGTGACACCAAATATAATGAAGATTTGGTTAGGATCTTCTATTCTGGTCCAGTTGGGAAGTTTGATGATTACATGTTTAAATGCAAGCCAGGAAATAAGACTATTGCTATCAATGACACTACGTGGAGAGATTTGTTCCATATGTCTGTGACTAATGCTCAACCTACCCAGCATATAACCGATACAAGTCAGGTTAAAGATTATGATTTTAAGAGAGCACTGAATTCTATGTTAAGGAGACCCTATTCGGAACAGGTTGTGGCAAGCAATCTCTTTCCTAAAACAGTGACAACAGGGAAATTGACTCCCGTTGCAAGGATCTTGTAGTGGATCGTCTCTCATATTCTTAGACCAAAGAAAGGGGG
Organism: Lathyrus tuberosus; assembly: GCA_022829125.1. Lineage (NCBI taxonomy): Eukaryota > Viridiplantae > Streptophyta > Magnoliopsida > Fabales > Fabaceae > Lathyrus > Lathyrus tuberosus. Next base: position 6,350,487 of record JALAZF010000121.1, read on the forward strand.
CTACTCCTGGGTGGATCAACCCGAGGTTCAGTTGATGTACATTTTGATGAATAAAATAAGGATTAGCTGGCCTTATTACATTGCAAGCAGAATGTATTCTCTTCGTGACTCCGGTAGAGGGACTACTATCCTACGCATCCTTCATTCAAAAGGTAACCAACCATGATGAAATAGTTGTTCCTGATATTCCATACAAATCAATCACTATCAATCAAGAATTCTGCAAGAAGACAATGACTATGATGGGTCATGTTTGGGATGCCATAGATAAAAGGTATAAGTATATTGTGAAAGCAAACACGGCTGTCTTGGAAGAATCTGATGAAGAAGATGAGGAAGAAGAAGAAAACGAAGAAGGAGAGGAAGAACAAAGTGATGCTGAAGAAGAACAAAGTGAGAATAATCAAGGACATCAAATGGAGATTGGTGTTGAAGATAATGCTGCTTGGATACCTCACTCATCTGCCATGGTGTCTGACGAAGACCAAATATGGAATCAGTGGCAATATACAGGTAATTACATACCTCAATCCTCTCAAATGGAAGCTGAAGTTGACCAAGGATGGGGTCAATGGCAATATAATGGCTGGACCACTCCTGGTTCTAACTATATGCCATCAACTCAAGAGTTGGACTATCAAGAGTCCTATTATACTCCTCCTTCACCTCCGCGTCCTCAACAAAACAATGAGGATATTCTTGAACTTATGAGGACTATGCAACTTGACCAACAGCGATTTGTCACAGCTCAAGAGGAATGGTTTAGGTCTTTGCACGAAGAAATTCAGACTCACACCAACAACTTTGATTCTTTTGCCACAAATGTAATGGGCACATTCAACACTATGGCTGAGACTTCTGCTAATCAGCACCGTGCTCTTACAAACAACTTCAACATTCAGAATCACACCGTGTTAGAGATGACCGAGTAGTTGGTTTTGCAACCTCCACCACCTCATCACACTCACCAGTTTCGTGGAAGAGGCCACTCATTTAGGGGGAGGAGGCCATGAGGATCATCATTGCATCTTGTATCATGTCTTTTCATGCTTTGTTTCTTGCTTTGTTTATGTTTATGACTCTACTATGTTTCCGCTAGCTATGGGCGTTTCATTTTGGCTTCTCCATGTAGTGACAATGTACTGTTATCAACTTTGTGTTCCTTAAGTATTTTGGTTTGGTTATTATTTACTTGTTCATATTTATCCTCATTTTGTTCGTTAACGTGCATTATATGTGGATGTGTGTTAATGGTTATTTGTTGCAATTCGTTAAAAAAATGCAGCTCTCGATTTTCTATTCTTGATACTTTATCCTTCTCTCTTTTTGATGTTGTCAAAGGGGGAGAAGAAATTGGAAATAACAGGTATTGAAATTAATAGGTATTGAGATGATCAAACAATAGTGGATGCATAAAGTCAGGGGGAGGATACTACCTCAGCTTGACCGTTTTGCCATCATAAAAAAGGGGGAGTATGTGAGGGAAGTCTCTCTCTATGTACTTGATATTAATGATGTCAAAACTATCATGCTTAGCATATATAGGATTCACATGAAGCACTTCATATGCAATGCACATTAGGTGCTCTAATAATGTTTGATCATGTTGGCAATGTTCTAGGTGCATTAGATATGGCTAAACACCTTTAGGAAAGTCAAAAATGTGATTTTTACATGTTCTAATGGTGTGAGTCAACTCACAACCCTGTTCTGGTCGACCCAGACAAGTAGCATTTGTTAGTGTAACCTGCAGGTATGCTCGCGTCGACTCTCTGGTTGACTCATACATCCTGCGTTTGTATTTGTCAAAAACTGGGAGCTATGAATCGACTCAAGCCCTGTTTAGGTCGACACACAGTATGTTGTTTTGCATAAATTTGCGCGCGGGATTGCTCAGGTCGACTGCATCTTCTGTTTAGGTCGACAGTTCGCAGTTTTGCACCAATTTTGGCAGTGTTATTCACTCTAAAATTTTGTTATTTCTCTTATGTTTTCTAGGATAGTATATATATCATTTTAGCTCATTTTGTAGACAACAACAAGAAACGTGAAAATTGATATTGATTTTTCTCTTCATCTTCATCTTCAACCTTACATTCTCTAACATCTACACATAACCATTTTTGTTAGTGTTGTGTATTTTTGAAGTGATAACGTTCAGACCTAGGTGTTTGGATCCTTCGTGCTGGGTTGAGAATCAATAGGTGTCTCTTGAATAAAACCCTAGGTTTTATCCTCCAAGAATCAAAGAGATTTTGGGGGTTTTTGCACAAACCGTTTCGTTCTACAAGGATTCATCCGGGCGAAGGTAACCGAAGATTAAAGCAATTGTTCGGTTTAGTATATGTAATCGAAGGATCGTAGAAGAGAGGTTTGGGTTCGAATTTTTGGTAGATCGCAATTGATCGAGTGAAGGTAACCGAAGAACGGTGGTTTCTTTCGGTTTAGTAGCGCGGAACGGTAATTGGATCAACCATATTCGAAGCACTTGATTCATCTTGAATCAAGGGGAGAGAAGATTCTGCATCAACGATCGAAGACGTTCGAGGGTTTGGATGTTCATAGTTTTCTCTTGTAATAAACAATTTGCAACAACTACATATATATATATATATATATATATATATATATATATATATCTCAATTCCAATTGTGGAATTGGGGGCAGAGGTACCCAAAGCGAGGACGATTGGGGAACTGCCTAATCAAATCTCGTTTTTTCTCTCTTTCCCTTAACTCTTTTACATTTCAGTTTATTCGAATTTGTGAAGTCACAAGTTATTGAAATTTCTATCGTAGTGTAATCGTAAGCTGATAAACTGTTTTGTTAAATTGATAAAATTCCTTGAATTGTATCTTGGAGCAGCTTTACATTACCTTCCATAGAAATTCTACACTTAGTGTGTTTACGCACAACAGGTGTTTGATAATTTGCTTCAAAGCAAAAATCGAACGCATTGCTTTTAATTGTTTATCGTTTTACCTCATTGGTTTGGATTAAACATCAAGCAAACGATATTTTGTTGATTGTGTTATAAGTGTAGTAATTGAACTGAATTTTTCTCTTCCATACTCATTCTCAATATATTCGTGCATATCCGATCCTTTTAGTAGAAGGTTCGTGGTAGACATACAATCTAGTGGTTGCTTCCGTTAATCATTTAAAACTAAATTTTTTGGTAACCATTTGCGTGTAAAACTCTAGGGATCTATTCAACCCCCTTCTAGATCCATAGCCATTGTCTAACATTTAATACGAACACCATTGCAACTGATTCCAAATCATGAGTTGGATAATTCCTCTCATGGACCCTTAACTGTCGTGAAGCATAAGCCACAACCTTACCATCCTGCATTAACACACCTCCTAAACCCATCAAAGAAGCATCGCAATACACCACAAACGGTTGATTCGGTTCAGGTAAAACTAAAACTGGAGTTGTAGTCAATCTCTTCTTCAGTTCAATGAAACTCTTCTCGCAGTGAGCATCCCACACAAACACTTTACCTTTGCAAGTCAATTGAGTCAACGGGAGTGCCAACTTCGAAAAGCCTTCAATAAACCTACGATAGTAACTAGCCAAACCCAAAAAGCTTCTAATCTCAGTCACCGACTTTGGAGGCTCCCACTGTTGAACTGCCTCCACCTTGGATGGATCCACAACAATACCATCACCTGAAATAACATGACCAAGAAAACTTACCTTTCTCAACCAAAATTCGCACTTAGACAGCTTAACATAGAGCTTCTTTTCTTTTAACATTTGCAGTACGATCCACAAATGCTCAGCATGCTCTTCTGCTGACTTAGAATAGATTAGAATATCGTCAATAAAGACAACCACAAATTGATCTAAGTAAGCATGAAAAATTAGATTCATATTCTCCATGAATACACCAGGTGCATTAGTAACTCTGAACGACATCACCACATACTCATAATGTCCATATCGAGTTCTGAAGGCCGTTTTCTAAATATCTTAATCCTTTACCCGTATATGATGATAACCTGACCTCAAGTCAATCTTGCTAAACACACGTGCACCAACTAATTGATCCATCAAGTCATCTATTCTTGGAAGCAGATACTTATTCTTAATCGTTACTTTATCCAGCTGCCTGTAATCGACACATAACCTCATACTGCCACCAACAATAGTGGAGCTCCCCAAAGCGATACACTTGGTCTCACAAATTTCTTTTCTAACAACTCTTCCAGTTGCTTCTTCAGCTCTGTTAATTCTGATGCCGACATCCTGTATGGTGCCATAGAAATAGGTCTGGTACCAGGGACAAGGTCAATAGTAAACTCCAATTCTCTTTCTGCTGATACATCAGTAATATCATCCAGAAACACTTCTGGAAATTCACGTACTACTTGTAATTCATTAATCACCGACTCACTCTCCACTGAAAAGGATGCAAACAATGCAAGCACCTGAGCTTCTTCTTCTAAGAGCTTTCTCAACTCTCTAGTAGATAGAAAATCATTTTCCTCCTCTTCCTTAGGACCAATAAATCGCACCAACTTGTTAAAACAGTTAATGTGAACGTGATTGAACTCCAACCAGTTCATACCCATGATCACATCAAGATTTCCCAACGGGAAGCAAATAAGATCCACGAAAAAGTCCTTATCAAAGATTAATAGCGGACAATTCAAATAAACTAGGGAAGTGGTCACGATCCCTTTGCAGGAGTTTTGACAACCATCTCTCCCTTCATAGGAGAAACAACAAGGCCTAGCCTTCTCACACAATCAGCATCAATAAAAGAGTGAGTAGCACCACTATCAATAATAGCAATCAAGGGCATATTATTAATATAGCATGTACCTCTGATTAGTCTATCATCACTGGAAGTCTGAGTCCCTGTCAAAGCGAACACCTTTCCTCCATTCGAAGCTTGCTTTGGTTTCTAGCAATGAGTACTAATATGGCCCTGTTCTCCATAGTTGTAGCAAGTCACCACATTAACTTTATAATCAGCAATCAGATATCCTGCCTGTCCGCACTTGAAGCATTTATTCACATCACTCGTGCACTCACTGAAACGATGACCTAGCTCACCACACCTATAACACTTAAGAGGAGCAGGGGCACCTCCCCCACTCGGCTTCTTGCTATCAGCATGTTTGTGTTTACCTTTCTCAGCTGGAGCTGCATAAGGCTTCCCACGGTTCATCGGTTGTTTTCCCCTTCTCTCGGCTAGCCCTATATAGTGAGCCGATCGAGCCTTGCTATCTTCCTCAAAGATCCTACAACAATCAACCAAATCTGGAAACTTTCTGATCCGCCGATAACCAATTACCTATTTGATCTCATGCCTCAATCCATTCTCAAACTTGACACACTTTGAGAACTCAGCAGTTGCTGCACTGTAGTGAGGGTAAAACTTAGCCAAATCTGAGAATTTGGAAGCATACTCGGTAACCGTCATGTTACCCTGCTTCAGTTCCAAAAACTTAATCTCTCTCTTTCCTCGGACATCTTCAGGAAAATATTTCCTCAAGAACTCCCTACTGAACACAGCCCAAGTGATTGCCTCTCCTGCTGCCCCCAACAATTGACGAGTGCTAACCCACCAGTCGTCAGCCTCCTCATCTAGCATGTGAGTACCTAACCATACCTTCTGTGCTTCAGAACATTCCATAACTCGGAAGATTCTATCGATCTCCTTGAGCCAAGCCTGCGCTCCATCTGGATCATATCTTCCCTTGAAGGTAGGCGGTCTATTCTTCTGAAACTCGTCATTCTCACCAGTATGAGGCAGGTTCTGTACCGCCTAAGAAACAGCTTGCAACGTAGCAACAATCGTAGCATCGTTCCTTCCAGCCATTCTAAATCAGTTACGCATCAACAACAAAACACAATGGTTAAGGAAACAACATCGACAGTAATCAATTGTCACACGACAATGACTCGACAACTTGGCCGGACGGACCGACCTGCTCTGATACCACTATGTAACACCCTAAACCCCCACGACAATTAATAATAAAATAACAGAGTAAAATAAAACATACAATCATTTAGGATGCTATTTCCAACAATTCACCGCTCACGCATACGACATGTAACACATAATTATCACCGACAAAATCATGCTTAAGAAATCTTCTCATATAGCAGCGGAAATTCAATGAAAGCATAACATATTTGAAACACATGTTCATCATCAACTAAAGCAAACATCATACGGTAACAGAAAATAAGACATAGCGTTCCCTTTACGCCCATTGTTACATATCAGAGCAGACGCTAACTCGAAACATAAAGTGAAGGACTCTGTCTCCACTAATCGCAACTCCGAACTAATCTTGATTATCTGCACGTTACCTACATAGAGGCAACATTCAAACAGAAGGGGTGAGATTCTCATATCAACAAAAGAGATGCATAATATAAATATAAAAGTATATAAACATTACACGATTCACCCTATCATCGCAACATCAACACCAATACAATTTCTCACACAAACAGACAATCATGTACACCACGACACAACACAGTATAATGCAATGCAATGAGACTCACAACTCGACTCAATGCATGTGGTACCAATCTGATCCCTTTTTCATGATCATAATTCCCGTCGGAATTTCCATATAAGTCGCTCACACCCCACATGGGCACACGACCGCCGTAATTGCTCACACCCCACATGGGAACATGATTAACTCAACAACAACAACAACAACAACAATAATACGATTCTATTTCAAAGAATCCGAATAAGACGCTCACACCCCACACGGGTACACGACTTATCACACAACTTATGCAACATGGCATGCATACAACAACAACATACAACGACAACAAAATGCATATGACTAACAATAGCCAATACAATACACCACAACTATCCAACATGTAGTATATATCTATCAAAACATACAACAATCACAATCCACCGCTACAACACGCATTCACACAACCGAACTCACCATTTCAACGTGCAACACATAACAACATCCACGAAAATCCAATTAACACATCAAATAGTTGGAATCCTGGTATTGAAATTAATTTTAACAAAAATTATGTGAAACCATTTTTCCAACGATTCGAACAGCGACTGAAACGGACCTACGGATCAAAAGATACAAATTTTTAAAGTTTTAGAAGTTTCGGTTCGTCTCAGCTCTGCTCGCCTGATGTTCACCCAGTGAGGCACCAGCGAATCCATTTTCGCCTGGTGAAAATCCCTTTCGCCTGGTGAAATTCCCTTTCACCTGGCAAATTCCCCTTTCGCCTCACGCTCACCCGGCGGAGCAGAGGCGGATCTCCCTCTCCCATACAAATTCCAGAAACCCCTATTTTCACCCCTCGTTCGCCTCTCAATTTGCCTGGTGACCATCAAGCGAGGTCACCTTCGCCTGGCGAAACACCCTATTCGCCTGGTGAAACTGCGCGAATCAGCAATCCTATGATTGCGATTCTGCACGATTCAGACCCCAATCCTTCTCCGATTTCACTCACAATCAGTCCAAAAATTGCACATATGTTCACAGATCATGCAATCGATTAGAAACACATAACCCACATTTCAACCGGTTAATTTATGCATTTTATTCTCTTATCAAAACCTCCGACACGCAAAAACCCCAATCTCAAATTAACACAAACAACACATAAGGATGATCCTAATGGTTAATATACCCTTATACAAACATTATGCAACCCTTAAGAGATTAAAGAACCCCACCCTTACCTTAGAGCTCTTGAAAATCTTCCCTCTCTGCAATGGAGTCTCCTTTCTCTCGCCCTAGCTCTGACTTCTCCCTTTCTCTACTTTTCACATATTGAATAGTTTTTCTTTCTAATCCCCTTTGCTATTTTCTAATATTCCTTTTAATTTCATATTATTATTACTATCTCAATATTATTATTATTATTATTATTATTATTATTTTACTAATTAAATAATAATAACAATATTTCTTAATAATTTACATTAATAATATTAATCAAATATTCCTAATATGAATTAATTAATTACGAACCACACCACTCCTCTCTACACAATTGGTCACCCACCCCCAACACCTTAATCTTCACAATTCTAAGGTCACTACCCCATACTAAGGGCAACCCAAACACGACCAAACCACGCATAATCACACACATACATACAACATCGTATAATTCTAGTTACGAAAAAAGTAATAAAATAAATCGGGGTGTTACATTATCCTCATCCTGATTACTTCCAACCATTAAGTCCACCAACTTCACATCCAACTTCTGACTCTATTTAATATTATTAAGAAAATAATTATTGATCTTTAGCATACCCAACATCATACTCTGCGGTGTTAGCTCACAGACCAAACTCAAGTCTTTGAACTGCTCAATCAATTCCAACTCTCTGACAATCATAGCAGACATATGCAAACACTTCTGACTCAAAGCATCAACCACGACATTAGCTTTACCGGGATGATGATTCAATCAAAAGTCATAATCTTTCAAAAATTCCAACCATCTCCTCTGCCTCATATTCAATTCTTTCTTATCAAACAGATACTTCAAGCTCTTATGATCATTATAAACCTCAAATCTGGAACCATGGAGATTATGCCTCCAAATCTTCAACACAAAAACCACTGCAGCCAACTCTAAATCATGAGTAGGATAGTTTCTCTCATGAACCCTCAATTATCGCGAAGCATAAGCCACAACCTTACCATCTTGCATCAGCACACCACATAAACCCATCAAAGAAACATCACAATACACCACAAACGGTTCATCTGGTTCAGGTAGAATCAAAATTGGAGCTATAGTCAATCTCTTCTTCAGCTCAATGAAACTCTTCTCACAGTGAATATCCCACAGAAAAGCTTTACCTTTGCAAGTCAACTGCGTCAACGGAAGTGCTAACTTGGAAAAGCCTTTAATAAACCTGCGATAATAACCAGCCTAGCCCAAAAGCTTATAATCTCTGTAACCGACTTTGGAGCCTTCCATTGTAGAACTGCATCTACTTTGGATGGATCCACAACAATACCATCATCTGAAATAACATGACCAAGAAAGCTCACCTCTTTCAACTAGAACTCACACTTCAACAACTTAGCATAAAGCTTCTTCTCTTTCCACACTTACAACACAATCCTCAAATGCTCAGCATGTTCTTCTTCTGATTTAGAATAGATCAGAATGTCATCAATAAAGACTACTACAAATCGATCCATGTAAGGGTGAAAAATACAATTCATATACTCCATAAACACACCAGGTGCATTAGAAACGCCGAACGACATTATCAAATACTTTTAATGTCCATACCGAGTTCTGAAAGCCGTCTTATGAATATCTCCATCCTTTACTCGAATCTGATGATAACCCAACCTTAAGTTAATTTTCCTAAACACATGTGCACCCACCAACTGATCCATCAAGTCATCTATTCATGGAAGCAGATACTTGTTCTTAATTGTCACTTTATTCAACTGTCTGTAGTCCACACACAACCTCATACGACCATCCTTCTTCTTTACCAACAACACCGGAGCTCCCCAAGTTGACACACTTGGTCTTACAAAAAATTTTCCAACAATTCTTCTAATTGTTTCTACAACTATGCTAACTCCAATGCTGACATCCTGTATGGTGCCATAAAAACAGGTCTTGTACCAGGGATAAGATCAATAGCAAACTCTACCTCTCTCTCTGGCGGCACATCCGAAATATCATCTGGAAACACATTTGGAAATTCACGCACCACCTGCAACTCATCAACCACAACTTAACTCTCCACAGATAAGAACGCAAACCATGCAAGCACTTCAGCTTCCTCTTCCAAAAGCTCTTCCAACTCTATAGCAGACAAGAACCCAACTTCTTCCTTAGAAACCCCCTACAGAACACAGCCCAAGTGACCACCTCACCTGCAACTTCCAACACTTGACGAGTGTTGACCCACCAGTCATCAGCCTCCTCAATTAGCATATGAGTACCAAACCGTACCTTCTGCCCTTCAGAATAATTCATCACTCTAAATATTCTTTCAATCTCTTTGAGCCAAACCTGTGCTCCATCAGGATCATAACTACCCTTGAAAATATGCAGTTTCTTCCTCTAGAACTTCCCCAAGTGACGAAATTCATCATCCTCTCCAGCACTACGCTGATTTTGAATAGCCTGAGCAACAACATGCAACGTAGCAGCAAGTGCAACATCATATCTCCTTCCAGCCATTTTCTGTTTCACCACTAACAACAACAATAATGATTGGAAGACAATCCGACAGTAGTCAACTATCACACCACAACGACTTAACAATACCGACAATAGTCAACTGTCACACTACATCGACTCAACAACTTGGCCGGATAGACCGACCTGCTCTGATACCACTAATGTAACATCCTAAATAACCCCCGCGCATAATTAAATAAAATCAGAGTAATTATCCACAAAAATCATATTTAGGATGCCACCTTTCAATAAAAATCTGCTCATAAAAATAGATATGCAACACCTACTACTTTTAAAATTATTAACAGTAATAACGATAATGAAAGATTGTCTGAAAATTCAATTTTTATTGAAACAGTGGAAAAATTCAGCATTAAGACAATCATTCAAAATAATATCATGTTTTCAAAAAGATTATAAATAACCACACAAAGAAGGTATCTAAAAATATCCAACAAGCATAAAAATGCAAACGTTCCAAGGCCCCGATGTTACACATTAGAGTAGACGCCGACACTAAAAAAAACTAAATTGGAAGACTCCAGCTTCCACTCACATCAACTCCTCTACTGTGAGTTATCTGCACGATGCCCATGAAAAGGTAATATTCAAACAGAACGGATGAGATATCATAATTACATAAAGGAAACCATGAATATAAGTGAGCAACAGATTATTTCATGCGCATCACCCATTCCACACAACCAACACAACAACCATCCAACACAACAACAACAACCATTCGACATACAACAACAACATCCAATATACAACAACAACATCTAACATATAACAACAACATCCAACATACAACTACAACATTCAACATACAACTACAACAACATCTAACATACAACTACAACATCAAACACAACAACAAATTCAACCAATATGCAATGCAATGAGACCCACAACCATAATCAATGCATGTGGTACCATTCGGTTCCTATTTCAGAACCTGGTCCCTTTTTCAGAATCACAATTCCCGTTGGAATTCCAATACGTGAACACTCAAGCTCACCGGCTCCGATCCTCACCTCTTAGGATATCGAGCTCATATTCGTTATCATCATCGATAACATCTGACTGATTCCATTCATCCCGGCAATCAGCTACCGACATACAATCGTCACTTCCTAGGATTGATGCTCACAGCAAAGGACCAATGTCTTAACATCATGAATGCACCCAACATATTAATCATGCAACAACAACAACATCGAGTACAATGACCAACACCTCCATAGTCGTGTACTCCGCCAATACTGGCCATCACACTCAAAATACATGCTATAATAGTCCAGCAACAACAACATAATGATATAGTAATCAACAACAACAACAATAATGCAACGTACAATGATATTCACCTTAATCATTATAGCACACTAAAACTGGCCACTAACCACCAACATATACTACACACATTCAACAATAGCACTATAGCAATAATTCATGCAACATATTATACATGCAACAACAACGTCATGCATAATAACCCACCACCATAGTCAAGTACACTGCCAAGCCTAGCCACCATGCAACAACAACGCTATAACAACTCAACATCATCATCATACAACATAGCAAACAACAACAATTGCAGTTAAGATTATGTCACACTACCACATAAACCTTACAATGCATTAAGCGCCATCAAACAGCAAATTAATCACCTTTTGGCATAGAAACCATTTTTATAACGTAGTTCGTCGCGTTAGCTTTCCAACATTTCGAACGACACTCGAATCAGACACTCGAAACTAACATTATGAATTTTCAAAGTTTTTCCAAAAATGTTCCCAGTGTAACCGGTTACCATAATCAGGGTAACTGGTTAAACCCCTTGTAACTAGTCACACCCCGCAAAATTAATATAGGGTAACAGGTTACCTAAATCAGGGTAACCGGTTACACCCTGCCAGAATGCCCCAAAATGCAGTTTTAAGTAGTGTGAAGCTAGAGGGATTATACCTAAGCGCATCGCACACTCGACGGTACAACAGAGTCGCCGCCGAACTTTATTTATTCCAAAAGGAAAGGGAAAATATCGATAAAACCCAAGGGGAAGAGAAATGGGTAAGGGAGTCAGTTATGCGGGATGAGGGTATTAGCTCCCCTCGCATCTGCCATACTCGACGGGAGCCATTCTGCTTGCTTCTAGGCTCAGATGGGTGTTCTATCTAAAGGTTTACTCGCTAAGGAGGGAAGGAAAAGAAAAAAAAAGAAAGTGCTTGCGGAGGATTATGGCCCTCGTGCCTACGTATCCTCATAGTGCAATTAGGAATTCAGAGCTCTGTAGTTCATGGAACCAGGGAAAGAAGGGGAAACGGTGGCTTGCCAAGATTTCGCAATCTTGAGCCTATGTATCCTTATAGTGCAATGAGGGATTCAGAGCCTACGTAGTTCGAAGAACTATGATAGGGAAAGAAAGGGAAATGTTGTCAAAACCAAGAGCGAAAAGCAAAGAAACGGTGTCGAAACCAAGAGAAAGAAGTAAAGGTATGAATAAGGAAAGGGACAAGAGCTAAGAGATAAAAGAAAAGGAGTAGGAGCAAGGGTGTTATAACCGAGACTCAGTGTTTAACCCAAAGAAGAAGAGAGAAGTTACTCTACTGGAGGAAGAAAGAAGAGGATCTTAACCCTGGCCGGGGAAAAGAAAAGGAAAGAGAACTCGGTATATTAACTGCCAGGAAGTGGTTAACCAAGAAAGAGAGTTTGACTCCACTGGGGAGAAGGAAAATGACTTGAAAGCTCCTGAAGTTTGACTAAATTTTGATTAAAACTTAATGTAGAATGCTGCAGAAAAAGATGTCGAAGATAATGTCCTGACATTCTGACTTGACAAATATAGCAGGTTCTAAATCTGGTGCAAGAATCAAGGAATGATTACAGCAGTGGATCAATGGGTCAATAAACTGAAGATTCGAAGCCCAAGGAAGCAGAAGAGTATAAAAGAAGAGCAAGACCTAGGACTGAAGAACTGAACCTATTGTATCACTTTTGTAAAGTTAGAAAATAGGGTTTAGGGTTTTAAGAGTCGTAGGCTTTCTTGTAAGTCTCCCTCTGTATCGATTTGATACAGTGTGCTAGACATAGGTACTTGTACAGATTCAGAAACCCATAGGTAATGAATCATGTATTGTTCTTGGATGAAGCTTTGAAGGAAATACAAGTTAACTTGTTAGTCAAGGATGCTTGACTGAACTTTGTATTGGAAGGGGTGTCTTTCAATAGGGATGATACAATTATGGTGTAGTAACTGTTAGATAATCACAAGTTGTGATTTAGGGAGTGAGATGAGTTTCTTTTATCAATTAGATATGACTTTTAATGATAAAGTCTTCATTGGGTAGTGATAGGTAAGCGTGGGTGTTTACTGTAAACCTGAGGTTGTTTACATAAAACTATATGAATTCTTCTTCCTGAATTGGTATCCCTCAGATGTAGGTGAGTTGTTCCAAACTGGGTCATCATATTCTGTGTTATTTATCATTCTGCAATTTACAGTTCAGTTTTGATTAACATGTTGGAACAGATGTCAAAACATCTGTGTTTCTGCAGTTGCTGATATTCTAGGTATCAGTCTACTGTTCTGTTCTTGTTTATTAATTATGCAGAACAATGTCTTGACATGTGTTAGGACATCTGCTGTCTACTATGCAAGAATTTCAATTGGTATCAGAGCCTAGTTTCCTGTCTGTTTCTGGATGAGATCTTTGGGAGATACTTTCTGGCATTTAAAAAAGAAGGAGTTTTGAAGACCAGATCAATCAACTCAGACATACTCAAGGGTATTAATGGATGGGATGGATGTTCTGGATAGAAGGTAACAACGCGGTGGTTGTTCATGTTGGTGAGGAGGTTCTACAACAACTGCAGGAGAAGTGGCTAGTTCTCTTGTTGGGGTGTCTTGTAAGATGTTCTGACATCTTATTAGGCCAGGTTGAATTTGCTCCTTGGTGATTCCGGTGCATATGTTTCTGATGGAAGAACTCTGGTATTTATGGGATTTTGGAGTTGTTACTGAAGACAGATGGTGGAAGATCTCAATCGTCGTCCTCTATATATGAAGATATCTGCATATTTTTATTCCAAAGTCGGGAGCGATGGAATGGAGAGAGTTGTTGGAAGATATCTGTTATGGCGACTTGGTACTTGGAAGCTTGGTTATATGGTGCAGTTTGAAGTCAGTTGAAGAGAAGGGGAGTTGAGATTAGGTTTATCAAGTTCTTGCTCTAGGGATTTGATAAATTATTGATCAGCTAAGTTGTCAAAGATACTTGAGAATTATCTCAAGTTCACTCATAAAGGCGTCCCAGTCGTGCATCTGGAGTCTTTTAGTTATTCTTCTGACTAGAGGGTGTTTCTGTGAAATACAAACCTAAAGAAAGTGGAGGTGATTTATTTTCATCATCCAAAAGTGCAAGGAAGGATTCATCTCTCTTAATCCTAAGGGTGGATCCAATCTATATGGAGATTTCAGAAATGTTGAGGTAAGTAGGGTTTGTTCAGAGAGAATCTTAGTTACTTGAGTTAAGGGTGGCAGCCTTGGTATCTCAACACTTTGTTTGTCAAAGAAGATATTTGCAAAAGATTGAATACTTGATAAGTGTTCATGGAGTGATATGTTGGAGTATGACTTCAACAACGAAGCAGGGTTATTGAACAAGGATTTAAGATCAATTGTTATTTGTGATGCTCACAAGTATTTAATTGATTATCCTTGTATGAGAAGTTCAAGATTGCTGATGTTCAACACGATGTTGGAACATCTTTTCATCTAGTTTGTGCATAATCATGGGAGGGGTACTGCATAAGCTTTTGGTCTATTTCTCTTGGGTGTTGACCTAAGAATCTTTTTCAATATGGTGTGGCAGAAGCATCTGATCTCTGGAGAGTTTCCTGGAAAGAAGCTGGTCTAGACAGTGGTGATGTGGAAGATGAAGAAGAAGACATCATAATCTTTATGGGTAGTTCTTGGATCCGTTTATTTCTGATCTAGGAGTATTGGAGTGCAGCAGGTGTGTTCCAGTTGTTACTAGAAGCATCTGATGTTTATCTGGAAAGTGTCCTGGCAAGAGACTTGTCCAGAATATGGTGCTGGTGATGACACATCTTGGGTCAGTTTATTTCTGATCTAGGTACTTAGGAGCATGTGATCTTTCTCATCTAGGAGGTCAAGGTTAAGTGGCAGTTATCTCTGACTTTCTACAATCTGCTTTACTTAAGGAAAGTGGCATCCTTTGGTATAGCTATGGTGTAGTCTATGACTACTTATCATATGAAGAATCAGACGTGGCAGGTGTGAGTTCTTTGGAGTTTCAAAGCAGATATTCATCAAGGTGTGAGCTTGAATGGAATACCTGTGACATAATCAAGCAGGATGAAGGTTGTCTACACAAACTTGGTTGTTTAATTAAGTCTATGAGAGCATGGAACTCTTGTTCTGTTAAAGGGAGGAGGTTCTTCTAAGTGGCAGAAGGAGGAACTGAATTCAGCAGCTGGATGTCGTATCAGAATGTTCTGACATCAAGCTTAACATCAGGATCTCAGCTGGTGATGTGGCACATCAGCATAAGATAAGTTAATCTGCAGGAGAATGGAAGTTATGGATGCTTCAAAAAGGTCTGTCTCATAGCAGTTTATGGGAGCTGCAAGTAGGAGAAGATGTTACATGTCTAAGGCTTGGTGGATCCAAGATGGCTTGCTATGGAGCAAGTAGTTCATGTAACTTGAAGATCATATTTCATTGGTGGATCAGTGTATCTTGTGGGAGTTTTGAAGAAGGGTGAGATCAATCAAAAAGAGGCATTTTGTTGGTTTCATATTTGTATTCAAGAAGGATGAGGCAATAAAAAAGTGGCATTTAGTAGTTCTCATTTGTGGATTCGAGAAATCAAGATAATCAAACTGTGGCATTTGATTACTCTTGAGGAGTGTCTTGGAACAAATTACTCTTGGGCAGAAGGGTGGTTGGTTGAAGACTTGAGAAGGTGTTAATTCTTTTCTATCTTGGAGCTTGTGGCAGAAGTTCTCAGTTTATGGAAGATTACCTTCTTTTGGTGGATGAGAGTTTATTTCTGTCTTTGGTTATCTGGAGTTCTTGTTGATCAAGCTGGTGGTGCAGTGTTGTTTGAAGATCTTCAGTTGGATTACTATGCGGGTAGTAAGTCCAGTGGTGGAGCATATCTAGAACCATGTTGGTTGGTATCTATGATATGTGAAGAATGTCCTAACTGATGTTAGAACATCTTCCGGTTTAGTTATCCTTGGAGTAGGATTCTTAGTTCACATCTTGTCTAAGAGGTATTTATCTTATCGTATGGGAGAATGATGGGTAAATGACTGTCTTGGAAGTCTGATTTGAATATGACATGCTAGAAGTGGATCAGTTTGGTGCTTGTGGAGCAAACGGGCTGAAGATTTATGGAGCATGTGTTTGATGTCCTTCAAGTGTAAAGAACATTTGGACGAGCAAGCAAACTAAAGGGCCCTGTGTGTCTCTTTGAGGAATGTGAAGTATTCCAGATTCAATTGGGTTGTATCTCAGGGAACAAGGAGATCTCTACATGAGAATTCAGGAGGAATTCGTGTGGTGTATGGATGGTTTCTGGACGAGAGGGATCAATGGAGCTTTGGTCTCAATCCAAGAGTTTGTTAGTTATGGTACAAGGATGTATTACTGGTACTCTCACTATATGATCATGAAGTTGTCATAGGATATCATGTGGTGATTTTGGGTGTTTCTTGCTGAAGAAGCATCTGTTGAGAAAGATAGGGGGAGAACTTCTGTCTGTTAAATGTACTGGTATAGTACATGGATTGCTTGAGGGTCAAGCATTAAGTGAATGCGTTCAGCAGGTGTGTTGAATAGAGGGTGCGTTCTTGAAGACATGAAGATGTGTCTTATGTTTTCCATTCATCAACATAAGTGTTCACTGGAGGAGCACTGGTTATCTTAGATAGGGGGAGTTGCTCCTTGATCTAAGAAGTATTGCTGCAGTGGTGCAGATTGTTTATCAAGATTGTTTGTGGTCTCAAGCAGTTGGTGATAGATTGCCTTAGGTTAGGTTGTTATGTCAGACAAGATGTTGTGACATTGCTCTAATGATACAAGTACCTTGGGAGTGTTCTGAGAGTCATTTTCTGTTTCTGAGAGAATTTATTTTTGAGGAATCAGATAAGGTCTTTGAAGAGTCTTTGCTGCTAACTGAAAGATGTTTGAAGAAAAGTCCTAACATCTTGGTCAGGTATTCTTGGTCTTCGGGTTGAAAGGGATTAAATAGTTGCTACAAGAGAGACTAAACAAAGTCTGACAAGATGTCAGAACATTGGTTAGGGTGTATGGCTGAAATCTTAATTGCTTTGGACGATGGAGAAATTGTGTCTTAGGGAACGCGTGTTAAACATGTGTTTCAGAAAATACGCATTCCTTGAATGGTCCTTGTTAAAAAGGAAGAAACAGTCAAATACGGTTTGGACGGTGCACTTTTGTCTATGAAGATACTCTTTTTCATTTAATGCTCTCATTGAATAGACATGTGTTACTTCCAATGGTTCGTTACATCCTAAGAAAAACGCTCTTGTATATAAAGAGTATTCTCGTCCTCATCTTGTCGCAGATTGTCTTTTTTATTGTGCTGGGTTCTCATGGGGTTTATCCGTTTTTGGGTTGGCTCTGTTTGGGTATGGGTCTGTCTTGGACATATTTGTTAATTTTTGGCTAAAAAAGGGGGAGAACAGTACAAGGGTTGAGTCTATCCTTGCAGTTGGTTTGGAAAGATGTTGGATAAAATGTTATGACATTCTGACTGAGTCTCAAGATTCCCATATGTTTTTGAGTCCTTATTTCGTGTCCTGTGATCTGAGTTATGGACACAGTCGTGTCCTGTGTTCTGAGTTACCGAGGTTGGTGGTTGGTTGCTTCAGTGGCAAAATTCTTCCCCCCCAGGTGAGGAATTATCGATTCATAGGAAACGGGGAATGTATCACCAACATGATTGGAGTCACATCAGTATTCCAATCATAATCGCCACTCAGGGTGAAGAGACGTTAGGAGCACCCTGGGTTTATTGTTAAAATTAAAGTTTTAGCCAAAAATTTTCAAAAGGGGGAGATTGAAAGCTCCTAAAGTTTGACTAAATTTTGATTAAAACTTAATGTAGAATGCTGCAGAAAAAGATGTTGAAGACAATGTCCTGACATTCTGACTCGACAAATATAACAGGTTCTAAATCTAGTGCAAGAATCAAGGAATGATTACAACAGTGGATCAAGGGGTTAATAAACAGAAGATTCGAAGCCCAAGGAAGCAGAAGAGTATAAAAGAAGACCAAGACCTATGACTGAAGAACTGAACCTATTGTAACACTTTTGTAAAGTTAGAAAATAGGGTTTAGGGTTTTGAGAGTCGTAGGCTTTCTTGTAAGTCTCCCTCTGTATCGATTTGATACAGTGTGGTAGACATAAGTACTTGTACAGATTCAAAAACCCGTAGGTAATGAATCGTGTATTATTCTTGGATGAAGCTTTGACGCAAATCCAAGTTAACTTGTTAGTCAAGGATGCTTGACTGAACTTTGTATTGGAAGGGGTATCTTTCAATAGGGATGATACAGTTATGGTGTAGTAACTGTTAGATAATCACAGGTTGTGATTTAGGGAGTGAGATGGGCTTCTCTTATCAATTAGATGTGACTTCTAATGATAAAGTCTTCATTGGGTAGTGATAGGTAAGCGTGGGTGTTTACTATAAACCTGAGGCTGTTTACATAAAACTATACTACTGGTAGTGAATTCTTCTTCTTGGTTATGCACCAAACTGGGTCATCATATTCTGTGTTGTTTATTATTCTGCAATTTACAATTCAGTTTTGATTAACATGTTGGAACAGATGTCGAAACATCTGTGTTTCTGCAGTTGCTGATATTGTAGGTATCAGTCTGCTATTTTGTTCTTGTTTAATAATTATACAGAACAATGTCTTGACATGTGTTAGGAGATTTGTTGTCTGCTATGCCAGAATTTCATGACTGGTCTCCGCTGAGGAAGAGCATAATTGGTCTTTTAACTGAAAATTAGTGGTTAACCGTGGAACATGGTACTTTAACCAAAGGAGGTGTTTGACCTACAAGGGATTCGGTGTTTTAACTAACGAATAGTGGTTAACCAAAAAGAGGTTAGAAGTTGGTCTTTTAACCGATGGATTGCGGTTAACCAACGAAAAGGATGTAAAACTAAGGGAAGGTGTTAACCTAAAAAGAGACTCGGTATGTTAACAGACGCGATGTGGTTAACCGAAGAAAAAGGGATTGGTTGGTCTTTTAACTTAAAGGCAGTGGTTAACCAACGAAACAGGGATTGTAACCAATAGAGGGTTGCTTACTCCACTGGGGATTTTGGTATGTTAACAGACGGACTGTGGTGAATTGAAGAAAGAAAATATTGTGAATTCGCTGGGGAAGAAGAAGATTGGTTTCAACAAGTGGACTATGATTAACCAGGGGAACGGGTGTTGAACTAAGAGAAGGTTGTTAACCCAAAAAGGAAGATTCGTTTTAATAGATGGACTATGATTAACCAAAGGAACGGGTGTTGAACCAAGAGAAGGTTGTTAACCCAAAGAAAAAGAAAGATTCGGGGTAGGAAAGAGTGACCAAGGATCGACTCAAGAGACACTACAGTCTGAGGATAAAGGCGACTATTCCAGACACAAGGTCATTCCTCTTCATTTCACTTCTGAATTCTGTAGCACCATCATCATTTACTTCAATTCAATCTTTCCCTTTTCTTTAATCGATTACACAGTGCCAAAATTGTGATCTGAGGCGCAGGCAAGGGTTTAATTTATTAACCTACTGGTGTTAATCGATTACCACTGTAAAAACAGCAGAAACAGAATTTTGAAAAGCACTTTTCAGAATCACTTATCGCATGCAATTGCAGTGGATCATAACATAGAAGTAGATGCAAAATTCATGTTAATTCAAAGCAACTGAGAGCTAATAGAATCAAACATGCAAGGAAAGTATTCAAGTAGCAAAGCATCAATTAAGAACTACATTGGGAAAACGCAAAATCGATCGAAAGGATAAATTAAGCAAGATTCACCAACCTACAAGGCTGAGATTTTCCTTGGTAATTGTTGTAATCATAGTGTGATGAAGAGAAGCTTAGAAAACCAGAAAATATAGAGATCTCTAGTAATCTGTAACGAGAAAACCGAAGATAATTTGATAATTAGTTTGGATTCGAATTTGCACCAAAACTCCTTTAATGATCAACTTACAAAGCTTGAATTGAAGTAAACGATGATGTTGCTACAGAATTCAAAAGTGAAATGAAGAGGAATGAAGGTCTAGCTTAAAGAATAGAAAGCTTAAATGCAAAGCTTGCTAAGCTTTAATGGTGGAATGAGCTCTAGTGAAGTTTAGGGAAGAAGATGGTGATTGAGAGAGAGAGAGTGCTGCACAAAATTCAGAGAATGAGAGTGAAATTTCAGAGCAAGAATGAGAGAATGATCAAGGATCCTTTGCATCAAGGTGATGGTTTGTTTATATAGAGCCTATGCTTAGAGTAAGTGGAGGTTTAGAACTTGGTTTGGAGGTAGTTAAATGAGGTTTGGCATTTGGTTTGGAGTTAGTTAGATCCAACTCACTGAGTTGGGGTATAACTCAGTTAGTTATTGGTTAACTCAGTTGGAGAATCCCAATGCAACTACAAGATCAAGTGGTCCAAATGAGTGGAAATGAGGGTGTATGGTGAACATTAATGATAGTGAAGTAATGTAGCAAATGTAGTTGATATTTTCAAGTGTAAACACATGTCTAAAACCTTCCACAAGATGCTAGAATGATGTAGACCAAAGGAATAGAGTGGCAGAAGCCGCAGTGCTGAGAAATCACCAAAAATCTGCAAAACTTGCAGGTGTGATCGATTAACCATATCCTGTTAATCGATTACACAATGCTAAATTTCCCTTGTTTGGCATGAAATGAAGTGTCTTGGTCTTGGTTCCGTGCTTCGACCCCTTGATTTGATAAATAGGCATATAAATCCTTTTGTTTAGCCTGTATTGATACTGTCATAACTCTGTGGGGGATACGATCATAACCTCGAGATTCTGGTGGGGATTTGAATATATACCTGCAATGAATTCACAAATAAAAATGTTGATACGTATGCAGGGAATTCAAGTGCACATGCTTATGCAAAAAGGTAAAAGGGAGAGGTCAAATTTTGGGTTACGACAGTTGCCCCTATTTAATACTTTTGGACCCGAATGTACGAATTGCAACAGCTTTTCGAGTAATCGAGGTGGAAGGGAATTAAATACAAGAGTAGTTCAAAAATTTGGCTGTTGATGATGGAAGTTTATGAAGAGGGAGTATGTATTGAGAAATCAAATTATTTGGAAATCAGATGTGAGGTTATCTGTTGGGGAGATGCATATGGTGAATGCAATGTATGCTTAATCTTATGTGATACATGATATTTTGCTATGCAACGACGCAGGTTAAGGTACAGTGTAGCAAATAGACTTTGACTCGACACCCTCAGCTGGGTAAAGAGAAACACAGATGGTTCCCGAGCTACTGCCATGACTGCTGCTAGGAGAGAGGAACACCGATGATCCTCGAACAATGACCGCTGCTTGGGGAAGAGCGGGGCACAGACGATCCTCGAACAACCACCACTACTGGGAAATGACACCTTCGACCTACTAGGGATGCTGCAAAGACATAATTCTGCTGGGGAAAAAGAGGCCAATTATGGCTCTGCTGCAGAAATGGAAGACAAACAATCTTCTGTGTAGCCATGATGATGCTCAATGCGTATCAAGCTTGAAATGAGAACTACCGATCATTCCTTAAGGACTTCCGGTAAATCATGTAATGCATAATGCTTTCTCTGTTGATTTAACTTTTTATTATTCTCAACGCTTTATAGTATTATGTGATAACAAATAATCATTTATTTTGCAAACAAAATACTGAAAGAGATAATTGAGAAATCAAATGATGAATTTTATTGAATATGAAAAATATGTACATAAGGTGTGTACAAGGATGCAAAAATCTTTTATGAGGAAATTTGCAAGAAATTGAAAAATAAAGGTAAACGGCAATGGGAAATTGTGCTTTGCATTGATTACAACATTGGCTCCCATCCCTTGTAAGATCTGGGTTCTAAAACCTCGCTTCCATTGACGATGAATATAGGCTCAAGTGTTTGTAGCCAAATGCCTTTATCCCTAATTTTTTCCTGGACATTTTCTTTTTTTTCGTCCACCGGGATGCCCATTTTTTCCTAAGCCTCCCTTTAGGGTTTTCAACTTAGCAGGCTTTATGTCTATTTTTGTTTCATCCCTAAGTTTTGCATGGACATTTCTTTTTTTGGTCCATCGGGATACCCATTTTTGCCTAGATTGCTCTTGCAGATGTCAATCTAGCGGGGCTCTTTATCTCATCATATTTTTCAAGCATAATATTTTTTGACTGCATCGGAGTTCACGGGTAGTGGCAACTCCTCCCCATCCATGGTGGTTAGGATCAGGGCTCCGCCCGAGAAGGCATTTTTTACAACAAAGGGTCCTTCGTAGTTGGGAGTCCACTTGCCTCGTGGATCCGAGTGTATAGGAGAGTATCTCTTCAGCAGGAGCTCGCCGTATTAGAATGCTCGAGGGAGAAACTTCTTGTCAAAACCTCATTTGAGGCATCTCTGTACAATTGATTGTGGCAGACGACTGTCAGGCGTTTCTCTTCAATGAGATTCAGCAGGTTATACCTGGACTGGACCCATTCAACCTCATCGAGATCTTTTCCATAATGACTTTGAGTGAAGGGATTTCAACTTTGATAGGTAGGACGACCTCCATACCATACACAAGCGAATACGGAGTTGCCCTAGTGGAAGTACGAACTTAATTTCTATAGCCATGCAATGCAAAGGGAAGCATCTCATGCCAATCTTTGTAAGTTTTGACCATTTTCTGGACAATCCTCTTGATGTTTTTGTTTGCTGCTTCAGCGGTGCCGTTCATCTTGGGCCGATATGATGAAGAGTTGTGGTGCTCGATCTTGAATTCTTGACACAACTCCTTCATCATCTCATTGTTCAGGTTACTGGTGTTGTCAGTGATTATGCTGCTAGGAATACCATAGCGACAGATTATCTCTCTCTCTTGATAATTCTCTCAACCACTTATTGTGTAACGTTTGCGTATGAAGCAGCTTCAACCCACTTGGTGAAGTAATCGATAGCAACTAGAATGAAGTGATGATCATTGGAAGTTTTTGGCTCAGTCATTCAATCATATCAATACCCCACATAGAGAAAGGCCAAGGAGAAGTTAAAACATTCAATGGAGTTGGTGGCACATGGATCTTGTCACCATAGATTTGACATTTGTGACATCTTTTGACAAAGTTGTAACAATCAACCTCCATTGTTATCCAGTAATAACCAGCTCAAAGGATTTTCTTAGCAATGGCAGGCCCTTTGGCATGTACACCCTCACAACCCTCATGTATGGACCTTATGATCGTGTTTGCTTCGTGTCTATCCACACATCTGAGCAACACAAAATCGTAATTCCTTTTGTATAATACACCATCACTCAAGAAGAATTTGGCGCAGAGCTGTCTGAGAGCTTTCTTATTAGTGATAGTTATACCCTCAGGATACACTTGCTTTTCCAAGTACCTTTTGATGTCATAGAACCAAGGCTTATCACCATACTCGTCCTCAATCGCTAGACAATGTGCTTGTTCGTTCAAATGATCAATGCAAATATCAGGTGCTTCGATTTTCCACTTGACTTTGAACATGGATGCCAGGGTGGCAAGAGCGTCAGCTAGTTGATTCTCTTCCCTAGGAATATAATCAATTTTTCAATATGTCTTTGGTATGGAACCAACTTGGAATCCCGAGTCTAAAAATTCCCTCTGACTTGGCAATTACCAGGGCAGAATCCCCATAGACCTCAAGAATCTTAATTCTCATGTCAATGGTCGCTTCAATTCCGTAGATACATGCTTCGTATTCATCCTTATTGTTAGTGCATTCAAAGCATAATCTGGTAGTGAAGGGAAAATGAAAACCTGTCGGAGAGATGAGGATAACACCAATTCCACGACCTAAAGCATTGGAGGCACCTTCGAACATGAACGTCCATCGCGCCCCTGGTTTGGGTCCTATGTCAGAGTCTGAAGTTTCATAATCTCTGATACACAGAACGTCCTAATCTGGAAAGTCAAACTTCATTTGTTGATAACCCTCCACAGGTTGATGCACAACGTAGTCAGATAAAAAAATCCCTTTTATCGCTTTCTGGGTAACATGCTGGATGTCGTACTCAGTTAGAAGCATTTTCCACCGAGCAATTCTACCAGTGACAGCAGGCTTTTCAAATATGTACTTTATCGGATCCATTTTGGATATCAATAAAGTAGTATGGCAAATCATATATTGTCTTAGGCGTCGAGCGGCCCAAACCAGAGCACAACAAGTATTCTCCAAGAGTAAGTATCTGGTCTCACAATCGATGAACTTCTTGCTCAAGTAATAAATTGCGTGTTCTTTTCTGCCCGTGTCGTCGTGTTGACCCAATACACAACCTATAGATTCATCTAGGACAGTGAGATACATGATTAAATGCCTACCAGGAGCCGGTGGTACTAAGATCGGCGGTTCTTGCAAGTATTTTTTTTATTTTGTCAAACGTTTCTTGACAATCATTGTTCCATTTAACCGATTGATTTTTTCTTAGCAATTTTAATATCGGTTCACAGGTAGCCATCAAATGAGAAATGAATTTGGATATGTAATTAAGTCGACCCAGAAAGCCTCAAACTTCTTTTTCAGTTTTGGGAGGTGGCATATCTTGAATTGCTCGAACTTTGTCGGGATCAACTTCAATGCCTTTCTGACTCACAATAAAGCCCAATAGTTTACCAGATCGGACTCCAAAGGTGAATTTTGCAGGATTCAACCACAACTTGAACTTTTGGAGCCTAGCAAATAGTTTCCTCAGATGGTCCAAGTAATCGTCTTCAGTTTTGGACTTGGCAATCATATCGTCCACGTAAACCTCAATCTCTTTATGTATCATATCGTGAAAGAGGGTTACCATGGCGCGTTGGTAAGTTACCCCTACGTTTTTCAAACTGAATGACATGCCTTTATAGCAGTATGTACCCCAAGGCGTGATAAATGTGATTTTCTCCATATCAGCTGGAGCCATCTTGATCTGATTATACCCTGAGAAACCGTCCATGAATGAAATGACTGAGAACTGCGCAGTGTTGTCCACCAAGACATCAATATGAGGCAAAGGGAAATCATCTTTCGGGATTGCCTTATTGAGATCTCGATAATCCAAACACATTATGACCTTCCCACCTTTCTTAGGAACAGGGATGATGTTAGCAACCCACTAAGGATATTCGAAAGTAACTAGGAACCCAGCATCAAATTGTTTCTTTACCTCTTCTCTGATCTTGAGTGCCATGTTGGGTCTGGTCCTTCTGAGCTTCTACTTGATAGGAGGACATTCGAGCTTGAGTGGTACGTGATGTTCAACGAAGTTGGTATCCAAACCAGGCATATCTTGATAAGACCATGCGAAGATATCAACATACTCTTGAAATAACTTGACCAACTCGGAGTGTACATGCTTGGTGAGAGATGCCCCAACCTTGACTTCTTTCCTGACCTCATCAGTACCCAGGTTGACGACTTCCACTGGCTCTTTGTATGGCTAAATCTCTTTCTGCTCATGCTAAAGGAGCCTTGATAGTTCATCTGATAATTCACAATTTTCCTCACCGTCTTCTTCGGCTTGGTTAATTGGAACCCCATAGTTACAATGGATGTTTGCCATGTTGTTATCAATGCATTTATTTTCTCTGCATGCTTATGAATTTTTCTTAGAATGAGCTTATTTGAAAGGTAAAAAGAAAAGAAACTTTTTCCATTTGTTATTTGTGAAAAAGTAAAAAAAAAAGAAGAAAAAGAGCATGATTTGAATGCAAAAAACTTTCATTTATTGATCACATAATATGTCTAAAATGGGAGGCCCTCTACAAGCTATCCTCTTGTCTCGGGCGAGGACGAGGGAGCAGGAAAGCAAAATGCATTACATGTTCACAGGAAAGACCATGGGAACCACGTTACTCGTCCAATTGGTAAGCTTGAAACCGGGAGGACACTTGCGCACAAATCTTGCAATCTGATTGTTACTACCAGCATCATCAATGACAGCCACATTATCGCCTTTCTGGAAACCAGCACTGTTGAACTTGATCGGATTAAACTTCTTTTGACCACATGAGTTGACTTGTGGAATAATACGATAACCCAGTTCAAAACGATCATGCTTATATACCACAACCAACACACACCCGTAGCCAGGAAGGGTACCTTTCTCAAGAGCTTCTTTTGCACTCTTAGCAGATGATAGGGTCACTTCTGGTAATTTACATCGATTGATAGAAGCAGAGCTGACATCTTCGAATTCGAGACATTGCAACGGCCCCTCAACTATGCCTTCTTCGGTCTCGACATATCGAAAGGATGATATCTCGCTTGCCAACAATTCCTCTTCACCATAGACAATAACCAATTGATCGTCATACATGAATTTGAGCTTCTGATGTAACGTGGAGGTAACTTCCCCAACGGCGTGGATCCACGACCTACCCAACAAGCAACTATAGGCAGGGTTGATGTCTATCACTTGAAAAGTGATAGTGAACAAATGTGGTCCGATCTTGATTGGAAAATGTACCTCGCCGATAATCTACTTTCTCAAACCATCGAAGACTTTGACAATCAAAGCGCTATCCCTCATCTCGCTCCCTTCTACCAGTAGTTAACTCAACGTGCCCTTAGGTATCGCATTGATGGAAGAACCGGTATCCTCGAGGACACGAGATAGCAAGGCATCCATGCAGGTCACTGATATGTGTAAGGCTTTGTTATGTACGGTTCCTTCAGGAGGCAACTAAGATTTGTTGAAACCAAGATATTGGATTGCAGTTATGTTGGCAACCACATCATAAAACTGGTCAACAATTATGTCATAAATTACATGGGCAGCATTCAACACTTTTAATAAAGCCAATCGGTGAGCGGGCGAACTCATAAGCTAGGATAAAATCGAAATATTTGAGGGTGTATGCCCTAGTTGATCCACGAACTTGAAATCACTCTTCTTGATCAACTTGAGAAATTCTTGATTTTCATCGGCAGTTACCTCTTTATCTTTTGCTATATCCACGGACGGAGTGATTGGTACCACGGGAACTGACGTAGGGGTAAATGCCCCTTGTTGCACAACATGGGTTGTTGAAATATCTTTCTCCTTGGGAGAGACGATAATTGGCACTTGCACTGGTTTAGCCGTGACGTTTGGAGCAAAAACTCGTCCACTACGAGTCATGCCTCCATCAGCAGTTATATTCAGAATCTCGGATTCAGAAAACTGTATTTCTCGGCCCCCAGAATACACAGTAGAATCATACTTCTAAGGCACTTCTTTAGAGCTCTGATAAGGGAATGGCTTGGGTACATAAACAGTAATAGGCTGAATTTTCTTCTTTGGAGTTTCCACAGGAACTTTTCTGTAGACAATTGTGAATGGTTCAATGGTAGTGTAACACCCCAAAATTTGCCTTGTTGTCTTTAGCTATTGGCTTATGTTTCGTTTCATTTCTTGCATTTGCATGGTGCATAGCATTGGTTCTTAGCATGGGATCAAGGTACTTGGTCCATATTCTCAAGTCTCAAGCTTCAAGGTGACTCATGGGGTTCATCATATCTTCTTAAGATCAAGATGGGCAAAGGATTTCAAGTGAATCTTTCTCTCCTAATCAGAGGGACCAATTAGGGTTTTTGGGATCCAGAGGACTTCTTGAAGGGGATTTGTGTGTTCAAGCATGGTGCCATGAGGTTTTTGTGCTCACAAGTGTTCATGGATGGAGATTTGGTTGGTGATTCTTGGTGAGGGATGTTCAGTGGATCAGTTGCTTGTGAACTAAGCAAAAGTCAACTGTAAAGGAGAAAGTCAACTGTGGAATTTTGAGGTTCTTTTCATGATTTTCAAGGTCTCACATCCTCATATGGCCTTCAATTGTCAAGATTCATGCCATTCATCAAGAATCAAGAGTTTGTGCAAAAGTTACTAAATTTGGAAAATGACCTATAATGAGAACTTTCCATTTTTGGCAGTTTTTTCACCACATTCAACTTGACTTTTCATCATCAAGGAAGCTCAAAATGAATTTCCCTCCAACATGAAAGTTGAAGATCTTTCTCTCCCATTTCCAAAAAGTACTAGATGGTTTCCATACCATTTGTAGAACTCAAGTTATGGTCAAAAGATGGCAAGGTGTTTTTAGGGGTTCTCACATGTATCACTTTTTCCATCTTTGGTATTTTGGTTCAAAATGAGTTGTAAGGGCTTCTAATAGCTCAAGTCAGATTATCACACTCAAATACACTTCATTTGGCACAAGTTTGGCTTTTGAATCAAGTTATTTCACGCCATATTTCTCATTATTTTCACATTATGCAAAATTGCAAATGGATTCAAATCTTATGAACCAAGTCATTGCAAGGACCAAATTCAATTCAGAGGTGATCAATAAGTAAATTAGAGGTGAATCATGCTAATTACAAGGACTTAGCACGTGTGGTTTAGTGGATACAACTCAAAATGCATTTTTGCAAATTCATCCAAATCTCATTAACCAAGGTTCTAATCACTTGCTAATCCTAATAAGTTGAATAATCAAGAGTATATAGGCTTACTCATACCCTCACAGCTAGGTCAGAGACTCTCATTTACTCAGTTTTGATTTTTTGCTCTCACACTTCCTCTTTTCGAAACTCACTCTCCTTGGAGTTTCTTTGAGATTTCTCTTCACATTCTTGATCAGTGAAGAGAATAGAGCAAGAATCAACCACTGGTTGGAGCTCATACTGAGGTTTTCACCAAGTTCCATTCAAGAGGATTCAAGTTCAAGCTTCAAGATCTAGCACGATTTCAAGCTCTAGTTGCATTTATTTTGCAACTAGAGGTTCCAAGGAGTAGATCTGCAGTTTTTGGAGGGATTTCTTGGAGGATTTCAAGCTCTACAAGGTTCAGGTTGGTGAATTTTTCATGCTCTTAGAACTTGGATTTTAGATGTACATAATGATCTGTGATGTGTGCTGAGCATGATGATTTATTTTGTTTTGATTTTGGACGTGTATCATGGATGTATTTGGTTATTTAAGTTTTGGATCCAAACTTTATTTTGTTCGATTTGCATTGTATGTGGATTGTTTGATAAAATGAGCATGATATTTATGATCCTCATGATTTTCTGGTCAAAATGGTATACTCGTTTGTCATTTCTAGAAGAGTTTTGGTTGCAGCTCACCGGAGAGGGTGACCGGAGCCCTAGCTCCGGCGACTGGTTATGATTTCCGGCCAGTGGAGGTTTTTGTGAGGAAGACGCAATCACCACCGTCCGTCACTTTGATCAAGTGGTTCTCATGTTGCCACGTTTTTATTTTTTCTGATTTTATTTAATGATTACATGTATGCTTTTCCATACGTGTTAACATGTGCCTTTGATCCTAGCCACACATCTTAATTACTTTTTAAATGTTTGATTTAATCTGGTGCGTTGTTTTGATCATGTGGATATTATTTTGACAACACATTAAAATGTACATGTGCTGCTCACGTGGTTTTCTGTGGTGTGCTGAATGATTGTGTGCGCGCGTGTTTACTTGATTATGGTGTGCGTGGTGATCTGAACCATTGATCATGATTGCTTTTGGATATGTTGACTTGTTGTGAAGCGTGAGATTAATCCATTGGCTGATATTAAATTTGATGTTTGACTGATTCCATTGTTTCCTCATTGACTTCGCTAGTGGACTTTGGCCTTGGGCCTTGCTTTTTGCACCCCTCCTTTGGGCCTGTTATTATTTTTCAACGTGTTAGTGTTGCTGATTACACCCTCCTAGTTTATTTCTTTATTTTTATTGTTATTATTTGATTTGCTTTGCATTTTAATTGTTAAAATTATTTTTATGCATCCAAAAATCCTGAAAAAAATCTTGAAGCTTGTTTTTAGTTCTATAAAATTTTTTCAAATTTTATTTTCTTTTTTCATTTTATTTTATGTCTCTGATTTAATTGTTACATTATTTTCTTTGTGAATTGTTTCTTATTTGCACACTTCTACTTGTAGAATTTATTTCTCATCATCTATACATGATCTGCATCTCATTCTTTTTGTATTTGTTAGATGACATATTTAAGTGCATTAAAACATTTTTGTTTCATTTTTAAAACTTTTTCATATTGCATTTTAGTGCCTCTCTTTTGCATATTGAATCATGTTTCCTATGTGATATTTGCCTAATTATTTGAGGTGCTTAACTTGTGAATTTTTGTGAGATCTTTTGGCATGTGATTAGTATCTGACTTAAGTCATTTGTGTTCTGATTTCAAAATTTTTGAATGTCATTTGATGCATGTTTGATTATTTGTGCCTAAGTGAATTATGCATGATTATATCTTGACACCTCTTTTGCACAAGTTGACTTGCCATGTCCATTTGCTTGAGTTTCTTGCTGGTTCTTTGTATGTGCTTTTGATATAATGTCTACCCTTGGTTGAGGTCCTTTGGGACTTATTTTTGCACTTTGTGGATCTTGTTTGGTGTTGCCTAAGTGTTGGAACTTTGAGCTTACTTTTGTGAATTTTCTTTAGTGCATGTTGTTGCACCCCAAAATTTGCCCTCCTTACTTTTTTACTAACTGGCTTATGTTTCATATCATTCTCTTACATTATCATGTGTGCATATCATTAGCATGGGGTCAAGGTGCCTGAGGCATTTCAGAAAGGTCTTATCTGGCCTACTACATCAAGAGTTCACTAGTGGCAAGGGATCTCAAGTGGATCACTCTCTCCTAACCAGTGCATGAATTAGGGTTTTGAAATTCTTGGGTTTATGGCTCCAATGGGCAAGCTCCTTGGGTTTTTATCATCAGCAAATGGCATATCTTATCTTTGTTGGAGAGGATACACATCATATTCAGAGGAATTTGGATTTGGAGACTGTACTATTTCCTCCTAGACTGAGGGTACCAAAACTAGGGTTTGCTATAAAGTCAGTTTATTTCTGGTTTTTTGGGCAAGACTTGATTCCATGGTATTCCTTGGGTCCCTGAGTACCTAGAAGTGGAAGGTTGTCCATCAGTTTGATTCAGGAGAAGTTTCAATTGGCCAATGGATTGAAAATCAGTTAGCTTGGTCAAAAAGTCAACTGTGGTCAACACAAAGTCAAACCTCAGGATTTTTGGTCAACATCAAGATTATGGGGTGAAATTCATCATTTGATCAAGGGTTGATCATGATTCATCAGGGAAACCTCATAATCATCAAGAATCAGGAGTTACTAAATTAGGGTTTTTTGTAGGAAAAGTCAACTGTACTTTGACCAGGCCTAACTTCCACATACTTCATAAAAAATTCCTCAACCAAAGCCCATCTTGAAGGAAATTTAATTCACTACAACTTTGTGTCTCACAAGCCAAGGCCAGAAATGCTTCATTTGGGAGATATGAGCCAAGACATTATAGGTCATTTTGAAAGTCAACAAAAGTCGACCTTTTTCAAAAGCTCATAACTTGAACATGGAAGATCAAATTGACATGGGACCAAAAGGGTTGGTTAGAGGACATCTTGAGGTTTCTAAAAAGTATTAGTTTGCATTAAGGAACTAAAAATTGAAGGAGTTATGCTTAGTCAAAGTTGGGCAATTTTGAGGAGGTGCACAAAGCAAACTACGCCTAAAATCCAAATTTTGACAAATGGGCCATAAGTTTCTTAAACCAAACTCAAACATAAAGCCATGCACGACCCAAAGAGCATATATTTGATTTTTCCTCATTTTATTTTATTTTTATTGGATTTAATTAGTTAAAATTCAATATTAAATGAAATAATTCAAAAATAATTAAACAATGGATTATCCAGGCCCAACTCATCATCAGAAGAATAACCCTAAGTATTTAAAACCCATTCATGCATTGGTTAGGGCTCATACACGAAATTTTGGAGAGGAATTCAAGCTTGAACCCTAAAGCTCTTTATCACCAAAACTCACGATCCACAAGGTTTTCTCAAAGGATTTTTCCACAGACATCTTCCTGGGGATCCAAGGAGTAGATATCAATCACCATTTGCAGCCAAGAGCACGCACGCGTGTGGAGCCATCTCAGGTTAGGGGTAATTTTGATGATCGTGAAACTTGTTTTTTAAGCATGCATGTTGTTGTGTGAATGGCACTGAGTATGCTGATGTAATTTGCGTGGTGTTTGGACGTGCATACCGCTTGCTATGTGTGTTTGAATTTTTATGCCCTAACCTTAACCTCTTCGTTTTTCAATATATATTGGTTATTGTTAAATTCTAATAGGATATTCGTGATCCTCATAAAACTCTGGACAAAACGGTGTATGGTTTTGCATTTTCTGGAAAAAATAAGTTTGCAGGCGGTGGCCGGAGCTAAGGCTCCGACGAAGGTGGCGGCGGCGACGGAACCAGTCCGGCGAGAAGTCTGGAGGTTGAAGACGGGTTCCTGGCCGTTGATTCGCGCGATCCAACGGATACCATTGCGCCACCTATTTCTTTCTTTTTATTTTTTTTTGCTGATTTTTAATTATGTTCAGGTGTTATTTACCCCATGCTAACTACTATGTTCCACCAACCATTCCTTTTGCTTTGTTTACTATTGTGTCTGTTGACTAATCCTAAGCCGTCTGATGGATCATGTGGCTGAGAGGACGCCACTGCATTAAAAAACCCACGCACTCTACACGTGGTGGGCGTACGGTAAGACCTCCTCTTTTTTTTCTTTTTTCTGACTATTTGGTTGGACCGGGTTGCTATTGGCACCCTCCCTCTCTGGGCCAATCTCCTTTTCAACGTGAATCCCTCACTAAACGCACCCCCAGGTTATTTTATTTTCTTTTTTTTCAGACGGATTTAACACATGGGCCATGCTCTTCGCACCCCATCTCCAGCCCACTTCACTTTCCAGTGCATTTTCTTTACTGTTTGCACCCCCACGTTGCATTTCACATTTTATTTTATTTCAATTATTATTTCATTTTCGTTTCTAATTTTTAAAAATGGTAAATTACATTTAAAAATCCCTATAGAATTAATATATCATCTTTATTATGTTATAAAATTTTTACAAATTTTATTTTTCATTTTTATTTTATTTTATCATTTAAAATTAATTGTTTAATTCAATTCCTTTTTTTTTATTACACATCTCATGCATACTTGAATTTATTTATTTTAATTCTCCGCAATCATAAAATATTTTTGACTCGTTCTTTTTGCATTCATGCATTAATATTCTAAAGTGCTTAAAAACATTTTTCTTTCTTTTTTTTAATTTTATTTTACATTGCATTTAGGTCCCTTCTCTTTGGCACATTGAACCATATCCCTTACTCGAGTTTTATATGATTATTTGAACGGCTAACACTTTGAATCTTTGCAGCGATTTTTTATAGGTTGTTTGCCTCTGGTTGAGGAACCCAAATGTTTAATTTGGGAATTTTAGGAATCATTTTTCTAATTATGGGAGTCATTTTCACTTGAGATTTTCTTGCAGGCACATCTTTGACCTTATATGGTTATCTGTTGGAAAAGGCATTTGTGCCCATTGCTTTAGGGCTGTCCTTTGTTTCTTTGATTCATGTTTGGACTATTATTATTGTTTGCCGTTGTTTGATTGTCATTCACCTCGCTTCTCTTATTCACGTCTGTTTCGTACTAACCTTTTATGCAGGATCAAGGTAAGTTCCTTAAGGGCATGGATAAGCATCCATGGTTACCCTTACCTTTTTTTCTCCTCTCTTTATTATTTAGGGTTTAGGTCATCTTCAAACCTCACTAACCCTAGGGCCATCCATGCATGATAACCTTAGGACTCTTAGTTTCCCTTAGAGTTACCCTTGTGTCTTCTCTCTTCTCATCTCAAATTTCTTTAAAACACCTAATAATAATAAGGTGTATTGCGCACGAGCCTTAAGTATGGGGAATGAGAAATGAGGGGCTTCCTCTCATCTTTCTAGAGTGCTTAGCGAGCATCCTGTCTTGAGACGATGCGTTAAGTATTCGCCCCTGTGCCCTAGACTTTGGTGCAGTGCAGCTTAGGAACTAACTTAAGCCACTTCTGTCCTAAAAAACACAAACCAACTTCAAACTTTTTTGTCCTTCGGTACCTTCCAAACTTAAAGGATATTTTCAAAAGGGGCACGTTACTTTCCGTCTGAGTCGCAAACAGGCATCGACCCTAACTGCCGGACGCGAACTTAACGTCGCTCATAAAAAACACAAAAAAAACTTGGTCCGAACTACGTTGACTCTGAGTTCCCCATTGCACAAAGGGGGTACGTAGGCCTAGGACGTCGACGTCCTACCGAGTCTGTCTTTGTCTTTCCCTCCCCGTCTTAGCACAACCCTAGATGATAGTATAACTCACCCTTAGATTAGACAACAAGTGTGGATCCCATCGAGTACGATGGACGCGTGGGGTGCTAGCAGCTTCCCCTCGCGTAACCGACTCCCGAACCTAGGTTATGGTTGCGATGACCATTCCTTTCCCCCTCCCTAAGGTTTATGCGGTGTTCCCTTTCCCTCTCTTGGGATAAATTTACACGGCTGGCGACTCTGTTTTTCCGCGCCACTCTCGCGTTTGTACCTGGATGAAAATCCTGGGAGCGACAGCTGGCGACTCTGCTGGGGACTCTGGTTGACCTATACTGGTCCATCCCTAAGCGAGTCAATCCTAGCGCTTGCTTGTCTTTGTTCTCTTTGGGTGTTTGGGTTTGATTTGCTTTAAGTGTTGTATTTTATTTTTTATTTTTTTACCGCATTTTCTGCATTTCATTTTTTATTACTGTCATGCTGTTGTGCTGTGCTGGCTGTCTTTGTTTTGCAGGTTGGGTGGGACCGAGAGCTAAGCCCAATACCAAGGCTTGAGAATACCCTAGGACTAGAGTGGAAAGTAGTGGGACCTACGTGCCCGCTTGGTACGTTTGTGTGTTCACGAAATTCACAACCAGACGAGGTTATCTTGGGATGCATTCTAACGTGTGTGTCTTGCGCATGTTGGGGTGTTGATCTAGAGAGCTGTCGACTCTGGTGACCGATCATTGAGGACCTTAGTGGAAACATCCCTCTTTAGTGGTGACAGTGGCAGACCACATCCTGTGGCAAACCCATTCGCACCCGAGGGCCCGCTTTGGAACTCGCATAGGATGTCCCCTACGTTTTGAAGAGAATCAGTGGAGGCACTCCTCGATTGACTTTAGTACTGTACCCAGAAGGATGAATGTACTATTGTTTCTCGACCTCAGTGCCAAAGTTGAGGACCTTCCGCCTTGGAGAATCAGTTGAGGCCTCCTCGATTGATGATGATGCCAAACCAGAAATGGTGAACGTATCATCATTTCTCGACCTGAGAGCCCGAGATACTGAACATCTTAGTACCCACATGTGAGAGGGGATGGGCGTTTGCAGGTTTGCAGGTAACCAAGACCTTCAACCTACCCTTATTCTGGATTTCTCATCAATGTCTGATTATTTGGGTTATATCAGTGGTTCAGAGTTCTGGTTTTCTGGTTTCTCGTTCAGCTAACAGCACAGCACATCCAGCAATGTGCCTTGACCCCATGTTTGCATGAGCATATCATTTTTTTGCATTCTGACATGTTTGACATTTTTCAGGGCTTGCATCTTACTCTTGATTCCGGTTTTCTGAGGTTACTTCATTATGGATGTTCAGAGAAAGAAGACTGTTGCCTATTCGTTCCCAGAGCCGACTTTGACACTGATTCACAAACTGATTAATATGGCTAGTTCCGGGGTTCGTACAGAGTTCAGTGGAAGGTATGGAAGACTTCTGAAATTTGTCTATAATATCTCCCAGTATGAGAAGGATGCCATTCACACGCTTCTTCAGTTCTACGATCCGTCTCTGCGTTGCTTCACCTTTCCAGACTACATCTTGGCTCCAACGTTGGAGGAGTTCTCATTTATTTTGGGAATTCCTATTAGTCATGATATAGTTTTCTTTTCTGAAGAACACCCCGGTATAAAAGATATGGCTGTCGCTCTTCATATTAGTGAGCCTGTTCTGAACAGCAACATTGCAGAAAAACAAGGAGTTAAGGGTTTCCTATTGAAGTTCCTATTTGATCAAGCTTGTATACATGTCAAAGAGAAGAACTGGACTGCTTTCCAAGCTATTCTAGCTGTGTGTATCTATAGGATTGTTCTGTTTCCAAATATTCCTGATCTGGTGGATATGCACGCCGTCAGGATCTTTATTTCGAAGAATCCTACACCTACCTTGCTAGGTGATGTGTACCATTCAGTTCACTATAAGAATGAGAATAGGCGTGGGAAAACTGTGAGTTGCTGTGCGCCGCCCTTAGCTACTTGGTTTCTGAGTCGTCTCCCTGAATCTGGCGCTTTCATCGATACGAAAGATTCTCTGAAGTGGTCTAAGAGGGTTATGGGCTTGACTGCTGATAACATCGTTTGGATTAATCGTGACTTGTTAGGAATGGAGGTTATTTGC
Organism: Lathyrus tuberosus; assembly: GCA_022829125.1. Taxonomy (NCBI): domain Eukaryota; kingdom Viridiplantae; phylum Streptophyta; class Magnoliopsida; order Fabales; family Fabaceae; genus Lathyrus; species Lathyrus tuberosus. The sequence goes on from JALAZF010000121.1 coordinate 6,387,374, forward strand.
AAATGCGGAGAATTCCCTAATGTTCCCTTGATAGGGAGGAAAGGTGGAATTAACTATAATCCCTCCCTAGCTATCAGACAGTTTGGCTATCCTTTGAAGAATCCACCCGAAGAGCGAGATGCCCGAGAATCCTTATTCTTCAATGGTATTAAGGATCAAGGGTTGATAAGGAAAGTTGTGAACGCTTGGAAACAGGTAACTAAGAAGGGTAAGATTCCATTCAGGAAAAGTAACAATCAGGCGTTCCCTCCATATAAAGAGTGGATTAAGAAGAGAGCAGAAGATGAGCTTCTTCCATTCCCGGTGGAACCACCTTTGTATCCTTTGGTGATCGAGCCTCCTACCACCGTTGAGTTGGAGAAGTATAACACATTATGGGCTGAAAAGGAAAGGTTGCGGGAGGAAAATAGTGAGCTAAAGAGAGAGATTTATCAGTGGAAGCATGAACGGGGTGAAGCTGTTCATACCGCCAAATTGAAGACAGAGCTCCTTGCTAAAGCAGAAAGAGAGCTTGCTGACATGGTCGCATCCAGAGAAAGAATGAAACAAGCTTTGGATGGTATCAGTAACGTTCTCAGGTCCAAGGAGGAGGAATTAGGCAAGGCTTTGTTGAAGATTCACAGGTTCAATGATCACCAAGAGACTGCCATGGCTGAGAATAAAAGAAAGGAAGATGCCTACCTAGCTAAGATTGATCAGTTGAAGTCAACGCTCAAGAAGAAAGACGCTGAGATCTTATCAAGAATATTCAAGAGACAAGTAGTCGAAGGTCGACTCAATGAAGCCATAGCTTCCATGGAAGAACTGAAAGTCCAAGCTGAAGTGAAGAAACCTAGACATGAAGATGGTGTTTCTGGAGAAGACGCTTGGGAGTTACACTGCCGATACTTGGATGGGATCATACACAGGAGAGACCTTCTTATCCAAGGGCTAATTCAGAGGCCAAAGCATCCCGATACTAGAAAGCTGTTCAAGGAGATTCAAGACTGGTGCAGAAAGCATAATGGATGGGGGGGTTGACACTTGTGGACTTTGATGATATGCCTTAGTTTTCTGTCTTCTTTCATTGTATGTGGATCACCACCAGGCTTGTTGGTTGGGACCTATGGTTATAATATTCAGACTTGTTATCTCGGATTTGTGATTGTTAACATTTGGCTTTCCTTTGGTTTTCTTAATATATGAGCAGAAGTTCCGTTCTATCTTGTTATTAAACTGGAATCAAGGGATGGATCGCCCTGTGAATTTTCAAACACGTCCATTTGCATTTGCATATTCATAATCATTTTGCATAACAGGTGTTTATCTCCGGTATTCTTATCTTGTTCCGACATCTCAGGCTGTTCGAGAATTGATCATGGAACGAGTTCAAGCTGAGTTGAGGGAAATGCGAAGCCAGATGGGGCAATTTGGGGAAGACATGCTCTAGGAGCAGAAAATGATGAGGGAGGAGATCAATCAGTTGAAGACTCAGATGGGTTTGGTCATGGAAATGCTGAATAGGGTGTTGAAGAAGGAAGACAGTCCTGTGCCCGCTTCCACAGCAGGGGTTCTCATTTCTCCCACCTCCTTGGGGTCTCCTCTAGACCATGGATTGCCTCGTGGATCCTCTCCGCCGTCAGAGCTTTTTCATCAGCAACTGTTTCTTGAGGTTCTTAATCCAGAGAAGATTGATAAGAAGTTTGATCAGATTCCGATGCCATACGCTCAGTTGCTTCGGCACTTGCTCAAGTTTCAACTAATTGAATTGATTGCTGCGGGACCCTCACACACCAAGTTTCGTATGGGTTCCAACGTCCATGATAGGTGTGAATTCCATTCAGGGGCACCTGGTCATAATGTTGAAGACTGTAAGATGCTCAAGTACAAAGTCCAAGAGCTCATTGATTCAGGGGCAATCAAGTTTACATCAGTTGGCACTGGTAAACAAAGTGATGTTACACCCGGTGTTGCAAAGGGACCGAGGACTCCCTCTTTTAACAAAGGATCCACCTCGCGCCATTGCTTTAGGGCTGTCCTTTGTTTCTTTGATTCATGTTTGGACTATTATTATTGTTTGCCGTTGTTTGATTGTCATTCACCTCGCTTCTCTTATTCACGTCTGTTTCGTACTAACCTTTTATGCAGGATCAAGGTAAGTTCCTTAAGGGCATGGATAAGCATCCATGGTTACCCTTACCTTTTTTTCTCCTCTCTTTATTATTTAGGGTTTAGGTCATCTTCAAACCTCACTAACCCTAGGGCCATCCATGCATGATAACCTTAGGACTCTTAGTTTCCCTTAGAGTTACCCTTGTGTCTTCTCTCTTCTCATCTCAAATTTCTTTAAAACATCTAATAATAATAAGGTGTATTGCGCACGAGCCTTAAGTATGGGGAATGAGAAATGAGGGGCTTCCTCTCATCTTTCTAGAGTGCTTAGCGAGCGTCCTGTCTTGGGACGATGCGTTAAGTATTCGCCCCTGTGCCCTAGACTTTGGTGCAGTGCAGCTTAGGAACTAACTTAAGCCACTTCTGTCCTAAAAAACACAAACCAACTTCAAAATTTTTTGTCCTTCGGGACCTTCCAAACTTAAAGGATATTTTCAAAAGGGGCACGTTACTTTCCGTCTGAGTCGCAAACAGGTATCGACCCTAACTGCCGGACGCGAACTTAACGTCGCTCATAAAAAACACAAAAAGAACTTGGTCCGAACTACGTTGACTCTGAGTTCCCCATTGCACAAAGGGGGTACGTAGGCCTAGGACGTCGACGTCCTACCGAGTCTGTCTTTGTCTTTCCCTCCCAGTCTTAGCACAGCCCTAGATGATAGTATAACTCACCCTTAGATTAGACAACAAGCGTGGATCCCATCGAGTACGATGGACGCGTGGGGTGCTAGCACCTTCCCCTCGCGTAACCGACTCTCGAACCCAGGTTATGGTTGTGATGACCATTCCTTTCCCCCTCCCTAAGGTTTATGCGGTGTTCCCTTTCCCTCTCTTGGGATAAATTTACACGGCTGGCGACTCTGTTTTTCCGCGCCACTCTCGCGTTTGTACCTGGATGAAAATCCTGGGAGCGACACATGTTGCTCCATGTTTTGATCTTCTCTTGCATATGTGAATGGTTGATGATAATATGATCTTGGTTCTCACATTCTTTCATCTTCATCTTGTCTTTCTCATTTCATTTTGATATGAAGTCCATGTGTGTTTAATTGTGCATTTCATTCAAGTATGCTTGCATCTTTTCATGTTTATCTTTGCATGCTTACTTGAGTGGTTTTGCGTTGGTCTTTGAGACTTGTTTGTTGATATGAGTTGGATATTTATGATATAATGTGCTTGCTGCCATTTATTGTATCTCATCTTTTCCTTCTCATTCTTCTTCTTCTCTTTCACTCTCTTCCTCCCATGGATCTCAAGACTTGTTTAAGTCTTGGATTCTTTTCCCCTTAGAGCTACCTAGTCCAACTTAATTTTTGATTAAGCTTGGAGTAGGATTAGCATTAGGCTTTAGGTAGCGTCTCTCCTAAACCTCACTAACCATAGGGTATCCATGCATGATAACACTAGGACTCTTAGTTTCCCTTTAGAGTTTCCTTTGGGTCGTCTCTCTTCTCATCTCAAAACTTCTTGAAAACACTTAATAAATATAACGTATATTGCGCCCGAGCCTTAAGTGTAGGAAATAAAGAACGAGGGGTATCCTCTCCTCTTCTAGAGTGTTTAGCATACGTCCCATTTGGGGGCGACCATGCGATTCACTTGTTCCCGCATGGTAGACTTTGGTACAATGTAAGTTACGAACTAACTTAAAACACTTCTGTCTAAAAAACACCAAACAAATTCAAATCTTTTTTGTCCTTCGGGATTGTTGGGTTTCAAACTTCATTTTCAGAAAAGCGCTCGTCGCTCACGTAAAAAAAACACTTACCCATCCGTGGTCGTACCCACGAACTACATTAGCTCTGATTCCTCTCTCTCGTTCGATTGAGGATATGTAGGCACAAGACAACGATTGTCTTGGCGAGCAACCTTCCGCCACAGTTCCCGTCCAAACTACGTTGACTATGACTTTCCCATTGCACTGAGGGAGTACGTAGGCCTAGGACAACGATACCGTCCTATCGAGTCACTTCTTTTTCTTTTCTTCTTCGTTTCTCCGTTCTTTCTGTTCTCGTTTCTTCGCCGGTTCAGTAGCAGTGGAGCTCCAGATGACGACACCCTTTGATGAAGACAACAAGCATGGATCCCATCGAGTACGATGGACATGTTGGGTGCTAACACCTTCCCTTCGCGTAACTGACTCCCGTACCCGTTTCTCTTGGTCGCGAGACCATGTTTTTCCCTTCTTTCAGGTTTATGCAGTGTTTCCTTTCCCTCTCTTGGGATAAATACACATTGCTGGTGACTCTGTTTTTTCCGCGCCACTCTCGCGTTTGTACCGTTGGATGCGAATCTTTCGGGAGCGACAACTGGCGACTCTGCTGGGGATATGAGCCTGACCTCTTGCTGGTCCATCCCCTTTAGCGAGTCAATCCTAGCGCTTGTCTGTTTATTTCTTTGGGTGTTTGTTTTTGTGGTGCTTTAGTTTGTTGTATATTACTGTATTTCTGTTTACTGTATTTTTGCTTTACTGCTTTACTGTTTTTACAGCTTTTATTGCATTTCATTTCATTTTATTATTGTCATACTGGATATTGCTGTGCTGTTCTGCTGCTGGATTTTCTGTTTGTAGGGTGGGCTGGATTCATGAGAGAAAAGCCCAATACCCAGGCTTGGGCATACACCTATGATTAGCGTGGAAAGTAGTGTGACTAGTTTGGCATTTGGACAGACGAGGTATACATGAAAACTCCACATCCATACGAGGTTTTCTTTGGTAATATTCTATCCTGTTCATTTGGGGCAGACGATGGAATATAACCTGGAAAACTGTCGACTCTGGCGACCGTTTCCCGAGAACTCAGTAACGACACTCCTCCCGAGACGTGATAATGGCAGACCACGCTTTGTGGCAAACCCATTACGCTTCTCGATCCGAGAACCCAATGCTGGGAACTTGCTATAGGGTTTCCTTTTGGAAAGGAATCAGTGGAAGCACTCCTCGATTGGCGTTAGTACTGTACCCCGAGGGATGAATGTACTATTACTTCTCGACCTCAGTGCCGAAACCGAGGACTTACCATAGGATGTTTTCTTTTTTAGGGGAATCAGTTGAGGCCTCCTCGACTGGTGATGATACCAAACCAGAAATGGTGAACGTATCATCATTTCTCGACCTGAGAGCCCAGGATATTGAGGATCCTCGCCTTTCTAGAACCCACATGTGAGAGGGGATGGGTGTTTTCAGGTTTGCAGGTAACCGAGACCTTCAACCTACTTGGTTTTCTGGGCTTCTCATCAGTGTACTATTATTATCCTGATATTCTGGCAGTTTGATTGGGTTGTTATTCTGGATTTCTGGGTTTCTGGTATTCAGGGTCTTATTCAGTCAGCAGAACAACAGCAGTTTGAGCATCATGGATACCTTGATCCCATGTTTGCATTTTGCATCATCTTTTTGCATTCTGACATGTTTGTTCATTTGTAGGGTTGCATCCTAACTTTGATTCCGGTTGTCCGAAGACTGTCCATGATGAGTATTAGCACTGGAGAAAGAAAGAATATCATCCTGTACAAGTTCCCAGAGCTTCATCTAGATGCTGTGCACAAGATCTCGGCTATGGCAAAACCTGGGGTATTGGCAGATTTCAGAGGAGAATATGGGAGGATTCTGAGTTTTTCCCGGAATGTTACCAACTATGAGTTCAGGGCCCTGCACACTCTGGTACAGTTCTATGACCCTCAACTTCGGTGTTTTCTATTTGCTGATTATCTTTTGGCTCCAACGTTGGAAGAGTATGCTCTCATTCTGGATGTTTCAGTCAAAGAAGGAGCTCCCTTCTATCCTTCTAAGGAATTTCCTGATCTGGAAAGGGTTGCTGCTACTTTACGTTTGGATCAGTCTTTGTTGAAGAAAAATATTGCTAGTAAAGGGGGCTATCAAGGTTTTCACACGAAGTTTTTGATCGAACAGGCTGCTACTTGTGCTAAGGCTAAGTGTTGGTCGGTGTTCAATGCGATTCTGGCTATGTGTGTTTATGGAACGGTGTTATTCCCTAATATGAAGGATTTTGTAGACGTGCATGCTATTCGGATATTCACCACGAAGAATCCGATATCTACCTTACTTGGGGATCTGTATTATTCAATGCACTATAAGAATGAGAAAAGGAGAGGTGGACCTCTTTACTGTTGTGCTCCAATTTTCTATAAGTGGTTTGCTGATCGTCTTCCCAAATCTGGGGCATTTGAGGACACTAAAGAAACTTTAGATTGGGCAAAGAGATTAATGGGATTAAGGGCTGACAACTTGATTTGGATCAATCGTGAATTGCTGGGCCAAGAGATCCTGATTAGTTGCGGAGGTTACCCAAACGTACCTTTAATAGGAAGAAAAGGGGGAATTAATTACAACCCCATTCTTGCTATTAGGCAATTTGGGTATGCTTTGAAAGAGCCACCAAAGGGCCAAGTTGTTCAGGAGTCTCTATTTGTGAGTGAGGAAGCCAATCTGGATGTACTAAAAGAAGCTGCAAATGCTTGGAGAGATCGCCATAAGAAAGGAAAGACTTCTTTTGGAAAGTGTAACAACAAAGCTTTCCCTGCGTATGAAGACTGGATTCAGAGGAGAGTAGAAAGTGTACTTCTACCATTCTGCAGGGAACCTCCATCTTACCCCTTGCTGATTGAACCTCCAACCACGATTGAGATAGAGAAGTATAACAAATTGTGGGCTGAAAAGGAGAAACTTCGAGAGGAGAACGGTGAGTTGCAAAAGGAAATCTACCAGTTGAAACATGAGCGAGGTGAGGCTGTTCATATTGCCAAGTTGAGGACAGAGCTTCTCGCTGAGAAAGAAAAGGAGCTGGATGAAGAGATCGCAGCTAAGAAAAGGGTAGGGCAAGCTCTAAAAGGTGTTAGTAAGACTCTCAAATCCAAGAAGGATGACCTAGCCAAGGCTTGGTCAAAGATTCACAAGTTCAATGCTTACCGAGATACTGTAATCACAACCAACAAGCAGAAGGAGGATAAGTATTTGGAGCAGATTGAGAGTCTGAAGTTGAAGATCAGGAAGAAAGACGAGGAGATCTTGTCAGGAACGTTCCAAAGACACGCAGTCGAGGAACGACTCAATGAAGCCATAGCAACCATGGAAGAGCTAAAAATACAAGCAGAGGTGAAGAGGTCTAAGTGGGAAAGCTCTAGCTCAGGCAGTGGTCCTCAAAGGGTGCAAGATCATTGAAGGGAACTCTACTTTGTAGTTTGTAGTTTGTTCTTTCTTTGTATTTTGGGTCACCACCAGAATTGTTGGCTGGGACCTTTGCTTAATTTTGTTTTAGGCTATTTATGGTACCTTGGGTTGTAATTTCTGACAGTGATTCACTCTGATTTATATATGAGCAGCAGTTTCATCCTATCTTATCTTTAAACTAGAATCAAGGGGTGGATCGCCCTGCGAATATACAAACATGTTTGCATTTGCATTTGCATAATCATAACCATTTTTGCATTGCAGGTTATCTCAGATTCTCTGGTTTTCTTATGCTCTCTGTTTTTGTCAGTCAGGATTGATCAACCAACTCATCGGTATTCTACCAGGCTTAATCAAAGCAGAGTGATGGACAAAGTTCAGGCAGACATGGCAGCTATGCAAGCTCGCATCGATCAGTTCATGGAGATGATGCAGGGTGTGGTGCAAAGTCAGAATGAATTCAGAACTCTGGTTCAGCCTTTGGTGTCACAGGTTGATGAGAATGGTATCTTACACGGTGGCTTTCTTAATCGTGTTTTTCCTCCGGGCGGAGGTGGTGTTGGTATCAACATTCCTATCCCTGGTGCTAGTGGACAGGGTGGTATTCCTTCATTGGTTAGAGAAGGAAGCACTGTTCGGGCTATCCATGGCCCCCGTATTGATGATCAACAGGATGATGTGTTTTCAGTTAGAAGCTTAGACGCTGGTCTACCTGTGGTCAGTGATGAGAGGATCCGTTTAATTAAGGCTCAATTGAAAGGGGTTGTGAAACAGGATGATCTGGGAATAGATTTGGACAACCTAGGGTTGGTCCCTGATGTCGTCATTCCCACAAGATTCAGATTCCTACACTGGAGAAATATAATGGTTCTACCTGTCCGAGAACTCATATAAAGGTTTATACTAGGAAGATGGCTGCTCACGCCAAGGATGAAAAGTTAATGATGTACTTTTTCCAAGACAGCCTGTCTGGCGCGTCTTTGGAATGGTACATGGGGCTGGAAAGTAGAGATGTTCGTACCTGGAGAGAGCTAGTTGCAGTTTTTATCAAGCATTACCAGTATAACACGGACATGGCGCCTAACAGAACTCAGCTGTTGAGCATGTCTCAGAAAAGTGACGAGAGCTTCAAGGAATACACGCAAAGGTGGCGTGAATTGGCGGCTAGGGTGCAGCCACCAATGCTGGAAAAATAAATGTTGGATATGTTTATGGACACACTACCTAAGCACTATTATGAGAAGCTACTGCTTTGTTCTCTAGGCAAGTTTGCAAATGTGATTGCTATCGGACAGAAGGTAGAGGTTGGAATTAAGGCTGGAAAAATTTATAGTGGTGACGGATCGTCCTCCGGACATGGTAAGAAGCCGTTTGATGGTTATAAGAAGAAGGGAGAGGCCAACGCTGTATCATCTCATAGGGGAAAAGGGAAACAGCGTCAGGGCAATAATCAACAAGTAGCATCGGTAACTATCCCAGCAACGGTACCTCCACCACAACAACAAAGGAATAATGCTAATCAGAACAGGCAGTAGGGTCAATATCAGAACAAACAAAGGAATGCAGAGAGGCATTTTGATCAACCCCCAATGTTGTATGCACAGTTGTTGCAACATTTACTGCAGTTGCGTCTAGTTGAGCTCCGTACCCTGGCTCCAACAACAGGGGAACTCCCACGAGGCTACGATGCTAATGCACACTGCGATTTTCATTCTAGTGCTCCGGGGCACACTATGGAAAAGTGTAGAGCGTTTCATCACAAGGTGCAAGACCTTGTTGACTCCAAGGCTATCAATTTCTTGAATGCTGGGCCCAATGTTATTCAAAACCCTATGCCTGATCACAATGTGCCGAAGGTGAATGCGATAATTGAGGAATGTGAAGCTCTGAATTTGATCATGGATGTGGAGGAATTGAAGACTCCGTTGGCTGTGGTTAAGAACAGATTATTAAAGGGTGGCGTCTGTCGCTCCCGGGATTTTCATCCAAGTACAAACGCGAAAGTGGCACCGAAACAGAGTCGCCAGCAATGTGTATTTATCCCAAGAGAGGGAAAGGAAACACCGCGTAAACCTGAGAGAAAGGAAAAGCATGGTCTTACGACCAAGAGAACTGGGTTCGGGAGTCGGTTACGCACGGGGAAGGTATTAGCACCCCCACGCATCCATCGTACCCGATGGGATCCACGCTTGCTGTTTCGATCAAAGGGTGTAAAGAAAGGATACTGGAAAAGGAACTGAAAGAAAGAAAGGAGAAAGAAAAGAAAAGGAACGGGAAACAAATGTAGGGAAAATAAAAGAAGTGCTCGCATGGGCCCTACCCCACTGCCTACGTATCTCATCGGGAGCATGAGAATCAGAGCGACGTAGTTCCCCTCACTAGGGATGGATTGTTTGTGTTTTTTAAGGAACGGCTTACGTTCTGGCTCAGGTGTTGCAGGCTCGCTGGTTCGAGTGCGTTACCATCTTGCAAGAGAACGAGTAGGAGCACGTTCATACGTTGAGAGTGAATGAGGTGAAAAAAGAATTCCCGAAGGAAAGACGTTGTTGTTTGTTTTTGTCTTTTAAGAGTTTTTTCATTTGTTTGCATATGATAGTGTATCTGAATCTTAGTTATTGGAATGTGTACATTCTCACATTCCAAGATGGAATGAGTAAGAAAGCACACTAAGGGTGAAGAAGACCCCCACACTTAGTTCCAATTGTCAAGGTTCAAACACACTAGCATACTTGTATTTATTAAGTGTTTTTGTTGATTAAGAAATGAAGAAGTGTTTTTTATTATTTGCACCTTCAACAAGTATTGCATTTAAGTCCCTCATACAAGATCAAATGTTTAACACATTGACCCAAGATGGGCTATATGCTACACATTCTAAGATTACAAGAGAAGACCCCTTATAATCTTTTCTTTATATGAAAGGCCTAAATGCAATAAATGCCTACCTTTATTATATGTTTTGAATTTTCTTTGAGATGAGAAAAGAGACTCAAGAGAGGAGAAAAGGTAAAACCTATATGGACTAAGACTCAATCCTAATTGAAGATTAAAGGGAGTGATCCTAAAGGTTTGTGAGGTTTCAACCTAAAGTCTAAAGAAAGAAAGAATTAAACAATTCACTTCTAAAGTAGAAGATGAATTGTAACTCACAAGGGGAAAGTGATGAGTTATTAAAAGAAAGCACATAAGTGCTTAACAAAACACAAAATGGAATTGTAAAAGAGAAAGGATAGAAGTTGAATGTGGATTCCTTATCCACACTCAATTGAAACTTACCAAAGCCCCTACATGGTTAGTAAACAGGTATAAGGAGTATAAGAAGTAAAAGAACATGTAATGCATCATAAAACTCAAAAGAATTAAATGAGAAAACAAATCCTAGAGCCACAACCAGAATGGGCCTCATATGGACAACAAGTGAATATCATCATACAATTGCAAGTGAATAAGCAAAAATCATCACCCATTAGCATTTAAACATGTTACAAGAAGAAGGGGTAGATGAAAGATGGAAAGAAATGAAGAGGACATGCACAAATGGAACATGTAAATCAACAACCAGAATTGAAACTAAATGGAAAATGGTTTATAAACATCTCAAAAGTAATTATGAATCAACTTCAAGACATTCAAGAAGTAATATAAGAAGAATTGAAATGAAAGTTCAAAAAGAAAGTGCAAACAATACATGTTAATGATGCACAAAGTTCAAATTGAAATGAACATGTAAAGATGACCTATAATGTGTATCAAAGACCTATAATATCATATGAATGGCTCATAACATATGCAAATGCTCATACAAATGTGCACAAAAGAATTCATGTAAACATGCACTAAAGTTGTAATGACATGCCATGGATTATACTTCCAATGTAATGCATCAAACAAAGACCAAATGGATTCATGAAAATTATGCCAGCATATTATTGGAATGCCTAGGTCAGAAATGCATCATACATCAAGATAGCATGTAAAAATTCAGAGCAAAATGACTTCAAACAAAGCAATTAGGTCAAATTGAAACACCATGCAAAGTGGTGCAAATATAGGCATCAAAACATGTAATAAATTGACCTAAAAAATCAAACAAAAATCATCTAACATGCTTCAATGTATTAGTGAATCAATGCAAAAAGAATCATGTCAAAACAGTTGGTAATGAGCAAGAACAAAATTAAACAAATTCATGTATCATGCTTAGAATGCATCTAAATGGAAATTCAAAGAAAATTATGGACCAGGGGTAAAAAGGTCATAAAATCAAGAAATAAAGTCATGGAAAATTTTCTAAATGTTTTAGTGATACTCATGAATTTTTATAGAATTTTATAATGTTGTTTTGTATTTTAAAAAATTAAAATTGAAACGTGCATAAAATGAAGAAAATAAAAGGAAATAGAAAACAAGAGTGGGGTGCAAATATAGTAAACCAACATTTCAAAGTGTTTGGGCCTTTTAACAAGGAGGTGCGAAAAGCAAAGGTTTCAGGGTCCATTTGCGCGTGGAACACAATAGCAAACGTGCACTTTCAGTCAAATAAAGTCAAACAATGATCACCATCGGATTGAGTCAGGTCAACAACCGAGTCAAAGTAAGCAAGATCAATGCACACACGTGAGGGAACACAATTACTAACATGCACTGCGCCACATTTTGTTTAAGTGAAATCAGAAATGGAGCACGTGAGGTGCACACCTTTTTTAATGCGTTGGCCAATCCTACACCACACGATGCAAGTAAATCCACGGTCACGATTAAAACTGCAAACCAAACCCTAACACATGATCACCGGCCGGAGAGGGACCTCCGGTCACCTTCTCCGGCCACGCACCACCGTCTGCAACTCTCACATGTCCCAGAAATGCACAAATATTATACCAAAATGAAGCTGAGCTCACGTAGATTAAGAATTCACAATTGTTTTTCACATACCAAGCACACACATAGAGAACAGAGGAGATTAAATCATGCCCTAAGTTTTGGATCTAGGCTTCTAAGAAGCTCTATCAACTAGCCGGAGTAAGCAGAGCTTCTATTAAGCTTAAATTAACAAAAAAACAAGCTAAAATTAATGAAAATCAACTGAAGCAAAGTTGAATGATGAAACCTGAAAATGTGGAGCAATTGGAGATGTTGAGAAAAACCAGAGGAAAGCTTGATATGCTGAGCTTCTAGATCTTCAAACTTAGCAAAATAAATGCTATGGATTCGTAAATAGATGAAGGATGTTGAAGCTTGCAATGATGCTGAACTTGCAGAAATGGAGTTGTTCTTGTTGCTCTTGATTCAACCACACCAAGCAATGATTAATGGAAGCACAATGGAGTTGAAATCGTGGAGAAGAAGATGAGAAAAATCAGAGAGAGTGAGAGGAGAATTCTGAAGTGAATGTGAGAAAATGAGTGTTCCTGAGAGTGGAAATGAAAAGTTAAGTTGAAAAATGAATTTGTGAAGAGAAGTTTGGTTTTATAGTGAGCTAGGAAGTGAGTTGGGTGACTGAGTTGGGTGAGTTCACTCTAACTAACTGAGTCAGTTAGTTAGAGGCGAGTTGATCTTGGTTTTTTTTATGGTGTGGGTGATGCTTAGAGTGTTATGGTGAGGATGAAGAGAATGAAGCTGCAGCAAGCAACTTGTTATACAAGTTTGTATTCTTTCCACTTCTATGCATGAGCAACACACGTGACCTGGTGAATGCAAAGGTGTTTGGCTAAATGAAGCAAAGGTTGGTGAGTGTGATCAAGCATGCGCAAGCTAATTCAATCAGCAATAAATTCCACTTGCTTTTTTTTGGTTTTATGTGACAGTTGAAGACAGATGAAGATAGGGTTGCTTGAGGATGCATTACTCCATGAAATGTGGATGGTTTGGTGAGCTCATGGGTTCATTTGAAAGAGGGGATGTAAGAGGACATGCTTGGTATGAAAAATGAATTGAAATAAGGCTTGGAAGAGGTTGAAAAATGACTTGGAATACACAAGTTTGGGAACTGGTTATGGGGCGTGGCAAGCAAGTCATGGCATGGCAACTTGGCACACAAAATTTTAGCACAATCAACATGACTTTGAACCAATATATCTCCACTATAACTTGATCAAATGGAATTTTGTCCAACATGAGTATTGAAGATGACACTACGAGGAACAACTTTGATGTTGAAAAGTTTTTCATTTGAGGCCTTTAACCATGAGAAAAATGAGTGGACATTTGGCCCACCAACTGTTTGTTAAAATGACTGCGCGCGTGCCCTGAAAATCTTGGTCATGACCTAGTTTTGAACCTACTTTGCTCAAACTTTGATCAATCATATCTCACTCAATTTTTATCCAATGGAGATGTTCCACACATGGATTTGAAGCTTAAAACAAGATCTTTTGTTGTGGCCGAGTGGAATTTTCATTTGGTGCTTCAATTTTAAATGGCCTTGGTTCAAACTCTGATGCAAAATGGCCAAAACTTGCTATTTTTAGTAACCCTACTTCATCCAAAAATGACAACTTTCTACATCTTGAATTTTTCATGATTCCTTTGGAGTTTCTTGACCAAATTTTGTACCTTGGACATATGTAACATGAATTTCATGATTTTGGGCTCAAAAAGTCAAGAGTTGACTTTTTCCTCTGATTATTTGACTTTGCCCCAATTTCTCTGATTCTTGATCTTTCTTCCAATTGAACCACTTCTAAAACCAAGTGAGATGTAATTTTCCACATACATACACTTAGGGACATATGGAATACCATGACATCAAGTTTTGTCCAAAAAATCAGAGATACCCTGATTTAATTGGAAACCCTAATCTTGACCCCCTCTGGTTAGGAGGAAATTGCACATCTTCCAAATCCAAATTCCTCAGAGTATGTTGTGTATTCTCTTAAAGGAGGATGAGAAATGCCACTTGAGGATGATTTTGGATCAATGAGCTATCTCTTTTGAGGGTTTTCCTTCAGTTTTTGAACCTCTTGCATGTTGAAGTATGTATTGCTTCAATCTCCCATTGGATCTCACTTCCTTGAGATTGTGGATGATCAATTGAGATGGTATGAGACATGAGAGACTCTTGGCTTGCCTTGAGGCAACTTGATTGACCTTTTTGTGCTTTGAATGATTCCTTGATTGTCCACCTTCCACCTGATCACATGCCCTGATGGTAAGAAGGATGCCATGCTTCATTTTTCTATGTTAAATGCAATGTAATGTTAATGAGGTGGATATGATATGATAAATGATAATGCCATGCTATGATGACAAAGAGGGAGAGCAAATTTTGGGGTATTACAGCTGCCCCTATTCAAGCGCTGTAGACCTGAATGCCTGAAAGCAATTGCTTTCGGACTTTCAAGGTATATAGTGATTGAATACCAAATATAACCAAAAATTTGCTCTGGATGATGAAGAATAAAAGGGATATAAACCCAACGAGACTGCTGGATTGAATCTTCAATGAAACATTGTCGGAGAAATCTGCCTTTTGAATGACACCAGACGTCTACTGGCTCGCCGCATTACTGGTAAACTTTAACAATGTCTTTTATGCAATTCCAGACGACTACTGGCCTGCCACACTGCTGGTGGACTTTAGAAATGTCTTTTTGAACGACGCCAGACGACTACTGGCTTGCCACACTACTGGTGGACTTTAATAATGTCTTTTATGCAACTCCAGACGACTACTGGCCTGCCACACTACTGGTGGACTTTAATAATGTCTTTTATGCAACTCCAGACGACTACTGGCCTGCCACACTACTGGTGGACTTTGCAGCTTCGTGCCACCCGAAGATGGACTTTTGCCAATCCACTGTTGGACTTTTGCCACCCGAAGACGGATTTTTGCCAATCCACTGTTGGACTTTTAGAATATGCCACCCTTAGATGGACCTTTCGCCAATCCACTGTTGGACTTTTGCCACCCGAAGACGGACTTTTGCCAATCCACTGTTGGACTTTTAGCTGCTTTGCCACCCGAAGATGGACTTTTGCCAATCCACTGTTGGACTTTTAGAATATGCCACCCTTAGATGGACCTTTCGCCAATCCACTGTTGGACTTTTGCCACCCGAAGACGGACTTTTGCCAATCCACTGTTGGACTTTTGCCACCCGAAGATGGACTTTTGCCAATCCACTGTTGGACTTTTAGAATATGCCACCCTTAGATGGACCTTTCGCCAATCCACTGTTGGACTTTTGCCACCCGAAGACGGACTTTTGCCAATCCACTGTTGGACTTTTAGAATATGCCACCCTTAGATGGACCTTTGCCAATCCACTGTTGGACTTTGCTAACGTCTTTTAACAATGCCAGACGACTACTGGCTTGCCACACTACGGGTGGACTTTCGCAAAATTCCAATACTGGATTACACTCTGCATCCGTGTCAGACATCTCTGCCGACTTTGCTGAGGAACAAAGACCAATGATTTGACTTTGGGGACTCCTGAAAGGATAACCTCTCCACTGGAGAATGAATGAATAATCCGTCTGCTTCGAATTGTCAAGCTTGCCAAAAATAAATTGGACTTGAAGAATAATAAATCTGCCAGGAATCACTTCATCTGTTGGGGGAATGAATTTTGGTCACAGCGATTCCGCTGGGGATGAGAATTTCTTTGTATGGCGTCTTTCTAGGGGAGAGAAGTCATAAAAACTCTGCTTGGGGATCTGTCCAAACCAAGACCCTTTGTAGGGGTTATCCACCTTCTGACCCGGCTGGGGAAAGGCTGTACCATCCTTGTTGAGGAATAGATTCTGTCGATCTGATAAACCTCTGCGGGAAGAACAACAACTCAGCTGGGAGTTGCTGACAAGATTCGATGCTGACCTCTGTGGGGATACCATGACCAGAGATACGATCTTGCTGGGTATCAGGGCTACTCTGCCAGGGATATGCAAATCCTGGTTAGAACATTCCACTACAACTTGCTAGGAAAGAGTCCTTAGAGATCTGTTGGGGAAACCCAAAGCAAATCCACAGTATTCTGCTGAAGAATATGACTGTCAAGCTTAGGATAAGTACCACAATGCCCCATGTTAGGCGAGCTTCCCTTTAGACAATTCCGTTAGGGATGGCGAGTTTATAACAAACTCTGCTGGCGGAAACTACTTTAAAACGTCTCGTGCTGGGGAATGCCCTTTGAGAGGATTTTACAGAAGACCAACTGTCCTCAAACTCTACTGGGGATGATCAACACTTCATGCTGGGGAAACAAACATGCCCCATGCTTGGACAAAACAACAATTCGTCCCCGAAGAGGATGTCATAAGAGGATTTTACAGAAGATCTAGCCTCTTCAAATTCTTGTGACTTCGCTGGGGATAACGACCATCAGTTTCGGTGTCGACGAGACCACTCTTTTGGGGAACCTGTGACTGTTATCGACATAGAAAAGCTTGTAGCTGTTGGAAAGACTGAATAAGAGAATCGACTTAATAAGATGCAACGGTACCCAGTTGAACTTAATTCACTGATATCGACCCGTTATGAACAATCGTCGACCGAACGATGAACGCCAATCTCCTTACCCATAATTGCCCCAGTCTTTTGCATGGGGTGATTTATTGCTGGTCTTGTGCTTAAAATCATCTGCACCTGCTACCTGCAACAAAAGAATATGCCCACATGCCCCGAATATTGCGTGGCTAGAATCCACCATCCGGGAGTATTCAACATTCGAAGTAATTTCAAATGTTTTTTTTTTTTTTTTTTTTTTTTTTTGCGCATGTTATTGCAAGGCTGCCATGTTTTCAAATGCAATGTTTTATCAAAAATTAGGACGTTTTTGCAAACAAAGCAATAAAACAAAAATAGAAAGCTTTTTATTGAAATTCAATTTATTGACTGAGAGCCCAGAATAGGCAATTACATCTGGAAGCAATCCCTGGAAAGAGGTGATCGCTGAAAATTGAGAAAAGAAACTATCCTAATGGCAATGTGAAAACGGAATTCCACTGAGTTTCCATTCTGTTATGACCAGTATGTCTTCAAAACTCCCCGACCTTGCCTTCTGAGGAATGATCAGACCGATTCCTATCCTTCAGAACGTCAGTTGTTCAAACGGTAATGGGGGATAGATAACTCAGACCATAGTCATTCGCTTAAATCCCTCTTTTGTGTGGACCGCCCTTTCAGGTTTTCGATCCACCAGGATACCCTTTTTTGCCTAAGTTGCCCTTTCGGGTTTTCAACTTACCGGGTGTACAAAATTTTTTCAATTATATCCCTAATTTTTGCCCGAACCTTATTCTGTTTTTGGTTCGCCGGGATGCCCTTTTTTGCCTGGATTTTTTTTATTCTTATTATCCAGCGGGTCTATTCATGCGAAGTATTTTTTGACTACGTCTGAGTTGACAGGGGATGAAAAGTCTTCACCATCCATGGTTGTAAGCAATAAAGCTCCGCCCGAAAAGACCTTTTTAACCACGAATGGACCTTCATAATTAGGAGTCCATTTGCCCCTGTGATATGTATTGGGAGGAAGGATCCTTTTGAGTACCACATCTCCGACTTTATAAACCCGAGGACGCACCTTCTGGTCAAATGCCTGTTCCATTCTGCGCTGATATAGTTGCCCATGACATACAGCCGCCAATCGCTTTTCCTCAATAAGGCTCAGCTGATCAAATCTGGCTCGTACCCATTCAGCTTCATCTAGCTTAACATCCATCATAACTCTGAGGGACGGAATCTCTACTTCAACCGGTAGCACTGCCTCCATACCATATACAAGTGAGAATGGGGTTGCCCCAGTGGACGTGCGTACCGACGTTCGATACCCATGCAAAGCAAATGGTAACATCTCATGCCAATCTTTGTACGTGACAACCATCTTCTGCACAATCTTCTTGATATTTTTGTTGGCCGCTTCGACCGCGCCATTCATCTTTGGGCGGTACAGAGAAGAATTGTGATGTTCGATTTTAAAGTCCCGGCATAACTCAGCCATCATCTTATTGTTCAAATTAGAACCATTATCAGTAATGATTCTTTCGGGAACTCCATATCTGCAAATGATATCCCGTTTTAAGAAACGAGCGACCACTTGTTTTGTAACATTGGCATAGGATGCGGCTTCAACCCATTTGGTGAAGTAATCAATTGCCACCAAGATGAAACGATGACCATTGGAAGCTGTAGGCTCAATCTTTCCGATCATATCAATGCCCCACATGGCAAACGGCCAAGGCGACGACATGATACTCAACGGATTTGGAGGCACATGCACCTTGTCTGCATAGATCTGGCATTTATGGCATTTGCGGGCATATTTGCAACAATCTGACTCCATAGTCAACCAATAATATCCCGATCTTAACAACTTTTTAGCCATCGCATGCCCTCCGGCATGGGTACCGAAAGAGCCTTCGTGCACTTCAATCATCAACAAGTCTGCTTCATGTCTATCCACACATCTAAGCAGGACCGTGTCAAAATTTCTTTTATACAGCACGCCATCTTTGTTCAAGAAGAAACTACCGGCTAACCTTCTCAATGTCTTCCTGTCTTTGGACGATGCCCCGGGCGGGTACTCTTGACTTTTCAAGAAACACTTAATGTCATAAAACCATGGCTTGTCATCAGACGTTGCATCGACCGCAAACACAAATACTGGTCTGTCAAGGCGGGATACCTCAATCTTAGGTACATGGTTCCATCCTTGCACTTTGATCATGGAAGACAAGGTGGCCAAGGCATCAGCGAACCTATTCTCATCTCGAGGAATGTGGTACAGTTTCACTGTTGTGAAAAACGTCAGCAATCTCCTTGTATAATCTCTATACGGCACTAGATTTGTTTGGTGCGTGTACCAACCCCCTTTCACTTGATTGATTACCAAAGCTGAATCACCGAATATATCAAGGGTTTTAATCCGTAGATTAATCGCCTCCTCGATCCCCATTATACAAGCTTCGTACTCTGCTTCATTGTTGGTGCATCCGAAAGTTATTCGTGTAGTGAAAGGCATATGAACACCTTCCGGCGTGATAAGAACTGCTCCAACTCCGCACCCATTCATATTGACAGCCCCATCAAACATCAGACTCCATTTGGATTCAGGGTCTGGCCCCTCCTCCGGAAGGGGTTCCTCGCAATCTTTAGCTTTGAGAAACATGATGTCCTCATCAGGGAAGTCAAACTTCATGGGTTGGTAATCATCAATCGGCTGTTGCGCAAGATAGTCGGACAAGATACTTCCTTTGATGGCCTTTTGTGAAGTGTACTGAATGTCATACTCTGTCAAGACCATTTGCCACCGTGCAACTCTGCCTGTCAATGATGGTTTCTCGAAAATGTACTTGATAGGATCCATTTTTGAGATCAACAAGGTTGTGTGCCTAACCATATATTGCCTCAATCGCTTAGCGGCCCATGCAAGCGCACAGCATGTCTTTTCAAGCATTGAGTATCGGGACTCACAATCATTGAACTTTTTGCTCAGGTAGTAAATAGCATGCTCCTTCCTACCTGTCTCGTCATGTTGACCGAGAACACAACCCATGGAACCTTCAAGCACTGTCAGATACATTATCAGCGGTCTCCCTTCAACTGGAGGCATTAGAATCGGAGGTTCCTGCAAGTATTCTTTTATCTTATCGAATGCCAATTGGCAATCGTCATTCCACCTGACCGTTTGATCTTTCCTTAACAATTTAAATATTGGCTCACACGTGGCTGTTAGGTGAGATATGAACCTTGCAATGTAGTTCAATCTACCCAAGAAACCACGAACCTCTTTTTCTGTTCTCGGTTCAGGCATTTCTTGTATTGCTTTCACCTTGGCAGGATCAACCTCGATTCCTCTTTTGCTCACAATGAAACCCAGTAACTTTCCAGAACGCACCCCAAACGTGCACTTGTTTGGATTTAATCTCAGACGAAACTTTCTCAACCTTTCAAACAGCTTTTTCAGGTTAACCAGATGTTCCCCTTCTGTTCTCGACTTGGCAATCATATCATCTACATAACATTTGATCTCCTTATGAATCAAGTCATGAAACAATGTCACCATCGCCCGCTGGTACGTTGCCCCTGCGTTTTTCAACCCAAAAGGCATTACTTTATAACAATATGTACCCCACGGAGTAATGAACGTGGTCTTCTCCATATCTTCAGGTGCCATCTTGATCTGGTTGTACCCGGAGAAACCGTCCATAAATGAGAACACTGAAAACTGAGCTGTATTATCGACCAGCACATCAATATGAGGTAGTGGAAAATCATCTTTCGGGCTAGCTTTATTAAGATCTCGATAATCCACACACATTCTCACTTTTCCATCCTTCTTTGGTACTGGCACGATGTTGGCTACCCACGGAGGATACTTTGTCACAGCAAGAAACCCAGCATCCCACTGCTTCTGGACTTCCTCCTTAATCTTTAAAGCCATGTCGGGGTGAGTCCGACGAAGTTTCTGCTTGACTGGCGGACATTCTTCTCTTAATGGCAGCCTGTGCACAACAATATCTGTATCCAACCCCGGCATGTCTTGATACGACCAGGCGAAGATGTCAACATACTCGCGCAACATTTCCGTCAAAGTTTGCTTCACATCTGCTTGCAAGCTGGCACCAATCCTGATCTCTTTCTTGGCGTCCTTGGTACCAATATTGATGATTTCTACAGTCTCCTGATGAGGCTGAATGACCCTTTCCTCTTGTTTCAACAATCTGGCCAGTTCTTCAGAAAGTTCACAATCTTTCTCATCCCCTTCTTCGGCTTGATAAATCGGATTGTCAAAGTCATACATGGCCATATCAAAATCGTTATCAGTGGTATCCGAAGGATCAAGTCTGCATGAACGGGTTCATGCCTTATTTTAGAATTTATTTTTAAGCAAAACAAAATAAAATGAAACATTTCCATTTTATTATTTTTTTGTGCAAAAATAAAAACTGAAAGACAGAGAACAAAATTTGATTGCAAAACATCCTTTATTAATGATTGAACATTGCAAATGCAACCATGGTGGCCCTACAAATGAATCTATACGCCTTGGGCAGAGCGCAAGATTTTGACATGCATTATGGTTAGAAAAAACAAAGAAAAATTACTCTGCTTGAAGAGTAACCCGGATGACTTCTTCAACGGACCAGTTTTGCACTTGTTGTCCCGGAGCATGAGGGCGTACCCAGTTGTCCAGGTCACAATTACTGTCAACACTATCCTCTGTGGCTGCACAAGACTGGTCCGTGTAGATAATTCCCC
The DNA here is from genome assembly GCA_022829125.1 of Lathyrus tuberosus. NCBI lineage: Eukaryota > Viridiplantae > Streptophyta > Magnoliopsida > Fabales > Fabaceae > Lathyrus > Lathyrus tuberosus. The sequence continues at coordinate 6,408,922 of JALAZF010000121.1, forward strand.
CACTATTGAAAGTAATGGGTCCCCTGCTCCCCGCATCTGAAGTTGTAGAGGGATGATAACCAATACCAAATTTGTCTTCCTTCATTGGGGTATCTATCAACCGGCCCCAACCTTGGGCGTTGCCTGCCCTGACAACTTCGACAGCTTGTTTGTAAGATGAAATGGAGGTACCAGCCCCAACTGGTACAGAAGAAGACTCAGGTGCATCGTCAATATTGACTGCTTCAAATGATTGGCACAGCATCTCATGAATTTCCCCATCCATTTCAATGTACTTGAACGTGGACAAGTGACTCACAAAGATGTCTTCTTCCCCACACACTGTCACAACCTGCCCTTCAAACTCATACTTCAGCTTTTGATGTAGAGTAGAAGTAACAGCCCCGACTCCGTGAATCCAAGGGCGTCCCAATAGGCAGCTATATGCAGGTTGTATGTCCATTACATGGAACATGGATTTGAATACCTGTGGTCCAATTTGTACGGGCAATTCCACCTCACCAAACACAGATCGTCTGGTCCCATCGAATGCTCTGACCACCAATTCACTAGGCCTTAAGATCAAACCATCAACTTCCAGCTTCATTAATGCCTTCTTGGGCAAGACATTGAGTGATGAACCAGTGTCTACCAGTACATGAGATAACACTGCGCCCTTACACTCCATCGTGATATGCAAAGCCTTATTGTGGTTTCTTCCTTCAATAGTCAGATCTCTACTTGTAAAGCCCAAGCCATGGCTAACATTAACATTGGAGATTACGCCCTCGAGCTGATTAACAGTAATTTCCTGTGGCACGTATGCACTCTTCAACACTTTCAACAACGCCTGCCGATGCGCATCAGAGCACATCAATAGTGCCAAGATTGAAATCTTTGAAGGGGTCTGATTCAGTTGGTCCACAATCTTATAATCGCTTTTCTTGATTATCTTCATAAATTCTTCCATTTCCTTATCAAAAGTAATCTTTGTCTCTACTTCAGGTGTAGGCGCATTTTCAACCACCTGTTTACCCTTAGCCTTTGCTGCAGCTTCTACCTCCTTATCACTTCTCAAGGTTTGGGGAGCGAACAACCTTCCACTCCTTGTAAAGCCCCCTACACCCCCTACGTTATCAATATTTGGGCTGACTGATGACTCAACTTCCTGCTTTTTACCTTCGTAATATACATCTGCCCCATAGTGCCATGGGATAGCTTTCGTAGATGTGAACGGAATTGGTCCTGGCACCGTGATAGTAACAGGACTGGGCCCTTCTGGCGCAACACTCGCCACGGGAACTGCATTGACCGGCATTTGAATCTCAGCGGGGGTGTAATAGATGGTCACGGTTGATATCTCATCAGTGTCTTTCACGACTCTGTCGAACTGTAGACATCCTTCATCGATCAGATTCTGTAAACCCATCTTCAACTTATCACAGCCGTTCTCCTGATTCATACACTCAGAGCAATCTTGATTACAGCCCGGGAACACCTGTCCCTTCAATAAACGATCTTTTACAACCAACAAAGAAGTTTTCACTTGATGAACGTCTAACACCAAATTTAATTTCCTCCCATCTTCAATAGCGTACACATTTGCTGCACTATGATCAGGCATGGGATGCTGAGTAATATTAGGAGCGGGAGAGAAATTGATGGCTTTAGCATCAATCAAATCTTGTACTTTATGATGGAAAGCCCAGCATTTTTCAATGGAGTGCCCCTGAGCACCTGAGTGGAACTCACAACGAGCATTAGCATCGAAGTTAGGTGGCAGGTTTCCAGCAACCGGAGCTTTCATAGTACGGAGTTCTACCAACTTTAACTCGAGTAGCCGGGGCAACAGCGCGGCATAAGTCATAGGGAGAGGATCCATCTTACGATCCCTCTGTCTAGACCTTTGCTGGAAAAAAGGTTGTTGCTGTTGAACTTGTTGTTGGGGTTGTTGTTTCTGAACAGACGGTGTGGGGATTGTTACAGCATCTACCTGATAATAAGCTCGAGAACGCCCTCTGCCTCGTCCTCTAAACACAGCATTCGTATCACCTTCTCTTCTTTTCTGGTTACTAGCAAACGGTTTCTTCGTCCCCGAAGAGCCAGCCCCACTCACATCCTGGATCTTTCCAAGCTTTAACAGACTTTCTATTCTTTCTCCCGCAATCACAATATCAGCAAATCCAGTTGACGGACAAGCAGCTAATCTATCAAGATAGGCCCCTTGCAATGTGCCCATGAACATATCTGCCATTTCTCTGTCTGACAAGGGAGGTTGGACCTGGGCAGCCATTTCCCTCCACCTCTGTGCATATTCTTTGAAACTCTCCTTGGCATTCTGGGACAATCCCTGCAATTGGGTGCGGTTGGGCGCCATGTCAATATTATACTGGTATTGCTTCAGGAACGCTTCTGCCAGATCTTTCCAATTCTTCACAGCAGCTCTATTCAACTTCATGTACCAGGTCAAGGACGCCCCAGCCAGACTGTCCTGAAAATAGTGCATCCATAGTTTCTCGTCATCCGTATGGGCTGAAATCTTCCCAAAGTAAGCTTGAAGATGCGTTTGGGGACACGCATTGCCGTGATACTTATGAAAAGTGGGAGGCTTGAATTTAGGGGGAATTCTGACTCCTGAGACCAGCCCCAAGCTGGTAACATCAATACCCATAGAGTTCTTGCATTCGATGGCCCTGATCTTCTCTGCTAACTCATCATACCTTCGATCCCCTTGATTACCCACATCAGCATCCAGCAGAGTAAATTGGTCTTCTAGAGTATCTTCAAGAGTAACACCAGCATGCCTACCATTTCCATTACCCCGATTGTTACCACCAGGAGGAGGGTTGCCACCGGGAGGAGGAATGCCATGTCCCTGTGAATTGTCATGCTGATCACCTTCGGGCCCATTGTCTGGACGCTCTACCAGAAGCCTCAATCTCTCCTGATTTTGCGCCATGCCAGTCATGAGGGTCATGAACTGGTCCATACGCGCCCTCATTTCCGCCAAATCACTTTGCACTTGATCCATGATTCTTACTTGATTCCTTCGCGTCGAATATCGGTGAATATGACTCTCCGCTATACTGCCTGAAATCAAATAAAGGTTAGAGTCCCTGCAACGCGTACCTGAAAAGCAAGTAACAAAAAATGCAAAATGATATGCAATGCCATGCAATGCCATGTTTGTCATTTTCGAGGTGCTTTATACCCTGATTCCAATCCAACCACAGAAATCTGAAGACCAGAAATTGTGATATAAAGAGACATGTCGTGGTCATGTGCTTGTGTGCAGCTATCTGATAAGGAATAATTCTGAATAAAACTGCTCATACTCATTCAACGAAGTATTCAAGTACATTTAAGAAAGGTTCAACCGCAAATGCAATACAAGGAAAAATGGATCCATCAACAAGCCTGATGGTAACCATTAACAACAAAATATAAGGAAAAGAACATCAGTCTGACAATTCCACACCCTTCAGCTTATCACTTGAGTATTTGATCTCCTCAAAAAGTATACGGGTACGCTGGTGATTCGGCTTTTCAATCATTTCTTTGATCAAGACATCCCTTTTCTCAAGAGCTTCAGTTAAAGAACCCATATGCAGCATCAGAGCCTCGTCATCACACACTCCTTTGTGTCTCTTTATGCCGGCTTGCGTCTTGAGTATCTCCCTTTCTATCATGACTTCTTCAAGCTCTTTCTTGGTGTTCCTCAGCTCACCTCTAGCTTCTTCTAGCTGTTCTTGACTCTTACCGAGGCTTTCCCGATACTTTCTCCTCTGCTCATGCGCCTTTTCAAGCTCTTCGTCCTTAATCTGCATCTGTTCCTGTAATTCAGCATTCTCTATCCTAACTTCGTCCCAAGCGTGCTGAAACTTTGTTAACTTTTCTTTGGTCTGTGCTAACGCCTGTTTGGTTTGCTTGTGGGCTTGAGTAGCATCATCAGCACCTTTACTAATCTTCCGGAAATGTTGGGCTCTTCCAGCAAAGTCTTTTTCTTTTGCAATTAGGATTTGTTCAGCATCTTGGGCTTTCCGCTCCAGCTCTTTGTTGGCATGTAGAGCATTCTGAAGACGGCTACTCAACTCAGAATTCTCTCCTTGGAGCTTTTTCACCAAGGCTTGCAACTTGTCAACTTCTTCCACAGTAGCAGTGCTTCTTGCTTTCTCATTCTCCGGATACAAAAGGGGTGCCTTACCAAAAGGCAAGAGAAAATCTTCAACTCTTTTCTTCACCCACTCTTCATATGCTGGATAAACCCGGTTGTTAGGCTTTCCTAGAGTAACTTTCCCCTTTTTCAGTATGCTACCCCAGCTTTCAGAAGCTTTCTGTGCTGCTTCCCAACCATCTGATGTATGAAAATAGAGGGACTCCTCCACATCTCTCTTAATAGGCGGACCTGTCAGGGCATACCCAAATTGTCGAATGGCCAAAGAAGGATTGTAGTTAATCCCACCCATTCTTCCTATCAGTGGAACGTTAGGGAACTTACCACAGCTGTGGATAATATTCTTGCCAATCAGCCCATGATCTACCCATACGATGTCCTTGGCCACCAATCCCATTAAACGCTGTTTCCACTCTAGAGAATCTTTGGAATCCACAAAAGCCCCTGATTGTGGTAAACGGCCTGAAAACCACTTATAGAACAAGGGTGCACAACAACGAATTATCCCTCCTCTTTTCTTTTCGTTTCGGTTGTACAACGAGTAGTGAAGATCTCCCAGTAGCGTTGGCACCGGGTTCTTCATCAGGAATATTCGTATAGCGTCCGTATCAATGAAATCCGGCTCGTTGGGAAACAACACTATGCCATATATACAAAGGGCTAGCAAAGCATTAAAAACAAGCCAATTCTCGCCTTTAGCTGCTTCCTGGGCCTTCTTAATCAGATATTCCAGCTTGTAACCATGAATCTTTCCTTTGTTGGAGACATTGTCGCCTAACTCTGATTTGCTCAAATAAAGAGCACCAGCCACCTTTCCAAAGTCAAGATCCCCCACTGATCCAAAGAAAGGGGGCTCCTCCTTGATAGCAATCCCCAACATGTTGGAATACTCCTCCAGGGTAGGAACCAACACATAGTCTGGCAATACAAAACACCTCAGAGGCGGATCATAGAACTGCATCAACGTATGGAGACCTCTGGCTTCATAATCACTGACATTACGGACCATAGATAAAATCCACCCATATTTCTCTTCAAAAGCTTCTCGTACTGCAGGACTCGCCATTCCCTTCAGCATAACAATAGGGCCCAAAGTAGGCGTAAGGAACTTATAGCTGATGATATTCTTCCTCTCTTTAGTGTTCATCTTTGCAGGGACCTGATGACTGGAATCAAGGGTAATATATGCACCTGGAAATGAATAAACATGTATGTTAGGATATGATAATGCAATGCAAAGGGCAATGTGATCAGGTAATCAGGTGTCTGTGCTGAACTGTGAACGGTGTCAGTGTAGCTCTGAGACTAATATAGAACCATAGATAAGAACCATCTGAATACAATAGGATGAAACTTCCTTTTTGTGCAATGATGATAGAAAACCGGGTATGTAGGAGGTCATGGTTACCTGCAAACCTGTAAACAACCCGCCCTTCTCACATGTGGGTACTAGGATGTTCAGTATCCCGGGCTCTCAGGTCGAGAAATGATGATACGTTCACCATTTCTGGTTTGGCATCATCATCAATCGAGGAGGCCTCAACTGATTCTCCAAAACAAAAGGTCCTCAGCGTCTGGCACTGAGGTCGAGAAGCAATAGTACATTCATCCCTCAGGGTACAGTACTATCGCCAATCGAGGAGTGCCTCCGCTGACTCTCTTTCAAAAAGGGATGTCCTATAGCAAGTTCCCAGCATTGGGTCCTCGGATCGAGAATGTGCAATGGGTTTGCCACGGAATGTGGTCTGCCACTGTCACATCTCGGGAGGAGTGCCGCAACTGAGTCCTCGGGAATGGTCACCAGAGTCGACAGTCCCTCAAGAGAATAACCACTGGCCTGCATAACATGCAGTAGCAGAAAGCTCCTGATAGAACCTCGTCTGGTTGTGGGTCTCATGAACAACAATACGTGGTCACCACCACGCAAGCGTCATGACTATCCACTCTAATACCTATGTACGTACTCAAGCCTTGGTAGTGAGCTTATCTCTCAGAACACCCATCCCGCCAAACAGACAAAACAGTGCAACACAATATAATATATGATATGTAATGCTAAAATGCGGTAAATACAGTAAAATAAATAAACAACAACATATAGCACAACAGTAAACACCCAATGAAAGAAAAGCAAACAAGCGCTAGGATTGACTCGCTAAGGAAACCAGAGATTCTGGGTTCGATCCCCAGCAGAGTCGCCAGCTGTCGCTCCCGGGATTTTCATCCAAGTACAAACGCGAAAGTGGCACCGAAACAGAGTCGCCAGCAATGTGTATTTATCCCAAGAGAGGGAAAGGAAACACCGCGTAAACCTGAGAGAAAGGAAAAGCATGGTCTTACGACCAAGAGAACTGGGTTCGGGAGTCGGTTACGCACGGGGAAGGTATTAGCACCCCCACGCGTCCATCGTACCCGATGGGATCCACGCTTGCTGTTTCGATCAAAGGGTGTAAAGAAAGGATACTGGAAAAGGAACTGAAAGAAAGAAAGGAGAAAGAAAAGAAAAGGAACGGGAAACAAATGTAGGGAAAATAAAAGAAGTGCTCGCATGGGCCCTACCCCACTGCCTACGTATCTCATCGGGAGCATGAGAATCAGAGCGACGTAGTTCCCCTCACTAGGGATGGATTGTTTGTGTTTTTTAAGGAACGGCTTACGTTCTGGCTCAGGTGTTGCAGGCTCGCTGGTTCGAGTGCGTTACCATCTTGCAAGAGAACGAGTAGGAGCACGTTCATACGTTGAGAGTGAATGAGGTGAAAAAAGAATTCCCGAAGGAAAGACGTTGTTGTTTGTTTTTGTCTTTTAAGAGTTTTTTCATTTGTTTGCATATGATAGTGTATCTGAATCTTAGTCATTGGAATGTGTACATTCTCACATTCCAAGATGGAATGAGTAAGAAAGCACACTAAGGGTGAAGAAGACCCCCACACTTAGTTCCAATTGTCAAGGTTCAAACACACTAGCATACTTGTATTTATTAAGTGTTTTTGTTGATTAAGAAATGAAGAAGTGTTTTTTATTATTTGCACCTTCAACAAGTATTGCATTTAAGTCCCTCATACAAGATCAAATGTTTAACACATTGACCCAAGATGGGCTATATGCTACACATTCTAAGATTACAAGAGAATACCCCTTATAATCTTTTCTTTATATGAAAGGCCTAAATGCAATAAATGCCTACCTTTATTATATGTTTTGAATTTTCTTTGAGATGAGAAAAGAGACTCAAGAGAGGAGAAAAGGTAAAACCTATATGGACTAAGACTCAATCCTAATTGAAGATTAAAGGGAGTGATCCTAAAGGTTTGTGAGGTTTCAACCTAAAGTCTAAAGAAAGAAAGAATTAAACAATTCACTTCTAAAGTAGAAGATGAATTGTAACTCACAAGGGGAAAGTGATGAGTTATTAAAAGAAAGCACATAAGTGCTTAACAAAACACAAAATGGAATTGTAAAAGAGAAAGGATAGAAGTTGAATGTGGATTCCTTATCCACACTCAATTGAAACTTACCAAAGCCCCTACATGGTTAGTAAACAGGTATAAGGAGTATAAGAAGTAAAAGAACATGTAATGCATCATAAAACTCAAAAGAATTAAATGAGAAAACAAATCCTAGAGCCACAACCAGAATGGGCCTCATATGGACAACAAGTGAATATCATCATACAATTGCAAGTGAATAAGCAAAAATCATCACCCATTAGCATTTAAACATGTTACAAGAAGAAGGGGTAGATGAAAGATGGAAAGAAATGAAGAGGACATGCACAAATGGAACATGTAAATCAACAACCAGAATTGAAACTAAATGGAAAATGGTTTATAAACATCTCAAAAGTAATTATGAATCAACTTCAAGACATTCAAGAAGTAATATAAGAAGAATTGAAATGAAAGTTCAAAAAGAAAGTGCAAACAATACATGTTAATGATGCACAAAGTTCAAATTGAAATGAACATGTAAAGATGACCTATAATGTGTATCAAAGACCTATAATATCATATGAATGGCTCATAACATATGCAAATGCTCATACAAATGTGCACAAAAGAATTCATGTAAACATGCACTAAAGTTGTAATGACATGCCATGGATTATACTTCCAATGTAATGCATCAAACAAAGACCAAATGGATTCATGAAAATTATGCCAGCATATTATTGGAATGCCTAGGTCAGAAATGCATCATACATCAAGATAGCATGTAAAAATTCAGAGCAAAATGACTTCAAACAAAGCAATTAGGTCAAATTGAAACACCATGCAAAGTGGTGCAAATATAGGCATCAAAACATGTAATAAATTGACCTAAAAAATCAAACAAAAATCATCTAACATGCTTCAATGTATTAGTGAATCAATGCAAAAAGAATCATGTCAAAACAGTTGGTAATGAGCAAGAACAAAATTAAACAAATTCATGTATCATGCTTAGAATGCATCTAAATGGAAATTCAAAGAAAATTATGGACCAGAGGTAAAAAGGTCATAAAATCAAGAAATAAAGTCATGGAAAATTTCCTAAATGTTTTAGTGATACTCATGAATTTTTATAGAATTTTATAATGTTGTTTTGTATTTTAAAAAATTAAAATTGAAACGTGCATAAAATGAAGAAAATAAAAGGAAATAGAAAACAAGAGTGGGGTGCAAATATAGTAAACCAACAGTTCAAAGTGTTTGGGCCTTTTAACAAGGAGGTGCGAAAAGCAAAGGTTTCAGGGTCCATTTGCGCGTGGAACACAATAGCAAATGTGCACTTTCAGTCAAATAAAGTCAAACAATGATCACCATCGGATTGAGTCAGGTCAACAACCGAGTCAAAGTAAGCAAGATCAATGCACACACGTGAGGGAACACAATTACTAACATGCACTGCGCCACATTTTGTTTAAGTGAAATCAGAAATGGAGCACGTGAGGTGCACACCTTTTTTAATGCGTTGGCCAATCCTACACCACACGATGCAAGTAAATCCACGGTCACGATTAAAACTGCAAACCAAACCCTAACACATGATCACCGGCCGGAGAGGGACCTCCGGTCACCTTCTCCGGCCACGCACCACCGTCTGCAACTCTCACATGTCCCAGAAATGCACAAATATTATACCAAAATGAAGCTGAGCTCACGTAGATTAAGAATTCACAATTGTTTTTCACATACCAAGCACACACATAGAGAACAGAGGAGATTAAATCATGCCCTAAGTTTTGGATCTAGGCTTCTAAGAAGCTCTATCAACTAGCCGGAGTAAGCAGAGCTTCTATTAAGCTTAAATTAACAAAAAAACAAGCTAAAATTAATGAAAATCAACTGAAGCAAAGTTGAATGATGAAACCTGAAAATGTGGAGCAATTGGAGATGTTGAGAAAAACCAGAGGAAAGCTTGATATGCTGAGCTTCTAGATCTTCAAACTTAGCAAAATAAATGCTATGGATTCGTAAATAGATGAAGGATGTTGAAGCTTGCAATGATGCTGAACTTGCAGAAATGGAGTTGTTCTTGTTGCTCTTGATTCAACCACACCAAGCAATGATTAATGGAAGCACAATGGAGTTGAAATCGTGGAGAAGAAGATGAGAAAAATCAGAGAGAGTGAGAGGAGAATTCTGAAGTGAATGTGAGAAAATGAGTGTTCCTGAGAGTGGAAATGAAAAGTTAAGTTGAAAAATGAATTTGTGAAGAGAAGTTTGGTTTTATAGTGAGCTAGGAAGTGAGTTGGGTGACTGAGTTGGGTGAGTTCACTCTAACTAACTGAGTCAGTTAGTTAGAGGCGAGTTGATCTTGGTTTTTTTTATGGTGTGGGTGATGCTTAGAGTGTTATGGTGAGGATGAAGAGAATGAAGCTGCAGCAAGCAACTTGTTATACAAGTTTGTATTCTTTCCACTTCTATGCATGAGCAACACACGTGACCTGGTGAATGCAAAGGTGTTTGGCTAAATGAAGCAAAGGTTGGTGAGTGTGATCAAGCATGCGCAAGCTAATTCAATCAGCAATAAATTCCACTTGCTTTTTTTTGGTTTTATGTGACAGTTGAAGACAGATGAAGATAGGGTTGCTTGAGGATGCATTACTCCATGAAATGTGGATGGTTTGGTGAGCTCATGGGTTCATTTGAAAGAGGGGATGTAAGAGGACATGTTTGGTATGAAAAATGAATTGAAATAAGGCTTGGAAGAGGTTGAAAAATGACTTGGAATACACAAGTTTGGGAACTGGTTATGGGGCGTGGCAAGCAAGTCATGGCATGGCAACTTGGCACACAAAATTTCAGCACAATCAACATGACTTTGAACCAATATATCTCCACTATAACTTGATCAAATGGAATTTTGTCCAACATGAGTATTGAAGATGACACTACGAGGAACAACTTTGATGTTGAAAAGTTTTTCATTTGAGGCCTTTAACCATGAGAAAAATGAGTGGACATTTGGCCCACCAACTATTTGTTAAAATGACTGCGCGCGTGCCCTGAAAATCTTGGTCATGACCTAGTTTTGAACCTACTTTGCTCAAACTTTGATCAATCATATCTCACTCAATTTTTGTCCAATGGAGATGTTCCACACATGGATTTGAAGCTTAAAACAAGATCTTTTGTTGTGGCCGAGTGGAATTTTCATTTGGTGCTTCAATTTTAAATGGCCTTGGTTCAAACTCTGATGCAAAATGGCCAAAACTTGCTATTTTTAGTAACCCTACTTCATCCAAAAATGGCAACTTTCTACATCTTGAATTTTTCATGATTCCTTTGGAGTTTATTGACCAAATTTTGTACCTTGGACATATGTAACATGAATTTCATGATTTTGGGCTCAAAAAGTCAAGAGTTGACTTTTTCCTCTGATTATTTGACTTTGCCCCAATTTCTCTGATTCTTGATCTTTCTTCCAATTGAACCACTTCTAAAACCAAGTGAGATGTAATTTTCCACATACATACACTTAGGGACATATGGAATACCATGACATCAAGTTTTGTCCAAAAAATCAGAGATACCCTGATTTAATTGGAAACCCTAATCTTGACCCCCTCTGGTTAGGAGGAAATTGCACATCTTCCAAATCCAAATTCCTCAGAGTATGTTGTGTATTCTCTTAAAGGAGGATGAGAAATGCCACTTGAGGATGATTTTGGATCAATGAGCTATCTCTTTTGAGGGTTTTCCTTCAGTTTTTGAACCTCTTGCATGTTGAAGTATGTATTGCTTCAATCTCCCATTGGATCTCACTTCCTTGAGATTGTGGATGATCAATTGAGATGGTATGAGACATGAGAGACTCTTGGCTTGCCTTGAGGCAACTTGATTGACCTTTTTGTGCTTTGAATGATTCCTTGATTGTCCACCTTCCACCTGATCACATGCCCTGATGGTAAGAAGGATGCCATGCTTCATTTTTCTATGTTAAATGCAATGTAATGTTAATGAGGTGGATATGATATGATAAATGATAATGCCATGCTATGATGACAAAGAGGGAGAGCAAATTTTGGGGTATTACAGCGTCTATCCAGGTTGTGGTGAAAACTGCTCAGTTTGTTTGACAAAGGTTAATGGTTGTGATTCGTTGAAGATGGGTATTCAGAGTATGATTGATGAGGGCTATTTACAGTTTGACAGAGGTAATCATCAAGAAGAGGTTGTTAGTGAAAAGGTTGCTACTATCACCATTTCGTTCAAAACAATTACTATTTCTGGTCCGGCAAGGCCACCTCCAGTCATTATCACAAGGGCTGGACCCATTCCGTATGAAAGTTCTAAGGCTATTCCGTGGAATTACGGTGCAGAGGTGTTTGTCAATGGACAAAAGCAGGAATTAATGAATACTGCACCAGTGAGTTCTAGTTCAGAGGTTAAAGCTGAGACTGATGCTATAACCAGAAGTGGAAGAGTGCTTACTCCTGTTAATGATCAACCTAGTACCTCTAGGCAAGATAGGGGAAAACAGGCAATGGATGGTTCTGTTCAGACTCCAGTGGTTATTGATTCTACAGTGAAGCCGGTTGATGATGCTTTTTCTAAAAATGTTGAGGAATTTATGAGACTCATCCGGAAAAGTGATTATAAGATCGTGGACCAGTTACATCAGACCCCGTCCAAGATCTCTATTCTGTCTTTGCTATTGTGTTCAGAGGCTCACAGGAATGCTCTTCTGAAGGTTTTGAATGCAGCCTACGTTCCTCAAGAGATTTCTGTCAACCAGCTGTAAGGGGTTGTAGCGCATGTGAATGCGGGTAATGGCCTGGGTTTTACAGATCTTGACTTGACTACCGCTGGCAGGAATCATAACAATGCCCTGCATATTTCGATTGAGTGCCGTGGTTCATTGATGTCACATGTATTGGTTAATAATGGATCATCGTTGAATGTATTGCCCAAGAAAGCGTTAATGAAGTTGGATACCAGGGGACTTATTTGTACACCAAGTGACTTGGTGGTGCGAGCTTTTGATGGCTTGAAGAGATCTGTCTTTGGTGAGATTGTGCTTCCGATCAAGGTTGGACCAGAAGTTTTTGATGCAACATTTTATATTATGGATATTCATCCAGCGTACAGCTGTTTATTGGGTCGTCCTTGGATCCATGGTGCAGGCGTTGTAACTTCCACTTTGCATCAAAAGCTGAAATACATGGTGGATGGTCATGTAGTGACGGTGTACGGAGAAGAAGACATAATGATCAGTCAGTTGTCAACCTTCAAATACGTGGAAGTGGATGGTGAAATCCATGAGACGTTGTGTCAGGGGTTTGAAAAGGTGAAGGTTTCTGAAGAGGTTGTCCAGCCTGAAGCTATAGAGCAGCCTGCAGTGGCAAATCAACCCGAGGTTTCCATGTCTTCGTTTAAAGACGCCAAAGCTGTGGTTGAAGCTGGTAGCTCACAGAGGGGGGGCCAGGTGGTTGAAGTTCAGGAAAAGAGGGATACTTATGGATTGGGATACAAGCCATCCAAGAAAGATGGGGATCCTCCCAAATTCTATGGCCTAGTCCGTTTCACTAGTGCCGGGGTTTTCTTCGACAGGGTTAATGTCATTGAGGAAGAAGGGGACAGTGATTGTGACATAGATAGCTGGATCCGTCCTTGCGTCCCAGGAGAAAGTCTGTGCAACTGGTCTTCTGAGAGAGTCATTCAAGTGACAGGCTTCGAGTAATTGCTTTGTTTTCCTATTATGTTAATCCTGCGTTTTGCCCAAAGCGTAGTGATTTTGTTTGTAGGGCTTAGGGCTTTTAACTGTTGCATGTTTTGCTTTATCATCAATAAAGGACTTTTCACACTCAAATATTTTGATCTCTGTCTTTCTGTTTTACTTTTATGCATTAAAAACCCACATCAAAATGGCAATGTGTTTCTTTTGTTGCATACATAATAAAACATACCTCATCAATCATGCAGGTCTTTTTGTTCAGATGACACCGATCATGACTCAGCTATAGCTCGGTATGACTTTGACAATCCAATCTATCAGGCTGAAGAAGAGACTGACGAAGATTGTGAACTGCCCGAAGAGTTGGCCAGATTGTTGAAGCAAGAGGAGAGAGTCATCCTACCTCATCAGGAGGAAATTGAGATTGTGAATATGGGAACCGAGGACGCCAGAAAGGAAGTAAGGATAGGGGCTGCATTAGAAGACAGTGTCAAGGGAAGATTGATTGAAATGCTCCGTGAGTATGTGGATATCTTCGCCTGGTCTTACCAAGACATGCCTGGGCTCGATACTGATATTGTTGTACACCGGCTACCACTTAAGGAAGGTTGTGCTCCGGTCAAGCAAAAGTTGAGAAGAACTAAACCGGAGATGTCTGTCAAGATCAAGGAAGAGGTTCAGAAACAGCTAGATGCCGGTTTTCTTGCCGTGACAAATTATCCTCCATGGGTTGCTAACATCGTGCCTGTACCTAAGAAGGATGGGAAGGTCAGGATGTGTGTCGATTACAGGGATTTGAACAGAGCAAGCCCAAAGGACGATTTCCCGCTCCCTCACATTGACGTGTTAGTTGACAATACTGCTCAGTATTCGGTGTTTTCCTTCATGGATGGCTTCTCTGGGTATAACCAAATCAAGATGGCCCCAGAGGACATGGAGAAAACAACATTCATAACATCGTGGGGAACTTTCTGCTACAAAGTGATGCCCTTTGGATTGAAAAATGCAGGGGCAACTTACCAGCGGGCGATGGTGACTCTCTTTCATGATATGATTCACAAAGAGATTGAAGTCTATGTTGATGACATGATTGCGAAGTCATAGACGAAAGAAGAACATCTGGTGAATCTTCAGAAGTTATTTGAAAGATTGAGGAAATTCAGACTGAGGTTGAATCCAAACAAATGCACCTTCGGGGTGAGATCAGGAAAATTGCTGGGGTTTATTGTTAGTGAAAAAGGTATTGAGGTTGATCCTGCAAAGGTAAAAGCCATACAAGAAATGCCTGTGCCGAAAACAGAAAAAGAGGTTCGTGGTTTCTTGGGGAGATTAAACTACATTGCTAGGTTCATCTCACATCTCACAGCCACGTGTGAACCAATCTTTAAGTTGCTAAGAAAAGATCAAGCGGTCAGGTGGAATGAAAATTGTCAAAAGGCGTTTGAAAAGATTAAAGAATACTTGCAGGAACCTCCGGTCCTTATGCCACCAGTGCCAGGAAGACCTTTGATTATGTATCTCACGGTTCTTGAGAATTCAATGGGTTGTGTGCTCGGTCAACAAGACGAGTCAGGTAGAAAAGAGCATGCCATCTACTACCTGAGTAAGAAGTTTACTGATTGTGAGTCAAGGTACTCGATGCTGGAGAAAACATGCTGTGCACTCGCTTGGGCCGCTAAGCGTTTGAGGCAGTATATGTTAAACCATACAACCCTTTTGATTTCGAAGATGGATCCAATCAAGTATGTGTTTGAGAAGCAAGCACTTTCTGGTAGAATAGCCCGTTGGTAGATGGTTTTGACAGAATACGATATTCAGTATGTTTCCCAGAAGGCCATTAAGGGAAGTGTTTTGTCAGAATATCTTGCCAAACAGCCAATTGAGGACTATCAACCGATGAAGTTTGAATTTCCGGATGAGCATATCATGTATCTGAAGATGAAGGATTGTGAAGAGCCTTTGCCTGATGAAGGACCTGAGATTGGGTCTCAGTGGAAGATAGTTTTTGATGGAGCTGTTAACTCATATGGTAACGGAATCGGGGCAATCATTACGACTCCACAGGGTTCTCATATACCCTTCACTGCTCGATTAGCGTTCATATGCACCAACAATGAGGCGGAGTATGAAGCATGCATCATGGGGTTAGAGGAAGCAATTGATTTGAGAATCAAGAACCTCGATGTTTATGGTGATTCTCCGTTGGTGGTTAATCAGATTATAGGTGAATGGGAGACTCGTCGAGCGAATCTTGTTCCATACAACAACTATGCCAGAAGGTTGTTACCTTTCTCTGACAGAGTAGACTTCCATCACATTCCCCGGGTAGAGAATCAGATGGCTGATGCGTTGGCAACGTTGTCATCAATGTATAAAGTGAATCTTTGGAATGAAGCTCCTTCAATCAGAATCATGCGCTTGGACAGGCCGGCTTTTGTATTTGCAGTTGAAGGGGTATCAGATGGCAAGCCTTGGTATCATGACATCAAAGTCTTCTTGAAGAGTCAGGAATACCGAGCTGGGGCATCTTCCAAGGATAAAAAGACATTGAGGAGGTTATCAGGAAACTTCTTTTTGAACAAAGATGATGTGTTGTACAAGAGAAACTTTGACATGGTCTTGCTACGTTGTGTTGATGAACACGAGGTAGGCCTGTTAATGGAAGAAGTTCACGAAGGTTCCTTCGGTACTCATGCCAATGGGCATGCTATGGCAAGAAAATTGTTGAGAGCGGGGTATTATTGGATGACTATGGAGTCTGATTGTTTTAAATACGCCCGGAAATGTCATAAATGCCAGATTTATGCTGACAAGGTGCACGTACCGCCTACTCCTCTGAATGTTTTGTCGTCACCATGGCCTTTTGCTATGTGGGGCATTGACATGATTGGAAAGATCGAGCCGACTGCTTCGAATGGACATCATTTTATCTTGGTGGCTATTGATTATTTCACGAAGTGGGTGGAAGCAGCGTCATGTGCCAATGTCACCAGACAAGTGGTAGCCCGATTTATTAAGAAGGACATCATCTGCCGGTATGGAGTCCCGGAGAGAATCATTACTGATAATGATTCAAATTTGAACAATAAGATGATGAAGGAGCTATGTCAGAGCTTCAAAATCGAACATCACAATTCTTCTCCCTATCGTCCGAAGATGAATGGGGCTGTTGAAGCGACAAATAAGAACATAAAGAAGATTGTGCAGAAGATGGTAGTGACATACAAAGACTGGCATGAGATGTTGCCTTACGCTTTGCATGGTTATCGTACTTCGGTACGCACATCAACTGGGGCAACTCCTTTCTCACTGGTGTATGGTATGGAAGCAGTCCTGCCATTAGAAGTTGAGATTCCTTCTTTGAGAATTCTGACAGACGTGAAGCTTGATAAAGCGGAGTGGGTGCATTCCCGGCTGAATGAACTGAACCTCATTGAAGAGAAGAGATTGAAACCCATTGCGCATGGCCGGTTGTATCAAAGCAGGATGAAGAAAGCCTTTGATCAGAAAGTGCGTCCTCGGTGTTTTCAAGCTGGTGAATTAGTTCTGAAAAGGATCATTCCTCCTCAAACAGATCACAGGGGCAAGTGGACTCCAAATTACGAAGGGCCATATGTAGTAAGACAGGTTTTCTCCGGTGGAGCCTTATTACTTTCAACTATGGATGGCGAAGATTTTACGTCCCCTGTGAACGCGGATGTAGTCAAAAAATACTTTGCATAAAAGAGACCCGCTGAACATAAAAAGAAGGTTCAGGCAAAAATGGGGCATCCTGGCGAACCATAAAAAGAAAAGGTTCGGGCAAAAATTAGGGATAAAAAGAAAAAAGAATAAACCCGCAAGGTTGAAAACCTGAAAAGGCAACTTTGGCAAAAATGGTTATCCCGGTGGATTGAAAACCCGAAAAGGGCGATCCAGGAAAAAGTTAGGGATTTAAAAGCAAAGACTACGATCCGCGTTCGATCTGTGATCACTGTTTACGCGTGGAAAATTTGAAGGAAAGGAATCAGTCCAGTCAATCATCTTCAAAGGCCAAAGTATCTGCGGATAAACAAGTCATATGGGTTATAGCTGAGTCGAGTCATGGTGGATGTCTGTTCCCCACATTGCCGACATTTGTTTTTTCTTTTGCTTTTTGCGCAATTACCTCTTTTCAGGAATTGCTTCCAGATGTAAATGCCTATTTACAGGCCAATTCATTCAATAAATTTTGCATTTCAATCAAAGAGCTTTTGTTTTGTTTTACCTGTTTTGTTTGCGAAAATGTCCGATATTTTTTATAAAAACATTACATACTAAAATGTTGAGCTCTGTGAAACAAGTTGGAAAACAGTGGCAATTGCTTAGGTAACAGTCACTAGGATGATAATCAAAGTAATCATTTTTGCATGTAGACCTTTCTGTTGGTTTTGCAGGATGACAGGTGTATCTCTCCAGTAGAGCTCTCCCCAACTTTGAAGCTTAGTTTTCCTCAGCAGTTTGCTGCTCTCCCCAGTAGAGTGGTTCTCTCCAACTTTGAAGTCTGATCGTCCTCAGCAGTTTATTACTCTTCCCCATCAGAGTATCAAGGATCATCTTCCTCAACAGAGTATAGAGAGGTAATTCCCCCGAGCGGAGTCATTGAGGATCGTCCCCCTCAGCAGGATATGAGAGGTTTCCCCCAGCCGGAGTTGTGATTTGGCTCACCTTTCTTTAGAAAGTGATGTCTCCCCACAGAGTATGGGGCAGTTGTTTTTCTCAGCTAGCCAGGAAACAGTGTGTTTATCCCCTAGCAGAGTGGATGTTGACAACTACTTTCTCCCCCAAGCGGAGTTGTTGAGGATCGTCTTTCTCAACAGGAGTACGGAGGATTGTATACCTAGCCGAAGTTGTGTTTGGATTACTATTCCCCAGCAAGCATTCAGAAGTTGATTGCTCTAAGGTGGATGTTGTGGTATCTCGAGCAGAAACTTCGTAGACAAAGATGTTATTATCCCCGAAGAGTCCTGGTGTCTACTTGCCTCAGTTGGTCGGAAAGTATAGTTTCAACGACAATGGCTTTATCAAATCCCCAGCAGGGTAAGGGTAAAGTTACTTCCCTAACAGCAGATTAAGCTCACTGGTATCCCCAGCAGGTCTTAAGTCCAATCGTTTTTGGCAGGCATCAAATCCAAGTGCTGAAACAGTTGGACATCCCCAGCGGAGGAGTTTCCATCTTCAGTATTCATCTCCCTCCCCAGATGAGTGGTATTCTCTCGAAGTTTCGTCCATCTCCAGCAGAGTTGTTGATCTTGATATTCCCCAACAGAGTGGGTATTCTCTCGGAGTTCTGTCCATCTCCGGCAAAATTGGTGTTTGCAATCTTTCCTAACAGGGTGAAGCGTTCCTCAGCAGGACCTCTTATTTCGGAGGACAATTTATTTTGTCATCCCCGATGGAGTTTGCCTTTGCCTTCAGCATTTATTTTGTTGAGGCGCCTCTTTTACATTGCATAAGCATTTGTTTTGCATGGCATTCTCCCAAACGTGTAGCATTTCCACTTCGTGTGGAGCATTACGGCAAAATTCAAACATATGCATCCGAAGCATAAGCCAGGTTTGAGTTTCCTTCATCAGAGAAGGTGCATTTCAGGAGATATCTTTTGACTTTATTCCAAAAGTGTTGGGTTAGTCATTCAAAGCAACATTTAACATTCCCTTGCAGAGTTGTCTGCCAGGATCGTTAACCTGTGATTTATTTTTACCCCTTCGTCCAGGTGGTCCTTTGGTTTATCCCCCCCAGATTTTCTTTGCTGTCAGACACCCGTCCGTGTTTCCTTCGGCACCTGTCCATGTTCGAACAGGTATGATTTCAATACCCGTCCGTATTGACCTTTTGATGGCACCCGTCCGTGTTGCATTTCAATCCCCAGAGAGGTCGCCTTACCCCTTTCTTGTTTCAATACCCGTCCGTATTGACCTTTTGTTGACACTCGTCCGTGTTACTTTCCACTCCCCAATGAGATTAATCCCCAGTAAACTTATCTTTTTACACCCGTCCGTGTACCTTTTCGATACCCGTCCGTATTGAATCTTTTCAGCACCCGTCCGTGTTTGAACTTCTGTTTCAATGCCCGTCCACATTGACATTTGGAACTCGTCCGTGTTCTTTCAGCACCCATTCGTGTTTGAACCTTTGTTTCAATGCCCGTCCGTGTTCTTTCAGCACCCGTCCGTGTATGAACTTTTGTTTCAATGCCCGTCCGCATTAACATTTAGTACCCGTCCGTATTGAATCTTTTTTACACCTGTCCGTGTACCTTTTCGACACCCGTTCGTATCTGATATCTTTGATTCCTTGAAACATGTCCGTGTTTATTCCCAGCATAGCTAACACTCGTTTGTGTTTATTTCATGATATTTCAATACATTGTTTGTATTGGTTTCCAACACTCGTACGTGTTGTGACAGTGCATCATTTATTGCTTGTTCCCCAGTGGAGTCGTCCCTCCTTTGAGGATTGCAAATTTCAGGTTTCTTTTGGTATTCAATCCCCATGTACCTTGAATGTCTGAAAGCGGTTGCTATCACTCCTTCAGGTCCAAGTTGATTGAATAGGGGCAGCTGTAACACCCCAAAATTTGCCTTGTTGTCTTTAGCTATTGGCTTATGTTTCTTTTCATTTCTTGCATTTGCATGGTGCATAGAATTGGTTCTTAGCATGGGATCAAGGTACTTGGTCCATATTCTCAAGTCTCAAGCTTCAAGGTGGCTCATGGGGTTCATCATATCTTCTTAAGATCAAGATGGGCAAAGGATTTCAAGTGAATCTTTCTCTCCTAATCAGAGGGACCAATTAGGGTTTTTGGGATCCAGAGGACTTCTTGAAGGGGCTTTGTGTGTTCAAGCATGGTGCCATGAGGTCTTTGTCCTCACAAGTGTTCATGGATGGAGATTTGGTAGGTGATTCATGGTGAGGGATGTTCAGTGGATCAGTTGCTTATGAACTAAGCAAAAGTCAACTGTAAAGGAGAAAGTCAACTATGGAATTTTGAGGTTCTTTTCATGGTTTTCAAGGTCTCACATCCTCATATGGCCTTCAATTGTCAAGATTCATGCCATTCATCAAGAATCAAGAGTTTGTGCAAAAGTTACTAAATTTGGAAAATGACCTATAATGAGAACTTTCCATTTTTGGCAGTTTTTTCACCACATTCAACTTGACTTTTCATCATCAAGGAAGCTCAAAATGAATTTCCCTCCAACATGAAAGTTGAAGATCTTTCTCTCCCATTTCCAAAAAGTACTAGATGGTTTCCATACCATCTGTAGAACTCAAGTTATGGTCAAAAGATGGCAAGGTGTTTTTAGGGGTTCTCACATGTATCACTTTTTCCACCTTTGGTATTTTGGTTCAAAATGAGTTGTAAGGGCTTCTAATGACTCAAGTCAGATTATCACACTCAAGTACACTTCATTTGACACAAGTTTGGCTTTTGAATCAAGTTATTTCACGCCATATTTCTCATTATTTTCACATTATGCAAAATTGCAAATGGATTCAAATCTTATGAACCAAGTCATTGCAAGGCCCAAATTCAATTCAGAGGTGATCAATAAGTAAATTAGAGGTGAATCATGCTGATTAAAATGACTTAGCACGTGTGGTTTAGTGGATACAACTCAAAATGCATTTTTGCAAATTCATCCAAATCTCATTAACCAAGGTTCTAATCACTTGCTAATCCTAATCAGTGGAATAATCAAGAGTATATAGGCTTACTCATACCCTCACAGCTAGGTCAGCGACTCTCATTTGCTCAGTTTTAATTTTTTGCTCTCACACTTCCTCTCTTCGAAACTCATTCTCCTTGGAGTTTCTTTGAGATTTCTCTTCACATTCTTGATCAGTGAAGAGAATAGAGCAAGAATCAATCACTGGTTGGAGCTCATACTGAGGTTTTCACCAAGTTCCATTCAAGAGGATTCAAGTTCAAACTTCAAGATCTAGCACGATTTCAAGCTCTAGTTGCATTTATTTTGCAACTAGAGGTTCCAAGGAGTAGATCTGCAGTTTTTGGAGGGATTTCTTGGAGGATTTCAAGCTCTACAAGGTTCAGGTTGGTGAATTTTTCATGCTCTTAGAACTTGGATTTTAGATGTGCATAATGATCTGTGATGTGTGCTGAGCATGATGATCTATTTTGTTTTGATTTTGGACGTCTATCATGGATGTATTTGGTGATTTAAGTTTTGGATCCAAACTTTATTTTGTTCGATTTGCATTGTATGTGGATTGTTTGATAAAATGAGCATGATATTTGTGATCCTCATGATTTTCTGGTCAAAATGGTATACTCGTTTGTCATTTCTAGAAGAGTTTTGGTTGCAGCTCACCGGAGAGGGTGACCGGAGCCCTAGCTCCGGCGACTGGTTATGATTTCCGGCCAGTGGAGGTTTTTGTGAGGAAGACACAATCACCACCGTCCGTCACTTTGATCAAGTGGTTCTCATATTGCCACGTTTTTATTTTCTCTGATTTTATTTAATGATTACATGTGTGCTTTTCCATACGTGTTAACATGTGCCTTTGATCCTAGCCACACATCTTAATTACTTTTTAAATGTTTGATTTAATCTGGTGCGTTGTTTTAATCATGTGGATATTATTTTGACAACACATTAAAATGTACATGTGCTGCTCACGTGGTTTTCTGTGGTGTGCTGAATGATTGTGTGCGCGCGTGTTTACTTGATTATGGTGTGCTTGGTGATCTGAACCATTGATCATGATTGCTTTTGGATATGTTGACTTGTTGTGAAGCGTGAGATTAATCCATTGGCTGATATTAAATCTGATGTTTGACTGATTCCATTGTTTCCTCATTGACTTCGCTAGTGGACTTTGGCCTTGGGCCTTGCTTTTTGCACCCCTCCTTTGGGCCTGTTATTATTTTTCAACGTGTTTGTGTTGCTGATTACACCCTCCTAGTTTATTTCTTTATTTTTATTGTTATTATTTGATTTGCTTTGCATTTTAATTGTTAAAATTATTTTTATGCATCCAAAAATCCTGAAAAAAATCTTGAAGCTTGTTTTTAGTTCTATAAAATTTTTTCAAATTTTATTTTCTTTTTTTATTTTATTTTATGCCTCTGATTTAATTGTTACATTATTTTCTTTGTGAATTGTTTCTTATTTGCACACTTCTACTTGTAGAATTTATTTCTCATCATCTATACATGATCTGCATCTCATTCTTTTTGCATTTGTTAGATGACATATTGAAGTACATTAAAACATTTTTGTTTCATTTTTAAAAATTTTTCATATTGCATTTTAGTCCCTCTCTTTTGCATATTGAATCATGTTTCCTATGCGATCTTTGCCTAATTATTTGAGGTGCTTAACTTGTGAATTTTTGTGAGATCTTTTGGCATGTGATTAGTATCTGACTTAAGTCATTTGTGTTCTGATTTCAAAAATTTTGAATGTCATTTGATGCATGTTTGATTATTTGTGACTAAGTGAATTATGCATGATTATATCTTGACACCTCTTTTGCACAAGTTGACTTGCCATGTCCATTTGCTTGAGTTTCTTGCTGGTTCTTTGTATGTACTTTTGATATAATGTCTACCCTTGGTTGAGGTCCTTTGGGACTTAATTTTGCACTTTGTGGATCTTGTTTGGTGTTGCCTAAGTGTTGGAACTTTGAGCTTACTTTTGTGAATTTTCTTTAGTGCATGTTGCTCCATGTTTTGATCTTCTCTTGCATATGTGAATGGTTGATGATAATATGATCTTGGTTCTCACCTTATTTCATCTTCATCTTGTCTTTCTCATTTCATTTTGATATGAAGTCCATGTGTGTTTAATTGTGCATTTCATTCAAGTATGCTTGCATCTTTTCATGTTTATCTTTGCATGCTTACTTGAGTGGTTTTGCGTTGGTCTTTGAGACTTGTTTGTTGATATGAGTTGGACATTTATGATATAATGTGCTTGCTGTCATTTATTGTATCTCATCTTTTCCTTCTCATTCTTCTTCTTCTCTTTCACTCTCTTCCTCCCATGGATCTCAAGACTTGTTTAAGTCTTGGATTCTTTTCCCCTTAGAGCTACCTAGTCCAACTTAATTTTTGATTAAGCTTGGAGTAGGATTAGCATTAGGCTTTAGGTAGTCGTCTCTCCTAAACCTCACTAACCATAGGGTATCCATGCATGATAACACTAGGACTCTTAGTTTCCCTTTAGAGTTTCCTTTGGGTCGTCTCTCTTCTCATCTCAAAACTTCTTGAAAACACTTAATAAATATAACGTATATTGCGCCCGAGCCTTAAGTGTAGGAAATGAAGAACGAGGGGTCTCCTCTCCTCTTCTAGATTGTTTAGCATACGTCCTATTTGGGGGCGACCATGCGATTCACTCGTTCCCGCATGGTAGACTTTGGTGCAATGTAAGTTACGAACTAACTTAAAACACTTCTGTCTAAAAAACACCAAACAAATTCAAATCTTTTTTGTCCTTCGGGATTGTTGGGTTTCAAACTTCATTTTCAGAAAAGAGCTCGTCGCTCACGTAAAAAAAACACTTACCCATCCGTGGTCGTATCCACGAACTACATTAGCTCTGATTCCTCTCTCTCGTCCGATTGAGGATATGTAGGCACAAGACAGCGATTGTCTTGGCGAGCAACCTTCCCCCACAGTTCCCGTCCGAACTACGTTGACTCTGACTTTCCCATTGCACTGAGGGAGTACGTAGGCCTAGGAAAACGATACCGTCCTATCGAGTCACTTCTTTTTCTTTTCTTCTTCGTTTCTCCCTTCTTTCTGTTCTCGTTTCTTCGCCGGTTCAGTAGCAGTGGAGCTCCAGACGACGACACCCTTTGATGAGACAACAAGCGTGGATCCCATCGAGTACGATGGATGTGTTGGGTGCTAACACCTTCCCTTCGCGTAACCGACTCCTGTACCCGTTTCTCTTGGTCGCGAGACCATGCTTTTCCCTTCTTTCAGGTTTATGCAGTGTTTCCTTTCCCTCTCTTGGGATAAATACACATTGCTGGCGACTCTATTTTTTCCGCGCCACTCTCGCGTTTGTACCGTTGGATGCGAATCTTTCGGGAGCGACAGCTGGCGACTCTGCTGGGGATATGAGCTTGACCTCTTGCCACTTTCTCAATAGTTTTGGATCTAGAAAACTGGACCACACCCCTGTTTATCAAAATCTGAACACACCCTTTCAGTCTTCGACAGTGATTAGGATTAGTTTCACAAATAGTACACTCCTCATGAAGACCTTTAAGAATCCCATGTTCATTCAACTTCTTAAACACAACAGTCATTGGAGTTTTCACTTTGTCGACATCTCTGATCAATTTATCCCCTTGATTGCCTTCAACCGTGTTAACCCTCAGTCCACCATGAGTTGGCAAAGGATTAGTCTGCACATTGGGACGCTCTTCAGCGAATGTCAAAATCTTCTGATCAATTAGCTCTTGTACTTTAGTCTTGAAATCAATATAATCCACAGTAGTGTGTCCTATGTAGCCAGAATGGTAAGCACATGATGCATTAGGATTATGTTTCGAGCCATAAGGAGGAATTACAAGTGCGATCTCTTTTTGTACAATTACCCCTTGATGGACAAGATAAGGAAACATTTATGTGTACGACACGAGAATTTTATCAAAGTTTGGACGCTTGCAGTTGCTCTGATTTTTGTTACCTTGTCTATTCTATTTTTGATTTCTTCTATTTTGCTGAGATTGTTGGCTTTATGGCTATTGATTATGAGAAGTCTGAGCCTGTTGTTGTGGTTGATACTGATATGGTGTTTGTTGATATTGAGCAGCAGCTACATAAAGATATGGATAGTATGGCATGAGAGCCATATGAATATGATTCTGAGGAGGGGCTTTTGCCATTACATCATTCATATCACCTTATTTCTTCTTTGCATAGCTTCTCTGAGGTTTCTTGTTGGTTGGTTGTTGAGTAGCGGCACCAGAAATCTTACCAATCTTCAACCCGTTTTCAATTCTTTCACCAATAGTCACAATGTCGGCAATGTTCGAAGAAGAACTTCCCACCATTTTCTCGTAATACAACCCTTGTAATGTCCCCAAGAAGATGTCAACCAACTCTATATCAGAGAGGGTGG
Source organism: Lathyrus tuberosus (assembly GCA_022829125.1). Lineage (NCBI taxonomy): Eukaryota > Viridiplantae > Streptophyta > Magnoliopsida > Fabales > Fabaceae > Lathyrus > Lathyrus tuberosus. Next base: position 6,434,359 of record JALAZF010000121.1, read on the forward strand.
GCCACACTCGAGAGGCCATTTCCCGCCACCTTTGCGCGTATTCTTTGAAGGTTTCATTTGTCTGTTGAGACTGATTCTACAATTATAGCCTTGTAGGAGCAAAATCGAGGTTATACTTGTTCTGTTTCAGGAAAGCTTCTGATAAGTCTTTTCAGGAAAGAATCTTGTTATGCTCGAACCCCATATACCAGTCCAAAGAAGCTCCAGACAAGCTATCTTGGAAACAATGAACCAGTAATTCATCATTGTCAATATAAGATGCCATCTTTCTGCAGTACATGGTCACATGACTTCGAGGACAGCTCAACCCTTTGTACTTTGGCAACTCAGGAATCTTGAACTTCTGTGGTAATACGACATTTGGAACCAAGCACAAGTCCTTGGCATTCATGCCAAAAGCAGAAAAACCTTCAATAACTCTGATTCTCTCATCTAACAGTTTGTAATCTGCAGGCTTAATCTGATCAGTAGACCTAACAAGAATATGTGGATTTGGGAACTGAGACGCAGCCAGAGTAGGCACTTGAGGAGAAGCAAATTGAGACGGATACACCAACCCAAAGTTGACCATCTGACCAGAAGTCTGACCTATCTGAACACCATACGGATAACCATGAGGAGGTACCACAACAATGAAGGAAGCCCTAGGGCAGGGCATTCCAAAATGGATATTCTGAACAACAGTCTGAGTAGGTTGAGACAGAACCAGAACACGAATAGGAGGACCTCTGTACATAAGCTCATCTTTATCAAGAGTCTCAACATCAGTTGGCACAGGAGTCTGGCGAGCTTGTACTTGAGTACTTTCATGATCATCATTATTCATTACAAGAGGTGGAAGTGGAGTAGGCATGCCCCATGGGTAAGCAACATAGTTCCCATTAGGCATAGGCATAGCAAACGGTTGATAAGTCACAAAAACACCACCATTGGCAATCTGAGGAGTGAAGTTTGGAGGCATTCCCCATGGATAAGCAGCAGGAAGCCTACTTGGACCAGGCTGAGAGCATGGTGGATTGACAGCAGGTTGAATCACAGTTTCAACTGGCATTTCAACAACAGCAGGAGTAGAGTTAACAGCAGAAGTGACAAAGTTTCCTTGTAAGCAACATTCTTACCTTGAAACAACAGAAGTAGCAGCAGTAGCGACGTCCTTCTGAGCACGAAGGAACTTTATGATAACATCCACGTTGGTCTAGAACTGATACATCCTACCTTGAAACTGAGCCAAAGTTTCCTTGTAAGCAGCATTCTTAAGTTCATAGTCAGCCATGATCTTAGACTTGCTTGATCGAGTGAAATAGTGATGTCGAATCGTCGTCTTGCTAGAAGGTGGAGGTGGACGGTGTAAGCATTTTGTTTTTCTAGATGAGGGACGTGCATATGTATGCATGAATGAATGAAATGCATGCAAAAATAAAATTTTAATTCCAGGAATTCTCGAGCTTTATCTTTGTTAACATTAATCATGAAGGATACAAGTAAAGGCACAAAGATAAAATTGGCAAGAAAACTTCTTATTCATTCAATAAGGGAAAAAGTACAAGTCAATACAACTCAAAGATCTGCCTTTTGCGCTACAACAAGATCAACCTAGATCCTATAAAAAACCACCCTATAAACAGATAAGAAATGAAAAATGGCCCATGGAGTCTTGCATGGTAGTACATCAGCATGCGCGTCCTTCAACAATCCTGGCAGGTCTTCCAGCGCGTGCTCGGCAAATCTGGCTAAGCGAGCATGCCTCTCACTCCAATACTTCGCATCCTTCAAGAGGTTACGCATCAAAGAATGATTAGGTCCTTGAACGAGATCTTGTAGAAACACCTCTTTATGATCCAAGAGGACATGCAGATGGCGGCTTTGTCTTTCCCACTGAGTACTCTCTGGGTTGAGCTGACTGATTTCCTCTCGGTTTTGATGCGCTTGGTCTTGCAGCTTCTGGATATCACTGAAAGCTCTGTCGAGCTCGGCTTAACATTGAGAGAGGTCTTTCACCAACTAGGTAGTGCAGTGTTGTTCACTCTGCATCTTTGTCTTGTATTCTGATAGCTTTCCTCAGAGCTCTCCAAGTTGCTTCTTGTAACTCAATTCATCTTTGTAGGCTTGATACTGAGTGATGGCGAGTTGCCTTTTCTTCGAGGCGAGTCCATCACAGATACCTTTCAGAGTATCACCTACTTTCCCCCGTTTGTTCTGTTCGATTTCCACCTCTTTGAGCATGCGTTCCCTCTTCTGATGGAGATCAATCTGTAAGATTTATTTTTCGGATGCGACCTTATTAAGGTTGAACCGAAGATCAATATTCTGCTTCTTTAACATCTCAATAGTTTGCTTGAGTTGGTCAACTTGAGAAGGAGGAACAATGACAGGTTCAGGAAGCTTAACGTTCATGGAAGGCTCATAAGGAAACGACAACAAGATCTCTTTGACTCTTTCCTTGGCCCATTGTGTGTAGGCTTCTTTTGCTATGCAGTTCTTCTTACCCAACTCAGCTCTTCCTTTATGGTCAATCCGTGTCCAGACAACATTAAACCTCTTCAGTAATCCCAAGTTATCAACCCCCTAATGAAAGATGAACTCTTCCACTCTCTCAAGATATGGCTTGTCAAGCATAGGATACCCCAATTGGCGGAACGCTAGTCTCGGATTGTAGTTAATCCCTCCCTTTGTTCCTAGGAGTGGCACATTGGAGAATTTACCATAATGAATAATGATTCTGGTGTTGTCATAGACTCGAGAATACCAAGAGACGTCATCGGAAATCAGAGACATGATCCTTTGAGACCATTTGAGATTTCCCTTGTTCTCGACGAAGGGACCCTCCTGCGGTAGGTGAGACATGAACCAGCAATATAGCAGAGGAGCACAATAGACAATAGTTCCTTTCTTCTTTTCATTCCTTGAATGAATAGAATAATAGGTATCATCCAGAAGAGTAGGAACAAGATTCTTGGTCAAGAAGATACAGATAGTAGCTTGATCCATAAAATCTTCCATGTTTGAAAACAACACGATCCCATACACAAGAAAAGTAAACACAACGTTGAAGGCACTCCAACTTCCAGCCTCAGCAAAAGAAATAGCTTTATCTACTAGAAAATTTAAAGTGAACCTTCAAGTACCACCCTTAGTTTTGAGATTAGCATCCACATCCTTCTTAACAATTCAGAGAGCTTCAACATTAAGGTGAGGTTTCAGACATCCATTGGTATAGATGAAGGGAACTTTATTCGTGATCTCAAACCCCAAGATCTGATAGTACTCCTCAAGAGTTGGCACTAACTGATAATCCTGAAATGTGAAGCACCTTAGTGGCGGGTCATAGAACTGAACAAGCGTATGGATGGCCGTGACGTTTACTTCAGTGTTGAGGATGGTCAAAAGATTACCATAGTCATCCTTGAAAACAACTCTATGATCCTCAGTCAGACGAGATGCTAAACCTCTCAAAGTCTTAACCTTAGGTTCCACAAACTTGTTGCTATAGATACCTCTGCAACCAGTACTCATCTTCTTTTGATTACGTCAACAAGGATCAAGCTCTCGAATACCCTGGAAATGCACATGGAAAAATTAATTGATATGATGAAATGATATGCAACACAAGAATTAAGAAGTCAACACATTCTGAATAATCTGGATAATCTGCATATATAACTCTGTGTAGGTGGAAAAGTCTGATGTGTACAAGAGAACAAATGGTATGAAGAGTCTTGGTTTCCTGCAAAAACCCAATATCCTCTCACATGTGTGTTCTAGTCTTCCAAAGGTGGTCCCTAGAAGGTCTCCCAGAGTCATGGAATCAAGTAAAAATGCCCTTCCGTAGCGAATTCTTGCAGGACAAAAGTATTCTAAAGTGAAACTAGTCTAGGTGTGACTCTCGTGACAACCCAACACGTGAAACGCAAGCGACACGACTATCCATGATTTTATCCTATGTGTATGCTCAAGCCTGGGTATAGAGCTTATCTCTCAAGTAGCGTCAACCAATCCCAACAACAACAGAATATATAGCAGATATCTAGAGTATGCAGCATATAAACATTTAAAGCAGTGACAAAATGCAATAAATAACATAAAGATAAAGCAAGTAAAGCATAAATATAAACACCCAAACAGACAAGAAAACAAACAAAACTAGGCGAGACCCCAACTTATAAGAGCAAGGAATCCCCAGCAGAGTCGCCAGCTGAAGCTAGCAGGATTATACCTGAGCACATCACACACTCGGCGATACAATAGAGTCTCCACCGAACTTTATTTATTCCAAAAGGAAAGGAAAAATATTGATAAAACCCAAAGGGAAGAGAAACGGGTAAGGGAGTCGGTTATGCGGGAGGAAGGTAATAGCACCCCACGCATCCGTCGTACTCGATAAGAACCATTCAGCTTGCTTCTAGGCTCGAATGGGTGTTCTATCTAAAGGTTTACTCGCTAAGAAGGGAAGGAAAAGGAAAAAAAAGAAAGTGCTCGCGGAAGATTGGGGCCCTCATGCGTACGTATCCATATAGTGCAATAAGGAATTCTAAGCTCTGTAGTTCATGGAACCAGGGAAAGAAGGGGGAAAGATGGCTCACCAAGGTTTTACAATCTTGTGCCTACGTATCCTCATAGTGCAATGAGGAATTCAGAGCCTACGTAGTTCGGAGAACTAAGATAGAGAAAGAAAGGGAAATGGTGTCAAAACCAAGAGCGAAAAGCAAAGAAACAGTGTCGAAACCAAGAGAAAGAAGTAAGAGGTATGAATAAGGAAAGGGACAAGAGCAAAGAGATAAAAGCAAGGAGTAGGAGCAAGGGTGTTATAACCGAGACTCGGTGTTTAACCTAAAGAAGAAGACAGAAGTTACTGTACTGGGGGGAGAAAGAAGAAGATCTTAACCCTGGTTGGGGAAAAGAAAAGGAAAGAGAACTCGATATATTAACTTACAGGCCGTGGTTAACCAAAAAAGAGAGTTTGACTCTACTGGAGAGAAGGAAAATAACTGGTCTCTGCTGAGGAAGAGGAGAATTGGTCTTTTAACTGACAAGCGGTGGTTAACCGAGGATCAGAGTACTTTAACTAAAAGGAGATGTTTGACCCACAAGGGATTTGGTGTTTTAACTGACAGACTGTGGTTAACCGAAAAGAGGATAAAAGTTGGTCTTTTAACCGACGGACGCTGGTTAACCAATGAAAAGGGTGTAGAACCAAGGGAAGGTGTTAACCTAAAAAGAGACTCGGTATGTTAACAGACAGACGGTGGTTAACTGAAGAAAAAGGGATTGGTTGGTCTTTTAACTGACAGGCAGTGGTTAACCAACGAAAAGGGGATTGGAACCAATAGAGGGTTGCTTACTCCACCGGGGATTTCGGTATGTTAACATACGAACTGTGGTTAACCGAAGAAAGAAAAGATTGCAACTTTGCTGGGGAAGAAGAAGGTTGGTTTTAACAGGCAGACTGTGATTAACCAGAGGAACGGGTGTTGAACTAAGAGAAGTTTGTTAACCCAAAAAGGAAGATTGGTTTTAACAGGCGGACTGTGATTAACCAAAGGATTGTGTGTTGAACCAAGAGAAGGTTGTTAACCCAAAGAAGAAGAAAGATTCGGGGTATGAAATAGTGACCAAGGATCGACTCAAGAGACACTACAGTCTGAGGATAGAGGCGACTATTCCAGGCACATGGTCATTCGTCCCCTACCAAAAATAGTCAGAATAAGGGTAGGAATTTCCATTCTCATTCCTTCTCTAGCACTCAAAGCATAGTGCGGAAATTGAAACCGACGGAGGAACAACGCAATTTGTACAGTGCTCCTATTCGTTGTGCAGAAGTCCGGCTAAGCAGGGGACCAAGAGAGAAAAGCTCTAAAGAGATCCTAAAGAAGAGAGCGGGAGCCAATTAACTAATCGAAACGAGGTTTCGATAAATTAATTAAAGGGAAGAAAAATGCCAATAATCTTTCAAGCGAGTCGAAAGATCATCAAAGCAAGTGTGCAAAATAATGTTGAACTAGATTAAATTTTCTCAAAAATAACAAATCTAATGAATCAAATTGAAATTGCAAAGTATTAACAAGAACAAGCTAGCATGCATTACTAAGCATAATCATGTTAACACATAAGCAAGAATGTGCAAAAAGTGCTTCAAACATGTGATAAAAGTACAAAATAATCAAAGAAAATCATGAAATTAATAAAGCAAAAGTCATGGCAAGTAGGTACTGACCTAAAACTGTGGCATTGGTATGAATACAAGTAAGCATGGGAAAGTACACAAGAGAAATATGCAAAACAATCCCAAACAGCAAGATTTTTGCAAAAGTTGTCAAGTGTAATCGATTAACATCCTGCCGTTAATTGATTACACAGTGCCAAAACTATGTTCTGAGGCGCAGGCAAGGGTGTAATCGATTAACCTACTGGTGTTAATCGATTACCACTATAAAAATAGAAGAAACAGAATTTCAAAAAGCACTTTTCAGAATCACTTATCGCATGTAATTGCAGTGGATCATAGCATAGAAGTAGATGCAAAATTCATGTTAATTCAAAGAAATTGAGAGCTAATAGAATCAAACATGCAAGGCAAGTATTCAAGTAGCAAAGCATCAATTAAGAACTATATTGCAAAAACGCAAAATTGATCAAAACGATAAATTAAGCAAGATTCACTAACCTACAAGGCTGAGATTTACCCTAGTAATTGTTATAATCACAATGTGATGAAGAGAAGCTTAGAAAACCAGAAAATACAGAGATCTCTAGCAATCCGTATCGAGAAAACCGGAGATAATGCGATAATTGCTCCAGATCCGAATTTGCACCAAAACTCCTTTAATGATCAACTTCCAAAGATTGAATTGAAGTAAATGATTATGTTGCTGCTGAATTCAGAAGTGAAATGAAGAGGAATGTAGGTCTAGCTCAAATAATAGCAAGCTTTAATGCAAAGCTTGATAAGCTTTAATGGTGGAATAAGCTCTAGTTAGGTTTAGGAAAGAAGATTGTGATTGAGAGAGAGAGTGCTGCAGAAAATTCAGAGAATGCGAGTGGAATTTCAGAGAAAAAATTAGAGAATGATCAAGGACTCGTTGCATCAAGGTGAGGGTTTTTTTATATATAGCATATGCTTTGAGTGAGTGGAGGTTTGGAACTTGGTTTGAAGGTAGTTAAATGAGGTTTGGCATTTGGTTTGGAGTTAGTTAGATCCAACTCACTAAGTTAGGGTCTAACATAGTTAGTTATTGGCTAACTCGGTTGGAGAATCTCGATGCAACTCCATGATCAAATGGTCCAAATGAGTGGAAATGAGGGTGTATGGTGAACATTAATGATAGTGAGGTAGTGTAGCAAATGTAGTTGATATTTTATGGTGTAATCACATGTCTAGAACCTTCCACAAGATGCTAGAATGATGTAGACAAAAGGAATAGAGTGGTAGAAGCTGCAGTGCTGAGAAATCACCAAAACTCTGCAAAACTTGCAGGTGTAATCGATTAACCATATCCTGTTAATCGATTACACAGTGCTAAATTTCCCTTGTTTGGCCTGAAATGAATTTTCTTGGACGTGGTTCTGTGCTTCGACCCCTTGCTTTGATAAATAGGCATAAAAATCCTTATGTTTAGCCTGTATTGATATTGTGATGACTCTGTGGGGGATATGATCATAACCTCGAGATTCTGGTGGGGATTTGAATAGATACCTGCAATGAATTCACAGATAAAAATGCTGATGTGTATGTAGGGAATACAAGTACATATGCTTATGCAAAAAGGTAAAAGGGAGAGGTTAAATTTTGGGTTACGATAGTGTAACCGATTACCATAATCCTGGCAACCGATTACACTGTTGACATAAGGACTTTTCTACAACTTTTTAAAACCAAAATCACTTTTAAGTCAACCCCAAAACCCCATTTTTATACCATTCGATTAACACATATTTTTACCCCAAAAATCACTTTTCTAAACATCAAAACTTCAAATCTTTTCACAAAAGTACTCATAACTTTGAGTTCTGACTCTGACTCGTAACAACATCAACCATACAACATCAATATCATACAATCCAATCAATCACATGATTTCAACCACAACAAATTCAACAATGCAGCATTCTAACATCACTCTCAACATCAACATTCCATACATGATTCATCAAGAATTCAATCAATCATCAAATCATCCAAAATCATGATTAAAGAAGAATACACAAACCCTACATGGTATAATCTGCCCACCATTCATCATGATCACCCTTAGATAATTAGAACCCCACCCTTACCTTAGAGTTCTTGCACAAGGATTCTTTCTACCTTAACAATGGAAGCCTCTTCTCCTAGCTTTTCCTTGCCCTGACTCTCTTCTCAACTTTCTCTTGTTTTCACGATCAAAACAATTATGTCCCTCAACTCCCTAAATTCTTATTCTTATTATTATTATTATTATTATTATTATTATTATTAATATTCTCATCCAAATAATAATAATAATAATAATAATACTAATTATTTAATTCGAATAATATCAACCCTATATTATTTAAATAAATAATTAATAACTAGTTGTACTAATTAGCTTTACCATCCACACCACCCATCTCTACTCAATTACTCTCACACCCTTCTACCTTTAGAGTTTATTCTTAAGGCCTCCACCCTTCACTACAGGGTACCCCCAACATAATAAAACACACATAATCACATACATACACACAACATCAGATAATTTAATTACAAAAATAATCAAAATAAATTGGGGGGTTATAGGTTTCCCAGCACGCATTCGTTCGGCGGGAGCGGAGGCAGCAGGTTCTGGAGGTACCAGGTACATCTGGTAAGGCAGAGGCGTCGACTTCTGGGGAGCACTCTACTCCTGGGGCTCGACCTTCACCTCAGGCTTCTCCGATTTCAATCAGGCCAAGTCACTCCACCTTCTTCTTCTTCCCGTAGGAGACGGGATTCACCAACTGACGTGTTACTTCCCCCCATCCTCTCGCAGGCGTCATGATGCATCAGTTCCACCTCCTGTTGACCTGATGCCACCTCCCGTTGAGGATCCTGCTAATCCATTGCCACCTCCAGAGGGTGAGGTTGCTGAAGATGCTTTGCCAGAGGGATTCGGAGGAAGTCCATCTGATATATCCCTATTTCCTCCATATCCAGACCACACTGCCAGATATATTTGGGATGGAGAGGTAGCATTAATTTGATTTTTGATTTATTTTTTTAGGTTAATTTAGATTGCTGACATTGATTATTTATAACATTGATTATTACTGATATTGATTATTTTGGGAAAATTGCAGGTGAGTGATCCCTTGAAGTTTCTGGACCACGTGTCGCTCCCGGGATTTTCATCCAGGTACAAACGCGAAAGTGGCACCGAAACAGAGTCGGCAGCAATGTGTATTTATCCCAAGAGAGGGAAAGGAAACACTGCATAAACCTGAGGGAAAGGATAGAGTATGGTCTTGCGACCAAGAGAAATGGGTTCGGGAGTCGATTACACGCGAGGAAGGTATTAACACCCCCACGCGTCCATCGTACTCGATGGGATCCACGTTTGCTTGTCTCGATCAAAGGGTGTAAGGAAAGGATACTGGAAAGGAAACTGCTAGCTGGAGAACTGGAAAAGGAAAAGAGAGAGAAAGAGAAACAAATGTAGGGAAAATAAAAGAAGTGCTCGAATGGGCCCTACCCCACTGCCTACGTATCTCATCGGGAACATGAGAATCAGAGCGTCGTAGTTCCCCTCACTAGGGATGGATTATTTGTGTTTTTTAGGGAACGACTAACGTTCTAGCTCAGGTGTCGCAGGCTCGCTGGTCCGAGTGCATTACCATCTTGCAAGAGAACGAGGAGAAGCACGTTCGTACGTCGAGAGTGAGTGAGATGAGAAAAGAATTCCCGAAGGAAAGACGTTGTTGTTTGTTTTTTCCTTTTTTAGAAAGAAATGTTTTGATTGCTTTTATGTTTTGTAACACACATCGTATTTAAGTCCCTCATGTAAGATCGAATGCCTCGCATATCGACCCGAGATGGGACGCACGCTAAACATTCTAAGAAAATGAGAGAAGATCCCTCACTATCTCATTCTTACATGAACGGCTCAAATACAATGTTTGTTTTGCCTTTATTAAGTGTTTTTTACTTTTGTTTGAAGATAAGAAGAAGAGGCTCAAAAGCGGAGTAAAGGTAAAAACTAAAGGGGACTAAGACTAACCCTAATGTTAGCATGCTTGGAGACCCTATGGTTAATGTGGTTTAAGGAGTCTAACCCTAAAAGAAAAGAGAGGAAGAAGAGCAAAAGAAACAACTTACTTCCAAAATGGAAGTGAAGTTGATCTTAAAGAGGGATGAAAGAAAAGTTATTCAAGGAAAGCATGTAAATGCTTATCAAACACAAGTAGAAAGTCTAAAAGAAATAAGAGAATATAAGAGAAAGAAATGTGTGTGGAAGCATATCCACACACTTACTTACCTTTAGCACCTACATGAAAATGTTAGTTCACAACAATTTACAAGTAGTGCAATAAGAAAAAGAATAACAATTGGTGAACAAACAAGCTAAAAGTTAAAGTATAAAGCTCCTAAGAGATGAACCTCAATCAAGATCAGAATCTATGCTATAAGGGTATTCTCTAATGTTAAGATATCAAACACAAATGAATTATGCATAAACAAAGCACTAATCATTAAAGAAGTGAATCATGGAGAAATAGATGAAGAATGAGTGGATATGCAAGGTGATCATGCAATTATGCTTCAAATAATGTCAAAGTCAGAATGTGGGTGACATAAACATGTGCCTAAATATGATATACAAATGTCACATAATGCAAACAATCAAGTGTCCAAGCATTAGGAGTGATTAGGATGAGAAGTGAGAAGATATGAATCATGAATTTAACATGGAAAGAAAACATTCATGGCATAAGTCAAACCTAAAAATAAATCAAGATGAAACTCAAGTATCCCATTCAGAAGTGATATGACATGTTAAATATGCACAAGTGATCATGGCATAAGCACATATCCATCAAGTCCATACAACTTAGCAAACATGCAAAAAGAAGTCACATAAAAGAATGAATGCTTCATACTTGAAAACAAATGCAAAAGATGCAAAGTGGCATACAAATATGAATGCTTATGGATAGGTCAGTAGCAAATCATGGATTAAAATGCAAATGAGATGATAATATGATCATATTAGAAGCACACAACCAAACATGAAAATCATAAGATGAAGGCCTAAGAAAAATTAGTTCAAAAAGTCCCACAAGATGCATCATATAAAACAAAAGATCAACACATGCCAAATGGACTTAACAATGATCAAACACCACTTATAAGAGTCTAAACATGTTACCTAAACCCAAACACAAGACCTCAAATAATGGCATAAATGCCTCATGCAGTGAAGGTTAAAGAAAAACACATAAAGTTCAAGCAAAACTTCCTTCAAACACAAGCACACCAATATATGTCAAAGTGCATTCAAAAATTATGAAATTAGAATGTAAATGACCTTAACCAGTGACTAATCACATATCAAAATTCCATATAAAAATTCAGAGAGGGAGGACCTCAAACAATCAAGCAATAGTCACGTATGAATCATGAACCAAAGTGCAAGGATGGAGGACATAAATGCAATAAAAGAAAGTTATAAAAATGAAACAAAATATTTTTGTGAAGTTTTGGATGTTATTGAATTGATGCAAAAAGATTGATGCAACAATGTTTAAGGATCTATGAGAAATAAATTTTTGAAATGAAGATATGGAAATAGAAACAAGTTTCAAAAGAAATAAAAGAAAATTATGGATTGATATGCAAATATTCACAAAATCAAAAATAAAAATTATATAAAATTAGTTAAACATGTTAAGACATCACATGAATGTTTATAGAATTTTCCATAATGTTTTGGTATTTTTAAAAATCAATTATGAAACAAATATAAAAAAAGAAATTAAAATAAAGAAAAGAAAGCAGGGGTGCAAAGAAGTAAAATAACACGTTCAACATTCACAATGGGCTCAGGGTGGGGGTGTACATAGAAATTAGGTCCAATCCAATTAAAAAATGTGGTTGCGTGTGACGCGTGTACATGCAATCAACATACTGATGCAATCACAACCATACATCTAAGTCAACCCACACAAATCATTAAAATATGCGTATCTAACAATCCATGATGAAGGCACATGATAGTTCCCTTACACGCACACACACACAATCATCAGAATTCAAAAATAATAACACGTGAGGTGCACAGGTTTTCATTAATGTGTTGGCAATGTTATGGGCGTTAGATCAATCAGACGGTTAAGATCAACACAATCAAAGCAATCACGTGGACACCAATGCATGCACACACTAATTATCATACAATCACACACATGCAATAAACTCATTAATGTGTTGGGGTATTATCAACCACACGATGAGAACACATCAACGACCACGTTTAAAACTCAGAAACCCTAACAATTAAAACCACTGGCCTGAGAAGGACCTCCGGTCATCTTCTCCGGCGAGCAACCGCCACCTGTAAATCTCAAAATCTCCAGAAATGCACAATCATGATTTCAAAATGAAGCTGACACTACGTACATCATGAATCCAGGCTCACTTTTCACATAACAAGCACATACATAGAGAACAGAGGAGATTAAAATAAGCCCTACATTTTGGAACTATGCCTCTAAGAGGCCTATCAACTAGCCGGATTGTCAAAGGCTCCTATTGAGCTCATATCAACAAAAAACAAGCTAAACAAGATGTAAATCGTGCCAGGAAGATTTGAGAGATTGAAACCTGGAAATATTGAAAACTGGAGTTAAAAGAAAGCCAGAGAATTGTGCTTCCTCCTTGAGCTTCAATTGGCCAAATAAAGGCTTACAAACTCTGAAGAATGGAGATGAATATGGATCTGCAGTGTATTTACTCCAACAATTCAATGATACTCCAAGTTAAATGATGCTCGAGGATGAAGCTTGAAGATGAAGTTAGATGAGAATGATGATGGATTTGTGTAAACTCAGAGAGAGAATAGAGAGAAATTGAGAGAGAAAGTGAGAAGAACTTTGAGGTGAATGTGGAAAAATAAAGCTGAAAATGAAAATATGAGTGAAATGTCAATTTATATGTGTGGTTTAGAAGTTAACTCCACTATTCAACTGAGTGAGTTTAATGAGTTGCTTGGGTTAAGGTGAGTGCACCCTAACTAACTGAGTCAAGTTAGTTAGGGGCGAGTTACTTGGCTATGATATGGTGATGGTGATTTATGGTGTGTTATGGTGGAGGTTGAGTGAATCAGTGGTGGTGATGTGTTGTTCTGAAGTAGCAGCTGCAAAAGAAACTTGCTTCGCAAGTTTATATTCTTCCTCTTTAGTGTATGGCAAAGCATGATGAAGATAGTGTAAAGAGGGTGTTTGGTTAAAAGTGGAAAGGAATATAGGGTGTGTACGTGTGAATGCTAAGACAACATCAATAAAATTCATTTCTTTCTGATTTTAACAGCTTGAAACATGGAACTTTGTGAAGGAAATTCTCTCACTTTAGTGTATGAAATTATGAAATTTATGTGTCATTGGAAAGAGAGTGGATCATAGAATAAGTTTGGTGTTGATTTTGAATTGAAATGAGGTTTGGAAAAGGATGAAACATAGCTTGGAACCCAAAGGTTTGGAACTGGTGGAAGGCGTGACAAGATGTGGCATGGCAAGGCAACATGGCGCCTGGGTTTTCAGCAAGATCACCGTGACTTTGAACCCTTAGAACTATCTCATAACTTGATCAAATAAAAATTTGTCCAACATCAACATTGAAGAGGGCATGGCAAGGAACAACTTTGATGTTGAAAAGTTTTTCATTTGGAGCTTTTATCATTGAGAAAAATGGGTGAACATTTGGCACACCAAGTGTTTGACAAAATGATGGCCGGTGGGCTTGGTCACGCTTGGTCATGACTTGGTTTTGGACCTAGTTTTCTCAAACTTTGATCAACCATAACTCACTCAATTTTTGTCCAATGGAGATGTTCTTTATATGGATTTGAAGCTTAGAACATGAACTTTAATTGGCTCCACTTAGGCCTGAAGTTTGAAGCTTTTATTTTGGAGAAAGAGAGCCTCAAAGTAGGGTGCAAAATGGTCCAAACTTACTATTTTTGGCAACCCTAAAGTTTCCATTTTTGGCAGTTTTGTAAATTCTTGATTTTTCATTATTCCTCCATCATTTCTTGATCAAATTTTGTCCATTGAACATATGTAACATGAATTTCATGAATTTGACCCTAAAAAGTCAGGAGTTGACTTTTTCCATTGCACAGTTGACTTTTTCCCCAATTTCTTGATTATCAAGTAACTGATCAATTGAGACCCAATTGATGAGCAATTTTCCATCCATATACACTTAAGAACATAGGGAATACCATGAGATCAAGTTTTGTCCAAAAAATCAGAGATAACCTGATTTTAGGTCAAACCCTAATTTTGGCACCCTCTGGTTAGGAGGAAATAGCACATCCTCCAAATCCAAATTCCTCTGAATATGATGTGTATCCTCTCAAACAATGATGAGATATGCCATTTGGAGATGATAGAAAATCAAAGACCTTGCCCATTTGGGGGTCAGATCCCAATTTTTTGACTGCCTTGTGTAGGAGATCATGCACTGCCCAATCTTCTTGATGAATTCTCCTCTTCCCATGTCTTGTGGATCAAGTAGGGATGACATATGACTTAAGGGACCCTTGGCTCTTGTGAGAAACACTTGGCTCTTATTCTTTAGCTTTGGATGATCAACACCTTAGAGAATCAACTGATCACATGCCCTTATGCAAGATGCAATGCAATGCTTGGTGCTTTGTTTTATCTATGCTTGAATGCAATGCAATGAAATGAAAGCTCATGCTAAATGATATGAAGAAATGAGAGGGAAAATTTTGGGGTATTACAGCTGCCCCTATTCAATCACTGTAGACCTGAATGGATGATAGCGATTGCTGTCAGACTTTCAAGGTATGGAGGGATTGAATACCAAAAATAACCAGAAAATTTGCACTCTGTGGCGAAGAAGAAAAAAGGATATAAACCCAACCAAATGAACTCTGCTTGAATAAAACTCTGATGGGAAGAAATAACACTGGATAGATGTCTTTTATACAATGCCAGGCGACTACTGGCTTGCCACACTACGGGTGGACTTTAGCAACGTCTTTTGTACAATGCCAGATGACTACTGGCTTGCCACACTGCGGGTGGACTTTAGCAACGTATTTTGTACAACGCCAGACGACTACTGGCTTGCCACACTTTGGGTGGACTGTCTTTTTGAATGGAGTCAGAAGACTACTGACTTACCACACTGCGGGTGGACTTTTGCCAATCTGCGGTTAGACTTTGCAGCTGAATTGCCACACTGCAGGTGGACTTTTGCCAATTTACGGTTGGACTTGCCAATGATTTGCCACCCTTGGATGGACTTTTGCCAATCTACAATTGGACTTAGCTGCGGTCTTTTAAAGGGAGCCAGATGACTACTGACTTGCCACACTGCGGGTGGACTTTCGCCAATCTACGGTTGGAATTGCCAATGATTTGCCACCCTTGGATGGACTTTTTGCCAATCTACGGTTGGACTTCAAGAATTTTCCACCCTTGGATGGACCTTTTTCCAATCTACGGTTGGACTTTAAGAATTTGCCACCCTTGGATGGACCTTTTGCCAATCTACGGTTGGACTTCAAGAATTTGCCACCCTTGGATGGACCTTTTGCCAATCTACGGTTGGACTTTAAAAATTTGACACTGGATTACGCTCTGCATCCATATCAGACATCTCTGCTGACTCTGATGAGGAACAATAATCAATGATTTGATCTTAGAGACTCCTGAAAGGATAATATCTCTGCTGGAGAATGAATGAACAATCCGTCTGCTTCGAACTGTTACGCCTGCCAAAAATAAATTGGACTTTTGGGATATGAAGAATGATGACTCTGCCAGGAATTACTTCATCTGCTTGGGGATGAATTCTGGTCACAGTAACTCCGCTGGGGATGAGAATTTTTTTGAATGGCGTCCTGCTAGGGAAGAAAAGTCATTAAACTCTGCATGAGGATCTACCAAACCCGAGATCCTTGGCGGGGATAATCAACCTGCTAACCTGGCTGGGGAAAGAATGTACTAACACCTTGCTAAGGAATAGATTCTATTGATCACTAAGTCTCTTGCGGGGAGAAAAACAACTCAGCTGGGGAGTATTGTTGACAAGATTTGATGCTGAACTCTGTGGGTAATACAATTATCAGAGATACAATCTTGCTGGGAATCAAGGCTACTCTGCCGGGGATATGCAAACCCTAGTTGGAAGACCTTACGTTGCAACTTGCTGGGAAAGAGTCCTTAGATCTGCTGGTGAAACCCAAAACAATTCCACGGTAATCTGCTGAGGAATAAGACTGTCAAGCTTAAGATAAGTGCCACAATGCCCCATGTTAGGCAAACTTTCCGTTTGACTACTCCGCTGGGGATAATGAGTTTATAACAAACTTTGCTGGGGAAAACAGCTTCCAAGCATCTCGTGCTGGGGAATGCCTTTTAAGAGGATTTTACAGAAGACCAAACGTCCTCAAACTCTACTGGGGATGATAGATATAGAACATCTTCTGTCGGGGAAATTCAATATGCCCCATGCTTGGGAAGGTCAACAACTTGCTTCTTGCTCCATGATACAAGACTTACCTGAAGAAACGTCATGAGAGGATTTCACAGAAGATTAAACATCTTCAAACTCCTGGCAACTTCACTGAGGATTGACCAACAACTTCGGTGTCTGTGAAGCAACTCTACTGGGGACTTCGCAACCGTTATCGACACAGAAAAGCTTGTAGCTGTTGGAAGTACTGAATGAGAGAATCGACTTAATAAGATACAACGATACCCAGTCTAACTCAATTCACTGATATCGAGACGTCGTGAACGACCGTCGACCGAATGATGGACTCAACCAGTAAACATTGTGACAAAAGGGTGACAAGTGAACCCTTCCCTGAACATGATTGCCCCAACATTCTACGTGGGAATAAGTGATTACTCGTCGAGGAGAAATACCTCTCGTGCTTGAAGTCATATGGACCTGTTACCTGCAAGCAAAAGGATATGCACACATGCCCCGGAATATTGCGTGGTTTGAATCCGCCATCCAGGATTATTCAATATTCAAAGTAATTTTAAATGTTTTTCCTGCGCATGTTATTGTAAAGCCACCATGTTTTCAAATGCAATGTTTTATCAAAAATTCAGATGTTTTTGCAAACAAAGCAGTAAAACAAAATAAGAAGCTTCTAACTGAAATTCAAGTTATTGAAGAAAAACAACCCAGAATAGGCAATTACATCAGGAAGCAATCCTTGGAAAGAGGTGATCGCTGAAAATTGAGAAAAGAAACTATCCTAATGGCAATGTGAAAACGACATTCCACTGAGTTTCAATTCTGCTATGGCTAGTATGTCTTCAAGACTCCCCGACCTTGTCTTCTAAGGAGTGATTAGACTGATTCCTACTCTTCAGAAAGTCAGTTGCTGAAACGGTGATGGAGTACAAATAACTCAGACAGTAGTCATTCGCTTAAATCCCTCTTTTGCATGGACCGCCCTTTCAGGTTTTCAATCCATCGGGATACCCTTTTTTGCCTGAGTTGTCCATGTGGATTTTCAACTCACCGGGTGTACAATTTTTTTATTTTATATCCCTAATTTTTACCCGAACCTTTTTATTCTGTTTTCGTGGTTCGACGGGATGCACTTTTTTGCCTGGATTTTTCTTTTTTTTTGTCCAGCGGGTCTATTTATGCGAAGTATTTTTTGACTACGTTTGAGTTGACAGGGGATGAAAATTCTTCGCCGTCCATGGTTATAAGTAACAAGGCTCCGCCCTAGAAGACCTTCTTAACCACAAATGGACCTTCATAGTTGGGAGTCCATTTGCCCCTGTGATCTGTACTAGGAGGAAGGATCCTTTTGAGTACCACATCTCCCACTCTGTAAACCCGAGGACGCACATTTTGGTCAAATGCCTGCTTCATCCTCCGCTGGTATAACTGCCCATGACACACTGCTGCTAACTGTTTCTATTCAATAAGGCTCAACTGATTAAATCTGGCGCGAACCCATTCAGCTTCGTCTAACTTGACATCCATCATAACCCTGAGGGATGGAATCTCCTCTTCAACCGGTAGTACAACCTCCATACCGTATACAAGTGAGAATGGTGTTGCCCCAGTGGACGTGCGTACTGACGTTCGGTACCCATGCAAAGCAAATGGTAGCATCTCATGCCAATCTTTATATGTGACAACCATTTTCGGCACAATCTTCTTAATATTTTTATTGGCCGCCTCCACAGCGCCATTCATCTTTGGGCGATATGGAGAAGAATTGTGATGTTTAATTTTGAAGTCCCGGCACAGCTCAGCCATCATTTTGTTGTTTAGATTAGAACCATTATAAGTAATGATTCTCTCGGGCACTCCATAACGACAAATGATATCCCGTTTCAGGAAACGAGCTACCACCTGCTTAGTGACATTGGCATAAGATGCTGCTTCAACCCATTTCGTGAAATAATCAATGGCGACCAAGATGAAACGATGGTCGTTTGAAGCAGTAGGCTCAATCTTTCCGATCATATCAATGCCCCACATGGCAAAGGGCCAAGGAGTGGACATGACACTCAACGGATTTGGAGGAACATGCACTTTGTCTGCATAAATTTGGCATTTGTGACATTTGCGGACGTACTTGCAACAATCTGCCTCCATTGTCAACCAATAATACCTCAATCTCAATAATTTCTTAGCCGTTGCATGTCCTCCGGCATGGGTACCGAAAGAGCCTTCATGTACTTCCTGCATTAACAGGTCTGCTTCGTGTCTATCCACGCATCTGAGCAGAACCATGTCAAAATTCCGTTTGTACAATACGTCATCTTGATTCAAGAAGAAGCTACCAGACAACCTTCTCAATGTCTTCTTATCTTTAGTAGATGCCCCTGGCGGGTACTCTTGACTTTTCAAGAAACACTTGATGTCATGAAACCATGGTTTGTCATCAGACGTTGCATCAACAGCAAAAACAAATGCATGTCTTTCAAGACGAGACACTTCAATCTTAGGTACATGGTTCCACCTTTGCACTTTGATCATGGAAGACAATGTGGCCAAGGCATCAGCAAACTTATTCTCATCTCGGGGAATATGGTACAGCTTCACTGTTGCGAAAAATGTCAGCAATCTCCTCGTATAATCTCTATACGGCACTAGATTTGCTTGGTGCGTGTACCAACTCTGTAACACCCCCAATCTATACCCCCAAGCTACTAAAGCATAAAAAAAAATACGAAATTTCATCAGAGCATAATTGAAAACACGGCATAGACAGGGAGCATCACATCAATTTGAAACAAAACATACAACACCTGCTCATTTAGATATGCAACAGTGGGGTAGCATCCACAGAGGAACTCAGTTCCTTACACCCACATTTCATGTTTTAGAATAAAAGCGGAAAATCTAAAACTGATTAACATATATATATATCATGAAAGTTTGTCATACACCAAGTTATACATGTACAATCAAAAGATATATATACATAATACACAAATAATCACAACACAGCCTCCCTAACTACCCGGTGTCACATATCAGAGCCGACCGACAAAAGAATGAGGACGCAATGCTTCACAAAAAGACCTCCAGCAACTCTAATCTGCAATGCCTCATAGAGCATTATAAAACAGCAGAAGGGTGAGAAAAACAATCATTATACAGTTGCATAAAATTATATATTAACACAAAAATGCACAAGTATAATATGTTCACCATAAATGCACCACAATTGAATAAAACACAACACAGTACAATTCTCAAGTATCAAATACCACTGCACATCATTCATCAACCCATTTACACACATATTATCTCATTAATCACATTCACAATTAACATGCACAGTCAATCCATGATTTATGCAAATGCACAGAGACCGACACAACGACTCTATGCACATGCCATGCGGTACCGACTTCCAATGTTTCTCATGTCTCATCACCAGTTCACTCAGGAACTATTGGAACCATCGCTCGTTACTTAGTGTAACTCCCCGTCGGGCCTACGATGTTCACCTGTCACTTTAGGTCCCCACATGGGCACACGACGTTTATAGATTGCTTTAGGTCCTCACATAGGCACACAATCCGATCGCTTTAGGTCCTCACATAGGCACACGATCGTCTATAACCATCGCTTTAGGTCCTCACATAGGCACACAATGTTATAGCAGATTCCCTCTGGAACCAAACCGTCACTCAGGACGTCACAACAATGCATATCATGATGCTTGGCATACAATGACTCATGACATTTAGTATGCGCACATATATGCAATCATCACACTTAACATAATTCAGGCTTGCAATTTAAGCCCAAAACAATGTATTTTATACCATACAACAGCACGCAATCATCCCATATCCATATCAACAGCACATTGCATACAACACACCAATTACGCACAATCACAACCACAAAAGTCGACAAAACGACACTATTCCGATTTTCCGACAAAATAAAATCGGCTAACAAATTCCCAATCATCATAATAAGAAAGTACAGCTCAATAGCTTTCCAACGATACCAAGAATGTAAAAATCAGATAAACGAAACAAAAGTTACGACAGAAAACGAAAACGACATTTTGAAAAATCACATTTTTACACTTGGCCTGACCATACGCGTATCACCATTGCCCATACGCGTATGGACAGAATCATTTCCCTTCACAGATTTCACGTTTCAAAGCCCATACGCGTATCACCAAGACCATACGCGTATCACCAGATGGCCGGGAAAACACACATCTCATACGCGTAATAACCAAAACACAGGCCAATGATACGCGTAACGCCTAGGCTCATACGCGTATGGACATGCCCCTTACGCGTACGGCCAAGGCAAACCCAGAAAAATTCTGCAGAATAAGTTTCTGCGTTTTCCACCCCAAATTCACCAAAATCATCATCTAAACCCAGAAAAACACCAATTTGAGGTATAACAATTCATATCCAACATGTATAAACAACAAAGAACACAATCAACATAAGTTTAAACACATTTGAATCAATTTTTACCAATTTCTACACACTTGGGTTTTTACTATATTTATCATTTCAATCCAAAAACAATCATAAACACACATACATAATCATACACAATCATACAATAATTGAGTTTCGTACCCTTACCCGATTAAATCGATTCTAGGAGTTGCTTTCTTGAATTTCCAAGTTTTCTTACTATTTTCTCTTCTTCTTCTCTTTTCTCTTCTTTTTCTTTC
This sequence comes from Lathyrus tuberosus, assembly GCA_022829125.1. Classification (NCBI taxonomy): domain Eukaryota; kingdom Viridiplantae; phylum Streptophyta; class Magnoliopsida; order Fabales; family Fabaceae; genus Lathyrus; species Lathyrus tuberosus. The sequence continues at coordinate 6,455,757 of JALAZF010000121.1, forward strand.
TTCTCCTTTCCTTTCTCTCTATTTTTCTCTCTTTCTATTTTCTTTCTACTAACTTAATGAAAAATATTATGAAATGACCAAAATACCCCCACACTCAAATATCTCGCAAACGATCCCAAAACCCGATAAAATATCACAACAATGAAAAATAACATATTTTCACATAAAAGTCGAAAATAAAATAATATAATAATAAAATAATAAAAAACGACTCAATTAAATAAAAATACCAAAACTGGGGCGTTACAACTCTCCCCCACTTAGAAATTTTCGTCCTCGAAAATCTTACCTGAAACAAACAACTCTGGATACGACTCCCGCATCCGGCTCTCCAACTCCCAAGTCAAATTACCCTCAGCAGCGCCTCCCCACGCCACTTTCACAAGTGCAATATCCTTGCCTCTCAACCGCTTCACTTCGCGATCCAAAATCCTAACAGGTAAAGCCTCCACCGTAAGGTTCTCCCTTACCTCAACCTCGTCCATCGGAATTACATGCGACGGATCCGGAACATACTTCCAAAGCTGCGAAACATGGAACACATCGTGCAAATTCGACAGATTCGGCGGCAACTCCACCCTATACGCCACAGTACCCACTCTCGCGGATATCTGGTAAGGACCAATAAACCGAGAAGTAAGTTTCTTCAATTTCAATGCACGACCAATACCCGTTACCGGCGTAACTCTCAAAAATATGTGATCGCCCTCTTGAAACTCAAGATCCTTCCGTCTCCAATCATGATAACTCTTTTGCCTACTCTGCGAAGCCTTCATTTTCTCTCGAATAAGCTTCACTTTCTCCGTAGTCTGTTGTACTAATTCCGACCCTACCACCGTTCTCTCACCAGATTCGTGCCAACACAACAGCGTTCGACACCTTCGTCCATACAGTGCTTCAAACGGCGCCATACCAATACTAGAATGAAAATTGTTATTATACGTGAATTCAATCAACGCAAGATAACTATCCCACATACCACCTTGTTCCAAAACACAAGCCCTCAACAAATCCTCCAAAGACTGAATCGTCCTCTCCGTCTGACCATCTGTCTGCGGATGATAAGCCGAACTCAACCTCAACTTAGAACCCAAAGCTTTCTGTAAACTTTCCCAAAATCTCGATGTAAACCTTGGATCTCGATCGGAAACAATACTCAATGGAATCCCATGCAACTTCACAATCACACTGATATAAATCTCAGCTAACCGCTTCAAAGAAAAACTGATGTCAATTGGAATAAAATGAGCCGATTTAGTCAGCCTATCAACAACCACCCAAATAGCATTATGCCCCCTCTGAGTGTTCGGTAACCCCGTTACAAAATCCATCGAAATGATATCCCACTTCCACTCAGGAATATCCAACGGCTGCAACAAACCACTAGGCCTCAGATGTTCCACTTTCTATTTCTGACAAGTCAAACAAGCATAAAAAAACTGAGCCACGTCTCTTTTCAACCCAGACCACCAGAAAATCTTCTTCAAATCTTGGTACATCTTATTCGCTCCCGGATGTATACTTAAATTACTCCGGTGCCCTTCCTCTAAAATCATCCTTTTTAACTCCGAATCATCCGGAATACAAATTCGTCCACGAAACCTCAAAAGACGATTAGAATCCACTTGAAAATCACTGTTCACATCTTTTTCCCCAACCAACATCAAATCCACAAATTTCAAATCCAACTTCTGTTTCTCACTAACCGTCATCAGAAAATCATTAGTAACCTTCAACATTCCAAGCCTTACACTATCCGAAGTCACTTCACATACCAAACTCAAGTCTCTAAACGATTCCAAAAGTTCCCACTCCTTAACCATTAAAGCCGACATATGCAACGATTTCCGACTCAATGCATCAGCTACCACGTTAGCTTTACCAGGATGGTAATTCAAGCCAAAGTCATAGTCTTTCAAGAATTCCAACCACCTACGTTGCCTCATATTCAATTCCTTCTGATCAAACAAATATTTCAAGCTCTTGTGATCACTAAAAACTTCAAACCTTGCACCAAAAAGATAATGCCTCCAAATCTTTAACACAAAGACCACAGCCGCTAACTCAAGATCATGAGTAGGATAATTTTTCTCATGCACTCGCAACTGCCTTGAAGCATAAGCCACAACCTTACCTTCTTGCATCAGAACACCACCTAGACCAATCAACGAAGCATCACAATACACCACAAATGGTTCATTAGGATTCGGCAAAATCAAAATCGGAGCTGTCGTCAATCATCTCTTCAGCTCATTAAAACTCTCCTCACACCGAATATCCCAAATGAACGCTTGACCTTTGCAAGTCAACTGGGTCAAAGGTAATGCTAGCTTAGAAAACCCTTCAATGAACCGTCGATAATAACCGGCCAAACCCAAAAAGCTACGAATTTCTGTAACAGATCTCGGAGCCTCCCATTGTAGAACTGCTTCTACTTTAGATGGATCCACAGAAATACCGTTACCTGAAATCACGTGCCCCAGAAAACTCACTTTCGACAACCAGAATTCACACTTGGACAATTTCGCAAAAAGCTTCATTTCCTTCAAAACCTGCAAAACAATACGCAAATGTTCCGCGTGCTCCTCGCGAGACTTAGAATAAATCAATATGTCATCAATAAACAGAACAACAAATCGATCCAAATGCTCATGGAAAATCCGATTCATGTATTCCATAAACACACCAGGTGCATTAGAAACCCCGAACGGCATCACAGAATATTCATAATGACCGTATCGTGTCCTAAAGGCCGTCTTCCGAATATCTTCCTCCTTCACCCTAATTTGATGATATCCTGATCTCAAATCAATCTTACTGAACACACAAGCACCAACCAACTGATCCATCGGATCATCAATCCTTGGAAGAGGATACTTATTCTTAATCGTCACCTTATTCAACTGACGATAATCTATACATAATCGCATACTTCCATCTTTCTTTTTCACCAACAAAACTGGCGCACCCCAAGGAGAAATACTTGGCCTCACAAACCTCTTTTCCAACAAGTCATTCAACTGCTTTTTTAATTCAACCAACTCAGATGCCGACATTCTATAAGGTACCATAGAAACAGGTCTAGTATCAGGAACTAGATCTATCGAGAACTCCACTTCTCTCTCTGGCAGCAAGTCTGAAATATCCTCAGGAAACACTTCAGGAAAATCACACACAACAGGAAACACCTCAAGTGACACTTGACTATCCACAGTCAAAGATACAAACAACCCAAACAACTGAGCTTCGTCCGCCAAAAGTCTCTTCAACTCTTTGGTAGATAAGAAACTCGAGTCTTCGTCTTCCTCAAGAGAAGGAAATCTTACCAGCTTATGATAACAATCAATATGAACCCTATTAAACTGCAACCAATTCATTTCTAAAACCACATCCAAACCTTCCAACGGCAAACACACTAAATCCATCTCAAAGTCTTTACCATAAATAGTCAAAGGACAACTCAAACAAACCAAAGAAGTAGTTACTGACCCCATCGCTGGAGTATCAATAACCATCTCACCATCCATTAAAGACGACACAAGATTCAAACGCTTTGCGCACTCAGACGAAATAAACGAATGAGTCTCTCCAGTATCAATAATAGCAACTAAAGGCGTACTTTTAATAAAGCAAGTACCTCTAATCAGACGATCTGCACTTGAAGTCTGAGTTCCTTCCAAAGAAAATACCTTGCCACTAGTTGGAGCTTTCTTCTGATTCGGACACTTCGTGCTAATGTGACCAGGTTCCCCACAGTTATAACATTTCACCACATTCTTCCTTTTACAATCAGCTACAACATGCCGTTCACCTCCACAGTTAGAACACTTATCCAAATTCTTCCTACACTCGGACTGACGGTGCCCCAATCCACCACATCTAAAACACCTCGGAGCATTAGACATACCACCTCCACCTGACCTTCGATCAAAAGTACCCCTTTGTTTACCTTTATCCGCCGGTGTTACATACGGACCACTACGAAACTGCTGCTTCCCTTTCCGGTCACTTACACTTTTGTAATGAGTAGATCGAGCCTTACTATCCTCTTCATAAATCCTACAACATTCCACCAAATCAGTAAACCTCCTTATCCTCTGGTAACCGATTGCCTGTTTTATCTCAGGACGCAATCCACTTTCATACTTCACACACTTAGAGAATTTTGCGGTCGCTTCAGCATAATGAGGATAAAACTGCACAAGTTCCACAAACTTAGCAGTATAATCAATTACAGACATATTACCTTGCTTTAGTTCCAAAAACTCAATCTCCTTCTTTCCTCTCACATCCTCGGGAAAATACTTCCTCAGAAACTCCTGGCTAAACAATTCCCAAGTAACTTCTTCATCATCAGCTTCTAACACAGGACGTGTACTAACCCACCAGTCATCTGCTTCTTCCTGTAACATGTGAGTTCCCAGTCTCACCTTACTGTCCTCATCACAATCCATAACTCTGAAAATCCTCTCAATCTCTTTCAGCCAAATCTGTGCTCCATCAGGATTATGTTTCCCTTTGAAGACGGGCGGTCTATTCTTTCTAAACTTATCATTCACTCCTGCATTCGGTGCACCCTGCACAGCACGAGCCATAGCCTGCATCGTAGCAGCTAAAGCAGCATCGTTCCTTCCAGCCATATTCTGTTCATTTCCAATAACAGCAACTATGGTTAAACAAACAGCTCCCCCAAACCACAAAGATCAACAAGGACTGACACAACTGACACAGACTGACACAAACTGGCTCTGATACCACTTAATGTAACACCCCCAATCTATACCCCCAAGCTACTAAAGCATAAAAAAAAATACAAAATTTCATCAGAGTCTAATTGAAAACACGGCATAGACAGGGAGCATCACCTCAATTTGAAACAAAACATACAACACCAGCTTATTTAGATATGCAACAGTGGGGTAGCATCCACAGAGGAACTCAGTTCCTTACACCCACATTTCATGTTTTAGAATAAAAGCGGAAAATCTAAAACTGATTAACATATATATATATATATATATATATATATATATATATATATATATATATATCATGAAAGTTTGTCATACACCAAGTTATACATGTACAAGTCAAAAGATATATACACATAATCACAACACGGCCTCCCCAACTACCCGGTGTCACATATCAGAGCCGACCGACAAAAGAATGAAGACGCAATGCTTCACAAAAAGACCTCCAGCAACTCTAATCTGCAATGCCTCATAGAGCATTATAAAACAGCAGAAGGGTGAGAAAAACAATCATTATACAGTTGCATAAAATTATATATTTACACAAAAATGCACAAGTATAATATGCTCACCACAAATGCACCACAATTGAATAAAACACAACACAATACAATTCTCAAGTATCAAATACCACTGCACATCATTCATCAACCCCTTTACACACATACTATCTCATTAATCACATTCACAATTAACATGCACAGTCAATCCATGATTTATGCAAATGCACATAGACCGACACAACGACTCTATGCACATGCCATGCGGTACCGACTTCCAATGTTTCTCATGTCTCATCACCAGTTCACTCAGGAACTATTGGAACCATCGCTCGTTACTTAGTGTAACTCCCCGTCGGGCCTACGATGTTCACCCGTCGCTTTAGGTCCCCACATGGGCACACGACGTTTATGGATTGCTTTAGGTCCTCACATAGGCACACAATCCGATCGCTTTAGGTCCTCACATAGGCACACGATCGTCTATAACCATCGCTTTAGATCCTCACATAGGCACACGATGTTATAGCAGATTCCCTCTGGAACCAAACCGTCACTCAGGACGTCACAACAATGCATATCATGATGCTTGGCATACAATGACTCATGACATTTAGTATGCGCACATATATGCAATCATCACACTTAACATAATTCAGGCTTGCAATTTAAGCCCAAAACAATGCATTTTATACCATACAACAGCACGCAATCATCCCATATCCATATCAACAGCACATTGCATACAACACACCAATTACGCACAATCACAACCACAAAAGTCGACAAAACGACACTATTCCGATTTTTCGACAAAATAAAATCGGCTAACAAATTCCCAATCATCATAATAAGAAAGTACAACTCAATAGCTTTCCAACAATACCAAGAATGTAAAAATCAGATAAACGAAACAAAAGTTACGACAGAAAACGAAAACGACATTTTGAAAAATCACATTTTTACACTTGGCCTGACCATACGCGTATCACCATTGCCCATACGCGTATGGACAGAATCATTTCCCTTCACAAATTTCACGTTTCAAAGCCCATACGCGTATCACCAGATGGCCGGGAAAACACACATCTCATACGCGTAATGACCAAAACACAGGCCAATGATACGCGTAACGCCTAGGCTCATACGCGTATGGACATGCCCCTTACGCGTACGGCCAGGGCAAACCCAAAAAAATTCTGCAGAACAAGTTTCTGCGTTTTCCACCCCAATTTCACCAAAATCATCATCTAAACCCAGAAAAACACCAATTTGAGGTATAACAATTCATATCTAACATGTATAAACAACAAAGAACACAATCAACATAAGTTTAAACACATTTGAATCAATTTTTACCAATTTCTACACACTTGGGTTTTTACTATATTTATCATTTCAATCCAAAAACAATCATAAACACACATACATAATCATACACAATCATACAATAATTGAGTTTCGCACCCTTACCCGATTAAATTGATTCTAGGAGTTGTTTTCTTGAATTTCCAAGTTTTCTTACTATTTTCTCTTCTTCTTCTCTTTTCTCTTCTTTTTCTTTCTTCTCCTTTCCTTTCTCTCTATTTTTCTCTCTTTCTTTCTACTAACTTAATGAAAAATATTATGAAATGACCAAAATACCCCCACACTCAAATATCTCGCAAACTATCCCAAAACCCGATAAAATATCACAACAACGAAAAATAACATATTTTCACATAAAAGTCGAAAATAAAATAATATAATAATAAAATAATAAAAAACGACTCAATTAAATAATAATACCAAAACTGGGGCGTTACAAACTCCCTTTCACTTGATTGATTACCAGAGCTGAATCACCGAAGATATCAAGGGTCTTAATTCGCAAATTAATCGCCTCCTCAATCCCCATTATACAAGCTTCATACTCTGCTTCATTGTTGGTGCATCCGAAAGTTAATCGGGCAGTGAAAGGCATATGAACACCTTCCGGCGTGATAAGAACTGCTCCAACTCCGCATCCATTCATATTGACGGCCCCATCAAACATCAAACTCCATTTGGATTCAGGGTCTGGCCCCTCCTCCGGGAGTGGTTCCTCGCAGTCTTTAGCTTTGAGAAACATGATGTCCTTATTAGGGAAATCAAATTTCATGGGTTGGTAATCATCAATCGGCTGTTGCGCAAGATAGTCTGACAGGATACTTCCTTTGATAGCCTTTTGAGAAGTATACTGGATATCATATTCTGTCAAAACCATTTGCCACCGTGCAACTCTGCCTGTTAGTGCTGGTTTCTCGAAAATGTATTTGATAGGATCCATTTTTGAAATCAACAAGGTTGTGTGCCTAATCATATACTGCCTCAATCGCTTAGCGGCCCATGCGAGTGCACAACATGTCTTTTCAAGCCTTGAGTACCGGGACTCACAGTCATTGAACTTTTTACTCAGGTAGTAAATAACTTGCTCCTTCCTACCTGTCTCGTCGTGTTGACCGATAACACAACCCATAGAACCTTCAAGTACTATCATATACATTATCAAAGGCCTTCCTGCAACGGGAGGCATGAGAATTGGAGGTTCCTGTAAGTATTCTTTTATTTTATCGAATGCCAATTGACAATCGTCATTCCACCTGACCGTTTGATCTTTTCTTAGCAGTTTGAAGATTGGTTCACATGTGGCTGTTAGGTGAGATATAAACCTTGCATTGTAGTTCAATCTACCCAGAAAACCACGAACCTCTTTTTCTGTTCTTGGTTCAGGCATATCTTGTATTGCTTTCACTTTGGCAGGATCAACCTCAATCCCTTTTTTGCTCACAATGAAACCCAACAGCTTTCCAGAACGCACCCCAAAAGTGCACTTGTTAGGATTCAACCTTAGACGGAACTTTCTCAGCCTTTCGAACAACTTTTTCAAGTTAATCAGATGCTCCTCTTCTATTCGCGACTTGGCAATCATATCATCCACATAACATTCAATCTCTTTGTGGATCAAGTCGTGAAATAATGTTACCATTGCCCGCTGGTACGTTGCCCCTGCGTTTTTCAACCCAAAAGGCATCACTTTATAATAGTATGTACCCCACGGGGTAATGAACGTGGTTTTCTCCATATCCTCAGGTGCCATCTTAATCTGGTTGTACCCGGAGAAACCGTCCATGAACGAAAACACTAAAAACTGAGCTGTATTGTCAACCAGTACATCGATGTGGGGCAGTGGAAAATCATCTTTTGGGCTAGCTTTGTTAAGATCTCGATAATCCACACACATTCTCACTTTTCCATCTTTCTTTGGTGCCGGCACGATGTTAGCAACCCAGGGAGGATAATGAGTCACAGCAAGAAACCTTGCGTCCCACTGTTTCTGAACTTCTTCTTTGATCTTTATAGCCATGTCGGGATGAGTCCGACGAAGTTTCTGCTTGACTGGCGGGCATTCTACTCTCAATGGTAGCCTGTGTACGACAATATCAGTATCCAACCCTGGCATGTCTTGATACGACCAGGCGAAGATATCAACACATTCACACAACACTCAGTCAAAGCCTTCTTCACATCTGCTTGCAGGCTAGCGCCAATCTTGATCTCTTTCTTAGCGTCCTCGGTACCAATATTGATGATCTCTATGGTCTCTTGATGAGGCTGGATGGTCCTTTCCTCTTGTTTTAACAACCTGGCCAGTTCCTCAGGGAGTTCACAGCCTTTCTCATCCCCTTCTTCGGCTTGATAAATCGGTTTGTCAAAGTTATACATAGCCATAGCAGAACCGTTATCAATGAAATCCGGAGGATCAAGTCTGCACGAACGGGTTCATGCTTTATTTTAGAATTTATTTTAAAACAAAAATAAATGAAGCATTGCCATTTTATTATTTTTGTGCAAAAATAAAAGAAATGAAAGACAGAGAACAAAATTTGAGTGCAAAACGTCCTTTATTGATGATTAAAATTGCAAATGCAAACAGGGTGGCCCTACAAATGAATCTATACGCCTTGGGCAGAGCGCAAGACTTTAACATGCATTATGGTTAGAAAAACAAAGAAAATTACTCTGCTTGAAGAGTAACCCGAATGACTTCTTCAACAGACCAATTCTGCAATGGTTGTCCCGAGGCACGTGGGCGTACCCAGTTGTCCAAGTCACAGTCACTGTCAACACCATCTTCTGTAGCTGCACAAGACTGATCTGGGTAAATGATTCCTCCACTGCTGAAAGTGATGGGCCCACTGTTCTCTGCAGCTGAAGCCATAGAAGGATGATAACCAATACGAAACTTGTCCTCCTTCATTGGTGTCTCTATCAGCTTGCCCCAGCCTTGGGCGTTGCCTGCTCTGACGACCTCGACAGCTTGCTTATAGGACGAAATGGATGTACCGGCTCTATCCGGTGCAAGGGATGATTCAGGCGCGTTATCAATATTTACCGCTTCAAATGACTAGCAAAGCATCTCGTGAATTTCCCCATCCATCTCAATATACTTGAACATGGACAAATGACTAACAAAAATGTCTTCCTCGCCACACACTATCACAACTTGTCCCTCGAACTCGTATTTCAACTTCTGGTGTAAGGTGGATGTAACAGCCCCGACCGTATGAATCCAAGGGCGGCCTAATAGGCAGCTATACGCAGGCTGTATGTCCATCACATGGAATGTGGATTTGAACACTTGCGGTCCAATTTCCACGAGCAACTCCAATTCACCAAACACAGATCTTTTCGTTCCATCGAACGCTCGGACAACCAACTCACTGGGCCTTAAAATCAAACCATCAATCTCTAGCTTCATTAGCGCCTTCTTTGGCCAGACATTGAGTGAGGAACCAGTGTCTACCAGTACGTGAGACAACACTGCACCCCTGCACTCCATTGTAATGTGCAAAGCTTTATTGTGGTTTCTCCCTTCAGACGTCAAATCTCTGCTTGTAAAACCCAATTCGTGGCTGACATTGACGTTGGAAATCACACCTTCAAGCTGATTAACAGTGATTTCCTGTGGAACATATGCTCTCTTCAACACTTTCAATAAAGCCTCCTGGTGCACGTCAGAACACATCAACAATGACAAAATTGAAATTTTCGAGGGCGTCTGATTCAGTTGATCGACAATCTTATAATCACTTTTCTTTATTATCCTCATGAACTCTTCTACTTCGTTGTCAAAGGTAATCTTTGTCTCTGTTTCAGGCCCGAGCACATTCTCAACAACCTGTTTTCCTTTAGCTTTTGCTGCGGCTTCAACCTCTTGATCACTTCGCAAAGTTTGGGGAGCAAACAACCTTCCGCTCCAAGTAAAGCCACCTACACCACCCACATTGTCAATATTTGAACTGGCTGATGTCCCGACTTCTTGCTTTTTACCTTCATAATACACGTCTGCCCCATAGTGCCATGGGATTTCCTTTGTAGATGTAAACGGAACTGGCCCTGGCACCGTGATGGTAACATGACTGGGTCTTTCTTGCACAACACTAGCTACAGGAGCCGTACTGGCAGGACCCTGAATCTCCACAGGAGTATAATAGATGGTCACGGTTGACACCTCATCAGTATCTTTCACAACCCTGTCAAACTGTAGCCGGCCCTCATTGATCAGATTCTGCAGACCAACTTTCAACCTGTCACAACCATTCTCTTGCTTCATACACTCAGAACAATCTTGATCACAACCCGGGAACACCAGTCTCTTCAAAAGATGATCCTTTACAACCAACAGGGAAGTCTTCACCTGATTTATATCTGCTACCAAATTCAATCTCTTTCCATCTTCAATAGCATACACATCTGCCACACCATGATTAGGCATGGGGTTCTGGAGAACATTAGGAGGTAGAGAGAAATTGATTGCTTTGGCATCTATCAAGTCTTGCACCTTATGATGAAACGCCCAACATTTTTCAATGGTGTGTCCCTGAGCCCCTGAGTGGAACTCGCAGCGAGTGTTGACATCAAAATTGGGTGGCAAGTTGCCAGCGGCAGGAGGTCTCATTGTACGAAGTTCAACCAACTTTAACTTGAGTAACTGTGGTAACAACGCAACATAAGTCATAGGGAGAGGGTCAATCTTACGATCCCTCTGCCTAGACCTCTGCTGGAAAGGAGGTTGCTGCTGCTACTGCTGAGCTTGCTGTTGTGGTTATTGTTGTTGAACAGATGGTACGGGGATAGTCACTGCACCTACCTGATGATACGCTTGAGAACGTCCTCTTCCTCGTCCTCTATACACAGCATTTGTATCACCTTCTCTTCTTTTCTGACCACTAGCAAATGGTTTCTTCGTTCCCGAAGAGCCAGCCCCACTTACATCTTGGATCTTCCAAAGTTTCAATAGACTCTCTATTCTTTCTCCAGCAATCACAATATCAGCAAATCCGGTTGATGGACACGCAACCAATCTTTCAAGAAATGCCCCTTGCAGGGTGCCCATAAACATATCTGCCATTTCTCTATCCAGCAAAGGAGGTTGAACTTGTGCAGCCATCTCCCTCCACCTTTGAGCGTATTCCTTGAAACTTTCCTTAGCATTCTGTGATAACCCTTGCAATTGAGTGCGGTTGGGCGCCATGTCAATATTGTACTGATATTGCTTTAGGAATGCTTCTGCCAGATCCTTCCAACTTCTTACAGCAGCTCTGTTCAATTTCATATACCAGGTCAAAGGAGCTCCAGCCAAACTGTCCTGAAAATAATGCATCCATAGCTTCTCATCATCGGTATGGGCTGAAATTTTCCCAAAATAAGCTTGAACATGTGTCTGGGGACACATATTGCCATGATATTTGTCGAAAGTAGGCGGCTTGAATTTGGGAGGGATTCTGACTCCAGGTACCAGACCCAGATTGGTGACATCAATGCCCATAGCATTCTTGCATTCCATAGCCCGTATCTTCTTAGCCAACTCATCGTACCTTTTGTCATTAGGATTACCCATCTCAGTATCCACTAGGGTGAACTGGTCTTCCTGAGCATCTTCCTGAACAACACCAGCATTTCTGACATTTCCATTACCCAGATTGCCCACAGGAGGAGGATTGCCAACCGGAGGAGGAGTGCCATGAGTCTGTGAATTGTCATTTTGATTACCTCCTGGCGTAGTCTCTGGACGCTCGACCAGAATCCTCAATCTCTCTTGAGTTTGTGCCATACCAGTCATGAGAGTCATGAACTGGTCCATACGTGCCCTCATTTCAGCCAAATCATTCTACATTTGATCCATAATCCTTGCTTGATTTCTTCGAGTTGAGTATCGGTGTACGTGATTCTCAGCTATAATGCCTGAAACCAAATAAAGGTTAGAGATCTCCTGCAACAAGTACCTGCAAAGCAACAAACAAAATTCAAAATGACATGCCATGCAATGCAATGCCATGTTTATTCATTTTGAGGCATTTCTTCCTTCGATTCCAGTTTGACCGAAAGGGAACAGTGCATACTCCTGCAATTGCTAATAGTGACAGAACATCAGAGGTGCCTATTAATAACTCAGAATACCCATCATTGTATAACTTGACGAAGAATCCACCTCAATAATACCAAGCAAAGCCAATAGCATAAATAATAAAACCCACAGCCAGGTGTGGAACAGTCAAATACAAATTGTTTTTGAACAAATACAACTGAATAGCATGAATACAAACAAAAGAAAACCCATCAACAAGCCTGATGGTGATTTCCCAGAATAACAACAACTCAGACATTGAGCCCATATAAATCTTCCCGGACCTCCTTGAGAAGCGCTTCAGTAACTGGATCATTTGGGCACTCGGTAAGACTTCTGATCAGTTGACTTCTTAACTTGACAGCTTCTTCTAGTTTTCGGATTTGATCTTTGACAGCTAACTCTTTGGCTCTCTTTATTCCAGCGCGGATCTTCAGATCTTCGATCTCTTGATTAGCTGCACCTAGTTGCTGGAGAAATTCACTTTCTTTGCTCCTAAAATTTTTCCTCAACTCGTTGTTTTCAGCCCTGATTCTCGCCTCGATCTCCCTCTGGCATTCAGAAAACTCATCCCATCTCTGTTGTCCTTTGGCCAGGGCATTCTCAAACTTGGTCAACTGCTCATTGATGCGCTTGCACGCCTCCTTTAGTGCCATCTCATTCTGTTTGACCTTGCGAATATAGATGGTGTCTTCAGCCATTCTTTTCTCATTAGCCTCATGACGCTCAGTCAGCTTTTGCAGTTCATACTCAACATTACACTTTTCACAAAGCGTCTTTCTGAGTCCTTCGCTTAGCTTCTCATTCATTTTGACTGTCTTATCCATCTCTGCTTTAAGCTTGTTATATTCAACAACGCTTACCATGGTCACCGGTTCTTCAGCAACTGGATCTGACGGTCTTTCTTGAGAAAACGGCAAAAGAGTGATCTGAACCCTTCTTTTCAACCAGGCATCATATTGAGAAGAAGACACATTGTTGCACTTGCCAAAGACAACTTTACCCTTCGTTTGTAAATTGCCCCAAGCTCCAGCCGCTTGCCTTACCAACAAAAGATTATCCTTCACAGGGAAAAAGAAAGATTCTTCCAAATCACTGTCCCTCAGAGGCTCTATTAAGGAAAATCCTAACTGTCTCCTGAGAATAACAGGGTTATAATTGATGCAAACCTTCATTCCCAAGAGTGGCACATTAGGATGTCTTCCACAGCTACTGACAAAATCTCCACCCATCGTCCTTTGATTGAACCAACGAATGTCCTTTGCTGTCAGCTGAATCATCCTCTTAGCCCAATTCTTTGCAGGATGAGGATCCAAAAAGGCCCCTGAATTTGGTAAATGACTCATGAGCCACTTATGGAACAGAGGTGCGCAACATCTAACCAAACCTCCTCGTTTCTTCTCATTTTTAAAATGCACAGAATAGTACAAATCACCCAGGAGTGTAGGTATAGGATTCTTCAGCACCAAAATATGGATTGCACTCATGTCCACAAACTTAGGTTCATCAGCAAAAAACATAATTCCATAGATGCTCAAAGCCAGGATTGCACAAACGGCTTCCCACTGAGACTTAGCAACACATTCTTCAGCTTTGGCAACCAAGAAATCCAAATGAAAACCAGATTAGATAAACCTCCTTTGGTGGCGAGGTTATCTGCTACCACAGGTACGCTCAGATGGAGGGCCTTAGCTATCTCGTCAGGCTTTAGAGGGCACATGTCAGAGTTGAAAGGAATCTGGTACTTGAGAGGCACACCTAGAAGCAGGGCATACTCTTCTAGCATCGGAGCTAATTGAAAATCTGAGAAAGTGAAACACCTTAGCTGTGGGTCATAAAACTGTAAGCACGTATGGATGACACTCCTTTATGAAGCATTCAAGTCAACAACCACAGTCGTAATCTCCCCATAAGCCTTTCGAAACATACCCACATGGTCTGGAGTAATTAGAGAAATCATCTTTCGCAACTGTCCCACCTTTGTGTCAAAGAAAGTATAGTGCACATTGTTCTTCCTGGGAATCTTCATAGCTGCAAAAGGGAACTGTCCACTGGAATCGAAAGGAAGTATACCCTGCAAATGAATAAACATGAGGGTTAAATGCAAGAATGCTAATGATGATATGTATGCAAGGGCATGTGATCAGTACTGCACAAAATAAAGCTGAATCCACTATACTGCAATCTGAATTTGGTGAGATATACAAATCCAGGATAAGAAGTCCAATAACAAATCCAAAACAAATGTGAATTGATCAAAACCACAGATTTAGTAACAAATCCAGAACTCATAAGAAAATCGGGTATTCTGAAAGTCAAGGGTTCCTGCACACCTGTAAACAATCCCCCCATCTCACATGTATGTGCTAGAAGGTGAGGATCCTCAAATTCGAATCTCAGGATGAGAAGCAATAGCACATTCAGCCCGAAGGATACAATGCTATCGCTAAACAAAGAGATCGTCCTCTGATTCACCTTCAAAATAAAAAGGGGTCATCCTAAAAGGTCATCCAGACTTAACAGCTCTTCCAGATAGCTCTACCATCGTGGAAGATCCACAACGCAGAATTCTCTAAAGAGAACCACATCCAGATTGTGTTTCATATTCCCTCCTCAAACCGAGATGGAACGCGAGAGGACATGAAACACGCTAAACATAAGTGCACTCAGGCCAGTGTATTGGGCCTATCTCTCAGAATACCCATCCCACCAAACAGAAAATAGTACAGCAGTATAGCATAATATAGCATATGAAATGAAAATGCTAAAATGCAGGAAATACAGTAGTACACAATAAAATGCAGTAAAGCAGTAATACAGTAAATAGCAATGCAGTAAAATAGCAAATACAGCACAACAGTGAACACCTAATGAAAGAAAAGCAGACAACCGCTAGGATTGACTCGCTAAGGAAACCAGAGATTCTGGGTTCGGTCCCCAGCAGAGTCGCCAGCTGTCGCTCCCGGGATTTTCATCCAGGTACAAACGCGAAAGTGGCACTGAAACAGGGTCGCCATCAATGTGTATTTATCCCAAGAGAGGGAAAGGAAACACTGCATAAACCTGAGGGAAAGGATAGAGCATGGTCTTGCGACCAAGAGAAATAGGTTCGGGAGTCGGTTACGCGCGAGGAAGGTATTAGCACCCCCACGCGTCCATCGTACCAGATGGGATCCACGCTTGCTTGTCTCGATCAAACGGTGTAAGGAAAGGATACTGGAAAGGAAACTGCTAGCTGGAGAACTGGAAAAGGAAAATAGAGAGAAAGAGAAACAAATGTAGGGAAAATAAAAGAAGTGCTCGAATGTGCCCTACCCCACTGCCTACGTATCTCATCAGGAACATGAGAATCAGAGCGACGTAGTTCCCCTCACTAGGGATGGATTGTTTGTGTTTTTTAGGGAACGGCTAACGTTCTAGCTCAGGTGTTGCAGGCTCGCTGGTCCGAGTGCGTTACCATCTTGCAAGAGAACGAGGAGAAGCACGTTCGTACGTCGAGAGTGAGTGAGATGAGAAAAGAATTCCTGAAGGAAAGACGTTGTTGTTTGTTTTTGCCATTTTTAGAAAGAAATGTTTTGATTGCTTTTATGTTTTGTAACACACATCGTATTTAAGTCCCTCATGTAAGATCGAATGCCTCGCATATCAACCCGAGATGGGACGCACGCTAAACATTCTAAGAAAATGAGAGAAGATCCCTCACTATCTCATTCTTACATGAAAGGCTCAAATACAATGTTTGTTTTGCCTTTATTAAGTGTTTTTTACTTTTGTTTGAAGATAAGAAGAAGAGGCTCAAAAACGGAGTAAAGGTAAAAACTAAAGGGGACTAAAACTAACCCTAATGTTAGCATGCTTGGAGACCCTATGGTTAATGTGGTTTAAGGAGTCTAACCCTAAAAGAAAGGAGAGGAAGAAGAGCAAAAGAAACAACTTACTTCCAAAATGGAAGTGAAGTTGATCTTAAAGAGGGATGAAAGAAAAGTTATTCAAGGAAAGCATGTAAATGCTTATCAAACACAAGTAGAAAGTCTAAAAGAAATAAGAGAATATAAGAGAAAGAAATGTGTGTGGAAGCATATCCACACACTTACTTACCTTTAGCACCTACATGAAAATGTTAGTTCACAACAATTTACAAGTAGTGCAATAAGAAAAAGAATAACAATTGGTGAACAAACAAGCTAAAAGTTAAAGTATAAAGCTCCTAAGAGATGAACCTCAATCAAGATCAGAATCTATGCTATAAGGGTATTCTCTAATGTTAAGATATCAAACACAAATGAATTATGCATAAACAAAGCACTAATCATTAAAGAAGTGAATCATGGAAGAAATAGATGAAGAATGAGTGGATATGCAAGGTGATCATGCAATTATGTGTCGTACCCCAAATTTTGACCAGCTTTCTGTTTATCGTTTATATAAGTAAAAAATAATGATAATGAGTAATTTGTATTTCTAATTTTTTTCCAAAAAATGTTTAATACTATCTCTATGCATAAAAAAAAAGGGGAGACAAATAAAAAAATATAGTATAGGAGTGCAAATTAGAAATCATATTTTTATGTTTTTTAGACGTAATTTCATTTCAAATAAGTATAATAGCCCATTTGGTAGAGGAGTAGGCCTGGGGATTGTAAGGGAGAGTGCATGAGTTCGAATCCTATCTCTGCCACTTTTAGTTTTTTTATTTATTACTAACCTTTTCTATTTAACTTTTAAATCATGAAAAAACCATAAAAATAGTTTTTTTATTATTTTAATATTAATTTTCGTATTTTATTTAATATTTATTTTAAAAAATTGATTTTTTCATTAAAATCATGTTTTTATGAAAAAATCTCAAAAAATCTTATAAGTTAAAATCAAATCAAATCTTTTTCTATTTTTCATTATTAGGCTTTTTCTTTTATTTTAAAATTTTTATTTATTTAAATTCACCAAGCCATGAATCCATCCAGATTCATTGGCTTGGGCTTTAAGCAATAAGAGAAAATCAGGTTAAATCGATTTGGTTTAAAAATAGATAATCACATTTAATGTTTTAACCTATTTTTTCCCTATAAATAGATAATCCACAAATTACTATCCAACAGTTGTTGCTCTTCACACTGAAGAACAACAACAACGAAACCCTAGCCTCCATCATCAAGCTGATCAGAAGATATCGGAATCAGAGAAAGAACAAAAGAGGAGTCAAGGGAGAAAAAGCAAGGACAAAGAAAGTGGAACTCTTCCCCCAATAACTTTCGGGCAGGTAATTTCTTGTTATTTTATTTTTGATACTGTTTTGTTTTGTACGATATAGTTCTTCTCTTTAGAAATTATGAATTCCCACGAAACTACAATAAAATATAGTAATCTATTTTTTTCTAATAGTTAAAAAAATAACAAAAAAATTAAGATCTACTTTGAAATTAAAAAAAAAATGAAAAAGTAGTAAATTGGAATTTTTTAGAAATAATATTAATTTAATTGAGGAGTACGGAATTAACTTACTAACCCCTTTTTTTTTTAGTAGAAGATTATTAGTAAACATTTTACTACTATAATAATAATTAAATAAACTTGAGCCAAATATATGTATGATACATTAAGTCTCAATGGAACATGAATAAAAAGGCACGGTACTAATAACTTGCCAATAAGATACAGAGCTTAGTCGCGTGTAGAGAAAAAAATAAGAAACCCAAATTTCCAATTTTTTTTGCGAACCAATAAGAATCGAAAACCCCCAATTTCTTCAGCAAACTCAAACTTCTTAAAATCATACTTTAAAATTTCTCAAGAAAATAATCTACAAAATTCTTAATCTTTAACAGAAAACAACAGTAACAACACTATCAAAAAATTTCCCAGCTAACAAAATCTAACAACATTCAACAAATCCACAAGTAAAAAGTTGAAACGGGTCTCGCCGGAAAACCACTTTCTTTTCGCCGGAAAATCACATCCATCACCTTCGAAAAGCTCCATTGCAATATCACCTCGGATCAGTGAGTTTTTGTTCCGCTCTTCGGTTTTTCGTTTGAATTTGGGTTTTTGTGGCTTGTTTGGATTTGTAATATAAAGGGTAAAGTTGTTTTGTTCCCTCTACTATTAACTGGGTGTGAAAGAGAGATACATAGGTAAAAGGAAAAAGGGTTGTTCGTTTTTGGAGAGAGAAGAAAAATTGTAGTGTATTTAATTTCTATTTAATTTACTTTGGAACAAGTCTTCATTGCTATTTATTATAATTATAAAAAACAGCAAACATCATAATCAGTACAAATACAAAATCATATAATTAAATATTTAGTCAAGTTCAATCCCGTAGAATAATAATTATAATTAAAACAAGGTTAAGAGACAAAAGATTAGGAATTTAAATTATGGATTAATTTTTGAATAAGTAGGCATATTAAAATTAGGGACCTATTCTTTAAATGGTTATTGATAATGGGATAACTTTAGAATAATTTTTGGTATAATTAGGGATAAATGGTTAATTAATTGCAAACAATCAAAGAATAAAATATATAGGGATAATTATGGAGTATTAATTTGGGAAATTTGGGTTAATTCATGGAATAATTAAATGATAACTTTGAGATAACTTTTGGGATATTAAGGAATACATTTTGGGATAAATAAATAGGGAGTAAGGATAAAACATGGTTTTTATTTTATAAATTTTTACAATTAATTTATTTTATAAATAAATTGAAAGAGATATTTTATAATAATTTTAGGAATAATCAAGGGATAGTTAAATGGAATAATTAGGGATTTTAATAATTAAATCAAGGGTTACTTGTTTTTTTAATTAAGGGATAAGGGATTAAGGGATAAAACTCTCCATCCGAGAGTATAAACAAGGGATAAGGGATTAAGGAATAAAACTCTCCATCTGAGAGTATAAATAATGGATAAGGGATTTTTAAGGGATAGAACTCCTCGTCTAGGAGTATAAACACTAGATTTAAGGGATAGAACTCTTTATCCAAGAGTATAAATAGTGGATGGGATTTAGGGATAGGATTTGGGATTTAGGAATAGGATTAGGGGGTAGGAATAGGGGAGGTGAACTACGGTTACTCTGATCCTTCATTTTGAGGGTACGTAGGCATAGGGTTGCAAACCAACCCTAGCGAGTATAATTAGGAAAAAACTTAGGGTTTCTTTTCATTTAGACAAACAAACATACCCTAAACTCAAAGGTGGATCCCATTGAGTACAATGGAAGTGAAGGGTGCCTAACACCTTCCCTTCACTTAAATGACTCCCGAACCGTAGGAATCTCTACCTTAGGATAAGGACATTTAGGTTTATCATTATTTTCCTTAAAAAAAAATATGGTGGCGACTCGAATATTTTTGCCGGCCGCGACAGCTGGCGACTCTGCTGGGGATTCCTTCCTAGCGAGAGTCAATCCTAGCCTTAGAATTTAGGGTTTTGTTTGTCTTGGATGTTTATTTTTTGGTTTTTTATTTTATTATTATTTATTTATTTTTATTTTATATATTTGTTTATTTAACATTTTGTTTTATTTTGTTATCATGCAAGGGATTGGGGCAATAAAAAAAAAGGAGTGAAGCTAAAACCCAAAGCTTGGAGGATAACCCTAGAACCTAAAGTGGAATGGAAATGTCTTTGCGGGGGACACAACGTCCCCTAAAATGCATTGATGCCACACTCAGAGTAGATCCTTCCAAAGTCGTCCTCACGAAAGGGCTAGCCCCTCTCGTGGTGGAATGATTTGGATGTGGTCCGAGACTCTGAGAGCCTTAACCTACCCCACACCAATCATGGACCTTATGTATTCAACCCTCAAGGGTTGTTACTAGGGTCCTATCCCAAATGAGACTTATCCCGAAGGATTACCGTAGGAAGGCTTGCTTCTTCTCATGGTAAAACAAGGGTATAGTCTAAACATTTTGGGGTCGTTATGCTGGCCAAATTTAGGTAACCTACCTGTGAGGGGATTGGGTAGTCTTAACTTAGATCCAGCCTGTTCTAGGGAAGCCCACCTTACTAGGGGCATGCTTACACTCTACCTTTACCCTAATCAAGACATCATGTGCATTCATCATCCTCATAAAATTTTTTTCTTTTTTGCATTCACAAGAATCTTAAAATTTTATATAAAAGGATTGAATCAAAGGACAATGGAAGTTGAAAAAAAGAGAACTCTCCCCATTAAAGTAAGGATATCAGACATAAAGGGCCTAAAGACTTATGCTGCTGAGTTACCCAAGGAAAGAAGGAAACCTATACTTCGTAGGTATGGAGATATATTGGACTTGGTTCTATTTCCTATGCAAGAGGAGGGTCTAACTGCCTTGGCCCAATTTTATGATCCCGAGTTAAGGTGTTTCCAATTCAAAGACTTCCAAATATCAACTACTTTAGAAGAGGTTCGAAAGATACTGGATTTCCCTAAAAGCAATAAAGGTCCATTCAAAGCATTGGGGTATAGTCCTTCATGGAAAGAAATGGCAAGTTGTCTTTATATTCGAGAAGAAGACCTACGAGCTCATTGGAAAACTAAGGATGACTTTGAAGGATTCCCTAAATGGTTTTTAGAGGGTAGAGCTAGTCACTTCGCGGCTTGCAAGAATTGGGTAGCCCTAGACGCCATCATGGTATTACTTATCTTTGGGTTGGTCCTATTCCCAAGTGTTCCAAACTTCATAGACATTACCGCTGTCAATCTATTTCTGGCTGTTACCCTTGGAGAGGAGGACCCTTCAACAACTCTCTTGGCAGATGTATACTTCACTCTCCATTGTAAATTTGAGAAGAGAGGAGGGACTATGCTGTGTTGTCCTCAATTATTGTACAAGTGGTTGTGTTCTCATCTAGTGAAGGACATAAAGGACATGAGACAAATGAAGGCCTATGAGTGGTCCCAATATCTGGTATCTCCTGTTGGTAAAGACATTCTATGGTTTCCACAAATAATCCAAAGGGATGACGAGATCTTAAGTTGTGGGAACTTTCCTAATGTACCTTTGATTGGCTCAAGAGGGTGCATAAGCTATAATCCTATCTTGGCGATGAGGTAGCTAGGACACCCTTTGTCCTACAAGCCAGAAGACAAGTTGCTAAAAGGCTTCGTCCTACAAGGTGTGAAAGGAGATCATCCTGATGTCCTAAGAATTTCTGAAGCATGGAAGCAAAGTATAAAAGGGAAGAGCAGTCTAAAAAGGCCAAGAGGGGAATCAAGGGTACCATATTCACAATGGATGGAGGAAAGGATAAGGAAGGTAAAGCTTTCCTTTACTTTAGATGGTCCCGTTGATCCCATGGTTCCTCCACCTACCGCAATCTCCATGGTAGAAAGTGAAAAGCTTAAGGAGACCATTGCCAGATTGACAAGAGAAAAATATGAATGGGAGGCTAAATTCTACCAAGCTACTGGAGAAAGTAGCCAACTGAGGTTGAGCCTTAAGGAAACCATGGAACAATCGAAGGTCAATGAAGGATTAGCTCGAATGGAGGAGGAAAAGAAGGAGCGTTCCCATGCTGATCTTCAAGCTATGAGCTCACGCCTTCAAACTCAACAAGAGGACCTAGATAGGGCTTGGAGGCAAAGGGACGAATGGAGAAACTTATGGATGTCCTCAACACAAAGGGAGGTCAGAGAAGGGTATGATAGGCGAATCTTTGACTTAGAATCTGAGGTTCAAAGCTTGGCAGATGCTCTCCTCAGGAGTAAAAGGCAAGCGTTGGATGCAATCACGCGGTTGAGAACGGCTGAAGAACTTCTTGCCCAACGACCTGAAGGGTGGTTACAAGCTCAAGAGGAAAACCAGGCACTTAAGAGAGCCTATGAGGAATTGGAAGCATCCTATGAAGAGCTTAGTGAGTGGGGCCACTATGTTGAAGTCCACAATAGCCAATTAGAGCACACCGTTGCAGAAGACTTGGAGATCATGGATAATCTACAAAAGGAAAAGGCATACTTTGAAGACAAATATGATAAGTTGGTCTTTCTGACCAATGACCTTATACATGAGATCCCTCGGAAATTAAGGGAAGCTGAAGAAATAACCATTATTTTCAAGCCAGCAAAGGAGATTTCTGATTTCCTTACACTTTGTCGTGAGATGGTGGAAGACTTCAGAGCCAGAATTAGGAAAAGGATTTAGGCTTTTTATGTTTGGTTTCTTACTTCTGGGTTTTTGTTATGAATATTGTAAGGGTTATCCCTAATTTGGTTTTGCTTATGTAATAAATTGGGCTTCGACCCTAAGTACTCTCTTTCATTAATAAAAGTGTTTGAATTTCCATTATCTTTGGTTCAACTCTTAATTGGTTAAAAATTTAAGATTCCTGAAAAAAAAAACATTTTGCATACTCATACATTCATTCATGCATAACATATAAAAGAAAGGGCATTAAACGGAAATCATTTTGTTTCTCAGAATCTTCGCAACAATCTGACTTCTCGACCCAACACTCGTGCTCACCAAAGGAAAGCTATGGAACAAATGGAACAGAATCACGCTGCTCTAAAGGGAGACGTGGATATTGTCAAGGGAAATGTGGAGGAGATGAAGGACAAAATCGACCAGCTGACTCGAGCTATCCAGAATCTGATAGCAAGAGACACTGAGGCTAGTAACCGTAGGAATGCTCCTACCCCTCCTCCCCAATATGAAGATAGCAATCCTCTTTTGGGATTTGTGGCTGACTTGGAACGTGAGGCTTTAGAGGCTAGTAAAGGGAAGGCTAACACT